>CM056577.1:18970968-20342218 GCA_029721435.1 Gymnothorax reevesii | reverse complement strand
TTAGGTTAATCTTCTTTCACGATAGATTGGTTCGGTTTGTTTCAGTCCCCCATGCGTGTTTTCTCTGGTACTGGTTGCGATTTCCATAGATATAGTGGAGTGGAACATATTGTACCAATCTATCGAGAAAGCATCATAACAATAGTTGGAATGTGTTTTTCAATTTCCCTTTTCAGTCTCGCAACCGATACGACAGTTAACAAGCTCGGAGGACAGTATCGGTTGCGAGGTTGAATAGGGGAATTAAAAACACATTACGATCATTGTTAAAATGCTTTCACGATAGATCGGTACGACGTGTTACATTCCCTTTTGAATTTCGTAGCTGGTACCAGGATTATTTCCTTAATCTTCCTGTACGAGAGATATCGGGTTCAATGAAGGGACTTGGGATACATTATCATACGGAGGTGTACATGTACTTTGTTTCATCACTTAAGTAGTTTTTTTTTCCGAGGATGTGTAGGCTACTTTACTTGAGTTTTTTTTTTTTTTTTACCGGGACTTTTACTTTTACTGTACTACATTCAAAAGATAAAAAGTCTACTTTCACACCGTTACTTTCACACTGGCCACTTCATTACAAATTAAAACATGAATGTAATTCATCATTTAAGGATTATCTGGATTTGTAGTGTTCGAGATGAACAACGGTGCTCGGCGGGGTATCTTTGTGCAGATGTGTCCACCAGTGGCATGGAGCTGCAAATTTATGCACGCAGTTACAATATTCTATCACTAGATGGCACACCAAGATCAGTTATTGAATATTCACAAACAAGCCGAGCTCGCAGTTTAGAATATGGAAGAGTTTACTCCAATCCCTGTTTTTCTGGAGTTACCTGAATAAAACTCCTCAGCCAAGCCTAATATGCAAACTGCTCAATGTACTTGACCATAGTGTCTATCCAGCAGTTAAAACAAAATAATCTCTTGCTACAGGAATCATCGTTGTCCTCTGCAGCAACCACTTCAGCTACAGTGAGCCAATGGTATCCCAATTAGCAGTTAAGAAAAATCTGTTTTCTGAAGCAAATATTTGACATGGTATTGATACTATGTAATTCCACTCTTAATTATAGTCAATTATAGTAGTTTTAAAACCACCAGTAAACTATTCAAATGTATAGCGTGCTTTCCATATGTTTTCCTAACTCAAGACACCCCCCCCTCCCCCCTCCTCCCACTCCTTCACACACTCACTCCCTCACTCACATACTCTCACTCTTGCACACTCTCACACTGTCACTCTCCCATTCCCACACTCTCACACTCTCCCCACCTACTTTGTAAATAATTTCTCAGCTCCAGTTCATCACTATACTTGCACTTAATATAATTGCGTGAGCTTTGCCTCACTTACCGCCCTTTTCTTGGCCCCAAATTCTCATACAGCGCTTGGCGGCCCAGCCAAATACTAGGTTGCACCTAGTCTTCTTTATTTCATGCTCTTACTGAAATGCGTGGGAAGAAAAATTCAACCTGGGAAATTTGCTTCATTTAATATCATGGTTTTCGTGGGCTAACCAAGGTTATTTCTTTGGATAGTCACTGACTCATTGTATTCCTATGACGCAAATGACCATGACTGGTGATGAAGCTCCTAATTTGAGCAGACGGCTCCAGTTGGAGTGTCAACCTTGCCAAGTAGTTAATGAGACTTTCAAGTAAGGCAAGATTTACAATGAGGCAATGGTAATCAATATTATTATCTCATCTATTTTCCACAATTTCCATTGCTTTTTTTACTTGACTGCTAACTTGATTCAGGTCTCAGTAGAGCAGTGATGTAAGCTTGAGCATGGAGGTGTGCCAGGGAGTGTCATTCAGAATGCACTGTGTACCACTGCAGTCACCCATAACAAGCACTGTTCACATCACAGACGGACATTGCACAGGCAAGGATAAAGAAGCACGATCTGTCTGGCATCACCAAAGTGTCAGCGAAATCACAACCCCAACTTGGAAAAATTTGGGGCGGTTTGGAAAATGCTAATAAATGAGTGTTTCACAAAGTAACTTTAGTCGTATTTCGTTGCAGACAAGATATTTTTAAAGCTCTGTCTGATCAATGTCACAGTATTTTTTAGTATGTGTATGCTAGTTTCTGCCATTCAGTCCTGCTGCACATTCCAAAAAAAGTAAAGGCTCAGTCACACAGCGAAAACGCATGAATTACGCTTGAATTACGCACAGATTTTCGTTTCTGCGCGGAGCGTACGTCGTATGCGTAATTCGTAGGTGGAACGAACGTGGACTGTCAGTGATTGTAAGTGGATGTGCGTCGAAGGCGGTTTGTGCGTGATTTTGAGTTTTGAACGGTTCAAAAATTTTCCGACGCACAACTGTGCGTTGTTGTGCGTAATTCATGAGTCGGCATGCGTAGTTTATGCGTCGAGTATGCGTAACTATGCGCGGGACACTCGTCGGCCGTCAGTGCTTATGCGTCAGAACTGGTTTGAATCCGCGCACGTCCACGTCCGTCCACTGATGCCCCGCGTTCATATCACGCATGAAACGCGCATGTATCACGTTCATTCCACTGACATCCACTGACAATACGTGAAGCGTTCGTGTTTGGACGTGCTCCGCCGGTGATTCATGCGTCGGGCGTGCGTCGAATGTTCGTGGAATACTGCACCGTGTTTGCTATTATGTGTCGACGTGCGCGATATGTCAGTGATTGTAAGTGATACATGCGTGGTTCATGCGTGATTCATGCATGATTCGTCCGAGATTTCTACCCCCGACACCCCGAAAAATTGGTCAATTTCTCAACGCACAAGCACGCACAAACCCAATCTGTGCGTGATTTGTGAGTGATTCGTGCGTGATCGGCTGTGTGACTGGGCCTTTAGGTTTGGGGCAATTTAGGACTAGGAAGGAGGTACAAAATTTGAATAATGATGAGTTTTGAAGCAGCCGATGTCAGCAGGTGATTGTAATCATGACTAACACTCATTATGGTTTAAAAGAAGCATCCAGGAAAGTCTTACTCCTTCAGGGGCATGGATGGGTCAGGGATCGATATTGTGCCCTCAGATACATAAGAAAATCATCGGTAGGTTTAAAAATTATGTTTCTCAAAGGAAGTTGGGGAGAAACTGCGATATTTCGCCCTATACGGTGCATAATGTAATTAACTGATTCAATGGCAAAGGTGCAAGCCTCAGCTGAATGTCTGTGATTTACGATCACACGGACAGCGCCTCACCAAAAACCGTCATTTTTCTGCCAGTGATGTAGCCACATGGTATCCGGGATTCTTTAAACAAACTTTTGTCAAGTGCTACAATACAGAGTTACATCCAAGTTAAAACATTTCTTTGGAAAAGGAGGCCTTATGTTCACAGTGCTCGGAATCATCTGTAATGGATTATTACAAAGTGTAAACGTGTATTGTGGTCAGATAAATCAAAATTTTGGATCTTTTTTTCAGTGAAATGGGTGCTGTGTGCTCTGGACTATAGCAGAAAATGACTATCAAGATTGTCACCTGTAAGAAGTCCAAATCCATGCTCCGTCATGGTGTGGGGTTGTGTCAGTGCCCTTGGCAAAGGTAACTCGCCCTTTGGTGAAGGCACAGTTAATGCTGAAAAGCTCATTGAGATTTTAGAGTAACGTATGATGCCTTCAAGGCATCTTTTTGGGGATCCCCATGCGTGTTTCAACAATACAATGCAAAACCACATTTGGCATGCATTACCAAGGCATGGCTGCAACAGATGAGGATTAGGGAGTCGAACCTGCATGCTTGCAGTCCTGACTTGTCCCCACTCAAAATGCAACAACATGGACCCTGAGACTTATTTGCAGGCAGAATGGGACAAATTTGGGCCATAGAGACTAAATTACCTGGCCTCTTTAATATTGAAACATTTCTTAAGTGCGATGCAATAGAAGGGCAAAGTCTCAAAGTGGTGAAAACTTAACTGTTCCAGATTTTTTAGAAATGGGCTGCAAGAATCAAAATTGATCTTTACCACAATGAATTAGGGCCTTGGTTAAACGTTGCCTTCAAAATATGATGTCTCCTGTAGTACAGAGTCCCTATCACTGCGGGGAGGCATCAGGGTTTTTATATGACCAGAGCGGTGATTGGTCCTTACTGGCCCACCAACAACACGTCCTGCAGAAACGTATTTTCCCCTGGTGGTCTCCTATCCATATCATAGCCATGCCCGGACACACAGTCTTGTGCAAAGTAATTGGATAAAGCAGGCTGGAGTGGGAAAAACCAAACAACAAAGGTTTTCAGGCTTTTTATTACTTTAATAGCATCTACATTCAGCACTCCGTACGAGATGTGTCCTCCACGGTTCGTGATAAGCTGTTCCACCCATTTTGGCATGGAGCTGACCAGGTTTTTACTGGTTGACTTGATTTCTTCGTCGTGGTGCCACACCTGGGCAACTGCATCGATGACTTTGGCTTCTGTGGTGCAGTCCTTCTGTTGCAGACTTGACTTGATGGTGGACCAGAGATTCTCAATGGGACTGAGGTCAGGTGAATTACCAGGCCAGTCCAGCACAGTTACAGTACAGTGTGTTGATGATGCAGTCACATTAGTTGCATCCATCCATCACGGCTATTTGCGCTCCATTCAGCTCATTCAATTGACAAGCACCTTTATCCTATTAATTTGCACAAGACTGTATTTCGAGACAGTCATTGGGTCAGAGCAGGACAAATGGCGGCAGTCAGGGTTGCAGCCATACTTGCTTTCCTCATTAGCTGACTTGGAACTCATTATGTTATAGATCAGATGATTATTCACGTTAGTCTAATGAGGAAAGGCATTGGAGTTTGTCCTCCTGGGTTCATTATGTGGCTCCTGGTTGACCCTCCAGTACAGTACATGGTCACGGGAGGCCTAATTAATGCTATTAACCCTCACACCACTCACCTCTTGCATACTTATCAGGTGGATGAGAGAAAAAGCGTACTAAAGGTGGAGCTTCATGAAGCATCTTGTGTAGGAATATTAAAGTGCCCATTTACATGGTGAGACAACTTTATTGGGGTAAGAAAATTTTAGTGGCCTCATGAGATTAATGTGTAGATCTTGTAAGTTGGCAATGCTCTGCACTTGGATTTAAACCTGCCCATGTTTACCATTATGTTTGATGGGAAATCCTGGGGAAACCGCCCATATTACACTATTAAAAAAGTCAAATGTTTTCAATTGCAAAGAAGATAAGTACTTAAATTCCCTGTTAGTGGCTGTTGTGGATCTATGCGTTCAGATAAACTTCACTGTCGGTACTCCTGTCATGAAATGACAGAATTGTGTCATCTGAAGTGGCTGAAACTGCACTTGAGGACATAAAGCTATTGAGTTATGAGTGCTCAGACACTAGCGACGTTGCCAGGTATTGGATGTGCGTCAGATTTAGAGCCACTTTTACGAGTGTGATTGTAATGGGATTTGATTTGAGTCCATGCGGTTATTTGTAGTCTGGACTTGAATGAATAGATCACAGCTAGTCTACCATCCCCCCCGATGCTATTTAGTGAAAACTTAATATGATTTAGCCCCCTCCGGGGCTCGCTCAGTCTCAGCTCTACAGCCACAGTGATGCAACGATGGGACATCTGTATTTTATCCCTGAGCGAATCGACCTGGGGACTGCAGCCCAGTGTGAGTAGAACTCTGTCTAAGACTGATGTTAGACCAGACTTGTTTGGCTCATCGGTTCCCTTTGGCATCTTAGCTTGTGGCCCAGTCGGCTTAAGCCGCGGCCTGTTTGTTTGTGATTATCGCTCGTCAGTCATCTACATAATTGCTATCTGTAACCATCTTCTCCTCAGGAACGGCTGAGTCTGTGAAGGTGAAAGCTTGGTGAAAGCTCTCACTACCAATGAGGACACCAAACCTTACGTAAATGTTTCCAGTCTGATTTCAAATATGGCTGTTATGTTTAAAAAAAAAAACAGTTGAATGTTCAGGTGAGCTACAGTGCCTGTAGTACAATATAAATTTTACTATCCCAGCCTGAGGATGATACATGTGCTGGTCTGGATAGCACTGTCCCATCAAGGCAAAATGGCACTGAATGTGAGTCCTTACCAAAGGCCTTCTTGCGTGTAATCTGAATGCCCTCCTGTTAGTGTGTAGTTTTCTACTATAAAGACTCTACCGACTTTCCACCCCCATTTCCAAGACAAGGAATAGTCAAAGCTGGAGACTGTAAAGTTCCCATTGGTACAGACATGTTTGGGGAAGTCTGTCTTCAGTCTGCATCTGTCTGCATCTCCCCACTGCGCACTAGGACATGTCCTGCTGCCCTAGTCACCCTCACCAGGAAAATGGTGATTACTGAACATGGATGAAAGGATGGTTCCAGCACTTGCACCAATGGTTTAGTCTAGCCAGTCTGTCAGGCTGCTATGGTGTCTAAACAAGGCCATTTGGGTAGTGAGTTGTTACTGTAACGCGAAAATCATCAAACAGGGGTGAATACCAAGGCCAGGTCAGCCTCAGGGTTAGCGCAGTTCCCACAAAGGAAGCCAACAATGATGAAAAATTTTTTTTAAAAAGTTGACCGAATGTAAAAAAATAAAAAGTAGGGAAACCAGTTGTAAAGTTTTTTTTAAAAGTTTAATCAGTTATTTATTTTTTAAAGTGTCAGAATTTGACCATGGTCAACTCCAAGTGCTAATTTTCACTTGTGCTGGTGCATTGGCTGCTGTTATTGGCTGTACTCTGATAAAAACTCGTAGGCTTGGGTCTGTGCTGTGTCTCCGATATAGTCAGCTTGATCCTGAGAAAACAGAGGCCTGCTAACTCAATTTGTAATTTTGCACTTAATTAACGCAGCTGATTACCCATTTAAGTCACCTAATGTGATTTCTTGAATCTAAATTGATAATTGATTTTTTAAAAGCGGTCTGGCCGTTCATTCTCATTTTGAGTTAATTTGTCTCCATTCAGTCATGGAGAAACAAGGAGTGTTAATGACAGAGATGGGATCTCAGTCTAGAAAGTTCCACGATAGAAGATTAAATTCCTATAAGTGGCTTGAAAGCCTACCCTACTCCTACGATGGACTTTACCACAGGATATCCACTGAGTTTGGGTCTACAGGAGAAAATAACTGTGGCGTATCATAGTTGCATACCGTTAATGATGGTCTTTGTATGGTGCAAATATGCCATCTCTGCCATTTACCACACTGGATTTTAAGTGTTTTTTGTGCTGCAGGTCAGTGGCCTTTGTCTGAATGGGTTTCAATGTATCTCCTGTGGAAGCTGCAGCTTTGCAGCGCCAAATCCAGTAGGTCTGTCATCAGAAATCAGATTCTTCTTGAAAATTCTCTGAAAAAGCTAAGAAAAAAACAGTGGCCCTTCTGGGTCATGGATGAGGTCCTGTGAACGCTTAGCAACATAAGTTTGCCAAAGATTTCTTGGCATACTTCTCATCCAATCAAATTCAGAGTGATGAAAAACACAAAAAAATTCTTCTTAGAAATATCTTGGTTCATTTTATAACTGCCAAAGGAGAAATTCAAAGGCAACATGCTTGCGATGATGCTTGTGATCCCCAGAAATATGGTTGCTGGTTGTGTACGATAATAGTTTGTGAATATAGCCTTCTCATTAAAAGATTTAAAACCGGTTTGGGGAGAAAGAAAAATTGTCTGACACCTCTGCGGGGAGGCTGGCTAGACCATGTTTTGGCTTGCATTTGTCAGATCCCCCGGCAGCAGAAGTATTGCAGTTTACTGAGGAGAATAATTTCAGAAACAGAACCATCTACACTCCACAACAATGGGCCAAAACATTCTGACCATTACATAAAGATTTAAAGCAAAACATATTGAGTATTGCATTAAAATGGCGTATACCAGTGCCTACGAACAGAAGGTCAGCTCTTGTAGTCGACATGTTTGGTGTAAAAGAAATAAGACCTGAATAACTTTGAAAGGGCCAAATTGTTATGGTCAGATGACTGGGTTTGAGCATCTCCAAAGTGACAAGGCTTATGGGATACTCCTGGTGATGACCACCTCAGTTTTCAGCTGGGAAACCCTGATTCGGGGCATTCGTGTGAATGTCAGTGCGACAGAGCTGTTTTGACTGCTGGAGGTGGAAAAACAGCACATTAGGTTAGCAGTCATAATGTTTTGGCTCATCTGTGTATCTACTGTATAAATTTGTAATTCTGAGTAAATGGTGATTTTAAGGAAAGTAGGGAACTTACACATATACTTGACAGATTTAACCAAAGCAAGGACATGTAGGACATCTTTCACCAGTATAATACTGAAATGCATTTGAATTTGTTAGGGTTAAAGATCCCAGGCTTCTGTTGTAAGATGGGAGCCTTTAGCTTTGCCCATCACTTAAGGAAATGATTAGGAGATGTGGAGCAATGAAGTAAATTCTGCCGTGCATGCATGTATGCCAAAGGCAGAAAAGAAATGCATCAAAAATGCATTAACCTCATGTTATACCCATGACATAACAGTTAGGTCAACATGTTTTAAGCAATACTTCTACTGAGGGTGAGAGAGATATGACTCACATCAGCCTAAAAGTCACGCTATGTGCGAAGTGAAGAACAATATTGTTAATAAGATCTAATTCTTAGTTTGATTTGTATGATTAATAATAATTATGCCAGTAATCGTAATCTTCGCCTGAAATCAGAGACCTGCTGAGCAGTATATTGCACTCAATGCAGAGGAAGAAAGGAAACTTAATAAACAGTACTGAGGGCTGATGTGTTCAGCAGTGCATAGTAACGCACAGTACTGCATGCGCTACGGCAAACAACAAGTATGTCACCGCATTAACACATTAGTACGGTTAGTCACCTTTTGAAGAAAAGGCACTGCAAACCTCTTTTTTTAATCAAGAAATAGTGCCTTCTAAACTTACTAATGATCCCTAAATGCTACTGCCTGTCTGGGTGGGGATCCTTGGATCAGGTGGGGTTGAAAAGTATTCTGTTCTAGAGCAGTGTGACTCTGTTTCATGTCCGCTTGGGAAATTGAGTGAAGGAACTGAACAAATCAAGAAACTCACACAAATCTAGACGAAAATGTAAGTAGAATGTAATGTAGAAAATGTAAAATTTAAATTTATTTGCTCAAACTGACTGAGCTGAATTGATTCCAAATCTGGTCTAGAACCTCTAGAAGCCCCATATTCTACACTGATGTGCACATGGTTCTCCAATAAATCAGAAAACATAGTAACTGAACATGGCACCTGAAATCATTGGAGGTTACTCCTTCTCTAATTCTTCGCCTCTGTGCATTGACTTTGAGTATAATCTGTCGTGTGAAAAAATCGTTTCGCGTCCGGTCTGAAAGCGGCTTTACACTGGAGACTTACAGTCCTTCTCTTCTCAGTGCGTGGCAGCAGATAAATGGCCTGGAGTCTATGGAAGCCATCGACTCTCTGCTCATCAATCACTGAACTGAGCTGGATTGCACTGCATTTGAAACTTTTTTCAAATAATCTGAAAGAGCTTTACACGGAAGGGAGTGAAAAATGAGGGAGATAGAGGTCAATTTCGGGTCAATTCTGGCAAGGAAATGTTATACACTCAACGGGCAGAAGAAAAGTTAAGTTGGATGAACTTTTTCATCATTTCAACATTTCATTTCAATAGGAATCACTTTGATTCCAGTTGTACAGTCAAATGCAGCTCACTCAGCATTGCTTGTTCTTCTGTTCCTTGAATAATATTATTAATAATATCATTATCAGTATTATAATTTAAAATATTAATACAAATACTATTAATAATGCTAATAATAATAATGTTGTTGTTGTCATTATTATTATTATTATTATGAAGACCCACCACTAGCCTGTTGCCATGGCCCTCAGATCTCCCCTCGTGCATCCCCACTAAAATCTCTTTGTCCTAACAAAATACACTGCAGTTTGCCTCCAATCTTCATCCTAACTGCTCAAACGGGACGGGGGAATTCAAGGCTTTGGGCTCTGTATTTGATGGCAGCATGAGATTATACTGTACAGGAGGAGTCTGAGGCTTGTTTCTGTCAAGAGTGAATCTGTACTGCAGCACTAACCAGTTAAGAATGAGAAATCTGAGTAAAAACATTCATGCAGCCAATTCTTCAGCATATGTTATGCAGTTGACACGCGTGTGCGTGTGCGTGTGTGTGTGTGAGAGAGAAAGAAAGAGTGCGTCATATGGTTTATTTGGTGTGTGTAAGTGTATGTTAAGGAGGGAGTGTTTGTGGTGTGTGTGTGCGTGTGTGTGTTTGAGAGAGAGAGCATGCTTGGAGTTGTGCGTCTGTGTAAGTGTATGTATATGCATGTATGTGTGTTTGTGTGTCTGAGAGAGTGTGTGTGAGTGTGTGCAAGAGAGGTGTGTCTGTGTGTATGCGCGCGTGTGTGTGTGTGTTTGTGTGTCCCTGTCCCTGCATGTATGTGAGAAAGAGAGAGAGTGTGCATTACTGTGTGTAAGCTGCAAGTATGTGCATGCATTTTTGGCGTGTTTGATGCGTTAGCGTGTGCGTGTGAGTGAGTATGTATACATTAATGTACAATAACACCCTCTCCCTCTCTCCGTTACTCTTTCTCTGAGCAATAACACCCTCTCCCTCTCTCCGTTACTCTTTCTCTGAACAATAACACCCTCTCCCTCTCTCTGTTACTCTTTCTCTGAGCAATAACACCCTCTCCCTCTCTCCATTACTCTTTCTCTGGACCGTAAAAAATCCAAAATGCAAATAGTGACGCATTTCTGTGACCTGAAGTCTGGAGGGACCAAATCACCACGTTGGCTGTGGTTAGTCCCAGCCTGTGGTAATATCTGTGTGGAACGGCGCCAGCACATTCGGCCGTAGGGAGGAGGGCATCTGTAGGGGCTCATCTGGCGTGGCGACGGACTTAAGGGACGTTAGATCGCTGGGTTACAGGGACGCGCGGAGGGTTAATCTAAGGCACTGCTGTGAGAGGGGATGCCAGCAGAATGCACAAGTCCAGCTGCATTGCAGAGGATGGCTATCGCTATCGCTATCGCCGCCGCTTTTGGTGTCGTTCCAGAGGAGCGCGAGACAGCGAGGGAGCCCTGCTGCAAACTTCACCGGGGGGAGGGGAGAGAGAGAGAGAGAGAGAGAGAGAGAGAGAGAGAGAGAGAGAGAGAGAGAGAGAGAGACAGCTGATACTGTATACTGTAAATGCCTGCTGTTAATTCAGTGCCCATGAGACTATTAGGAATCATGTTATTTAACATTCAACATTTCACTGTGCTGTGGGCATAATTCACAAAATAGACAAATCTGCTGATGGGGATTGGATGTGCCCCACCCTGCGGCTGGCCACAAGCTCCGCCTCCATTATAATACCTCATTACATCCTTGCTCATTTACCTCCCCCCCACCCAAAAAAAAAAAAACAAAGGTACGGAGAAATCTTGCTTGGTCACATTGTTCACCCTCACAAAATTACAAAATTTACACCCTCAAAATATGTCCACATTAGCAAAATCCCTCATCCTAAGGAAACACTGAAGGGAGTGTAATTGACTAACTGCATCTATTATTTATTCATTTATTTTTTACATTGAACCCATTTACAATTCTGAAAACTTTGCTGAAAAAATAAAGGCTGGGGGCCTTGCACAGCGGTGCTGTATCAATGTATCTCTGGGGATTTTAAGTGAGTGATCTTTCCTATTGAGCGCACAGTTTTATATACATACTGTTCCTACTGCTAGGTATATTATTGGAACAATCCAGGTTTGACAACCTCCCTACACAATGTCCCAAAGGTAGCCCCTTTAGCTGATACTCCAGTTCTTCAACCCCGCGTTACTTCTTTCACCTCTCTGAATGCAGCGGCGGATATGTAGCATCCCTGCCTAGCGCAGCACACAGTCATAAATGTGCAGAAATATCCCATAATGCAGCTCATTATCCTTAGCACCACCTCCCCCCGAGGCTCTCCCACCTGATCTGCAGTCCCAGTGCAAAAACGTAGTCTGGTCCACCAGACGTGCCCTCGATACAAGAGGCTATTGTGTATTCTGAGCAACAACTCACTCTTGCTTCCTCCTGGGAGAAGACGCTTTGCTTCTGGTTAGTGTATTCTGTGGGGTTGTAGCTCTGGGAAAGCAGAACCACATTGCAAACCTTGAATCTGGGGCCAGCTTGAATGCCTCTAAATAAGGTTGGGACAGCGCTACTGTTTTCTGTGTGGATATCCTGTCTCGAAGGAGTTCCTGTAATGATATTGCCCTGTTTCTGTTTTCAGGGCTGTTTTAATTTTGATCCTTGTCTGCCAAAGAGACATTTCATGAGGTTTTTTTTTTTTTTTTGTTGTATACAGTTTATTTGCGTTATAGCCAAAAGCTTCAATCTGCTGTAAGTACGAGGCATCTGTTGGACAAAGTCCGTAAATTTGTCACGCTGTGGAGGATGTGGCTGGTTTGAAGCAGTGTTTGCTGTGGTTGAAAAGAACAAATTGAGCTTTGCTGGGAAGGCTGCAGTTCCTGCAGGTGAACCGTCCCTCAGGTACAGTTGTTGAAGTATCACAGCCAGCTCTTCCTTTCGCTCCTTTCATCTTGGCTTCAGAATAGTCTGCTGTGTAGCAAGCGCAAATGTAATAAAAAAACTGCCAATGTAATGAAGTCATTTCTTTCGGACAAAAGACCAGTAATTATTTTACACTGATGAGTAAAAAGGACAAAACTATTGAATCTTTCTATATTTGTTGGCTTTTTGTCAAAATTTTAACCAATGTCACCAATATCTATGGCTATTGTAACAACAATCATTTTATTTCACTCGTTGTCAAAGTCACCAGCCTGTCACAGCCATTCGAGAAATTCACAAATGTAGTCATCATTTTTCCTAGGCAAATGACCACTTATAAAATGTACAAAACTATTGGATCTGTCAATATTCACTGGTATTTCGTCAACATTTTCAAGTTTATTACATTTGTGGTGATTGTTACATTTGCGGTTACACATGTGCAACCGCAAATGTAATAAAAAAAACCACAAATATAATAAAGTCAATTTTCTTGGACAAAGGACCGATTATTATTTTACAATGATGAGTATAAAAGACAAAGCTATTGAATTTTTTTTATATTTGTTGGTTTTTGTCAAATTTTTGAGTTTTTTACATTTGTGGTCATTGTTACATTTACACATGCTCAACCGCAAATATAATATAAAAAAACACAAATGTAATAAATTGCTATTTTCTTGAAAAACCATCCCAGTTGTTGTCCCGGGATCATGAATACGCAGCATAAACAATTGATTTGGCTAATGTCACCAGTACGTATGGCTATTATTGCTACAGTTATGTTTATGAAACTTGGAAGTTGAAGTCACAGCCTGCCAGAAGCAAGTGGGAAATCCATGAATGTATGTGTTGGTCTTTTCCAAAATCTTCAAATTGATATGGTTATTGTGAAATTTTCAGTAACAAATGTTACAATATCCACAAAATCCACATTTAATGTGCCGTAATAAAATAAATTTTTTTTTAAAAGTTCAACAAATAAAACTGGTTATTATTCTGTCACGGGAGAAATGACTGGTTTGACTCAGGAAAAATTTAATATCTGGAATGCAGTTTCTCCTTGGACAGAGGACGAAACCTATTGATTTGGGGTTAGAGCGTTCAAGGTCAACAGTATATAGTGGTGGCAAATCTTCAGTTATAATGATGGTAGTTAATGTTAATGGGCAAGTCTTATATAGTATACTCATGGGAGGTGACGATACAGTGTTTGTAACACCATTTCTGTCTAATACCCAGAGCAGGGGCTGGCAACCTTCAACATCAAAATTGCCATTTTAGCCCCTCCAACCAAACAACTGGAGCCAAGGAGCCACACATTGGTACATGAACAATGAATAATAATCATGATAATAATAATAAAAGATAATAATAGCCCTAATACACCTTTTGCTGTTCATTATGAGAAAATGCACATTCATGTGTGTGAAATGGCAACTTACATCTCCAAGAAACATTCATTAGCGCCAAAACATTTGCATGTATCTCAGATTCAGTAACGATATTTTAATTTTAAACAACATTCAATCATTTTTTGGACATTTTTTAGAGTCATTAGGCACACAATAAAGATACTTTCATTTGTGCAAATCAGAAAGGCATTAACATCTTAAAAGGTCATTTGCCACAATCGACAAACATTAAATTGCATATAACATTTATTAACATTTTTATCACACCGTTTGACATTCAATAGGAATTCTGGATGACATTTGTGCGGATAACACAAATATTCACGTGATTTTACTATCCCAATTCCAAAATAGTTGGGACAAAGTGCAAATTGTGAATGAAATCAAAACGCAATGACTTTCAAATCACACGAGTCAGCATTTTATTCGCAATAGAACAGAGATAACATAGAAAATGTTGAAACTGAGAAATTTTACAGTTTTATCCACAAAATGAGCTCATTTCAAAATTGATGGCTGACACAGGTCTCAAAAAAATTGGGACAGGGGCCTGTTTACCATGGTGTGGCATCCCCTCTTCTTTTTAACACCGAGTGGAGGCGTCTGGGCATTGAGGAGCAAGTTTCTTGAATTTGGCCATTGGAATTCGATCCCACTCTTGTTTAATACAGGCTTACAGCTACTGGAGAGATTTAGGTCTCCTTTGATGGACTTTTCATTTAATTATGCGCCAAATGCTCTCAATCGGTGAAAGATCAGGACTGCAGGCAGGCCAGTTCAGCACACGGACTCTTCTACTATGAAGTCATGCTGTTGTAATAGCTGCAGTATGTGGTTTTGCATTGTACTGCTGAAATACACAAGGCCTTCCCTGGAATAGGTGTCGTCTGGAGGGGAGCATATATTGCTTTAAAGCCTTTATATACCTTTCAGCATTCATGGTGCTTTTTAAAGCATGCGAGTGTCCCACACCATATGCACTAATGCATCCCCATACCATCAGAGATGCTGGCTTTTGAACTGAACGCTGATAACAGGAGGAGTGGTCTTTCTCCTCTTAAGCCTGGAGGACACGACGCCCATGATTTCCAAAAAGAATGTCAAATTTGAACTTGTCTGACCACAGGACACTTTTCCACTTTGCTACAGTCCACTTTAAATGAGCCTTGGCCCACAGAACACGGCGGCGGCTTCCTTTTTGCGAGATAGAGTTTCAGGTGGCATCTGTGGATGGTAAGGCGGACGGTGTTTACAGACAGTAGTTTCTTTAAATATTCCTGGGCCCATTTAGTAATGTCAATGACAGAATCATGCCGGTGAGCGATGCAGTGGTGTCTGAGGGCCTGAAGATCACGGGCATCCAGTAAAGATCTTTGGCCTTGTCCCTCACACACAGAGATTTTTCCAGTTTCTCTGAATCTTTTGATGATGTTATGCACTGTGGATGATGAGACCTTCAAAGCCTTTGCAATTTGACGTTGAGGAACATTGTATTTAAAGTATTCCACAATTCTTTTTACACAAGCCTTCACAGGTTGGAGACTCTCTGGCCATCTTTACTTCTGAGACACTCAGCCTCTCTAAGACGTCCCTTTTATAGCCAATCATGTTACACACCTGATGCCAGTTAACTCAATTACTTGCTAAATGTTCTTTCAGCTGATTCTCTTACGTATATATTAATAGCTTTTTCAACCCTTTTTTTGCCTGTGTCCCAACCTTTTTTTAGACCTGTTGCAGCCAGACAATTTGATCAGCTCATTTTATGGATAAAAATGCAAATGTCTCAGTTTCAACATTGTTATCTATGTTCTTTTGTAAATAATCATTGGCTCACGTGATCTTAAAGTCATTTCATTTTGATTTTATTCCCAATTTACACTTCATCTCAACTATTTCGGAATTGGGGTTGTATATCTACACTGAGGTTCAGGGCGTATCGTGACTGTTAACTTCTGGAGTCTGTGGAGGACTATATGGGCAAAAAACTTCTCTACAATGCACAGCAGAGAGATTCCCTATAATTATTAAAGAGGTTAAAGTGGCACGGGAGCCACATTTAGTCTTTTAGAATAAAATTTCTCTGTCACAGTTCATTTAAGACTGAACATCTTGCTGTCCATCTGATTGCTGCTGTCTGTCAGTTGACAGGAAATATCCGCTTACCCTGTGGCTTTGCCAGGACCTCAGACCTCTGCCTCAGAGGGCATTTGTATATGACTAGTTATTTTTAGCTGGGAGTAACGTGTGACCTCTGACCTTTGACCTGTGCTTTAACTCTCATGTCTGCCTGAGCCATTTATGCGGGTGAACTGAACAGTACTTCACTGGCATAATTTAGGATTGTGCATTAGCATGTTGCTAATCTTTGTTGAACCCAGGTCTTTCATAGACTCAGTCGTCATGGCGTTAGGTTGACCACTGTGTGTTAGCTTGTATACGGTATGCGTGGGCTCTCATGCATGTCTGCGTTAATCAATAAGTTGTCTTTAGCTGTTTAGCCATCTAGTTGAGTCTAAATTTAGAGAGTCATATGGATAATAGCCTTTGTCCTCTCATAAACATGAGATCTGTCACATTATATTACACAACTGATTCTGTATAAAATGTGAGCATCTGAAGAATTGGAGAAAAAAATATATAAATTACATTTTTTATATTGTTTCCGGGTAGGCAATCAGATGCATTTGTTGTTTTTCTATATTAATTTTGCATACATATTCATAGCTAATTTATGTACTTGCTCTTTAATTTGCTTTCATTTGGACATATTTACAATTTCATTGAAATCTTTGGCCCATTAGATTCATATTTATTATTATTATTATTATTAATAATTTATTATTATTATTATTTTATTGTTATTATTGTTGTTGTTGTTGTTTTTGTTGTTATTATTTTTATCCCATTATCATTATATATAAGATGATGATTGATAAGCATTCCTGAAAGAATATCATATTTATTTGCAGAGATAACAAACTGAGTCAGCTGGCTTGCTTACAGTACATTTATGTCAATAATGTTGCATGTAATCCCGAGATGTAAAATATATAAAGGTATAGTTTAGGTATGGTAAGATCAGACAGATATTGAGCGGCAATCATCGATGATCCCACTGTGACATCACAGCTCTGTCTGCGCTTGGCTCCTCCCTTCCCTACAGAATGGATGAAAGGAATCCCATGAATGAACAGGAAATTATTTCTGTTTTAAAGGAGGGCTGGTTGCCATGGTATTTTCATTTTCACAGACTTGGCGAGCACTCTTTAACACCTTTTATATTACATATGGCGCAGTACAGAAGTCGTCAGCTGCAAGGCTGAAATTCCTCAGCTCGGAAGCTATATTTTTTCTGGATTCTGGACGATAGTATTTAATAGACTATTAGGTGCTGCCAGTCCTGAGGTCCGAGTGCAGCTTTCCCAGGGGTTGTTCCCTGATTTTGGCCTAAGCTGCTACATCACGTAACTGTGCTCATATTTTTCTATGGGCTTTGAAATTCTGAAGCTCAAATTTCACAGGGAGAGAGATATAATTTTAAATGATTTGATTTTTTTTGTTGTTGGCATTGAATTATATGGTGTTGCACTTGGTTTCAGTTGTCTAAATGTTTTCACGAGTGTTTCTATTGAAGCACTCTGTTCCACAGATATCCCTCAGACCAAAGTATGCATATTGTCATACTTTCAGTATGCATATTGTCAATTCTGGTTTTTGGAATGTAACTTTACCCCTGAGTTCTCAGCACTTTTGTTTTCGTTTTATGCTTGATGTGTTAGATGTCATTCTTGATAGTACTGTCTGCTAAATGCAAATAATGTAATGCGATGTGTTGTAATGCAATGTAGTGAAGGTAGCCAAGTGATTATTTACCAAATGGACGCCCATTTATTACTTTACCGCTGGAAAGCATCTGTCCTATTTCCTCTGTATGCTGAAGTGTTATCACCTCAGAGCGTTAAGAGTTACCATTCCCTCAAAGGCCGGTGGGAGCTTCAGTCATGTTGTCTGTATTAGCTCTCTGCAAAAGAGATGAAAGCTGCATAGACGGGTCTGATTTACATATCAAACGCTCAACTCTCCTCAGTCTTGGGCTGAAGGCTGCAGATCCATTATGGTCCAATCAGATGCATTTTGCAGTGATGCCAATCCCTAGATTTAGCGAACATTTCTGTGTCACTGCTCTTTTAATTGAAACCGGCTGTATGTTTGCATTTTTTAACTCATGGTAATTGTGTACCACTCACTGACCAGGTAGCATGAACAGCATTGTGGCAATTTGTCCAAATTTGTTGAGATATTCTTACTATCTCTCTCAACCTTGGCTTGGATCAGAGCTGTTGTCTTGTAGTCAAACTTATTGAAATCAATTTTCAAAGGGCTGGGTGTCAGTTTGTATTTTTTGACCTAACAGCTAGATTTTTAATTTATTTACTTATTTATTTTAAAAAAGCTAGTTACGAAAGAAAGATCAGAGATGACCAAAAATGATCTAGTTGTGATTAAAATTGCAATTGCTACAACTTCTTACGCCGTTTGGAGTGTTCTGAAGGTTCCTTCCAAGAATCTGACCCAAAACGGATATTATGAAGTAAAAAGCCACTTGGGCTATGGTGACGTGCAGAATCTAAGGAAGATAAATCCTGATGATTAACCGTCTCGTGCATGAATTATGATAAACTCAGTCAGGATTTTTTACTAATATGCAGCAGTGCCCAAAATTGCGGGCATATATAGAGAAATAACACTTTTAAACAGCAGTACACTGTAGTGACCTCCATGCACGAAAGGGTTAATGGGACCAGTTTTTTCTGCATTATCTCAAGGCAGATAGGGTGTTTGGTTCATTTGTGTCAAACTTTCATTTGGCACAACGACAATAATAAAATTGAATGCCGGGACTGACTGCAGTGCAACAGGGAAACTGTTCATTGGGGACCTACTCAACTTCTGTCATAAATGTGACTCAGGGCATAATGGAAATATAATGCATTTGTTATGAATCAAGTGCAATAGTGTTATATTCTGCTCTGTGTATTGAAATATGGAGGCCTTTCGCTCCTCTCATATGTCTGTTTGTAGTCCTATCCCTTGAGCTCACATAAATGCTTCAGAAGCGTTGAACAGGAGGCACGATAGAAAACGGGCGAGTCAGTCCCTGAAGTGTTTTTGGAAAGACTTAATGTATCATGGTCTCTGTAAAAGATGCATGGGAAGTCAGTCCACACAGCCTGTCACGTCAGTTGGACAAATATCTGTTCCCACTTGGCGGAATACAGACAGCCAGGACAAATATCCCCTCCGGAACCATCCATAGCACCTGCAAGGTCGAAAATCTGTGGCAACTTTGCTGTCATCGATTTTTACAAGCCAGTGCCTGTTACTTTTTATTTAGTCTGAGTGTATGGTACAGTGCGTTTCTGATAGATGGCCTGGTCGAGAGCCAGAGCGTTTGAGATGCTGTAGCAGCAATACGCTCGCAGCAGCAGTGGGAGAGTACAGTTATATGCTGTTATTTCAGAGTCATAAAATACCTAACACCTGCTGTGATTCGGTTTTTTATGAGAATGTGTGTTTAAACATGCCGCGTATTAACTGGCACTAAAACCAAAGCCCTCCCAGCATTAGAAACAGCACTACTGAGGAATAAATTGTAAGTGTAATGCACAGTGTCTTGCAGTCTTTGACACTGTGCCTGTACCGTATAGCCAATGAGTTGTGTCACATTTTTGTTATCCTGGAATACTTAAATAAGTTGTTGTTAACGTCAGCCATGTTGTGATGGCGTTCTTGGCCATTAAGGTCTGTGAGTCGAAACAATGTCGGGCTGTTACGTTCGAATTGCGTCACTCTATTGATCAGTATCCCTAAAGCTATTTGCACAAAACAGTCTGGTATTGATCCTAACGCGGTGTGACGCATAAAATACTACATAGCCCACAGTTATATATTCCAACACGCATTATTCAATTTCAGGTCCAGGCTCAATAATATGGTTACATGAGTAATGTTTCTGCTGCTCGCTTGTCCATTCGTAGCTAACACAGCTTCCTCAAATTGACATACATTTGAATTCCCTGATGCGGGGTTACCCAGCAGAACATTTTCCAGAGCACCGCACTTGGCTTCTTCCCTTCTTCCCTGACTGCGTTATAGAGCTTTCTTTTCCCCGGATTTAGTTGTTAACTATGGGCCAGATTCACAAAGACCTTTTAGCAAATGCAAAACTTTTTAGCTGATGTGAAGCCAGTAACATTGCCAGCGATAGGTGTAAAACAAATACCCAAGCCAATCACTTTCCGTCTTATCGGTTTTGCGAGGGAGGAAAGAATTTAACATGTGAAAAGTCTTAGTGAATGTGGCTGTTTGTTAGCGACTTACATGCTATGAACCAGAGCCATGTAGAGAGAAATATGTAGTATGTTGCTAGCATAGATAGCTGCTAGCTTTCGGGAAATGCACCCCAGGATAGCCCTCCTTGCCCTTGAGCATTGATGAGCCTTGGGCACCTGACACACAGTCACTGGTTCATGGTTTGTCACCACTGCAGACAGGGAGCACCCCAGATGCTTTGCCCCTGCAGAGACGTTCTGACCATTTGTCTGGCCATAATGATTTTGTTCTCGCCAAAGTCGCTCAGTTCCCATTTGTCTTACATCCTACACATTGACTAATAGAACCGATTGTTTGCCTATCTTCTAAGGCCCTGGTCCTCACATCATGGTCCTCGAGGTCTGAGAACTGCTGGTTCTCCAGACATCCTTACCCTGGGAGTCGGGTTTAAATACAGTCTGGCCAGAGGCACTTGGGTTCATTTAGTAACCGGGGATATAAGAAAACCTGGGCTGGATTTAGATTGAAGGTCCAGATTTGAGGATACTTGTTCTAAGGTCTGTCTGCATACCTTGGCATGCAGTTTTTTATGAAGTAATCAAACTTATTTGTTTCATCTTTGAGTGGTTTTAATTTTTTGGGTCATCAGCATATTTGACTACAGTAAAAGGCTATTAGATTTTCACTGGTGAAGGTCAGAGATTAAAGTTAAAAATGAAGGAAAGTAGAAAAAACAATGATGCTGGTGAACATTAATGAGATTAGTTCCCTGTGGTGAATGCACAGAGTTTTTAGGTTAAAAAAATTCTATCAGGGATTTTTCAGTGAAAATGTGAAGTCTATTTAGCTGATTAACATTATGAAAAAACAAGAAGAAAATCTGTTGAGAATTTTTTGAGGGAATTTGATGTCTTGAACTTTGCCATTTTGACATATTGCAAGGTAACCGATGGTTAAGGAATTTACCGGAAGATTCCTCTTTCGCACCACAAGATTGCCATAAACTAAAACTGACACCAGATTCTGGTCCAATAACTAGCTGATTTCCAAAATCTCTCATTCACTTACGGCGGTCAATGAGACATTCACAAATGCGAGGCATTGTACTCCTTTACAGTTTGTCTTGGCCGTTGACCGAAGAGTTTGTTTCCTTTGTCCTTAACATCGCGACGGCCCCAAATCCTGGCAAAGTCAGCGAAGCTTGTTCACGGAACCGGACTAGACCACAGCTGTGCTGATGACAGAAGGCTCTCAGTTGGTCTCTGCTGATACGAAATTTTGTGGTCATACTGATGGACAGCCGCTTATAAGCATCACAGAACGTAAGGACATTATCCTCCCAGCCGGGGAGTAAGTACAAGTGAATGAGACATTTTGGAAATCAGCTAATTATGGGAGAAGAATCCGGTGTCCGCTTTAGTTCATGGCAATCTTACTGTATAGTGTGAAGATTTTGCCTCTTTAAATTTAAAACTGGATTAATTTTAGTTTGCTGTCATTGCAATAAGCTGATATTTACTTAAATTTGAAGAAAGGCTACCACCAGAAAGGCTATTGCCATGGCTACCATTATATTTGCAATACTAATATCGGCAAATAAGATACAAATTGCTTTGTAATGGCATAAAAAAGCAGTGTGGTGCCAAAGAGGAAGCTTCCGGTAAATTATTTGACCATCAGTTACCTCGCAATATGTCAAAATGGGAAATTTAAAATCAAAATTTAAAAAATGTAAATTTCAATCAAATTTTCTCAAAAAATTCCCAACAGATTTTATTTGCTGTTTTTCTCACCATGTTAGTCAACTAAGTAAAGACTCCCCATTTTCACTGAAAAATCCCCAGTAGAATTTTTTTCACCTAAAGGGTGTTAAAGCTCAGTGCGAGTGAGGTTGAGCAGAGATGCCCAGACTTCACTTCCAGTCTTAAAGGGTCGCAGTGTCCGCAGATAGTCGGCAAAAGTTTGGGAAGAGTTCCGTTACCCATTACTTCAGAGACACAGATTGTGCTACATATTTAAATAATTTTGCCTTTGACATCTTAGTATTAACAACAATATCAAACCCACAAACCTCATTGTTTTTCAAGGAAAAACATGTGGAACTATGACTTTCAGCAATTTTTTTATCAGTCAGAATTTTGCTGAAAAAAATACATTTCTGAAAAAATAGCTGGGGCCTTGGGGCTCATTTTAAAAATAATTTTAAAAAATGGGGGGGGGGGGGATATGTGAAAATGTGAGGACTCAAACCACCTGAAGACTGAAACCTGCTTGTTAACTTCTATCCATTGCGAAAATCCAGCAGATATTTTCAGAGTTGGCCAGCCCTAAATGAGTAAATCAGGCTCAGTGCCCATGGTATCTGAGGACAATCTTGCTGATCCTGAGCATTTTTGGCAGAATAGATTGTCAAGCTAAAGAGAATTATTTTAATCTATGTATTATACTGTCTGCAGTTATGGATGTATAAAGGATGTATAAAGCACTTTCACATAAGTAGGTCAAACAAGTCTGTGGAAAATTGTACCTCTTTCATGTTTAGGTTAATGGGTTCAATTATGGATAATGAATCCAGTTCCTGGGCCATTTCTGTCAGCAAGAGAAAGCACTACAGCCAAGATTAATGGTGACTGCATATCAGGCCCTGAGTGGTGCATCTGTAGGTCAAACTGAATCCCATCGCTTTTCGAAATGCTGCGTTCCTGTCACATCGGCCTTTTACCGATGGAAATATGCTAATGTACGCTGGGGAAAAACGCACTACCCTCACAGTATTTTCAAGTTTTCTCTGTCTACGTGTGTATCTGTGTGTTTGTATGCGTGTTCGTATATGTGTGCGCGCACACGCGATTGTGTGTGTGTGTGCGCGTGCGTGTGTGTGTGTGTGTGTGTGTGTGTGTGCGCATTTAAGTGAGGCTGGTGTTGAAGGAATACATTCTCATTCCAACTCGTCAAATAGTGACGCCTCCTGCCTAAGTGTCGATATACGAAGGACATCGAGCCTTTTGGTGTCCTTATTTGAGGTTAAGGTTTAGGGCTTGGATTAGCGTTAGGGGTTTGGGGATAAGGTTTGTTTTCACAATAGTGTCAAATAAAGATGCCAAAAGTCGTTATTTTCGTTGTATATGGACGCTTGGGCAAGGAGCATCAACATATGATGCATCATGGGTAGAATGCATTGGTTTAAGCAGCATTTAACATTTTTCATTAGATTTTACAGCACTGCATAACTTACGTCATGTGAATGGAATCTCATGGACTAATATAGATTGTTAATGCACACAAATATGTAAACACTCACTCACACACACTGCGGGCCAAAAGTTTTGGAAGCGGCCATCTTTTGCTGCAATAATTTTTAATTCTGCAAGGATAGTCATATGGTTGAGAGGGTTCATACCGAACCATTAATTTGTTGGAAAATAGAAAAAATGGTTTATTTTGCCAAATAAAAATTTTTCATTAACACCAAAGTTTTGGTCACTATCGACTGAAATTAGAGATTCTTTTTGACTTTTCTCTATTTACACCTAGCTTTGTGCCATTTAAGATTATTTCCATGAGGTAAAACTGCAGGTATTTCACTTAAGCATGGAACTGTAGAATAATTAAATTGTTCTACAACTTTTGACCGGTACTACATATGCACTCGTACACACACACACACAGACACACACACAGACACACGCACGCGCACACGCGCACACACACACACACACACACACACACACACACACACACACATACACACACACACGCACACACTCACAGACTTGGCTATTATCTTTCTAAAATCACCATATCCATCTTTATGTACAAAATTCCATTCCCATATTGTACGTCTTACAGCCCAATGCTATTTATTATACAGATGCCGTAAGATTACGAGTATAGGTAATCTATAATACAATGACATACTACTTTCAGGTTGCATATCAATAGTTATATGTTGCATTGAAATATCTTGAGGGGAAATTAGGTTTTTTTAGTTGAGGTTCTCATTTATCCTTGATAAATTGCATTTGTATGAAATCCCCTCACTCCCTTAAATAGGAGCCACATGCTGTATTGGCGTCTGTTACCTTTTAATGAGATGCACTAAATGTTTATGGTCAGCATTTAGTCCTTTTGCAGGAACAAAGGATGAATGTAAAGGCTTTATTCCTGAGGTCAATTATTTCGTCTTTTGCTCCAGTAAACCTCTGTGTGGTTGAAATCAGCTCACTCTCACATGCCCGCCAGCGACTTTTGATGACATCACCAAAAACCAACCAGACTAACAATGCCTCTGTTAAAATTATATATATATATATATATATATATATATATAAACAGCCCCAATTCCAAAAAAGTTGGAATGCTGGGTAAATTTTAAAGAAAAACAGAATGTAATGATTTGCAAATCTCATAAACCCACATTTTATCCACAATAGAACATAGACAACATATCAGATGTTGAAAGTGAGACAATTTACCATTTCATGAAAAATATTAGCTCATTTTGAATTTGATGGCAGCAACACGTCTCAAAAAAGTTGGGACAGGGCTATGTTTGCCGTTGTGCAGCACTTATTTTAACAACAGTCTGTAAATGTCTGGAAAGTGAGGAGACTAATTGCTGGAGTTTTGGAGGAGGAATGTTGTCCCACTCTTGTCTGATGTAAGATTCTAGCTGCTCAACAGTCCAGGGTCTTCTTTGCCGGATTTTTCATTTTATGATGCGCCAAATGTTTTCTATTGCTGGAAAGTCTGGACTGCAGGCAGGTCAGTTCAGCACCCGGACACTTCTACTGCGAAGCCATGCTGTTGTGATGGATGCAGTTTGTGGTGTAGCATTGTCTTGCTGAAATATGCAAGGCCTTCCCCAAAAGAGACGTTGTTTGGATGGGAGCATATGTTGTTGTAAAACCTCTATGTACTTTTCAGCATCGATAATACCTTTCCAGATGTGTCAGCTGCTGATGCCATGGGCACTAATGCAACCCCATACCATCAGAGATGCAGGATTTTGAACTGCGTGCTGATAACAAGCTGGATGGTCTCTCTCCCCTTTAGCCCATTTTTAATAAATTTGGCATCTCCAATCCACCCGAATCTGTAATGCCCAATTCGAGAACTATGTCCAAGTCTTGCTTGTATGCAACCCCACGTTGCCAGCTCAGGAGAGAGGGACAATTCGCAGCTCTCCTCCGAAGTAAGTGCCTTTGAGGTACTGCTTCTTTACCCTCATTGGTCAAAACTTTGCTAGTTCAGAATAAGGGTGGAGGATACCCCAACATGAGCAAGCTAAGTATCTTGCTGACGAGCGGCCGGCTGGCCAATGGGAGGCGCTTGAGCAACGAACAAAGCAACTGTTTTGAATATTACACCTCGGCAGTCCCTTCCCAATTTATTTCCCTGCAGCGTGAAGCCAATTATGTGCTGCCCTGAAAAACGCTGCTGATTACAGCCGGCTGGTATGACCGGGGATCAAACCCGCGCCATGGTTATCACCATTGCTCCGCAGTGCAGCGCCTTAACCAAGTGAGCCAACCCGGTAGCTATAAGAATATAAGAATTTTGATTCATCTGACCGCAGAACATTTTTCCATTTTGCCTTAGTTCATTTTAAATGAACTTTGGCTTAAAGAAAACGGCGGCATTTTTGGATCATGTTCACATATGGCTTCTTCTTTGCGTGATACAGCTTTAGCTTGCATTTGTTGATTGTGCAGCAAACTGTGTTCACAGAATGTGATTTCTGGAAGTGTTCCTGAGCCCATGCAGTGTATTCCAGGGCAGAATCATGCCTGTTTTTTACGCGGTGCCGCCTGAGGGCCCGAAGATCATGAGCATCCAATATTGACCTTCGGAGTTGTCCCTTGGGCAGAGATTTCTCCAGATTCTCTGAATCTTTTGATGATATTATTATGCACTGTAGATGGTGGGATTCTCAAAGTCTTTGAAATTTTACATTGAGGAACATTTTTTTGAAATTGTTCCGCAATTTTAAGATGCAGCATTTTGCTGATTGGTGAATCTCTGTCTATCTTTACTTCTGAGAGACTCTGCCTCTCTAAAATGCTCTTTTTATACCCAGTCGTGTTAGTGAACTGTCACCAATTAGCGGCAAAATGCCCCCCCAGCTGTTTTTGATTGGTACCACTTACTATTCCAGCCTTTTGTTGCCTCTCTCCCAAATTTTTTGAGATGTGTTGCTGCCATCAAATTCAAAATGAGCTAATATTTTTCATGAAATGGTAAAATGTCTCACTTTCAACATCTGATATGTTGTCTATGTTCTATTGTGAATAAAATGCGAGTTTATGAGATTTGCAAATCATTGCATTCTGTTTCTATTTTCATTTTACACAACATTCCAACTTCTTTCTGATTGGGGGTGTGTTTATATATATATACTGAATATGTATGTAACTTAATGCAACATTCTTTGATCTAATGATCTAGTGTAATGATACTCGAACTGCTATCAGTGCTTCTCTGCACTTGGTCACGCGTGCTCCTTCGCTCCAGCTGCGTTGTGCTACATACGCAGAGACGTTTTTGCATGCAGCTGCGTTGTTGTTAATATTTCACATTAAAAGCCGCACTGGAGAAGCCGCACCAGGCAGTAAACTTGCAGTCTGCTGGTGCAGCTCCCAAACGTATTGGAGTAATGTGAGCTCGTACATCATCACGAGCTTCTTTCTTTTCTCAATGTTTAAATCGCTGCTTTCCCTAGCACTCTGGACAAAGCCTCCCAATGTTCCCTTTCAGAATTAATTAATGACGTTTCTTTATTCAGCCTTTGATTCTCACTTGGCTGCTTACCCTTTGGGCATCAGTGGTGGTGCAGAGGACTGTTAGGACATGGCTGTGTTATTGTGCTGATATTTCAATTCTGCTCAAGGGCCTGGGCTTTTTCTGCTGGTGCCAGCTGATCGCAGAATATTTTAGACCAGCCTGACTGAGACTAACTGGTTTTGTAGACACAGCCAATGAGAATGCTCGGGGCCGGTCAGGTGACACAGTCAGGTAACATAGTGGCTTCTGAAGAGTTCACAGAAGTAATGATGGATTTGATGGGTATTACCCGTGCTTTGAATCGCCTCTACTTGACTACAAGTAAGAGTCTGTCATTGTTCTCTCTCTCTCTCTCTCTCTCTCTCTCTCTCTCTCTCTCTCTCTCTCTCTCTCTCTCTGTCTACCTCCTACCTCCTTTTGACAATTTGTCTCATCCCACTCCAACTTTCTCATCTCCTCTGCAACCCTCATCCTCCCTCTTTCATGCACATCTGTCCCTCAGTTATTGGTGCTTTATGTGTGTGTGTGTGTGTGTGTGTGGGAGGGTGGGTGAATGGGTCCGTGTGGGAGAGAGTATCTGTGCTCTTATCCATACACCAGTGCCTGCTTTAGCACCCATCCTGAGCCACAGATCCATAAACATGCACACTTGATGCATATCCAATGACTTACCACTATCTAGGGCTGCATGTGACTGGTGGGTGGGGCTTTGCTGTTTTATTAAACCATTTAGAAATTCAGACTTAAGACCTGGGGGAGACGTCTGCTGCCGGGTTCCATAGATTACTGCTAGAGCTGCTCAGTGGGACAAAATGCTGATTCATGGTGGCTGGCATGTTCGATTATATGGCATTTTTTTTTTTTTTTTTTTGCACCAGAGCATGTGCACTGGATACCTATATGGGATAAGATTAACAGGAATAAGAACTGAATGAAAAACTTGTTCGGCTCAGGAAAAAAAAAAGGTTCCCTGAGAGTATTTAGTTCAGGGCAAAGAAATGTTAGATTTTAAAAGCATTGCCGAATTTAAAACTAGAAAAGCACTCAGGGAGCGCTGAACCTCAGCCAGGGGGCAGCAAAGCCAAAAGCACGGCGAATGGAACTCCGGCCCATTGGAAAGACTTGAAATGTTGAACTTTGGCATATATCTCAGCAGTACCTTGGCCTAGATATGCCAAAATTTAATCACCTCTTCCTTGAGTTAATACCCTCCTACCCTGAAAATTTCGTCAAAATCCGGCCTTAAGTTTTTGAGTTATGTTGTACACAAACAAACGGCACCGAAAACATGTACCTCCTCGGCGGAGGTTAATAATTTAGCCATCGTGGAGTCATAGTTTTGAACAGCCCCCAATAGCAAACTATGCTGTTAGGCTTTTTTTTAATGAGCTTAATAAGCTGCAATACCGCCGGTGACCACTGGAGTTTTCCAGCTAATGTGAGTAAGTCTGTCCTGGTCCCCTGCATTGAGCTCTCATGCTGACCGTGTGTGAGAAGGGACTGAAAAGGCCAGGCAAAGCAGTTATTCTTCTGAACAGCCCAAGCTGTCAGGTAAGAAGTGCAGCGGGGAGGAGGACGGAGGTAAATTAATGGGGAACACAAGACACCCACTTATAATCTTTCATAATTCAGAGGGTTATTTCAGAGGGCTCTCCAGGGCAATGGATTTGAGCCTCAATTTTTTTTAACAAAAATCATGGGGGGCTGCACAATCTGCTGGTTAAATCTGTACTAGGAGAGCCGCAGTGACTACAGGCAGCATTTGCAGTGTCATGAAAATGATAGTGCATATGGCCACTCAGGTAAATGACTCTTCACATACTGTATATAGCAGCTCATGTAATCTGTCTTTGTCAGAGGCATTTAAAATCCACAGGGAGTTATTTTTGTCTTCTGTATCATTTTGAGTATGTGCAATGTAAAATAGATGTAAAATATGTAAAATAGAAAGGAGAATGGAACATGACGCAGAGTACTACCGTTAAAAAAAAATAAAAAATTTAAAATGAATAAAAATAAATTTTAAATGAAAATGTTTTGAATGTGTGCTCGAGGAGATAATGTGCATGTGTGCCTGTCAGCGTGTGTGCGCATGTGCATTGTGTGTGTGTGTGTGTGCGCGTGTGTGCATGTGTGTGTGTCCGTGTGTGTCTGTACGCATGTGTGTGTGTGTCCGTGTGTGTGCATGTGTGTGCGCACACTTGTGCGTGTGTGCGCGTGTGTGAGCGCTTGCATATGCCTGTATAAATGTGTGTTTACAGGAGAAGTATGAAATTAGGTAAATCTCTCATTGCAGTGATTGTGGCTCTGAACTGTATCATTCCTCTCCATAAACCAGCTAATATTCAAAAATGCACCCATCAGAATGAAGGCTTCATCCCATCCTGCTCAATGGGCCGTCTTATTACCACATGCTGCCAAGTGGTTTGTTTATTTTGGCTGGGCTCCATTTTGTGACGGCTGACAGCATACAGTAACACCGATGATTTTCTGATATTCTGCTGCATGGGTCATGGAGAGTGGGAGGGCTACGGTGATTGACAGGCCTAATGTAGCACCAGGTTGTCATGCAGTGTTTGCTGTGCAGATTTTGTCCCAAGCAAGCAAATTCGAGTTGACGAGTAATATTCACGGAGAATAATGGCTCCGCTGTATAGACCGGCTGTGTGGGAGGGGAAGGGTGTGCAGGAGTGCCTCTTTTCCTTTGTGATGTCCCTGCAGCTAAGTAGTTTATGAATTTTAATGAAGGAGTAAGGGGACTGCATTGTCCACTCCTCCCAAGACCTACCGCAGAGGCTGGTAAGCGAAGACTCAGGCCACAGCATGGCTGTCTGCTGCCACCTACTGGAAAGTTATGGACACAGCATCTACCTTGCTGGTTGCACTTGCAGTTAACCAAGGGCAGAAATTTGGCCTGTGCAAATCTGGTGCAAATATAGGAATGGAAGTGGCAACGCCTGGCCCAACTGGGAAAAAAAACGCGCTTCCCTGCTGAGCATATTCATAGTGCGCTCTTATGCACTGGTGGAGGTGAAAAACCTCAGTCCTCAGGGGGGCGATATAGAGACTCCACAACTATTGTTGCAAACACATTTGAAACATAGACCGTCTAAAAATATGGTTTTATGGTTTTAAAAATTGGTTTCAGCATACCATAAAGGAAGCCTCGATTTTGGTAATTTGAATTGCGCCATTTTGTCATTTTGAAACCGGTTGTGATTTCTATCGGACGAGAGCGTGTACTGAAGATCCGGGGAGGATCCTGGCTCTGGATCTGAGCGTATCGGACGAGGACCAGAGGATAGCCACGCCCCTAAAGCATTTTCTGGTTTTAACCTTTAATCTAGTCTATATGGGACCATAATTTACAAAAATGAACATCATGATATATCGAAGGAGACTTGAAACTTGCTATAGCTTCTATAAAATAATGTGAAAAATCATTATTTAAATGAAAAATCAGGCGGGAAAGTAGGGTCAAAAGTAGAGTCATTTTCTCATAGACTTCTCTAGCATTGAACTTCATTCAGCAACCATCATCGTCGCCATCTGCTGGCCATTAAATAGAATTCAATTTTACGGTATTTCTGCATGGGCTTCATTTCTCAGACCAGGGTGCTTCGTCCATCTTTTTGTACAGTCTATGATTTGAAACCCAGTCAGCTTTCTCTTGTTGTTTCTTGTTTAAATGCCCACTAGCCCGCTAGATGCAACTCTCAAACAATGCATCAGATTGACTTTGCATAAATTGAAGCGCGTGGTCTGGCAAATTGGCGTGGACCGTGTATCTAGCTTAAAACAGCTCCAGGTGAAAACCGTAGGTTATTGAGATTGTCTTGTAAGCACCGTGCAACTAGGCCAAGGAGGGTACTAGCTGAGGCGGAAGGTCTCAGCGTGTTTGCCTTAACAGCCAGCCAAAAGATGGTCCTCGCAGTCTCCATTATAATAATGGGGTCTGGCTACAGCGTCAGCACTAGACCCCTGCCCCAGGCCTCACGTGATGACGTCTTTCACGTTCTGCTTTTGAATGGCCTGAGACGTGCCTAGAGGATGCTGCAGCCCTAGTATCTTAGCGGTTACTATATATCTGACTCCATATCAAATTTAAGATACAAATTTGTAGTTGCAATCTTTTGCGGTTATTATGTGTTAGCATAAATATGATCGGATTTTAATTAGTCAATTTATTACTTAATTTGGAGCTCCGTTGTGCATCGGACTCATAACAGGTCTATACCCTACTCCGCTGGACCAAAACCATCCGAACGACCCAATCCAGCGAAAGAACTCAGAGGCTGGCCGCTGGCGGCCTATTAAGCACAGTAATTTGACATAGACATCGCTATGACTAGGGATTACCGGGGCCCACCGCGATCAACTACAAGGCATAACGGAAAGACATCGTTCAGAGGCCTTGCGTCTTTTAAGATTTCCGCCTAAAGATATAGACGGAATCTTGCTCGAAGTTTTTAATAGCACCATACACAGCATGGAAAATCCACCTTATAATGCAGATGCCAAGCGCGTTGATCAGGCACGCAATTACGGACTACGTTACTCAATTGGGATCCAGGAGTCCGAACCAGTAGGTATATGTTGGTCCAAAGTCAGAAACGCACCACAGATGCAAATATCAATTATTTCGCCAGGCAGGCACAAGCTTAAATCACAAGACCTAATTACATCGTTACAGAAAAGATAAAAATAATTCAATTCATACCTGGCGCAGCCCAAAACTACATATATACTCAACGTATATGAGGGAAGGATGAATGCAAGCTTCCCCGACTTCTCTGTTTCTCCCTCTTTTATGCCCAAACTCCAGACTGCGTCCTATGGCGGGGTCATAGGTCGTTTGGGCAATTCGAGCCAAGAAGGCTCCCCCATTTCGGAGGGGCTTTGGGAGGAGACATGACCACAAGGAAAACTGAAGTATATTTTTTCCCGAAGTGATTAAATGAGGGTATGGCACAATTTTAATTCCTTTGAAATATTCCCTATGCGATTTCAGAAATTTAGTGGATTAAAATGACACCATGCACGACCTACTTGCGTTAGAGTTGGTCATGAAACGTCCAATACAATGCCGAATTACAAGAATAATCTGCATTAATGCTATTATTCCACTTTTATCATACAATATAGCAAGAATACACATTAATTTGTGACATCGTGAGCGAGATTAGTGTTTTACTCCGAAACTGAAAAGTCTTTAGAAATATTTACCTAGACGGTAGTGTATTTTAATTTTAAGGGTGCAGTTATGTCAAAGTCCATTGGATGGCACTGTGGAGTTGTCCGGTATGGGTAGCGCAGGCCAAAAGTTTGTGGTATGCAGTTTTTGGTGGTTTTGCAAGACATCTGCGATAACCATTACCCCAGAAATTGTCCCTCATTTCTGAGACGGGTGGCCAGGTGGTTGTGGCAAGCTGAGATTGGCGTCAGAGAGTCTGATCCCATGACCCTGGGAGTTATCTGCCAAATGGCGGGGCCCTTATCACAGCAAGGACCTGGCTGCTGGAATCCTGACTATGCGCCAGATGCATGTAGTCCTCTCTGCCTTTCCTTGCCGCTTACAGTCTTTTTCTGTGGTCAGACTGAAATATATGCAGTGTATAGTTTACAGAGCCTTCAAGGCTTTAACAAATGCCATTTGATTTTAGGACTATTTAAGATCAACTGACAATACTGTATATTACTGTGGTATAGCCTGTAGGGTTATACCTGCTGGCAATATTAAAAAAAGTAATCATAAATTAAAAAAACAAACAAAAATCTGTACTTTCAAAATATTGTGCAACTAAAGAACAGAATTTGTACAGAGGTTTAAGCGAATACTATCAAATGGGTGGTCATCTGCATGCATGCGCACCAGAATGTGAATTCCAATCCTTCATACCTCGTCAAGGTCATTCAAAAATATAAAATGCTGATGACCCCCTCTCAGATAACCTCTCCATGAAAACAACACCTATGATCTACGTGCATTGCCTTACTTATCGTATAGACAGTTACCAAAGAAAGACAATAATTTAGAGAAGATTGAGTAATAAACAGTGATTGAATTTGGGCCAGTAACTCGGACAGAGATGTGAAATTACCCACTGATGAGAGCGGTGGCAGTTGGTTGGCTGGAAAAAGGGGAGGCACAGAACGTCCGTTTCAACCAATGATTGGTCTTGATTCATTTCCAATTATTTTTTTAACTTAACATTAACCCCGAGAGCACTGTAGGCAGCCATAGTTGCTCAATGATGTCAGACATCAAAATAAGGTGCTTTTCAAAACCTATCATGTGGAAACTTGTTTAAAAGAGCTCCCATGATAGATTTTCCACAGCTCAGGATAATTACATTTTTAATTCCTCGGAAATTTATTCAGCACTCTAAGGGTTAAGTGAACCCCAAAACGCTCAATATTATCAAGTGTAGCCAGTTCTTCTCATTAAGGGAAGATGCATCATTGCAAAATTGCATTTCAATCCATAGTATTCAGTCGTGGATACTTGCTGATATTCTTTGTTTTCTTTACTGTAATTTAATCCATCATAAAGCACTGTTCGGTAGCGTTCACTACAGGATGTACTAAAAGCAAACGTGGAAGTTAACCGAGTTGTTTATCGTTTTTGCTGATATGAGTAAAACATTTTTTCTGAATTGATTTTACTAGGCCATTTAATCATTCCAACAGTACATTGAGAAGGAAGCTGTGTGTTTAGCTGCTTATGAATTTTATGATCACTGGACTTGGAAAAATGATTGATAACAGGTCAAGACTACTTACTATTCAAAAAAGGTTTTTCTTTTGCCTTCTCTAATTTCAACCAACCAGCCGTCACATGTTCAGAGGGAGCTCTTGAGTGTTTACAGTGTAAAGCTGGTGTAGGGTGCTGTAATGGTCTGTGCACATTGCAGATTAACTGTGATACACTGCTGTAATGTTGCTTAGAACAGTTGGTGTTACAGATTACCTTTTGAATTACCCACAGGCTGGCATGTTTGCACCTCAAGGCCGAAGAAATTGAGGGCTTCACTGAGCTTTATGGTGCGGCGTCGACCTCTGGTGGAATCTTCGTGTTACTACATGAGAGTTGCTACTAACTTTCCACTCCACCTTTACCTGGGAGTCAGGAGTGGTGACAGTCTGGCCAATCAGTGGCAATAATTAATCAGTTAATGCGTGGAAGTAGAGAAAACCAGGAACAGTTTTGGATTCAATGGCTTGATTTGAGCAGCTGAATCATACATTATGCAAAACTACTAAAGTAAGACTCACTTTCAAGATATTATGAGTCCAAAAATACTAATAAATAATGAACCTGAATATATATTCATTTGGCATTGATCTATTGATTTCATATGATTGGGAATTCAGATATTCATTTGTTGGTAACAGACCCCCCCATAGGATACGTCTCTCCTTGAACTGATCAGATTGTTGATTGTGGTCTGTTGACTGCTGTCTCATTCCTCCTCGGTAGCTGTATAAAATCGCTCAGCAGGTGGGATGTATGGTTAGTATGCAGGCCATGGAAGAACTGGGACATCTCCACCTTTCAGGAATTTATGTGCAGATCATTGCAATATAGGACTGTGCATAATGATGCTGTAACATGAGGTGATGGATGTGGATAAATGGCACGGCAATGGGCCATAAGATCTCATTACTGTACCTCTGTGAATTCAGATTACCATGGATAAAGTGCACACGAGCTCGCCGCCTATAGGATATGCCGGCCGATACCAGTTTTATGCATAACTGGTTTGTGCATTACCGCAACACTCACTGCAGTGCCCCCTGAAATAGAATGTGGTAAAATAATTGTTGGCTTTATAATTAAATTTTCCAGCAGGGGGCAGGCAAGTAACTCAAAAGTAAAGGCATGCTTTCATAGCATTCATGCAGTGGCAAGACAACGCCACGCAGGTCCGTCCACAGTATTGCATGATTCTACAGTGAGAATATTAATACAATATTTTATGCGCAATCGTTGCTTAAAAATATTCTATATTATATTGGATGTTTGGCACAGTACTGCTGAAAACAGTAAATGTGCAAATATAATAACTGTTTAGTGTCTCATGAGTTCTACCAGCAGTAATGGATGGAAAAACAAAAGACGCACAACTTATGCAAGACACGCTCGACTGGTTCAATGTTTTTGTAAACTCCCGCTTTAAAAGTTGTTGCAGATTTGAAAAAAATGAGTAAACATTTTTCGATATTGTTGCCGCTAGGGATTGTGGGATGGCGTTATCTCCTTTCTTATCATAAAGGATAGTCCAGTGCACCCTATGCTGAAAGAAAAAAGAAAGGAAGCATTGAAGCCCCTTCCTTTAGCATTTTAAGAGTTCTGGCACTTACCATGGCTGCCATGTAACTGTTTACATGTAATTTCGAAGGAGTTAGGAACTTTCCTCAGCAAAAAAAAAAGAAAAAAGCTATTCAACCACAGCCTATGACATAAGCTATTGCCTTTACTGCTGTGTGTCACCCAAACCCAGGGCTCAGATTCTTTGCTGTGGTTTTGTAAAAGTCTTGCAGCACTTGGAACTATGGGAAATGCAGTTCATCAGAAGAATCCACAGAACTACAGACCAGCGCAAATAGCTCAAGGGGGACAGTAGCGACGTCCTCTTGTCGTCTCTCATTGCTTCCTTAAAGACGACCGTAGGCGACCGGCAGCGAGGAAGTCTCTAAATGAAGGAGGAAATGGGTGTATCGCCGTGTCTGAAATGAAGCTGTATCCTCTGTCCATTCGATAAGCTTGTGATTTCTGGCGGGACTTGATTGCTACTGTGTCACCTTGAGGCCACTAATTAAATTAGCACCCCAGTCAGGGGGGCTTCTATATCCGAGTCGCTCCTCAGCGCACAAGCAGGTGCCAGAGCTATATTTAGGGATCTGCCAGGTGCCTGATACTCTGGGGGGTGAAACGTGTCATTTCCTCTGCGTTAATTCAAGCAGGTGTAATATTATCTAAAATTAAAATAGGGAATACATTAAAAATGATTGCATTTGCATAAATGGAATTTTCATTCATTCATTTTTTTTCTTATCTGTATATTTACATGCCTGTGTTTGTGTAATTTTCGCTTAATGTAAAAGTTTCAAAACACTTTTTCTTACACAGGGATAAATATGATAGAGAAAGCTTGAAATATGGATGGCTAGGTTTTCTTATAACTGAAGACACTAGAATGTTCTAGTAAAAGGTGTCTGGCAGAACTTTGGGGAGCATTATTCTCCCCATGTGCTGAGCTCTCACTCAGTGTTCCTGGTCAAGTAATGATTAAGTGAAAAACCATTTGAAAATATGAAACAGTAAGACAGAAGGGTCCAGGGGAGTTCTGAGGTTTGTGAGCTTCTGAGGGCTTCACTCTGAGCATTCTCAGTAGACCCTAAATGGGCTGGGAGGATGTACAGAAGTACTGTAGGATGTACTATATTCCTCAGACTGCAGGAAGAAAATATCCTGCCCGTCCAGACTGAGTTATGCAACCCAGCACAGGACTGATATCATGGCTGCAGTGTCCACTGTGGCTGTCTGTATGTCCATCTGTTTGTACTTGGAGGTGTAGGCAGGCGTCTGGTTAAGAACATAAATGCAGACTCTGTGGAGGGTGATGATAACCCATGAAAATCACCTCCTAAGATAGTGAATGATTAAGCGAGACAGTCAGAGAGCAGCATCTATCCTCTAACAGTGTGTGATATTACAGGTGCAGTGAAAGGGAAATTCAGTGTCTCTCCTGAGAGTTCTGTAGTTCTTATCAGTCATAAATTACTTACCATCGCATTCTCACGCTCACAAATTTTGCTCACATATACACAATCACAGACAGACATGCCCAATACATAAATACTGTCAAGCAAACACTATCACACAAACACACACATACACGTGCACACACCACACACGCATTCTCTGTTGAGTGTTCTAACACGCGCATGCATGCAGGTGCATAGACATCATCTCCTCACACACACATTCTCCTAATCAAGCATGCAAACACACACATGCACACATTCTCAAGCCTGTGAATGCAAGAACACATGAAGACCACAATGGAAAAATGATCAGTCACATTTTGAGGTTGTGGTCAAAGCACTGAAAAAATATAAAATATTATAATACCATATCATACGTTTATAATATTATAAATATAATAATTATATATAAAATATACAAAAATGCAAAATTTGGATTCTGATTGTTTTTCCTTTGTCGTCTTCACGTTCTCTCCTCGACACAAACTACTCGTGCAATTCTTTCCTTCTCTCTTCTCTCTCATGCGTATAATTATGCACTCACAGGCTCTCACATAATCTTTCCCTTAATCTTATTTTCTCTCTCTCTCTCACACATGCAGGCACACACACACGCACACACACACACACACACACACCCTAATACCTCGGTCCTAGTGTGGACATTACATTACGTCACATTACATTTACGTCTTAGTATGGCTTTACAGCCTGTCCGTAACCTTAACCTTATAACTTATTGTCCGTAACAATAAGCAGCACAGGCCCAGCCCAAACCCTTAACCAGACCTTAACTCTAGCCTTACCCGCAACCTTAACTAATAAGTCACAATTTTCCTCTTAATTGTGAGGACATGAAAATGTCCTCACCTCCCAAAAATGTCTCCACTCAGTAGCAGAAAATTTTTTTTTCCTGGTTCTCATTTTGTAGCAAGTACAAGAACACACACACACACACACACACACACACACACACACACACAGAGTGCATCAGCCTCTCTGCACAACCCCTGAGGGGGGCAGTCTATAGTCTTACAGCGGAGATTCGCCATCACGTATTCATATTCGGGGGGGGGGTTGGACAGGCTGATCTGAATCCATATTCACACACATTACCATAAGAGGGGCGCTGCCATGCATAACCATTCAAATCTAGCGCAGGATCAGCAGGGGAGAGGGGGAGAGGGGCAATGAGAGAAAGAGGCATTCTTCCATATTTACTCACAGGACAGAGGCAGAATCTGAGAGAGAGAGAGAGAGAGAGAGAGAGAGTGGGAGAAAGAGTGCAGGTATACAGAAAGACAGCTTTAAATTATCCTGCTAAACATCCTCACTCAGGCTTTGCCACCATTAGCAGAGCAGCCTAATTTCAGTGGGCATCATTTGTCAGTTAATGCATTTCTTTCATAATGCAGCTGTGTCTGACCTCAGAGCATTGGCTTACTGGGCTTCACGGAGAGCTTCCCGGCAGCCAAAAAGAAAATACTGTTTTTCTGTAATTATTTCACAACGGGATATTGCCACTTTTTTTCTGAACAGCGTTGACTTCCTCTTTTATATATATATTCATAAATGCACAGACCATAATTAACCTCTCAGACTACCAGAGGAATAGCCACTGCTAATTTTAAAATACTGCATATTCAGACACTTATGACAATATGGCTGTTTTTATTAGCTTTGGGGTTTGTTTGTTTGTTTGTTTGTTTGTTTGTTTGGTGTATTGCGTTTCTGTCATGAAATCTATCTCAGTGATGCCCAGGAGTTGCGAACCTTAAGAGTTCGATTCTGTGGGCTTCTGACTCAGGTTTGAAAACTTCTCTGCGAATGATGTCATTAATTCTCATGCATGACATTCTGACCATTTATCTGCTCCTTATGAAAGCAGACACTGTGTGGGAGATCAGGCGCTCGGAACAGAATGTCAGGTGAAGCGGATTAAGGCACGTACCGTAATCGAGCTCGTTCATTTCGCACACTCAGGGAGCGGAGATGAGACAGTCCCTCTAATGTAGCATTTCCTGATAATCAGCACTGCTGAGGTCAAACTGTGATGACCAAGGACACCGGGCATTCTTTCCCAAACTTTCTGTGCCAGTGACCCATTTAACGAGCGACTTAATTAAAGGGGAATTTTATCTTATTGATCTCACCATGACATCTAAGAGGACTTAAATGGTAGATTGTTCACTCAAGACTTTGCTATGCCTCACTACAGTAAGAGTGCGTGAGACTGATCTACTATTCTACATTTTTCTAGGACACATTACCCTCGTATCTAAAAGACTGGAATGTATTCTGTGGCTTATTATTTACTTAACCAGGGAAGTCCCGTTGAGATTGAAATCTCTTTTTCAAGAGAGCCCTGGGAGTAGAGGGAGAGGACAATTTGCACAGCCAATTAGATCAGGGGATGATTAGGTGGCAGGTCTTAAGAGCCAGGTCGCGAATTTAGCCAGGACACCGGGGAACTTTCTATTCTTGTCATAGAGTGTCATAGGATTTTTAACGATCACAGTGAGTCAAGACCTCAGTTTAACGTCTCATCCAAACGACGAGGTCTCCTGCAGTACAGTGTCCCCGTCACTGCACTGAGGCATTGAGGATAATTCCACCAGAGAGAAGATCACAACCTACTGGCCACCAACACTTCTCCAAGCAGCAACTTGGTTTTCCCAGATGGTCTCCCATTCAAGTACTAACCAAGCCCACACCTGCTTAGCTTCAGCCACGTGGCTGGAGCAGATCGAGTTGTGGCATGGCTGCTGGCGTATTAATGACTGTGTCAAAGGTGGACAGGGAAATTGCATTGAACGCTGATTTTAGAGTGAAGTGAAAGGAGTTGCCCTTAAGGGGGGTGGTGGAGAAATGGAGGGAAATTGGAGGGCAACAGGACAGTAAGAGAGTAAAGAGGACATTTTGCAGCGGTCCCCAGGCTTGGAATCCAGGGCGCCCCACAGTTTTCACCTTAAAACTAATATTTTCAGCTCAGACATTTCCAACGGGGGTGCTAGTGAGCACTCAGCTGCATCGGAACACCTGAAGTGCATCTGTGATAGTGTGCACTTCCCTGGTCTATGGACGCCTAAAGGGAACCTGTGTTAGGGTACACTGCCCAACACTGCAGTACCCTAAAGGGCTTGTGTTTCACCCCACCTCCCTCTAAATGCAGTGATTAGAGCTTTTAAATCTGGACCGAAGGACTGTACTTCTGCGAGGTAGCCCCGCATACAAGAAAAGGAAAGTATGAAAGCTTTAGAAAAGAATGTCTTGAAGGTCTCACTTCATTGTGTCACTGCATATTGTACGTCCAGTTTGTTTCTTAGAAACTTCCTTGCAAAACCATTTCTATTTCTTTTTTTAGACAAACAACGCAGGGACTATTATTGTTCAACAGGCAATTTGTAAACTATTTACAGGTATTCATCTCTAATGCCTCCTCATGCCACAGATGCCACAGTGTTGCTAAACGAGGCGTCGTGTCGCAAATTCCTTGATTTTTTGCCGAAATGTTGAAAGCGAAGTGCAGCTTCCCCTGACACAGATCAAAGGCTGTGACTCATCTTGCCGACTTCAGCCCTCTATCATTTTCCATTCACTGTCTTCGCCAACAGCAGCCGTATGCAGACTAAATGAGCAACGCTTACGTTGTCTTTTTTGACCAATCTTTCTGCTTTCTTTATTTCCTCAAGTGGCTTCAATCTATGTTGCTCGCAAATATTTATATATTTGCACTCTGAAAGTTATGTGGGCGCAAGTCTTGCTCAAGGGCCTCAAATCTTATTTAGGCTACACTGGGGCTTAAGCTAGAAACATTCCAGGTTCTAGCGGAGCACCGACCATCTTACTCCCACCCTTACTTACATATTTAGGGACCATGCACACTGGATACGCATCTGTTTTTTAGAGCATTGTTTTTTAACCGCTTAAAGTCCACTTTTTCCCTTTAGTCATTCCCTACGGCAAGCCGCTGCCAATAGTGTGGCGAATTCTACCATTCCCTACGGTAAGCCAGTGCCAGCGGCGTGGATGACCATTCGCGGTCCGATGAAAACTCGAAATCCGTCGACGATCGCGGTCATGGGCCACCTGTACTTCAATACTTTTTATTGTGTAATTTTCGGTGGAAGTATTGACTGACCACAGCAGGTGGTGCAGGGTGCTCCAGAGACAACTCAAGTCAGGAGGGGAAAGGATCCAGACCTTAGCTGAAGGAAAGAGAGTCGGACGGAATGCGCACTCCTGTGAGGTTAACCCTGTGACCACTCGCACCTGCACCAGATGCAGATGAAATCGCCACTCCTAAATTGGACTAATCAGCCACAGCCATCACTGTTCCAGCCCTGTCAGCACCACGGCCCTGTAATGACGACAGAGAGGGCCCATCGCCCATGGTCGACCCCGACCGATGGAGACCTACTGGATGCTACCTTTAAACAAACGTAGCCAGCTTGTTATACACCAATCAGTCATAATTAAAACCTCCTGCCTAATATTGTGCTGCTAAAACTACTCCATCAAACAGACATCACTTGAAATCCCAAAGTCAGGGTTTCACAGCAGAATATTTCCCAGGGTATCACGCTCTCTCCAACTGCTTGTCTTCTTCCTACAGTGCATCCTGATACCAGCTCTTCACCAGGCTAATTGTCTATGCTTGCCCAGCCAAAGCACTCATTGGACCAAGTAAGGTCCAGTTCTGAAGCTCAGGAGTCCATTAGGGGTGCTGCTATTTGAGGTGGAGTGGGGTTAGAGTCATGGAGGTAATATGATTGAACTGGAGAGAGCGAGGAAGTACCACCCCTATTACTTTCAATGGGAGATTCTAGGCTAGCTACTTCAGCCCAGGAAGTACGGAAATAGCCGACGCCATCTGTAAAAATGGTGTTCATGGGTGCTTATTTCCGGCGCCATTTTTTAAGATTGCCAATCTGATTACACAGCGCAAATGGCCAAGAAAATGTGTCGTCTGTGCGAATTGGCGAACGTTTTTGAGGAAAAGTGATGAGCAACACTGCTAATCTGGAACACGCATGCACTTTTCACTCTTCATTGAACTGCTGCAGTCAGAGCGACAGCTGGACAACCGCACTCGTGCACGAGCTGTCATCAAGCTCTAAGTAGCTGTGCTTCTTTTACAGGCCCTCTTGAGAACATTGAACAGTTGCGTCAGACAAAGAGCAGAATAATGAAGGATTACCAAATAAATTAGCTTTTGTTTTCACCTTATTTGGCAAGAAAAAAAATGCGCACTTTTCAATTGGTGTCTATGGAGCCACCGCATCTTTGGCCACAAAGTTGCCTCCAGTGGGAAACGCGGAAGCAGGAAGCTAACATGCTAACTGGCTGGAGTAAAGGTACTTCCTCCTTCTCTCTGGTTTTATTATATATCTCTATGGTTAAAGTAGGCACTTTGACCGGTCTGCAAGCTAAAAAGTGCAATTCACAGCAGGGTGTGATGCACTGTCCGTTGTGACACAGTCGTAGTAGAAATTTTCTGCAACTTCTGCCGCAGTCGCTCCTCTTTGTTACATTCCTGGAGTGATACTAATAGCAAGTGATGAATCCAAGAAAGCTATTTATTAAACACAGAATATCCAAACAAAAAGCACAAAAAGCTAACGGAAACATATGAATGAACAGGGGGAAAAAACTGAGAAATAAAGGAGGGCACAAGGCCAGCAAAAAACTACACCCAATGAACTGGAAACCAATGGGGTTGCACAACGCATGAACCAGAACATGAAACAGATGTGGAAACAGGAATGCAAACATACACAAAATCAGGCTTGGAGGACAAGCGTGGAAACAAGCATGAAGACACAACGGATCGACTGCTAACTGGAATGACTCCACAGAATATAAGGGAACAGGGCTTGATCAGAGATGAGGAACACCTGGGCAGTACAAAGCATGAACAACAGACATTGGACAAGGTAAATGACGCAACAAGCCCCTTAAGAAAATGGGACGTGCTCAGCTAAGTACCAATGAAGTATGCAGATTGAAGGAAGCGTGACAGTTACGTAGCAACGTAAAGTAAGATCTGAAATAATATCGGCATTGTTCTGGAAAGCAGCAAATCTAGATAAAAGGAAAACCAATAACTCAATTGCCATTACTACAAATAATGATAACGGTTTCCTTTTAAATCATTCCCAAACATGCCACATCTTAAATAAACACTTTATAGAGCAGGGATACTCACTCTTTTCCAGATTGAGCCGCTGTGGGTGCAGGCTTTCATTCTAACCAACCAGTCACACACCTGATTCTACTAATCAACCCTTGAGGCTTTTTCCAAAGACCTGTGATTAGTAGAATCAGGTGTGAGACTGCATGGTTAGAATGAAAGCCTGCACCCACTGCGGCTCAATCTGGAAAAGAGTGGGTATCCCTGTTATAGAGGCTGGTCATCTCAAACTGGTAGTGTGAGCGCTAACAACAATTCCTCGTTTCTCTTTTCAAATTTTCTCTCACTTTGAAGTGTTTCATGTCCTACAAACCTTAGATCCCAGAAGTTCTGCTGGTGAGGACAACTTAAATCCTTTCTTCCTTAAACTGACTGCTCCAATTATCTCCCAACAGCTGTCATACATTTTCAATCTCTCAGTATCTACAGGCAGATTTCCAAATTTGTTGAAATATGCTCATGTGGTTCCCCTGCATAAAGGTGGTGCCTCAGAAGACTTAAACAACTACCGGCCAATCTCCAAATTACCCAGTTTATCAAAAGTCTTGGAATCCTTGGTCAATAATCAACTCAAGTCCTTTCTTTCAGATCACTCAATTCTCAACCAACATCAGTCTGGCTTAAGATAGAATCACAGCACAGTCTCAGCCATTACATTAGTTTCAAATGACATATTATCTGCATTAGACAAGAGGCAACACTGCACTGCTCTTTTTTATAGATCTTTCCAAGGCTTTTGACACAGTCAACCACTTTATACTGTTAAAAAAAGCTATCAGGTATCGGTTTGGAAAATGGTTCATGTGCATGGTTTCAGGATTATTTATCTGAAAGATCTCAATGCGTTAAAGTAGGTCAGGCCAAATCTGATTTTTTTATTGATTGATAGAGGTGTGCCACAAGGTTCAGTTCTGGGCCCTATGCTTTTCTCTGTTTACGTCAATGACATTGTCTCTAATCTGCGTAATTGTCGTGCACATTTACGCAGATGATGCTATTGTTTATTGTGTTGCAGATACTGTAAAATCTGCCATTGACCTGCAACTTGCTTTTAACAGTATACAAGAGTCTCTTATTAACCTTAAACTTGTACTTAATATACTTTTGTAAGGAAAACAAAATTCATGCTGTTCTCCAGGACTAGGAATATTAAACTTGAAAACATAGAAATATCAACTTCAAATGGATCAAGATTTGAGAGAGTCACTGAGTTTAAATGCCTTGGGATATGGCTTGATGAGGAATTTACATTTAAACACCATATAAACACTCTTATCACCCAGTTACGACAGAGAGTTGGTTTCCTTTACAAAAACAAAGCTTATTTTCCGATGTCCTGTCGTAAAAGAATTGTGGAAGCGATGTTTTTATCTGTCTTGGATTATGGTGATACAATATATAGACATGCTACAATTTCAACTCTGAAGCCCCTGGACTCAGTCCATCAGTCTGCTCTCCGATTCATAACTGGTGACAAGTATAACACTCATCATTGCATCCTTTATGAGAAGGTTGGTTGGCCATCTCATGATCACAGATGGAACATACATTGGTTATTATATATTTTCAAAGCCCTTACTAACAGACTACCTCCCTATCTCACAAACCTGTTAAAGTTTTATGCTTGCTCTTACATGACTCGTTCTTCCGGTTGACTCACTCTGAAAGGTCCTCGAGTTACACTGAACTTGGAAAATTAGCATTCTCCTTTGATACCCCTCGCTCATGGAATACCCTTCAGCAAACTCTTAAGATGACAGCCTTTCCCTCTCTTACAGAGTTTAAGATTTTGATTTCTGACCACTGTTCTTCTGTTTGAAACTGTTTTTATTGATTCCTTTCCTGTTGGGTTTGATTGATAGACTGTGCTTGTCTCTCAATCATATAATGTCTGTGATCTTGACAACATTGAAAATGAGGGAAACCTCAATGTCCTTTCGAGAATAAATAAAGGTTTGAGTGAATCGAAGCAGGAAATCATGGCAATTCACACCCTACCTAAATTAGTTATATTATCAAAGTGCCTGTCTCAGAAAAACACCTCCCGTGAGTGTTAGTAGATGTTAGTAACTAAAAACAGTTAATTGACTCTAAGCTTAGAAAGGCCCGAAACCAGAACAGCCTTGATGGAATATGGAAATACCACAGCCAGCCAATAGCGAAGAAGCCGTGCGTGCGCTAGAGAAAACGAGACGTGGACTGGGATGCCGACATGAGGAGGATTGCATTGTTTGTATGGGACAGGACCTAGAACAAACAAAGCGAGACAGAGCATGAACATTACACTCTTGGTTGAGACCAGACGGGATAGCCTTCATAGCCCTGCTTCATCATTGAATCTTGGGTTCCCAAAATCTTGTGGCAGGTTTATGGATTGTCCTTCCTTGGGCTATAGACAGTAGGTACCCACATCTGCTGACAGGAAGCACCTCGGATGTCTTATAACTTCAGAGATACTCAAACCCACTTGTCAGGCCATAACCATTTAACTCTTGTCAAAGTCGTCCAGTTCCCATTTCTCCCACATTGAACATGTTGAATACATGAACTGACTGTTCACTTACCGTCTGAGATCTGTCTCCAGACTTTGACCTGCGCCACTGTTATAAAATAGTCAACATTAGTCACAGCATCTGTGAGTGGTTTTAATTTTTTGGCTCATTGATGTACACACGTATGTGATCAATTTACAAATATTAATATAAATTTATTAATATTAAGTTGCTAGTGCAGGCCGATTCATATTTTAACATTAAGATGAAAATAAAGACTCTTCGGTCATTTTGCGTAGGGGAAGCATTTTCTGAAAAGTCACTGTGATTTTTCAGAATACCGGCCAGTACTGGGAGTCAAAAATCTGTCCCAGCATGCATTAGGAAAACTACCAAGATGCCACCTGGCGTGGATGAGCGCTGTATATATGGATGGGTCAACTGATTTATTGTCCTGACCTCTTCCCCACACCCAGATGTGACCCATTATGTACCCCATTGCTTGTGTGTATGGTGCGTGTAAAGCGTAAGCTTTCGTTTTGCCTCGCAGTTTTGGTGGTTTGTAACACTTGTTACTCTAAAGCCTTTCAGTCGGTTTGTCCTCTAGGATTTCCTGTATTTATCGGTACTTTAATGGAGGAGAAAAACGTAATTACTCTTTGGAGTCTTACTAATAGGAGCAAGCTCCCAAGCCTCAATATCAGTCCCCGGAATTGGGGCCGTGTTCCTGATCGTTATCTGTTAGAGTCTGTTTCTCTTGGCCAGTTTATTAGGAACACCTCCCAACTTTAATTTGTTCCCAGGATTGCAGCTGTATTCCAGCTAATGATCTGTACCAGTCTGTTTAATAGCAACACCTCCCAAGCTTTTATAGGTCTCCAGGATTGAGACTTTGTTCCTGTTAAGCTCATTGGTCTTGCGGTTAAGCAGTCCTGCTTTGTGAGGGGAATTCACCACCTGGTTTCTGCCATTGGACGGCAGCTAGCTGGTTGCAAACACGCCTCCAACCCTCTCCATTCAACAACAATGAGCTGGACTGCCCCCCTCACTATTAAGGGCCTCAGCCTCATCACTTATACTACCGTATTTTTATCGATACATACCTATTTTTGGATTGTACCCTGTAACTGTGTTTGCTTCCTTCTCTGGGGCGCATTTCCCTAAAGCATGGTTGCTAAGTTAGTAACTTGCATAGTTAGTCCATTCACAGTCAATGGGCCCAACTATGTCAGTTAGCATCTGTGATTTTGGGAAACGAACCCCTGGATCATAATAGTAGGGCAATGGCACATACATGCTCTTAATCTGCTGGTTTCAGTGCTCCTCTGAAGTTCCATCGCAGTTGTAGCGAGAGAAACACCCAAACCCAGGATGTTATGGATTTATAGCCACATTACATTCAGTAAAAAATATCCAGAACTTGTACATAATTTTATACGCATTTCCCTATATTTCAGAAGGATATAGACGGAATGTCTGTAACTTTTAGGTATTGCATTTTTAACAGTATATTTTATAAATATACAACAAAAAAAAAAAAAATCACTTTTTTGGCAACTTTAATTGAAAAGTGCTCGTGTTAGTAAGATGGTGTCTAAAGTTAAAATCTGAGAGAGCTGCTGTCAGTTGCCCAGCAGGCCACTGAACACCCGAGAAAAAGGGACTGACTTGCATTTCTATCAGTCCACTTTCTTAAACAGAATTCTTAAAAATGTCACAATTCTAAACTTAATTAGAGGAGCTGTCACTTACCATAGCAACATTTCAACACTTCTCCTTTACTGCACGCTTTTCAGAGATGTACACACGCAAGCACATCTTGTGTGTCTGTCCTTTTGCTAATTAATTTCTTGATTAGTGCGTGTGAAGCATTTGCACATCAGCTTTTGGTTGACAGTGACAGGACTTCAGCAAACCGCATAGTCTTTTTTCCCCCTTGAGAATGACTGAGTAAACGCATGAGTGGTTTTCCTCATTGGTCTTCATTTTGAATTTTTCTCGAGTTGGCCAGTTAACCCTAAAACAGGCAGAAGTATAAAATAAGTCATAAAAATAATTTAATATTCCTTCTTATCTTATTTGCACCAAAATAAAACATTATTTGATGTCATTGGTAATGCATTCATGCTTTCCCTGGTCATTTACATCATTTTCCAGCTTGAATCTAAATTTTTAAAACTCCACACTGATCAAATATCTACTCCTAATCTGGCAATGTATCGCGGAGATACATGCATTTCAAAAGTTGCTATATAACATCACAAACTAAGTTAAAGAGTTTTCTCATCAGCATATCAAGACAATAGTTACATGAAATTTTTTTGTTGTTTTATTGAAAAATCACTCTGATTAGTATGTAATTACTCACCCTACATCACTGGCGGCCACGTTGATTTCTGATCAGGCTAATGAAACGATGAAAGAAAACCTGATCCAAAGAATGTGACCAAGACACTAGCAACAGACAAGACTCTTGAAAAGTGATAACATTACTGGGAAAAAAACCTTCATTACCCTGCCTATGAGATGTTGAAGAGTGGATTTCTTGGTGCACGTCGTATGTTTTAGGGTACATTTTCATGGTCCAATCTGCCATACAGTGCTGTGAAGGTATTTTCCCCTTCTCAATTTCTTCTATTTTTATTATTAGCTCACCTGACGATGAAGTCAGATGAGCTTATGGCATGGCCTGTTTGTCTGTCGTTCGCCGTCGTTCGTCGTTGTCGTTTCTCGTCCGTAAACATCTTCTCCAAAACCACTATGCCTATGAAGCTGAAACTTCACAGGTAGCTTCCTACCCATGAGGTCACCAAAGTTTGTTCAAGGCGTTCCGATCCGATCTCAAATATGGCCGCCATGGCGGCCATATTAAAATAACATAATTGGCCATCTGAAAGCTATTTATGCACATATTCCGCTGAAATTTGCTTTGTAGTTAGTATGTGGCAAGATACATCACATATCATACAGCTTCTCCCGTATTTCGAATTTTGACCTTGCTTTGACCTTCAACTTTATACAACCCCTGTGAGTTACGTTGAAATCTTTAAAAAATATCTTCTCCGAAACTACTTGGCCAATGAAGGTGAAACTTGACAGGTGCCTTCCTGCCTATGAGGATACTAAGTTTTGTTCAAGGCGTTTTGTTCCGATCTCAAACATGGCCGCCATGGCGGCCATATTTAAAATCACATAATTGGCCATCTGAAAGCTATTTATGCACATATTCAGCTGAAATTCGCTATGTAGGTAGTAAGTAGCAAGATACATCACATGTAATACGAATTTTTCTGTATTTTGAATTTTGACCTTGCTTTGACCTTCAACTTTGTACGACCCCTCTGAGTTACACTGAAACCTTTAAAACTCTTCTTCTCCAAAACCACTTGACCAATGAAACTGAAACTTGACAAGTATCTTCCCACCCATTTGGACACTAAATTTGTTCATGGCGCTCTGATTCAATTTTAAATATGGCCGCCATACCGGCCATATTGAAAATCACATAACTGGCCACCTGAAAGCTATTTATGCTTATATTCAGCTGAAATTTGTCATGTAGGTAGTATGTAGCAAGATACATCACATGCCTATAAAAGATTTTTCCGTATTTCGAATTTTGACCTTTGACCTTCAGCTTTAAACTTGCCCGAATAGCGTCATTTTGTTGTAACCACAGCTGATTCAGGTGAGCAACAGGGCCTGTGGCCCTATTTTTGCTGATTTGTCTCAAGTTTTTCAGATCATTAAATTTATTTTGATATCGAACAAAGATAACCAGAGTAAACACAAAATGCTGTTTCTAAATGATGATCTCATTTATTGAAGGAGATAAGATGTCTGGCCCCAACCTGGCACGATGTGAAAAAAGTAGGTGCCCCCATAGTTACTAGAACAAACAATCAAACAAATTTAATTGATAATGTTGTTCATTTTCACTAGACAGAGCCATACATGATTACATGATGACAATCCTTTTGAATCTGAGCACCACTTATATAGAACCTGTCTGGTAATATGAATAAGGAAAAAAAGCAGCACATGATGGTGTGATCGAAGTAAATTTAAGAACAAATAAGAAATGAAGTCACTGCCATCGATCAGTCTGGTAAAGAATACAAAGCCATTTCTAAGGCTCTGGGATTTCACCAAACCACAATGAGAGCCAGTATCTACGAACGGAGAGAACTTTGAATAGTAGTGATCTGTCCCAGGAGTGGCCAGAATGCCAAAATTCTTCTTAGGGTGCATCAAAGGCACATCCAGTAGGTCACACAAGAACCGGGACAAACGTCCAAAGAACGGACAGCTTCACTTTTCTCAGTTAAGGTAGTGTTCACAATTCCGCAATAAGAATGAGCTTCGGCAAAAATGGCAACCAGAGGAGAGAAGCAAGGCAAAAACCACTGCTGAGCAAAGCAGTAACACAAAGCCTTGACTCACATTTACCAAAAAAAAAAACATCTTGACGACCTCCAATACTTTTGGGATAATATCCTGTGGACTGATGAGTCAATAGTGGAACTTTTTGGAAAATGTGGGTCCAATTATAACTGGCGTAAAGCTACCATAGCATTCCACAATAAGACTATTACATCGATAGTCAAATACAGTGGGAGTCGTGTCATGATCTGGGGCCGCTTTGCTACTTCAAGACCTGGGCGAATCGCCATGACAGATGGAACCATGAATGCTGCTCTCAATCGTAAAATATTTTAAATGTCGAGCCATCAGTATGTGACTGAAACAAATGTAGTTGAATTGTGCAGCAGTACAATGATCTAAACCAAACATAATTCACAACAATGTAAAATAATCTCTACTAGTTATTGCAAATGTTTGATTGCAATTGTTTACACCAAGGGTGGCAGTTATTAGGTTTAGAGGGCCAATTCTTTTTCACATGCATGGTATGGGTTTTGAATAACTATTTACCTTCAATAAATTAAATTAGTATTTAAAACCTGCATTTTGCAATTATGCACATTGTCTTTGTCTCATATTAAAATTAGTTAGATGATCTGCAACGTTTCAATATCACAAATGAGCAAAAAATATCAGAAATTGGAGGACGGTGCGAACATTTTTTTAATATCATGTAAATCAATAAATTCACAGCCACATTTGTTATCATGTGAGATTTCATGCTTGGTAACGGGATGCAAATGTATGTTAAGCATGAATTTAAATATTCAAAAGCTTTGCATAATGTACTGCATCCGGGATCTTAATGTTAGGCTATAAATACTCTTGACAAAAATGATGTATGCTATGCCAGTCACGTAATTTATAATGTTACTGTAGATGCATTGAGCCCCTAATGTCTGTGGGAGATGGTGATTGTATTCCACACTGGCTTTGCTGGCAACAGTAATCACTGACAACATGGTAAATATGGGATGCGAAAACAATATTTGGTTCAAATATGACCACAAAATGTAGTCCAGTAGTGGTCAGATTGCAGCCAGTTCGAGACTGTTTTATGGATTAAAAAAGGAGAAATATATTAAAAATATTTTCGTTACAGAAATAATTTTTAAACAAGATCATATTCAGGTAACTGCGGATTTGTGTTTAAAACCAATAAAGAACAAGTCCAGTAATTCTAATAGCAGATATCATCAAAATGAAAAGTTAAAATTCTGATAAACATAAATATAAGGTTTTGTTCACGGTGCCCGTATACTCCCTTGAGCGCAGGAATCTCCGGTTGCATACATCATATGTAATATGTAATAGTTTTGAGCAAAAAATTGTTTTAGCAATATTTTTCAGAATGTTTAGGCCGATGTGGAGAATTTATCTTATATAGGCTACACAAGTACAACCTCTAGAGGCATACTGCTCATGCATTTGAAGCACTACATGCTTGCTGCAAAAAAAAAAAAAAAAACGCAAATCGCTGATTTCACATACTGAACCAACCATTGTAAAATCTGCGAGCCAAAATAAATGTCTGTAAATACCGAATATATCCATTACTGAGCATTACAATTTTTGGCAGGTTCATAAGCATTTCCGATTAGGGTGCTAAAATTGCTTGCCTGCAATCGAAATGGCTCAGATGAGAAGACCGAAAAAATGTGTCACCTTAGCTCTCTTACTAGGTGGGTGAGAAGTACAGAACAGTAGGTTCTCATTTACTGTTTTTGTATTTTGAAGGGGTATACGACATTTATTTTTGCTTCTACGTCTATGTAGAAGAAGGTAACATTAAACCTTTTCCGCATCAATTTCCACTTTGACGGTTAAAACGTGTTACATAAATTATCAGTCACCTGTACCGCACTCCACTGGTCTCAGATCAGACACATGTTCGATCTTATAGGTTTTAGGATGACTGCTGTCACTTGCAGCTTCGCAACCTGCGTACATTTTCCGAATGAACCTCCGCCCACTTTTAATTATCAGAGACCAAAGCAAAGAGACGAAACGCAGGGACAGCCCCTGAATTCAGCATGCGACAGGGGGATCGGAGTGATTTTAATAATAAGGATAAGACCCACCAGCTCGTCAGAATGTAAGGTGTGTGGCTGAGAGTGGAGCTGACGTCGCTCGGACAGAGGGGGGCCAAACCAAACCAAGCGCGGTACCGTAAGTCATCGCATTGGTTGAAGCCATTTGGTCACGGGAGTCTATCAGAGTCGACAGGGGCCCCCTCCGCGTTTATAAACCCCCTTCCCAACGCTGCTCGCGTACTAGACGCGACTCTCCCCTCATCCCTGGTACTTGTAGCGCCTGCGGTCGGCCGGAGAGCCAGTCTTCTATGGCGGATTCGACACGCTCCATCATGCACGGCACTTGGCTCACCATCGGGCAAAGGGGCGGCACGTCCGCAAGAATGGAAGTGGAGAAGCAGAAACCGAAGAAGAACCCTTTCTACCTGGTCAGAATGAAATCTCTCACTGGCAAGAAGGAGACTTCGAACAATAACAACATGCCCTTCATTATCCATTGCCACATCGGAAAAGAGATAAAGCACATTTGCAGCAACTGTAGCCGCGGTAATGAGACGCGGGACGGTGAGTGTGCGGGCGCTGTTTACCGCTGGATCTCGCACGGATTGAGCATCTCGGCGGAGAGCTGTTATGGATCTGAGGCTGCTTTCACACCGGACGCGATACGAATTTCTCGCACCGACAGATTGCATTTAAAGTCGACGCGTTGACTTTGAATGTGATCTGTCGTGCGAAAAAAATTCGTTTCGCGTCCGGTGTGAAAGCGGCTCGATGAGGAAATCTGTTTTCGTGTCGATGCGATCCGTTTGCCATCAAGCTGCTCTTTTGTGGAGAGCCGTTTTCACCGCACGATATCTGGCTGAGCCGCGCATGGAGGAAAGGGCGATGCGATTAATCGAGTGTGTTTTGTTGAAAGCTTTATACTATTTATTGGGCGTCACTATACGAATTAACGTGGCACATGATGGCCCGTTCCTATCCCCTAAATTGTCTTACTGGGTTAATTTTCATTGCTGCTGTCTGATAAATATAAGGGCGTAAATTAACAGCATTGTCGCAAAAATCCTCATTTAAACATTGGAATTCACCAATCCTGCTTGTAGCTTGGCTATTTGACCATTATTGGGAAGTCAAGCCTTAGCCTATTGCACCTGGGTTATATAGCCTAGCCTCAGTAGATTTACCAAAATATGGTAAATCGTTGCATTTGATCACCGCTGAAGGCCTGCAATAGCCCATCACGGTTTGAATTTCCACTTTGTTTTTATAAATGGGGGTTGAGGTGGCTTGCCTGTAAATGACGTTGGGTTAGCGTAAATGAATTATTTTGTGCTTAGTGGTCGCTTTTTTAGTCACAGCTACCGTCCCTTCCTTAAATCACCTGAAGGCTCATCGCTGCCATTCACGGTCGTGCACACGATGCTGTTTTGACACTCGCAGTAACTTCGGAGACGGAACACTTGAAAATGGCTCTGAATCGTTAAGGGACAGGATCTTGACCTACATCAGCGTAAATTTTTGATAATCCGAGCGGGCAACGAGAAGGCTTGTTGTTTCCCAGTGCTACGTGTTGTGTTCCGCAATAATTTTACTTTTATATGCCGATTTATATGTTTTCATGCAGCTGCATATTTTGTTGCGCTTTATTATCTGTCGCTGCTGTGCTCCTGACCTACTTTTGCTAGTTATTGAGCTCAAAAGGCCTTTTAATCTCTATGTGTACATTGGTCACTTCCATACTGGCGGCACCACCAGATGCGGCAGGGTAGCTGCGTGGTGCGTTGCTGAACTGGTAACCGAAGAGTGCTGGTTCAAACCCTGGTGCTTAGGATTCTGGGATCTGGAGTGATTATATTCGGAAGAACTCTGGTGTTGGGCCTTGCTCCAAGGCCCTTAACCCTAAGATGCTCAAGGGGTTTTACTCTGCAATATCCCTCCTCGATTACAACTGTTCTATCTGGCATGTCTCCCCAGGGCATCCTTGAAAAAGAGAAACGTGTTCTCAATGGTTAAACAAGGATTTACAAAAAGATGCCGTCACATTTTGTCACAGGAGTAACACAAGTGACATTCACGTTGAACCCTGTTTTTCATCCTATGATTTAAGGGGGCACCACTGTAGTACTTCATGGTGGGAAACACAGGTTTCACCTGGAATGCCACTTGCGACCTTGTGTTACTCATGTGTCGAGGCTCCTGGTGTTGAGGTGAAGCTAAGGGATATTGGGTGTAATTAAGGATGGCTCAAGTAAAGCCAACAGTTTGTGAATGAGATTGCAGGTGTTTGTTCTGAAACCCTCCTCACGGCCACGTGCTTTCTTTCCTTTGTGTGACGTTGGTTTGTGTGCTGGTGCTTAATCGCTGATACAGTGATGTTTGCTTCACCTGATATTTTTGGAATTCGACTCCTGCTTATTGAGTGGGGAGAATCTAAACAAGCCCGTCTTTACCCGAAGAAAAGCAGGGCGTTGGACAGGGATGTGAGGAATTTCGGGAGATGTCTCGCATTTGTTGCTCTCCAGTATCTCGTCGTTAAAAAGTTTGAAATCGCTGAAAAATTCTTCCCTTTTGAAATTAATTACCACTTTGATTCACCCTGGCCGGGGCATGAAACTGGTTTTTAAAAGAACAGTTTCATTGTTTGATTACTGTTTGCAATCGTTATGAATAATGATTGGACCATTTTTCAGCGGCCATTACTTCAATTTGCCAACAAAATGTGGTGTTGTCACATCCTCGTGATTGTAATGGAGAAACCATTCGAGATCCCACTCCTTTCAAGTGAGGCTGAAAAAAAAGCCCCATTTGTCAGTGGTTATTCCATGTCATGAAAAGGCATTTATAAAGTCCAGTTTAGCTTTAAAAATGGCCCAAAACTATGAATGTAACTGCCTTGCAACATTTGTGCCATGTGACTTGAAGTCTATTCAAATCCACCGTGTATACAGGCTAATGTTTCAATCATGAACTTTAAGTTTAAGGAATTGTTTACTGACTGTAATGCAAAATGCAAAGACAACACTGCCCCCATTTCATCCTGGATGTGGGTGAGAATGGACACAATTATTTTAATAGATTTTTAATGCTCCGGACTTTTACTGCCATTTGTAGGAGATAAGTATGAGAGTAATGAGATGATTGAAATTGTACTGAATAATAATTTGAAGCGACTGTGCGAATGGCTTCTTTGTGCTGGGTATTCTTAAGTCACATGTACCGCCAATGGTTTTATGTCTGAATATAAGCATTGTCATTTTAATGTGCAAATGCTGTCGTGTATTCTGTGGTAATGGCACCTCTTCTCAGAATTGAGGGATCTTACCTCGGGGCTAAATGTACTGTAATTACACACTCTGTAGAGCAGAGTCTTGGCTGAAGGCTTTGAATCAAAATCTCTAACTGAATATCAAACTTGGTGTTACCTTGTAGCATTATGGTTTAAAATTTATTTTTCTGGTGCAGATTGTTGGGTAAGGATGGTAACTGTCTTCAGGTTTTAGACTGAGATTGGAGAGGCACTGATACCAATACTCGTAACAGGTTTTGGTCCTATACTGACTCAAATAGCTGAAATGGGAATTGGTGTTAGTGGCCCTGCCTGGTATTGAATTATTTGGATTTCATTATTTTAACAATTCATTGCATTTATTTCTATGCATTTATTTTGTTACATTTTGTTTTAGAAATTTAGGAAAGCAGCGTTTAAGTCGAGCCTGATGTTGCCTGAAGCATAAATGATCCCAGTCTCCTCCTCACAATGAGGAAAACGGCTTATTAATTAAATACTGGTATCGAATCGGCTGTGGTTTGCTGCCAGGAAAAAGTGGATTGTACTCTGAGTGGGGGGTGAGTTTCTACCCCAACTGGAGTTGAAGCATCTCTGGGTCTTGTTCACAAGTGAGGGTAGCATGGATTGGGAGATTGATTGGCGGATGGGTGTTGTGTCTGCAGTGCTGCGGGCGTTGTACCGGCCTGCTGTGGTGAAGAAGGAACTGGGCCTAAAAGCAAAGCTCTCGATTCACCTGTCAATCTACGTTCCAACCCTGACTCCACTGGTAAAAAGCTTTGGGTAGTGACGGAAAGGACAAGATTGCTAATACAAGGGGCCGAGATGAGTTCTCACTGTAGGCTGGCTGGGCTGACCCTTATGGATGGGGTGAGGAGCTCGGACATCAGGGAGAGGCTCTGAGAAGAGCTGGGCTTCCTTCACCATGAAGGGAGTCAGTTGAGGTGGTTCGGGCATCTGGTCCGGATGCCTCCCTGGACGCCTCCCTTTAGATGTGTTCCGGGTGTGTCCGACTGGGAGGAGGCCCCGAGGCAGACCTGGGACACGCTGGAGGGACTATATCTCCCGGCTGGCCTGGGAACGGCTTGCAGTCCCCCAGGAGGGGTTGGAGGAAGTAATTGAGAATGGGGATGCATATGCTTTGCCAAGTCGGCTTTCCACGCGACCCTGCCCCGGATAAGCTGTTGAAAATGGATGGATGGTGAGCTGCCGGATAGCTCACTCAGTTGAGGCACTACGCTGCTGTGCAGAGGTGACTATCATGTCGCAGGTTCGAGCCCCGGTCGTACCAACTGGCAGGGGTCAGCAGCTTTTTCAGAGTAGCGCACAATTGGCCATCGCGCTACAGGGTTCCAAATTGGGAAGGGACTGTCGGATTTTGGTATACAATAGTAGCTTTGTTCGTTGCTCCAGCGCCTCCTTTTGACTAGACGGGCGCTCGTCAGGAAGACTCTGGGTTTGTTCATGTCCAGGTATCCTCCGCCCTCGTTCTGAACTTACAAGGATTCGACCAATGAGTGTATAAGAATCAGTGGTTGACAGGCTTGTGCTTTGGAGGAGAGCTGTGAACTGTCCTCACTCCCCTGAGTTGGCAGCAAGGGGTCGCATACGAGCAAGCTTTGTACATAGTTCACCAATTCGGGTGGGATTGGAGATGCCAAATTTAAAAAAAAAAAATGGATGGATGAATGGGTGGATGGTATCGGATTGGACTCCGTATTGGCCCATACCCGAGGCCCGGATCTTGGTATCTGGACTGAAAAAGCTGGATCGGTACATCCCTAATTTGGATTATGTGGTGGTCCTGGCAATTTGATGCACTGCAGTGTGTCATTGTGTTTTAACTTTTTTTTTTTAATGTATTTTGTTTTTAAGTCCTATTAGTTTGTGATTTTGCTTTGTACTTTGTTGAAGTTGCTTTGTCTGGCGGATTTGCTTTTGGTTACGTCTTCAAAGGCACAGGTATGGAGAGCTAAACTTTGATCTTGGAGCATTTCTTTAACCCCCAACCTCCAAATCCAAGATGCACCTGCAGCGTGTCCTGTCCTTTTAGAAAGGAAAATACTGTGAAAAATATCATAAAGTAGTGTGCTATACAGTATATTGTTTACAAAGTACTGGAAATGAGAGAAAAGAAACTAACTTGCTATCCTAGTTACTACATAAGGGTACTGCTACAGCCGAGCATGCGTAGTAAACTTGGAAAAAACTGGCGAAAAGATAAAGAGAGAACGCTTCTGGCCATGGCTATGTTTTGGCTTGACCATCAGTACTTCCGTCCCAATCCTGTGAATGTAGTACCTCCAGAGTGCATTTAGGGAATTTCCTCAAATTTGGCACTAATGTCCACTTGGACTCATGGACGAACTGATTAGATTTTGGTGATCAGATGTCAAGTTTGCTGCGATCTCAAGTGTCTCGTTGCGAACATGATTTCTGTGGAATTCCCGGAGCCGAAGCCACCCCCCCTGCCCCAAATTCGGCATGAATATTGACGTGGATTCAACGATAAACTGAGATAATTTGAGGTCAGTGGTCAAGGTGACCTCATGTCTGTTCCATTCTCAGACCTCATAAACTTATCATAAGCCATTTATTGAAACTTCTCAAACTCATACATTTTTTTTATACGTAGAAACATCAAATTTGCTGAGCAGCTTTGTTTTGTTTTATTTGTCATTTTTCAAGTTTTCTGGATGATCCTTCTCTTCCATCCCTGCTTTTTCATATGGTCTTTTTGAGCTTGATAAACTTCCGTTCATTTTCAAAAGCCCGTATGCTCCCACAATTTGACGGCTGGAGCCATCAGTACAGCTTAAGACTGTCTCGAAGGATGATGTTGTTTCTGCAGCCCTGCCCACTCTTCTTTCATCACTCCATACTCCTTAAAACTCTATTACTTCACCAAGTCTTGCAACTTTCCAACGAGGGCCTTCAAACATGCTTCACACATGATTTTCCCAAAGGCTGGAGCATTCTTCTCTCTTTATATCACTCCATCCCACATATTACCAAATGGAAGATCATTGATCACTGTTTATCTCAAAGTTGAGGATTGGGTCAGAAAAGGGTGACATGTTAAGTGGTGTGGAGAGTTGGGGGCCTGGGTTGTTGGTTTCAGGAAAATGGTCACTTGTTAATTGTTGAGGCCTCGCCCCCTGTCCTGATTGGCTGATATTTGCTTCTCCTCAACTATGAACCCATTTGTCAGAGAGTTGGGGCATAGGTTATTGGACTTTTTACAGAGTCGAATGGTAATTGCCGAAACCCAGCCCCCTTTCCTGATTGGCTTTGTTTTTATATGTTATAAATATAGGTGTGTTAGGATGATGCAGTCGAATGAAGGCTGCTTAGTTTTCTTGTTGCATTGTGGGTAAATTGCAGTGCTTGAAGGGAAGTGGCGGTCGGCTGAATTGTCTGACTCGGACGTCTGGTTGCATGATGTTCACGTGATGATCACATGCGCCTCTGAACGGTCTCGAGACTCGAGGTGAAGTCTGATGCGCAGTCGAGCACAGTTCTATGGAGGTAACTGTGGCAGTTTGGCTGACTATGTGGGTTCACCCTTATTACTTAGCTGTTTGAACCCTGAAGATCTAATTTGGAACAAGTTGCTTAAAATCTTCCAAAGATGCTTGATGGCATTATGATTATCAGAGTTGTATACTCTAATTTTTAAATGAATGACTCCTGCACCTTTTACTGAGGCATTCTGTTTACCTCGTTGCTGTGTTAATTGCTACAAAGGTGGCAAATGCCCTGTGATTTGCCATGGTGAATGTCAAGTGACTACTGAAGCAACATGCATTATGGAAATTGTCGGTCTTGATGAAGGTTGTTTGGACTCTGACCCAGATGTCAAGCCCATGTCAAGTCTTGTGCAGATGTCTGTACCACCAGTCAGTGCAGCTAACGTGCCTAATGGCACCGTTTTATTGTAGAGTTGGAATCCTACATCTCAGTGTAGTGGTGTGTCGCCCCCTGTGGTGTAAAGAGAGATGAGATGTTTCTGAGGAATGGTCTGCTCCAATGTTGGGTCACCCTTTTTCCGTCGGGACCTCAGGATTTGGCTGCATCTCTGGGCTGATATGGATACGGTCCTTCAGCTGTGTCTTCCTGGTCTCTCAGTCTTCAGCTTTTGATTGTCTTCATCCCATTGGTTCTCACTCGGCTCTTTTTAATTAAGGGGTGTGGTCATGGAGAGGGATGGAGACTCTTATGATTAGCTTATGATCAGAATTAACTGGAGAACAATGAATGTTGCATTAGCTCAAAAATCCACTGTGAAATGCACTGTGCAGAATAAACTCTTACTGACTGTTCTTAACTTAAGACCAGCAGGAACCATATGTACTCTGTTAACTCTTATTGTTAAATTGACCCCACAAAACCTAAGCTCTGTCAAATGCAGCTGCTGTATTCAAACCTGAAGAACGTCACCTGTGGGACCTATTTTAAATTCTAACGGTGGTGCCAGGGTTTCCAACGATCCCAAGTATGTCCTGTTGAATTACAGGGAAAGGTGCATGAAATGATGTGCAAGGTCTAGATCTTTTCCATTTGATGTAATGCTGTCACCATAAAACCATGACATCTCTGGTTTGAATCAATAATTCTCTCTATTTTGGTGTGATGTACCTTCAGTGAAGGCTGCAACCTGCAAACGCAGAATATGCAACATTGTCATGCATTATGAAAGTGGCAAACCACTGCGCCTGCTTGGCCAAACATGGCCAAAGTCAGACTTTGCCTAGTTTTTCATCCCATATACACGCATACATAAAATATGAAAAGGATCCATGGAAAAACTGAAGGCAATAGAGCGCTGGCAAGGCAAAAAGTGTACAGACGCTCGGGGGCACAACAGACCATCACGAAGGCATCTAACCACAGCGAAAGCCTGCTTGGCCTCTTTAAAATGTTGAATCTGCTTTGGGGGAAAAACTTAAGTGAAAAAGTTAGAGCCTAAGGGGTTAACACCTGAATATTTTACTATGTAGGGATGGTAGTACCGTGATTTTAGCGCGGTATTGGTGGCTCAGACCTGACGACAGGTGAATGACTGGACCAGCTTTAGGCTTGAGGCACGTGTGGGCCTTGTCATCTTACCTTTTGGCTTGCAGGAAACCGCCTTAAATGGCGGCTTCGCTTGAGTCTCTAGGAGCAGAAGCGAGGGCTTATCCACCTTCGTGGAAGCCAAGGCCAGCGTTTAATCGGTCTAGATGGCTTGCGTGTGAAATGCGTCCCTGTGTACCGATGCAGGTGAAAGCCAGTTCATTCAGAGAATTTAATCGCGGCTCTCAGCCCTGTTGTTTATGCACCACTGTTCACACAAAGTGTTAAGTGGCTTACCAGACCATCAGGTCCATTTGAAAATTCTTTTGATGCCTCTCAGTTTGTAGGCCAACTGTTTCCTTCTGGTTTTGAAGGGGCTGACTGCTTTGTTTTGGTGTTGCTTTTTGACGTCTTAAAACATTGCGCTTGGCTGAAGATTCTCTCTGCGCTCTAAAAGGGGAACATTCACCCCACCCCTTCCCGTGGAGTCGTCTTCTGCCTGTGAACACTGTCACATCAACCATTTCTGGGCACCTGTCTTGATTAATTAAGCATAATTACCAAACCCGCCAGCTGTAAACAAGTGCTTAAGCAGCTGGTTAATTGGATGGCTTATTAATCTTAAGTTGAGTCAATGTTAAGTAAATGTTTGCAAGAACAAATTAGAAGATTTATGACAACAAATTATGAAATTGTATTAATGTTACCTTTGTAAAATTTTAGTAAATACAAATGTATTTTTTTTTTCTCTCTCTCTCTCTGGAAGACTAGATCATCAGTCCGTATAAACTAGGCCTAGCCCCTGTGGAATTTATTGCCCGAAACTTACACTTACAGCCTTCATCCAGCTGCATTATTAGTGGTTTCCTTCCTGCTCCTATTTGCGGATTTATTTGTGACCTCACAAACATGTAATTAGAATGTAATTGAGTGGAAATTCTAATGCTGATGTCATGACCTCTGCTGGGAATTGGTTGGGTTTGATTGAAACTGGCCTTAGTCATTCTCCTCTCCTCCCACAGCTGAAGAGGTTGAGCGACTGGCAGCAATGCGCTCTGAATCTCTCGTACCCGGCACCCACACCCCTCCAATCAGGCGGCGGAGCAAGTTCGCCACCCTGGGCCGCCTCTTCAAGCCCTGGAAGTGGAGAAAGAAGAAGAGTGAGAAATTTAAGCAGACTTCAGCAGGTGAAATATCAATCTCTTTGGCCCTTCCCCTCCTCTCCATCTCTCTCTCTCTCCATTTTTCTCTTCCCTCCTTTTTCTCCCCTCCCTGTGGGCACATTTCTTTCCCGAGGGAACAGAGCAAATGTGAATGTTTCTCTCAAACAAGCCCCGAAGGCTTTGGCGAGCCTGCTGAGCGTGTTCACATGTCGTTGTGAGGACATGGCTCTTGCTTGCCAGAAATCATGCAGTTTTCATGGCATTTCATCGTTCTTTGAAGCTTTTTAACATAAATATATTGCGGGTGGAGCGGGCAGATAGCCTTGCTGCTTTTGTTGGACCCTTGAGAGAACAGAAGATTCTGTTCTGTTTTTGTTATTTTAGACGACTGGGTCTCACTGCAGGTCTGGGAAGAGGTAGGCAATTGACCAGGAGAACATAAATGATGAGATCATAAATTGAACTGCTCAGAATAGCCTTCCGCTACGACAAAAATAGCAGAGGACAGAGATTCGAGTTCTATTAATATCTCCTTCAGGTTCCATCTTAAACAGTCTTGAAGACTTCTGAAGTTCACGTTCAGCTCAGCGCATTATATTGTTAGTACATTAACTGCAAACCGTGCTGTCCTATGTGCTAAGTGAAGCTTTGTTTGTTTTGTATTGTTGTACAGCTTGTAATCTCTGAAAACATTTCTGCTTAAAGTGTAACAAAGTGTAATTTTTTCAGCGTTTAAGTTCTCCATTCCCCTGTAAAGTGTGGCACGAATGAAATGAAGTAAGAGCGATTTAATTTGGGATTTGAAATTTAATATCAATGTTTGACACGCGGGCTCTAATGCGAAATGTAGTGTCTGTTTAAATGGTGTGTGCATGTACGAGCCATGTTTTCTCCGTTCGTTAATTAAGAATAAAAGTTGAAAGGGCTCTGGATATCTGTGGGGAGGATTGTAAGTCTGGGGCCGGCTGGCTCTTGTAGCTTTTCTTAATCCGTAAGGTTCTTCGCTGTAATTAGGGCTTCTCAAAATGTGGCGTAGCCAGTCGGGAAGAGGGAGGGGGGGAAAAAAAGCTTTGAAACTGAGCAGCCATCATCTACCGGGGGGTGTCAAAGCGAGTGGCTCGTCTGCCATTTTACTGCAGATTTTCGTCTCTCTCTCTGCATCTGCTCCGAATGCTGTACATTTCATCAAAAAGTCTCCTCTGTTCTCTCGCTCCAGTACCCCCCAAAACAGAAGATCTTTTAGAATGCCACGTCATTATAGGAAATAAGGTTGTGCTGGTTTTTTATCAATGGCTTGCTGTATTGTAGGGAATAGCATTTCTTGATTTTTATGTATGGTTTCCCGTATGTTTATTTTTTATGAACAGCTTGAGACTGCATAGTTGGCAAATATAATATCTCTATATAGTATGGCCTGAGAAAGTGCCTATGGTTTGAAATATTGCCTGCCTAAATAGTCATAAACAGTTTTGTTTTAGGAACCTAGTAAGTGTGAGGACTTCTCTCTGTGTCTTGTAGTTAAATATATATTTTTAGCCCCAGCCAGGAAGTGGAGTAGAGGGTGTTTCACTCAAGCTCGTCCATCCGTCTGCCCATTAGGATAACCCCCCCCCCCCCCCTCCATTTTGTGTACTTGCTACTAGTCCTGACCTTGATTGGTTTAGAAAACGGGATTCCATGTTGGTCAGGGATATCATCTTGTTTGTCTTTCACCTAAGTATTTTTGCTTGGATGTGCGCTTGGTCCCTCGTCTAATATCTCTCCCCAGTCATCGATTTAGATTTATTAAATCTATTTTGCAGTTTATCCCACCGTTTTCTTGGGCAGCTCTTGACTGCTATTAGGGGAAAGTCTTATCTTGTGCACGTGTTCTTGTGGAAGATTGTATGCACGGGTGGAATTACATGCATTAGACTGCTGACAGTGTTGTGGCGTTTGGAAATATTGGTCATCACTATTTAATGGGGTCATAAATTCTTGCTCTATAGCATTGAATTGTGACACCATGCAAGGGACTGAATGCTTTCGTGGGGCGGTGAACATGGAAGTGGTTCATTTGAATGCTAATTTGCACCAAGATTGTTGCGTTGACTTACCTGTTGTTCTTAGAGCAGTGAGGAACATGCCATGGACCATGATGAGATGAATCGGGGCGAAATGATTAAATAATTTCTGTATTTAAGCGTTATCTTTTAACTGTTTCGGGGACCTAGTTTTTGGAGTCGGTTGTTGTTTTAGGTTTGTATTCAGCTGCTGCTGCGAAGCCCGAGAAGATTTAAGTGACTCATAATTTCTGGAGGATCTGAAATGAACACTCGTCCACAGTGTCTGTAGGCCCAGAATGCAAATTCCTGCCTCCTCATGGCTGTTGACGCACACGTTAAACGTTCCTTTTTTTTTCAGGGAAATGTTTTGTGTTGCATCCTCTCAGTTCCCTTGTCTCTTTATTTGAAATTTAAATTTTTTTTTAATAACGTGCGCAATGTGCACATGTGCCTATGTTTCGTATGCGTGCATTAGCACCGTTGTAGTAGCACTGGGCAATGTGAATAAAAAACTGACGTTATCAATCAGTCATAACACTGTGACACATTGGGCTTTATTTTTCCTGCCTTCGCAAATGGAAATGTATGTAGCGGTAATGTTGCGCACAATTTTGTCCTTTGCAAATGGCACATATATCGCCTTTGCCCAGTTTGGTAGTTTCCTACTCTAATAAAGAAGCATTTAACGTAAATGCTGTCGCTCTATGGTTGTTTATGGGACGGAATCGCAGCCAGCTGTGCTATTGGCAATAAACGCATATTGTTTTCTTCCCATTTTCATTTTTGTTATGAATATTGTAAATAATTCCTGCAGAATGGTGGGATGTAATGGGAAGGGGAGGTTGAAGGAGTATTGTGGTAGAAGGAGGCACTCCTCTCCTCCTCTTCCTTCCCCATCATTCTGTCTGTACCTGACTATTCAGCCAATCCACTGCCATTGTTATCTTTTCAGTGTCCCTCCAACCCACCTCTGTTGATGATTCGTTGGTTTTCTCCGGATCCAAAAGGACAAACGGCAATCAGTTCAATCTTTACTAAGAACAGCCCACCTTGTTTCAGCATAAATCTCTGGGCCTCCATCTTTAGGGTCTCTTGCCATGCTGGTACCAGTCAGAGCCACAGACTTCAGCAGTTGGTTTTCATTGGTATGGTTCGCCACTTGTTCACAATTTTGCCGGTACAATAAACTTTTTATAGCCAATAGTCCATCATCTCAGTTCTACGACAGTATTTTTATATGTGTGAATAGTTTCTTTGTAATTGGGTAATACAAATTAAGTCTCTCTCGCCCCTCAGTTAATGCCATGAGTGCTTTTTGCATACATTTCTCATCACCCACAATCTTTTTAGTACAAAATTGCCTGATAAATGAATGGCTATTCCTCAGAACACCTCCATGCATTCGTACATTGGACTGCGGTTCTCATGAAGACTGAATGGGGCAGTGGTAACCAGGGTTAGAGTCAATTTGGGAATTAGAACTGGAAATGGAATAGATGGAAATGGAATACATTATTTGAAATTGAAGTGGAATTGATAAAACAGAATTGACCCCAACCTTGGTGGTAATGCAAGCTTTGAGCCTGTACATCCCCTTACAAAGTTGTGAGTTCGATATCGCATGAATGCACTGGCTGTAGAGGGAATAAAGAGGCTAATATGATTGGCCTTCTTGGAACCAAACCCCCTCCGCACCCACAGATAATTAATTTGTTTTAGTCCAACCTTTTTGACAACATCCCTGCAATTGCACAATCACCTCGTGTCATGAAACAAGATGACTAGTTTGCATAAACTTGAGCTATAACTCAGACAAATGATTTCGCCTCGTTTTCATGGTGCGATACTCAAATGCTATTGGGTATTACCAGTTCTGAACGATAAATAGACAAAATGGGAGACGTAGACTCGAGCTGCCCTGCAGGAAGCCCGAGTAATTGCAGCCGAGTTTGGGGCTGTGTTGCTGTTATCCGTTGCATTTTCCGACTGCGTTTAGGTCATCAATATGGGGCCCATTGAGGTCTTTTAGCACAAAAACTGCTTTCCTACAAGAGATTTGCCTGCTTCTTGAATCAGTACACGCCAGGCAGCAATGGAAGCTCTCAGTTACTTCAAAGACTGTGTGCTAGTCTAATCATGTTCATTTTGTTCCCGAAAGCCTGAAAAGTGAGTAATTAAACATGTCGTAAATTGATAAGCAAAAATAATTTGAATGTTATTTCAAAGTCTTTACTGAGTTAGGTTTATCTAATTAACTGGATGGTTTTTTTTTTTTCTTTTTTTTTTTTTTTTTTTTTTCTCCCCGGTCATATAGCCCAGCTCTTGCATGCCTGCGAGTGTTGGTGTTTGCATACTGCAGGCTACACTCTGCATACGTAGTGGAATCTTGTGCCCTACATATATCCTCCTCCAGATCTGGGGCAGTAATGTGATGTCAGCTACAGGTTTTTACTCCAGTCACTTTCTAGAGTAAGAGGGCGGGTGCCTTGTTTTGACTGGCCTTAACTCTCCACTGATTCTTACAATGACAATAATGAAATGGGGCTTATGGTCATATGTGCCTGCAATTCTGAGGAGGGAAGCAAAAAGTAGTGCCACCTTCTAGCACATAATAAAGATGAATAAATCATATGCATTTCCCCTTCTGCTGGGCTTTTCTCTTTCCTCTCCTTCTATTGCAGGCATACCAAAAAAAACTGCCAAGCTGTTACAAGTTTGTCAGATGTCTACTTTTTCAAATAACCAGCTACACGCAATTGAAAACGTGCCACATTCCCGCTAAACTTCGCACCACAACACTGAAGTTGATACATTTTCTCCAGAACCAAACTAAAAAAGAATTGCACACCCTGTAACAAACCCAGAGATGAACCAAATGAGTTTTCAAAAGTGTTGCTGGTTCTTTGAAAATGGTAGACATCTGACAAACTTTTGTTACAGCTTGGCAGTTTTCTTTGGCACGCCTGCATTGGGCTTATGCAAGTTTAGGGCCTCTTGGTTTACTCTGCACTACTGGAAGTGAGTTTGGCAAAGGCCCCATTTTGGATCTGTGGAAGTGTCATTCTCAATAAATAAAATTATGGACTTGGGAGTTCTGTTCACTTGAGGGGTTTGATATTATTTTTCTCCTTTTATTTTGAGTGGTATTTTGAAGATGTATACATGTCCTCTCACCCAGTCTTCTGTGTTTTATACACCTGTTCTTTTGAACAGCCACTTTGTATACCTGCTTGTTTCAGCAGAGGAGCTGCTGTTCAAGACGGACCTCTATCCACATTATACATTTTTTTTTTTTGTACTCTTCCCAATGTCTCAGTTTTTATGGCTTCCAGTCCTTTCAGTTTTTTTTTTTTTTGTTTTTAGCCTTCGCTGTGAAGCAGGAATCCATTGCGATGCTCCAACCTCAAAGTTCTCTCTGTGTTTGCTGCTGTTTTGTAGATAGCAGGTCAAAATTTGTAATTGTATTCTTATGCTGATGAATATCAAGGTCATGTATTTAATGGCTAAATAATGACTGAGTTCAACTGCGGGAGTGTTTGAGTTTCTGACAGAAGTTCCTTGAAGGTATTTTGGTGCAATCACTTGGATTTTGCCAGATTGGCAGTTCAGCTTTGAGGTGGAACTATGTGTCAAATGGCCAGCTGTTCCTGGGTGGAAGAAATGTATGGCGGGACTTTTCCTTTCTGCCCCTGGACTGTACACCTCTGGTAACAGGCTCGTTCAAACGATCGATTAGGAGTTTTTGGAGAGGTAGGTTTAGTTCTTTAAACCACAAGCCCTAACTGGAGGGCTCTGTTCTCTGTCCGCCTAACGTTTTTGTTAAACCCCGTCCACCCGCCCAACACTTGTTTTTGTTCCCTGAGTGCACTCATTTAATTGCTGTAAATACAAATCTGATCTGCGTTGGTAATCATTTGAAAGGCTCCTCCTGCTGCTGCTGTTTGTGAGATGAGTGTTTTGGGTGCTTGGTATAAGTGGAGTGGGATTTTGCTATACTACCATAATATTGCCTTGTTTTTCTTCTTTTTTTTTCTTTTTAGAAGCTGTCCATCAAACAGTGTGGTAGCTGAACTGTAGGGAGTCGGGTTTGCGAGTGGGTGGCTTATAGATGCCATGTTCCACCCTTGCTAGTCCAAATGTTAGTGATTAACTCTCACGCGTGGGGGGTTTAAAATGAGGTCTGGGGACAATTCTCACTGTTGTCCGTTTCACCCTGTCAACATTGTACAGTATTCAGTTCACTGATATTAACCAAGTGTTCTCACAACGTTACTGGGAGGTTTTGCAAATGTTGAAACCTCGCCACCACATGGCAACGATGTTGTGAGAACGTTTAATGTTGGCTGGGTCAGGAGATGACGCACCGTTGAATGAACCCCATGTGCTGGACCCATGCTCAAGAGACGATATTTGTGATTTCATGCCCTGGTGGTTAGGTTCACTGTGGAGAGGCGAGATCTTCGTTCCTGGTCCTAAAGGAGTCTGCTGGATTTGATGCTTCAATGTGCACAGCTAGTGGGCAGTAGGTTGGTGCAGTGGTTAGCGCTGCTACCATTGAAGAAGGAGGTCCTTGATCTTCCATGCCCAGAGTTTGCATGTTTTGGCTTGGGTTTTGTCCCGTTCCGCCTCCCACAATCCAAAAACATGAAGCCCAAGGTCTTTAGATGGAAATTGGCCCCCCAAGCGAACACTTTCAGCTTTTTGCATTTATGAAAATATTCATTAATGTGCATTGACCTCATCAGATAAACCAATCAGTGAAATTCGGACTGACGAAACCTGGGTGGTTTGGTGAGTGAGATATGTACTCCACTGCTTTAGTTGATCAATAAAATGCTGAGTTGCTGCAGAGCCCACTACTTGGTGAGCTCTGGATTGGTCATAATTGGTCTATATCATCAAACTAGTGAACTCCTACCTACTATAGAGCTCAACTTTCTAGCATATTTGAGTTTTTCTCATAAGTGGCTTGTGCATTAAAGGCTGTGTCCCCTAATTACATGCCTTCAGCTCTTTGTTACCTGAAGCATTTTGTGCACACTTGTGTAAGCCGTTTTCAGTGGGAGCGTCTGGTAAACGCTTCAGTGTAGTGGGTGGTGGCAGCCCTGCAGTTGCCATAGTGACGGTTGCCATGTCCTCCAGCAGGGATCCGCAGCCCTATCAAACCCCACGTCCCCGTGGTAACAGGCTGCCATCGGGGGGGGGGGGGGGGGGTGTGCTCCTGTGCTGGACGGAGCTTCACACTGTTCCTCATCTCTCTGCCGAAGTCTCGGGTAATGCGAGTGGGAGATTTCCAGCGTGAAAGTTCTGTTTAAGAAAAGTCTGGTTCTTTGTTCTTCTTGGGGGTGAATCAAGGCGATTCTGTCTGCTCACGCAGTTCTCGCTGCTCTGGAATCTTCGCTTCTCACCTCCAAGTAAAAAGACCGTCTCTTTAGCCTGATTTCAGTTTAGGTTTAACCTGTTAAATGCAAGAATTCTCTCTCCCGAAACATGGGTTCAGCAGTGGTCATAGGTTTCAGAATGGAGGTTTAGGATACGCGTCACTTGCACTTGTCTCAAATTGGGCTCAAAACCACTGCCCAACAATGAGTTTAAGGAGGTTGAAATATTGAACTGAGTTCTGTTCAGTAGTTACCTTGTCACAAAGTGGAATCGTGGACAATAACAGCTGTTTTCCATCCACTAACCAAGGGATGTGTTCTGTTATCAGAATTGTGATTATTTCAAATATGGAGATCCCCCCCCCCCCCCCCCCTCCCGGTCTTCCATAATTTGTTTGATAAATTCCTTTGGTATAAGCCAGAGGGGGCAACCATTTTTTGTGCATGTTGCATAATCTTGCTGTATCCCTGTGTCTGCTTAAGCCGATGGTTATGTCACACAGCCATTTTAATGGGCAACGGTCTCCATTCTCATCATGAGATTAATCTTGTGACATTGCGACGCTGAATGCAGTGTACTTTTCTGGCCAGGGAGCCATTATCATTGCGACAGGATGTGGATTAATGAGTGAACCGATTTGTGATTTGGTCTCATTTTCTACTTCAGAGAGCAGAGCTTCTTTTACAAGGATAGTTTGGGGTCAGATTCATTAATTATGCTCAGATCTTCCATTAGTGAAGCTAATTTAAATTTAAAGTTGTCAATTTACCGGCGGCCTTTTTCCCCACCCCGCAGTTTTTAGACTCCTTTTTTTTATCTTCTTCTTTTTCCAGTGAATGTCAAATCCTCCTTCCAAGTCTTCGCGTGTTAACCCTAGTCTTACCATCAGAGACAAATTTAACAGCAACATGTTCGATTAGAATCTAGTCTGATCAGAATCCCATTGCAGGCTCGAGTAAGTGTACATTACTCCAAGACTCGTCCTAGCTTTGTCCGGGACTCATCCCTGATGACCCCGATATTTTATGGCATGTTTAAAATCCTGAGATGCGTTGCATGCAATGACCTGTGGTTGGCGTCAAGCATTAACCCATGTGAACTGCTGGCAGCCTGCCTTGAAGGAAAAAAGTGAACCTTGCCTGCAATCTCATATCTTTTGAGTCATGGCGTCAACTGGACCATAAAATGACAAAAAAAAAAAAAAAGACAGGCAGCATTTGTTTAATGCCAAGTGAGGCATATGAGGATTTTGTCATTCTTGTATTGTACACTTGGCTTAAACTATGATGACCTGTGACCACAAACCAAGGTCCTGGAAAATGGTCATTCTGAAGGTTTTCAACCCTACCATTTGACTCGCCTTACTCTTTAAACTAACCGCTGAAAAAACACTTCGTAGGTGCATGAGGTGTGCTTACTTATAGCTGGAGTGAGAACATTGCTCCGCACTCCTCCAGGAAGATGGATGGCAACCACTGAAGTGGACAAACCATGAGGAAAGTTGACAACGGTGAATTGGATCGCCTCTTGTAATGCCGTTTATTTCATAGTCTCTCAGCTGTTACGGTAGCCGAGGAACAGTATTATAACTTTTTTATTCACTGCATATGATTGATGATTGATCAGTACTGAACAGTCCTGTTAAAATTTGTGTCTAGGTTGGTACATAACAGGTTGCAGAGTTTTTGTATTTATTTTTTCATTAAATATATTTATTGCCTTGCCCAAAGGAGGAATGGTATGGTTTTCGGTGGAGCTTGTTTGTTTGTTTGTTTGTTTTTGTTGGCGTATCTGTCAACAGTTTGGTGCAAAAAAAAAAATGGCACAAAATGTTTAGGACACGTGTGCTGTGGTCTAAGAGATACCTGAGTAAAATTTGGATTGTTCAAGGACTCAGAACAACCAAAATTTTTCACTTCCTCAGCCAACTGTGTGCCACACTGTGGTGTGACGTCAGGCTTATTAGCTGTAAGGGTCAAATGTCAGGGGGTTCCCAGGTTTTTTCAACACCCAAAGTCTCCCTTGGGCGGGATATATCATGCCTTGGACCACATGTTTTTCTTGCTGTAAGCGAAGCAGAGAGGGAGAGATGCTGCTTTATACTGTTTACTGCGGTCTACATTAAACTCCTGTTAATGACTGCAAGATTGGAATTTGCATAATTGACTTTAATGGTGATTGGATGTTTTGGTGCTGGGTGGAGATTTGGGACAGTCACTGCGTTTCTCCCGTTTTTGCTGTGCTCCTGAATCTGTCCCCCAGATGTTTTTCGGAGACCCCGTGCTCCATTTGATGATGGAGTCCTGCGATCGATAGACTGTTGAGAGCAGTTCTCATTTGATATGTTGAGCTGTAATGAGTATTAACTGATCTGCTCTGTGCAGGTTTAGCAGCCAGTGAAATTTGTTCCTATGGATGCCTACATATACATTTTTATAACTGGAATTTTTGTTACTCTTCCCAGACACTGGCTCTTGGTTTTAGATTGAGGGCATGATTTGTTTGGCGTGCATTACCTGATTTGTGATGAAATTGTTCGCAAATGAGTATGAATTTGGTAGCTGGTAGATCGCAAACCAGTTCCTGCAATGCTTGCGTTTGAATAAAGTGAGCTTGGTTGTATGAGGGGTCTGAAATCCTAACGTTGGGTTAGATCAGTGGGTCTGTCAGTATGCCGAAGAAATGAGATGGTTCTGTTTCATGAGATGGTTACGAGAGGTGATTTTAGCACTTCCTGTTTGTCAATCCCCAGGTCCCCTTGGAAACGCTGCTTCATACGCCATCTGTACTCGAATCTGTCTCCTTCAGCTGGTGGATCTCTGCCACCAGCTTCTTTTTTTTTCCTTTCTTTTTTATGCTTTATACGCTCCACTCTGATGGAAAACGTTTTGCTTCCCTTGACTGTAATCCTGTTAGGTCCTCATTGCACCTGTAGTGTCTGTAAACTGACCGTTTCTTTTATTTTCCCCATTTTGTCAAACACTGTATGGAAATAAAAATGCTGTTTGTGGTTTTTTTTTTTTTTTCCTCTTTCTGGAATCCATCTGACTGGCAAATGCTGCATCTTGCACCCAGTTGGACGAAATGCTGATTGGTCACTGGGTGTGTTGCTGTTCATTCTTGTCCTGCTCGTATCCAATGAAATCTCGTTTTTCCTTTTGTTCTCTGACTGCTGCGAAGGTACTGTAATAATAGGCTTTGCACTTCCTCTGACCCAATTATAGCTCATGATTGAATTTTAACTGGGACTAATGTCACAGATGACCTTGCCGGAGGGAAAGGTGGAGATGTTCTCAGCTGTAGACTCCGTGGTTTATTGCCATTTTTCCGGACCTTCGTTATGGAGAGGGTCTGATAATTTGAAGGCCGACTTTGATTTAGTCCAAGGAAAATGCTTAGCTAACAGTGTTTAGAATGACTGGGTAATGTCTCTCGCCCCCTCTATGCTAATTGGGGAGAGAAAAAATCACAATGTACTAATGAATTATGATTAGTGGATGTGAACTAAACTATTATTATTTGTCTGACACCCACAGTAGGCTCTTTTCTGGTCATCCGTCAGCCTATCCGTCTCGCACCTTGTGTGCGTGATATCTACTGAAGACATTGATGGATTTTGACCAAATCGGCATTCTAACCCGCCACAGTTTTTGGTTTTGGAGGTGATCAGGTCAGGTGATCTGATCAGGTCAGGTGATCAAGTTGCATAGGGTCAGCTGTTTGTGGGGAGCAGTTATCAACTTTTAGTACATATTATGACAGGTGGCAGCATGGCAATGAATGCCTTGCAGTATATTGACTTTTATCTTGTTTGTTTTTTTTTATTTTTTTTTTATATTTCATTTCATTTTTTAAGCCTCTGTCCTGTATGCTGGTTCTTTTGGGTTTCCCCTGTCAAATGCTAATAAACAAAAATGGTGGGTACAAAAACTCATGACATTTGTTTTGTTTGCAGAATAAGAATCCAATCAAAGAAAGAGAAAATAAGTGTGCATGGAAAAAGCCAATTTGATATTTCTTCAATTATAAATGGTGCTCTTTCTGTAAATACTGCGGAACATTCCTCAAGCGAGCGGTTTGTGTGCCTTACGGGATGCCGCCGTTTATTACAAAAGTTCTTGGGAATTAAAAGGCAACTGGATGAGAACATAAAGGAAAACAACTGGCTTTACTTCAGGGGCCTCCAACCCTGTTCCTGGAGATCTACCATCCTGAAGGTCATCACTCCAACCAAAGCAAACCACACCTGCTCTCCCAGTTACAGATCTTGACGAGCTGCTAATGAGCTGAATCAGGTGTGTTGAATTAGTGTTGGAGCAGAAACCTGCAGGATGGTAGCTCTCCAGGAACAGGGTTGGGCAGCCCTGCTTTACATGATGGTGAATGGCCATGGGTCGACCGTCTACCTACTGAAGCGCCAACCGAAGTGCGCTGCTCTGCAGCGAAATAACTTGTTTTCGGCGAAATGGCAATACCAAAAAAACCAGAAAAAATTCCACCTTTTGAACATTTTCAACATATTGATGCTGGTTAGCCCCCATTGCAGACGACTTATTTATTCCGCTTGCCTCCCACACCAGTATGTGGCTATAAGTCCACAAATTTAAGAGCTTCTCTCTGGTTGGCTGAACACAAAACCTGGCTCGAGAGAGCAAAATTGTGTGAGGGAGGCAAACTACATAAGACGTCTGCAGCGGAGGATAGTTTTTCAGCTGGCGTACGTATTTTTACTGGAAGGGTGGCCTAAGAGTAGGTTGCGCGGCTGGCATCTGTAGAGTCCCCAGTTTCAGCCCACTGTTGGATTCTGACTCCTCTAGAGGGATGAATTTGGGCAGATCTGTGTAGTTGGTGGGATTTTCAGCCCGTTATTCTCCAGGTTCCTCTACACTTAAACAGCAGTGTAGCTTGTTGCCTTCTGGCCGAGCCTCGCTTGCCGAGCGAGCGCTATAGTGACAAGTAGCGGCCCCTGGCTGAAGCAAATGCGTCAATGCTGTGCGGCTTTTCGTCCAGCCCTCCCTGTCCTTATGTTCAGAGGGTCTGTGATGCGCATCTCGACTCGCTGGCCCCTGGTCATTTAATACACCATGCAGTGTATGCGTAATGAGCAGGTATGATGCACTCTGCTCGTGGCAATATCCAGGCATCATTAAACGCCGTCCTGCACATGGCTGTGTGTGTGTGTGGGGGTGTGTGTGTGTGCGGCCTTATGAATTTACCCTCCCCAACCACCCCTTCTCCCCTAAGGATACAGTGCCTACATCAAAAATGCAACTTTCAGCCAATCAAGGTCTTGATTGGAGGCCGCTTTTGCCTGATTAGCTGAACCTGTTTTTGGCGCTTGGCCAGAGAGTAGACTGTAGCGACACTGGCCCTTCGCTGATGAGGTTGGGGACGTCTGGCCTGGACCTTGTCACTAATTGCATTTGCATAGTCGCTATGTGCTCAGGATTTCAAAATGCCCTGTGATGAATGCATGTATTCCTGCATTATTTAATGACTTTCCTCCTGGTCTAATGCTGCCACTCATATGCGCACCCATAGTCATCGAGGATACCAGAGATTACTGAGCCGGACCGCTGGTTATCCGGGCTGCGCAAGTGATTTCTCTGCTACAACGCTTGTTCCCTCGACTTATTGGTCGTCTCTACCTTTAGCAACAAAGCGTTGCAAGATGTATTGTTCATGCATTTGAGTATTCTTGTGTATGAGCAACTTTATTACAAAGCAAGTTCAACATTAGCCAGGCTTTCTTTGTGCAAACTGGCTCAACAAACCCTGAACTCACAATCAGGGATACCATTAAGTTAGCATGGCAGGTTAAAGCAATTCTTACCTTTCTGGGATGTCGCACAGTGCTCAGTAAAAATTTGAACATGAACAACTCCGCCTCCCTCAAGTCCCGCCCTCTTCCCCCCAATTGCCAGATTTCAAAATGTTACGAGGGCATTTTATTTTATACCACATATGGAGTGGAATATTATGTTATTACTGTTGGTTAGTTTTTACTAACCGGTGCCTCTGAATCTGACTCCATTGACCCGTTTCACTTGCGCTGCTCACTTCCTCGCGTGGCACGCTATATTTTTTCTTCGTAGGAGAGTGAAACGGGTCAATGAAGTCCGATTCAGAGGCACCGGTTAGTGAAAACTAAACAACAGTAATAACATAATATTCCATTCAATATGTGGTATAAAATGAAATGCCCTCGTAACGTTTAGTTACCTTTGTAGTCTGACGTAACATTAATGTTTGTTTACAGTCAAATGCGTCTTTTTTTTTTTTTCTGCCAGAGAGGCGCGTGACTCTCAAGCGGTGACGGCTATAGGCAACTGGAAGGGGCGCTGCAACGGATGACTGACAAAGTTCGGCAAATCATTTTATTCGGACCGAAGAAATGATTGGTCAGACTTTTATCAGAAATAATATGAGAATTGAAGAGTTTCAACACCTGGTGGATCTCTTTGACATTTTCGTGTGCCATATGGTTATTAGGAGCATTTTAAGATTACAAAAGTGTAAAGATGCCAGAAAGGTAAGGATTGATTTTAGAGACCCATGTTTGTGACTGAAAACCCCGGCTTCAGGCTCATTGTGGTCCCGCATCTTGTTTCATGGTACACCCACTGTACTTTCCTTGTTCTGTGGTCACATGTCATGCGGTGGGCACGCAAAAAGGGTGGATCTGTGACACTCGAAACTGCATATTCAAAATGTATTTTCTCTAAGATTCATTGGTCTTTTATTGTGATTTTGGAATCAAATTGTAGCTCTTGAAGTTTTCTTTCAATTGCCACCAACTTTGTTTGAATTGGTGGGATACTTTTGGTTCAGCGGCCTTTTTAGAAAAGCAGTAACTGGGTGGATCGGAGCGGTGGTGGAGCGGTGGCGGCGGAGAAGCAGATAGATTATGGTTATAATGTTCTATTACTCCAGGGTAAGGCAGTGTATCTTTTATGAACTGGATGTTATCTACAAAATAAAACAAACCTGGGTGAATTTGAGTGAATATTAACCAAATAACACAAGTTTTTGTAAAAAGGGTCCATTCTGAGAGAAACAGACTTTTAGTATCGGCTTTGAATGCATTTACCTGTTAATTAAATACATGTTACTCTCAATGACATTAGAATGGAATGAGATGATAAATTTCTGTTTGCTGTTGTTGATTGGGCTGAAGGTATGTAGTATGCAGTAGGAGTATTGAAAAATGGAACTGTTTTGACCCTGTCACACTTTTGTGGCCGACCTCATGACATGCGGTCCGATGCACTGTTGAAGTTGTGTAAAACACACATTTTTCTCATTATGGTGGGCGTAATGAACTTGAGCACAGCAGCGTCGAAAGCTGTTCGGCGTTCAAGCAGGCAAAGAGAGGACTGTGTGTAGAGTCAGAATTTGGAAAGACTTCAGAGCTTCACTGGTTTTGGCTGTAGAGGGGTTGGGGGGGATACGGAGAGTGTTTTGGGGGGGGTCTGCGCCCCTTTAATCTGCTTTTCATTTTTGCATTCCACAGCTCTGGAGCGGAAAATCTCCATGAGGCAGAGCAGAGAGGAGCTGATAAAGAGGGGCGTGTTGAAGGAGATATTTGAGAAAGGTAAGGGGGGGGGGGGGCTCGAGCTTTGGCCCGTGGATCTGTTGTGGGGCTGGAGGACTTGGGTGTTCTGGGAAACATTGCTGTAATCGTTGTGCCTGGCTTGTGTTAAACCGCCCCCACTAATGTCTGCTGTGGACAGCTGTAGATGTGAGCTGTAGTTTTACTCCGGTTTCATTCCACAGTGACCCAGTTCGGCTATGTGTGATGTCGTGGTGTACAGGGTGTTTCAGAAAAAAGTAGACTCTCAGGAAAAAGAAACACCATAACACTAAAATGTGAAGATGTTTAGGTAATCTGCTCGTGTGTCGAGAGACTATGTAATTCTCCCTTGATTGACGCCGGTGTCGTGGTTCAGTTTTCACGCTTCAGTGAACAGGGCTAATTTGAATTTCGCAAAATAAGTCTGTTGCGCATGGAAGTGCAAGAGTTCATGTGAGATCTGTCACCGTGGATGACAAGTTCCATTGGCATTTTACTTGCATGCATAAAACAGGAAAAAAATAATGTTAACCCTCTACCCTCGATACAAAGATTTCACATTCTTGACAGGTTTGAGTGTATGATGCCAAACACAAGGGGTTAATGAGCATTCTTTAAGCTTGTTTTGAGCAGACTTTTTGAAATTTAAACGGGTTTAAACGGCATAAATTATCAATCAAGGGGGAATCGCATGGTCTATCAACGTGTGTGACCAGATTTTCTAATCATCTTTGCATTTTACTTTTATGGTGTTTTTCTGAGAGTCTACTTTTTTCTGATATACGCTCTGGAGGCTAAGTATTGCAAACCTAGACATGAAGTTGGGCTTTGTTTGAACTCTAACCGAGCATTTGAAAGGCATAAACAAGTTAACTTGGAGTGCGCATCATGTTGAAACCAGCAGCACAAACTGGAGTCATGTTATGTTTATTTACCCCCTCAAAGCTAGTCTGATGAACCCATATGAACTCCCCATATGGTGTTCAATCGCAGGTCATTAGTGTCAGTATGACTAATCGAAAGCCGCGGTCGATTGATTGTTTGTGCGCACGTAGATGAGCTTTTCAACAGCCTGAGACTTTGCCTTTTGGAAGAGCGTCCAGCATTATTGATTTCGGCTGCGGCGCGTTTTTTTTTTTTTTTTTTTTTTTTTTTTTTTTTGGTGAGTCAGGCTGCAAGATTCAGAGTGACCTACTTTTTTAAATGCCTCTGACTAGATGCTGGGTGAATGCGTGGGACTCTATTGGAGGGCTGTGTTGAGATATAGCAGAGATACGATCAAAGATGATGAGAGTGACTCAGAACTTGGAGCAAAACGCTTTAGAGGAGTGTGCGGCTTTGGAAAGGTAATGGCTTCATTTGGCGACTGGCTGCGAGCGGTAATGCATAGGGGTTTGGTGAAAGGGTCGTGCCTGGGGAAAGAGGCGGTATAGACCCAGCGTCATGAATGTCTTTTGCGGCTTGTGACCGAATTTCGCATGTCTAGTGGCTGCAGCATGTAGGCATATTTATGCAGGGTGGTCTACGTGGAACTTTGGACTGTCGGTCATGTGGGTTTGAGTCAAAGTCCAATGAAGGTTAGATTTCTTGACAATAAATTTGCGAGTGGAACTGCTCGTCCTGCTCGCTATACCGCAGTGCTAGGAAACTGCATGTTTGCATGTTTTGCCATGAGCGCTGAAGTATGTGTGTACAGTCAAGTGTTCATGGTTTTTTTTTCATGAACACCACTCTGTGCAGCGGTCATGATCTCCGATGTTGACATTTCTGCATGAGAGCTTTCCATTTACCAGTCGTTGTCTTCAAGATGAGACTTTGGCTTCCTTGTTTTGACTCCGCCGGTCCTGATAGGCTAGCATAACTGCATTCCTATGATCCTCCTCGCCTTTGCTGATGTCCCTTTGTCTTTGGGATCAGACGGGACGGTTCAGACCGCCAAAGAAGAGTGTAAGGCAGAGAACGGGCAGACGTCGGGACCCGGCTCCGGCACGCTGGACGCCAGCACCACGGACCACAACTTTCGGCGGCTCCCAAACTCAGAGTTGATAGATGGAACAGGTGAGCACAGCGAATGTCTCGTCTGGGTCCCCCGGTCAGACCCCAGGCACACTTATGGGCCTGCCTCTGGTTTAAAAGAAACAGCCACAGTCTTCCATGAGGCAGACTTGTACAGCTGTGTGGAACCTCCCTATGGTGTCGAGGTCAGTTTAGGCCAGGGGTGGGCAATCACGGTCCTGGAGGGCCGGTGTGTATGCAGGTTTTTATTCCTATCAATTACCCTGACTAATTGAGTTAATTGATTGCATGCACAAATATAGATTTTCACAATGATTCGATCAAAGGAAAATGTTTTCTGGAGGGAGACAAGACTAGTCTTTGTAGTTTCATGATAATTTAAAGAAATGCGCATGAAACGTCCGATTTCATAAATGGTTTGGCTAATTGAGACAATCAACTAATTAAAGACCAGACGTTGGAGTGAAAACCAGGGACAGATACGGCCCTCGCTGCCCACCTCTGGTTTAGACCTAAGATTTGCGATGAGTTGAAACGTGAAACTACGTGCAATGGAACCTCAATACATGGTCAGTAACCTACTGAAAATCCTGTTTACACAAATGCCACTGGGCGGGTGTTTCCTCAGCAACACCTGTCTTTACTTCCTTGTCTCTTTCTGAAGGCTTCTCAGGTCATTCGCTGCGGGATACTTTGTAAGCTCTTAAATTATGAATAAAGAAGGTGACTGTGAGTATATTTTAAAGTTTACCTGGTCTGTTAGAACTGTGCTTCAGGTTAATGCGGTCATCTCCACATTCCTCCCTCCGAAACTCTGCCAGGACTGCCATCTCGTCCCTTAGACAGTTTGCAGCTGACTTGAAAACCTGACTTTTCAACAAGATGATTGGCTAAGGTGGCAGGTGATGTACCTACCACTTGCAATTTGAGCAGCGGAGTCCCTGGCGGTAATATTGGCTGGCTTGAGTCGTGCTGACACTGGATAGTTTATACTGCTCTAACTTTTTTCTGAAGTGGTCTTCAACTATTTGAGCTTGTCGCAAATCTTTGGGCTAAACTAGCCTCAAGGTCACATGATTCAGATGTTTCTTACTGAACATTCTTACGCTGATGCCTGTCAATCAGCACTGATGAGTTTTGGAGCGCTGCCTGAGAATTTGGAGGAAAAAAAAAACATTCCAAATAATGCCCTTCAGAGTGTTATTTATTGCTTTCTGTGGGGTTTGATGTGGTGCGAGGGACATCTAGACTTTGTGCGGAGGAGGCTATACTGAACTGTGCTGCTTTGCGACGAGGCGTTTGTAATTGTGCTAGAACAGCTGGTGAAGTAGTGATGCTATGCTGGACAGTCCTACTCTGAAGGATGAAGGGAAAGTTAGATGGGTTCTTTTGTCCCCCGCCGCAGTGCGGCACACGGTATTCGCGACCGTACGTCCGTCCAGTCGACTTGTTGGCTCAAGAACCAGTGATCCAAATTAGATCACAATTTCACACAGAGGTCTATGAGGATCCCCCGACACCAGTCAGTTTTGGTGACCTTGACCTCATTTTCAAGGTCACGGCGTGGCTTGCGGCGGGGTACATTGTCACCCTGTGCCAAATACTTGTTTTCACTCAAACTGTAATGAAGCAAGAAGCCGAGGTTGTTTTGGTTAGGGTGAATCTTGTGTGTGTGTGTGTGTGTGTGTTGTGATTTTCGAATATAAATTTGTATTGTGAACATGTAAAAAGGTGTCTGTGTGTCTGTAATCCACAGCCGCCATGGAATACCGGACAGCAGAGGGGAGGGTCAGTCCTCCAGACCCCCCTAAGAAGCCGGCCTTGGTTCTGCCTCCCAAAAAGTCTGTGGCCTTCCACTGTGACGGTCAGGACACGCCCCCAAAGCCTCCCCTGTACCATAAGCAGCCGCCCGCGCTCCCTCCGAAACCCTTCTCCAGAGCCCCCAGTCATGTGCCCGGTGAGTCTGCACCCCTCTCTCTCTCCCTCCCTCTCTCACTGTCTTTCTTTCTTTCTTTCTTTTTCTTTGCAATGTTGTCTTGTCATTTTCTGTAATGTTTTTTCGATGTGCTGCTTGTTACTGTTTCAATTAAAGGGGAATCAAAGGTCAAAGGTCTCTCTCGCGCTCTCTCTCTCTCTCTCTCTTCACTGTTTGGTTTCTTGCTTTCACTGGCTCCTTTTCTCACTCATGCTCTCACACTCCCTCTTTCACTCTCTTGCCTTTGTTCTCACTCCTTCCCTCTCTTGCTCTCACCGTCACTCTCTCTCGCGAGCTGTCCGTTGTTCACGCTCTTCACTCCCTCTCGTTCTCGCTCGCCGGTCCTCCCTCCCTCCTCAGTGATGGGGTGCACCGGACACAATCCCTTTCCTGAAAAGCTTGATTGCCCAGCAGGCCATGGTGGTTTAGCCTTTAAACAAGATTACTCTTCCCTCACTGAAAGGATTAGCAGGTAGCGAATCCCCAGCTTTTTAGGCTTATGGGTATAGTAGTGTTTGAAGTATCTCAGCAAATGATACCGTCATTTTGGCGGTATTAATGGACAAATGGCACCTCTGAGGGCATTTTGATCCTTTTTTGCAGAATATTGTCTAACAACCCATTGTGTTTTGTACATGACTCATTGCTTTCAATGATGTTATACCCATGGCCTCTTTAATACAGTCTTGAAATTATTCAGAAAATGTGGTAAAATCTCATAGGCTGGCTTCCCAGACACAGAGTAATTTTTTGTGCATTAAAATGCTCTTTGAATGGTGAAGTTTGCCTTTGTACAAGAACTTGCCCAACCAGGGGATGTAATTCTTTTTGAAGAAGGCTTTATCAGTCCTGGAATATTCCCTGGCGACGTCTGATGATGTCAAGGCTGATTGTATAATACTGAGCAATATAAATCTCTGAAAGGTCGGGGAAACAGGACTAGAATAGTTATAGAGAGTGCGGTCAAAATCCATCTCCTTCCAGCTGCTGGTGCAGTTCCAGCAATGACTCATGATCCAGGTCCTCGGCTCTCTGCTGCATGATATGGACTAAAGTATGTAGACAACTGCTCATTCAGCGTCAAATATCGCCCCCCCCCATGTATCTCTTACCCTGCATTCTTACTGAAGGGGTCAAATCGATGCTGGTCTCTCTGGTCACCATCGGCTCGTCACCTGCTATCACTTGGGGGTGGGGCATTATGGCAGTGCAGCAAGCGTGAAGTTCGCATCATTCCTCTCTGCAATTGGCTGCTGCTTTAGTGAGTCACCGCAAATTTGCATAAAATTGGGCTGAGCTCGACTTCAAACGAACACTCGTCACTAGCATTGTGTTGCTTGCCGTCGCCGCAGTGTCAGTCAGGCACCATAGTGAATTAATACAATCCGGTCGCTCAAGTCTCTTTCGGTGTGTGAGTGCAGGATAACAGCCTCTACTCTGTGGAAAAGACTTTCCACTTTGTGTTTATTCGCTGCGGGTATCGGTGTCTTGTCCAGCCACAAAGGCATTACTGATGTGAGGTTACGTGGTTGACCTTGGTTTAAAGGTGGCTTTCCTATTGATCCCAAAGGTGTTTGATGGGGTTGTTGTCAGAGCTCTGTGCAAACCGGTCAGATCTTTTCAAACTATTGCATTTTCTGCATTTTGACACGGTCATGCTGGAAATGCCTTTCGGTCATGATTTTACATCTGTGGAGTTGGAACGCTCTTGATCCTTGAGATATGGCTACAAAGGCTGTCTGCCATTGCTGTCACCAAATCTGGCCCTCAAATCAAAATTCAGTCCTGGTTTTCCTTTCTTCCCAAAAATTGACTGAAAAGTTTCCACTTCTGATTGGTTGGACTCTAGCACCTGACTTGCAGGTAAATGGAGGGTCAAAAACCAACAGTTTTCAGCCCTCGGGGACCTTGATTGGCTGATCCTAGTGCCGGTCTGTCTGTAGCCCTTGAGGACCTTGATTGGCTGATCCCTGTACCTGTGTATCTGTGGTCCAGACACACTGTTTTATGGAGGCTGAGTGTCTGTAATCTGTGTCAGTGAGTCTGGCTGGCTCGGCTGTGCTGCTTCAGTGTGTGATGGATGACGGAGTGAGGCCGATGCAGATGGCTCCAGAGCGATCACCGTCATTAAGGTCTGCCTGGGTGGGGTCCATTGGGCACGCTCTGTCAGGGTCGATTCGTCATTAGGACAACCTCTGTCTCTGTACCTCGGCCTCAGCCCACGCGATGGTAACATCTCTCCCCCATGGGCGGTCATGCAAAGCCCTGAAATGAGCCATTTTTCTCAGCTTTGACAAGCGTTTCCTCTCTTTTATGCGGCACACCTGCCGTAGTTCAAAGGTGATTTATTTGTCTGTTTTGGACTTTTCTAACTGCGCATTTGCTTCTGTATATGAGCGCCTGTGTATTTGTTCGTTTAGAGCAAATTAAACCATGCAAGTTCTACCAAAAACTACATACACGATGGGCTTGTTTTTGCAGCATGCTCTCATTTTGATAAGTACTGGAATACAGGTTTTTTTTTTTTTTACACATTTACCCCTGTAAATCCTGCAAATGGTAATTGAATCAGTGAATTCATTAAGGGCCCAACTCCATGTTGAAAATGTGTGGAGTTTGGATGTTATTGAACTCTCCAATTTAATTTATCCTTGCCAGTTTGTTACATCATTCATTTTAAATATAATTTATGACTGATAATTTACGGATTTATAGTTATGCATTTACTTTCAGGCTACCTGTCTGGTGGTAAATTGCCTTTGCTGACTCTATTTGCAGGCTTATACCTCGTGGAGGGCGTATGATTCTTGACACATGAGGTAGAGAAGTTGTCTGCCTGTCGGTCCTTGAGCAAGGGCCCCGTTTATCAAAACCAGGGGCTTAACCCACCCCCCCCATCTCTCCAGCTGGCCCAGCCTACGTGCAGCTGTTCTTGCTGGAATTCCCCCTGTGGGTGTCAGCCCTTACGAGAAACGCGTACTCACTGACCGCCCCGATGAAATAATGAAAGGGGGATGGACAGATTTATCAGTTTTTCTCTCCCACCTCCCCGTTTCTCTAGACTCAGGCCAGTCCATGAAGCTGCCCTTCCTGCTGGGGAAGATGTCTCCTCCTCTACCGCCCAAGAAGGTGGTGATCTGCGCCCCCCCGGCGGGGCTGGAGGCGTCTCTCTCCAGCTTCCTGCAGAAGTATTCCCCCCAGCCCCTGGGCTCCCTCCACGGGACCCTGCTGCCGTCCCACTCGCACTCCCCACACCCACACCAGCTGCAGTACGGCTCCCTGACCCTGCATCCGCCCAGCCGCGTCATCCAGGAGCTCAACAAGACGCTGGCGCTCACCCTGCAGAGGCTGGAGAGGTGAGCGCCTGTGTCTCCTGTCTGCTTTCGCCTGTCCCCGTCTGTCCCGGTTACCCGTCCCTCAGTCCTCCCCATGTACCTGCCCCTCTCTGTCCCTGTTTACCTGTCCCTGTCTTTCGCAGTTACCCGTCCCTTTCTGTTTATATTTACCTGTCCTTCTCTGCCCCTGTTTAACCGTTCCCGTTTGTCCCCATTTACCGGTTCCACTCTGTCTATATTTACCTGTCCCTCTTTGTCCCCATTTACATGTCCCGCTCCATTCCTGTTCACGTCTCCCTCGCTGTCCCTCTGTGCTTGGCTTGCTCTGTCCCTGAACACATCTCTCTCTCCATCCCTCTGTCCCCAACTACCCATCCCTGTCCCCCTTCTACTTGCCTCCCTTTATTCCTGTACGCCAGTCCCCCTCTATCACTTAACGTGTGTGTGTGTGTGTGTGTGTGTGTGTGTGTGTGTGTGTGTGTCTCTCTCTCTTTCTGTCCCTGTATACCTGTCCTTATTTGTCCTTTTTTCACCAGTCTCTTTCTGTCCCCACTGACCTTACCCATTGACTTGTCCCTGTCTGTTGCCATCTACTGCCAAGTCATTGTCCCCATCTACTCATCTTCTCCCGTTCCTCTCTGTAATTGCCCAATATTTTCAGTGTGGTGCCTTGAGATGAGTGTAAATGTCCCCCTCTGTCCCCATCTGCCTGGTCTCTCATTGTGTCTCTCTTTCCCTCCCTGTCTGCCTGTTCTTCTCAGTCCGTCTCTGTCCCCCTCTTTCATTACCCCAGTGCTCATCGTGCAGTGGCTGTGGAGGTTACCGGCCTCCTGTAATGTTGATCAGTGCTGATTGGTGCTGATTCTCTCATTCGGCTGTTCTGCTTCCTGTGCTCTGTGTTTATGTGCTCTGTCCGGCTCCTTTCTCTTGTCTTCACTGCCTTCCTCCTTTCGGTTTGTTCATCGTCCATAACTTTTGCCTCTGTCTCTGGTCTGTGCTGCACGTCTCAGTCCAGTCAGGAGCGCTGCTGCCACCATGCTTTCATTATGGTTTGTGCTGTAACTTTTAATGGTGCTTTTGAATCCAGTCTTGCGTCTTCATGTAATGTTTACTCTGTCCGCCTTGGCGAAGGCTCTGGTTCTGTCAGAGAGGACTGCTGTGTGCTTCCCTTTTAAGGGGCTTTTATGGCTCTTACAGTCTGACTGCAACAGTCCGGAAGGATGCATTCCAGTGAATCTGCAGCGCACGATGACCCTACAATCCCCCCCAACTCTTCCTATCCGCATGAACACGCAACCCTTTCTTTATCGTTCTCCACCCGGCGCACAAGGGATGAATTCGGCATAGAGCCCGACTTGCCGGCGGTCCTGCTCATTTCGAGTACAGCATTACACAAAGGATGCCCTAAGAATGGAGCGGTCTGTCCTTTCACAACAGAGTTGTGTGTATGCTCTCAGAATGGCATCTTTTCACAAGAGACGATGAACCCTCCGGCATTTTTTCCAGATATTTGGGGACTGTAATCTAGAAAAAGCGGGTTTGACAGTGGGAGAATGATTTTTTTTTTTTTTTTTTTTTTTTTTTCTCATGGTGAAAGCTGGTTTTACTTCACGATGGGTATATTTTTAGCTGCGACCAAGCAGCTTTATAAACGCTTCTGTCTGTCCGTCCGTCTGTGACACCTTTTTCACCATGTTCCTGTCGTCGTATCATCATGAAATTTTCAGGATTTATTGACCTTCACCAAAGTTATGTCCATGCGCAAGGTCGAGGTCAAAGGTCAAGTTCACAGAGGTCACGACCTTGTTTGCAGGTTTTCGCGCTGGAACTCCAGTTAGAATTCATGGATCGCTATGAAATTTTGGAAATAGCTTCTAGGCATAGAGGAGGTGTTCCCTATTGTTTTTCAAGGTCATCCGTCAAATCCCAAGGTCTCAGAGGTAAAAAAAAAAGTGTCAATTTTGCCCGATTTGACGGTTTTCGCACCGTAACTCAAGTTTAATTCTATGAATGGCTATGAAACCTAATAACAAGCTTCTTGGTATAGAAGAGGGGTTTCCTATTGATTTTCAAGGGTATCTGTCGAATCCCAAGGTCACACCGGTCAAAAAAGTGTCGATTTTGCCCCGATTTCACAGTTTTCGCACCGTAACTCGAGTTTAACTTGATGGATGGCTATTAAATCTTACAACAAGCTTCTTAATACAGAGGAAGGGTTCCCTATTGATTTTCAAGGTCATTTGCCAATTTCGTGGTCACACTTGTACAAGAAACCACCAGTCATGGACACTAGGCCATGTGACGGATGCTAGGCCAGGTCGCAGCTATTAGATCCCTCTGATCTACTTGTTGCTGTTTAATTGGGTGTTGAGCAGCTGGTAGAGTTGCCTGTAAGGTGCAGCACACTGTCCTACAAAGCTAAAGTGCAGTAACTACATTTTGGGTAATATGTGAGTTATGCAGTTTTGGGCCTGAAAGTATATGATGGTTAGGATTTATTTGGATAGATATCGCACCATGGCGAGTCAGTAAACCGTAATCTATCATAGATGTGCTAACTATTCATTTGTTAGAACAGCAAACGATCTCTGAAGCCATTTTTTGCTGTTTAAATTCTTTCGTAGGCACTGCACTCGGGCTTTGTAGGGCAGAACAGCTGCGGCAAATGTATTTATTGTAAGCTGGCAGCAAAGGAAAACTAAATGGAAATGAATGGAGAGAATGTTGTGTAGTGTGGCATCGTCAGCTGCGAGTCCGACTTCGAGCGTGTTGTGGATGGGGAGGGTGAAGTGTTCCCTGAGAAACTCCTCCAGGTGTGTGACCAGAAAGTTCTGTGACCTTTCTCACCCCAAGACTCATGGGTAATTTTGAGCACTGAGCTGCATTAGTACTGGGACAGTTGGTCCCAGTATATGGTCTGGTGTTGCAGCACTTGCATTCTTTTCTGCTGTATGCTGTGGGATCATGGGTAATCAGAATTGCAGAAAAGTGAGAATTAAATCTGTACAAAAAAATGGAGGTTTTCTGTAAGTGTATCAGATCTATTTAGCATCCACATTTGTCATGCCACCCCCGTCGCTTTTAATGTAAATTATGCAGCTTTAGTTACTTGGCTAAATTGCTGTGATTTGCTCGCTAATGCAGTACACATACCGCTCTCTGTTTCCAGAACACTTGATGTCTATTTTGGGCCCAATAAAGATGCTGTGTAGTTGATTATGTAAACTGTGGCCATTTTTAGACCGCAGTTGATTCGCTAATTAAATGTGCATCTAATCTTGCATTGCATAATACCCTGTGGTGAGGTAATCCCCTTCGTATGTAGGAGACAAAGATGCGTAGTGTATTATTTTGGCACCATGGAGCAAATTACTTCCCTACTTAAGACCGGAGGGGTGTTCTTCCTCAGTGCCCTTGTGAGTGCTAAATTTGGATAGCATGTGGAACATGCACAGTGGCTTCTGATGAAATGAACTCTGTTTGAGCAACTGCGGTCCTCCGGCACAAATATACTTTCCACTGCCATATTAGCGATTTAATGCAATACATTGGGAAACAATGGCAGTGGGGAAACATTTGTGTTCGTAAACTGAATAGGCCGTTTCAGGAAAAGAATGTTGGTTTATTCCAGCATGTCTAATTATACCTCTGCCAGGAGGTAATGTTCTCACCGCCGTTCGTTTGTTTGTTGGTTTGCTTGGTCGTTAGTTCTTCTCTCAGTTAACGCGATATCTCGAAGAGTTATAGATGGATGTCAGTGAAATTTTGTGTGCTGACAGATACTTGGCTACCCAGGAAGTGATTACATTTTGCTGAAGACCAGACTCGTTGGCTGTGTCTCATTTGCAAAAAAGCATCCTAAGTAGGTGGCATTTTTAGGAAATATGGCTGCTTAGGACTATCTCAACTGAACACGAAGCATAGGCAAAATCCTAGTTAGGTACCTGTATTCGGCAAAATATTAAGGAAACATTAGGTGGCCCCTTCTCAGCAAAGGAAATCCCAAAATGCCTTGCGACAAACTGGGGATTCACCGTTTAGATCACCGACGAGGGGCGGCAACAGTCAGTATTTGATGGAGTTCACATACCGTTTCATCATAAAATTCACTTCTGATCATTTTGAGGCGAAAAATTGGCCGCGCAGATTATGAATATTGGCTCTAGTGGGAAAGGACGTTGAATTAAAAAGTTGCGTCGACATTCTCGAACGCTAAAGCTCCTTGAACTAGGCTGACAGAAAGCCAACGTAAACTGCTGTCCCCGTGCTGCAACATAACCTGCACTAGTCACATGATGCTTCCTATTTGGTGTTTCTATTCAGGTAACCTTTTTAACGAATGGGTCCTAATAAGGCGGTGTCCTAACTTGGCACCGAGGTTATGGGAAGCCTCCTTGCAAATGAGACACAGCCATTGATTCAGGATCCAAAAGAATTTCTATGCGCGTAAAGACAACAGTCTTGAATGGCTTAACACTCCCGTTCAATGATAATTCCTTGAGCGGAGGAACTTCAAAATGGCGGAAGTGGTGCCTTCTAGGTATTACTTGTGAGTGTGCGTGTGTGCATGCGAGAATATACACTGCTGAACCCAGAAATAAGCAAGGATGACGTAAAATTCAATGTTGAATGAGGCTGACGCACCGTGCTGTTATCTCTCACATTTTGTTCAAACAAATGCAATGGACAATTTTTAGTGTTCAGAAGGGTTTGCAATAGAAGCCTGTGTAAAATTTAAATTGATGTGAAATGTATCTAGACTTGGAGGAATATGCAGACTTGTTTAATTGACCCCTTGTCCACCTATACTTGTAATATGGTCTCTCTTGTTGAGCCTTTGTGACCGCTCTTGCTGAATTATCGTACAAGCACCTGTATGCACCTGAATGGATTGTGACCGGGTGGTGCGATGCTCGACTAACTGAATCCCTTTCTCGCCTTGGGCCTGGCACCGGCATATATCAGCCCTGCATCAGACTGAATAGCAATCATGCTGCGCTTGCGTAAAATTGATATTCTTCGCGAACGGCTCCGCGTCCTTCAGCGTCTCCCCCGGGAGCCCGTGCGGCAGTACAGGTTGAGTCCGCACGCCGTGCCAGCATCGATTCTCTTAGCAGATGCCTTTGCCCTCCGCCAATTCCCCATCTTTCTACGCTATCCATTTATGTTGACAAAAGGAGGTTGAAGTCCGGGAGATTTCCTAGAAAGCGCAAATCGTTACCTTTTCTTCGTGGGCACAATGGACGTGCCCCAGCCGGGTTATTCACCTTGCAAGTGAATGCAAGTGTTGCACCTTTTTTTTTTGTTTTGTCCCCCCCCCCCCCCCCCCCTTTCAGAAACTCCGCTTGACCTGTTAGCTTGGAGAGAAATTTTAAAAACTGCTTTTGTGAATAAAAGTCATTTTGACTTTTCGTTATTTGGTTACAGTTTATCCCTTTTTGTTCTGTTAGGAGTCCCTCACACCTCAGAGACCTCTTTAACAGCTCAGAAAACAGACTTTAAAAAATCTTTTTATTGGCGCCATACGTCTTAAATCTTGCAAACTTGATGAAAATCACTTGCTGTGTGATTTTGAACTTGATAACTTGTTTCAGATGATGTATTGTATAAAAAAACAAAAAGTAAACATTATAAGCAACTTTTGTTTTATTCACCCCAGTAGAGCTGATTTCAACAAAATGAGAATTGAGGTCAGTTGTTGATTTGAATCCCAGCCTCTGTGTTTATAGAATCTGGACCTGTTGGTTAGCTTGTTGTCATAGAAACTTACACACACCCCCTTTTTTCACTCTTGCCTTCCCCAGTTCGGCATTGCACGGAGGCCAGTGCGGAGTTGTGGATGGCCGACAAGTCCCCACCGTGGTCATCGAGTGCGAAGACAACAAGGAGAATGTGCCCAACGAGGCGGACTATGAGGACCTGCCCAGCTTGTACAAGGATGACGAGCTGGAGGCCAATGAAGAGGAAGACGAGGATGAGGATGACATGTTATTCACGAGTAAGGGCTCTCGATCTGTTCTGTTATCGACACCAATGCCTGTCAAGGAAGGGCTCCTCAGCTGTTGATTAGCCACAGAGTTTGTTTTGAAGAAGGCTAGGCAAAGCCTGTCCCGAGCCCCATGTGGCTTGTCAGGTCGGTTTCTGTAGCATGAAACGACGAGGAGTATTGTTACTCCCCTTGGACGGAATGCTAGTCCATCGCAGGTTACCACCCAGCTCTTTGTCAAGTTTCCCTGACAGTTTGCTAGTACCCGATCATACTCCTTGGTGGAGTGAGGCACTATGGGAGTGTTTTTGCCTAAGGACACACCACGAAAGCTGTGGCAGGACCCTTCGATCACACGTCAAGCACACTTAACCTGCGCCACCGCATCCCCCACGCTGACTTTTTTTTGGGGGTGAAGACCTGAACAGAAGGTGCTCTGTCAGCAGTTATTATTTTAACTGTTTAGCTGTACATGTTTCGATTTCATTTCCAAGCCTGGCAGTACTGTATTTCTCACGGTTGTGATACAAGACACAAACGCACATTTTACAGAATTGCATTTCCCGCAACTATGATGTAAGGTATAAACTCTGGCATTTCCTACTGCAATGATACAAAGTGTAAATGAGCATTTTACAGTATTATGCTTACTCGTTTTATGATACATGGTACAAATGTGCTTTTGACAGTATTACAGGGTTTACACAGCCTTGAAAAGTCCTTGAATTTCATATGCGATACTGCAAATCTAATTGAAAAGTCCTTGAATAGTGCTGGAACATTTAGCATATGTGCTTGAACATATGAAAAATGTACTTGAACTTTTTATTTTGGGCTTAAACTTAAACAATTGAGAAACCCTTAGTATTTTAGAATGGTATTTTGTTTCGTACTAATCGAAATGCGAACCCAGAATGATTAGGAAGCTTATAAGCGAGCTCACGGTTCCGAGGGCACATGTCAGGAGAGTTTGTTTCTACTTCCATGTCAGAGGTCAAGGCACATAAACAAACGCACGCGCTGGTGTTTACACCATGGTGCCAAGCCAGTCATACAGTGATATATGTCTCTGGAAAAGAGAAACTGCTGCAGTACTTGCGAGACCAGGGCTTGCCTGTTACTGGCAAGGTAGAGGAGCCTAGAGCTCTTTTGTGCAGGGCACAAGTATTCAATAATGCACCAAAAATCACGGCAAAAGAGGCTATCAGTCATCTACTGTGATGTCCTCTAAGCAAAGCCCTTTGCAGAAAAGTAACATTGTTCATGTAAAGATTTCAGCCTGTAACATATGGCCAAAACAACTGAACGGAAAGATGACAATCGAGTTCAAGCTTGACAAAGATGCGTATAATTGTTTCCTATGGGCCTGGATGGAACGAGAGGTCACAGTGAATGGCACAATGTTATCACTGGGCGAGTTTTACAGAAGGTTGAGGCCTGTGCACGTTGTGCTCGAAAATCATGCCTCTCGTGTAGCGAAACATTGGATAAGCACTGCCAAACAAAGAAGGACGTGGACAAGTTTGGAATAAAATGGACAAATTTTGGGAGTTGGGGAGCTGAAGTGGCAGGCAAAGAGCCTTCCACATACGGATTAACGTTACGCTCAATGCTGAAGAAATTGAGAGTCCAAAAGGTCCGGACGACAACGCATTCCCCACTTTTATCGGTCAACGAGAGAGTAGCTAATGCTCGGGTATGTATCCACTGATCTTTAAATTGAAGAATTGTTTAGATCAGTCTTTATGTATAGAGGATCGTACACGAGTGGGTGCGTCACATAAAAGTTATGGAACAAGTCGAGTAAACTTCTTCTCGTTTGTTGCAAACTTTGGCGAGCATTACTGAATTGTGTAATTATGGAAATCGAACGTAATTCCTGTTGGTGCCTTAATGCTAATTCCCATTATGTTAGCACTGAGTTAACTCCATCGCTGTGATACTCCGTCAGTCCCTGAGTCATGGACAATCGCGCTTGAACTAGCCGTGATCTTTAAATTCAGTCTACTGAGTAGCTTCCCAATGTTCCCTCGCTAGCGAACAAGCTAATGTTACAAAGCACCCTTTACCACCATGCCCTGAAATGATGATATACAAATTTAGCTAGTACTTCATGATTTATTTATTTATTTTTTTTATATATATAATTTAAAGGTAAAGGTAAAGAAAGTGCTTGAGAGCACTTGGCGGGTCCTTGAAAAGTCCTTTACTTATGTTGGCTCTGGGCTGTATGAACCCTGCATTACATTTAAACATGCGTGTAAACGCTCATTTGACAGTATTACATTTCCTACTATCATGATACAAGGTATAAATGCATATTTGACAGAATTACATTTCCTTATATTATGATCAGTGTTGGGAAGGTTACTTTTAAAATGTATTCCACTACAGATTACAGAATACATGCCCTAAAAAGTAATCTGTAATGTATTCCGTTACATCACTCAATCTGAGTATTGTCATCCGAATACTTGGATTACTTCCACATTTTCTTCAGTTTTATAAATGCATGAATTTACACCCTGCTTGGTTACTAAACAAAATTAGTAAAATCAGGAGCAGCACTATTAAACTGCTTTTCCACCGGACGTGAAACAAATTTTTTGCACAAAAGATGACATTCAAAGCCAATGCATAGACGCGAATATACGCGAAATGTCTGTAGTCGCGTCTTTGCATTGACTTTGAATGTAATCTTTCGTGCGAAAAAATCGTTTCACGTCCGGTAAGCAGCTAAATAGTGCTGCACCTGATTTTACTAATTAAGGTCTTTCTTGATCAGCACGATTAGTTAGTTCGATTATTCAGGTGTTGTAGCTCGAGGCTAAAATGAAAAACTGCACCCGCAGCAACCTTTTGCAGATAAGATTGGACACCCCTGCAATACACTGAATCCATTTTGCTAGCCAACTGGCACAAGTAGGCTGTAGACGATGCCCTTAATGCCAGCAAGAGCATGCACACATGCACCTAAAAATCATATTGTGCACTTAAAGACATTACAAAAGCTTTAAGAGTAGCGCTATTCCCAAATACCCAAAGTTGGCAGGAAGCTTCGTTCCAAAACTAATCTTCGTTACAATATTTAAGTAGTATACTTTCACTTCGTTACTTTGACACAGGCAACTTAGTTACTCGTTTCAAATTAAAATATTAATTTAATTCTTAATTTGGATTATCTGCATTTGGCGCGTTCGAGAAGACCAACGGTGTATCTCTTTGAGCAGATGTGTCCGCCAGTGGACGTGGAGCTGCAAATTTATGCACGCAGTTACAATATTCTATCACTACATGGCAGACCAGGATCAGTTATTGAATATTCACGACTGCCAGTAAACTGAAATAAGAAGTGACTCTTCATTCCCCCCCAATATCTGCGCTCTTTAAATTTCATTGAGACTCCCCAGTATAATAAAGACTAAATAAAATAATTTTTTGTGTATTTGTATCGTTTAGTCAGTCACAAACAAGAGATGTTGCAGGACCACCCCTGACACCGGATCGGAGCAGGGTTTGTTTTCAGCCCAAATACACTACATGGAGGGCAGAGAGCCCCCACTCTCCCCGTTACAAAGTCAGTTGACTAACATTAACCATAACGGTCCAAAGCTGTTAAATTGAGGTAAAAAATGATCCATAAAGCAGATATCCTACATAGTTCCTCGACTTTCATTAGCAGTTATTGAAAAAAAGTGATGAAGTGATTACCTGATTTTGGGCTTCCACTTCTAGCTATTCTGTCATGTGCACACAATATCATTCGCGCACGTGGAAGACGTGATTACGGCGCTGCTATTTCACCTGGCAACAAGACATACTTTTTTCTGATCGGCTGATAGGTTGCTGATTCAAGCAGAGCCGTCTGCCTCTGCCTTCGCCTCATCCAGTCATAGATCACTAATATCATTTACAGTCTATGTTACTAATGTACGGCGAGTTTTATCACTTCTCAGCGTGAGAAATGTCATGTGTGGCGTGAGAGCGGGTAAACTTATTGATTTGAGAGCCCTGGTGCCGGCAAGCAGAGGTTGCACTGCACGGTTATGTAGCGTTCTCGTTTTGTGAAAGTGAAGTGGAGGTTGAATGTTGAGCTTAAAAATGCGTTTTTGATCAGGCTCCGACCTGCTGGTTCTGGCTCCGACGCTTCCGACATTAAAAGTACTGATTGGTCAATGAATGATGGCACGACTCTCCGGGCGCATCCTACGGTCGCATCCAGTAAAAGGTGCCATTGCAGCGCATGATCAGAGAGTGCTACAATTCTGGGACCAGCTGAGAAAATGCATGGGAAAGAACTAATGTCTTCGGATTTGATTTGGGAAATAATTCTAGTTTAAAATAACGGTAAATAATCCATTGATTTTTAAAATGTAACTGTATCCTAAATACCATGTATTAAAATTGTAACTGTAACGGATTACAGTTACTCATATTTTGTATCCTAATTACGTAACGCCGGTACATGTATTCCCTTACTCCCCAACACTGATTATGATACTGTCAAATGTGCGTTAATACTTTGTATTATATTTCCTGCTAGTATAATGCAAGGCATCAATGCATGTTTGACAGAATTACATTTCCTCATGTTATGATACAAGGTATAAACACTCTTTTCTCAGCACGACATTTCCAAAAGATGTAAATGCACATTTGACAGTATTACATTTCCTACTTTCATGATGCAACGTATAAACTCTCATTTGATAGTATTACATTTCCTGCTATTTTGATACTAGGTATAAACTTACAGTTGCAAATTAGGGGGACCTGGATGGCTGGAGTGGTCAGACCTCCAGTCAAACGATAAGGGTTCAGGCATGGCCATTACTAGAGAGGTGGAAGACGATGAGGATTCTGGTTCTGAATTGGTGAAGAAATGTTTGTTGACCTTAGAATGGAGGTGGATGGGGAAAGAAGCGGTTCTCTTTCAGAGTTCAGAATTCCCTGGACGCAGGCTTGTCCTTCAGTTTCACTGAGCCTGAAGTCTCTGCAATGTCATTTTTAATTGCATCCTCTGGTCCTGCAGGTACTCTGGCTTTGAAGGTCTTGCGGAAGGACTCTCTGGCCATAAAGCTGAGTAATCGGCCGAGTCAGCAGGAGCTGGAGGAGAAGAATATCATTCCCATGCAGACTGACCAGGAGCGGCTGGAGTCCCGGCAGCAGATTGGCACCAAGCTCACTCGGTACGGTCGTCTACAGCACTGCCCGTTTCAAACTGTTCTTCACTCGCATTTCACAACAGTCACAAGTTTGGATTGAGAATAGTTTTGGTCGTTGTTAGCTTGAATGTTCTGCAACAAGAGAGTAAAAAGAAGTGCTTTGTAACGGGTTTCTTTTTTTTCAATCATTTAAATCATTGTTTGTAATACTTTACAGTAAAGGTACATTAATTAACATCAGTTAATGCAGTCAGAAGCATTAACTATCACTTGGTCAACAGTAACCTAATGGGTCTGCTCATCATTGACTACTGATGTTTATGTTAACAAAGTTATTAATTTGTCCAGCAGCCATACCACTATTTGATCTGCTCCAGCTGCATGGCTAAAGCTAAGCAGGTGTGAGCTTGGTAGTTCTTGGATGGGAGGCTACCTGGGTCTCCCATCCAAGCTGGAGGTGTTGGTGGCCATTAGGTTGCGATCTTCCCTCTGGTGGAATAATCCCCAATGCAGTGATGGGGACACTGTACTGAAGGAGAAGCCGTCTTTCGGGTGAGACGTTAAACCGAGGTCCTGACTCACAGTGGTCATTAAAGATCCTATGACACTCTTCGATAAGAGTAAGGGGTTCCCCGGTGTCATGGCTAAACTCCCAACCTGGCTCTTTCGACCTGCCACCTTCTCGTCCTCTGATCTAATTGGCTGTGCAAATTGTCCTCTCAACCCCCCAGGGTCCCCTTGAAAAAGAGATTTCAATCTCAACGGGACTGCCCTGGTTAATAAGGGTTAAATAAATAAATAATTTATACAGTATTGAATTGTTTAATAGTTTGAGGTGTTACTTAAGGGATGTTTTCAACTTCATAAAAAGATGTTGGAGACCATTAGTATATGATAAGTTAAGGTTACCTAATACTTATTTGGCTCCCTGAGGCATTAGTTATCTGTCAGTTAATTGCAAGTTAATGCTAATCACTGCATTAATTAATGTAGCCATCTTGCATACTCCCTTGCTTGCTCCTTTCATTTATTGCCATTGCTTTTTCTTTCCTAATTCTTTCATTCTTTTTTCATGTTTCCCATCTTATTCTCTCTCCCTCTCCTTCCCTGAGGGGATTTTTTTGCTGTTTGAAGACGAGCTGTTTGTGGGCTCTTCTTTAGTAGCCTCGAGATTTTGTGCTAGGACATGCTTTTATTGAAGCTCTCTGTATTCGGAATATTAAAGGCCCTGCCGTAAAGCGTGTCGCGAGACTCTTGTCTGCACCATTATGGTCCCTCCGCCAGCAGGAGCTCACTGTGTTTACAGTCTTGTCTGTGCTATTGTGCTTCAGGATTTGACCTGGTTTTTGCACACACTGGGAAGTATTGGCAGGGGAAGAGGGGGGTGAAAACATATTGTGGAGCGAGTGAAAGCTGAATTATGCTCGCCGCTCTGACGGTCGCTGGGGCGTGAGCTGACGCGCAAATGTGGTGAGCAGCCGTGTGGAGCTTTTATGTTTTGCTGGACTCTCCTTGCGGTAAACTGACGTTAAAATAGCACTGAGGAGAAAGTGCACTTAGCTCGAGAATTTGAGAAATTATACACCCTATAGGTTCCCCCACCCTCCCTCTACGCTGCGCTTCAGTTCCGCCTCAAAAGCCCCTTTCTGCGCAGAAGGTGGTCGTGACCACGCACATTCGGAACACCTCAAATGTAATGAGCGCCATTGTGGGAATGCATATTGCTTCTTCGGTGGCTGAGTGATTCATTCAGTGTAATATGTCTTGTCACTATGCGAATAACCAATAATTTCAGTTTTATTCAACAATTGTATTTATTACATGTACAGTCTTCTGCAAATTAATTGGATAAAGGTGCCTGTCAATTGAATGAGCTGAGTGCAGTGCAAATAGTCGTGCCAAGTGATGGACGTTTTACGTCCGCCTCAAAGATCACTTCATAGTCCCTTTTAGCCATGTTTCATTGTATATCCTCAATGACGACAGTCAGGAGATACTATGGTTTAGTTCTGGGGCCGCCGCGTCCGCAGAGATTTTCTGTTCCGGGCTCTGGAAGCGACAATTATTACAGGAATTTTTTCTGATTTTGCACAGGCGAAGATCTTTATTTGACAATGCTCAAGACCGATTTCTGGAAATTTTGGACGTCCAATATAGCTGGCAGCGGCCATTTTGTCGGAAATTTGGCGATCGGGGAGATGCACAACTCTGTCGCTGTGGCGACAGAGTTATCTAGTTGATTTTCTGGACTTGAATGATGCAACTAATGTGATTGTATCATCAACACGGTACAGTAACTGTGTTGGACTGGCCTGGTAATTCACCTGACCTCCGTACCATTGAGAATCTCTGGTACATCAAGTCAAGGCTGCAGCACAAACACTGCACCACTAAAGCCAAATTCATTGATGCAGTTGTCCAGGTGTGGCGTGATGACGAAGAAATCAAGGGAACCTGCAAAAGCTTGGTCAGCTCCATGCCAAAATGGGTGGAACAGCTTATAAAGAACCGTGGAGGACACATCTCATACGGAGTGCTCAAAGTTGATGCTATTAAAGTAATTAAAAGCCTGAAAACCTTTTGTTCAGTTTTTCCCACTCCAGTCTGCTTTATCCAATTAATTTCCACAAGACTGTGCATAACCCAAATGAAAGGGAAAATATAAATAATATTTATGAGCACCATAAGGATTTTGCGCTAGTATTCATTATACGTCAAATGAAAAGAAAAAATAATGCCCCTAATCTGATGGTCTTTCTGCTCTAAGCTAGTCCCATGCTCATGAATGTAATGCCTAAAATGGCGCTCATTACTTCCGAGAGTATTTGCAGATGGAAATGGCCAAGGTGTTCCGAATGAAACATGCAGGCTGGTAACCACGGCAACTGAAGAGGCTAGGTAGAAGGCATGACATAAGCTACCTTTGAAATGGCAATATTGTTGTCCAACAACCTGAATAAAAACAGATGCACAGCTTCTTGCTTGGACACATGGAGGAACAACTTCATGGAGACGATAAACTTGCGGAGACTTGATTTCTATTTCGGACTACTTTATTAAGCACAGCTAACTGCGTGCGCGGACAAATCAACACCATGTGTATACGGAACTCATTTGTCAGGGAGACGTCTTTTCTTTTAATGACAATAGTAACGCAAGTATCCGTCCGTACGTAGCGCCTCTGGTATAATTATTGTGTTGCACCCACAATGAATTACAGCACAGAATTGTACATGCACAACATCTGTAGCAACTGAGGACATATATGCACCGACTCTTAATACAACCAAAGCCTTTGACAGATAAATTATCAACACGGCAGGAGTATATATTTTTGCTATTATCTACAGCAAATTTTATTTCGCAAAACTGCTAGCTAGCTTGCACTTATTGCAGTGCTTAGAAGTCTGCAGTGTCCCAAGATCCCAAGATGGAGAGTCGCAGCAACTTGCGTAGGAGCCATTTACATTTCATCATGCAAAATCAAGGTGTTTCACACAGTGTAAATTGTTGATTATTTTTTCTTTTCTCAAAAGGGAAAATTGGTAATTTTGGGCAAATAAACAAACCAGTTGGCAATGGATGAGGATAAGAGGGGAAAATGTCAGGACATGAAAGAGAAAACCGGGGAAAAAAAGACTCAGTCGCTTTGAGAAGGTGCTCGGTAGCGTGATGGAAACAAAATGGCTTCATGACCTGATTTTCTGGAACCCTCGTGTCTCTCGGAGCGCGAGGTGTTTGATGACAGAAACTATGATGGCTAAATGATGGCGCAAACTACACCTTAAAACACTGATGATAACATTTAGCCATGAGGCACAGGCAAACACGAAGAGAAGTACATACTATAAATTGATGACGCTAACTGGACTCTTCAAGAATATGTTCAGCCACTCTGTAGAAAGCTAGCTAATAAAACTAACCAGCAGCCTTGGCATTGGAAACGAGCTAATGTTGGACCAACTGGAACATGATTGCAAGATGAGGGTTATGGAATATTAGTCACCGAAGCAGCTCCACAAACTGAGCCCAGGTGATATTGGGCTGGACCAGCAGGAAGAGCCTGTGCAGAGGAGGGGGGCTTAGCAGTGTGTACACAAGAAATGACTGACTCTGCATTAGAAACTCCTCTTGGCTCTGATTGGCTGATTTTGCTCAGCCTCGGTGGATTCTAGCAAATGTCCATTTAGAGCACTGGGAAGAGCCAAGATGACCCGTCTCATGTATTACTGTCAGTAATGAGTGACAGTTTCAGTAAATATTAAGAAAGTTATTTTTTCATGAAAGTTACATACTGCAACTTTTTAAACCAAACTCTGGGGGGTGGTATATCGTGAACCCACGGCTACATCATACAGTATCACAGGAGAAGTTCGATATTTTAAAAAAGTCTGCGTTCATATGCAATCTTGGATGTGCAAGGACTGGCGAAGAGGACCTCATGTGACACAGATGCCTTTCCTTGTGATTAAAATTTTCTTTTCGCCACAGCGGGCCTCCTTAAATCTGTGAAGCATGAAACTGCCTTACGATAATCTAAAAATAAATGACTATATCCCGTAATCTACGCAGCATTGTATTGTGTGGCAACACAGCCTGTTATTGAAGGTGTGAGCGCTGCACAACAGAAGATTTGGCTAATGTCTTGAGCTTAGCACTGCCTCAATAGGCGTCGATGTAGAAACGGCTGTCAACCGCCCCCACCAGAAGAGGAGTGTTGTCCAAGCTTCCTTCATGGTTGCACGACAAATTATCATAGCACTGGTGAATAATGTTGGGTGTAGGTTTGTTTTTGGCTAATTCTCGGTTCTAAACTGTAAACAGTCAGACATCAATTTCAGACCAAAGTCTGACATCAGTTGTGCGGTAGCTAGCTTAATTATCTGACGTACATTTATTAAGAGAAGTGTTCCGTGCTGGATTAAATAATTGATACTCTCTAAATAAAACTGTGCCAAGGTAACCTAGGCTTGCCTACCGAACTCTGGTATTTTGTAGCCAAGGTAGAGGATCTGCATTTTGTGAAGCAGCTTCATTGTATTGGGTTACCTTTCAAAATAAAAAAAATATATATTAACAGGAATACGTCCTAGATGGAAAACAATAGAACTTGCTCTTGGACTCTGCATAGGTTTGTCACTTTACATCTCTGTAAAACTGGACAATATTTGCGTGAAAATTGGCATGTACGAAGCTCAAACTTGGTTTGAGTTTAATCGGTATCACTCAACAATTATTCCACTGAAACAATAGGACTAAACACTCATCCTCACCCAGAGCTCTTAGTCATATCTTTTCTTTTCCTGATATGGGTTGGCCTCTTTGTGTTTGTCACTAAGCGTTAGTCATCGGTCGATGATGAATGTCTGCAAATAAAATCTAAAGGAATGCAGAAACCATTTTTCATACACTCACCATGTAGAAATGGGGTCAGTCTCCGATCTGAGACGGATAGGCTCTGCCAAGCAAGCAGAGGGCAAACGGTGCTCAGCATTACAGTTTACAGCGGCCTGAGTAATTCTGTCGTCTAACCCGTCAGGAAAACGGCCTACTTTAAGACTTCGTTTTTGGAAAAAATCTATTTCTACATTACAATACTATACACACTCGGCAATTGTATTGTCATTATTTGGTCATGTGGCAAACAAATGTAGGCAGTAAAGGAGTCATGCAAAAAGGGTTAAATGATAAACCGAAACGAGCGTGTATGAAATTTAAAAAATATGATCAAGGTCTTCAGTGAAATTTCTATTTGGTCTTACATCAAACATGAGCATTGTTTATGCTGATTCCAATCAAAGAATGGAAAATACAAAGCAAATACTGCTTACTCTACAGATGCTACTCTTATAAATGCAAGTTTTTTCTACATGGATTTTGTCCATATTGTGGTCACATGGTTTCAAAATGTTGACTTCCTTGCCGTGCAGCCCGCAGCCTTTAATATGAATCTCTAGATGCTTCTGGAGACAATGGAAAAATGCTTCTCTCTCCCGTAACTAAAGCTCCCCTGTGATTTTAAGTTGCAGAGTTCAGACTGTACTAAAGCTTTTTATATTTGATTTAAAAACGGGTTAGCAGTAATGGAGGAGCCGCTGACCGCTGAAGTGCACAACCTTTCAGTGTGAGAGTAGTTTTAAGTGATGCTACGTATTCCTGTCTCTGTGTGCTTATGATCAGAAGGTACTGGTCGGTGCAGGTTTAAATGCTCTTGTGCCAGTTGACCGGATAATAAGGTGAAGTTTCTTGGGCTGAGGATATTATTTTAGTTGTGAATCCACTGATAAAAGTTCGTTAAATGGGTTCTGACTACTGAAAGCCTATACAGACTTGCATTTCTGGCACCATTTCATTTTACCTTGACTCCTACTTTGCTCTCTGGTCTATGTTGCCACATACGTGTTCATACACACACACACACTCACACACACGCGCGCGCATAGCCTCATTCACCTGCACACCTGCAATAACCTAATAATGCGTGACCAATCAGAAGTCGTTGTACACACTCTCACGGGAAGGCCAGAAAAGTGCGCACAGGCTTTCTAATCAGGTGAAAATAAAACTTTCAAGACAAGTTTCCAAACCCCTCCCTCCCACTCTTAGTACCGCTGCAGTTCTACCCCTGCTGCATATCGATCCGCTAACCGTTCTCGCTGTCTGTGAATGGAGTGCTACAGGAGGTAATTACAGGCTTCAGTTTCCTGTTTTATCTTCCTGCTCGCAGTGCTCACGCCCCATCGGTATATCCGTACATTTAGCTCAGGGTCTGTGGATGTTGTGTCTGTGTGGCGCTTCGTGATTATCGTTATTGCCTTTGTCCTCCTTTTTGTATGGGGTTTCAATCACACACACACACACACACACCACACTGTTAGGTGGCCAACCCCCCTCTCACGGGACTATTATCTCCTCTTCGCAGCGTTGTCACTGTGCATTGTCGAGGTTGTGTTTTCGTCTCTGCCCTGTGGGACATAAATAAGCGGAGTGCACGTCTTTCTTTGCCCCCCAGCAGAGACCGCAGTTCCCAGCAGGCCTTTCTCTGGCGTCCCAATGGGCACCTTGGCGACAGAGGCAGCCGACGAGTGATTGGAGGCTCCGCGTGGGTTTCTCTTCCCTCTGGATCTCATGGTTCAGGCGCACGTGGGTGGGGCTCCGCGGGACAGTCCCGCCTCCTAACGGCCCCTATTGGCTGATCGTTTCCTTTTTGTCTGTTGTTGATAGGAGGCTGAGCCAGCGGCCCACTGCAGAGGAGCTCGAACAGCGGAACATCCTGAAACGTGAGTGCGGCCCGGCGACGTTCGACGAGCAAGGGGCACCGCGAGACCTCATGTCCCCCTAAAACAGAAGTCTAAAACTCCACTCCTTCAGGGACGCAGTCTCATTCGGTTTTCCATTTAATACTGCAGCAGAAAATCCGGCCTCAAACGAGACATGAGCTGCATCCGAAATCACTCACAACTCTCTGTATAGTGCACTACATGGTGGGTTCGCATTTCATCCTTCTGCATGTGAGCTTGCTATATAGTCACCTACATATGAGTCCCCTTACGGTGAGCAGGTAATGGTGAGTGATTTCTGACGCGGCTGTGTTTACTCCTTAGTCAATCATTGACCTTAACTAAGCACTTAAGAGCAGGAGCTAGCCGGTGAATGGTGGACAGTCGCCCTCCAGCAATTTAGTTCCAGACCCCTGCCCTGAACTATTCTTTAGCCTTACCCCCCAAATGATGAGCTGATGAACTTAAGTAGTTTGTAGTTTATAGGAGGGCGAACGCTGGAACAACCTGCCCCAGTAAAGGCTCGGCCTTCCTTCCATAAATCTCTAGTGATGCCCCTGTCAAAAAGCACTTTATTTTTTCTTCTGCAAAGCTCTGGAAAGGCTTTTTCTACTCTCAAAAATTACTTAAACTGCTGTTCAATACACCAATCCCTTAGTTGGGTCTTTTCATTGTTCGTATTAAAAGATTTTTGCATTTGTAGATGGGCATGTCGATAATAAGAAGCCAATCAAAGTGACTGGTTGGTTGTGTTTTGATAATGCTATTGCTTTCGCTGTCTAGCTTTTTGTTATTATTATACTAGTGTCATTTTTTTCTTCTATTATTCTATTAGTTCATAAACTGGGAAATAATATTTATCTTTATTGGGAATATTACTGCTGAACGTTCACTCGGTCTTGCTCGTGGTTTGTCTTATTTTACGATTTAAATTGGTAATTGTCTAAATAAGCAGATGAAAATCAGCTCTTTAATTGTTGGGTCACGGCTGAAGGAAGAACTGGGAATGAGTCGCTCAGGAAGCACTTTGGCAGTTCCATTTTGGCAGGAGAAACTGTTTGCTGGAGGAAGTTATTCACTGTGACACCACACAGACTGCATTGATCCACACTGTGGAAGGGCTAGAGCCAAAATGGAGTGTGAAGATGCAGCCCTGCGGTTGGAACTCTGCAGGGTTGTTGGTCTCCGGTACACTCGCTCGCAGTAGCTGTCTCCATCTCTCCAACCCCCCCCTCACTCTCGCTCCCCCTCTTTCTCTCTTTCACTACCTCTTTCCCTCTGAGCCCCTCCTGCTCTCTGCTCCTTCCCCTCATCTTATTCTGTGCCTAGTCCTCTCTCTCTCTATCTCTCCGCATCGCTCACTCCCTCTCTCTCCTGCTCCCTGCCTCTCTCTTTCCCAATCTCTCGTGCCTATTCCCTATTCTCCTCTCTCTATCTATTCCTTCCTCGGTCTCACCATCTCCTCTTGTTTATCTCCTATTCTCTCCCTCTCTCTCGCCCCCATCCCCCCCCTTGCCTAATCTCCCCTCTCGCGTTTATTCCCCGTTCCCTGGCTCTCTCCCACACTTCACCGCTTGAACCTCGCGCTTCTCTCCCTGATAATTAAATTGAGATTCTGCCAAGGTGCCGCCCATGGGGGGCTCTCCGGCCTCGCACACTCCTGCCACTCACGCCGAACGCCAAGCTGGAGCCTGGAATTTTACCCTCAAATTTTCTTCACAAAAATTTTTTTAGCGCTAATGAGTCATCCCTCTCTCTGGGAGTTGGCTCTGGGAAACGGACCGTGCGCGTGTGTCTCTCTTCTCATGAGGGCCGGGGGAGAGCTGAGCTCCACATTCACTGCTGAGTCTCTTTAAGCAATGCAAGCTTACGCCCCCCCCCACCAAAGCCTACTCGAGTGCAAAAGCTATTATGGAAGCCCTTGTAAAACTAACTGCACAGCTGAGCCAGTTTCTGTAATGCTAGTTATCCCACCAGAAGTCTGCTGTGGCGCAGAAGCTAATATTGAGGCCAGACTGTGTTTTAGCAATGCTAGTCGCATCACTCTAAAGCTATTGTAGCAAGGATGCTAATATGAAAGACTGTTCATATTTGTGTTCGCAGTAGGGGTTTCATTGCATAGAGTAATAGTGTTTTTATTTCACCTCAACACAAATGTGTTGTAAATGATGAGATTACTCAAGAAATTATACCTAATGTGGGTTATATTAAAATGTTTATACTTATTTTTTGAAAATGTAGAAGTACATTTATTCATTTTACCAACTCCCATTCAACATGGTGGTTTGGTTTTGCCTGTTTGTGACTGATAATATTTATTCTGAAAGTTCATGGTGTCCCATACCTTTACATGGCAGACAAATATGAGGCTGCCATAAGCAAAGGTACTCTTGGATCTTTCTGAACTAATGTCAGATCCATCATGAATATTCAAAATAAAGTGCCTTGTAGGTGCAAACCAAGACTGTGATTTGATCAAATGAACACACTGTTTCGTCTGACTGAGCAAAAATTCTTTCGGGCAATATAACGGTGTCTTGTTTTCTGTCATCTTTGACTGTCTTGGAAGGAAAAATGGTGAGGCCCACGTCTAATGACCTTTGACCCCTGTCTTCCTGCAGCGCGCAACGAGCAAGAGGAGTTGGAGGAGAAGAGGGAGATCAGAAGACGGCTGTCGCGGAAGGTGAGAGAGCGCGAGGGGATCGGTCTCTGCTGCCTGTCAGTGTTTTAACAGGCACCTTAAAAAGACCTTTAGAAAATGATAAACGTAGCATTGTCTGCCTTCACCCTGCCACTGTGGCTCCGTCAAGGTGCTCAGAGCCAGCGTTATAGAAACAAAATATTCCTTACATCTCTTACCTACTGCTGTTTTCTTGCCTTGTGATAGAAAAACAGACAATTAGTTTTCATTCTGCAACTGTCTGAGCAGTTGTCTCAGGGGCGGGCATTAGAGTACAAAGTAGGATTTTTTTTTTCTTTCTCTGGTGCCCAAAGAACCTAGTACCTTCCGTCCTGATTGCCTTCCTTACTCCAGCTCATTTCACACAGGGATGTACACTGTGCACTTGGATTCTCTGCTTTTAAGGGGGGTTTTAGGGTTGGGTCTGTCTGTCTAAGGGGCAAGTAACTTGTGTTTGTTGGCCAACATTGGGCTGCTGGTACTTCCAGCACCAGAGGCTTAATGAGCTACAGTACCTCTGGTAACCGCTGGGGTTTGCCAGCCTCTGGGAAAATGCCATTCTCCCTCAGGCATGAAAACTTGGAATGGCTTCAGTTCCCATGGCCTGGCTCTGTTCTGCACCTGCTAGTGAGCCTTTTAACCTCCTCGACTGTGTGACTTTATATGTGGGTTCGTCAAATGGAGCTGCTCTCTTCACATTTGTGGAGCTTTGGGCCTATTCTGAATTCCAGGGGAGATCTCAAGGTTTACAAACATCCCCAATATGTCCTGCAAGGAAATTTGTATGAAATGATTCTAAGGATATAGATATTTTCCATTTATTGTTGTGGCTATAAAAACATGGCACTTTGGGTTCAAATATTTCTCTCAATGTAAGTCCAATGTAGCCTCTGTGAAGCCGTGCAGCCAACAGATTCAGAATATGTACTGTATGTGACATTGTCCTTCAACATGAAAAAATGTTGTCTCACATTGAATCTACTTATGGGAAAACTTGCTGCAAAATTAGAGGTTAAGAGGAGTAACTCTGTTTAAGTCTTGAATTTCTCCTTAAGTAGGCTCAAAGTCAGAAAAAACTTTTTTTTTTTTTTTTTTCATATTGTCGGACAATGCCAGACACACATTTCGTATCTGCTGGTTGGACCCATATATGGGTCCATATGTTCTACGGGGTTAAGGGATTGACCCCCTGCTTGTCTCCCCTGCGGCTCCAGCTCAGCCAGAGGCCCACGGTGGAGGAGTTGAGGCAGGCGAAAATCCTGATCCGCTTCAGCGACTACGTGGAGGTGGCCAACGCCCAGGACTACGACCGCCGAGCCGACAAGCCCTGGACCCGCCTCACGGCCGCAGACAAAGTGAGAGCCGCGACAATTCTGCTAGCTGGAAGTGTTCTCCGCACGAGAACGGTGTGAAAAGCCGGCATTGAAACTGCCTGCAATTTTCTGTGCATCGAAACGCCGTGTTTAGTGGCCGTTTTTTTATTTCCATCAAATCGCAGCGCCAGACGACGTATGAAAACCAGTGTGTGATCAGGAGGCTGAATCTTGCAAGTCATTATTAACATGAGAATACTGACAGAGGAACGGGATCCTGACACCTCGAGGATTTCTCGGAACTAATAAAATTTGACGTTAGCCCTTTGAGTGCTGAAATACATTTTTTAAAAACATAAATTTAATTATCTTCTGCTGTTGAAAACTCATCATGCGGCAACCTGCTTAAAGGAGCTCCCCTGCGGGAGCTCTTTTAAAAAAGTTGCCATACGATGGGTTTTCAACAGCCTTGAGTTTGATATCTTGCATCACTGAGCAACAATAGCTGCATTTAGCGCTCTAGGGGTTAAATTAATTGAGAGGAAATGGCAGTTAACAGGCAGTTGCCGAGGCGGCGCTTTTATAACTCATCTTCAAGGGCAAATAAAAACTCTTAATCTCTGAGAAACAGGCATCTGAACGGAGAACATAAGACCCAAATCTGAAGCATCTGAGGCTTTGAGGTTCAGTCTCATATCACGCCAGCCGTGACGGGGGAAGTTTTGGTATCAAATCGGGTCGGTTTCATCTCATTTTTAGAACAACTTTATCTTTTCCTGGGTGGCTTTTCCACCCCAGCTGCATGAACAGCCGTCAAGCAATGGCTGACAGCGTTTGGGCTTGTGAGGCACACGTTTGTCATTTTCCAGAACGTTCCACACCATGCCTCTAATTTCTGGCCTGGTGGAGTAGCTGGACTGAAGTCTTCGAAGGCCGTGCAGTTGCATAAGTACCTCCTCCATTACGTAAAGGAGCGGCCCGGCTTTGTAAAAGAACTAGTAGAATTGTAGAAGATTCCGGAATGGGTAAATTTCAGGGTCTGCTCTTCCATCTCTGGCAATGAGTCTTTGTCAGTGAACCTACAGATTAAACTTCTCTTAATGGTGATTATTTAATACAGTTTTTAGCTTTTATTGGACAATGGGTGGGGGGTGAATATGGTAACCTACCCCTGACTGTTCCTAAAGCGCAGTTTTCATACGTTGTGTTTACTATGAAGACTGTACAAAAATCACTTCAAAGTCTTTGCTCTGTCTTGAGAGACTTGTCAATTAATGCGCATCCTAACTGCCAAACTACGTCTATAGCACAATCACAGATGAAAAAGAACATTAATAATGTGCCAGATGTTCACCTACTTCCGTGAAAGCAAGGCTTGCAGAGTGGGCACCCTTGCCAGCCAATCGGAGGGGTGCATTGCCTGGAGCCCCCCCTCCCCAGAAGATTTGTACCAATTACTCCATGACCTGTTTATGGGGCGGGACCCGAGGGGGTTGATGTAAGTGGGTTAACAAGCACACTCAGTGCTCTACAGAACAGACGGCAGTGCGGCCCAGCCCTGAAGCAAAATATGTAACCTGTCAACCACGTGGTAAGGCATGCTGGTGAACCTGTGAGGGGAGGGGAGGGCTTAACACATGACACATGCAGAGGGGAGCGCTAATGAGCATTTAGTGTGACCCTCTAAAGCCGTGGGCCTCAAACTCTGTTTAGTTCTGAGGACCCACTGCGTATGCCGGGTTTTGGTCCGACCACAATTACAATCCCGCGCAAGCTGTAATTTTTTGCAACCCCATTCTGCAGAGGGGTAGTAACACTGGATGCGGACATCTGAATGATGCTGTAATTGTCCCTTCTCCCTGGCGCATTCAACCGTATGTTGAATTCTCACGAGGAGGTGGTGCCCTAGAACAGTGTGAAAGATGGGTCTTCTTACATCTGAAATGGTGGAATAGACGTTCCATGAATCATATCTCCCATAAAACCTGATTTGCCATTAGCCTGGCATATCTGGCTACGGAAACATCCAGGGAATGTTTATATCGATTATTAAAAAATTGTCTAATGTCATGGCAACTACATAAAACCATACAAACTCGAATGATTGTGAATACAGAAGAGAAACGCTGCTTACGGAATAAGAAAATAAACACCGTGAATTCCTGTGTTAATCAACCATCAAAATCTCCCATTTCATATTAATGCAAGTACTCAATGTTACCATGGCCAATATGTAGAGTGGTCACTTTCAGAATTCAGCCTTCGGTTTTTCTTTTTGTGAGCCCTCATGAAAAAAAACGGCTCTTGAGTGCGGAGCCATGAGTCCAGATATACCCTGTCTTGGCACATCTTTCCCTTTAAATGTTTCACACAGATTTTTAAAATTCATTACTATTTAATACAATGAAACATGGTATTTGCTTTAAAACAGAGGGTGGCTTTGATAAGCATCTTGTTTTTGAGTGGTTGTAATCTAGTGTGTAAAGAGAGCTTGTGTCGTGCCTCTTTGTCCAACACAATATTACGCATAGTTTACAGAATTCAAAAGGGAGCGTATGGCAAATATATTCCGGTATTATGCCTATTTTGCCATTCTCTAGTTAAAGTTACCTGTTTTTATTGAGTCTTAATGCTTATGCTTCATGACCAATCATCATACAGCCTAGATGAGATGCATACCACTGAGGCAAATGGCATCCTCTTCTGCTATCTAGATTAAAATTATTTCCATTGTCCTAATGTCCATATTTGTATGATGGCTACGATTATTAAGAACAGCTCGTGACATTTGCTCGAATAGCCGATTTCCCCTTGTATCCAACACGAATAACGGCACACCAGTAGTTTCAGAACAATAGTGCAACGGTGTCTTGCCTGAAATGAACATTTATTTGCTTATGGATTGATTGGAAATGGTGGCATTTGTGAAACTTCATGTCATTCCAATGGAGTATCACCCTCAGATTTAGCACACTAGGGGTCAATGAGTTTATGTTCTTGGAAATATATCGTTCTAACACAAAGATATTTTTGTTTCTCTATATCTCACTGTAAAAAGGCTTTATTGTTGAATTTTCATGAAGTTTCTGTGGGTGTTCTGCACTTTTTGTCCTAAAATTCTAAAAGTAAATGGAAATAAGTTTTATGTAATGAAGATACTAGTGTGTTACTGCATTGAAATCTATTCTCCAGTTTCTTTGACATTCAAATCCTGAGTATAGGGGTCATGTTCAATAGACAAGACAGGAATTGGCTTGATTTGACCGCTATAAGTGGTTATTTTGTTGCTTTTTTAGTGTAGAGAGACGTTTCGCCCTCTTAAACAATGTTGATGGAGGTTTAAAAGATATTCCATGTTGTAACTTTGTTTAATTTGAAAGCCAAACCAAGGTGGCAATATGAGTTCACTGATCAAATCCGAGATTGGTGTATCAATGAGCTGCTGATCAGGTTTCCGAACGCAGGTTTTCAAGTTCTTTCCAAACGGGTTTTTTTTTTTTTTCACCAATAACACATTACAATCCATTAAAACTAGTTTTGTCTTTTTTCCTCAGTTGCCTAATAAATAATTAGTTTTTGTGACATTGTGTTCACAATTCAGCAAACGGAAGCCAATCGATTCTTCAGTGTTGGGAGTCACAGTTTTACCCTCGTGATTTTATTACATAAAAAGTCATATATGATATAGTTCAGTTTGGATATGGAGCTCTTCAGGGGAGACATGGCTATTTCTGGCATAATGTGGATTAGAAGGGTAAATAATCTCTACAGTCATGACTAGCGCAATTAAGAAAAATGAGCAACTTCTTAAAATTCTGGGATTGCAGTTGCGATTGCATAATTACATAATCCAGCGGACTCAGCGGGTCCGCCAGGACTGAGTTTGAGAACCGCTGCAGTAAAGACTGTGTGGGGCTGCAAGTGCAGAGCGTTACTCGAAATCAGCTTTAGCCTGCCGTCTGATCGATGCGATTAAGTGAGGGAGTGTAAATCGTTTCATCTTTTAATTGTGACTGCTATCGTTGTGTTTGGGGCTGCGCGGCACCGAGGAAGGCATTTACATTTGGGAAGGATTACCGAGTGACAATGCCGAAGTAATTTAGTTTTCTTAATCCCGGCTGGGCGGCTCTGTCCAGGGAGACTGGGCCAGAGTTTGCGGCTGTGGTCTGTGCTTCGATGTTCGCTTCCTAGGAAGTGTAGGTGTGTTGTCACTCTTCACTCTCTCACCATTTTCTTCCCTCCTGCAGGCTGCCATAAGGAAGGAACTGAATGAGTTCAAAAGCACCGAAATGGAGGTTCACGAGTCCAGTCGCCACCTAACCAGGTAAAGTGAAGGACAGGCCTGCTGTGACACCATTATTCCCTCTCCTCAGCCTCGTATGTGTGATCGCTTGCTACTAAGAACTGCTAACTTTTCCCGAATCATGTTGTGCACAAATAGAAGTAATATAATTTTATTATGGTGTTAAACATAATAGAAATATTGGTATGAGGTAATATTTTATTATAACATATTTATGTGTTGAGATTGACTTTTTGCAATGTTAAAGGTCCCATGTCACGCTTTTTTGGCTAGTTATTATACTCTAGGGTGCCCCAATGGGAGGGTTATTAACAACTTATCAATTGGACCCATAAAAATCCACAATTTCTTGGCCATTTGCTCTCTATCTTTCTTTGCTGAAGAACAAGGTTTTATGAGTGGGTGCCCTCGCCATGATAATGACCCCTGCTCTGATTGGCTGGTAAACAAAGCCACTGGCCTATTATACTCTGCGTCACTGGGTTGTGACTAATACATCACAATCCATAACTTTCATCAGGCTCTACATGTACACAAATTCGGATTTAGTTGACAACTACGCAATGCGTTGAGAGCAGCGTTGAGAATGCCACAACCAAGCTGGACTTTTAGTCACCATACAAGTTTATCAGCACTTGGAATTCAGTTTAATTTCTGACAGAACTTTGATAGTTTCCTCTCTGACACAAAACAGAGGTGCTCCAGTTTTTTTTTTTAAAGCAAATTTTGCTCTATACTTGCGCTTATTTGAAACCAGTGCGTAGCACAGCAAGCGCACACAAGCAGGCTTGAATTTAGTGAAGCTGGAGTGTTGCAGCTGACAGACTTAAACGAGTGATGTTAGGGCTACGTTTGAGCAGTGCACGGAGACGACTGGTAAACGTAAACCATCCAGAGCTTGGGTCTAATTTGTAAACGTAGGCATGGCGCAGACATGACGCATGTGTCAATTTCAAGTTAACCCTGATTAATTAAATTAAAAGTGCACGCAGTTTGGCTTGCCCACAGTTTAATAAATTGGGATATTTTTACTACATGCCATCTTTCCAAAAAGACTCCAGCTTTGTCAGAGACTAACCGCACCATTCAAACAATGTAGTAGAAAAGGCTGGTCTTACAGCTTAAGTGGGAGGGGGGTCTTCAATGTCGTCGTTCCCTGGGCTGTTGGACAAATAGGTGGCCTCTGTATTGGTGGGCTGTTGGGGGGCCTTTGAGTGACCAGTTTTCTCTCCCCTCCCTCAGGTTCCACAGACCCTAGAACACCACTGTAAGAACAATGCCACACAGGATTTATGTTTTTTTCTACATTTTTTTATAACACAAAGACCCTCAAGTGCTGTACAGGGGATGGTGGCCACACCTGCCGCGTGGCACCACAACCAGCCAGGGCCACCTGAGCACTCTGGGGGGAAAATGGTGGCCCAGCCCCGCCCGTCCCGCCCCACCCTGCCTGGCACTGCCCCCCCCCCACCTGGAGGTATGGGAGGCAGGTGGGGAAATGGTGACCCTCCACATCTGCCAATCAAATCCCCCTCCCTTATTCCAAAACAGGAAGTTTATTCCCTTCTTCCAGTTGTTGAGAGCTTCGCCGCCTGCTTGAAGCAGAATTTGGGTTGTTTAGGGGTAAGTTGGTGTTTGTTGGGGTAGGAGAGGGGTGAGATGGTGTTTGTCAGAGTTTTGTTGGGGTTTGAATGTGGAGAGGAGGGTGGGTTTCTATGGTTGATGCATTCTGGACCTGTTTGGCTTGGGATAACGCCCCCCTCTGGATGACTGACACCTCTCAGAAACTGAAGTTTGTATTTGCCTACAAAAGAAACCACTCTCCCAGTGGCTGAACTGCTGCCAGGTATAACTCTCTGCTGCTCGTGACTATGTGCAATACTCCTCCCAGTGCGCTCCCAGCATTGCACAGCGCCCCCGAGGTGCAGAACGGTGTACTGCATTCATTGAATTTGCTGGAGCGACTAAATGCGACTGCTGGGCCGTGCAACTACCGTTACTGTCTCCTACAGCGAACTGCGAAGTAGTTGCTGACAGCCCTGTGGAAAGTTCCAGAAAACTCGCCATTATAAATATAGCGTATATGTACATTACAAAAGTAATGGGAGACTCGCCTGTTGCGTATAAGATATAAGTGTAAAATGCTCATTTGAGTTATGTATGTGCTTTTAATTGTTCATTCATGGCACTTATTTTTATACCTGCACATTGCAGTTTTTATGTATTTATTAATGTTTTCATTGAAATGGTCTCTCTGAGCACTGAAGCGTAGGCCCCAGTGCTAGTCTTTGGATTTTGTTGCCAATGATGTCACTTCCTGTTCGTCTTGATGAAAATGTATTGAGAAATATGGACAAATGAAGTTCCTACCATAAAAAACAAAAAACAAAGCAAAAAAACTGAGGAATATCATTTGACATATTTGAAATGTACCTTGTATGTTACAAAGCACACATCTGCTTTTGCCTCTTTCATGAATTTTTCCACCTACATTTCAGAACAAATGCTTCAAGTATTTAATTTTGCACCACATTCTAAAATGGTTGGTCACATCCATGTAGGACAAGGGTACCATTTTGATTTGCTTTGTTTTTCATTGCTCTGTAAACAGGATGTGTACTCTGAGTTTCTTTTTTTTAATTTGCCAGAGATACTAAGTAAGAGGGCTGAAAGATCTACTCTTCTCATGTAACATGGATGTGAACAACTGTCGAATTTCGGCGTATAGTGTGCACCTCAGTTTGAGGGTACATCCATATGGAATGAATTGCAGCCCCTAAAAATTCCCTCAAAATATTTACAGACCTCACTCTACAGACAAAAGATTCCTTTGCTTACGTTTGGTCAAAAGGCTTTGAACCACTCAGACTGAGCCATACATTAATCCTGTATGTGTACTCAAAATGTACGGGCCAGAGTCACGGAGAGTAGACATTACTCTGCATAGTCTTCCCAAATACACTTTGATTTTAAATTTAACATTTCTGGTTTGCCTCTGTTTGCCATCAGCATTTTATTAGTCTTTTATTTTCAATTAGTTTCCCTAGATATTGGCTTCATGGTTATTCCACACCTCAAAATCGATATTAAATGAAGATAATGACACTGGGAATGTCATTTTATTTTCTGTATTTTTTTTTTTATTTTTATTTTTTTTGTGTCTCTCTGGGAAGAACTAGATTTTCCTTAGCAGAAAGTCTTTCGAGGCCTTTTCATTTTTTATTTATTTCTTTATTTTTTGGAATACTTTTGAATCTGAAGCATCCTCGATTTATTGTTTGACAAAGCACATTATTTTTTCTCCAAATTAAATCAACTCAAATGGCTCCTGCTTGTGTGCAAAGTATGTGCATTCTTAAATTGTTCACTGAATATTTGATTGTGTGAAAGCGGCGGAGGAACTTTTCCCGCTGTGTGATTGTTGAGTACCGCTGGTTATTGTAGTCCCTGAATGCTGAATGTTATTTTCCGAATACATTCAAAATGGAGGGAAGAGATTTGGCTAAAGTCTGATTGGTTGAGAATTAGGGCCACTCTTTTTTTTTTTTTCTTTTTTTTTTTTTCGTATGAAATAAGCACTCCTTCTATTTTATGTTGACCAACAGTGCCATTTGTCTTTTTTTATTTAATTTTATTATTTTCATTATTTACCTTCATGCACTTCTACCTAATTCACTTTCTGTAAGGCTGCATTGTGGTTTTCATTAGTGCATTTTTTTTCCTGTCTCCAGAGGTGATTGCTGGACTTAAAATATAACTCAATAACACAAATCCATAGTACCAAAAAATAGTTAATGGTGAGTCCGTCATGATCCGATTCCTGAGTAATGTAGAGAGGAAACCATGTAGCTTTTGCTTCTTGCTTAAACAAAGGCTTCGCTGGCACAAGTAATGGCATATAATAGAAATATTTTGTTTGATCAAGGAACAAGCATTCAGCAATAATTTTTTCTTTTTCTTATACAGTGGGAGTGATAGAATCTTTCAACAGTCTCGTTTTTCCCCATAGGACAGACATGGATATGGTTCAGCCCTTTTATTCTATCTCTGTTAATGCTGCTGCATTACAGCCCTTTAAAAGCCATTTATTCCACTTCCAGTAGTCCATCTTACTCAAGATCAGCACAGCTCTCAAGCAAAAAAGATCACTCTGCATTTTTTAATTTGTAACCGCCATTTTGTTGCCTTAAATCCTCATTCTTTTGATAAATTTTCACGATCTGTTTCTGGTCCCAACTTTTTGTCCCAACTCATGCCAAAATCTGCCATAAGACTATTTTTTGTCAACATCTGCAGTGCTTTGTGCGACAGATTACTTGGCATTGTCCTCTGTTTCACTACCCTTGTCAAGCAGCAGGGGGCGCAACAAGGCTCTGTATCCCACTAAAACAAGGCTGCAATCTGCCAATATGTCAATATTCTATTTTCTGAACTGATGGAAAGGCTAAATTTGGAAGATTCCTCAATGCATTAAATATAACTACAACCCCAATTCCAAAATAGTTGGGACGAAGTGTAAATTGCGAATAAAACCAAAACGCAATGACTTTCAAATCACTCCAGCCAGTACTTTATTCACAGTAGAACGGAGATAACATGGCAAATGTTGAAGCTGAGAAATTTACAATTTTATCCGCAAAATGAGCTTATTTCAAAATTGATGGCTGCTACAGGTCTCCAAAAAGTTGGGACAGGGGCTTCTTTACCATGGTGTAGCATCCCCTCTTCTTTTTAACACCGAGTGGAGGCATCTGGGCATTGAGGAAACAAGTTTCTTGAGTTGAGCCATTGGAATTTGATCCCACTCTTGTTTAATACAGGCTTCCAGCTGCTGGAGAGTTTTGGGTCTCCTTTGACAGACTTTTCGTTTAATTATATGCCAAATGTTCTCAATCTGTGAAAGATCAGGACTGCAGGCAGGCCAGATCAGCACATGGACTCTCCTACTATGAAGCCATGCTGTTGCAATAGCTGCAGTATGTGGTTTTTTCATTGTCCTGCTGAAATACGCAAGGCCTTCCCTGGAATAGATGTCGTCTGGAGGGGAGCATATGTTGCTCTAAAACCTTTATATACCTTTCAGCATTCATGGTGCTTTTCAAAACATGCAAGTGTGCCACACCATATGCACTAATGCATCCCCATACCATCAGAGATGCTGGCTTTTGAACTGAACGCTGATAACAGGAAGGGTGGTCTTTCTCCTTTTCAGCCCGGAGGACATGACACCCATGATTTCCAACAGTGTCCAATTTGGACTTGTATGACCACAGGACGCTTTGCCACTTTGCTACAGTCCATATTAAATGAACCTTGGCCCACAGAACATGGCTTCTGGATCATGCTCAACAATTGTTTCTTTTTTGCATGATAGAGTTTTAGGTGGCATCTGTGGATGGCATGACCTACTGTGTTTACAGTCTGTGGTTTTCTTGAAGTATTCCTGGGCCCATTTCGTAATGTCAATGACAGAATCATGCCGTTGAGTGATGGAGTTGCGTCTGAGGGCCTGAAGATCACAGGCATCCAGTAAAGGTCTTCGGCCTTGTCCCTTACGCACAGAGATTTTTCCAGTTTCTCTGAATCTTTTTGATGATGTTATGAGACCTTCAAAGCCTTTGGAATTTGACATTGAGGAACATTGCTTTTAAAGTATTCCACAATTTTTTACGCAAACCTTCACAGGTTGGAGAGCCTCTGGCCATCTCTACCTCTGAGACTCTCTAAGACATCCCTTTAATAGCCAATCATGTTGTTCACCTGATGCCAGTTAACTTAATTACTTGCTAAATGTTCTTTCAGCTGATCCTCTTTTATATTTTAATTGCTTTTTCAGCCCTTTCTTGCCTGTGTCCCAACTTTTTTGAGACCTGTTGCAACCAGAAAATTTGAAGTAAGCTCATTTTGTGGATAAAAATGTAAAATGTCTGTTTCAACATTTGAAATGTTATCTATGTTCTATTGTAAATAACATACTGGATCAAGTGATCTGAAAGTAATTGCATTTTGATTTTATTCGCGATTTACACTTTGTCCCAACTATTTCGGAATAGGGGTTGTAAATGTATTCAGTCTTGCTTCTTCACAGCCTATGATGCATATTTTACAAAGCACTGTGTTGATGCATAAAATCAGAGTAAACATTTCTGAAATGAAACAATCTTCATAGATTTTGTAGTATAGGCTGTGTATTTTGGATAATACTGAATCTTTATTCTGACTGCTTTTATGAGGGTAAATTTTGGCAAGACTTGTCCAGTGCTGTTCTGTGGTCGACAAACTTTCCACCATTTTACTCTTTGAATAAAATGGGGTAAAAAATTCAGAGATGTGTCTTCATGGCTTTGCCAAGGAGTTTGCGGGGGGTGGGTGAGATCACGCTTCTGTGTCTGTCTCTGTCCTCAAGATCTCTCAGAAAGGTCTGAACAGATTTGCAGAAAACAGAAAAAAGAGAAAGGTTGTTCCTGTAATGGTTAAGTGTGAAAATTTAATCAACCACATCAGTCCTAAGATACAATTTTTTTTCAAATTCCTCAACTGAATCCTTGGCACAGACCTGAGCTCTACAGAGGTTTGGATTTAACTATTGATAAAGACGCGAAATTATGTATTGAGACCCTTTGGGAGCTTGTCTGGGATTTAAACCTGCAACCTTTTTTAACATGTTTGGTTCCTTTTTAGTGAGTGTCTCCTGCATAACTTTGGGTAACCACGTTTGTAGTGATCATTCTTTAACTTCTCATTATATGAATTTCAGTATAAAATGATGTAAAGATGATGTTGCCATGTTTTTTATCCATTATGTCCATTATTTATGTCCATTTTATCCATTATTTATCCATAATGAGATTTGTGCAATAGTCCCAGTAAAATGCCCTGTGAGTCCTTTCCCCTTCTCGAAATCTCAACAGTTGGAGCACAAATGCAGCTGAAACCAAACCTGATTTTGAGCTGTGAATAAAACCAAGCCACTGCTGGTTTTGTGGAGTATGAACTCATGTCCCTCTGCGCACTCTCAGCTCCTATCACACTGATGTGTCAGGCCGTAGTGTGACTGCTGTGGCCAGGTCCATGTACTGGCCACACTGTTCATTTTACAGATGTAAATAACAGTAATTAACTGGCATCTCCAGTCATAGGAGTTTACGTTTTTCCTTTTTTTTTTTTTTTTGTACAGACTGAAACTGCATGTAAACCTTTGAACTTTTCGGTTTATTTTGGTGTATGCAGTTTCTTATAGGAAGCCTAATTAAAACACTTTTTTTTCCAATCTCTGGAGCCTGTGTGCATCTGTTAAGCATTACTGTGTACATGCCTTCTGTTTCACCCCTCGTCTACAAATATATAAAAGTCTCGAAACCGATCACCCCCAGACCACAGGATTGCAAGAAACTATTCTGCTCTTGAAACCAGGGTATTTTGGTAATGCCCTGTTTGTGGGGCGACTTCTGGATAAAAAAGTACATTCAGTGAGGTGTGAGAAATTTCGATCAAATTGCATGTATGACCACATAAACGGGTAGCGGTGATTATGTTTGACATTACATAAAGCCTTTGAGGTGATGTAAGAACTCTGCATGAACGGGATACAATGTCGAATTGTTATTAAACCGCCAGTTTCAAGAACGCAGTCTGAGAATTGAGAAGTCTGACATTTCATCTGAGGCTGAGGGCTCATGTTCCAGTTTTGTGCCAGAATTCAGGTTTCTCTCCTTTTCCCTGGCCAAGAAATTGCGCAAAAAATTGTAACGCGGAGCTATTTTTAGCGACGGATTTATCAGAGGTCTGTAGGGGTGAGGGTCTGCGAAGAGGCTGCCGCAGCGCCGCATGAAGAGGAGGATATTTGCACAGCTGCTGTCGGAAACGGAGGCGGTTTCATTTTTTCAGCCGACTGCAGTTGAGCTTTCACTCATCGCGATTTTTTCAAATCATCCAAATGCGAATGAGGCGATATTTTATATATAGGAAAATGGAAGCATCCGGAAAGGGCTTCTGGAAATTGATAATGAGCACAGCCGTATCTCAGCTGAGGAGCGGGGGTTACTGTCGCGCTGTGATTTGTATTGGAATGAGCCCCCATCACCATTACAGTCGTGACAGCGAAATTATTTCCTTCAAAGACTGAAACTATCTTTTCAAGTGGTCCTCTGATGGCCAATTCGAATTTTACTTATCGAAGGAAGCAATAGGCAAAGATAAATTGAAACGTTCACTATCAAACTGTTTTTAATGCTGCCCCATTGTGCTTGTAGCACTTGGAAAAGTGGTAGGAATGCTGTTTCTGGAGAGCTATAGTCCTGCATGTTTTCGATCGTCTTTCCTCTTTTAAAACGCATGATTAAAAGGGATTGCTTCATTACTAAGTTCTTGACAAGCTACAGGCACTTGGATCCATGGTTGTTAGAGCAGCAGAGAGAGAGCAAAGGTAGATAGCAGAGCTATAGCTCTCCTGGAACAGCGTTCCCTACCTGACTTGATATGAGAATCTCCACTGAGTAGTCACTGTGGAAAAATCTCCAGATTTAAGTCTACTGCAACAAATGAAGTGAAATATTCAGTGTGTGTGTGTGTGTGTGTGTGTGTGCGCGCACACATACAGGAGATAAAGTCTGGGGAATTCGTTCTTTCATATATATGTCATTTTCAATTGCTAGGGCAGTTTTCCCACTTCCATTTACCTCTTGTTATCCCAAGGGGAGGTGGTTTGGCGAATCTCCCTGCCGACCGTCAGGTAAATTTGGGTTGCGACCATGGAATGATGCCCCTGAAATCCCACAACAGCAGTTCAGTCTTCATCTGAGAATGATTGATTAGTTTTGAAATTTATTTGTGGATCTGCTCACTTATATTCCTGCGAGATCTGGGATGTGTAACTGCCTGACCTAGCAGCACTCTGCCAGTGGTTATGAAAACCTTATACAATATACTTGGATGAGCCAAAACGTTAAAACCAACCACAGATGCAGTGAATAATGTTGATGATCTCATAATGCAGCACGTGTCAAGGTCTGCAGACAGATCTTCGACAGTAAGTGAATAGTCGGTTCTCGTGTTGGATGTGTGAGAAATTGAAACTGGATGACTTTAACTAGGGCCAAATTCATATGGCCTAACAAGTGGGTTAGAGTAGTGGTTCCCAAAGTCGGTCCTGAGGACCCACTGTGTATGCTGGTGTTTGGTCCAACTACGATTACTATCCCAGAATTTAAAGAAACATTGCATTATGACAGAAATGGCAATGCATTCCATGGTGTTTCAAAGTCCAACATTCATATTGTTTATTTTGATGTATTCCATGCAAGCACGCCAAGCCAAGGTCCCAATATGTTTCATGCAATCAAATGTAAGACTGCGATCGATCAGTTACCTGCTAATTACACTGAACAAAAATATAAACGCCCCATGTCAAATATTGATGGCACATGGAGTTAACAACTCTAAGTGAGCATATACTGACTTTTACTTGTACTATAGGGATATTTCTCTTGATTTGTGCACCATTTTTTAATCCATCTCTCTGTTAGTGAGCATTTGCTCAGTGATGCAGTGATTTCACTCAGTAGATGGGTGTAGCATTTCCAGACGGTGATCAGACAGAATGAGTAGTACCCAGACACTTCTTATAGTGGGGACAATAAAAGGCCACCCCAAAATGTCAAATTTTGACAAAAGTAATCATGCCTCAGATGTCTCAGGTCATGCAGGAATGTGCCATTGGCATGCTGGATGCAGGGATGTCCGCCAGAGCGGTCGCTGTGCAGCTGAACATTAACTATCGAATGATAGGCCGTTTGAGAGTTTGTTTCCGACAGACGGGCAGTACTGCAAATCGATCTTGTCCACGTCGTCCACATGTGACCACACCAGCACAAGATCACTACATCCGGCTTGTCCACCTGCGGGATCAGCTCAGATCAGCGACACGCACAGCGGATGAGACCGTTGGTCTGCACAACAGACGCATCACACCACAGACAGTCCGTAACCGTCTGCAAGAAGCCAACTTGCACGCTCGGCGTCCTCTCTGTGGTCTGGATCTCACTGCTGTCTGGCGTCGGAACCGACTTGCATGGGCAAACGTGCATGTTCAATGGCCCTTGGCACGCTGGAGAAGAGTGCTATTCACAGATGAATCCCGGTTCCGTTTTTTTGTTAATAAAAACTCAAACGGCCCATGTCAAATTTTCATTTTTGTTCAGTGCAGGATTATGAACGCACATGTTCAAATTCTTTCCTGAAACCAGACAAGTAACATTTAACAGGTTTGACTCATTATAAAATTCTGTCTCTTCTTAATAGCCTCTTAATAGTTAATTTTAGTGACTATGTGTCCTCAGTTTTATCAGTTAGAAGCCAATTCATATTTTCATGTCATCAACTGTAAATTTCAACTTTTTATTTGAAAAAGTGATTTCCAATATAGCCAACTTTTGAAACTTTTTTCATTGTGGCCATTTTTGGCCATTCTAAAATTGTAAATAATCAGTGTGAACAAGAATACTGCAATTAAGAAAAATTAGCAACTTATTAACATTCAAAGATTGGAGTTGTGGTCGGAACAAAAACCAGCGGACACAGTGGGTCCCCAGGACCGATTTTGGGAACCACAAGGTGAGAGCATCTCTGAAGTGGCAAGACTTCTGGTGCGCTCCCTCTCAGCAGATGTGGACACTTACTGACAGTGGTTCAAGGAGGGAAAAACTATGAACCAGTGACAGGGTTTTGGGTGCCCAAGGCTCATCCATGCACAAGGGTTATGAAGGCTATCCCATTTAAAATCCAAACTGACAGAAGGGCGCCTGTGGCACAAGTCACTGAGAATTTCAATAATATTTCCATAAGGAATGTGTCACAACAAACAGTGCATCATACCCTGCTGTGTCCTGCACTTTTTCAATAGCAGAGCAGTCAAAGTACCCACTGTAACCTTGATTTTCCTCTAATAGCGACCCCCTGAGAGACTCCTCAGCCTCAGAGCTGGACCATCGAGCAGCTGGAGGAGGTTGCCTGTTGCAGTGAGTCCTGTTTTCTTTCACATCATGTGGTTGAGCTGGGTATGAGCTCACCAATTTCCTGGGAAGAGATGGAATCAGAATGCACTGTGGGAGGAATACAAGCTGAAGGGGGGAGTGTGTTACTCTGGGAAATGATCTACAGGGAAACCCTTGCATTTAGGAATTCAAGTGATGTCCCTTTGATGGAGCTGCTTTGGCTGCTCACGGGCGACTTTCACTTTACTTGGCAGATGGTCTTAATCTTGAGGCCGATTTGCATATAATTATAAATTCAATTTCAGTACTAACTCAACTCTTCCCCCCTTCCCTATCAACACGTATACCTTACTTTGGATGGGATTAGAGTTTACTGTGGCAGCTGTAATGTAATCTTGATCATGAATGCAATTTTGAGGTACTTTTTTATTTATTTGATGTTTAAGGTGGAGGATCAGGATTGATGATTTGGAATTGAATGAGGGAATAGTCTCATACTTTCACAGCTCAATACTTTGCATTCCAATCTCGATGAAAGAGACCAATTGAGCATTTTCAGGAAGTTGTGCATTACGGCTTGAATGTTTAAATGAGCACGAAATTTGTGAGGGGGAAAAAGTCGTTATTAATTAATGGTGTAGTTTTTTTGTATGCAAAACTTATTTTATGCTCGTTATAATTTCGATAGAGAAGTTGAACGTCTAAATGTGGCATCTAAGGGCAAATGACCGAATTCTAGATTTTAATAATAATGATAATAATGCATCAAATTGATGCATTATTATTATTATTATTATTTTAAAAAAACATACGAACAACGGCCTGCATGAGCACATGAGCCACGCATTGCAATGCGGAGTTTTGTCCACGAGAGGGTGAAAGAAGACAGTAATTTTGGAATTCAATAAAAAATATTTTCCAAAATAAGCGGACCCACAAGGACAGCAGTGGTCTGCTGAATAATTTAAGAATATCAACGAGCTTTATATACCTCACCAAAAATAACAATTGTGTCCTGTTTTTGAAGAAATTGAGGAAAGTCTGCTGGATGTATTTAAAAAAATAGTCGTTCATTACGCCGTGAATGTCGTATTTCGATCATTCCAATGTTATACACTAGATCAGACTTGTTTCAGGAGAAGGCCAGATTGTTTGAAATGCTGTCCTCTGTAAAGTGAATTAATAACTTGCGCATAATTAATGTATAAGTTATAGCAAAGGCTATATTCCCGCTGGCGCCTTGTTTCATAATCATGGATAACACACGAGATAAGTGGGGTTGGGGATTTTTCCACAGCATTAGCCAATGAGTGGTAACCAGCGCCTCTTTTACAGTAGGATTATGGGAAGTGAAGTCATACTGTTTTGGCGTACGTAGCATGGACACGGACGGTCGCCAAACATAAACACATTTCCCAGAAGGCATACTAGAAAATGACGAATGCCGGATGCGTCATCTCATGAATATACAAAATTATTTTCGTTTGCGCAAGAGGCTGGCCGACGCTCATTAAATATTCTGACATATAATTTGATAGTAAATGAGACCCTGTCACGTCTTCTCCCGCCCTCTCATGGTCTTTTTCTCGTCGTTCAGAGTTTCTCCTTGCAGATAGTCTCCATTATGGTGATGTCGATGGCAAAGAAGTGGCGCCGACTAAATCGAAGACGGGAACAACTGGAAACAGAATGGTGGCAATAGCCAGTAAGCGAAGATATACGCAGCACTGAGAGAGACGTCGGCTTAGTCTTTCATTCCCTCTTAGCAAAAGAAACGTACTGAGTGCCTATGTTGCATTTTCAAAATTGCGGAAGATAGAAAGCGCGCAGGCAATGGACCTGAAAGACAGGTCGGTAGTGGACAGCACAGCCGCAGCCGTGCCCGGCTCGGAGGGAAACAAGATCAACAATAGCAGTAAGTTTATGAAGCCCAGTGGACTGTCCATCTCATTGGGGAAGACGTTGGACGTTGGTGAAGGCGGTGGGGAACCAAGACCCGAGATCGAACTGCGGAGAGTCGCCACTCACGTTGCGGCATCATCTGGGAATCGACTGGATCTGGCTTCAACGGAAAATGGCCTGAAGGCGACGGGTAAAGCGTCCGCCTATGGCCGCACTTTATCCGGCGGCTCAAACTCGCTGCTTTCCCGAAGAAAGCGGCTGAAAAGGAATCAGTCCGCCGCAGCTGTCGCCGCTGCCCCGTTGGTGGTGGCTTCCGGAGGCAAAATGAACTCTGCTCCGTCGTCAACGTCTCTGAGCACTCGGAGTTTGGACAGGAAGATGCCTTTGAGGCACAAACAAGTTACTCAGCTGCCCTCGTCCGATCGGGAGTGGGTTCGAGCTGATTTGCAGCGAGGATGCGTGCAGGTCCATGACCGACTTAAGCCTTCGTACCCCAGGCTGGTTCTCTGCACGCAGGAGACTACCGCCGGGGACATTGCGCGACGATTGAGCCAACTGGGCAGCAAAACTGGGACTGTTGTGAAAGTGGTTGGCAAAGGCAACAGCTCGACTGACTTTGATAGTAATTGCAATGGTGGCAGGTACGCATTAGGCAGTGTCCAGCTCAGGAAGAATGAAAGCGCCACGTCGAAGTCCGAATATTTAAATCCGCAGAAACAAGCAGACCGATCGGAAGCCTTTACGACCCGGCCAGCTGACAGTTTAAGATTACTTCTCCTGGAAAGTCAAGGCGCACACGAGCAACAATTGGATGCGAGTCTTAACACCCCAGATTCTCAATCAGAAGATGGCATTTTGCATAGCAAATCATCAGACACTAATACGGATCTCAATACCGGTGACCCGAATGGCGTCGAATCTTTTAGTCACAACGGTACTGACAGCTGTGGGCTGAACTCCGGTTCGGATGCAGAGAGCAGTGCGTTTGACGATTTGAGCTCGGGGGCCCGGCTCAATGCTCATCGGGATTCGCTAAGCGACGACATGGTTTTGGGCACGGACGCGTCGATTCTGAGTCCGGCGTTTGACAGCGCCACCGAGGGACTTGACACTTTTGGAAGCTCCTCGGACGAGCTTGAGCTCGACTGTCCGTCAGTCTTGGACTCAGTGCCTCAACAATTTGATAATTGTACAGACGGCTCCACTAACACTAACAATAGCAGACTCTGTGACAACCCGGTTTCAAGCGATGCAACTGGTGAAAGTCAGTCTGGTGGTGGCAGCATTAATTCTTTGTCGCGACATAGTCTGGCAGGGAATTCAATTGGCACAAACGACATTGGAGACAATAAAACTTTGAAAACTGGACCGGTCCTCGACGGCAATAATCAAATATCGACCCTTTATGTTCAACTACACGGCGAGGCAGCACGGAGACTTGATGAGAACGAGAGGCCCCTACAAGTTCAAAATGACTTTCTCTTTAAATTGGGGTTTAAGAGCCAGTGGAGGGTGCAAGAGGAGGGCATGGAGACGGAGATCGGCTCTCTGATTCGTTTTTATGCAGGTAAGGCTTGTGCACAATCTGAATTTACGTCGGCATGGCACGTCGAGTGACCTGTCTTTAGTGGTTTGGGACAGTTTCTTTTATTCTGCTTACTGTGAAGCTTCTGACTCGCATTTTTTTTTGCTGCTCTAATCTGGTTTCGGCTGTTAAATCACTGTTTCTTTATTCAGTTGAAAGTTGGCAGCTCAAATCTCTCATCTCGATGGTGACGATTATGTATTCAGGCTCAGGGGGAGCGTGAATTTTCATACATTTGCACAAATATACTTGCGCAAAACGCTCACTCTACTCTTCTCCAGATGCGGTCAATTTTGGCACAGCATACGTTTGAGGATTCACATGTCATGATGCTGTGACGCGTGACGTGTAAGCTGATGCCTGTCGGAATTTCCGGTTTCCGGTCAGTTTGCTGTTGGCAGTGGACGGATTGCGTAGGCCCGCTCCTGCTCGTATTATCCTATTTGCTTCGCAGCCACCCATTACTTTCACGCGCGTTTAAACTAAACTGCATATTGATGTGGGGTGTCTGTTCTGCTGGTATTGAACGGAGTGCATTATTGCTCTAATTAATGTTTAGTTAATTGCTGGACATATACGAAGTTGGCAACCATGGTTAATGTGGAGCAATGGGACTGCATTTTCTGCTCCGTTTAGTGCATGTTTGTGGGAACTTGAATGGCACCATCTGTATATCCAGTTTACTTTAACTTAAAGCAAAACAAACAAGCAAAAAAAAAAAAAAGATCAATCCCGGCCTATAATTGAGCCCATTGCTTAGCATTTCTTGGAGAAGCTTTTTAAAAATTTTGTAGAAGAATATTTTTCAAGTTTTTAGATAGTGGGAGGTGGGGGGTGGCGGGCGGGGGCAGGGGGGGGGGGGGTGGTTGAGGACACAAAAAGATCATAAAAAATGAGTTGACAAAAAAAAAATCACAAAACTGTGAACACTCTTGGTAGCCATTGTCCCAAGGAAGGTCCATACCAAATTTGAAGTAAGTCAGGCCAGTGGTCTCGGAGATTTTCAATGATTTTGCTAATAGATGACGATCATGATCGCGACTATGACGCCGGATGCTGCCTGATCACAATAGCTCATGGAGTATTGGCCAGTGAGCTAAAAATCCAGAGCCATTCCATTTGACAGAGATGGCTGAATTGAACAAATTAAGCTGAACCCTCCGGCAGTGATTGGAATGCAGATATTGCCGTGAGAAGTTTTGAGGTGGTCTTGCTGAGCTCTAATTGGTCACATTCCCTTTCCAGTGACTGACTTGTGGTGAGGTAGCTCTCCACCCCCAGAGGGACACTGCCCTTCTGCTGGTGCCAACTGGCTCGGTGTTCTGGCTCAGAGACAGTGCCCTCGACGGGGCTAAATTGTCCTTTTCTGTAAGCAGCTCACAACTTGTCAGTCACCTGCTCTGGCTAAGCTTTTGCTCAGGCTGCAGCGAAACTCTCCCTCCGGAACTCAAAATGCCAACCTGTTTGGTAAATAATGTCCCATGGTGGCTCTGGGAGAGACATACTCCCAGTCTGCCATATGTACTGACCTTCTACAATGGTGTCCTTTAAATCCCGGGAGAAGTTGGTCTTTGCTCTTGCATCTGAAGTGTGATGTGTTTGTCTGTTTTTTGTTTGTTTTTCTTTTCTTTTACCGCAAGCGCAAGTGTCAATATTTAACATGATCTGGTTTACCTCTGTTGAATGAAGGTCAGAGAAAGGAAAGAGGGTGAAGGGAATTCTGGGAGCTGGAGTCCCTGATAGTTTGTGAAGGCTCTGATTTGTGCCACTGATTAACATAATAATCTCATTAATCTAAAGTGACGGTTCTAAGCAACAGGGAACTGTTGCATTGTTTTAGTTGGGGAAAGGCCATTATCTGTGTTAGCTTCTGTTAATTTTCCCGGCTTTCCCTTCTGTTATCACAGGAATGGGAGATTCTAGACCTCAGTTTGAGCTGAGGAGAGTCGTGGAATTTACATTTTAACCATCCCTGATTTTGCAGTCGAGCAAGAGCTTTCAGGCTTTGAGATGGGTTGTGCTGCTGCCATACCAATGACCAGCGGCGGTGAGAGAGCATTCATAACACAACCAAGAGCAGGAAGTGAACCCTTTAGTTCTAAAAGCAAGAGAGAGAGAGCGAGGGAGAGCAAGGGGGGGGGGTCTGTTGTGATGGCAACTGCCAGTTGGCAAAGCACCTCAAACTCAAAGGTGAGAGCAAACAAGTGGGCCGGATTGACTGCTTTGATCTGATTTACCTTTTTCAGTCCTCTGTGCGTGTGTGTGTGTGTGTGTGTGCGCGTGCGCTTTCAGCTTTCCCTCCTGAAGGCCTGTTCTGTACTGAACAAAGCCTGGTATGAAACTGCGCGCCTAGCTTTAATACTGAAAATCTAATTCTGTCCTTCAAAATAGACGAGTATATTGAGTTTTCAGTCCTATGGTTTTTTTTCATTCTGGATTTTTTATTTAGGTGAACTGGGGTGTGCTGGACGGGGGTTTGGTGTGCATTTGTCCACCGAAGCTCCATCTAACTGCCTTGGTTTTTTTGGATGTTTCATGAGAAATGCATAGCCAGCATTGACAGTCACATATGTCGTATGATTCTTCTTATGTCGTACGATTTTAACGGGTCCCCAACAGAAGGCACTGACGTACGTTTGGGAGAGGAGGATTTGAAGCTTGCGTAGTTGCAGTCGTGAAACGATATAGACCATACTACCGTCGTAGGAAAATATGTCAGAAAACATTTCAAGACAGCCTTTCGACTGACGTAAGATATAATTGTAATCGTTCGATTAACTCATGACAGCCACAGAAAGGATGTACAATGGTGGAAGATTCGTAGTACTGTCGTGGGTTTAACGTAGGACGACTGTAGGTCTATTAGAGGAAATTCCAAAGATGATGAGGACCTCTGATGACCCCAAAAGTCAAATGAAATTCGTAGGTCTGCGTCACAGTCGAACAACCTCGTAAGGAAATGCATGAAAGACCTACGAAATGGGACAGAGAATCGCCTACGATGCCGCAATAAGTTTGAACGTTAAAAATTCTATGACGAGGGTCTACTACGGCTTTTTCTATCTTAGAATCCATGAATTTCGTAGAACACACTGACAAGCGTCTCACGAATTATCCCACATTTCTGTCATAGACCTGTTGTACACGTGTCATGCAGCTATAATGATAGCTCCATTACTTTGAATGCATTTATACGTAAATGAGTAAGATCATAGCTATTGCCTTGTTCTTCTCATAAATAGGAATTCTACCCTGGGGCTGCGTCCGTATTCTGTGGAGGCGATCAATCATCTGTATACGACCTGTCTTAGGATTTGAGTGCTGATCTGGGGTCAGTTTCGCCTCCACTGTGTCCCGGTATTTACTATTATTGGATAACGGGCACTAGTGTTCTGAGATCAGGCTCTCCTACCCTCTGAGGCTTGTTTATGGTTGTTGCTGTCAGAAAGTGGAATCTCAGGAATGCCCTCTGGTTTCTCCAGAATGCTGTATATGCCCCAGGCTTACACATTTGGCTGGTTCCTCAGTGAGGGCTTCCTTTAGATACGGGACACTCCATGGAGCGGTCCCACTATCTGCCAGGGCCAGTCGGACAGCTGTCTTCCTTGACAGACTCCGCACAAAGAAACCGTGAAGTGTAGGGCACCCTGGGTTTTGCAGAATGATGTCTCCAAACTTCATGACCACATTTTAGTGCGTCGTTGCTTTTTAGTCCCCTTCCACCCAGCCGATAGGTTGAAGGGCTGATGATTGAGGTCGTGTCTGTCCATCCGTCTATCCTTCTCACGGTCCTCCCGTCGATGCACCTGCCCTTTGGCGGGGTTCTTTCGCAGTCTCTGACCGGCTGGCAGCAATAATGATTATTACATCAGCTTCAGAGAGCTCAGTTAAGACGTCCTAATGATGTATTTGTGGTTACACTCCGTGGAGGTTTAAAGTGGGTGCCTAAACCGTTCGTCTGATCTTGTCTTACATGGGGGGGGGGAGTTATGATTGTGTGTCATTCAAGCAATCCATTTCCCTTTCCTCTGCCTCCAGGCACAGCATATACCTGCACATCTGCTCGGCCTATTTCGTTTAGTTACCATGTATCCGCAGGATTTCAACGACCAATCGAATCTGCCAGACACATCGTTTTAAAGGTACGGCCGTGAGAAACCGTATCCATGTTTATCACATTTGTTGACAGTAAGAGCAAGGCTCCGTAGCGGATATATTGACGGCCCTCCTCCCAAAAGTATCAGAAGGTCCTGAGAGAAGGTTTTTAGTCACTTCATTCCTGTGTAAAGTTGCAGGTGTCAGCAGTTGCAGCCTATTCTTTAAAAAAAGTGTTTCTGCTGCACAGGCTATCCTCTGGACGCAAGAGACAGCTGGATGGATATCTTACGGGAACGTGTTGGATACGCTTGGCTGGCACTTGAGAAGTAGCGAATTCAATTTGCATTAGTGATAAAGTGGGTGGGGATGCCGGAGCACGTCCTCTGAAATTGAATCACTTACGCTGACAAACCTGCGCACTCCGATCGTGCAATCTGACGCAACAGCGCTGTCGCACAGCGACTCCTTTTCATTTATGAAACCCGGACTCTCAAAGAAATGCTCTCGCAATGTTACTGGAATGTTCTGTCAATGCCGCAGCGGTGCTGAAGCGCCGTCTCGCGGTGTTGTGAAAATGATCTGCGTTTGATGGGAAACTGCTATCGGGCCTGCATTCATCTAAGGACCTCATACCCACCATTTTTTGAGAGCCCCCTTTTTCTCCAGTTTAAAATCAAAAAGCGCTATCACCTGAGCCGATGCTATGCGACTAGCTTTTACAAGTTTTACTTCTGTGTCAAGGGCCAAGATGGCAACTGTTTTAAACAAAACGGGCCATTGCTGTGGGGAAGTAGAATGGGTCAGAGAATGGAGCATAGCTTCTTCTTTAATAGTGGAGTCCTGTCTGCTGATAGTCGTATGGCAGCAACGGCACTTATCTGTAGCTTAAGTGGCTGGCTCCATCTACGAGACGGAGGTGTCAGTTGGAATGGAGGAGGCGTTTGGAGTTCGTCTCCATGGTGACCCAGATTGAGTGGACCAGCGGGGGAGCATTGTGGGAAACAGCTGAGGCTCTGTCGACGAAGAGATCTCAGAATCTTATTCCTGCTTCCCCCCTCCATGCGTGTGTGTGTGTGTGTGTGTGTGTGTGTGTGTGTGTTTGTTAGTTAGCATGTATGTGTGGGTTTACGTGTGCCAGTGTGCTCGTACCCTTGTGCGTCTGTGTGCATATGATTCTTTCTTTAGCACGTGGTGGGACCCATATGTGATGTGAAACTGTATAATTGTCAGGGTTTGTTGCATTGCAGGATATTGCAATACATTACATTACTCTGTGTTTCAGACATTAAGTGGACAGACTTGTCCAGAGCAATGTGCAAAACAAATTGCATCAGAACGTGCTAAAGTTCTAAAACCTCTAGAGGAATCTCACGTCCCTAGACGATCCAGAAGTAGCTGCATGGAAGGACTGGGACCTGGTAGAGCAGCGGTGCCCATCCAATCATTTTGCAAACGGACTGGAGGCAGACCTCAATGTGCCATGGAGGGTCAAGAGTGTGCGATTTTCATTCCAGCCAGTCACTACACCTGCTGATTTCACCGTTTAACATGCCTTCAGGCAATAGATAGGGAACTAGTTGGTGTGATTAGCAGGTGTGACGATTGGTTGGAATGAAAACCTGCATAATCCTGATCCCCCATGGCATATGATGGGACTGCACTTCCCCTAAGTGACCTGTCATTAATTGCATGGGTCTTCCAAATATATTTTTGTAGCGTGTTGTGATAACCGTAACTGCAGTGATGATCATGATGGTGATGCTGAGATGTTTAACCGCGCGTTTGTCTCATCGTCTCCTATATGAAGGTAGTGGGCACTCAGAGAGCGCATACCTTCATCAGCAGGTTCTGATCCACCATCACTCATAATCTGCAGCAGAGTCCAGATCTTTACTGCATTGGTCTAGAAATTTAATTGCCTTTTCCCATTCGCGTAGTGCAACATCTCATAAAATGTTGTGGTAACTCGTTGAATAGTTTTCGAGTAATCCTGCTGACAAACACACACACACACACACACACACACACACACGCAGACGTAGGCGTGCACATGCAGTACACACGGTAGTGCGCGCGTATACGTGTAAGTGATCTCAGTACCTCGTGGCAGATGAAATAATGGCCTCATGGCTTCTTAAAATAAATAGTAGATTCAGTGATTCCTGCAGGGTCAAATAAGAGGAAATAGTATTTAAAGTATTGAAGTGGTATTTGAGGGAATAGGTTGAGATCGGAGTTGCATATTTCTGACACACTGATCTGAGTACAGGGGCTTATGATGGGAAACCCTGGGAACTGTAGTGAGGGTATTTTTACCCCTCTGTGAGAGGTGGTGCAGGGCTGGGTCATGGTGGCGTGGGGGCCTTTCGCACCGACTGAGGGAACAGATTCCCCATGCTCGTGCGAGCACTACTCTATCTGCGGTTTTCCCGCTGGCTTAACATGCCAAAGGCTCTGAAGATCAGCGGGCCATTGTGCTGCTGCGGAATTCGCCGGATGGCTCTGTTAGAGGTTTAGCCGCTCAGCTCATGACAGGTACTTGAGTTATTTGACACTGAAGCCTTGGGAGGCTTTGAAAGTCTGTTTTTTTTTTCTTGTTGTTTTTTTTTAAAGTCACGTTTGAGCCAACGGGCTATATCTATTTCGTTTTCATCAGGGTATGTAATCCTCTATTGCATCTTTTTATTGGATTTTTTTTTTTTTCCAGGCTGAGGTTATTTAGTGTACATCCGTTGCTAATGGCCAGTTTAATTTCTTTTTTCCAAAGCGTTTTTCTGACTCAACCCTTGGATTGTTATTCATGCCAAAAATTGACGTAGCATTTGTTATCTGGCAGGCTTTCTCAGGCAATTGGAGTGGGAGTCTGCAGTGTGATTTAAACTAATTGGTGAAAGTGAGGATTAGCTTAATCCTGTCCTTAAAATGGTTTGTTAACTCATAAATGACTGTTACGGGGAGAAATGCCTGCCGTTTGTTGTTCATTGTTTCTTAATGTCACCGAATTGGCAACATATCATTCCTTTTAGGATGACAAAATACTTTTCAGATACTGCAGTGGGGTGTTATTTGAAAGTGAACTGCCACCAAAGAATAGGACTTATCGGGTTCTACAAAGGTGGTTTTACTTTGCACCATGTTTCTTCATTTCGCTTTAGTTGTTGTTTTGCATCTCCATTGCATCCAGCTACCTGTTGTGATTGTTCAATTAACATTTAGAATTTCCTTCTAAAAACACACTCGAATGTCTTTTTGCAAACGTTGTAATTGCATATTACGTGATGACATACTTTAATGGCGTAAATGGAGCAGCAGTGGGCGTTGTGAAGCTCTTGTACATTTATCGAAAGGGCTGAAGTGGATCTTCGGTAAGAGAAGTGTGTCTGTTTGGTAGAATTAAGAATTGTAATCACTGTAAACAAAAGAGGGGTAAGTAGGGACAGGGGCAGTCGCCGCCAGGCTGCTCAATAATTCAGCGCGGCGTTTTGGATCCATGCATCTCGGCTTGCAGGCTGGAGGGCCCCTAGAGGGGCTTGGCTTACCGTTGGCACTAGCGCTGCATGCATCCCCCTCACCCTGCCGAATGCCTGTGAATGTGCTGGGTTGTCTTCACAGGTCAGGCAGGTTTCAGGTTTTGCTTTGGGGCAGCGAATGGTTGAGCATGCTTGTAGTTTCAGGGCTTATGGGTGGGTTGTCTCCTTTTTGATTAAAGGATACAATGCCACTTCCAGATGGCTCTGCATCGTGGCCCAGTGTTTTTGACTCCAAAAACACTTCCATATCCTGGAGAAATGCAAACCCCACATGGCCAGCTATCGCCTGTCTCCCCATTTGCATATCCTGTCTCCTGGCAGTGCACTGTTTGGGGGTGGGGACGGGGGGGGAAAGGTTACGCAGTTTCATCCAGCAAAGTTAATACAGGCAGCCCGTGTTCATGTTTAAAGGGTAGGGCAGCACGTGCACTAGCAAAGGCATGTCACCTTGTTATTATTCCGGTCACACACACACGTAAACGCACACACACACACACGTGAGCGAGGAGGGTGACGCAAAGCCCCGTGCGGCCTGGCTTGGGCTGTCTCTTGGCCTGTCGGATGGTGAGGAGAGAGGGAGGTGCTGGTTATCGAGTCTGAAGTCCGGAGACGTGCGAGGACTTTACCAATTCACTATTATGCCATTCGGACTCATTAAACTCAGCCATCTGGACATGGTACATTGCAGTGCCATGCCATGTTTAACATGGTGTTGGGGGTGTGTTGATGATGCAGTCTGTAGATTTATCTCCATGTGTTTGTGACAAGCCACAACATCGGTGGTTTAGAATCCAGCTACTGACTCATATCACCTGTCTTTCCCTCTCCTCAATCCCCCATTCTGCTTGTCTTTCTGTACTTTCCCCTCATAGACGTCAAAATTTAAGACTTTCTGTGGAGCTGCACCACTGCCATTTACCTGGGAAGGACCTGTGCGTTTGTGCGTGCGTGTATGTGTGCACATGTATTCCTGTTTACAGGTTTTCTCTTGATTATCAACCTTTTAGTCAGCCCACCATTTTACAGTCCTTCAGCTAATTCCCCCTTTAAAGGAGATCAGTGAATTAGATTGTGGTTTTTCTAAGTTGAAAATGATGAATATTGATGGTATAATTTATATCGCAATATGTAATCATTTAGAAATGAAAATGCTTTAATTGATTTCCCCGTGGAAGATGTCTATTTGTAAGTGTGGTATTTGTTAACAGAGCTGTGTGAAAATAGATTGATGGGTTTATTGATGACTGAGATTAGATTCACTGGTTTTCACCTGCTAAAAATGGTGCTGGCTGGGAGGGGAGGGTGTTGTAGAGTAAAGGTGGAATGAAGGTACAGGCCTGTTTCTCTGAGCTGCTGTATCCGCTGCGCCCTTGTTTGGCTGCATAATGCGGGAGCGAAACTTCTCTGCCGCTCGCTCACCCTGTTTGTGATGGATTATGTAACCGCTTAATCAGATTTTGCACATTTCATTGGCCAAGTCGCTGTGTGAGGATGTATGTGCATGCATGTCTGTGCCTGGGGTCGGAAACTAAGCGCTGAATCCAATGCCTGTTTTGCGAAGTTTTGATGTGAAATCCTCTTGTGTTTTCTCTATTTCTGACAGTTTTCCCCTCTTTCTCCATTTCTCAATGTTTACCTTCAAGTCCTACTCTCTCCTCCTGTCGCTTTAGAGAATACTTGAGCTGAAAGATCTGACTCTTGCTAAGGAGAAAAGTTTAAATTCTCCATAATAAGGCTGTCTTACTTCCTGAATCTGGCCTTTACTCTTCGCAATCGCTTATTCGCAGTTATTCTTGATCCAGATGTATGAATCTAGCCTTTCACACTGGTCTGAGATCAGTTAAGAGTATATTTATTCTCCATCAAGACCAATATATGAAAGATCTTTAGCACTGACTTGAGAACAAGTTAAGAATATATACAGCTCCCTCCATAATTATTGGCACCCGTGGTTAAGATGTGTTAAAAGCCTTAAAATAAATTCAATTTTTATTGCAGAAGCACACTCTCACAGAAAACCCTCAACTCAAGCGAATTTTAAGGGAAAAAAATCCCTGACTAAGAAATAATTATGTTTCATAAAATCACATATTCAACAATTATTGGCACCCATAACAATTTCTAGGAATTAAATGTAATTGAAGTATTTCTGTCATTTCTACAGTAGTTTACAAAGTTGATCAGAGTATCTAGGAACATTTAATTAGTAAGTCATCACTTCCTGTTTCCCTGGGATATAAATATGACGTGACACAGAGGCCATTTCTCTTATCCACTCTTCAACATGGGAAAGACGGAGGAACGCACCATTCAAGTAAGGCAGATGTGCTTTGACCTTCACAAGTCAGGCATTGGCTACAAGAAAATAGCCACTTGCCTGCACCTGCCCATATCTACTGACAGAGGAATCATTAAGAAGTTTAAAACAAATGGAGCAGTGGTAAACAAGCCTGGACGAGGATGCAAGCTTATTTTGCCACCACGCACAGTGAGGAGGATGGGAAGAGAAATAAAAAGTTCTCCAAAGCTCACTGTTAAAGTAGCATCTTGGGGTCACAGTGTCTCCAAAACAACCATCAGGCCCTATCTACATGCTAACAAGCCATTTGGGAGGCATGCACGGAAAAAACCTATTCTCACTCACAATCATAAATGCAAACGTCTGGAGTTCTCTAAGCGGTACTGGGACTTCAACTGAGTTCGTGTGCTTTGGTCAGATGAGACCAAAATGGAGCTTTTTGGCAACAAACACTCTAAGTGGGTCTGGCGGAACACAAAAGATGAGTATGCAGAAAAGTACCTCATGCCCACTGTGAAGTATGGGGGGGATCGGTGATGCTGTGGGCCTGTTTCTCTTCCAGAGGCCCTGGGAACCTTGTTAGGGTGCATGGCATCATGAACGCTTTGAAATACCAGGACATTTTAAATCAAAATCTGCTGGCCTCTGCCCGAAAGCTGAAGATGGGTTGTCACTGGGTCTTTCAGCAAGATAATGACCCTGACAGAATTCACCAGACAGAATCAAGCTTCTCCCATGGCCATCTCAGTCCCCAGACCTCAACCCCATTGAAAACCTGCAGAGTGAGCTGAAGAAGAGAGTGGAGAGGAGAGGACCCAGGTCGCTGGATGATTTAGAGGGATTGTTCAAAGAGGAATGGTTGAAGATCCCTCTTTCTGTATTCTCCTATCTTGTGAAACATTACAGGAGTAGATTAGGTGCTGTTTTGTTGGCAAAAGGGGGTTGTACAAAGTATTAACATCAGGGGTGCTAATAATTGTGGCACACATGATTTGATGTAAAGTAACTATTTCTTTTCCCACTGAATAAATGTACTTGAATTAAAGGTTGGATTTTCCTGTTTTTTTCATTGTGGTCCTATATTATTTAGAAAAAAACAGTATTTATTAGAAGCTAAAGAACACATCTTAACCAGGGGTGCCAATAGTTATGGAGGGTGCTGTATAGATATGTATGTTCTCAAATCAAGTCATAAGACTATTAACTTTAACATTGATCTGAGATCAGTGTTAGAAGGTTATTCTCTGTTTAAAGCAATGTGAGAATAGCCTTTAGCAGGGGTCTGAGCTCAATTAAAAAAAGGTTCCCCTCCATCCAGAGCTGTATGAAAGTAACCTTTAACCCTGATTTGGGATCAACTGGAGAGAAGTTCTTCTCCAGAAAGAGCAATATAAAAATAACCTTGAACACTGATCTGAGATCAAATTAAAAAAAGTATATTCTCAATCCAGAGACATATGAAACTGGCCTTTTCCACTGATCTGACATCAGTTATAATGTTAATTATCATCATTATGAGTCAAAAAGAAGGTCATTCTATAAATGATCATATGAAGTAGGCTTTGCACACTGATTTTAGATCTCTTAGAAATGTATTTCCCCATCCATCGCAATATGAAAGTAGGCTTTTACACTGATTTGAGATCAGTTGGAAAATAGGATTATTTTCTATGTGGGGCAACGTGATAATAGCCTTGAACACTGATCTGAGATCAATTAAAATTTTACTCACAATCCAAAGCCATTTGACGATAGCCGTTATAACACTGATCTGAGGTCTGGAGCCAGAAGAAAATGGCTTTTATAACACTGATCAGAGTTCAGTTGAAGAATGTTATTTTCTATCCAGAGCCACATGAAAGTGCCCTTTGACGCTCATCTTGGGTCTGGTTTAATTGGTTAGTATCCATCCTGAGCCACATGAAAATAACCTTTAACTCTGATCTGAGGTCAGTTATAAAGGTTTATTTACTATCCAGGTCTGCTGGAGAACAAGGCCTGCTGTGTTTCGGGGCCCATCTATTTTGGCTGCGAGAAAATGGGTCATTTCTCATTTGCGATGATGTATTAATAGAGTCGGCTGAGAAATTGATGGTTCCCCGGCAGTGGCGGTAGCGGGTCACGCTCGGCGGATACACCGCAGATCCAGAGTCTCCTGGCTCTGCCTTCGGTTCCTTTCAGTAGGGGTGGGGCGGAGGAGGTGCTCCCTGTCCTTGGGACGGGACGAAGATGCGTATCCGTGTGTGGAGGCGGTCAGGGGTCCCCCCCATCTGGGAAGATTGATGGCCCGGTCTCACGAGGCACGCGGCGGGGGGGGAAGGGGGGGCGGCGTTACTGACACTGAGGGATTTGATGCATGGCCCGACTGCAGCCTGAACGACACTCACGCACGTCTCTGATGAATTGTACATCTGCTGCCTTCCTCTCGCCCTTCTCTCTACCCCTCATTCCTTCCCCTCCCTTCTCCCTTCACTCACTCACTTTCCCATCATCCCTCTCCCCCCCTCTGTTGCTCTCCTTCCCTTCCTGTCGTTCTCTCCCTCGCTCTCTTCGCACAGAGTGTAAGTGCCGGAGACTGCACGGCATTGGATTGGAGGTGCTCTCGAGTTGAGCGGAGAGATATTCGGTTCTGAGAGGTTTGATGGTGCTTTGTCACAATGAACCAGCCCCACTTGAGTCTTGAGGGTGTTAGTTTGGGTGATAATGAGGGGATTTGTATCCCAGCTTTCCTTCTTACACACACACACAAACAAACAAACGCAGTCGCACGTTCAATGATGGTAAAGCTACTTAGCCTTGGTTGCTGTGGGCTTTCCATTCTCGCAGCCCTCGGTGAATTGCTAATCTCTGGTGCTGTCTGTAATGAAAACATTGCTCACTGTAGTATGGTCTGCCTGAAAAAGTCACGCCGAAATCCAATTTCAACCCCCCCCTCCCGCCGCCCCTACAAGAAGTCAGGTTCTGAGACACCTCAGCGGTTTCTACGGATCTTTCTGGAACCCGTAGTGGAATGAGAGCGATGGAAAGGGACAGTGCAAATGGGGGGGAGAGAGAGAGAGAGAGAGGGATTGTGATCCTGCAAAGTTAACGAGGTCACTTGTTAGCAGTCGAGCAGAAGCAGCACTAAGATTACGTGCCCAACTGTGTTTCTTTCGCTCTCTCCCTGCACGCAGTCTCATGATTTTTTTTTCTTCTGTATAAAAGGATAATCGCCCTGCTATTTTTCCGGCTTTGGCCGCACTTCCCAGCAGCACCGTATGTACGGTTTAAAGCCGGAACCGCCCTGACCCCACCCGCCGATCGGAGATCAGGAGTTTGCCGCGGGGTTCCAGTTAACCGCTTTGATCTACATCCTTTCGGAAAAATGGAACTGAACTTGCTAAGGTTTATGGAGCATGAAAAATGACAGGGGTGGCTTTGCCTCTTGCACAGGTGCTTATTTGGTTAGCGAACCGTGTGCCAGCGCTGAGGTCGGGGTGCGGCTTTGCTTCATGACGTAGCTAGCTGCGTTTCTCCCTTTGATTTGCAATGAGCCGTAAACTCTACTCCACTGAGGTCCTGAGCGAAGTTCAGTCTGATAAGCCTGCACATTCTAAAGCAGCATGTAGTGCTGAAGTAACACTCCCCTTAAATGGTTGACACACTTTTCCTCTTATTTTAAGACACTGGTATCTCGGTGGAATTGCACTCTTCTAACTGTAGGACACCTATGAAGAAGCTTTCTGTCAGCTGTTCGTTCTATGCTACCTGCACATAGACTTAGACCTTATTTGAGCTGGATCCTTAAGTGCTAGTCTGGCCTTTCGGGAATCTGACCAGGCCAGTCAATGAGTTCAGAGTGGGAGGTGATGTTGAATGAACTAAATAACTTGGGTGACGATGGCTGATTAGAGAGTTTTACCAGGCCTTTGGAACCAATCAACAGGAAGAGCAGGGTTCACTCAGGACCGTAATGAATGTTGCTCTCACAGAATTACCATCCTGAGACATGAAGAATAATCTCATCTTTTCCTCTGTAGCACCATACTGCTTCTCAGAACGTAATTGTTTTCGCAAATAGGCCTGAGGCAGTTTTGATTTACAATCCCAATTCTGAAATAAATGGGACGAAGTGTAAATTGTGAATAAAATCAAAATGCATTGACTTTCAGATCACTTGAGCCAATATGTTATTTACAATAGAACATGGATAGATTTGAGACATTTTACATTTTTATCCACAAAATGAGCTCACTTCAAATTTTCTGGCTGCAGCAGGTCTCAAAAAAGTTGGGACACGGGCAAAAAAGGGCTAAAAAATCAATTAATATATAAGAGGATCAGCTGGAAGAACATTTAGCTAGTAATTCAGTTAACTGGCATCAGGCGTGTAACATGATTGGCTATAAAAGGGATGTCTTAGAGAGGCGGAGTCTCTCAGAAGAAAAGATGGCCAGATGCTCTCCAACCTGTGAAGGCTTGCGTAAAAAAAATTGTGGAATATTTTAAAAACGATGTTCCTCAACATCAAATTGCGAAGGTCTCATCATTGACAGTGCATAACATCATCAAAAGATTCAGAGAAACTGGAAAAATCTCTGTGCGTAAGGGACAAGGCGGAAGACCTTTACTGGATGCCCGTGATCTTCGGGCCCTCTGATGCCACTGCATCACTCACCAACATGATTCTGTCATTGACATTACTGAATGGGCCCAGGAATACTTCAAGAAACCACTGTCCCTAAACACAGTCCGCCGTGCCATCCACAGATGCCACCTAAAACTCTATCATGCAAAAAGGAAGCCATTGTTGAGCATGATTTACAAAAGTAGAAGCTTTGCCATGTTCTGTGGGCCAAGGCTCATTTAAAATGGACTGTAGCAAAGTGGCAAAGTGTCCTGTGGTCAGATGAGTCCAAATTTGACATTATTGTTGGAAATCATGGGCGTTGTGTCCTCCGGGCTAAAGAGGAGAGAGACTACCCCTCCTGTTATCAATGTTCAGTTCAAAAGCCAGCATCTCTGATGGTTTGGGGATGCATTAGTGCATATGGTGTGGGACACTTGCATGTTTTAAAAAGCAGCATGAATGCTGAAAGGTATATAAAGGTTTTAGAGCAACATAATCCCCTCCAGACGACATCTATTCCAGGGACATTCATGTGTATTTCGGCAGGATAATGTAAACCCACATACTGCAGCTATTACAACACCATGGCTTCGTAGTAGGAGAGTCCATGTGCTGAACTGGCCTGCCTGCAGTCCTGATCTTTCACAGATTGAGAACATTTGGCGCATAAACGAAAATCAAAGGAGTCCTAAACCTCTCCAGCAGTAGGAAGCCTGTATTAAACAAGAGTGGGATCAAATTCCAATGGCAACTCAAGAAACTTGTCTCCTCAATGCCCAGATGCCTCCACTCTGTTCTAAAAAGAAGAGGAGATGCTACACTATGGTAAACAGGCCCCTGTCCCAACTTTTATGAGACCTGTAGCAGCCATCAAATTTGAAATGAGCTCATTTTGTGGAAAAAATTGTAAAATGTCTCAGTTTCAACATTTGCTATGTTATCTCTGTTCTATTGTGAATAAAATGCTGGCTGGTGTGATTTGAAAGTCATTGCATTTTGATTTTATTCACAATTTACACTTTGTCCCAACTATTTCGGAATCGGGGTTGTAAATGAGACAAGAACCCTGCAGAGTCTGCAGATTCTCCTCTAGAGATGTTGGCAGTATGCAAAAAAACAAGGCTGTAGTTTCCCAATTTGTATGCAAAAACAAAAAAAACGAATCAATCCCAGCAAGTAATAAGTCCTCTAGTTAAACTTTGGACTGAATCTTACTTTGATCACTAAATTAGATAATGGCTTAAGAAGACAGTTGGACTAATCTCAGGATTTGCCAGTGAGGTAAGAAAATGTTATCTGTCAGGCAGATATTATCGTTGAACAAGTTTAGGCCTGGATTTTCTGCTTGAGGGTGAAAAAATCTGATAATTCGATTGCAGTGCGTGTGACTTTGAATGTGACCAATGAAATGTGGACCTGCCTGTTCCTGGAGTCCGTTGTTCCGTGATCCCAGACATGGTGACTCCTGAATGTGGAGTCTCATCCAACCACAGCCTGTCCTGGCAGGTAAGGCCTCCCCGTGAGACTCGCCCCGTGGAAAGTGTAAACCAGGCTGCCCGTCTTCCTAAACGGTTGCTGTTTTTAGTTTTCCCCCACAGGGGATTACATACAGCCGTTTCACTTGTCTCCTCACAGAAGCCATTGGTTTCCACGTGCCTGTTGAGGTTTGCCTGGGGCCCGAATCACAAAAACACAGCGCGAAAGTGAATCCGGGAATGGCTCTTTTATACTTTATTCCTTGTAGCAGATTTTGGTGGCATCTGGGTTTTATTCACACCGGTTATTCTGCTAATCCTGCTGCTTATTCCAGGCCCCAGGTCGCACTGTGGTGGTAACGCTGATGTTTGCACTACGCTACTCTTTCCCTGGTTTCTCTGGTCAAGTTTCCTTCCCTCAGACAAGAGCGCTACTAACCGTTATGTAGATGTTCTTATCTTGAAGAAAGCGAGTCGGGTGGTTCCATGTCATTGGTCAAACTCTTGATGGGGAAAAAAATCTATTTTGCATGTTCACAGTGTTATTTGTTAAAATGTGTTTGTTCTGTCCATTTCTATGTTTTTAATTTTAAAGCAGGGATATTCCTCTTTGAAATGGTAAAATTGAAATAAACCTTAAAGCATCAACACGGGTAAGCGCTCTACAAGCTTCCCCCTCCACTTCCTTGTGCTAAATATCACCTAACATGCTGGAACAAAATCAAGACAATTACACGAAAGCCAACACACCCCAAGGATTTGTTTGTTGAGAATTTTGAAATAACACTTATTTTTTTTTGTGCGGAAAAATGACTTTCACCATCTGATGTCCTTGCAGATAATTCTCGCGTATTGAGCTGGGGACGGTTTTTTTTTTTTTAGCAGTTTCTGAAACATTCGGAGGAGCCTGGTTTTTGACGGCTGTCATATTGATCGGCCTCCTTGGCCAACGAGATTACCACATCGTGCAGCTGCCAGCTCAGTAAATGATGAACCGGCTCACAGGGTCACTCCAGGTCACATTCAGATACTGTCTCATAGTTAGGCCACCATTGAGCAAGTCAATCCAGTTGTGCACCGATGTCGGGGGACGAAGTGCGTTTTTCCTATCAGTCGAATCCGTCTAATCATAGCAGTCCGTCTGGCTACCTGAGAGCTGATATCGGCATCAGGGCTAGCTGACCCGCGCAGCAGCGCTTCGATGACGTCATGTTGACCTCTGCGGGGCTGTATTGATGTTACAGCCTGGATGGATAGTGATGCTGTCCTAGCGCCGGCCCTCAGACACGCTGCGAGGCTCGCTCCGCCGTGCGCTAACTACTGTGGGAACGCGGGAGGACCGCGAATTATGTAACGCACTTTAATAATTAATAGCGCAGTTTAATGGTCTTCGCTTGCTAGCGCTGCGCTGTGAGACGCAATGGGAAATGTGGAATTCTCATCGCTGCCTGTGTTTCGAATCCCCCCCCCCCTCTCTGTCCCTCTATCGGCATCACTGGCATCTTTGGGAATGCGCTAGTCTGTTCAGTGCAGAAATCTTGAGGAAAATACATTTGAAGGGAACCAACTTGCTTGCATCCCTGTTCTGTCCCTCTGTCTCCATCTCTGTCTCCCAGTCCGCTTCCCTTCTTTCCCTCCCATTATTTCCTCAGGCTTTTCTCTCTCTCTTTTTGCGTCTTTTTTCTCTTCCTGATTCCCAGTCTACCCCAGTTCTCTCATGCCAACTTGCTCACAATTTCTCTCCCCCTTCCTCTCTGTATATCTCCTTTTTTCCTTCTCTATCTATCTATCTATCTATCTATCTATCTATCTATCTATCTATCTATCTATCTATCTATCTATCTATCTATCTATCTATCTATCTATCTATCTTTATTTCTCCTTCTCTCTCTCTTCTCTGTTCTCCTGATTATGTTGCTGTAGACTTGGCTCGAGCTCACGTGTCGCCTGCATGTGAGGCTCCTGCGCTCTCTCTCTCTCTCTCTCTCTCTCTCTCTCTCTCTCGCTCTCTGCCAACCTGTGCCTGCTGCCAGCACAATCCCGCTTCTTCACTTCTCCGCAAACACGAAAAAAGCGAGCGAGGGAGAAAGAAAACAGGGCAACGCCGACAAACGCTCGGAGGCATCCGAGAATCCTCTGTAATGCGGGCTGGTCTCTGCTCGCCGCGCGTGACGTCGCCACATCGCGAGTAGCGGCAGTGGGCGTAATGTTACGGCCTCGCTCGTGACGACAGAGCGCCGCCACCAACGACTGAGCGCTGTCTCCAACAGCACTGTCACTTGTTACTACTGAGGGCTGTGTGTAAACATCAGGGCCCAGCGTGTGGCCTAACAATAGAGCAACTCGGCGCATTTTGCGCTCTCTCTCGACTCTCCCACCTCCTTTCACACTTCTGCGGAAAATTAAATTTAGTTGTAATTGTTTTTCCCTGTTGTTTGGAGTGTGCTGCAAAGAGTGTCTGCTAGAGTCGCGAAGAGAAGGAGGACGTCATAAACGAGAAGACGGGGACCGTCAGACTTGGTCAGCATTCGGCTCGCTGATGGTGCGATAGGATCCGATTAGCTGGCCTGCAGTCTGAAACAGGCAGATGTTTATTGGCTGTGATGGGAAATATGATGAGCCAATAGTTCTACAGCCGAATCAGCCACATGCACACTTTTTATTTGCTTTGAATCTGTATATAAGAGCATGTAAGTACACCTGCGGTATGAACGGTAAATGCCAGCCACTAGAGTCACCGCTTGCTGCCCTTTGGACTTCGCGCCACCGCTTTCTCAGTCGTCGCATAACTAATTTCACTGGCATTCTTGTCTTTGACGTAAGCAAATGCGTCACGACGGGCATCCATTATGGCTCTGAACCTGCCCCATCCGCGCGGTCATTCACTCCCAACCAGCATTCGCTCCAGGAGTTTCAGACGAACCGCTGTCGAGTCTCTGTGCCGCCATTGGTTTGAGGCACTCAACTGGATTGCTTCCCAGATTCTACCCGCATGGGCTTCCGCTTGCAAAGATCTATGCTTGTTTTGCAAATGGTGCAAATGTGTATTGCTTGAAGGAGCACTATGTGCGATTACGCCACCTGCTCCAAACAAATAGGGTGCGGAATATTACCAGGAAGCTCACTTTTAAAGTGTTGTTAGCAGATGGCATTTAGCTGTTTACCAATCAAAAAGAAACAATTCGAGTTTAGCATCAAAACTCATCTCTTTACTCGTCGAGAGTTGTTTCCAGCGGTGGAAAGCCGCGCCAATGTTTACTCTTGTTTTGCTTCTACATGATTGTTAAGCCTTGGGGCACCACCACTACTTCCTCTGGTGTTGGACTGTGGCCAGACTGTACTCCAAAGTGACTCAGTGTCCCCCCTGAGGTACAAAGTGGTATTACGAGACAGGATTTGCTGGACGGAGCAGAGGCTGGTGTAGCTGGTAGGCGTGCTGACTTCAGTAGATATCTCTGCAACACAATAATAGATGTCTTTGATATAACGCCGAAAAACACCAATTTCCTCTCATTCTATTGATGAATTTTATTTTATTTTTTAATGTTTTAAACTGAAGTTTTGGTCAGATCATACATGTTGCTCCTTTAACTTATTGATTTAATTAGTTGTGGGTAGCACTGCCATCATAGAGCAAGAGGGACGTGGGCAAATTTGACCTGGGACCTTTATGTATGGAGTTTGCGCGTTTTCCTGGTGTTTGTGTGGGTTTCCTTCAGGTCGTCCAATTTCTTCCCACAGTCCAAAGACATGCTTGCCAGGCTTAAGACTCTAAATTCTTTAGATGCTTGTGGGTATGAGTGTGTGAGTGCATGGTGCTTGAGTGGTGTGTGTGCGTGTGTGTTCTGCGTCAGATCGGCGAGCTGTCCAGGGCGTGACGCTGCCCTCTGTCACGAGCCACCTCGGACAGGCTCCAGCTCCCCCTGTGTCCCTAATGAGGGAGAAGCAATGTTTATAATGGATTCACGGCCGCTCATTGTGAGCCTCATTGAATCGCGACATTTGCCGTCTCAAAAGGGGAACTAAGTGAGATGTGTATAATTGGAAACATTGAGTTTGATTGAGTTTGGTGTAAGAGTGAGTCGAGGAGAGACGGGTCTGCTTAAAAAAGACCAAATGAAGGAGGAAGTCTGCAAAAGGAAACGATGAAATGGAAGAGAGCGGAAGAAAGATGTAGCCAGAAAACGGAGGGAGTGAGAGGCTGAGCGAGGAAGTAGGGTGGAAGGAGAGTGCTAGGAAGGGAGTGTGTGTCTGAGCTGAATGTTAAGGCCCGGCTCTTGGAGGTGCCAGCCTGTGACAGGCTTTGTTAATGCAGCGCGCCACTGAGCCCCAGGGAAGCCCCTGGGAATGCCTGAGCGGCCGAGAAATGCCAGGCCTGAGCCGGTCCGCCGCACGAACGCAGCCGGCCCCGACCGCCGCTCTCCAGATTCTCTCGCTCCCCCAGGGGCCCGGACCCAGCCCGGAGCTCCGAGTGTCAAGTCCGATGAGTATCCAGGGAGAGGAGATCACATGTGATCCCCATGACATCCACATGCGGGCCTGTCTGGGTCAGCCGTCAGGTCCGACTGTTCAGTTCACAGCGACGATAAACACTGTGGTGGAGATGAGATTATCTCTCTCTCTCTCTCTCTCTCTCTAACACCTTCTCCCTGTCACTCTTATCTTTTTTATCGTTGTTTTCCTCTCTCCACTCTTTTGAGCCTGAAATAGAGTACACTGATAAGGGTAAAAATCTTCATCATACAGGAAACATAACTGAGTCACTGAGACGAGATTTGAGGGCCTTTTCGTCCGACACGGTGTGATTCTGGAAGCCCGTTGCAGCAGGGTGGGAGTTGCATAACAAGCATGACTGTGCAGTCATTCCTTATTTGGAAAAGAAGGAAAAAGCAGGTTGGTTGACAGGTTTTAATTATCCGACGTTTGTTTTTTTTCCCGAACAGCAAGTGCTGTGCTTGGAGCGAGCTCCTGCTCGGAAACTTGTCTGCAGTTTAAACATGTTTATCTGCCCCCTAATGTCGCTGTGCTGTGTGCCTGTGCATTTTAATGTGCGCAGTTGTTTTTGTGTCTCTTTGTGTGCAGGTTACATTGCGTGCGTGTGGGTTTCTGTATGTGTTTGTGTGTTAGTGTCTGTGCGCATGTGTGCATCTTTGAGTATTTGTTTGCATGCCTGCGTATTTGTGTGCGTGTTTTGTTAGTATTTGCGCGCGCGCGTGTGTGTGTGTATTGCGTGTGTGTGCATGTGTGTTAGTGTGCATATTTGTGCACATTCCCTCTTGTGTGTATATGTGGGAAGGTGTAGACGCACCTCGGAATCAGTAAGCCAATGAGAGGGAGTTTCTTTGCGAGGCTTGGGCCGGCAGATGACCTCACCCTCCCCCTCCTCCTCGCTGCTATATTTGTTTACTCGGCTTGAGCCGAGAAGCAGAGAGACGCCTCACAAAGGCAATTGTCTAAACACCTACCACTTCCAGCACGGACTCGCACTACACTCTCAATAACTGCTGTGTGAAGTCATGTCATGTCTGCCGCAGGCACGCCGAGACCAGAGGGAGATCTTCATTCTCATGCATTTACCAGGGGAGACGCACCTGAGACGTACCTGAGGAGCTCTTCTTCTTTTCACGATGAAAGAAATAAAATGCCAAGCATTACAGTCCTAATATTATCCATTCGCTTCTCTTATATTCCCCAGTGAGCCCTGTCACTGCTTAACACTCTCAGCAGATGTGTGAAAGCAAGCAAATTGGCCTAAATGTTGAATTAGCCTGAGACCGTAAAAATGCGCTCGACATTTTTGAGAAAATGCCTCCACTAGGCTTGGTAAAATGGTGGCAATGTTAGTTGCCTTGAGAGATTTTCTGGTTTAATTTATGACCATGAATGATCAGGTCCTGTCCATACTTTTCCTTTGTGCATAGTGAGTCTGATGTAGTGTCACGTGTGCATAGTACATGCACACACACACACACACACATCCTTGTACTTATATCTTTGTGAGGACATTATATTGACTTCCATTCATTCTTCCTGTGTCTCTACAGCCTTTCCCTAATCTTAACAATAAGCAATGTATGCCTTACCCAAACCCTTATCCTAACCTTAACCTATCCCTAATTCTAACCTTACCCCTTACCTTAACTAATAAGTCACAATTGAAGCACCTATTACTAAAACCCCATAAGTCACACTTGACTTGACTTGACTTGTGGGGTTTTAGTAATCAATGCTTCAAATAGCCTTTGTAGTTGTGAGAACCGGCCACAATGTCCTCACTTCCCAAAAATGTCCCCACTCTGTAGGAGAAGAACGCTTTTTGGTTCTCACTTTGTAGCAAGTACAAGAACACACGCACACACGCACACACGCACACACAGACACACATGCACGTACACACACACACCGCCCAGAGCTCTGAGAACACCTTGTTTCAGATGCTCCAGTTAGTCAGGGCCTTGTGATCCCTAATGAAATCCGGCTTTCGCTCCTCCCCTCAGGTTTTGTAAGAGCTTGCATAAGAGCAGGGTCAGAGACGGCACAGTCTGCATGAATCACCTCTGTGCCCCACAGTGCATGCTGGGACTCACAGTCCTCCATGCTGTAAATGCAGTGCATGCTGGGACTGACAGTCCTCCATGCTGCGAATTCAGTGCTTACTGCAGGAGTGTCAAAATGACCCGTAAACGGGCCGAGAGGCTGCAGGTTTTCACTCCAACAATGCAGAAGCGCACCTGATACAACTAATCAGTTGTACAAGCCTAGATCAGTTGACTAAATAAGTGCTTTCAGGTGAGCTTCTGCTTGGTAGGATTGAAGACCTGCTGCCTCTTGGTCCGTTTACGGGTCAGTTTGACATCCCTGGCTTACTGGGACTTCCAGTTGTCCACACTTTAAACACAGTGCATTCTGGGATATGGAGTTATCCATGCTGTAAACTTAGTAAATATTGAGATATAGTGATATCTACACTGTAAACACAGTACACGCTGGGATATGGAGACATCCACACTGGAGGCACAGTACTGGCTAAAATATTTTAATGCTCCTCTGGTATTAAAATAGTTTTATTAACTTTTGTGCATTGGAAGTGTAAATATAAATTTTAGACGTGGATGTGTATCTGAGGTCTGCGTGTGTGTGTGTGTGATGCAGGGGTCAGTCAGTAGGACTGTGTGTGTTGTGCCGACCGGGGGATGTGCAGATCTGGGTGAGTTTGTGCTCTCTGTGCATTGATGCGGATAATCCCTGGGAAAGAGAGGGCTTTTGTGCTTTTCTCTTTTTTCCTCCTGCATTCATTTCGGGACCCTCTGTATCCCCACAGCGGCAGTCTCTCCCTCTTTCTCTCCTCTCACCTCTCTCCCCCTCTTTCTCTGCATCTCTCCCTCTCTCCCTCTCCTCAGTCTCCCTACATCTCACCCCATTTCTCCCCTCCTTTCTCTCTCCATCTCTCTGTCTGCCCCCCCCCCCCGTAGGGTGATGTTGAGAGTGTTGGGAGAAGCAGGGAGTGAGTGATTTTTGGGGGGGGTAAGGGAGGGGTGTGGGTTGAGAGAGTGGAGGCCCGTCTTTCTCTTTGTTCTTAGTGATTGGGGTTTGTGGGATGCGGGGTCAATCCAGTTCAGGCCTCTGGTTCCGCCCCCCCTCCGGTCCGGCCTCTGCTTCTCAGCCAATCGGGTGAGTGCAGTGTGATGAGCTGAGGGGTGTGGCCTGTGACAGGGGTCTGCAGAGGGACGGACGGGGAGGCGGAGCTGCTCTGTCTGTCACAGATCATAAAATGTGATGCTGCAGTGCCTGTTCAAAGGGAGCACAGTGTGTTAGAGATTTTGCTGAGGTGTGTGAGCGCGCGTGTGTGTGTGTGCGTGCATGTGTCGGCGTGTGTGCGCGTGCTTGTGTGTGTCAGTGTGCATGTGTTTGTGTGAGCATTTGTTTATGTATGCGTGCCTGTGTTTATGCGTGCCTGTGAACCTCTGGTTACCTACTTGTGTCTGTTCTTCTTCATGAGTTTTATGTTTGTGCGCACCTGTGAGAGTTTGCAGAAATCACGTGAAGAGATTCAGAGCTCACCTGTAATCCCACTGCTGGTACATTTTTGTTATAAATCGCCTGTCAGTCAGCAAAGTTTTTAACAGCATCTTAAAAGGTTTTATGTAGTACATTGAGAAAGGTGTTTTACCAGGTACCTCCAGTCATACCTCCAGTTTGGAACCCGTGTCATTGACCCGGTGCGGGTGAACCCTCCCATCTGCTGCCTGTGCCAAAGTCTACCAAGATGGCTTTATTACATGTATAAACTTTATAGCCGCGCGTTAAAATGTTGGTTTTGTCCTGACTGTGTTTGCCCTTGCACTACACACTGCATGTGTTGCCTCTATATGGGGAGTGAGGGGTAGGAACTGGGGCTGTGACAGGAGGCTGCTGGTTCCGTTCTCGATGCGGGAAAAGAAAAAAGGGCGTCTGAATGGACAGTGGAGGACTGAGGAAGCTTTGCAAGTGTTCAGAGTAAATAAGTAATGATAGAAGAATGAGGAGGTTGATGAGTTTAGCTTGTGAGCGGTGACAGTGGGGCCGTAAAAACGTCTGGCCTATTACATCCGCTGGTTAAATATTGAATGGCCAGATGGTGGTGGTTTGCGTTGGCTGCAATGGGAATGTAGCGGTACAGTATATGTGTCTGTGAACACGGTCGTAAAGTAACGTGTGCAGGAACTTGGAGAGGTCGTTGAGTTTGTACTGTAGCTCTCATCCTTTTGTTCGGAGTGCGTGAGGAAGACCGTGGGATCGTTCCAGTCTCTTTCTTAAAGATCCTTCCTTCCTTTGCTTGCACCAGACCTGGAAATAAACGGAAATTCATCATCATTGGAGAGATTCCGATCCATTAAATGAGTTGGGAAGTACGAAGTAAAAGTTTTTCCTCAAGAATATCTTGAGTGAGGAAGGGTGAGGCTGTTCTTTGAAGAAGTATCGTTTCAGAACATGTGACGTGCTGAAGGTTGGCCTGTGGATCGACCTCCCCCCATCTGCTGCTCATCTGCCACGCTTTTCTGAAGAAAAAGGACACCCCAAAAAAGGGCAGATGTTCCACCTATTTCCGTTTGGCAAAATCATCTGGGCGAACTCTTCCTGTGTTTCATTACGTGGCGTTTTCGCCAAGCGCAAAACGAAATTTCTCCTTGCTTTGCTTGCGTGTGTTTTACCATTAGAATCATTTTTATTGTATCTCTCCGATGATAGTCGGGAGATACTATGGTTTAGTTCTGGGGTCGCCGCCACCGCAGAGATTTTCTGTTCCGGGCTCTGGAAGCCACAGTTATTACAGGAATTTTTTTCTAATTTTACGCAGGCGAAGATATTTATTTGACAATGCTCAAGACCAGTGGCGGCTCGTGAACTGGCAAAAGGGGAAGCTCAAATAATCCCTTAAAATGAATGATTGGTCATAACCTGTTTTCAATCATTCATTTAAATTACCATTACAGAAACTCTGATAACTCTCAAGATTATCAGGTGTGGCCAGTTTTCATGTATAATGCATGTCTGTCAACTGTCCCGCATTTGGCGTGAGTAGTATAGTATAAAGTAGTATATTTACGTTCCTCTGCTGTAGTCAGCAGTTATTCAATCAACGCGTATGTAAGAGATTCTCACACGGAATTGAAGTCCTTGTGGATGGAAGGGTTTGGAGGAAGGGAATTGCATGAAGGCCTTTCAAATGATCTTATTTCATTTAAACGCTCATAAAACACATGCATTGCTTCCAACCCCTGAGTAAAGAAAGGCGTGGGTGAGAAGTCCGGAGTTGTAATCGGCTACGGGATGGGTTATAAATGAAAACTGGCCACATCTGAGAGTGATCAGAGTTTCTGTAATGGTAATTTAAATGAATGATTGAAAACAGGTCATGAACCATCATTAATTTTAAGGGATTGTCTGAGCTTTTTCTGTTGCCAGTTCACGAGCCGCCACTGCTCAAGACTGATTTTCGGAAATTTTGGACGTCCAATATGGCTGCTGGCGGCTATTTTGTCCGAAATTTGGGGATCGGGGAGATGCACGACTCCGTCCATGTGGCGAGTGAGTTATCGATAGGTTTTTTTTTTTTTTTTGCTTTGAAGATTTGTGTCTCTTTTTGCAACAAGAATACATTCACTTCTTTGGGAGATTGACTTGGTAGAGGACTGACAGGCACATTCACACCAAGGACCAATAGCAATGCGAGTTTAACCTTGTTTGCATGGGTTGGTACTTCCTAGAATCGCCAAAAAATCAGCAATAAGATGGTGGTAATGAAGCTATGCTCACATCACAAGCACTTTACTTTGTGAACACAGTGCCTGCTTGAGAATGAAAATATTGACTAAACTGCTGACATTCCAGTGTTGAGCTGGACCACTTTCCTTGTGAAACTCTGTTATATAGGTCATTTGAAGCTGCTAGCTGGCTAGCGACCCCATTATCTCAAGCAACGTAACAGTGGTTTGAATATGAAGTTAGCCTAGCTAGCCAATGTTCCTGCCAGAAGTAATGATGCTATTCGGAGCACTGCTCCACTCGAGCATATCTTGTACAAGATTTATTGTATATATTCAGCTTGAGCGATACACAAATTTCATTCATTTGCAACTTTCATTTGCATCGTTTGCGCCATTCGTGTTGCGTCATGTCTCTCCTGTGATACGCGTCACATGGCATGAACTAGCATCTTCTTGCGTGTATTCACTTCTTAACATTGAATTTGAATGTAATCTGTCTTCAGAAAAGTTTGTTTCGCGTTTGGTATAAACTCAGCTTTACAATTAAGCTGAAAATGAACTGGACCTTTGAAAATTGTACTATGAAGCTATTAATCTTTGTCTCTGTGTGTTTGAGTGCATGTTTATATGTCCTTTGCTTATCTCGATCGCTGTTGATCTGATCGACTTCAAACTCGGGAGGTGTATTGCTGAGGACCCAGGAAAGTGCAGTGTTGAATTTGAAGTTGTTTGGCTGAGCGGTTCTTGTGATATCAGGGACGCTGCAAGCACCAATTCTGCTCGACCTGCGAACGAAGGGGCACTGCGCTGTATGGTGGAAGCAGCTATGTAACTGGCGCTCCTCTACCAGTATTAATGCACAACAAAAACGAAGAATCCAAAATTAAGATTGCCTTGCCCCCACCACAATTAGTCCATTATCCTTCTAGCTTTGGTCTGGGTGAAATTTCATTCCTGTGTCAGAGGTAATGGAGTAGATTCATCGCAATACGAGCCCACTTTTCCAGCGCTCGTCTTCTCTCCCCATACTTCAGTTCACTGGGATGCACCCAGTGGCTACCACTTGTCGCGCATGTAACTCATTTGTTTCAAACTGACGCTGTAAGCAGGAGGCGTGTTCCGTTTTTCAAATTCGCATTCCTTGGATTCCCTGTCCTCTGATTTTTGTCCTTTGTTGTCCTTGCCTCCTCAGTGGGCGGGGCTGAGAATTATTAATGGCTGATTTTTGAAATGAGAGCAGTTGCACTGAGCCCTGCGTGTTTGCGTCTGTTACAGTGGCTCTCACCCCGTGGATAAACCCTCTGCTGCTCTACGCTGTGAAAGTTTCAAAAGGAGAGCTTTTTAAACACCTATTTGTCAACCCCTGTTCTATACAAGAGGACTTGGGGGTGGGGGAGGGGGTGAAGTTGGTGCCGCGAATACCAAATGCGGTCGGAGGACATTCGTTTTGTCGATAGTGCCGGGCTAGCACCGCGACTTGGCACAGCCGTCTCTTACAGTTTATCTTGGTGAAGTAATCCAGCTTGAGTAAAAGAAATAAAAGGCTGTGTGTTCGCTGTGTGGTTGGCTCCACTGATTGAGCCGACCCGCCAAGAAAAAAAAACAAAGCGAGGCTGTAAGAACGGGACGCTAAAAAAGCAGCGCATCTCTCGCTCGCTCTCAGTGACTGCTCGCGCTGATCCGCTAGCTTCAAAGACGAGCCGGTTAAGTCGCCGCGGCCTCTGGAGCGCTTAGCGGAGGGCTCCTCGTCACCGCGCGCTCTGATAATTGGCGACTGAGTCACGCGGACAGCGCAGTTGCCTGACCCGCTAAACGCTTGACGTCGGAGACGTTAATCCCTCTCGGCGGGAAGAAGACGAGCCCATTATCTGTCGGATAGCGTGTGGAAATTGGTTATTGAGTTGCATTTGAAAGCAGCGAGAATTAATGGGTTTTTGTGTGGGTGGTGGAGGAGGTTCTCGGCGAAGTCGTGAGCGTCGGGCGATCCTGTTTATCGGCCAATTAATGATGCGGCCGCCAAGCCTCGGGCAGCTCTTGCACATGGGCCCGTCGCCGGCCCATCACCGGCCGTCTGGAACCAGAGAGCAGCTCCAGTGTGGTCCAACAGAAAATTTGGGCTGCGGATTGGAGAGGAAATGGAGGAGAAAATGAGATGGTGGGTCGGGAGGGATTTTGGCTGCTGTTGAAGGCACCAGAGGGACGGGTCATGTGATGGTTGGGCAGAGATCCGACCTGATATTGCTGCTTTGTGGACCAGGAGCTGTGTCAGTGCTGCACACACACACACACACACACACACACACACACACACACACACACACACACGTGCACTCACTCACTAACACACACACGCATGCGCACATCGACACTAACATAAAGGCGCTCATGCTTACATTCAGATGCATACACCCACACACAAATATACATACGCGCGGTGTGTACTCAAGCGTACCCATATGCATGTCCATTCCATGCATTCATTGGTAGACGCACACACACACACACACACACACACACACACAAGAAAGCTGAAACTGAAAACAAAGTGAAAGCCTTCTTTTAATTTTCACTAAGCCATCTGGGAATTCATGAAGGATAATTAGAGGATTAGAGCTTCACTAATTGAAGATTATGCTTCACAAACTGTGAAAGTGTGGATTCTGTGGTGCCGGCAGAACTGAAAGTGTTCAGAACACTTTTATATCTCCATCATCATCTGCCGCTCCAGAACATGAACTAACACACACAAACACGATCATGCGCACATATGTGCATACTTAAGCATGCTTACACACACTTCAACATGCTAGGCACAAGCTCGCTTGTACTTTGGCACGCTTGAACACTTAAGCACCCTATTTCACTTGCTTAAGTGAGCAACTTGGCATAAGCACACTCTTTCGCACACTCATGCACGCGCATGTGCAAACTTAATTATGCTCGCACGCATTACAGTGTGCTCCTGCATACTGTACCATCCACACTCATACTTAACCTCTTAAGCCCCAGCCTCTTTTTTAGGTTTCTGTTTGAAAATGACATACCCAAAATGAATAGAGTATATCTCTGTTTGTGTAGCATGAAGTATCAGAGAGGGAGACATGGAAATGTGGAGAGAGGGTTGATTTTCTGACGCTACTCGGATTTTGATATTTGAACATTAATATGCTTGGCGTTTGAGTTGTGCTTGGTGTATGTAAAAATGACTTATATGTGCTTGTAGCAGAGGCTCTCTTGTTTGATTTGATGTGTAATATGACTATGTTGCTACTTAATTAGCGCGGCGTTGTAGGTATTTTGCTGCGGTGAGTCTCAGGGTCCCCCAATTGGGGGACCCTGGAGTTTAAGAGGTTAAGCACACGCTCAAGAATACTTGCATGCACGCACTCTTTAGAACACTCGCGCACAGTCTTTGCTTTAAAATATTTAAAATTGCAATTAAATATTAAAATGAATACAATAAAATATTTTGGCACGCTCACTCCCTCACATGCCCACACACACACAAACAGGCACACACATACAGACATGCTCACACACACGCCGACATACACACGTAACCATGTGCACTCACACATTACTCATTCTGTGTCAAACGCTCCAGAGCTGGTGGGAGCAGTAGGTTGGGATGTTGGCAGCAGATCTCATCTCTCTGTCCGGCATACGCTCTAACCGTGGGACATCGGTCCATTTATCGCTCGTGCCAGTCTGTCACCTTGCACTGCATTGGCGGTTTGGCCGTCGCAGCGCTGGTGGGACGTGATTGGTTTCTGCTGTGTCTGTGCTCGCCCAGACGTTGGCGCTCTGGTCGCCCGCGTGTTTGGCGGGTGAGACGGGCTTTTTGGCTGTGTCAGGTGAGGCACTGGCAGGGTGAGAGTCTGGGAATACTGTGATCTGCCGGCGACCGTTTCTGTGGACATGTTACTGCCAGCCATGATACCAACAGCCCTCAGTGCAGGACCAGCTTTTATCTGGAGGCTGGGTCCAGTGATGTGATTGTGTGTGTGTGTGTGTGAATGTGCAAGTGTGCACAGGTGCATGCTTGTCTGTGTGCGTGTGTGTGTGTGTATGTGCACGTGTATGCGTGCCCGTGCGTGTGTGCGTGTGTGTGTGCGCCCGCATGTGCACAAGTGTTTGTGTGTCTGCGTGTGTGCATGTGTATTTGTGCGTGCGTGTATATGTGTGCATGCATGAGCGCACGTGTGTGTGTGTGCACATATGTTTTTGTGCATGTGCGCGCGCGTGTGTGTGTGTGGAGGGAGGGAGGGAGGGTTGCAGTACACACAATGCCACACTGCATTCAAGTTCCGTTGGACACTAAAAATATTTTTGACAATTTAAGAAAGAATTCGCTTCACTTCCCTCAAAGGTCACCTCTGCTGCTGTCTCCCGCGTCTTCTCCTTTGGCCGCCAGTATTATTCCCAGCGCACAACCTTTTCAGTCCGTGAGAGTGTGTGTGAGCGGTACGTCATGACAGCTAGAAAAATGTGAGTCATTTCTGTCCCCAGCCTTTGCTTACTGAGCGTTGGCCTCGTTGAACACGCATCTGTTCTGATAATAAACTTTCTCATGGTCCATCTTTCCTCGTTAAAGCTGCTTTCACACCGGACACGAAATGAATTTCGCACGACAGACTACATGCAAAGTCGAGGCAAAGATGCTAATACACACGTTGACTGCATTGACTTTGAATGTAATCTGTCGCGCGAAAAAATTTATTTCGCGTCCGGTGTGAAAGCGGCTTTATGCTGTGGAAGGAGGTGTGCCGACGAATTCCCGCAGGTCGTCTTCGGTATCTTTAAATAGCCGCACAAAAGCTTCCTGTGTTTGTAGTGAAAGGGAAATCACATTTGGTATTTTGGTCCCATACAGACATGCTGTAAAATGCTGGACTGATCCTCTCTATGGAAATTAGGTGAGCTCGGGGTTTTATGATTCGTACAGTGCAGCTAAACTGTGTCAGACCTTTGGGGAATTTTTATCGCAGTACCTCGGCACCCTTTAGATCTTTACACTAAAGGACATATCTTTACAGTACGATTAAGGCCTATGTCAGCTGTGATAAGAGTTTTCTGTCAGTCTATCTGGCCTACCTCAGTTTCCAGGGGGCTAGTGTCAATTTTTCTACTCTTGTTGTTTAATTATGTTTATCATTGTGTAATTGCATAGTTTAGCGCTGCTTGCGGTGTTTTGGTGTCGATTGATGTTCTACTTAAAGCTGAGGCAGAAGAGGGAGGAAACTTGGAAAGTTGCTGAATTTTAGTGCAGGTTTTACCAAATCACCTGACTGACAGAGAAAAAGTTCACTCTGTCCATGTTAATTAGGTCCCTTTGCCAATATTTAAGTAATTTGGGACGTTCCACAAAAACAGATTAGAGGTATGACTGGAAATCTGTGTGGTTAAAAAAAAGCACTTTAATGGAGGCCCTTTTGGCCAATATTGTCGAAATGCTGTATGTCCCAAAAATCGTAATGCCGCATTAAATTCATCTTTATGTTTGTGGGCCAGTTTTTGAGGAATCAGCTGCACCTTTAATGACTGAGGTTCCTAAGTATGCTTTCTTTATAAAAGCTGAGGATGAATGTTGATTCAGTCCTGTCCTCTGTCTCCAGTTTGATTGATTGTGAGCTGATCGCTTGTCGCATAATATTTGAAATGAAGAGAACTGGTGAGATCTGTTGGCCCTGATGTGTAATTTATGTCCTGACACACCCAGGTCTCACGGAACATCTGGCCCAGGGAGTGTCATATTGGCAAATAATAAGATGGATGCAGATGAATGGTCTTTTTTTTTTTTTTTTTTTCCCTCCTGTGGAAAGTTGATAACTCTTTGGAAATAACCCAGAAGTGTTTGCTTAGTGGCCATGATAAGTGCTAGAATTCTCTAAACGCTTAGGAAAGGGGTTTCAATGCCTCCTCTTGTATCTCCCATAGCATTGGGTACACTGGACGGGACCATCCTTTATGAAAAGACGGTAGAGCTCACTGTCCCGCACTTCCTTGCAGCAGCAATATTTAAAGTGATGTACCATCCATCCTGCTGCTCACGAGAGTCCAGGGCCGCATGATGACATCACATAGTGTAGGGTCGGTTGGATTCTCCTAGCAGTATGGTTATCTTTTCCTAAGCCCTTATAAATTAGCCTACATCTTACCTTGACCTCATGATGTAGTCTGTCTAGGTTATGGAAAAGTGGTGAGGAATTCGATGACAGGACTTTGTGTTTTGACACAAAGGGGTGGGGGGTCACGGGTCTATTACTGATGTCACCCACCAGGGGGAGCATTTTATCCCCTCACCCCAAAATTAACAGGCCTGCAGCCTCAGGCAGGTCTGGAACAGACCGACAGAGAAGCAGATTGTAGAAGACAAAGAGGGGAAGTGAAAGCGAAAGGGAACAACGCAGGAAAGAGGAATCTGTACCGCTAGGGTCAGCTCGTCCGTTATGGCGGAACACCCATTTGTTCTGCTCTCGGCAAATGAACTCCAAGATTAGCTGTCTTACCGCTGGCCTTCAAGATCTTGTCACGGTGATGTTTCTCTTCAGTTCTGCTTTGTAACAAAAGTTCCCTTTACAAATTTCTCAAAGCCACCCCAATGCTATCAACACTATCTCAGCGGAGGGGATGCTTCCAGCTGATGGAAGGCACAGAATATTCTGTCCTTTTCAGTCGCGGCTGGCCCTCGATGGGGTGCGGAGCAAGCCGACAGCTCCTTTGAGGCTATTTTAGAGGCGCCTTTGTGAGGGCGTCTTTTGTTCTCATTACAGTGAAATGAGCTGACCAGGGGCGGGGACGTCCTCACAGAGTCTTTTAAAAACTAGCAGGACGTCCTAGAGTGTGCGGGGGAGAGTTAAGGTTGGGGCGGGGGAGGGTGTTAGGGGCGGGAACTTGGTCTTGGATTCATTTTGGAGCCCTTGTCCATCAGCAATGGTCTTTTACCATGAAATGTGTTACATTTTATTAGCATTACCCTGTACATTTAAACTCTGCAAAGCAATTCATAGGACACCACATACCACACCTGATGCTGGAACATACAGATGAATTTTATGAGTTCCTCTGTGTTAGAGAGAAGATATTCGCCTAAATCTACACTCCTTGGAGAACATTGTTTTATATTTCTCTCTGATCTGAAATGGTGTCTTTCCTGTAAGTACTGGTCAGGATCGCTTGGTGATACTTGAATCTCTCTCAAAGTCAGCTCCTGAATCCCTATCCTAACCCCACTTAAAATGGGTGTGTGTGTGTGTGTGTGTGTGTGTCTTTGTTGGTGACTGTATCTGCGTTGGTTTTTGCAATCATCTGCTGCCGGATCACCTGATTCACAATGGTTCCAGTCTGTTAACATTACTTAGGGCACATTGTGTTCTGAGCAAATCTGGGTTAGTCCAGCTTTTTTAAGCTAAATAAACACTGGCGCTCATGACCTCAGCTTAGAGCCGGTTAGCACTGATGCGCTCTGACCCTGAATACTGAGCTGAGGGATTCCGAACCCTGCAGTCAGGCCGGTCAGCGCAACGAGTTCGACCCAGCTTTACCGCTGCCCCGCTGTCGACACCTGTCTGAGTTCTGCAGATAAACCCCGAGCATGTTTGCCAGTGGCGTACTGCACTGCAGACGAACGCTGTGGTAGCCTAGCTGTGTGGGGCTCGAGTCTGTGTAAATAATTGAGTGCTGTACAAAGAGCTATTTAAGAAGCGCTCTCTCTCTCTCTCTCTTTCTCACACGGTCTCTTCGGTTCGTCTTCGCCCCTTTCCCCCCTTGCTGTCCACAGTTGGGGATGCATGGAAACTGCATTCATTTTGTCTTGTTTTATTTTTAAGAAACAGCACTGAAACAGAAAATATGACAGAAATGTTAAGCATTTGAGTGTCTTCCAAGTCCTTTCAAGGTGATGTGAAACAGTAAATATTAGGCTTCCGTTGAAACATTCTTCTCTCATGAAGGGAATGAGAGGGCTGACCCTGTGATTATAGGGCTGTTTATTGGGACGACAGAAGGGTTGGAAATGACAGAGAAAAGAAGATCGATAGATGGGAGCTGTACTTCAGAGATACAGACGAACGAGGCTCCCAGCTGACAGGCGGATCGTTACAGCACCTTTGCCCAGTGAAGAGAGTCTGACAATGATCAGATTTTCCCCGTTACGGAGCTATTTTTGTCTTTTTGTTTGTCGTCTTTGGAGGAGGGGTTCTGCGTTTTCATGATACACGTTTGCAAACTGTTTTTTCATTACGTGTCCGTACAAGGTTGACGGGTCGTCAGTAAAGCAATCTGTTTTCGCTCACCCGGCTGCGAATCGATATTCATTGGCGAACCTCTCAAAGACTCACCCCTCTGTTCCTGACATTTGTGCGTAAGGACAGTGCATTGGGTGGACAGATAGACCAAGCGACACCTCATCTTGCAAGCATTCGGGCTAAAGAGCAGCGTGTCTGTGCAATCGATGCCGACCGGCCCCTCATCCCAGGGCTGTCTGCGCCTTATCGAGCCTCCCCAGCCGGGAATTCTGGGAGCCTGAGAGGGCGACGTAAAAGCCCATTTCCCGCCTGCACGCTTTAGACAGTCTCGTTGCGGGTAACGCTTCTACGCGACATCCTCGATTATGGCAGTGCTCTGGCGCAGTGCTCTGTACCACAGAAGAGCTCCCTGCAGTGCAGTTTACTGTATATGTGCGAGGACGGACACATGGTCGCATCTTTATTGCCTGTTTATTATTGACTGAAGTGTAGGGAACTACACGCTGGCCTCTCTCAGGGTACATACTCGAAATGAACACGCGTGAAAGAGAAAAGCTGTGACATTCGCACAGCCTGGAAAACACGGGGACGACGTGACGTGCGGACAATGAGACAGTCGACAGCAATGCGTGCGCTCGGGATAACTGTGCTGTCAGTTAAAGTGACATCCTCCGCTGCAGAGATTTAACTTCTTTCCTGGAGCTCTGCATTGCCTGCAGCTTCCGGAATCTTCTCTGTTATCTGCAGCCATTTAAGACAAGCGGAGTTTAACAGCAACTGAAATAATGCTTTCAATCGCAGAAATGCACAGATGTTGTTATGTTTCACATACATGGGCGAGATGAGTCAGTCGGACGAACATTGCGTGCCTGGCACCTTGTAGGTCCTTAAGCACGTCCACCTCTGGCATTCTTCGCATGCAGTGGAAATTAAGTAACTGTGGTTTAGTACTTTGATTGACGGTTCATAGGCAGTAGTGTAATGGTCCCTGGAGAAGTGAGTATACCTCTTTAGGTAGGTTGGTAGATCTGTAAGGAGAAAGCACACACACCTCTGTATTTCACTGGCTTTTTGGCTCATAGGTGATAATGTAATTTGACAGAAGATATGAATATACCCTGTATACCTCCGTATACCCTCCTCTGAGCCACTGCTTGTCGGTCATGGGCCTGATGCTGAAAGCTTACTAAAATATTGATATTGACACCTTCGTCCTCATGCTGACATGCTTGGTCTGTTCGCACAGCCGAGTGCTATTGAGCGTGTGCGGCGGCTCCAAATTTACCGCATTCTCCAGCCACACTTAGAGTGCATTACATTACGGTCATTTAGCCAGCGCCGTTCATTCAAAGTGGCTCAGAGGTGATTAGACTAAACCGCGATAATATGGTCTTGAGGGTCTTGCTTAAGGGCCCAACACCTATAATTGATCTTACTGTGGCTGTACTGGGGCTTTAATCGCCAACCACTGAGTCCCAGTTGAATAGCTGAGTGACTGGACTATACTCACTACACTGTGCTAGCCTACACAGATTTTATGGCCAAGGTAATCCTGTCATACAACTTATGTTAGGGCTCAGCAATATATTGATATCGTATTGGTATTGTGATTTACAATATTTTGTGGGATTTTGGAAGAAGTAATATTGTGATGCCATAAGCGTCCTCTCTGGTTTTAAAAGCTGTATATAATACAGGGATGCAGTTGTCTGTGGTTATTATACTTCTGAGGTTGTTGCCTGTACTTACCTGGTCATCATATGCACATAATTCATGATAAGAGATCTCATTATGTAAATATTTTGTGAAAGTACCAATAGTTATCCCTTCTATACCTCTACAAGATCAATATGGAGGGATTCAATTAAAAACGTGATCATCACATTTCGAGCTTGAAAGGTCATCTTAACGAAGAACCCCAGCTGTTGACCGGTGACCGTTTTGGGTGTTGATATCACTGCACTGTGCGCATTGTGACTTGGGCACAAAAATGTGAATTTGAGTTGCGGCTCTTTCTTTCTCAAAGGCAGTGTTTACTCTGTTGTGTTTTTTTTTCCGCAGGGAAGCCCCAGAACATTGAGAGCTCGGAGCGCGTGCAGCTGTCGGGGACCTACAACGTGCGCAAGGGTAAGATGCAGCTGCCGGTCAACCGCTGGACCCGCCGACAGGTCATCCTCTGTGGCACCTGCCTCATCGTCTCCTCCGTCAAGGACAGCCAATCGGGAAAGATGCACGTCCTGCCCCTGATTGGAGGAAAGGTATGAACTGAGTCTCCACCCACCTGTTCATTCACCCTGGTTGCATCCGAACAAATCCCCCAAACCCCCCCCCCCTGTTCACCAAATAGAAGAAACGGAAGGTGGACACCCTTCTCCATACAAACGTGAGACTCGCCTTATTTCTTTTAAGTGTCCTGAAAAGCGTGCCGAATCTGTTTTGTCCCGTCTCTCCTGATGTGTGGTATTGATCAACACTCCTAAAGATGAATACAAGGTTGAATATGGGCCTCGACTTTGTTTCAGCATGAAAAGTAGTCCAAGGACAAGGCTAGCATGTTGTTTGTGAGACGAGATTCTAGGATTGTGTTCTCAAAATGGCTGAATATTAGCTCTGTTCTGGCATCAATTGGTGGATTCGTTTAGCTGTGATTTTCCTAGTATAGAGTATGGAACGGACAAAAACTGATCCTGAATCAGTAATTCTGGTATTGTTTATGCATATAACTGAGAATGTGCGGTATATGTTTGGCTGTCGACAGGGGATCAGCACTCGGAGTTCTTTTTTAACCAGGGGCCTGTATTATACAGTGGTCCGTAAGGCTGCTGGGTGGTTCTACACATTTTCCGCACATGTGGTCCAAACCACCTGTCTCACTTTTCATCCGAATAGGCGGCTTCCTCTAGGAGCCGGACGAGAATGGCCGCGTGTTCTGCCACTCCCACATTTCTAGAATGTTCTTCAAGCTTTCTGTCCTCCCTGACATGACTGCGGGGCTGAAGTTCTTTTATTTCCTTCCACAGAACAGCCAGAGGGCCATCTTTTCAGGAAACAACTGCTTTTGTCCTGCTACGACCGATGTCATGAATGCTCATCAGGTCGGCGCGGCTGTTTGCGCACGGAGCCGTAATGGCGGCAGCGCTTTCGGCAAGAATGCTTCCCTCGTCCTCGTCTTTAATCACAGCATATTATCATTCCTTTATGTAACTGATGATCGACAGTTGAATGATAACTCCAGAATACAGATTGTAAGGAACAGATTTGCTTGCCCAAAAGAACCCTGCTTCATTTTTTTTTTCTCCATCCTGTCCAACTGCCAAGCACGATGAGACAGACATCTTATAGGCATCATCTCCCGCCAAAACCAGCTGAACCGCGCTCGAGTTCTCTGCTACGCTAAAATGCTAGCCAGAGCTTTCTGCCCCTTGGCTGCTCATCGCACAGAAAAAAAACATGTCATGAGCACACAGAGTATGAATTTTTGATGGGCTGAATCTATTAATATCCTGCTTTTCTTTATCTTATCGCCTAGTTCTCCCTCTGAAGTAGAACATGTCCGCCAAAGTGACACTCCGCTGACGTCTTCAGAGAAAAGAAAAAAAAAAGCATAAAATGCGCACAGAACCTGATTTCTTATCGGGGGGAAAAAAAAAATGACAGCTCGAGAAAGATCTTCTTTCAATAAGAGCCTTCTGACGTATAATTATGGAGATAGACTTTCAATAAAGTTAGCCTTTTAGTGAAGCTGGACTCTGCTTTTTTTTCATTTAGTTTTGGTGCGGTGCTCTTTTATAATAGGCTTTGAGTGGGCTTAGTCCAATATGCGAGACAATGGGAGAGCTTAAGCGCTGAGTGGGATGGCAGTTATTGGACAACTGGCTCGTCCACTGAATGATTGTCCTCGGCGTCACACTATTAGCTGCTCGCTTGAGGAAAATTCCGTTTATTGTCAGAGCTTGTGGCGATTACAGCCGGTGAGTATGATGTCCGTAATAAGTGAAAATGGTCTGCTGAAGAGCCGGCCTCGGGTGAAGTGACTTCCTTTTTTATGACCGGCGGCTATCGCCACTTTAACGATTGATAGGGCAATCCATGTGGCGCGAGGAATGCTGGGCTGTGGCAGTGTTTAGAGACGGCGATGCAGTGCCACCTTCTTATCAGAAGGTTCCGGTTAAAATCCTCTTCTGGGCCTTTCCGGATGGAGTTTACGTGCTCTGCGTCTGTTCACGAGTTTCCACCTGCTATTCTAGCCTCCCTGCGAACCCTAAAGACTTTTGAGTTGAAATAAGGAGTCTGAATCGAATCTAAATCCAGCAACAGATTGGTGACCTGTCCAAGGATTAGTCCTGCCTCTCCCCCTATCGGATGCTGTGTTTGGCTCTTGCGCCTCTGCTGTGATCTTTAGCAATGGACTGAAGGAGTCGTGCGTCTCTCTATCGCCCCCTACAGGTAGAGGAGGTGAAGAGGCACAGCCACTGCCTGGCGTTTAGCTCCGCCGGGCCGCAGAACCACACCTACTACGTCAGCTTCGACAGCTTTACCGAGCACCTCAGGTGGCAGCGCCAGGCTTCCAAGGTGAGTCGCTGCAGCGGGTGGAGGTGAGGGCGGAGCAACACCTCTCCTTTTCCCCGAACATCTCACTCTGCCGAAATGAAGTCTCACCAAACAATTAATCCTGGTATTTACACTTCAAACGCAATTATTTTCATTACCTTTTTTCTCAGAAAAAAAATTATGCCTCTGAATGTGAGATCATTTTGACCCATGTCTAGATTTGTTCATGTGATTGGTTATATTTTCTTATCCCGTGGACAGATTTAGAAGTGAGACAAATTTGCTTCAGATCAGTGGCAGAATTGTTTGGTGATGGGAATGAGCGTTGAAGTCTTTATGCAAGATTAAAATACTTGATATGATTTTGTCTTTGCTGTGCTGTCTACCTCTCCATACGCTACTAGCAGCCCAGCCAATTGTAGTATTACTGATTACTGATATCAGTGATCTGTGAAGTAGGGTTCTGCTCTTAGGTTGCATTCCCCCCCCCCGTGCTACGAAGAGGTGCGAGGGATATACGACTGAGTTTTGTCCATCTGTCCATCCTTCCTTCCTTCCATTCGTCTGACAGTCACACTTTAAATGGAGACGAGTTTATAGACTATGACAGTTACATGGGTCAAATTTTGTATGCTATATAAGCTAGTCATGATCGATGTCGATTTTAAATATGGATGTAGAAAGCATGTTTACGCACCGAGTTAAGGCTCTTGATCGGCGAGGGACTGTAACGACACTGTTGTCTTGTTATCGTAAAATCTGAGAGCAACAGAATCGATCTCCGTTAATTTATGTGCTCCTGAATTGTTTTTGGTTTTTTTTTTTTAGCCTTATTTTCCATTTTTTGTTAGGTTTCAGTTATTTTGTTATTGTTGATTAGGTCCCAAGAGCAAATCGTCTTTAAATGTGGGCACTAGAGAGCTGCAGAGCCCTGTGTCGGCCTACAAACACTGTAAATGACTTCATGTGCCAACTAGATACACAGTGTGTGTCTTTACTTATTAAGCAGCAAAGCCATGGAAGTGGGAGCAGAGCTCATCTGCAGCCTCATTAGTTTACCAGGAAGCGTAAGCTATAGTTCCTCTGGGTAATGTAGTCTTTCAGAAGCATAATGTCTATTGGAACTCTCCTGGGGTTCATCCCTGATGCAATGCCACACACTGTAGCACAGATTATTGCTGCAGCTGAAAAGTCAGAATCGAGGCCCTTTTTTGCACACGTTGACAGCGGAGCGGATGTTGCTGCTGTAAGTAGAGCCGTGTGCATTCAGGATGGCTGGAGTCCTGCTTACCACGGAGCCCTCGGCCAGATGTGTCCTTCCCCTGCCCGAGCAGGGCTGCCCGGGGGGTCCGGGAGGCTAGCATGTGGCCCGGCTCCCTCGGCGCCTGCAGGGGGGCCTCAGAATAGAGCCTCCATTGCCTGCATGTTCCTGCCCGGATCGGGCTCTGACAAAGCGCCCATACAGAACAATCCCTCAGAGAAAAACTGAGCCCGGCCTCACTGCGCTGTCTGAACATATCAAAGCTTGCGGTTTTGTTCCCACACAAAATGCTTCCTTGTTTTTGTGGCGCTGCATCTATCTGTTTTTTTTCATTACTCCCTCAGAATGGTTTTATGACTTTCGAACGCATTTGCTGTTTGAGTGTTTCAGGGAAACTTCCAGTAGTATGTGTGTAACTCCTAAAAAACGTATATAAAAGTGCAAACCGATGAAATGCAAGTGTATTTGATGGAATGTAACAACTGAGAAGCTGTACTGTGAAGGCAGGATACAGGCCGAAAGGGAGTACTTTACCTCTCTCTCTCCCTCGCTCTCTTTCCCTCCGTTTCCCTGTCACTCCATCTGTACAGCTCTCTCTCTCTCTCTCTCTCTCTCTCTCACGCCCACAGTGCTGTTTCTTGTGCTCTTACTTTCTCCCTCTCCATCCCTCTCCCTCACTCATTCCCCTCCTCCTGCATCCCATCTCTCTCTGTCCCTTTATCTCTCTGTCCTTCTCCCCCTCTCTGTCTCCCCATCCCTCCTCATCTCTCTCCCTCCCTCCGTCTCTCCCTTTCTCTCTCTCTGACTCGCTCTCCATTCCTCTGTCTCCCTTCTTTATATTTACCTGTCACTCTCACTCCTTCCTCTTTTTCCATCCACCCTGTTTCTCTCTCTCTCTCTCTCTCTTTCTCTCAATCCTTTCGTGCCTCCCTCTCTCCCAGTTTGATTTGATAAATTGTACTAAATTGTACTGGCATGAAACACACGTCACGCATAGCCAAACAAACTAGAAACGTACGCAAGCAGGAATCATACCAATCAAGTAGGAAAATATGGCATCAGTAGATGCACTTCATTAATGATAGTTATTAATTCAACAATTAGAAGTTAGAATTGCAGTTAGCGTCCAAAAATACCATACATGTACAACAAGTTCGCTTTAGTACAGAAATAATTTGGTGTCACTCACTGTCACTTAGGCCGTGGCTGGCCGAGGCAGTTTGTACTGCCAGGGTCACATGACCATACATTTACCTTCTTCGTTTAGCTGAAGGGGGGACTTTTCATTGACGGGAAGATGCATGAAATTATGGCGAAGCTGCAGGATTTTTATTGTAGCAAACGTCTGTGTGCCTGCCTCTCTCTCAGATGGTGTCCCAGCGAATCAGCTCCGTCGATCTGTCCTGCTGCAGTCTGGAGCAGCTGCCGCCAAACCTGTTCTACAGTCAGGACCTGACCCACCTCAACCTCAAGCACAACTTCCTGTGCCCTGCGCCCAGCCTGGACCCGCTGCCCAGGTATCCCAGCAGCCCTCAGTGCGCCGTACATGGTGAACTCTGTGGAGGTTAAATAAGCACAACTGCTGATGGATCACATGTTACATAATACTTTTCTGCTACTTTTCACTTTATATTTTCTCTCTCTCTTTCTCTCTCCCTCTCTCTCTCTCTCACTCCTCTGTCCTTTTGTCATATTCTTCTTTACTCTCTTGCTATCTGAATGCACCATCTGGTCTTCCTATAAAAAGAACGATTATGAGGAAGTGATGGTATCTGAACGTGTGTCTGGGTGTCAGACCGCATGTGTGTGCTTGTGTGTGTGCATGCTAGCACGTGTAGGTGTGTGTGCTGTCATTAATTTACCTCCAGTCAGCAGATTTCAGCGATGTCGAGACAAGTGTTCCCCGAGCACATGCTGGTTGTTTTCGCTAACTCTGCTCGGGGCTTTGAGCAGAGAGTACACGGTGTATGTAACTGTGGATCGCTGGAGATCAGATCATAACGTCCCAACGTGCCCCCATCTTACCACTCACGCCCTCTCCCCGAGTCCTTGAAGTGTCTTATTAACGAGCTACAGCTTAGTTTCCATCTGTGGAGGAAATGCTCTTTCTGGGTTCCGATACAGGAAGTTAGCAGTACTGCTTTGTCCAGCCATTTACTAAATTGGGTCAGAGTAATTATAGGTAACAGAAGCCAGCACATAACCAGGCTCCCCTGGGGCGGAACCCTGATTTAGGGTTCCGCACCCGGAACAGTCTCTCCCATTGTGGTGTCGCAATAGCATCAGCCACCAGTACAACTGTTCCTTGCAAAAAACATTCTGGAAGGTTTGTTTGTTTGTTCAGGTTCACGAGAGGGGGGTTGATCTTTTGTGCGTGTCACCCACAGTGCTGACGAGGGCTTTCTCTGAGTTTGGCTTGACCGTCATGTCCCTGCTGTGGTTGAAGGAGCCCCATGCTACGATTCTCTGCTCAGGCTTTGTGTTATACCAGCGGTCTTGCACAGCAGTGCATTTCCAGAATACGAACGGACTGTGGCTGCGATCGGGCATTAGCGTATTTTTTTTTGTCGTGTTGTTTGTAAGGGTTGTGGTCTTTGTGTGGGAGATCTTGTCCTGGTACAGACGTGAAGAAATAAATGCTGGGTCATTGTTACGTGGTCCCGGCAATTTGCAGCCCTCAGAACCTCTCCGGACTCGAAGGCACGACAAAAACTTAAGCAGAGAGAGCTGCGGAGAAAGTTCCAGAATATGCTGAGTGGAGGGAGATCAGAAAGGACAGGCAGAGGTTTACACAGCCGTGCTCTTGTACATGGGTGGATAGCTTCACTAACCATGGGCCAGCATTGATGGCGGAAATTTATGAGCCGTCCCGGGTCTGTTGAACTGTAACAGAACAGCTGTGCTGGAGTCAGTTCCAGGGCAGGGCGGCTCTGAGGCCAGTTTGGGGCGGGCCAGAGTTATGTAATCCAGCCCCTTCGAGGGCTGCTCTGGAATTTTCGGCTTTCCTGCAAAAATTCATCCGGAAACTTCTGACAGGCATGCTACTGTACAGCGTGGCACTGTGGCGTAACCAACAGCCCTCTCTGTAATGTTGTATTCCACATCATGGCCAAAATAAATAAAAGATACGTTAGGACATGGGAATTTTGTTTTTATTGATATTTATCTTTATGGGAATTTTATAGATAGAAGACTCTTGGATCGAGAGATCCAGTCAGGGTTAACCCTCTATTAACCAGCGTAGCATATCTGCTACATGAAGTAAAAGGGTTAACAGCCTGGACACCCTGCTGGTTTTGTTTCTTATTGCTAAATAAACATTTGAGAATTACTTGAATGGTATGTCACTTTATTTTTTTCATGAGCACTATTACCCAATGCAGCAGATTTGCTACTATTTGAAAAGGTGGCCCAAATGTGTCAAAATTTTTTTGTCTACTGTTTTTCAAATAATGGCCCAAAATAAACATTTTTGCATAGGGAAATAATTTTAACACAATTGGAAATGGGTTTGGTTAATAGAGTGTTAAAGCACGAAGACCATCAGTGTAAATAGGAGGTTAGTGTCTCATTACGAGCCACGGCAGCGGTGCTGGTGCTGTTTTCAGTTGATTTGTGTTCATGTGCGTGTGGTTGTGTCTGTCTCCGGACAAGTCTTGTGAACACAATAGCATGGTGACCTTTTAAGATGCAGGTTTGAAGCATAAGGGGTGAATATTTGGGAGTAAAAAGGAAGGGGGGGCGGGGTCCAGTCTGAGTATGCACTCAATGATCGTATTATAATTGTGGCCGCTATACTGTAAGCAAAAGCAGCATCGCTGTCGCGGCTGGTGTGATCCCAGATGGTCTCTGGTATTAAATGTGTGGGTGTTGGCACACAGCCAATGCCAACAGAACGCTGTGTCTGAACTGGGCACCGTCTCTTTTAGCGAGTTCAGGTGATTAAAACTTCCCCTGGATGTTGACAGCTCTCACGGTGCTGATTGACAGGTGGAGACCACGCCCATTTGTCATGCCTGCTCCATTTTAAACCCATTAAGACCCTGGGGATGAATCTCAATGAAACAGACTGACAGCATCATACTTAAACGTCCAGTGAATTTCTGCATTAAAAACCCGAGCATGTGTCGTGTTTGTCCTCTTTGTGCATGTAAGGATATATCATTAACTTCACACTCAAGGGCAAAAGGCTCTGAAATGCAGCTATGTGCTGTAAGACGAATAAAAATGATTTGCACTCAAATTCAAAAATAAGAGAATAAACATGAATAAAAAAGTAATCTCCGTATAACACACTGAGACAAGAGTCTTCCCCCTCCTCGCTCTAATACACATTTCCACTCCTTTCCGGTTGCAGTTGCTCACCTGGTGTTATTACAAATGTCCGTTCTGTCTGTATGAATGGTGAATGGACCCCCCTCCTCACATGGCGTTGTGCCGGCACAGCCAATGCCGCCTTCGTCGTGTTTACGCTGTGATTTTCCACGCCGACTATCGTCAGAGCCTCAAACCGCTGCTCGTTTATTACCGTCGTAAATTTGAGAAGCCCATTTCAAGGTCGGCGTCGAAGCGAATCACCTGGAATTGGATTGCGCGCCGCAGTTATTGATCTTCTGTTGAGGCCTGCATGCCAGGATATCAACTGAGGAAATGGCGGATGGGCCTAAACGACAGCGACTGCGCTCCAGTAGCAGAACACAGAGGCCAGAGGTGTAGTGGAGGGTATGTGCAAGCTTACAGTGTATACCCACCTCTTTTACTGTCGACTTACTGTATATCCACTTATCACCCAAAAAGCCATTTAAATGCATAGGCGAGTACTGTTATTCAACTGGCATTGATTCGGAGGGGCTTTTTTGTTGATGTTACCGTGCAGGGGCCATTCCCCGGGCTCCCGGAGCATTTCTGGGTTATTGGCTTTGAACAAGGGCCGAACAGCTGCTGTGATCTTATACTGGCTGCAGTGGGGCTCGAACCATCAACCCTTTGAACCTCAGTCAGGCTCCTCTTAATATATGTAAGTTATAGATATGGACATCATACAACTCCATCTCTGGAAAAAGTTTGGGTGGTATTAAAAATGCCAGTGAAAAGAAAACTGTGCCTGGTAATTTGTCTTTGACCTATACTGAATTTAAGCCAGTGCAAGATGGGATCTACAATGCTTTACCTTATCAGCTTCATTTATTTTTTGGAAATATGCACTCATTCTGAATTTAATACCTGAAACACATTTCATGAAAAGTTGACACATTAGTTGAGTCGGAAAGTGTTTGAATATGATATTATAATATCATAATTATATATATATATATATATATATATATATAATTTAATGCTTGGATATAATAGGAGCATCCACAAAGCCGTCATAATCAACGAATTGGCGAGGCTTGCCACTTTGGTGAGTGATTAAGTAATTAAAAACAACCTAATAACACCCTCTACAGTGTTAAATATTCACTTTGGCATTTGGTGAAGTCCCACATGTAATGTTGTTGCTGGAGTCAATGCCGCCACAGTATTACTTTGAGGCAATATAATCACTCATCTCGTCTCCTGCCACATTTGGAGTGCACCAAGGGTACATGCTAAGGCCAAAGCTTTTGTTTTAATTCAGGAAACTGCATTTGATGAAAATGGGAGGAAGACTAATCTGGGAAAACAGATCTATGCTGTTATCCTCGCATGCCTCCCACAGCCTTCGTCCATCGCTGAGATGAATCATGGGTAATCAAGTCAGGGAGCTGTGAAGCCAAACAGACAAGTTATAATGGCTAATGGCTGAACTGGACAAAAGAGTTGTTGCCTTACAGCAAGAAATTCTTGGATTTGAATCCAGCCTGGGGCCTTCCCGTGTGGAGTTTGTATGTTCTCCCTGTGTTTTTGTGGGTTTACTCCAGGTACTCTGGTTTCCTCCCTCAGTCAAAAGACATGCATGCTAGGTTAATTGTAGACTCTAAATTGCCCGTGGCAGTAACATAGCTGAAAATGTTGTTAAGTAATAGATAGGTAAGTTAGTGAGTAAATAAATGATAACTAATAAGATCAGACAGACCTCTCTTCACCGTGCCAAGCTTGAGCAATTGATTGAAAACATCTCTGACCTCATTGGAAGATCTGCAAAGCCTGACCTTCCATTTATTATTCAAGTCCCGTGAGATTTCCAAGTGGGGGGTGGGGAGGACGCAAAATGGTTTGTGGTATTGGCAGAGACCTCAGGACTTGGTCTTTGATCGGCTTAATTTATTTTGAAGTTGAATGTGCAACTAGGTCTTGATGTGATGCACTCTTTCAGACAACAGCCAGACATAAAAACAAAGATGGATATCATTTTCTGCGATGGCAACAAATGAGTGGATTTCTTTGCTCGCAGGCTCTTTGGTGATAAGATCTGTGAAGTGCTGTTTATGAGCATCCAGGATTATGAGGAAAGCTCAGTTTGACAAAAGGCAGTGCTTTATGCGTGCATAAAGCCTCTCTGAAAATAACCATGGAAACAATTCATGCAGGGGAAATATTTTGCCCTTCGATTTTTGGATTAAATCAGTCTGTTTGCTCCCATCTGTAAAATAACTGGCTCTACATTAATTTTTTGCTGTAGAGCTTCTGTGCACTTTGATTGGTCATCTTGCTCACTCTCAGTACCCAGTCTCCTACACACAATCGTGCTCCCGCACTCATATACGCACACACATTTATCTCCCGTGCACCTGTGTTCAAACGCCTGTACACATGTACACGAGTAAATACACACACATTCACACACACTTGCGTGCGCGCGCGCACAATCCTTCCAGGACTTTCTCGCACAAAAGAGTTTGTGGATGCAAACGGACACTCATAGTTACATTCTCTCCAATACACACACTGTACACGCCAACTCATATTCACACACACACACACACACACACACACACACACACACACACACACACACACACACACACACACACACACACAGATTCTCTTGTGCACTCCTACATGCAAACACATATTTGCAAACACATTCTTGCAGGTACTCGTAGGCCCAAACACATTCTCTCTCTCTCTCACACACACACACACACACACTCACACACATTCTAGTACATACTCCTACTCACTAACAGGTATTCACTCACAAACACCTCGCTCTCTCTCTCGTTCGCAGCACAGTTCCATCTCTCCCCACACACTGATCGGTGGTGAGCGCTGCTTTAATCGCGAATAAGAACAGCTTTGATCTGTGATCAGTGGGAGTAATATTTGGCTGGGAGATCGGGAGAGGAGCGCGTACGCATTAGCCCCCCTGTCGTCTGTCGAGGCGAATTAATTCGGAGCTGCCTAGGACTGGGCTTCGTAGGCTTGAAGGGGGAAGTTCCCAGAACCGAATCCGTCTCTGCTCTGCCGCGCTGGCCTCTCGACGTCCCCCGACTGGCAGTCGGAGAGGAGGCGCGGAGAGGCCGTGTGTGGGAGTGTCGCCTCCTCTCTCCTCCATCCTCCCGCCGCTCCTCCTCTCTCGTTTACCATCAGACTGCAGCCCCTCCTGCGCTTCACCTCCGAACACCAGGGCAGCCCGGCTTTCAGAAGGAAAAACCGTTCGGTCTTTCAATGCCGGCACTTTCCAAAGAGTATTTTTATTATTGGAAATATTTAAGTGTTCTCAAATTTAAAACAATTCTGTGAGACGAAGATGCTTCCAAAATTGGAATGGAAGCTTGCTAAATATCAAAGAAAAGTACAATAAATACCTGTGAACTCTTAAAAGCTCCATATTTGGTTTGACTACTCTTTGCATAAAAAATTTTGAACTCCTTCTTGCAGTTTAAGAGTCTTATTTAGATATTTGGCTGTTTGGTTGTTTTAAGCTTATTGGAGAACTTGAAACCGTTCTTCTGGAAGCTCACAGTCTGACTTGCCTCTCTCTTCAAATAATCTCTTACGGCTTTAATGATGATAAGATCAGGGCTCTTTAGAAAGCTATGGGCCGAATTTACAAAACATGTTTAGCCAGCGTTTTTCTAGTCATCGACTAAGCTTAAAACTCCGACTAAACATGGCCTACGCGCGCGCAGCTGAACCCTTTTGATGATCGTATATTAAAACCGAGGATCATCACCCGAATAGTTGTCCACGTCTAACTTTCCGCGCGGGCGTAGATTCTTTCATGAGCCGATCTTGGAGTTATTGTTCGGTAATCTCGGTATCAGTGTTAGTCTACGCCAGCGGGGAACGGAGTGTTTTGGAGAATGCGCAAGAAAAAACAGTCTGAAAATGTACAAATTGACAATTTTACTGTGGACCAACAATTGTGACTTAAATATTTCATTCAAGGAACTAAGTGAAGGACAAAACGGAAAAATTTAATTGAAAACAAGAAAAGCTATATAGATTGGTAACTGGGCGCTGCGCATTCCAGGAAAAACACCAGTTACACAAGACCCCAAGGATGTTTCCCAATGTTACTCACAGGTGACTAGGCCTAAGACACAACTTGGAATAACATTGTAATTTGGTGATCAACTTTAAACACCTGATCATCATCTGATCAGTCGAGTTAAAAACGTCAGAAAAACTCCTTTGTCAATTTGGCCCCATATGTTCTTAGCAAATTTCGTTTATACTATATTTTTTTTGTTGGATAATTTATTTATATTTTATTAATTCAGTGTTGACTCAAACTTGCTTTTTTTCATTTTTAAAATTTAGATTAAAAAGCATAAAGGCTGCCTGAGCCTTTTGTACAATATCGTGCATGTTAACTTTATTTTCCGGCTTTGTTTCGTTTTGTTTCTCAGGGTATATTTTGCCCTGTTCGGTTGTTCAGAATTAGCCACAGCTTTTCAATTAAGCCTTTTATACTCTGAGTATTCGGTGCTTTTTTGTGGCTTCCCGTTGGCTCTTTGATGTGCCGTTGTTTCTTTGAAGTCATTAGCTTTAGCCTTGGGTGCTTGCAGTTTCAGTGGGGCAGTGGTTCCCTAACCCCTCCTGGAGTCGCCACAGCTGGTTTCAGGTGTTCGATCTGCTCCATCTTAAACACAAGTGATATTACTGATCAAGGATCAGGTGCTCATGCAGTGAAGTGGCAACCTCGGCTCAAGGGCATTGGACTGGTGTCGTTGTGGGTAGCATGAAGTCAACTCTTGCAATATTTTTGTTGCTGTCGGAACAGAACCAGTCATATGACTGACTGTTCGGGGGTGGGGGTTTAGTAGTCCCTTTGAGGCAACGGGCTGATGTCAGCTATGGCCTGCCTACTTGACAGTATCCACACCTGCCATCTTGCTATTAGCATTAGCACTGGCAGCGTTAGCGATATCGCTTTGCCAGGGGAAAAAGAACGCTTTCTCCGCACTTTCTGGCCGAATGGGTGTTCTTTGCCGTCTCGCTCACACATTGTTTGGAGCAGTATTTAACTACTCCCTCCACAGGTTTTCATCCACAGGTTTTATCGCTCTCTGTCGCTTAAATAGAAACAGTTTCAGTTATTGCCAGCATTTATCCATGCCCAAGGTTCTGGGCGAGCCACATTGATCTAGCTGTTGTTATGGAACTCAAACACCTATCCTGAAGGGCCGCTCTCTCTCCAGGTTTATGAACGCTCATGGAAGACCATAGTAGTTGCAGGTTTTACTACAGTCCTGGGGACAGTTTTAGGTCCAGAGCTGCTGGTTTATTTTCACAGTCTTATTTTCACGGTTTCTGCTGGTTTGTATGTTTTTTTTCCCACAGTAGTTAATGGTGGGCATAGAAATGTGATGTTTCATCAGTCAAGGAACCAAAAGAAGGATTTTTTTTTTTTGCTGAAACGCACTGAACACAATGTGGATACTGCCGTGCGGAGTCTGAAATCCTGGTTTTACCCTCTTGTGTTTATTGTGCTGCTCTCTGTCAGAAGTACTGAGCTGTTTTGGTCAAATGAACGCCCAGATTTGGCTTTAGCGTTTGGTAATTATGGTGTTGTTTATGTGAACTGCTGTGTTTCTTCCAGGTTCGCTAAGCTGCGCAGCCTAAACCTCTCCAGTAACCATCTGGGCCAGTTTCCCTCGGCCCTCTGCAACATCCCCACCCTGACCGAGGTCAACCTCTCCTGCAACTACCTGACCTCTGTGCCCAGCGCTGTGGGCTCCATGCACAGGTGAGTCTCAAGAAGTGATGTCACGCACAGGCGAGTCACAGGAAGTGATGTCAGGAGTGACAGGACAGGGGAGTTTAAGGTCAGGACTGGGGGTCATATAAAACTCGGTCAGTCTGTTTCCAGACTGGCAGTGATGAAGCTGGTCTTGTTCTGAGTACAGTGGTTATTCAGTTCAATTCCATTTTTTTTGTATGACGTCTTCACAGAAGGACCGTTAGAAAGATGCTTTACAGGGTAGAGGGGCAGTGATGGGCCTAAATCCTCAAAATAACAATCAAGCCAAACACTCTCTGCAGAAACAAAAAAACCATCAAATAGTGTTTGGGTAAAAAAAATGTACATTGTCAAAGTAAATATGCGTGTTGGTGTATGTGTGTGTGTGTGTGTGTGTGTATGTGAATGTAAGTCCATGTGCTTGTGGAAGCATGTCTGTGTCTGTATTTGTGCAAATAATGCGTGTATGCTTTTGCCATGGTTTTGCGGGTGCAGTGTGGTAGTTCGAGTTTCAGGGTCTTAAAAATAGAAACATGGGAAACTGCAGCTATACATATAAATGGACCTGAAGCACCCTGTTGGGCTCCCATTGTGTGAAAAACAGTCTGTACCGCAGTGGTCTGGGCACAGTTGACGGCCTCAATAGCCGTGGCCACAGAGAGTACTGTTTCTGAAATCCCCTACATTCTGGTCCAGAATCCCGGACGGCACTGATCCTGCTGTGAACGCTGCCACCTGGCGGCCAAAAGTGGGAACTACAAGTCGCGGGCTTCTCATCAATCGGTTTTAATTCTTATAATTAACTTACAGATCGGACGATTCCTTTTTTCCGTGCAAGTTTAATTCATACTGTTGTCGAACTTGCGGATCCACTTATGGAAACTGACAATTAAAACCGTCGTTTTAATTGCAGTTCGTAGACAGCTAGGTGCAGATCTTGGAAGCTTACTGAATATGAACGTTTGTGTTGAACCAGGTTCCAATTATAAAGTGCGTTTCTCCCTGGTGTCTCTGCCAGCCTGCAGACGCTGCTCCTGGATGGGAACTGCCTGCGCTCCCTGCCGGAGGAGCTGGGGGATCTGCCCAACCTCAGCTACCTGGGCCTGTCCTTTAACCAGTTCAGCGCCGTCCCCCTGGTGCTGGAGAGGCTGCCGGCTGTGGAAAGGCTGTGTATGGCGGGGAACTGCCTGACCGCACTGGAGCTGCGAGCTTTCCGCCTGCTGAGGGTTAAACATGTGGACCTGAGGTGCATACAGTAATATACAGTACAGTACACACACACATACACTCACATGTGCATGCACACACACACACACACACTCAATCACCCATACGCATGCTCACATACGCTCACACACACACACACATACTCACGCACATGCACGCACTCGCACGCACACACACACACACACACACACACACACACACACACACACAGGCTGACCGCGCTCGATCTGAGAAGTTTAAACATGTACACCATGGGTACAAAGATAGACAAGCGCAGTGACTCATTATAAACCCTCATACGCAAGCAGTAACATGCAGCACACTCACACTTACACAGGCATTTGAGTTAAAATGCAGTTTACTCTTTCACACACACACACACACACACACACACACACACACACACACACACAGAGCACACATTCTGACCACCCTGAGGGCCGAGCACGTGCACTTGCGATAGAGATGCAATGTGCGCATGACTGCACACTCATTAAGAAGCACTAAACTCAGCCACTCATGCATATTCACACGTATTAGCATACTGTGCACTCATTCACATCAGTGCACATTATGTAGGCAGATACAGTACTGTGGCTCACTTGCTCTGCCATACAATATTAACACAATGCACAGCTTACATGCTATCCATTTGCATACTGTCCACGCACATACTGACGTATAGAGTTCTCGCTCTCTCACTTCCACTAACACACATGCACACACAGTTCACACAGTGACATGCGTGTGCACGAACAGAAATTCTCTCACACATACACACTGACACACATGCTTAAAATTCAGTACCTCCAACTCATGGGCTTTAACTGTTCCCATTTATGATGTTTTTGAGCATATTTGCTGGGGAGTGGGGAACTCTGCTCGGTCTAAAATGAACATCATCCTGCTCTGCTCCTGACGGTGTGCGAGGCTGTTGGATGACGTTCGTAAGACACTGGAAGGTTAGCAGCAGTGTTAAAGGGCACAGTTCCTGCCGGAGGCACGAGAGTGTACAATCATTATCCAACGGCCTCAGAAACCAGCACACGTTTGGGTGACTTGCAAGTTTTTTAAGTTAATCTGTCACTGCTGTACACGGGTAGCGGTTGCGTGTCAGATGTTATGACCTCACTGCCCATATAGCCTCACAGACGCCTGCCTCAGAATACTAATGTGTCCAACAAGACGCCACTTCCTGTGTGAAAAGCACTGGGCGATGTGGGCTCTATCGTAGTTTTTTATTTTTTAATCCAATTTTGATTCATTTATTGTTATTTCATATTTATTGTCAGAAGAATTTCAATATTTATGTAATTGTGGGCACTTAACTGACGTGTGAAGTTCATGCCGTTGTATAACTTTTTATCTCTTGTCAGAGTTAGTAAGTTACCTCATTGTGCCCAGTGGGGGCCCTGTATCTGGTTAGGGGAGGATGTAGTGCCCTTGTTTGGCAGCATGACAGATCAGACATGGGAAATGTACCCTCACACACCATATTGAGCTTTAAATTGAGTATCAGTCATTTTGTAGCGATGAAAATAGTGTTGTGAAATTGTTAATTTGTTCTGCTATATAGTGCAGTACAAGGCATACCAAAATATAGCGCAAATTCGATATAACATCACCTCTTTTGCCTCTTTAATAGCTTCGTTTCCTCAGGAAGTCTTCTCAAACTCCCTCAATCAAACTGTGGTTACAGAACATCATGTTCCTTCTGAATCTTGAGAAAATCAAGTTTACTTTGAGGGGGTTGCACTAATGAATTTTCCACTCTCTGGAGACCACTCCTTGACTGTATAGTTGGGCTCGCTCCTGCTGAAGCGGCTCTGTAGATCTAAGACCTTGTCCTGCTGACAGTGGAGGCGTCCCTCACTGCCTGCCCGCCGCCACCACATATTACTCTTACGCCTGTTAGTCAATGACCATTCATCTGCTTTCAGGAAAGGGCCTTGTAAGTGACTCAAATGCTTCATAAACTGTGGTTTATTGTTGAACCCGGTTTCTATGGATTCATGCTGGTCATCTCCGCCGCCGTGTCCGCGTCCGTAAACCGTTCCTTGTCGGAGCGCTACAGACTGTCATTTTTGACCTAGTATTTTCATATTGGATACGGACGTGTGTTATATGTAAATTATGACAGCTATCGATTTTGGTTGCCATGGCGACAGTGTTGGCTGAATAATGCTCAAAAAAGGGGTGAAACGGGCTTTTGGGGGCTACACGTATGCAGTCGCGACCGACAGGACTGTTTCATTTTATTTATTTATTTTTTATTTTTTTGTTTTTGCTTGTTTATTGTCTTAACTTCAGTTATTTATTCAGTTTCTTTCATTATTATCTAGTTATTTATTTCTTTTTTTATAAATATATTTATCTAGCTATTATTATTGTCCCCCACGGCCGCGTTAGCGAGCTGAGCGGGTGACTCAGTATTCAGCTCTGTCAGGCCATCCGTCACGTCCCGTCTGTTGTGAACTCGATATCACAAGAACGGTTTGACTGATTCCATTCATCTTTGGCTTCAATGTGTACTAGTGTGATACGTCGACCCCAGTCGATTTACATGACCTGGCGGGGGACATGGCCACATTTAGTGGCAGCGCTTGTTGTTATTATAATTATTATTACTATTATTTACCATTTTTTGTGCTTTGTCACCACATCCTTTTTGTGTGGGTCTGGGGTGGGGTGGGGTGGGGGTTAGGGTGTAGAGTTCTGAATTTTGTATAATGTATAAAAATTTTATTAAAAAAAATAGAAATATAGCACAAAGAAGGTGTTCCCAAGACTTCCCATCATGCATTGTGGCATGTCTCACTGTGTTGTTTGCGTTTGCGATAATAATTACAAATGCTCAGCATACTATGCTGCTGCGTGTAATGTGAATATAGGCCACTGGATGGCAGTATTTACCTTTTTTTTTATTCAGCTCAGACTGGAGCTATGTTTAGACATGTCCTGGACATGTCTGGGGCAAGTCCCCGAAAATTAAAAAAAAGAGGTCTAAATGTGGGTGGGGTCTGCAAAAGAGTATATAAGGAAAAGAATTGAGACAGTAAAGTAGTAGGAGAAATTGCAAGAAGAAGGATACATGTGACCAGACCTGTCATTTCTGTTCAAGACCTGTGAAGTTTCTTTTGTGGATTTTTCTCACCCAGGACATCACCAAGCCGCCCCACAAAAAGGACTGTAAATATTTCTTTTTGTTTTTGTTATAATCAATCTTGGTCATTTAGTTGTAGGTTATTGTTATTGTCTTTGTTCATTAAATGTGTTTAAGTTTTAAAAAACTGTGTGTCATACCTTGCTGTTGCTGTTGTTTTAAATGTAATAACAAATTGGGGCCATAACAAGCGTAACTCCCAGATAGTGTGTGAAATGTTTCTACAGCTGTCTGCCCTAACTCTCAGGGGAGTGTTCTGTGTAGCAAACACTATATAGTGAGCGAGTAGGTGCGTGCACTTGTGCTAATTCCCACCGCACACACGGGTTCACTGCATGCGTTGCTGCCTCTCGCTGACCTTTACCTTCGCTCTCCCCGTTTCTCTCAGGCTCAATAAGATATGTGAGCTGCTGCCGGAGGAGCCGGACTTCCTGCGTCATGTGACGCAGCTGGACCTGCGGGACAACCGGCTTCAGAGCCTGGACGCCTCCATCTTCCCCCGGCTGGAGGTGCTGCGCTGCGACAGGAACCAGCTCTCCTCCCTCAGCCTGCGGGGAGGCCCCCTGAAAGCGCTCTACGCCTCGGGGAACAGTATGCACCTCCCCGCCCTCTACTGCCGCGTACTCCACTGCATGGACAATGTGCATAGCTTAACACATACCTGCTCGGAGGGGGGGTCTGTGAATCATGTTTCTCTGCAGTGATTGGTGGAATAGGTCACGTGACCCTTCCTGTGATTGGACGAGTGGTGTCAGTGGGGAGATTAGAGGAGTTTGGTTCAAGCAGTTGATTAGACCAGTTCAAGCGTTTGGATGCGTCCAGTTTGATGGCTATAAGTGACTGGAGGCGCTCGGTCACATGGCTGTAGAGTGTTTGCAAGAGATGAGTCGGATGTCTGTTCTGTGATTGGTGAAGCTGGGTTTCATGCGCGCAATCAGATTGGAGGAGCTGGGTCGCACAGCTGTGCTGTGATTGGTGGAGGTGGATCACTTGGCCGTAGAGTATTTGTTGGGATGTTTGCTCTGCTACGGGGCTTTCGCACCATACGCGCAATCGCAACATCACGCCGAGCAAGACCACCGTTTTCAATGGAGTACGCGACGCAGATGAGCTGAGGCGCAATTTTAAGCGACGTGCAGCAGCTTGATTTTCCGCAAAGCTTGGCGTCCGAAGGTCAATTGCATTGAACCTTGACCTCAAATTGTGCTGACCTTTCTAAAGTGCGTCCAATGCAGAATTTGCGAGAGTATATTTGCGGAAGTGTCCTAGCAACAATTGACAGTAAAGGAAAAATTAATTCTGCGTGTCCGAGCATCCGGAGTTAACCAACTCCACAATTAAAATGTTCAGGAACTTGGGCAAAAAAACACTGGCATGGATATACGGTGTGAAAAAAAATTGTCCGTTATTTACATGTTTCACATTCTGATTCCAAAGAAGCCAGACAGAAGCATTGCTGAATAATTTAAAGCGACACATCCGCGAAAATGTTAAATTTGCTACATTAATCCGGAGAACGTTGAATATATTTACCCAATAAACCACGAGGTGGCGATCTGGAGAGGAAAAAAATCCCTATTATAATTTATCAGCTTTAGCTACATTCACTTAAGTTATCCCTTCATGCTAACTTGCTCCCTCATGACGTAATGCGCTTGATCTCACTCTCAACCTCGCGCAAACTATGTGCTTTAGCGCGTATGGTGCGAAAGCAGCCTTATTGGTAAAGTTGGGCGACATAGCTGCGCTGTGATTGGTAGAGGTGGATCACATGGTTCGGCAGTGATTGGAGGTGCAGGATCATCTGGCAGTGCTGTGATTAGTGAAATGGGCTCATGTGGCGGTTAGTAAAATGCTGCGGATGATGTTCTAATTCTCTCCTGTTTGTTTCTCCCCAGAGCTGAGCCAGCTGGCGGTGTCTCCTGTCCCTGCTAACCTCACCTGCATGGACGTGTCCAGGTGAGTCCGACCCGCGTATTTGCTCCTGATGGACTGGGCGCATTAATACTGACTGCTATGGTCTCCACTATAGTGCGTATAACTGAGCAAAAGAGCCGACGGTCTCTCCCTCCTTTAATCTTACCGGACCCTTCTCTCTCTCAGCTGTTCTTCCCCTCTCTCTGGGTTCACTGCCTCACACACCTCTCTATTTAAAGTCCTCCCAGTAAAAAACCCTCCCCATCTGTTGCCTCATCTGTTATTGTCATTGTTAAGTGACAATAACAGTGGTAGCTCCCTCCAAAGCTCTGTTTGCTGTCTACGTTAGCTTCGTCCTCAGGACTGACTCTTTACTGACAGTTAGCAGATATTGTTATCCCACTGAGATACTTACACGCACAGATGGGAGGCCGAAGTTCGGTGATCAGCGGTAGTGTGAAATCCGGGGTCAGGAAGTGAAAGTTTGCAGCAGTGTTGTGTTCTTTGTAACCGGATAGGCTAATAAGCTCCAAGTTCCAGTCAGGAGGTACAAGTAACTGGTGAAGTCACCTAGCCGAGTTGATTGGTGGAGGAAACGCATAGAACCTCTCACTTCCTGATCTGTGAGCCAGTGACAGTGATTGTCTCCTGCCCCAGATTCACATGACATTATGCTCAGCTTTTGTTGCTCACGCGCACGTTCAGATGCCTGCAGAAACGGGCATAGTTGGCGGTAACCCGTTTGTGTTTACAATAATGAAAATCATGAACGGAGTGCTGTCTTCTCACTGCAGTACTGTCTCCCACCCCACGCACACTCCCCTGACCTCACAGGAACCAGCTGGACTCCCTGCCCGGGTGGCTGTGTGACATTAAACAGCTGGAGGTTCTGGACGTCAGCCACAACTGCATCAGTGAGCTCCCAGCTCGGTGAGTGCACAGTTCCACCCCGCCCCCTGATCTGTGGCCGCACCCATACCACGCCCCCAATGAGTCTTTCTCCACCCCCTCCATCAGGCTCCACCCCTCTCCACTAGGCCCCATCCCCTCCCCCGTGATGTCACACAGCCTTTCACGGGGGAGGTCTGCAGTCTGATAGCCATTCTCCCGAGTCCCCACTGTGGGGCGGCTGTAGTTATACTTCATTTCTCTGCTTTAGGAAGCAATTCATCAGGCTACCACAGTCAGGCATGCCTGAGAATAATATCACTATGTAATATGAAGCACACGAGTATTTAAGGTATCTGATCGCCAGCGTTATCTGTGTTGCAGTAGCACTTGACAGTGACAGTGAGACTGAACAGAGAGGACTGCAATGTTCTCCATGGCTCATAACTATATTTATGTGAAAGCACAGATTATTGGAGCTGTGCTGAAATATACAGCCAGGAAGCAGAAATGATCCTGCTCTCCGAACGTTACGGCCTGCGAGGCTCTTCGCCGTGTAGAGGCCTGTGGCTGCTGTAAGTTCCGTATCCCCCTCTGCATATTTCATGCTGCCGCGGTCTGTTTCTCCCTCGTCGACTTTTATTGCGCTGTTCGGCGTGGAGTGGGTGTCTTGACACCTCTGGGGACTTGCCTGGTCTTATTGCACATTACATTTTGGTACAGTGCAGTCACTGTGACTGAGTGTTCGCCCATGGTCTCGCTAACAGTCTGAGCAGCTCTTTTTAGTGGCTTTTTGTTCTATTTTGCGTATTAGCCGAGGGCGCTAATGAGGCAGAAGGTAATGATGTTTTGCAGTGGACTGATATAAAAGAGCTCTTTTAAAAGCTCAGGGGCTTTTAAAAAGATCCACTCCAGAGCGCCGGGAATGTACGCGTGTGTGTGTGTGTGTGTGTGTGCGTGTGTGTGTGCGTGTGGCTGTGTGTGTGTGTGTGTGTGTGTGGTGAGTGTGGATTTTGTAGATATGGGTGTCGAGGTAGACTGCTGTGTCTGTATTCAAGTCAGGAGCAATAGCTGTGTGTGCGTGTGCGTGTGCGTGTGTGTGTGTGTGTGTGTGTGTGTGTGTGTGTGTGTGTGGATTTTGTAGATATGGGTGTCGAGGTAGACTGCTGTGACTGTATTCAAGTCAGGAGCACAAGCTGTGTGTGGGTGTGTGTGTGTGTGTGTGTGTGTGTGTGTGTGTTTGTGTGTGTGTGTGTCTGGTTGTGTTGCCTGTGTGAATTGTATGTGTGTATACCTTCAGATATTAACATTTAGTCTGTGCGTTTGTGTGGGTGTGTGCATTTCATTATTCAATAATTCATCCTGACTGGTAGAGAGCATTTTGCTTGCTAATTACTTCAAATAAATCAAGTGCTTATATTTTGGAAAAAAAAAAAAAGATTCCTCAAACTGAGCGAGGGGAGCGCAGCTGAATATCATGTTTGTTTTCCCCTGTGGAGATTGGGGAAGTTTCTGAAGGGAGCGCAGTTAGAGTCCGCCGTCCGCTATATCGCTTCGCTCTCTGTGGCGCTCGCAGCGGGGAGACGGTGCGCTCGTTTGAAACCGAACATCAGCCGGAGAGACCTTAACCGCACTGACTCAGCCCCAGCGTTCGTGACTCAGTGCTGTTCGAGCCGCGCACAAATGATCCTACGTCTGACCTGGGCTGTTCGTCAAGGAGAAACCCACGACCACAGGAGTTGTTCGGGTGGTCGCCATGACAACGCAGCCCTGATTCCTCCGAGTTTGGGGACGTGGGCGATCCGGGAGCGAAATCCATCCGATCCATCTCGCTCCATCTCTCTTTCTTCTGTTGAAAAATCGCCTCCTTTCTATCATTCTGTCTCTGCTCATCATCGGTCAATAAACCTCCTCTCTGTCTGTCCCTCTCTCTCTCTCTCTCTCTCTCTCATGCTCTCCTTCCTTTTATCAGGCAGCTAAAACCACCTCTCTATCCCTCTCCTCTTAATTAGTCACCAAAGTTACCTCTCTTACTCCTGCTCTCTCCCCTCTTCCATCAGACACAGAAATCACCTCTCGTTTATTTATCAGTGACAAAACCACCACTTTCTCCTTCCATCTGCCTCTGTTCCCTCCATCAGACACCAAAATATCTCTGTCTATCTCTATCTTCCTCTCCTTTCATTATCAATCTCAGAACAACCTCTTTTTCACTTTCTATCTTTCTCTCCTCTGCCATTTTATCAGTCAGAAAAACTATTCCTCTCGCTCTCATTGCCATTTCTACTGGTACTGCTCTGACAGAGAGCCGGTGCATCTCCCACTGCCGGAAACGCACACGGATGAAATCCCCCTCTGTCAGACGTTTGCTGAGTGTAGAGATCCCACTGCTCTCTCCTCCCCAGTTCCCCGCCAGTGCGTTTCTGCCTCAAACGAACACACTCGCTCCGTCGGCTCCCGCTCGCGTCGTAGTGATGGATTCCAGCGGCGAGCGGCCGCGTGACTCCGCAGATTTACGTTTCCTCTCGCGTTCTCTCCAAGCCGTGCATCACCACCGCCTCCGGCCTCGTAAATGAAACGTACTTCACCAGGGTCTCATTTTGTCCAAAACGGAAAAGCAGCGGAGTGACGTTAATCCGTTGAAAGTACATTATGGCCGGAGTGTGTGACGTGTACAAGCGCCCATGTTCCTTATGCCTGACTGGCCCCCAGGCATTTCATGAGCCATTTAATTTAGCTTTGAGAAATAGCTTTGCGCCGTTAATGGGAGGCTGAAATGTACTTGTAGAATAATCATAACTTTTAACTGCAGCAAAGTCTCAATCTTTTCGTTAGAGTTTTAAGGCCTGCTTCTCTGTTCTGTGCGCGGTCTCTGTCTCCGACTCTGGCTGTGCCAGTACAGTGGCTGTCAGCAGAATTCAGGTGGCGTTTGAAGAGCTGTCATTGGAGCAGGAGCAAAGCGCAGGGGCAGAAGTGCTTCGCTTGGCAAACACAACCCTGCTGTCTCATTTGTGTCTTTTCTTTGTACCTCAATTCCTGAACAACTGAGCATCTCCGATACCTGACACTCGTAAACATCCCTTCACACTCGTGCTGACAAGCTAAAACCTGCTGTACCTGGCTGTGTGTGTCTGTGTGGGTGTATGTATCTGCATGTGTGTGTGTGTGTGTGTGTGTGTGTGTGGTGTATTTGCAGTGTTTGTATTCTGCACTCAGTGTTTTTTTTCTCACTGCTTGCATGTGTTTGTCCGTGCGTGTATCTGTTTTTCCTCAATTCCATGTGTGTGTTATTCACTGTGTTGGTTTATGTGTTTATTTTATTGACTGTGTGCGCATATGCGAGTATGTGTTACCTCTGCGTGTTTGTTCAGGTGTTTTTTTTTATTTGCTGTGTGTGCGTGTGTGGGCATGTGTGATTGACTGAATATGTGTGTTCACCTGTTTATTTGCTGTCTGTGAGTTATTGGTTGTGTGGGCGAGCCCATGAGTGTATGCGTTTTATTCACTGCGCTTGTGTGTGTTTACTATCCTCACTGCATGTTTGTGTTATCCTCTCACAGTGTGTGTTTTTGCTTGTGTTTCATTAACCATTTTTGTGCGTTTTCTCACAGACTTTTCTGCAGTAGCAGTCTTAGGAAGCTCCTGATTGGACATAACCGGTTGCCGCGGTTACCAGAGCGGGTGGAGCACACGCTGGTGGAGGTGCTGGACGTCCAACACAACCAGCTGGGGGAGCTGCCTACCAATCTGTTCCTCAAAGCCCACAGGTAGGCCCCCTATGGAACCTAAACACTTATACAGTATCTGACAGGTATTCCCCCTGCAGCATCTAAACACTTATCTGTGAGGTATTCCCCCTGCAGCGCTGACCACTTATATCTGACAGGTATTCCCCCTACAGCATCTACACACTTATCTGTGAGGTATTCCCCCTACAGCATCTACACACTTATATAGGACAGGTATTCCCCTTACAGCAGCTAAACACTTTTATCTGACTGGTATTCACCCTACAGCATCTACACACTTATATCTGACAGGTATTCCCCCTGCAGCACTGAACACTTTTATCTGACAGGTATTCCCCCTACAGCATCTACACACTTATCTGTGAGGTATTCCCCCTACAGCATCTACACACTTATATCTGACAGGTATTCCCCCTGCAGCATCTACACACTTATATCTGACAGGTATTCCCCCTGCAGCATCTAAACACTTATATCTGACAGGTATTCCCCCTGCAGCACTGAACACTTTTATCTGACAGGTATTCCCCCTACAGCATCTACACACTTATATCTGACAGGTATTCCCCGTACAGCATCTCCACACTTTTATCTGACAGGTATTCCCCCTACAGCATCTACACACTTTTATCTGACAGGTATTCCCCCTACAGCATCTACACACTTATATCTGACAGGTATTCCCCCTACAGCATCTACACACTTTTATCTGACAGGTATTCCCCCTGCAGCACTGAACACTTTTATCTGACAGGTATTCCCCCTACAGCATCTACACACTTATATCTGACAGGTATTCCCCCTGCAGCGCTGAACACTTATATCTGACAGGTATTCCCCCTGCAGCATCTACACACTTCTATAGGACAGGTATTCCCCCTGCAGCATCTAAACACTTATATCTGACAGGTATTCCCCTTACAGCAGCTAAACACTTATATCTGACAGGTATTCCCCCTGCAGCGCTGAACACTTATATCTGACAGGTATTCCCCTTACAGCAGCTAAACACTTATATCTGACAGGTATTCCCCCTGCAGCATCTAAACACTTATATCTGACAGGTATTCCCCCTGCAGCATCTAAACACTTATATCTGACAGGTATTCCCCCTGCAGCACTGAACACTTTTATCTGACAGGTATTCCCCCTACAGCATCTACACACTTATATCTGACAGGTATTCCCCCTGCAGCGCTGACCACTTTTATCTGACAGGTATTCCCCCTACAGCATCTAAACACTTATGTCTGACAGGTATTCCCCCTACAGCATCTACACACTTATATCTGACAGGTATTCCCCTACAGCATCTACACACTTATGTCTGACAGGTATTCTCCCTGCAACATCTGGCAGGTACGGTATTTCCCCTGCAGGATCTGAGCACTGTATAACAGGCCTGTAGACCCCCTGCAATATCTAAACACTTATATCCGACAGGAAGGCACCTCTGCTGAATCTGCACACTTTATCATGGAGAGTTTGGCCCCCTGCTGTGCCCCCCCATAACATAGACATGGGCCCCCGGAGTACCACCCCACATCAGAACAGGCAGTCAGTCTCCTTGCTGCATCTAAACACTTTGTAACGGGCAGGTAGACCCAGTAATGCACTCAGACCCTTCACAGCCGACGGCGTTTCCCCCCACTGACCTCCACATTCCTTTACCATATCAGCTGCATGTCATTAGTTCAGTCTCTCCACAGCCTTTGCTGGGATGTGGTTACAGATTGTGGTCGTAAGGACGGCATTTATTTTTACGAGATCGTGTTCCCAGTTGCAATCGTGTTGATCGTGCAGCCTCGTTTCCTTGCTCTAGTGTAATGGGTGGTCCATGATTGATTGCTCTCTCTTGCCCAGCATGATTATCTCGCAGGCATGCGCCAATACACTTACACGCTAGCACATACCCACACACTCACGCAGGCACACATGTGCGTGGAAGCACACAGACATAGCATGCTGAGTATTTATGATGCAGGCTGCCTTGGGAAAGCACTGGAACACCGTACAGGCCTGGAGGATAAATCTTCGAGCTCCGGACAGAAATACAGACCTGGAATTGTGGGTAATACTCTGTACTCCAGGGCCATATGAATAGAACTGTCTCTAACTGCCCCCTTACACTGCAGCTATAAATACTCAGTTTAAACAAGTATTTTAACCCTAAGAGCACCATGGGCAACTATTGTTGTCCAATGATGCAAGATATCAAAATCAGGCGCTGTTGAAAACCTATCATGTGGCAACTTGTTTAAAAGAGCTCCCCTGCCACATGATAGGGTTTCAACAGCTCAAGACAGTCAAACTTTAAATTCCTTGAAAATTTATTCGGTGCTCTATGGGTTAATATAGTGTTATGAAATAAAATATAATTTTCATACTTTTTTGCTAAATGAAAACACAAACTAGACAATCTGCAATCTGGTCTCCTGCAGCTGCATGGGTGTAGCCCCCGAAAGCCCGCTTCGTTCCTTTTTTGCCCAGTATTCGGCCAATACTGTTGCCATGGCAACCAAATCGAAAGGTGTCATAACTGAAGTATAACACGTGGCCATAACAAATATCAAAGTAATCAGTCAAAAATTACAGCCCGTACGACGTCCACAAGGAAGTGTCTATGAATGCAGAAGCAGCGTTGGCGGCAGAGACGACAAGCATGAATCCATAGTAGCCGCCCAGGGGCTACAATAAATAAACTGAAGACGGGTGATGGGATCACGGCAGCTGCTTTTTGTGACCCCGAGCTTCCAGCGCTCTCTCTCGAACCGCACCTTCCTTTGAACTCGACCTTTTTATTTAATCTCAGCTGCACACCTGTAAAGTTATATGACTGCATCTTGCATGGCTGTGACGCAATGGCTGCGACAAAATCTGCCCTCACACTGACTGGCAGATTTTTAAACACTTGGTAAAATATTCCAAATCAATTCTTTGGTAGTTCCTGCTACAATAGGTGTCTCAAGGGCCATATTTTGCCATGACGACACGTGTGTGTGTGTGTGTGCGCGTGTGTGTGCGCGTGTGTGTGCGCGTGCGTGTGCGCGTGCGTGCGCGTGCGTGTGCGCACACACGCGCACACACACATGCACACACACAAACACACACACACAGGTCATAAGATGAAAACAATGCAACCTCATGCTGTTGCGGCTTGTAACAAGCCAGTATTTTCTACTTTAAAGAAAAAAATATAGATCTTTTTGTCTCATTCTAAAACTATAACTTGTTGAAATGGGTTTCTTTGCTTTGGATAAAGTGAGTTACTTCATGTGTTAACACACTTGTGATGGGTTACTCAAAAATTATTACTTTTTTTCATCCCTATTCATATGAAGATTTACTTTCAAACAATGTGACATTTATTGCTTGAAATCCTGTCGAAGGCCAGAATCGGCGATAATTCACCAGATAGTCTGTTCCCATGCACTCTGTAGAACCATATGTCGGTTTTTACTGTTTATCTTTATTTTTAATTAAATACCGGAAGCGTGCATTTGCCGAGGGAGCAGTTTTGCTGTGCAGAATGCAGATGAATAATAGAACTAATGTGGAAAATATTTTTAAATTGCAAAATTACTACTTCAAAGCTGAGCTTCGAAAACATTGAAAAATTAGCTACTTCCCATCTAATAAACATGAACCTTTTCGCTGAAGGGCCTCTGTACCCAAACTTTTCAGAACTTTTGGAGTTATTATCAAATAAAATATCCACATTTGTGTACAGGACCAAAGGGTATTGACACCTTAAGGCCTAGCTTGCGCTGTGACCATACCGTCTCAACATTCCTCTGCAGGTTGTTACCCACACAGAATTGTGTCAGTGGAATATCTTGGCTCCTTTTGTGGTGGGGTGATTTTATATAATATTACTGCCATCTGACCTGGAGTACACCATATTGTTCTTCTGAGATAGGTCTTTATTGTGGTCTGTTTGCAGGCATTGTGCATAGCTATAGTTATTGGTTTGTAAACACAGTAGATTGTCTCTGTAGTATGATATCTGTAATTGACGGTTTTACACTACATTAGGTATGCGGTGGAAATCTACGCCATGTCCGAGAATCCTGTTTGCATATTACTGTTATCATAGAATCTTCAACCTGACCTTCACTTTATCTGTGGTTGACATATGATTCATATAAATAGTTCAGTGATGTCTGTCGGTTTCGGACATGTGACTGTTGCAGGGCATCTGTATGCGTGTATTTGACAGTTGACAGTTTTATTAATATAACAAGACAAGAACAGGTGCTATTACACACTTCGTACCGTCTTTGAAGGTGTTAATTATTTTGTACTGTTGTAATACAGATTTAATCACTAGACTGTGCTTTCATAGTGTTTTTGTCTAGTGAAGCTGTGCCAAATTGTTTCTATGTTTATCGTGTGATAAGTAGATTTTACTTTTGGTCCGTATTTTGCATTTGTTCCCATTTCCTCAGTTTACGGTGTCTGAATGCTTCGGCCAATCAGCTGGAAAGCCTGCCTCCCTCCAGCCAATCAGAGGAGAGCCACAGCATCCTGCAGGAGCTCTATCTGACCAACAACCGACTCACCGACAAATGTGTGCCTCTACTGACGGGGCACTGCCACCTGAGGGTACTGCACATGGCGTACAACCAGCTGCAGACCTTCCCGGCAAGGTAACACACACACACACACACACACACACACACACACACGCACATGCACTACAAACCCATGTGTACAGCAGTCACATCCAACCACACACAACCAGAGATATGCTAACCCTGACACCAGGTATGAACACACACTTACATACCTCTCTTTCCCCCACTCCCTTTTTTTCTCTCTCGTTTCCTCTCTAATTCCCTTTCTTCCTCCCTCCTTCTCTCCTCCTCCACCCCTCTCTACCCCCGCCTCTCTCTCCCCCTCTCTTCCTCTCCCTCTCCCAATTTCTCTTTCTCAGAGTCAAAAAGTTTCAAAAGTCAAATGTAAAATGCATTATCGGCAATCGAAATATTGCCAAACGCTTGAGATTTAATATAATATGAGCTATTTTGTGGTAACAGCTCCTCTTCTCTCTCTCTCTCTCTCTCTCTCTCTCTCTCTCTCTCTCTCTCTTTCTCTCCATCAGTAAAATGGCTAAACTGGAGGAGCTGGAGGAGGTCGACCTGAGCGGTAACCAGCTGAAGGCCATCCCCACCACCATCCTGAGCTGTCGCCGCATGCACACGCTGGTGGCGCACTCCAACTGCATCCAGGTCTTCCCCGAGGTCATGCAGCTCATGGAGATGAAGGTGAGGGCGGGGCCTGGCTGCTCTTTCTGGCAGGGGATTGGGCCGTGCGCATTGACTGAGTGCTGATCTGAACTGGGCCTGACTCCTGTGTTGCAGTGCGAGTCCCAAAGGAGCAGTGCTGCTGTAAATAGTTAGTGGGTCGTTCCAGTCTAATTAGCAGAGCTCGTTAAGTCCCCGAGCTCTCACCGTTTCGGGGGCATGGTGAATATGAAAAGGGCATGTACGTGCGCGCGCATGTGTGTGTATGTGTGTGTGTGTGTGCGCGGGCGCATGTGTGCGTGAACATATATAGAGGTTTGAGTGTGTGTGGTGTGGCCACAGTATGTACGGTATTTGTTTATATCTATTGTACTTGTCTTGCCTCAGTAGATTTGCATATATTTACATTAGCTATTGCGTATACAGTGAGGTTCATAATTAAGTGGACAAAGACACAATTTTGTCATTTTGATTATGTTACTTTGCACTTGAATTCAACCCTCTCCAGCCCAATTTATTATTTTGAGATATGAAAAATATTTCATTCATGGAGAAAAGTTCTTATACACTAGTGGCTACAGGGGGAACTAACGTTGTATTTTTGCAATACTGAGCTGGAAGGGTAACTTTATCAAACCATTTCCCATGTGGTCTTTATATTTTATAGTCAGTCATCAATTGATTTATTGTTGCAAATTTGCAACATGAGCCTGGAGAGGGTTAAAAAGATAAGAAGTATGAACTGCAAGTCGCCAGCTTTTAATTTCAGGTTGCTTTCATCCATGTCAGATTATTTAAAAAATGAGAGCACCTTGTGTACAGTCCGCATCAAAAATATTGGTGCACTTCACAAAATGTAGAGTAATCATTTGTGTTTTTGGATTTTTATCCTTTCCTTTAATGTCTTATATAGTTTGTGCACTTAAAATGTCTGACAAGTTACAAAACCCAAAGTCCACGAGTCATTCTCTCCAACAGAATGAACAGCTCCTGAACTGGCTGAAATTCCTAGTTATTGTCCAGCCTTTTCTTCCATGCTCTGTCAGGGTCAGGATGCAGACTTATTTGTTAGATTGACCCCCCTTCAAATAGAGACGGGTGGAGCTCATATTGCCATGTCGAGAAGACGCTGATCTTCTGTATGAAGGCACTTTCCCTTTGTGTAGACTTCCATAAGACCATGAAGAGGATAGAATTCATTTGTAACACTACTCCTCTGCGGTACAGTCATGTGATCTCCTCTTTTACTGAGCACTGGTTCCTTAACCTTGGTTTGTTAATCATAATTGAGTAGGATTTCAGGGGGCCTCACTGTCACAGGAGCCAAAACAACCCTGAGCCTGCTCAGCTATAGCTAGAGCTAAAGCTAAATTTTCTGGCTGCAGTAGGTCTCAAAAAAGTTTGGACACAAGCTGAAAGAACATTTAGCAAGTAATTAAGTTAACTGGCATCAGGTGTGTAACATGATTGGCTCTAAAAGGGATGTCTTAGAGAGGCTGAGTCTCTCAGAAGTAAAGATGGCCAGAGGCTCTCCAACCCGTGAAGGCTTGCGTAAAATAAAAATGGAATACTTTAAAATCAATGTTCCTCAACGTCAAATTGCAAAGGCTTTGAATGTCTCATCATCAACAGTGCACATCATCATCAACATTGCTTTTAAGTTGGGCTACGTTGATTGTTATGTCGTCCCATGGCGGTTGTCGAACTGGAAGCGGTCGCAAAAGTATCTAAAACGGCTGCATGTCAGACAGAACGTTGCGAGAAACAGGTGCTGCGAACATTAAAGACATGCTTGATAAAAATTTTGCCAAACTTCTCAAGGTTGCACGCGATGCAAACAGATTGAAATTCCACCAAGAATTCACCGGCTTACCTCACACTTTCAATGTGTTTTCGCCCAAAGAAATATGGATGGATAGTATAATTTATTCCTTGTGGGTTTCAGCAAAGACAAATGCGGTTACTTTAGCAATTTCACGTTTGCAGGCCATCTTTTGAATTTAAAACCACAACGAAGGTGCAGTTCACACACGTACCATTAAGCTTGGGGTTTGTATTTCTGCTCCCTTGATATCGCAATGCATGTGTGAAAATATTTATCGACTGGACTCTACTACGCATGTGTCCCAGCTGACATAGTCTCTTTAAGACCAGGGATCACCAACCCTGTCACTGGAGAGCTATCATCCTGTAGGTTTCTGCTCTACCTCCTATTCAGCACACCTGATTCAACTAATTAACCACTTAACAAGATCACAAGAAGGGCAAATAAGTCGCTAATTATTTGAATCAGGTGTGCTGAAGTGGAGTTGGAGCACAAAGCTTCAGGATGGTAGCTCTCCAGGAACAGGGTTGGTGACCCCTGCTTTAAGACAATGGGGAAGTCATTTTGTTCTGAAATCGCGTGACCAAGAAAGGTAGCAAGTCACATGATGCAGAGTGATTGCCAATGGAAAAAGCTAGTAAGAAACAGGATGCACAACAGTATGCAATGGAAAAACCTAGTAAGTGATCTTACTGGGTTTAACCTTGGGATACTTGACAAAGTTGTGTACTTGCTATGTTTTACCTCTGTGGTCTTGATGCACAGGTAGACATCTTGCCAATGAAAATACTTTATTATCATGCAAATAGACCTAGTAAGTTTGATTGTAATATTAACTTATTTTCGGCCAACATGCAACTTACTAGGTATTTAAGGATACCCCGGTCGGGGGTATCCCCTAGTCGGGGCTGAGGGGTTAAAAGCCATTTGAAGAGAATTGAAGGCTCTGATACCAAAAGTATTCAACTCACAATACATCTTGTTTGAGGAAAAAATGTGCAAATATACACTGCCTGGCCAAAAAAAAAAGTGGCGCACACAAATATTTAGTTTGAAGCCCTGTAGCTTTGATTTTAGTGCATATTTGTCTTGTCATTGTTTTGATAACTATATGCAATGCCAGAACACTTTCTTTCGTTCTGAAATGCCATAATTTTTGGCCGAGATCTTGTCTTCTCGACATAATGGTTGAACCACTCGGTGGTCTTTCTTGAGCACATCCCAATTATTTTTAATGTGCTGAAGGTGACTTGTTTTTGTCATTCATGGTTTTCTTTGCTAAATACAGGCCAATAACTTGCCCGTTCTGAAATACCGTAACATCTTTTCCACCATCAATGGATGTGTCATTGACATGATTCGAGAAATGAGTAGCGACGCACTGCATCAGTCAGGGTTAAAATAATTATTGCCAGCTGAAACGTATTAATAACCACAATAATGATTCAATTATAGAATTTGTTCATTAATTTCCAAACGGTGACTTTTTTTTTGGCCGGACAGTGTATAATAGATCCATAATATCTGGTAATTTAAGACCCCTTTTTCTAAAAGTACTTAAATCACAAAATGTCCATTTTTAGAAAACTGAAAAAAAAAAATCAACTTGAATAACTAAAAGACATTTTTCCACCCCTACCTTGTAGTGTGTGAAATTGTGACTTATGTACTTTTAGCACTAGACTCTTCAATTGATTTTTCACTGCAGGAATGGAAACATCGCAGTGAATGTTGCTGGCCTCTTGACTGTGCTGTAGCACTGTTCGTTGGTGATCATTCTGCTTGAGTTGAGACAGAGAAAGGTGTGCAGGGATTGTAGCAGAAGATTAACACTTGCTTAAACAGGTTTTTTGTGAAAATAATGTGTGTGCAAAAGCTCAAACCTTAAAAGAGGTAAGACAATTTGCTCACAAGGTATAACTTTTATCACATTTGGGGCAGGGAGAATCTTCCCCTTTTTCCCCCCTTGTAACAACTCAGTTAGCAAATAGCCAAATGAAGTCACTACTCTGGTCAAACAAAGGCGACAGGCTTTTTTTTGGGGGGGGGATTTCAGTCCCCCGGGAGCAAATTAAAGTAAAATAAACCTAAACGCTAAATGATTAGCTTAGTAAATTGTATGATACAATGTAAAATGGAATTGTTTTCAAGGACTGTGCTTCTCTCGCCTGGTTTTTCTGCAGCTGATTTTGCTAACCAACTTCAGCAAGCTTATCAATGCTAAGAATATTGTTGAATTACCTGGATATCTAACTATAACCTGGGTTGGTTTCATACTTTGTCGCTTGCCTTTCATACAGTCTTCTAGCCTGGTCAATGAAAATTGACGTTCACCAGGGTTTTTAGTCCTCTTCGGCCTTTCTTTTACCGCAAAAATACGTTGCCAAGCTTTAATTAAATACTAACGCTAACCAGGTTTTAGTCTTGTTTCACATCTCATTTTTACCGAAAGGCTCTTCTAATTAAAGAGATTGCTGATTAAATTATTTTTTTATTTTCCTCCGATTGCGGTACCTTGATCTGCTGGTTAAACTTTAGTTGCTTGAGTGCTTAGCAACAGCTTGTTGGGGGAGATACCGTGTGTAGTTAGCTCATATAGTAAATCACTTGTTTATTTGGTCCATTTGAATTAAAGGGAACCGGGGCTTTACTCTTTCGGTAACCTTTAGTTGCATTTGTGGCTAGCTAGCAAGATGGTTACTGTTTGCATTTTTGACTTGGGGTGTGAGGCTTGGTATTTAGTTAGTAGGGCAGCAGTTACTTGAGTTGCCCATTCGGTAATTGGAAGTCCATTCCAAATGATTGGAAGCAGGGAAATATAATACCAATATAAAAGAAAGGGGGTCGTACCGAGTCAGGATATTACAGGCCAGTCAGTTTAACTTGCATTGCATGCAAAATACTGGAATCGATCATAAGAGACGAACTGGAATTATTTCTTAACTGTCATAATATCTTGAGGGAAAGCCAACCTGGGTTCCGTAAGGGAAGGTCATGCCTGACAAACCTTCTGGAATTTTTTGAAGAGGCCACCGAGACTTATGATCAGAGCAGGGCTTACGACATCATATATTTGGATTTTCAGAAAGCATTTGATACAGTACTGCATAAGAGACTAATTTTTTAAAATGAGCTCCATTGGCGTTACAAGAGGTATTCAGGAGTGGATTCAAAACTGGTTAGAGGACGGAACACAAAGAGTGGGGGTCAGTGGAATCTAATCTGAGCTAGGTCTGGTGGGGAGTGGCATCCCTCAGGGATCAGTGTTGGGACCCCTGCTGTTCTTTATCTACATTAATGACCTTGATAGGAATATTGGGAGGAAATTAGTTAACTTTGCTGATAATACTAAATTGGGAGGGTTGGCAAACGGTTTAGAGTCAACTAAAGTGTTTCGGGATGATTTGGATAGAATCCAGAATTGGGCAGAAATGTGGCAAATTAAAGTTAATGTGGCAAAATGTAAAGTTGTACATGTAGGTAATAAAAACATTTGACAGGATTACTTCATGGGAGGTTTAAAACTGGAATGTGCTCAAGAGCTGGGAGTGATTGTTGACCAAACCCTCACAGGTTCTAGCAATTGTGCTGTAGCAGTTAAAAAGCCAATCAGATACTGGGATACATTACCAAAAGTATTGAAAATACTTCCAAGGTATCCAAGGAGGTGATGCTTCTCTTGCAGAACACATTCATCAGACCACATCTGGAGTAAGTAAGTAAGTAAGTAAACTTTATTTATATAGCGCTCTTCACAGCACAAGTGCACAGAGTGCTTTACAGAGGTAAAAATAAAAAAAAAACAATAAATACGAAAGAGAATAAGAAACATACATGGCGATCACAGTTTGCATAAAAAACTTCACCGCGATAAAAATAAATTTAAAAAAGACATAAAAGAGACAGTTGCAAGAAGTAACCAATAAAAGATGATAAAGCCGCAACACTTAAAGCAGAGCAAAAAAAAAATTAGCTACACATGGCTGAAAGCCTGTCTGAACAAGTGTGTTTTTAAATGAGTCTTGAACTGAAGTTTGGAAGGGGAGGCTCTCAGGTCATGGGGGAGTGCATTCCAGAGCCTTGGGGTCACTGCCCCAAAGGCGCTGTCACCCTTGGTTTTCAACCTGGTCCGAGGCAGTACCAGGTCCGAGGCAGTACCAGGAGCAACTGGTCAGTCGACCTCAGACGGCGGCTAGGCAAATACAGCTGAAGGAGGTCTGGGTTTGACCTTGTAGGGCTCTGTATGCAAAAACCAGGACTTTGAATTGTATTCGGAAATGTACCGGGAGCCAGTGAAGAGAGGCTAGAATTGAGGTGATGTGGCATGTCTTTTTTGACCTAGTGATTAATCTAGTTGCGGCATTTTGGATAAGTTGGAGCTGATCTATGGATGACTTGCTGAGACAAGTAAACAGAGAATTACAGTAATCGAGTCTGGATGAAATGAATGCATGTATACAGATTTCTAATTTAGAACGTGATAAAATGGACCGTAATTTGGCAATGTTCCTAAGCTGAAAGAAACAGGAGCGAGTGAGCGTTTTTACATGCTTATCCAAGTGCATAGATTGATCAAATATAACCCCAAAGTTTCTTAAATAAGGGCGAACATTTCCCTTCAGAGACCCCAGGTGGTTAGCCACTCTGGAGGCAATGTTATCACTGGCTATGATCAACACCTCAGTCTTTGCAGCATTGAGTTGGAGGAAATTGCTGGACAGCCATTGCTCGATAGCGGATAAATAAAATGCACAGACCTTTAAAAGGCCAAGGGGGAGCAAGTATAAGGCGAATAAAATCGAAGCCAGCACAGATACTTGAGGCACACCACAAGAAAGGGGAGAAGGGTCGGATTTAAAATGACCCACGGATACGGAGAAGCTTCTCTCTTTGAGGTAAGAAGCAAACCAACTAAAAGCGCTACCCGAGATGCCCACCCAATCCCTGAGCCTGTTCAGGAGGATACCATGGTCAACTGTATCTAAAGCTGTGCTGAGGTCTAGCAGAACCAGAACAGAGCAATCTCCTTTGTCAGAGGAAATCATAATGTCATTGGAAACTGAGGAGGGCTGTTTCAGTGGAGTGTTTATTACAAAAACCAGATTGAAATTTGTCAGAAATGTTATGGTTATTCAGATAAGTGGTTAGCTGGTTTGCCACCACTTTCTCTAACACTTTCGCGGCAAAAGGCAGTTTGGAAATGGTTCTATAATTGTTTGGGAGGGATGGGTCCAGATTGGGCTTTTTAAGAAGGGGCTGTACTACCACCTGCTTAGAATAGGATGGCACAGTGCCTGAAACCAAGGACCTATTGATAATGGTGAGAAAGCTGGGGCCAACAGAGATCATAACTTCCTTAAACATTGACGTAGGTAAAAAATCTAGGGGGCTTGAGGAGGATTTCATAGAGCTCACAGTATCCATTAGGTCATTCAGGGAGATGGTAGAAAAACAGTTCAGGGATGATTTCCTGACTGGGCTAAGAGGAACAGAGGAGGGGGAGGGGGAGGAGGTGATGCTCGCCCTCACATCAGAAACTTTGTTAACAAAGAACAGAAGAAAACGACTGCAATCTTCATTTGAGGAAATGGGTGTAGATGAGAGAGGCGGGTTGACAATGGTGTTTATAGTCGAGAACAACACTTTAGGATTGTGCTTGCTGGAAGAAATTAAGTTGGCAAAATAAGCAGCTTTAGTAGTTCTAACCAAATCATTAAATTCAGCTATGAGGTCTTTCAGATATAGGCGATGAACCTGGAGGTGAGAGGATTTCCATAGCCGCTTTGCGGCATTTACGCCCGAGGGCTTGAATTTCACTATTAAACCAGGGGGTGAAGTTTTTCGGACTGACTGTGCGTGTCACCATGGGCGCTACGTCATCTGAAATGGCCGCACAGTGCGAGTTAAAAACATTAACCAGGCTGTTTACGTCATCATCAGAGGACGCCAGCACATTTCTATCGAAGTTTGCGGTGAAGTTCTCTATGGCTAAGCTGCTAACAAATCGTGAGCTTTTTAAGCGATTCACCGGTACAAAATCATTGTCGAAGGATAGATCAAACAAAACACAAATATGATCACAATTATGAGTATTGTGTACAGTTCTGGGGACCATACTTTAAGAAAGATGTAGAGGCTCTAGACGAAGTTCAGAGAAGAGCCACTAAGCAAATTACAGGTATAAAAGATGAAAGCTATGAGAAGAGGCTGAAAATCCTTAATCTCCTTAGTCTTAGGAAAAGGAGACTCAGAGGTGATCTGATTGAGGTCTTTAAATATGGTAAAGAGATTAACAAAATTAATTATGTAGGATATTTGTTATACTCAGGGTCACAAATGGAAGTTGACCAAGGGTAAATTTAGCAGTGATATTAGGAAATCCTTTTTCACCCAAGGAGTAATTTCAATGTGGAATAGCTTGCCTGACCATATTGTTGGGGCAGAGCCTAGTTGGGCTGAATGGCCTGTTCTCACCACTTATGTTATGTTATGTTATGAATAATCATTCCTTGAATCAACTTGGAAATTTCTCCAAAAGATGCAGCAAAAGAGTTTGAGGTCCACGAAAGCCGTGTACGGAGTATGCGTAATGCATTTTTCCAAAATCGTTCAACAATACACCAGGGGTGGGCAGAATATTGGGAGCACACCTAAATCAGGCTTTTCTTTGCAAAGAACATCTGCAATCCTGTACGATTGTGTGGGGAGAACAGAGAACTCTTATGGGATCCCATAATTTAGAACTTCTTGTATGTCCCTGTAAAGCCACAACGGGTCTGTCAAAGCAGTGCACCGAGTCTTCTGAAAATAATGAAATAATGCCAGATTCCACCATGTTGAAATGAAGCAGATGTGGTTTCAGATCCATCATCTGTTTACAGTCCTATACTATACTTACCCTCATTCACTTTGTCCTTTCTGTTAAAGTTTTGAACACTAAAATGTTCGTTCACACTTAAGATGGTTTTGCTCATAAAGGCTTTATACAGCATCTATAATGCCTTCATGAATGAGCCATAATGTCTTCATAAATCATACATAAGCAAATTTCAGGCTATGTAAAGGGTGAAATAACACATCCTTATTCAGCATGTGGTGCCAGAGGTGATACAACTGACAATGTCATTTAGCTAGTGGCTAAATGCTATAAAGGGTGACATTGTCAGCTATGTGACATTGCCATTGTCACATCTGGAGTGCAGATCCATCAAATTTTCTCAAATAATAACTAATCTGGTACACGTTTGACCTCGCAGTTCATGAACAGTATCCTGCTAATTAAATGCCCCAAATTTGCCGCTTTTTCCCAAAAATGCGCCTCTTATTGAGGTCTGAGCAGAGATTTCCGAAAACAAAATGAAGATTGACCCAAATTTGCGAATTAGCGTGTGTGACGTAACAGGAGGTGTTTCAAACGTAGAAGTCAAGCTGAAAACAATGGAAAAACAAGATGTTGTCAAAGAATATTATATCCATATTTTTCCCATAACGATAAATTGAAGTCCTATATCTAGTGAGAACAAGCTCTGCTTTCAAAACTCAAACAAAACTCAAATTTTGTCCTCAGTTCTAAAACAAGTGTTATTGAAAGGAGTGGTGATTTTACACCATTCTAACTTGATTGGAATGCATTATGGACATCACTTTTCAAAAAACATTTTCCACTACAGAAACATCACAGGACATGAATATAACATTTATTATCATACATATTGTTTTTCATGAAAGAATCTCTGATTTCTCTTGCACGTTGCATGATCTGAGGACTGACTGCCTCTCATATCGCACTCTTGAATGATGGTTCACAGCCACAAGACATAGCATCTGTTCTGGGTCATTCCATGTCAATTCACACAGATTCCAGGAACTTCCCTAGTGACATCTCTCAGATTAGACTGAAAAAAATTCTAAATTTAGTTTGACCCCCAAATGATGGAACCCCAAATTTCAGCTTTCATTTCGGCATTGTGGCCCTGTGGCGACATAGTGAAATCAATGCCTAAAATGAGGGTTCTGAAGGGTCAGTTTGCCCTGTGACTATTTTTGGGATCCCCTAAAACCCCACTAATGATCTGGTTACAGTAATGTCATCATATTTCATGAAGAGGTTGTCAAAAAGCTTTCAAACACAACATCTCAATTACCTGGACCTTCCAATATCCCTAAAATCATAATCCCATGAAACAAAATCCAGTTTTAAAGGGTTAATATTGTATACAATGGAACTACTGACCCATTTGTGAGCAATGGTTCCAAGAGAGGAGGCAATCAATTGACCCATTTATTAGTTTTTAGTCCTTTAGCTCATATCCCTTTAAACCCTAAATTGGGGGGCCCTGAGAGGGTTCTGAGAACACACCAAAAGAAACGGCCAAGAATGAAGCATTACCCTTTTATCAGTATAGTCATGCCGCATACCAAAATTAAAAGAACTTTGCCTAAAAGAATATATAGCCAATTTTACATGCGATTCTGACTCCAATGAAATGAATTACCAAACACCAAAATCCCAAAAGCGCCACCTAGTTAACCCACTCGCCACAATTTTGATACCATCACTCTGCTGTTCTATGCCACATGCACAACCAATCACTCAAATGAAACCAGAGACTCCACAGATTCCAACTAGAAAGCACTTGTTTAGTTCATGCGTTCTATATTATCTGCCATATTGTGCATTGTTTTCCTCTCTGACGTCTCGCATTTCTGTGTTCTTTGCCAGAACACACGCCCCCTGTCTGTGAGCTGTCACATTTCCTGTGATTTTGGAAGTTTCTGGATTTTCACAAGTTCCTTCATTCCTCGTTCACTTCCTTCAACACTAACACTGTTGTGTTTCGTCAAGTTTATCTGCTAACCCTCACTGATATACTAATATTTTAAATAACTAATAACTCGTTTACATTTGCCCGTACGTTAATACGAGTTCTACGTGCCCTGCGATCAGTTTGTGGCTACAATCGAATTCCAGCCGTAGACCGATCTTTTGGCTCGTGGTTTTCCTAACTGGTTGAAAGTGTGAAGTACTTGTTCAATACGTGCTTCGTTCGATTGCCTTGCGATAGCTACGGCTCCCGTGACGATCATGGACAATTTATGGTCGCAAGTGACACGCTGGTAACGCAAGAGTCACGTGCGTGGCATGCACGATTCAAGTACGGGAGATGTACGACACACGCTCGTGTTGGTGATTGTAAGTGAAAAGTGCCACTGACTTGAGTGTAACTTGCGATAATTGCAGGACACAAGTACTTGTTCATCAAGGCATCAACGGGTCCCGTGACGGTCTGGGGGTCCTATAAAAGTTGCTACAATTTTTACATCATCAATTCACATCATCGAGATCATGAATGATCCATTGGTTGAGCGTCAGAGGGAACGAAGAATGGAACAAGAAGCCCTGGTGCTCCTGATATATCGACGACAGATGAGGAGAAGACAGAGGAGATACTGGATCTGCGTTGCACGTGAGGGACTCTTGCGTTTGCTACGTGCTCCTTACTTCTGACGCACTGTACACGTCAATAATTTACGGAACAAGTATGTTCATCGTTCTTTGCATGTACGATGCTCATGCGTGTACCGTACGTTTGTCTTGCGGGTAGTAATTTAAAATTGTACTTGGAGTGAGGGTCAATAGCAGTACGGGAAAAGTACTTTTAACTTACTTATGCCGTGCGGTTTTTTTCTAAAATAACTCCCTGTGTCAAACTACGTCTCTCGTACTTGTAAAGTACTTGTCTCTTGCGTCCTGGCCACGGATTGATACGGCCCCCATACGGCCCCCGTGGAAAAAAACCTGCATACAGGTTTTCCAAAATTTGGCTGTACGGGCAGTCTACGGGCACCCTAATCGCAGCAGACATCGTGCGTGCATCGTGCAGCACACAGCCAAAATCCCCAATTTTTGGCCGTAGAAGCCCGTACGATCAATTGTAAAGGAGGTGTAACATACTAACTTGCACATTTGATTAATATTCATTTTGCACAGACCACTAACTCCACTAATTGATTCTCTCCACTTTCTGCCCTTATCTATAACTCCACCCTCTATTCTCTCCCAGTGCTTTGCCTTAGTTCCAGCAGAGACTTTGCTGGCTTTTGAACCCGCGCCCGTTGGAGACTGGATTGCCCCTCTGTGCCGTCTCTGTGATTGCCTGGCTTGGACTCGAACTGAAATAAAGACCACGATTTTTGCATTTGGTTCCTTCCACCAGACATGACATGGTTACAAATTAAGTGCAGGAAGACAGTGGGCGTGGCACCCAAATTTCATAGGGCCACAATGTTCAAATGACTGAAGGTATAAAGCTGAAGTTTGGGATTCCTTTATTTGGGGTCAATTTTTAGACATTTTTTTAGTCAAATCTGAGAGATGCCATTGGGGTGTGTGATTTGGCATGAAATGAACCTTCTGGCATTTCTGTCCATCCCATCTCAGGAGACCTCAGTGGCTGCTAATAATAACAGTCCTCTGAAGATGGAGACTCTTCATGCCTCTGTTTCTCCTGAGCTTCCCTGCGACCCTTCTGGAGCCAAAGAGAGAAGAGCTCAATATTGACATGTTTTTTTTAAGAACTTTTTTTAGACCATTTATTTATTAGTAATTTAGCTATATTTCCAGATTAAGAACCACTTTAAAATGCTGATGAACTTAAAAAGACTGAATTAATTACTGAACAAATAACAAATAGAAAAACAAACATTCATGAAGACATCATAGCACTACTACTGGTGCTCTGTAACTTTGCTCACCTCCTTCAGGTAATTCTGTTGCTCCCTGTTGAAGCGGACCAACTCCTTCTTATATGCTTCAAATTTGGCATTGGCCTGGGCTGTTTTGGCCTCCTCTTCGGCTAATTTCCTATAAAATAGAATCCATGGTATTCAGCAAAGCACAAATTCTGACCTTCGACTGTATTATTTATCATTAGGATAATAAAACATTTACCAACAACAGCGTTCATATACAGTCTGATGAAGCTCGATGGAACGAGCAGACGTTTATCACCAAATTTCTTGTATTGGGATATTATAAGGACTACAGGCGGGAAGTTTAATCTACATGCTCAGATGATCGTTTTATTAATCAGCAGTAGGCCACAAAATCATCAATACACTGAAATCACCGATTCTGTGCCTGTCCTCTTACAGCCTATTTATTGCATGAGACTTTCAGTAGATACTTACTGCTGGAAGGTGGCCTCTTTCTCCTGCAGCAGACAGGTCATCATGTCGATCTTCTCCTGGAGGGCGTGAATCTCCGTGTGCTGGATGTTCCGCTCCTCCTCGACATTTAATTTCAGCTCTCCTAACTCCTCGGCCAAATTTGTCGACATTTCCTCGAACTCCTTGCATTTCTCCTTGGACATGAAATTATTTCAACATCAGTTCTGGCATTCTGTGTGACCGTCAGTCTTATTACTCAGGACATTTGACATGATGTCGATATGAGGCCCAAAAACCCAAATCAGCTCCTTACCCTCAGCTCCTCAATTTCTACTTTGGCGGAGCGCTCCGATTTCTCTGTCCGCTGCTGACGTTCCAGGAGTTCCTCATTCTAAATTGAGCAAATGGGTGTACAGTATGTCTCAAAATGTAGAATTGTCTCACAGAACATTAAGAAGAATAGAAAATTGTGTTTTGGTGGACAAGTGCAAAAATAACTTTTGGTTGAAAGAATCACCTGATCCTGGAGCAGCTTTAGCATGTTTTCATATCCATCCTTCTGTTCCTTCCACTGAGAAACCAATTCCTGCAGAAGCGCTTCCTCCTGAGAGAGTTTCCTGAGAGACGAACAAACACAAAGGACTCCATTATTTCAATTTTGTATTTGGTAAATGTATATTTAAATACAGTGTGATGGAACAGTACAAACAACGTTACTTGGATTCATCTAGTCGAAATCATGAATAAAGTGGATTGACATGTCACTTTAATGAGGGCAGTGTGTAAGCTGTTGATCAACATGATGACATTGGGAATTACCTCACCATCATTTTCCTGGACCGGATCTTTAAGCTTGTCACCTAAAGTCATTGTTCACACAACAGCTTTATTGATATTTACCGCAGTAATGCGATCGTGTTTTCCTTTGCGTGGATGGCGCTCCTCTCAAGCAGGCTCTTGAGGGCAGCGATCTGTTCCCGGTGGTGTTCTCGCTCCTGTGCCATCTTTGCACTCTCCTCCATGAGTTTTCTAAGAGACAAAGAGTACAGCATAGACCATCATTATTTTTACATTTTTAACGCCTTCATCTCAGAGCCTATTTATTGCATGAGGCTTTTACTTGGTACTTACTGCTGGAAGGTGGCCTCTTTCTCCTGCAGCAGACAGTTCATCATGCGGAGCTGCTCCTCGAGGTACTTGTGGTTGTTCCGTTTCTGCTCAACATTAATTTTTTTTTTAGTAATTTAGTTCTATTACCAGATTAATAACCACCTTAAAATGTTAATTTAAAAAATCTAACAAAGACTAAATTATTCCTGTGCATAGAAAAACAAACATTTATCATGACATCATAGCACTACTACTGGTGCTCTGTAACTTTGCTCACCTCCTTCAGGTAATTCTGTTGCTCCCTGTTGAAGCGGACCAACTCCTTCTTATATGCTTCAAATTTGGCATTGGCCTGGGCTGTTTTGGCCTCCTCTTCAGCTAATTTCCTATAAAATAGAATCCATGGTATTCAGCAAAGCACAAATTCTGACCTTCGACTGTATTATTTATCATTAGGATAATAAAACATTTACCAAGAACAGCGTTCATATATAGTCTGATGAAGCACGATGGAACGAGCAGACGTTCAGCACCAAATTTCTTGTATTAGGATACTTACTGCTGGAAGGTGGCCGCTTTCTCCTGCATCAGACAGGTCATCATGTCGAGCTTCTCCTGGAGGGTGTGAATCTCCATGTGCTGGATGTTCCGCTCCTCCTCGACGTTTAACTTCAGCTCTCCCAACTCCTCGGCCACATTTGTCGACATTTCCTTGAATTCCTTGAATTTCTCCTTGAACATGAAATTATTTCAACATCAGTTTTGGCATTCTGTGTGACCGTCAGTCTTATTACTCAGGACATTTGACATGATGTCGATATGAGGCCCAAAAACCCAAATCAGCTCCTTACCCTCAGCTCCTCAATTTCTACTTTGGCGGAGCGCTCCGATTTCTCTGTCCGCTGCAGACGTTCCAGGAGTTCCTCATTCTAAATTGAGCAAATGGGTGTACAGTATGTCTCAAAATGTAGAATTGTCTCACAGAACATTAAGAAGAATAGAAAATTGTGTTTTGGTGGACAAGTGCAAAAATAACTTTTGGTTGAAAGAATCACCTGATTCTGGAGCAGCATTAGCATGTTTTCATATCCATCCTTCTGTTCGTTCCACTGAGAAACCAATTCCTGCCGAAGCGCTTCCTCCTGAGAGAGTTTCCTGAGAGACGAACAAACACAAAGGGCTCCATTATTTCAATTTTGTATTTGGTAAATGTATATTTAAATACAGTGTGATGGAACAGTACAAACAACGTTACTTGGATTCATCTTGTCGAAATCATGAATAAAGTGGATTGACATGTCACTTTAATGAGGGCAGTGTGTAAGCTGTTGATCAACATGATGACATTGGGAATTACCTCACCATCATTTTCCTGGACCGGATCTTTAAGCTCGTCACCTAAAGTCATTGTTCACACAACAGCTTTATTGATATTTACCGCAGTAATGTGATCGTGTTTTCCTTTCCGTGGATGGCGCTCCTCTCAAGCAGGCTCTTGAGGGCAGCGATCTGTTCCCGGTGGTGTTCTCGCTCCTGTGCCATCTTTGCACTCTCCTCCATGAGTTTTCTAAGAGACAAAGAGTACAGCATAGACCATCATTATTTTTACATTTTTAACGCCTTCATCTCAGAGCCTATTTATTGCATGAGGCTTTTACTTGATACTTACTGCTGGAAGCAAGCCTCTGTCTCCTGCAGCAGACAGTTCATCATTCTGAGCTGCTCCTCGAGGTACTTGTGGTTGTTCCGTTTCTGCTCAACATTAAGTTTTTTTTTAGTAATTTAGTTCTATTACCAGATTAATAACCACTTTAAAATGTTAATTAAAAAAAAACTTACAAAGACTAAATTATTCCTGTGCATAGAAAAACAAGCATTTATCATGACATCATAGCACTACTACTGGTGCTCTGTAACTTTGCTCACCTCCTTCAGGTAATTCTGTTGCTCCCTGTTGAAGCGGACTAACTCCTTCTTATATGCTTCAAATTTGGCATTGGCCTGGGCTGTTTTGGCCTCCTCTTCAGCTAATTTCCTATAAAATAGAATCCATGGGATTCAGCAAAGCACAAATTCTGACCTTCTACTGTATTATTTATCATTAGGATAATATAACATTTACCAACAACAGCTTTCATATATAGTCAGATGAAGCTCGATGGAAGGAGCTGACGTTTATCACCAAATTTCTTGTATTAGGACATTGTAGCGACTACAGGCAGGAAGTTTAATCTACATGCTCAGATGATCGTTTTATTAATCAGCAGTAGGCCACAAAATCATCAATACACTGAAATCACCAATTCTGTGCCTGTCCTCTTACAGCCTATTTATTGCATGAGACTTTCAGTAGATACTTACTGCTGGAAGGTGGCCTCTTTCTCCTGCAGCAGACAGGTCATCATGTCGATCTTCTCCTGGAGGGCGTGAATCTCCGTGTGCTGGATGTTCCGCTCCTCCTCGACATTTAATTTCAGCTCTCCTAACTCCTCGGCCAAATTTGTCGACATTTCCTCGAATTCCTTGCATTTCTCCTTGGACATGAAATTATTTCAACATCAGTTTTGGCATTCTGTGTGACCGTCAGTCTTATTACTCAGGACATTTGACATGATGTTGATATGAGGCCCAAAAACCCAAATCAGCTCCTTACCCTCAGCTCCTCAAATTCTACTTTGGCGGAGCGCTCCGATTTCTCTGTCTGCTGCTGACGTTCCAGGAGTTCCTCATTCTAAATTGAGCAAATGGGTGTACAGTATGTCTCAAAATGTAGAATTGTCTCACAGAACATTAAGAAGAATAGAAAATTGTGTTTTGGTGGACAAGTGCAAAAATAACTTTTGGTTGAAAGAATCACCTGATCCTGGAGCAGCTTTAGCATGTTTTCATATCCATCCTTCTGTTCGTTCCACTGAGAAACCAATTCCTGCCGAAGCGCTTCCTCCTGAGAGAGTTTCCTGAGAGACGAACAAACACAAAGGGCTCCATTATTTCAATTTTGTATTTGGTAAATGTATATTTAAATACAGTGTGATGGAACAGTACAAACAACGTTACTTGGATTCATCTTGTCGAAATCATGAATAAAGTGGATTGACATGTCACTTTAATGAGGGCAGTGTGTAAGCTGTTGATCAACATGATGACATTGGGAATTACCTCACCATCATTTTCCTGGACCGGATCTTTAAGCTCGTCACCTAAAGTCATTGTTCACACAACAGCTTTATTGATATTTACCGCAGTAATGTGATCGTGTTTTCCTTTGCGTGGATGGCGCTCCTCTCAAGCAGGCTCTTGAGGGCAGCGATCTGTTCCCGGTGGTGTTCTCGCTCCTGTGCCATCTTTGCACTCTCCTCCATGAGTTTTCTAAGAGACAAAGAGTACAGCATAGACCATCATTATTTTTACATTTTTAACGCCTTCATCTCAGAGCCTATTTATTGCATGAGGCTTTTACTTGGTACTTACTGCTGGAAGCAAGCCTCTGTCTCCTGCAGCAGACAGTTCATCATGCGGAGCTGCTCCTCGAGGTACTTGTGGTTGTTCAGTTTCTGCTCAACATTAATTTTTTTTTTAGTAATTTAGTTCTATTACCAGATTAATAACCACTTTAAAATGTTAATTAAAAAAAAACTTACAAAGACTAAATTATTCCTGTGCATAGAAAAACAAGCATTTATCATGACATCATAGCACTACTACTGGTGCTCTGTAACTTTGCTCACCTCCTTCAGGTAATTCTGTTGCTCCCTGTTGAAGCGGACCAACTCCTTCTTATATGCTTCAAATTTGGCATTGGCCTGGGCTGTTTTGGCCTCCTCTTCAGCTAATTTCCTATAAAATAGAATCCATGGGATTCAGCAAAGCACAAATTCTGACCTTCTACTGTATTATTTATCATTAGGATAATATAACATTTACCAACAACAGCTTTCATATATAGTCAGATGAAGCTCGATGGAAGGAGCTGACGTTTATCACCAAATTTCTTGTATTAGGACATTGTAGCGACTACAGGCAGGAAGTTTAATCTACATGCTCAGATGATCGTTTTATTAATCAGCAGTAGGCCACAAAATCATCAATACACTGAAATCACCAATTCTGTGCCTGTCCTCTTACAGCCTATTTATTGCATGAGACTTTCAGTAGATACTTACTGCTGGAAGGTGGCCTCTTTCTCCTGCAGCAGACAGGTCATCATGTCGAGCTTCACCTGGAGGGCGTGAATCTCCGTGTGCTGCATGTTCCGCTCCTCCTCGACATTTAATTTCAGCTCTCCTAACTCCTCGGCCAAATTTGTCGACATTTCCTCAAATTCCTTGCATTTCTCCTTGGACATGAAATTATTTCAACATCAGTTTTGGCATTCTGTGTGACCGTCAGTCTTATTACTCAGGACATTTGACATGATGTTGATATGAGGCCCAAAAACCCAAATCAGCTCCTTACCCTCAGCTCCTCAAATTCTACTTTGGCGGAGCGCTCCGATTTCTCTGTCTGCTGCTGACGTTCCAGGAGTTCCTCATTCTAAATTGAGCAAATGGGTGTACAGTATGTCTCAAAATGTAGAATTGTCTCACAGAACATTAAGAAGAATAGAAAATTGTGTTTTGGTGGACAAGTGCAAAAATAACTTTTGGTTGAAAGAATCACCTGATCCTGGAGCAGCTTTAGCATGTTTTCATATCCATCCTTCTGTTCGTTCCACTGAGAAACCAATTCCTGCCGAAGCGCTTCCTCCTGAGAGAGTTTCCTGAGAGACGAACAAACACAAAGGGCTCCATTATTTCAATTTTGTATTTGGTAAATGTATATTTAAATACAGTGTGATGGAACAGTACAAACAACGTTACTTGGATTCATCTTGTCGAAATCATGAATAAAGTGGATTGACATGTCACTTTAATGAGGGCAGTGTGTAAGCTGTTGATCAACATGATGACATTGGGAATTACCTCACCATCATTTTCCTGGACCGGATCTTTAAGCTTGTCACCTAAAGTCATTGTTCACACAACAGCTTTATTGATATTTACCGCAGTAATGTGATCGTGTTTTCCTTTGCGTGGATGGCGCTCCTCTCAAGCAGGCTCTTGAGGGCAGCGATCTGTTCCCGGTGGTGTTCTCGCTCCTGTGCCATCTTTGCACTCTCCTCCATGAGTTTTCTAAGAGACAAAGAGTACAGCATAGACCATCATTATTTTTACATTTTTAACGCCTTCATCTCAGAGCCTATTTATTGCATGAGGCTTTTACTTGGTACTTACTGCTGGAAGCAAGCCTCTGTCTCCTGCAGCAGACAGTTCATCATGCGGAGCTGCTCCTCGAGGTACTTGTGGCTGTTCAGTTTCTGCTCAACATTAATTTTTTTTTTAGTAATTTAGTTCTATTACCAGATTAATAATCACTTTAAAATGTTAATTAAAAAAAACTTACAAAGACTAAATTATTCCTGTGCATAGAAAAACAAACATTTATCATGACATCATAGCACTACTACTGGTGCTCTGTAACTTTGCTCACCTCCTTCAGGTAATTCTGTTGCTCCCTGTTGAAGCGGACTAACTCCTTCTTATATGCTTCAAATTTGGCATTGGCCTGGGCTGTTTTGGCCTCCTCTTCAGCTAATTTCCTATAAAATAGAATCCATGGGATTCAGCAAAGCACAAATTCTGACCTTCTACTGTATTATTTATCATGAGGATAACATAACATTTACCAACAACAGCTTTCATATATAGTCAGATGAAGCTCGATGGAAGGAGCTGACGTTTATCACCAAATTTCTTGTATTAGGACATTGTAGCGACTACAGGCAGGAAGTTTAATCTACATGCTCAGATGATCGTTTTATTAATCAGCAGTAGGCCACAAAATCATCAATACACTGAAATCACCAATTCTGTGCCTGTCCTCTTACAGCCTATTTATTGCATGAGACTTTCAGTAGATACTTACTGCTGGAAGGTGGCCTCTTTCTCCTGCAGCAGACAGGTCATCATGTCGATCTTCTCCTGGAGGGCGTGAATCTCCGTGTGCTGGATGTTCCGCTCCTCCTCGACATTTAATTTCAGCTCTCCTAACTCCTCGGCCAAATTTGTCGACATTTCCTCGAATTCCTTGCATTTCTCCTTGGACATGAAATTATTTCAACATCAGTTTTGGCATTCTGTGTGACCGTCAGTCTTATTACTCAGGACATTTGACATGATGTTGATATGAGGCCCAAAAACCCAAATCAGCTCCTTACCCTCAGCTCCTCAATTTCTACTTTGGCGGAGCGCTCCGATTTCTCTGTCCGCTGCTGACGTTCCAGGAGTTCCTCATTCTAAATTGAGCAAATGGGTGTACAGTATGTCTCAAAATGTAGAATTGTCTCACAGAACATTAAGAAGAATAGAAAATTGTGTTTTAGTGGACAAGTGCAAAAATAACTTGTGGTTGAAAGAATCACCTGATCCTGGAGCAGTATTAGCGTGTTTTCATATCCATCCCTCTGTTCGTTCCACTGAGAAACCAATTCCTGCCGAAGCGCTTCCTCCTGAGAGAGTTTCCTGAGAGACGAACAAACACAAAGGACTCCATTATTTCGATTTTGTATTTGGTAAATGTGTATTTAAATACAGTGTGATGGAACCGTACAAACAATGTTACCTGGTTTCATCTTGTCGAAATCGTGAATAAAGTGTATTGACATGACACTTTTATGAGGGCCGTGTGTAAGCTGTTAATCAACATGATGACATCGGGAATTACCTCACCATCATTTTCCTGGACCAGATCTTTAAGCTCGTCACCTAAAGTCATTGTTCACACAACAGTTTTATTGATATTTACCGCAGTAATGTGATCGTGTTTTCCTTCGCGCGGATGGTGCTCCCCTCCAGCTGACTCTTGAGGGCAGCGATCTGTTCCTGGTGTTCTTCTCGATCCTGTGCCATCTTTGCGCTCTCCTCCATGAGTTTTCTAAGAGACAAAGAGCACAGCATAGACCATCATTATTTTTACATTTTTAACGTCTTCATCTCAGAGCCTATTTATTGCATGAGACTTTTACTTGGTACTTACTGCTGGAAGGTGGCCTCTTTCTCCTGCAGCAGACAGGTCATCATGTCGAGCTTCTCCTGGAGGGTGTTAATCTCCGTGTGCTGGATGTTCCGCTCCTGCTCGACATTTAACTTCAGCTCTCCTAACTCCTCGGTCAAATTTGTCGACATTTCCTCGAATTCCTTGCATTTCTCCTTGGACATGAAATAATTTTAACATCAGTTCTGGCATTCTGTGTGACCGTCAGTCTTATTAGTCAGGACATTTGACATGATGTTGATATGAGGCCCAAAAACCCAAATCAGCTCCTTACCCTCAGCTCCTCATTTTCTACTTTGGCGGAGTGCTCCGATTTCTCTGTCCGCTGCAGACGTTCCAGGAGTTCCTCATTCTAAATTGAGCAAATGGGTGTACAGTATGTCTCAAAATGTAGAATTGTCTCACAGAACATTAAGGAGAATGGAAAATTGTGTTTTAGTGGACAAGTGCAAAAATAACTTTTGGTTGAAAGAATCACCTGATCCTGGAGCAGCATTAGCATGTTTTCATATCCATTCCTCTGTTCGTTCCACTGAGAAACCAATTCCTGCCGAAGCGCTTCCTCCTGAGAGAGTTTCCTGAGAGACGAACAAACACAAAGGACTCCATATTTCAATTTTGTATTTGGTAAATGTGTATTTAAAGGAATAGACAACGGAATTTCAAAATACAGTTTGGAAGATAGATCATGTCATAAACTAACGATTCATGTGAATGTTTGAACATATAGAGCTCATTCAACTAAGCTATCCATCCCCTAAAGTCGGTACGGAAGCAGAATTGATGATTTCATAGATGCTGCCATTGAAAATATTTAAACCAATCAGAAGAATCCTTGCGGAGATGCTCTAATGTCACATGGGCGCAGCACGTTGAAGCTATACATGGAGAGAGAGACTGCACAGGCATTAGGATAGTTGTTAAATTACTCACTGTTGTCACCATTTTTCTGTGCCAAAGGACATTGTTAGTCGCAAACAGACCCTGCTATTCGTGAAAATATTCAAGAAGGCTGTTTGAAGGCTGAGAGAGAACGATATGCCTGCGTGTACAGCGGTTGGGTGTACATGCAGGACTAGTTCAGATCAGCAGTATGGCCACACGTTCTATGCTGCCGTGCAAAGGCAAAACACCGTAACATCACATTTAGTCGAAAATGAGTTATAGTCGTTTTGGGGGTATTGAAGACCTCCTTTATCATGTGGATGAATATTTTGAGTCGATTTGATTGTTTTCATGAAAAAAAAAATCAAGGTCTGTGTCAACAGTAACTCCAAAAATCCCACCAAAAACAATGACAGAACGCCGTAACTGCAGTTACTGTGCTTAGCCTTTGTTTCGGGATGCTGAAGTTGAGTTAAGGTACTCTGGCTTTGAAAAGACTCGCATCAAAGCATTGTTACTGTACGGCCCTGAAGTTACGGTTAGTGATAGTCGGTGCAGGCTCGCCTACATTTCACTCACACACCTCCCTGTCAGCTAGACTGCCTGTCAACAGGCCCATAAACAATTAAATGCACATCCTACCTTTACTTGTAAACCGATAAAATCCATGCCAGCCACCTCATCTAGAATTTTTTCCACGATAATCCACAAGCATTAGAGTAAAAATTGTTGTTGCAGGCGAGCTGACCAATTCACTATGATCAAAACGAGTCCGCATGCTAGGCTACCCAATGTCCACTGTTGGTTGCAAAACAAACCGTTAAAAAGCATTCTGGCTATGAAACTTTTTTAATCGATTGTAAAATGTCCAGCAGGAAAATCCACTTCCACCATTATACAAATCTGCTATGTCAGGCAAATCATCAGCGATGTTTCCACAATAATCCACTGTTGGAGCAGTTCCTTGGATGCAGGCAAGCAGACCACTTCTTTGTGATCAACAAGTCCGCAAGCTAGTCCTACCTAACGTCCATAGTTTGTTGCAAAGCAAATCGAACACACATTCCGCCAGTAAAACTCTTTCTTTGGTTGATTGTGTCTGAGTTAAGCTGCTTTCACATCGGACGCAAAACAAATTTTTCGCACGGCAGATTACATTCAAAGTCAATGCAAAGACGCAAATACAAAACCCAAAACCAGTGAAGTTGGCACGTTATGTAAATCGGAGATAAAAACAGAATACAATGATTTGCAAATCCTTTTCAACTTGTATCCAGTTGAATACACTGCAAAGACAAGATGTTTAATTTTCAAACTGAGAAACTTTTTTTTTTTTTTTGCAAATAATCATTAACTTTGCGCTCTTTGCGCTCTCCTCCATGAGTTTTCTAAGAGACAAAGAGCACAGCATAGGCCATCAATATTTTTACATTTTTAACGCCTTCATCTCAGAGCCTATTTATTGCATGAGACTTTTGCTTGATACTTACTGCTGGAAGGTGGCCTCTTTCTCCTGCAGCAGACAGTTCATCATGCTGAGCTCCTCCTTGAGGGTCTTGTGGCTGTTCCACTGCTGCTCAACATTAGGTTTTGTTAGTAATTTAGCTATATTACCAGATTAATAACAACTTTAAAATGTTAATTAAAAACTTACTAAGACTAAATTATTCCTGTCCATAGAAAAACAAAACTTTATGAAGACATCATAGCACTACTACTGGTGCTCTGTAACTTTGCTCACCTCCTTCAGGTAATTCTGTTGCTCCCTATTAAAGCGGACCAACTCCTCCTTATATGCTTCAAATTTGGCATTGGCCTGGGCTGTTTTGGCCTCCTCTTCAGCTAATTTCCTATAAAATAGAATCCATGGGATTCAGCAAAGCACAAATTCTGACCTTCGACTGTATTATTTATCATTAGGATAATATAACATTTACCAAGAACAGTATTCATATACAGTCTGATAAAACACGATGGAACGAGCACGTTTACAACCATATTTCTTGTATTTGGACATTGTAACGACTACAGGCGGGAAGTTCTATGTACATGCTCAGATGATCGTTTTATTAATCAGCAGTAGGCCACAAAATCATCAATACACAGAAATCACTAATTTTATGCCTGTCTTCTTACAGCCTATTTATTGCATGAGACTTTCAGCAGATACTTACTGCTGGAAGGTGGCCTCTTTCTCCTGCATCAGGCAGGTCATCATGTCGAGCTTCTCCTGCAGGGTGTGAATCTCCATGGGCTGGATGTTCAGCTTCTGCTCGGAGTATAACTTCAGCTCACCTAACGAATCTGTCGACATTTCCTGGAATTCCAATGCACGCCAAGACACGGACAAAGAAAAGTCAAATCCGCCTGCAGATTTTTCACCAGATTTTTCCTTAAAGCAGGAAAATTAAAACAAAATACTCAAATATAATTTTTAAAGTAATCAGCTCAAATAGAACTGATTGTTCGTCACACTGTCAATCGATCAACAGCAAGAGCTCAATCTGCGTGTAGATGGCCTGAAAAATGGCTTGTGTGTGTCTTAGTAGATGGCTTTATATAGGGTAGAATGTCCATTGTGATGTCATCATTGAAATAACAACTATTAAATCACATGTTGAGACCTCGAGCCCTGAGGTTGCTATGACTCCTGTTGGAAAACATTGCAATGACGTCACAAGTAAATGGTTCAGAGACCAAAAAATGGCGGAAGTCCAGCTAAGCGTAGGTGAGAGAACCACGAGTGCATTTGTACATAGAAATATCTGGTCGAAAGTTACCGTATCAGCTTCACCAACCGCTATATCTGTGCATAAAGGCTTTATGCACAGATATAGCGGTTGGTGAGGCTGATACGGTAACTTTCGACCAGATATTTCTATGTACAAATGCACTCGTGGTCGATCGAAAACTGGTCGAAAGTTACCGTATCAGCCTCACCAACCGCTATATCTGTGCATAAAGCAGTGGCTTTATGCACAGATATAGCGGTTGGTGAGGCTGATACGGTAACTTTCGACCAGTTTTCGATCGAAATGTACCTAAGGTAAAGTTACATATATCGAATCGTACCCACATTTCTGTTACGAGATCGTTTTTTTACTCAGCCGGCATTGATATGTACCCGGGGTTCAAGCCTGGAACAGGCCAGCAAGAGAAATCGAGGGGAAAAGACGCCCTTTAGTTATCAACAGTCGTTAATAAATGCAACCTGTCCGAATGAATACCTCTCACTTCAGTGGGCGTCTCTTCATTAGAACGAAGTTTCAAATTAGGTAACGTTAGCTATCCTGCGGTTTTGAAATTAGCCCGATGTCTAATTAGATGGCTATTTTGTAGTGAAGACGCAAATAGCCCGAAATCTTGGTCCAGTTTGGGAAATAGCTAGCTATTTGTGTTGCTTCTTCATTTCTCCATCGGAGGGCTTTCGGGCTCGTGAAGAAGCAAATTCGTATCGTGGGGCTAATTTCAATGAAGGATAAATGCTCGGCTGCTTTAATTTCCTTCTGACGAAGACACGCCGAATGATGCCCTGTTAACTAAACACGACATCCCAAATCTCCACCCAAAAATGGTAGCGGTAGCTATCCAGCTGCGTTGTCAAGGACCAGCAACAACAATCAAGAGAAACCGGAGAAGGGTGAGAGTACCTTGAATGAAATAATACTGTCATCAATAATTAAACCAAGCCGAATGAACGACTGACTTCTACTGCATTATGATCACGAATCACTGCGTTACGAGTGGTGGCGGCGGCTTAACCCTTTCCGACAGAGGGTGACGCGTATCAGCTACTCATTTTCGCCGGTGCTGAAACCCATCAGGAGGTTTTTTAAGACCGGTGTTCTGTCAAATTTTGCTCCCTGGTCCAAAAATGCTACCGTAATGCAAAGCGATCGTAAAGCCTTTATTTTCGCCTTGATGTTGCGATATGAATCGGGTTACTATAGTAACTTTGTTGTTTGTTTGCTTATTATAACAAAAGCAGATGTTATAATGAGTTGGTTAAGTTTGTTTGTAGATATATGCCCGTATACGCCATGATCATCTAATTTCTGCATTTTCCGGAAAACCTAGCGTGTACATGCAAATATATGTACGCTTACAGGTCGTACTGCACACTGAAAATTAATCTATTTTTATGATTTTTGAAGATACTTAAAATATGAGCGAGGAAACAGCCCGAGATGTCAGGTTTGCGCAAGCGCAGAACCGCGAAGTAGCTTATTTTGATAGGTGGCCAAATTTATCAGAACACCGGCTCACTGTACTACCCCTTTTCGACGCCTTGCACCATTCAGACAGAGAGTGGAGGGGTTGCAGAGGCGTTTCAGAGTAGTCGCTCTGTCTGAATAGGGCTTAGGTGGTTTTTGACCACAAAAATATGCAATATTTGTAAATAGACCAAGTAAGTGAATGTATTGAACTAGGAAATGGGAATAATACGACCCATTTGATATTTTGTTGCCTATCCTTTTCATGCAATAACGGCTTGAAGTCTGTAGACATCACCGAATGTTGGGTGTCTTCTCTGGTGATGCTGTGCCAGACCTATACTGCAGCCATCTTCAGTTTCTGCTTGTTCTGTGGACTTTTTGCCTTTCACTTTCCTTGTCAGTGAGTAAAGTGCATCTTCAGTTGTATTCAGATTCGGTAACTGACTTGATCACTAGTGCCAAAATAATTAAAATGTGTCTCTGTCCAATGAATTACGGTGCTCTGTGTACGTGTTTCCCCAGTCTGTGAGAATTTGAGCAATAAGGAGTTGTGCATGGTTAATGTGCATGTCTTTCCTGTGCACGAATGTGAGCTGTAATGAGCTGTATGTGATATATGTGTATCTCTCTCCTCAGAGTATGGATGTGAGCTGTAATGAGCTGTGTGGTATGTGTGTATGTCTCTGCTCAGTGTGTGGATGTGAGCTGTAATGAGCTGTGTGTGATCTGTGTTTATGTCTCTCCTCAGTGTGTGGATGTGAGCTGTAATGAGCTGACTGAGGTAACTCTGCCAGATAATCTGCCCCCGAAGCTGCAAGAGCTGGACCTGACTGGAAACCCTCGCCTCAGCCTCGACCACAAGACCCTGGAGCTGCTCAAGTAAGAGAGTCATACGCTAATACACACGGGGACACACACCCCCTCACATTGAGAAAAACAAGTGCAGACATGCGCACATCCACACTCACACCCACAAACATGCACGCGTATTAGTGGTGGCCTGCAGCCTCCATAAAGCAGCGCATGAAAAATGAAAGCACGGCTTTGCCCTGCTTTGGGAAATGAGAGGGATTTAGTCCTTTTGTTTCAGCAATGTTTGTTTCTCAAGTGCCTCCTGCCCTCCGCCTGTTGCATTCTCAGCAGGCATATGTTTGGATTACCTGAGCCCTCATTCTGTGCACGCAAGGTTTGAATCTACAGGTCAGAAGCCGTGGTGGCTGACAGGCTCAAGCATTTGAAGAATACCGTAAACTGTCTCTCTAGGTTGAGTTGGCATTGAGGTGCATTCGAGCATGCGTGTACAACCCCAATTCCGAAATAGTTGGGACCCAGCATAAATTGTGAATAAAATCAAAACACAGTGACTTTCAAATCACACCAGCCAATATTTTATTCACAATAGAACAGAGATAACATAGCAAATGTTGAAACCGAGAAATTTTCCAATTTAATCCACAAAATGAGCTCATTTCAAATTTGATGGCTGCTACAGGTCCCAAAGAAGTTGGGACAGGGGCCTGTTTACCATGGTGTAGCATCCCCTCTTCTTTTTAACACAGAGTGGAGCCGTCTGGGTGTTGAGGAGACAAGTTTCTTGAGTTTAGCCATTGGAATTTGATCCCACTCTTGTTTAATACAGGCTACCAGCTGCCGGAGAGTTTTTGGTCTCCTTTGACGGACTTTTTGTTTAATTATGTGCCAAATGTTCTCAATCGGTGAAAGATCAGGACTGCATGCAGGCCAGTTTAGCACACAGACACTTCTAATACAAAGCCATGCTGTTGTAATAGCTGCAGTATGTGGTTTTGCATTGTCCTGCTGAAATACACAAGGCCTTCTCTGGAATAGATGTCATCTGGTCACAAACCTTTATGTACCTTTCAGCATCCATGTTGTTTTTTTTATATCCGCCCGGCATAAAAATGCGGGGGGATATAGACATTGCCTCGTCCGTCTGTCCGTCTGTAATAATTTTTTTTCCGGAGCAGAACTCGGAAACTATGCAAGATATCAGAACCAAACTTGGTACGTGTATTCTATCTATAGTCTAGATGTGCCTTTTGCTACTTTGGAAATTTCGGGATTCCTATTTTTGTCATTTCCATGGAAACAAATCTGGTCTTAGCGCAAATTAGACTGCGTTCGTTTCCTGAGGAGAACTGAAACTATGTAAGATATCAGCACCAAACTTTGTACATGTATTCTATGTTAAGTCTAGCTGTGCCTTTTACCATTTCAGAATATTTAGGATTACTATTTTTTAATCCCCTCGGCATCAAAATGCGGGGGGATATAGCCATTGCCTCGCCCGTCTGTCTGTCCGTCCGGGCGGGCGGGCATCTGTCTGTAATCATACCTTGTCCGGGCCATATCTTGGAAACTACACACCCGATCTTCACAAAACTTCACAGACAAGTTTTGCATGATGTCTAGATGTGCCACCGGGGGCGGGGGGGATATGCCGTTGCCAGATGGCTCTTGTTGCCATTTCCATGGAAACAAATCTGGACTTGGTGCACATCAGGCCTAGTTCGTTTCTGTAGCAGAACTCGAAATCCGTTCAATATATCTTACTGAAACTTTGCATGTGTATTACCCACATACTGAAGGGGTGCCAATTGATAGTTTCAGATTTCTGAAAAAAATGTATTTTTCGTTTCCATGGAAATTAGTTGGATTTGGACTCCGTACAGAGAGGGGTTCGTTTCCGGAGGAGAACTCAAAAGTTTTTCAATATGTCTTACTGAAACTTTGCATGTGTATTACCCACCTACTGAAGTGGTGCCTTTTGATATTTTCAGATTTCTGAAAATCTGATTTTTTTTTTTTTTGTTTCCCTGGAAACCAGTTGTATTTGGACTCTATACAGAGATAGGTTTGTTTCCTGGAGCAGGACTCAAAAACCGTTCATTATATCTTTCTGAAATGTTGTATGTGCATCACTCAAGTATTGAAGTGGTGCCTTTTCATATTTTACAATTTCTGAATTTTTTTTTTCCCCCATTTCCATGGAGGCAAAATGGATTTGGACTCCGTCTCAGGGACGGGTTTGTTTCCAGAGCAGAATTAAAACACTGTTCATGAATGACTCTTGTTTTATTATTGCCTTTGTCAACATGTGGTTCATAGTCTTTGGTAGATGTGGCCAGTACATACTTCCTGATAATTCCAGAGGAAAATCACCTCAGCATTCTTGTTTGAATTTCTTTGAAAGTGTAGGATTGACATGACTTACGCAAATAATCAGGGGCTGGGGGGATATGTCATCTTCTGATGACTCTTGTTAAAACATCCAAGTGTCCCACACCATATGCACTAATGCTTCCAAATACCACCAGAGATGCTGGCTTTTGAACTGAATACTCGTAACAGGAGGGGTGGTCTTTCTCCTCTTTAGCCTGGAGGACACGACGCCCATGATTTCCAACAAGAATGTCAAATTTGGACTCATCTGACCACAGACACTTTGCCACTTTGCTACAGTCCATTTGAAATAAGCCTTGGCCCGCAGAACACGGCAGTACTTCTGGGTCATGCTCAATAATGGCTTCCGTTTTGTATGATAGAGTTTTAGGTGGCATCTGTGGATGGCACAGCGGACTGTGTTTACAGACAGTGGTTTCTTGAAGTATTCCTGGGCCCATTTAGTAATGTCAATGACAGAATCATGCCGGTGAGTGATGCAGTGGCATCTGAGGGCCTGAAGATCATGGGCATCCAGTAAAGGTCTTCGGCCTTGTCCCTTACGCACAGAGATTTTTCCAGTTTCTCTGAATCTTTTGATGATGTTTTGCACGGTCGATGATGAGACTGTAAGAGCGGTCGGTAAATCAACCTGCACTCAGTCTTTCGTAGTGTCACAATACAAACTTTTATTTCTTCTCAGTAACAGCAAAATTAATAAGAACGCACCTTAGTCTGGAAAACTCGCTTCATTTCGAAATATTGAGAATTCTTTGCCCTTCTGCTCTTAAGCCAAAACACACCTCCCCTGTCCTCAGGTGACGTCTATATGTAGTGTTGACGCCCCTCCTGGCATCATCATTGCATTATCATCATAATCATTTCAGTCATATTACGTCAACCTAATCAACAGTATTTCATCATGATTTGATATGTAGGCAGCAGCATGATTATAAAATACTCCCATTATTATGATAAATATAATATATAGTACAGGTAAAACACAAATCAGTGTATTGGCTTCAACACTCCGGCCCCTAATTGACCAGTATAGGGCAATTCATACTATGAAGCATACACTCAACAGTCCTTTGTGACAATATTCAAGATTGTCCATAGAATTTCAAAAATTAGTCATAAAATAATCCAGTTCATTCCAATAGTCCATTTTGCGAAAAGAGTTCATAAAAATTCAACAAAAAAAATTCAACATCCGGCTTGGGTCATTTACTGCATGTCATCCCCCATTCTTCTCCCCCTGCCTTCCTGTCTCTTGACATTGTATAACTATCAAATAAAGGAAAAATTCCCAAAAAAAAATCTGTAAAAGAAAAAAAAATTCAACGTAGATCCTCGTTTGAGAAAAAGAGAGAAAAAAGGTTCAACTGAAGTCCATTCAGGGGTCAAAAAAAAAATAAAGGGCATAGGTCATATGTCTTGTAGAAACCATAGCTTTGTGATGGGCCTTTCCAAGGTGCCATTTTGTGTCCTGATCTTAACCCGACGTACATGTCCTCTTTTGTCGGGGAAGATGTCCGTGATTCTGCCCATGGGCCAGGAGTTGTGTGGTGAGCTTTCATCAATGATCAGCACTATGTCTCTTTTGGATTTTCTACATTTTCATTGGTGCTTCCAGCAGGGTCCTGGATATCCCCGAAGACGGGATCTTGAATGATTCCGGCCTGTTTTTTCCATAAACGGAACAAGGTCATGGAATTTCGGTCTCTGCTGTGTTCATTCAGTGATGGCGCATACAACAGACCGCCATTTCTCTCAAAGTTTAAATGGGAGTTTGGAAACCAGTCTTTTCATGTAAGATGGTGAATCCAGCTCTGTCATGCATGGAAGGTCCTGAACTGCATTACCACAGCCTCTTAAATAGAGGGCATAGCTACGACCTTCATCTGTCTGTATTTGGTTCCAATTTAAAGCCTTTTCAACAAATGCAGATGTGACTTTGAAATTATCGCCAAAGTGATATATTAAGTAGGCGCTTTGCTTCCTCTCAACCAGTTGTGGCGTTCATGTGCAAGCAGCTTTGAACTAGTTCTTTTGGCTGTCCAACAGTATACTGTTCCAGGAAGTGCAGTCGATCCTCGTCACTGTTGGTTTTGTCCTCGACGTTGTGCTTAAAAGCCATCATAAATGGCCTGAAAGTGAGAGGATCGCCGTCAAACACCAGCACCGCCCTTCTTGGGAGTTCAGATTCTTTCTGCTGTAGCACTAGCAGATCCGCCAAGCCTGTTTGTCTTTCTATAATGTTTGTTAGATCGATGCTCTGAGCTATCTCACTTCTGGGAGTGGATTTACCTCGTCTGTGCAGTCCGTCAGATACAACAACTTTAGGTGTGTGAGGATTTGTTGTAGCCCTTGGTGGTTGCTCAGACCTTTTTGTGATTCCAGTCAGTGGTGGGTATTGAGTGTGTATCAATTTTTGTTACGGTGTTTTAGGTATGGTTCCTATCCATGCAAACTCCGGTTCTGTTAGGTTCCTCTGTTTTGTTTCCAGATTCTGATGGTTCATCACTTTCAAATTCCTCCAGAGCCTTTAGCCTTGCATCAGCAGCAGCAATACCTGCTTCCAAGTCCAGGGATTCCATTTTTAAACCCAGCTGACACTTCTCCATCTCGAGTTTCCTCCATGTTTCCTTTTGAGAGCTTCAGCTCTGGCCCAGCAGAGCAGCTTTGCCTGCAGCAGCCTTCATGCGCGCTTTTGAACTCTTTGAAGCAGTCTGTGAGACACTGTCCCCAACATCCACAAGAGCTTGTGGGTCAGGCTGAGGTTTTATCCATTGATCCACTTCAGCCAGAAAAGCATCATAGTCAGCCATTTTTGGCTCGTACCAGTCCAAAGTTTCATTCATTCTCACATCCTCAGACAGCAGTTTCTGAACAAGTGCATGGCGCCTTTTAAATTCATCCTGCAGTTTTAGAAATTAATTTGCAGCTTCATTAATGTTGTCAACATCTGCACCCTCTTCCATCATTGTTTTTATTTCATTCATTTCCTGTGTACAGGGTGAAAGTTTCCCTCTGCGTGTTGCGCTGAGTGATTTGAACGCTTTCCTTTGTTGCGCAGCATCCATCTCAGTAATACTGGCTTCAGTGACTTCACATTCAGTTCCTTCTGCCATTGTTTCAGTTTTCGTTCTCAGCCTTTAATATTCGTTTGTACAGGTTTTTTCCAAGTCAACTCGACAGCTTTTGTTTGAATATTCATGAATATTTTGGTTATTTATTTATTTATTTTTACTCTTTCATGCACACAGCTGTGCTTTGTGTCCATTTCAGTCCGTTTTTTGGTCATTTAAGTTGCTTTATTTCCGTGAGCGGATATTTTATTTTCAGGCCCTTTTCCATATTGACTGGCATCCTTTCTGGCGTTAAACTGGGCAACTTTCAACTTAATTGTCAGAGTGGTCGGTAAATCAAGGCGCATTCATTCTTTCGTAGTGTCACAAAACAAACTTTTATTTCTTCTCAGTAATGGCAAAATAAATAAGAACGCACCTTAGTCAGGAAAACTCGCTTCATTTCGAAATGCGGTTGAGAATTGTTTGCCCTTCTGCTCTCTAGAAAAAACACACCTCCCCTGTCCTCTGGTGACGTCTATATATAGAGTTGACGCCCCTCCTGACATCATCATTGCATTATGATCATAATCATTTCAGTCATATTATATCAACCTATTCAACAGTATTTCATCATGATTATGTCTCCCCCTTCCTGGGGGGGGAGACATGTTGTTTTTGCCTGAATTCCCGTTGGCATCGGCGTTGGCGTCGGCGTTCCCATTTGTTTCCGGAGCATTACTCTCAAACTGTTCGACCGATTCTCACCAGATTTGACATAGTGTCTCTCCATAACATGTAGATGTGCCTTTTGAGGGTTTGAACTGCTTTTGAATTTTATTTTTTCTGTTTCCATGGCAACAATTTGGACTAGGGGCATATTGAAGGGTGGGACTCGTTTCCGGACCATAACTCTAAAATGTGAAATGGGGGAAGGGGGAGACATCTGTTTTTACGTGTAAGAACCATTTCTAGTTAGATATGTAGGCAGCGGCATGATTATAAATTGCTCACATTATTATGATAAATATAATATCGTACAGGTTAAACACAAATCAGTGTATTGGCTTCAAAAGAGACCTTCAAAGCCTTTGCAATTTGACGTCGAGGAACATTGTTTTTAAAGTATTCTACAATTTTTTACGCAAACCTTCACCGGTCGGAGAGCCTCTGGCCATCTTTACTTCTGAGAGAGACAGCCTCTCTAAGACATCCGTTCTAAGACATGTTACACACTTGATGCCAGTTATCTTAATTACTTGCTAAATGTTCTTTCAGCTAATTCTTTTACATATTAATTGCTTTTTCAGCCCTTTTTTGCCTTTTTCTAAACGTTTTTGAGACCTATTGTAGCCAGAAATGAGCTAATTAAAATGCGCTAATTTTGTGGATAAAAATGTAAAATGTCTCAGTTTCAACATTTGAAATGTTATCTATGTTCTTTTATAAATAACATATTGGCTTGTGATCTGAAAGGAATTGCATTTTGATTTTTGCACTTTTACACCCACAAACCAGGGTGGGAAGTTAGCACCCACCACTGGCCAAATGCGGGTAAATTTATGAAATGGTGGGTAAATTTGATCAGCCCACTAGCAACTGTGGCAGGTTAATATTTACCTCCGCCAGGAGGTTATGTTTTTGGCAGCGTTTGTCTGTTTGTTTGTTTGTTTGTTTGTTAGCAAGATAACTCAAAAAGCAATGCACCGATTTTGATGAAATTTTCAGAGAAGGTGGGTATAAAGTCAAGGAACAGATGATTAAATTTTGGCATATCTAGGCCAAAGTACAGATGAGATATACCCCAAAGTTCATGATTTCGAGTATCTCCGATTGGGTAGTTGCACAAGATGGCGCTATGTACATTCTGAAATACCTTGGTAAGCTTAGCTATTTCCGGTTTGCTCCTGCTACTGATCAATCTCCATCAGATGATGAGCAGATGACAGGTACATCATCCCGAAAATGTGATTTTAGCTATAGCCATATTCCCAGGATTTGGCTTAATTAACCACGAATGATGTTCGCATGATTGGTCTCGATTACTTGTTACTGATGTTTGTTCATTGGCACTCTTAATGAGGCATTTACCGTTCCAACGAGAAACGAGAAGATTTCTAACAAGAAACACATTTCCATCCGTTCTCACTGACGAGTGATGAACTGGCTTTAAGCGACAGATAAATTACGTGAAAATAACTGATAATTAATGTGTAAATAATCCATAACGTCGAAATGCCATTTCATAAATCCAACATTCAATCCACGCATATTTTAATATTGTCGATATTTCGTTTCCCTTCCCACTCGGCGTCAGCTGCACTCTCACGACCATCACATCTGGAGCAATGGTTAGCTGAGCACATCTAAGAAAACCATAACAATATTGCAGTACTAGCAAGGCAGTTACAGCAGAAGATGTAAAAGTAAATTCAATATAAAACCTTAACAGAAAATCTTGCAAGCTACTCCGCTTTGCTACTGCTCGATGAAAAAATGAAAGCTAGCTCCAGATAGTAAACTAATGAGGAAATTTGGGTCGTGCATCACTGGATGTTTGTCGCTCAAAGCCAGTTCATGACAGTCACCAGAGCAAACGGCTGGAAATGATGCTAGGTAGAAGCGTCGGAAACCCTCTTTATCAGTGGGGCAGCTAATGTCTCATTAACAGTGCCAATGAACAGACAGTAACAGCTAATCGATACAAATCATTTGAACATCATTCACGGTTAATTATATCCCCGAACGCCGAATGGCGTTTCGGGGGATATATTGTTTTTGGTCCGACCGCCGCCGCACTACATGTTAACGCGATAACTTCAGTAATATTTCAATTACAAATTCCAAATTTTGCACATAAGTAAGTATCATAAAGAGGAAGAACTGATTCGATTTTGGACAAATTACGATGTCTAGATTGGCCACCAGGGGCCAAAGACTTATTTCAGTGTTAACACGATAACTGCAGCAATATTTCAATTAGAAATTCCAACTTTTGCATATAAGTAAGTATCATAAAGAGGAAGAACTGATTCGATTTTGGACAATTTACAATTTCTAGATTGGCCACCAGGGGCCAAAAACTGAAAAAAAATCACTATTCCGCTATAACTTCAGTAATAATTCAATTACAAATTTCAAGTTTTGCACATAAGTCAGTATCATAAAGAGGAAAAACTGATTCGATTTTGGGCAATTTACGATCTCTAGATTGGCCACCAGGGGCCAAGAACTGATTTACATGTTAACACCATTACTGCAGTAATATTGCAATTAGAAATTCCAAGTTTTGCATATAAGTAAGTATGCTCAGCATCTGATGTAGACTGATAAACGACAGAAGCAAACTTAAAATAGTAAAGCGAGCCAGTGTATTTCAGAATTTACTGAGCCCCATTTTGTGCACATAGCCAATTAGAATAGCACCACAAGCCATTTTTCCATCCATGCGTTCTTATGCGAATGAAGTCATCAAATTAAAAATGCCTTATGGAAATGGTGATATTCCACTTGATTTGAAGAATATCGACACAAGGTTTATACGGTTGATCTGATCAGATTTTCTTTTGATCGGAAAAAGGCATATGCGATAAATGCTGATGGAAACGTTATTTGTTGAATAAATCTGCAACTGCATCTTGACGGAGTTTTGATGCCGTCGTTGCCTTCTGATAATGGTTTGCTATGTTGCTGATAGCTGGCACATTAGCACTTTTACAACTTGTGCAAATTATCATCATTTGAATGGTAGACGCAATTCATTTTGGCTTACTAGCTAAATTAGTCGGCTAGCACTACTTTTGTTCACTGGAAGGTTCTGCGATTCAGTGAGAAGAAGAATGGAAACAGCATAAAATGTAAGAAATCCATTCGATACACCAATTTGACCAATTAAAAATGCAATTTTAGGCGCTCAAAGGCGCGTACGCGCAATTGCGCGCCTTTCATACAAAGGCCTGCTTTTCTAAGTTGAGCCACATTCGTCCTCTTTATGAAGCTTAAATCTTGAATTATAAAGCATCAAATTGGGTAACCCATAAATAGGCAAATTTGGCTTCATGTTTAACTTTGTAGCATTTAGTGTTTAGATTTGCTTTCAATCACTTGGAGATTAATTTTAACAGACATATAAACCAGGGTTGCCAAAATTCTTGCACCTCACTGCACATCACCAGTACATTAAAGAATTGCTCAAATGAGAGAAACATCATCTCAATTCAGTGCTACTTCACCAGGAATTCGGACCCTGCAGTTGTTCTAGCCAACCGCACTTCTCATACTAAGGCTCTGATTCAGCTCCTGAGTAACAGGAATATGAGGCCTTGGAGGAACTCGGTAAAAACACACATCACTGACTGCAAGCTTATTGCATTACCAGGGCCTTCATGAAGGATGCTGTTCAAAACTTTTGAAGAGAATGACTGCTTTCACTGGTCGGAAGGATGGTAGATGAGTTGGATCACTTTGCTAATCTCTGCAGTTTTTGCAGGGCACCAATATAGAACAGCAAGCCCATACTCTTTCTGTGGTCACGCTTACCGTTGGCCTAAATGATAAATGGGAGCAGTCTGTGCTGACACCTTGTGGTCGAGCCCTGTAATTGCAAGTTCTCTTCATGTTCATTTTCGTCAGTTGGGGCCTGTGTATCTGACATCTTCTGTTATGAGTAATCCTTTCAAGCTTGTGTCTGGGCCAAAAATGGCCATTACACTGATAAAAGGTTAAGTGCAATATATACTACTGTGGAGGCAGGGCGCTTTTTTTGGAAATGAGTAAGCTTTGATTCAAAGCAGAGCTTTCATAAGGAAGTCACTGCAGATGTAAGAATGTGTGTGTTTCCATTTGTGTGTTTGTGAAGGATTCTGACCCTTTTCCGGCTCTCTCTCTCTCCCTCCCTCCCCCTCTCTCTCTCTCTCTCCTCGCCCGCAGTAATATCCGCTGTTTCCGGATTGATCCGGCACCCGCCTCCTTCTCCGGGGGCGAGGCTCCGGGCGGCCCAGCTATCTGGAGTCATGGCTACACTGAGGCTTCTGGAATCAAGAACAAGTGAGTCTCAGTCCTGCCAGCACCCTCTGAAAATGCCCTGTGCTTTCACGAAAGATGCGACCGCTCACCGTCCATCTATCTCAACTCGCATCGCTAAGACAAGGCTGTAGAAGGCCGCTCTGAGCTGTCAGCTCTGTTTGAGGAGTGATGAGTGGGTTTGATGTCAGTGCTGGTCTGAGCTGTCAGCTCTGTTTGAGGAGTGATGAGTGGGTTTGATGTCAGTGCTGGTCTGAGCTGTCAGCTCTGTTTGAGGAGTGATGTGTGGGTTTGATGTCAGTGCTGGTCTGAGCTGTCAGCTCGGTTTGAGGAGTGATGAGTGGGTGTGATGTAGGGCTGGGTATTGCCAGTAATTTCCTGAATCGATTCAATTTCGATTCACAAGGTTTCGATTAGATTTCCGATTAAATTCTATTCAATATCGATATCGAATTGAAGGACATTTCAGCTACACGACCTGTTTTGCTTGAATGTGAAAGGGAGTAGTAGAGAACTAATGGCAGAAATTATACATTCAGTTGAATTATTAAAAAGAAACCTTCTAACTAGGCCCAATATTTAAAAGATTAAAGTTTACACTAAAAAGTGACCCCAAACTTCCTCCCTGGAAATACTTTTTATTGACCAACACATTTGATCAATCAACATGATAAAGTGCAACATAGACTTAACAGTCAGTAGACTATTATTCTCTCAAACTGGGTCAATATTACATGCTTCACTTTGCAAGTTCACTTTTCCAGTAAATGTTATTGAATTGACAGTTGCTACAAGTGCGGCAGTTTTTCAGTGCATTTCAATGTGGAGAGGTGCGGCAGTCCCCATTTCAAGCCCTGCCCTAACCTAACACTAACTCTTCCCCTAACCATAATCCCGAATCCTCATCCTAATCCCTTGAAATCGACTGCCGTAACAATAAAAACTGCCGTGTCTCTAGACAATGCGTATTGAATTTAAACCAATATCCTTGCCCAAACCCACGTGGACATGTTCGACTGTACAGAAATAAATATCACGATACATTCAACAAAGAAAATAATATTGGATTTTTTATACGAAAACTGGTTGAAATGGTGGAGGAAAATTGGGACATGTTTTATTAGTAAACTTCCACCCGATGCTGTATGTCTTCCAACACATAGATCCAACTCCGAAATGTGTATCCAATGTTGATTTTGTTCTCTCATCATTACTTGTAGCTTGAAAATCCGGCCTGAATTTACCGTTCCGTGCGTAAGCAGTCATGTCCACTGCAGTTACATACAGATCACTGTGCATGTTTACCTTCAACAGGTAGTTTCGCATTCGCAGCATGCATTCTATCAATGCTCGATGTACATTTATATGACACGTAGTCAAAATACCTCGACCTGCAATTAACTCATTCATTATTATCCGTTACGTCAGGAAATTCATTACTTAAGTAGTTTTTTTTTTTTTTTTTTTTTTGAACTGGGACTTCTACTTTTACTCTACTACTTTTGAAAGATAAAAAGTACACTTTTACTTCGTTACTTTTACACTGGCCACTTCGCTATTCGTTACAAATTGAAGCAGACATGGAGCTGCAAATTTATGCATGCAGAACAATATTGTATCACTAGATGGCACTCCTAGATCAGTTATTGAATTTTCACAAGCAAGATGGAAATGCACTAATAAAAGATCAATCTTTGAATAAAATGAATCGGTCACGAAAATTGAAATGAAAAATTGATCTGAATTGGAAAATCTTTTTTCTTTTTTTTTCTTTTTTTTAACCCAGCCCTAGTGTGATGTCAGTGCTGGACTGAAGCTGTCAGCTCTGTTTGAGGAGTGATGAGTGGGTGTGATGTCAGTGCTGGACTGAATCTGTTTGTTCTGTTTGAGGAGTGGTGAATGGGTGTGATGTCAGTGCTGGACTGAAGCTGTCAGCTCTGTTCAAGGAGTGATGTATGGGTGTAATGTCAGTGCTGGACTGAAGCTGTCTGTTCTGTTTCAGGAGTGGTGAGTGGGTGTGATGTCAGTGCTGGACTGAAGCTGTCAGCTCTGTTCAAGGAGTGATGTATGGGTGTAATGTCAGTGCTGGACTGAAGCTGTCTGTTCTGTTTGAGGAGTGGTGAGTGGGTGTGATGTCAGTGCTCGACTGAAGCTGTCAGCTCTGTATGAGGAGTGATGTATGGGTGTAATGTCAGTGCTCGACTGAAGCTGTCAGCTCTGTATGAGGAGTGATGTATGGGTGTAATGTCAGTGCTCAACTGAAGCTGTCAGCTCTGTTTGAGGAGTGATGTATGGGTGTAATGTCAGTGCTGGACTGAAGCTGTCAGCTCTGTTTGAGGAGTGGTGAGTGGGTGTGATGTCAGTGCTGGACTGAAGCTGTCAGCTCTGTTCAAGGAGTGATGTATGGGTGTAATGTCAGTGCTGGACTGAAGCTGTCTGTTCGGTTTGAGGAGTGGTGAATAGGTGTGATGTCAGTGCTGGACTGAAGCTGTCAGCTCCGTTTGAGGAGTGATGATTGGGCGTGATGTCAGTGCTGGAATGATGCTGTTTGAAGGGTGTTAAAGTGCTGTCTGTCTGTCTCTCTCTATCCCTCCTCTCTTCCTCCTCTCACTCTATTATTTTTTCTCACTCTACTGCCTTCTCTCTCCCACTTTCCCTCCCTCCCTGTCCCTCCTTCTCTATCTCCCTCCCTCCCTTTCTCTCTCTCTCTCTCTTTCCAGACTGTGTGTCGCAGCTCTCTCTGTGGCTCATTTCGGTGACAGTCGCGAGGCGCTGTACGGCGTGTTCGATGGCGACCGGAACGTGGAGGTGCCTTACCTGCTGCAGTGCACCATGGGAGATGTGCTGGCCGAGGAGCTGCACAAGACCAAGAGTGAGGAGGACTATATGACCAACACCTTCCTCGTCATGCAGAGGTATGTCCTCCTCATGCCTTTTACTTACACACGCGCACACACACACACACTCATGTAGAGATATGTCCTCCTCATGCCTTTTATTCACACACACACACTCACACACACACACACACACACACACACACACACACTATGCAGAGATACGTCCTCCTCATGCCTTTTACACACACACACACACTCACTAACACTCATAGCATAACAGAACATAACATAGCATAACACGAATGGCGAGAACAGGCCGTTCAGCCCAACTAGGCTCGTCAGTTTCTTTATACTATTGTGAACAAATCCCTTCAGATACTCAGTGACTCAATGGTATCTAGATGTAAGTCAAGCCTGCTCTTGAAAACCCCCAAGGTCTCTGCCTCAACAATATGGTCAGGCAAGCTATTCCACATCGAAATTACTCTTTGGGTGAGGAAATATTTCCAAATATCAGTGCTAAATTTACCTTTGGTCAACTTCCATTTGTGACCCCGAGTTCTACTCCCAACACTTGCTCGAAGGAATCCTACATAATTCACTTTGTTAATCCCTTTAACATATTTAAAGACCTCAATCAAATCACCCCTTAGTCTCCTTTTCCTAAGACTAAAGAGATTAAGGATCTTCAGCCTCTTCTCGTAGCTTTCATCATTTATACCTGGAATAAGCTTAGTGGCTCTTCTCTCAACTTTCTCTAGAGCCCCTATATCTTTCTTAAAGTATGGTCCCCAGAACTGTACACAATACTCCAGATGTGGTCTGACGAATGTGTTGTACAAAAGAAGCATCGCCTCCTTAGATTTATACTCAGTACTTTTGGCAATGTATCCCAGCATCCGATTGGCTTTTTTAACTGCTAAGGCACAATGGCTAGAGCCTGTGAGGGTTTGGTCAACAATCACTCCCAGATCTTTCTCGTGTGGAGCACATTCCAGTTTTAAACCTCCCATGAAGTAATCCCGTCTAATGTTTTTATTACCTACATGTACAACTTTACATATTGCTAGATTAAATTTCATTTGCCACATTTCTGCCCAATTCTGGATTCTATCCAAATCATCCTGAATCACTTTAGTGGACTCTTAACTATTTGCCCAACTCCCCAATTTAGTATCATCTGCAAATTTAAATAATCTGCTCTCAATATTCCTATCAAGGTCATTAATGTAGATGAGGAACAGCAGGGGTCCCAACACTGTTCCCTGGGGGACGCCACTCCCCACCATTCCTAGCTCAGATGAGATACCACTGACCACCACTCTTTGTGTTCTGTCCTTTAACCAGTTTTGAATCAACTCCAGAATACCTCCTGTAACTCCAGCTCATTTTAAAAATTAGTCACTTATGCAATACTGTATCAAATGCTTTCTGAAACTCCAAGTATATGATGTCATAAGCCCTGCTCTGGTCATAAGTCTTGGTGGCCTCTTCAGAAAATTCCAGAAGGTTTGTCAGGCATGACCTTCCCTTACGGAAACCATGTTGGCTATCCCTGTAGATCAGGGTTCGTCAACCCTGGTCCTGGAGGGCCGGAGTATCTGCTGCTTTTTGACGTTACTCTGCACTTAATTGATGAACGAAAGCAGTTCATTACACCCTTAACTCATCTCACCTGGTGTCTTTGGTTTAAATAGGGTGGACAAAACCAAACTCAGCACACCCTGTGCTGTTAGCTATACTCCTGCACTGAGGGAATATTAAGCCAATCAATCAATTACCAGGAACTACCCACAAGACTCCTAGAGCCAATTAAACAGGCATGCAGGTTGTGACAGAAGTCTATGTGGAAACCAAGATTTGTCAATGTAGTTGGACATTTAGCATAGTTGTAATCCGGACAAAGTAGAGGTTCAAAGTAAAGATTAAAGTTTATAGGGCAGGGGTAGCAAGCCCTGGTCCTGCAGAGCCACAGGGTGTGCTGAGTTTGGTTTTCTCCACCCTATTTAAATCATAGACACCAGGTGTGATGAGTTTGGCTTGTAATGAACTGCTTTCATTCATCAATTAAGTGCAGCGCAACGTAAAAAACCAGCAGACACTGCAGCTCTCCAGGACCAGGGTTGACGACCCCTGCTCTAGATACTGTTACGTTCAAGTAATAAGTCCAGCTCATCTTTTATGATAGATTCCAATATTTTGCACGCAATGCAAGTTAAACTGACTGGCCTGTAATTTCCTGGCTCAATACGGTCGCCTTTCTTATATATTGGTATTATATTGCCCTGTTTCCAATCATTTTGTATTTTTCCAATTTTCGAAAGACCGTCTGAAGATGGCGGATAGTGGCTTAAAGATGAACTCGCCAACTTCCCTGAGCACTCTAGGGTATCAGCCATCAGGACCCGCCGCCTTATCTGCCTTTAGTTTATGTAACTTGTCTAATACTTTGTTATCCCTGACCTCAATTTACGCAAAATAATCTTCAGCATTTAACATGAATAAAGACCCCCCCTCTGAGGTAAAATTCTCAACAAAGTAACTGTTTAAGGTATCCGCAATATCCTTGTTATCATATAGCAGCGATCCATTTTTATTGTTTATGCACTTAACCTGCTATTTAACTTTCCTTTTTCTGCTACAGTACTGAAAGAAGCTCTTAGGGTTAGTTTTTGCCCCCTCTGCAATTTGTCTTTCATACAGTCTTCTAGCATTCCTCAGCTCCTTTTATGACCACAGCCTGCATTTTACAGTATTCAGCCTTAGTGTTCTTATTGTTATCTTTTATGTACATCTTATAAAGATTACTCTTTTCCCTCAAAATCCTACGAATACTTGTGGTCATCCACTGAGGATTCTGCTTTTTCATCTTACTTTTGGACACCTTTGGAATGAATCAAGTAAAACCCCCTTAAATCTTTCCCACGTCTCATTTACGGACTCTCAGTCCAGGAGTGTCTCCCATTTTATTTCACTTAGATATGAGCGCATCCTGTCAAAGTCTGATCGCCTAAAATTGAAAATTTTGCAGAGGTACATGCTCCTCATGCCTTTTACACACACACACACACACACACACATATACAGACACACACACACACACTCACTCACACTCATGCAGAGGTACATCCTCCTCATGCCTTTTATACACACACATGCAGTGCCTTCAATAATTATTGGCACCCCTGGTTAAGATGTGTTAAAAGCCTTAAAATAAATTCAATTTTTATTGCAGAAGCAATGAACTCTTACACTGAAAATTGTAGAAAAATGTAACCTTCAACTCAAGTGAATTTTAAGGGGGGGAAAAAAATCCCTCACTAAGAAATAATTATTTTTCATAAAATCACCTGTTCCACAATTATTGGCACCCCTAACAATTCCAAGGAAATGAATTTATTTGAAGTATTTCTGTCACTTCTACAGTAGTTTACCAAGTTGATCAGAGTATCTAGGAGCATTTAATTAGTAAATCATCACTTCCTGTTTCCCTGGGGTATGAATATGATGTGACACAGGCCATTTCTCTTATCCACTCTTTAACATGGGAAAGACAAAGGAACACACCATTCAAGTAAGGCAGATGTGTGTCGATCTTCACAAGTCAGGCAATGGCTACAAGAAAATAGCCACTCGCCTGCACCTGCCCATATCTACTGTCTGAGGAATCATTAAGAAGTTTAAAACAACTGGAACAGTGGTAAACAAGCCTGGACGAGGACGCAAGGTTATTTTGCCACCACGCACAGTGAGGAGGATGGTAAGAGAAATAAAAATTTCTCCAAAGCTCACTGTTAAAGAATTGCAACAAATGGTAGCATCTTGGGGTCACAAAGTCTCCAAAACAACCATCAGGTGCTATCTACATGCCAACAAGCTGTTTGGGAGGCATGCACGGAAAAACCTTTTCTCACTCACAATCATAAACGCAAACATCTGGAGTTCGCTAAGCAGTACTGGAACTTCAACTGGGTTCGTGTGCTTTGGTCAGATGAGACCAAAATAGAGCTTTTTGGCAACAAACACTCTAAGTGGGTCTGGCGGAACACAAAAGATGAGTATGCAGCAAACACCTCATGCCCACTGTGAAGTATGGGGGAGGATCGGTGATGCTGTGGGCCTGTTTCTCTTCCAGAGGCCCTGGGAACCTTGTTAGGGTGCATGGCATCATGAACGCTTTGAAATACCACAACATTTTAAATCAAAATCTGGTGGCCTCTGCCCGAAAGCTGAAGATGGGTCGTCACTGGGTCTTTCAGCAAGATAATGACCCTAAACATGTGGCCAAATCTACACAGAAATGGTTCACCAGACACAGAATCAAGCTCCTCCCCTGGCCATCTCAGTCCCCAGACCTCAACCCCATTGAAAACCTGTGGAGTGAGCTGAAGAGGAGAGTGCAGAGGAGAGGACCCAGGTCGCTGGATGATTTAGAGAGATTGTGCAAAGAGGAATGGTCGAAGGTCCCTCTTTCTGTATTCTCCCATCTTGTGAAACATTATAGGAGAAGATTAGGTGCTGTTTTGTTGGCAAAAGGGGGTTGTACAGAGTATTAACATCAGGGGTGCTAATAATTGTGGCCAACATGATTTGATGTAAAAGAATAATTTCTTAATGTGGGATAAATGCACTTGAATTAAAGGTTGGATTTTTTCTCTTTTTTTCACTGTGGTCCTATATTACTTCGAAAAAAACAGAATTTATTGGAAGCTAAAGAACACATCTTAACCAGGGGTGCCAATAATTATGGAGGGCGCTGTACACTCACTCTTTTGACTTTCCTGAATAAGTACCTTTATTTCCAGTAGTCCCAAATATTATGGAGGGGACTGCATGTGTGCAGGTCTGGGTAAATCCACAACAGCTTCTCTTGTGATGATGGTAGAATGTTTGTATCTGCGTCATGTAGTTCTTCATTTGAGGGAGCATTTCATAACTGAAGAGTGAAGACATCAGAGATTGCAGCTGCTTGTGCATGTGTGTGTGTGAGTTTGTGAGAGAGCTGGCAGCAGCTGACTGCTTGTGGGGTCACAGCTGCGCCGCAGCACTCGGAAAAATACGCAGCCATACGAGTCAGTGCTCGTGTTTACACCAGATGCGCTGCGGCGCGCGTCAGCAGCGTCCCAGAGGCGGCTCTCCGTGATGCTTCGCCGAAAATACGCGCTGCAGTTTATAAATAAATTTGTTTATAACTAATTTTTCTAAGTTGTGATTTTGTTATAATTAAAACAGGGGAACAGTTTTTTTCTTATCTATGGTGCTCACGGCTGGACTGTAGTAGGCTCTACAGCACAACAAAGACGGAAATGACATTAAATGCAATTAAAGCAGAAATTAATATCAGAAAGTATTTAAGGTCGTTGCACAAATATGCCAGTAAAAATGAAGAAATATGCTAAATCTGAGCGAGTCAATTATATCAGCTGGCAGGACACACCACCGACGTTCCGCGTTCAATGGACCATGAAGTCGCGTACAAGACGCAGCAGAATAGCCTCGCTCACGTCACGCTGCAAATACGCATCCGGTGTAAATCCAGGGCAATGCGGCAGAGCCGCGCCTGGTGTAAATTACCCGTGAGTGTGAGCATGTAGTACTGACAGTACATGGCTGCTGTTATCGGTTATCAGCAACTGTATGTCTGTTTGTGTGAGTGTGGGCATGTGAAACGTACAGTATAAGACCACAGCAGTTATCGCTGACTGCATGTCTGTTCGAGTTCAGGCATGTAATGTTGTAGCAGTTATCACTGACTGCATGTCTGTTCAAGTTCAGGCATGTAATGTTGTAGCAGTTATCACTGACTGCATGTCTGTTCAAGTTTGGGCATGTAAGGTTATAGCAGTTATCACTGACTGCATGTCTGTTCGAGTTTGGGCATGTAAGGTTATAGCAGTTATCACTGACTGCATGTCTGTTCGAGTTTGGGCATTTAAGGTTATAGCAGTTATCACTGACTCCATGTCTGTTCGAGTTTGGGCATGTAAGGTTATAGCAGTTATCACTGACTGCATGTCTGTTCGAGTTTGGGCATTTAAGGTTATAGCAGTTATCACTGACTCCATGTCTGTTCGAGTTTGGGCATGTAAGGTTATAGCAGTTATCACTGACTGCATGTCTGTTCGAGTTTGGGCATGTAAGGTTATAGCAGTTATCACTGACTCCATGTCTGTTCGAGTTCAGGCATGTAAGGTTGTAGCAGTTATCACTGACTGCATGTCTGTTCGAGTTTGGGCATGTAAGGTTATAGCAGTTATCACTGACTGCATGTCTGTTCGAGTTTGGTCATGTAAGGTTATAGCAGTTATCACTGACTGCATGTCTGTTCGAGTTTGGGCATGTAAGGTTATAGCAGTTATCACTGACTGCATGTCTGTTCGAGTTTGGGCATGTAAGGTTATAGCAGTTATCACTGACTGCATGTCTGTTCGAGTTTGGGCATGTAAGGTTATAGCAGTTATCACTGACTTCATGTCTGTTCAAGTTTGGGCATGTAAGGTTATAGCAGTTATCACTGACTGCATGTCTGTTCGAGTTTGGGCATGTAAGGTTATAGCAGTTATCACTGACTGCATGTCTGTTCAAGTTTGGGCATGTACGGTTATAGCAGTTATCACTGACTGCATGTCTGTTCGAGTTTGGGCATTTAAGGTTATAGCAGTTATCACTTACTGCATGTCTTCGAGTTCAGGCATGTAAAGTTGTAGCAGTTATCACTGACTGCATGTCTGTTCGAGTTCGGGCATGTAAGATTGCAGCAGTTATCACTGACTGCATGTCTGTTCGAGTTCGGGCATGTAATGTTGTAGCAGTTATCACTGACTGCATGTCTGTTCGAGTTCAGGCCTGCAAGGTTGTAGCAGTTATCTCTGACGCATGTCTGTTCGAGTTCGGGCATGTAGTATCGTAGCAGTTATCACTGACTGCATGTTTGTTTGTCTGAGTGGGCCTGTGAGCTCATAGGGCGGCAACTGTTGTCAGACTGTGGCTCACTCCTCCTAACTCCGCCCACAGGAAGCTGGGCACGGCTGGGCAGAAGCTGGGCGGCTCGGCAGCTCTGTGCCACATTAAGCACGACCCCATGGATCCCAGCGGCTGCTTCACCCTCACCGCCGCCAACGTGGGCAAGTGCCAGACCATCCTGTGCCGAGACGGCAAACCCCTCCCCCTGTCTGTCAATCACAACGTGGGTCTGGAGGAGGAGTATCGCAGGACCCAGCAGTACAAGGCCATCATCACTGAGGTGTGTGGGTGTGTGTGTATGTGTGTGTGTGTGTGTGTGTGTGTGTGTGTGTGTGAGAGAGAGAGAGAGAGAGAGAGAGAGAGAGAGAGAGAGAGAGTGTGTGTGTGAAAGCGAGAGGGATAGAGTGTGTGTGTGTGAGAGAGTTTGTGTGAAAGAGAGGGATAGAATGTGTATGTGTGCATGTGTGTAAGAGAAAGAGAGAGAGAGTCTGTGTTTGTGTCTGTATGTTTGTGTGAAAGAGAGAGGGATAGACTGTGTGGGTGTATACGTGTTTGTGTGTGTGTGTGTGTGTGTGTGTTTGTGTGAAAGAGAGAGGGATAGTGTGTGTGTGCGTGCGTGTGTGTGTATACACTACCGCTCAAAAGTTTGGGATCACTTGCAAATTTCTTTGTTATCCAAAGAAAAATACATTTTCATGCATTTCACAAACATTTTTTTCATTTTACAAACGAATAAAATTAATTAGATGATTTTCAAAAAATGATCTACATTTTTGCATGGAGGCCTCTTATCAGCAACTGTCAGTCCTCTGCATCAATCTCCTGGCTGCTAATCCAAGTTAAACTTTTTATAAGGCTAATTGATTATTAGAAAACCCTTCTGAAAATGTGTTGCACAGCTGAAAACCGTTGAACTAATAAGGGAGCGCAAAAGGGAGCATGGCATTCTTGAGGTTGGTTTAGTACCTGAAGCATCAGCAGTTGTTTGTTTACAGGCTCAAAATGGCCAGAAAGAAAGAACTTCCTTTAGAGACCCGTCAGTCTATTGTTGTGCTTAGAAAAGAAGGCTATTCAATGCAAGAAATTGAAAACTTAAAATCTCTTACCATGCTGTCAACTACTCCCTTCAGAGAGCAGCACAAACTGGCACTAACAAGGACAGAAAAAAGGAGTGGGAGGCCCCGATGCACAACTGTGCAAGAAGACAAATATCTGAGAGTGTGTAGTTTAAGACAAAGACGCCTCACAGGTTGTCAACTAGCAGCTGCGCTAAATAGTTCCCGTCAAACACCAGTTTCAGTATCGACAGTGAAGGTGGTTTTTTTTTTGATGAAAGCAAAGTTTGAAGTACATATTCATCATTTTCCATTAAAATCATTATTTCTAACTCAGACAATGTCAGCATGTTCTGTTCATTTGCTATATTTCCTATTCAGACTAATTTCATGTGCGTTTCCATGGAAAACAAGAAAATTACCAAGTGATACAAACTTTTGAGCGGTTGTGTGTTTGTGGGTGTGAGAGAGAGAGAGAGGGAGAGTGTGTTTGCGTGTGTGTGAGAGAGAAAGAGAGTGTGTGTGTTTGTGTGTGAGAGAGAGAGAGTGTGTTTGCATGTGCGTGTGTGTAAGAGAGAGAGAGGGGGGAGTGTGTGTGTGACTACATAGCTTTGTAATGTCCCTGCTTGAGTAAGTTTTATGATCAGAACATTATTTCAGGCACTTGCCCTTTACACAGCAGTAAAACTCTTGTGTTATCGCATCCTAATTACTCTGTTGTCTATTTATGAAGTTATTTGGCAGGTCTGCAGTCAGCATATCTCATCAGTGATCATGCTTAACACTTACTGTTTGACAGACACAACTCCCTGCACCTCACTGTTGCTCTTTCACCATGTCGCAGCCTCAAAAGGGTTTTCTCATGCACATTTAGCTAAATCTGTAGGTTCAGGCATCTTTCTGGGTTTTCCAGTCCCTCTAAATCGCTTTCTTCTGCAGGACAACAAGGTGAACGGAGTGACCGACTCCACAAGGATCATGGGATACTCCTTCCTGTACCCTTCGGTGATCCCGCGGCCCCACGTCCAGACGGTGACGCTCACCACTCAGGACGAGTTCTTCATCCTGGGCAGCAGAGGCCTGTGGGATAGCGTGAGCCCCGAGGAGGCGGTGGAGGCGGCGCGGAACGTGCCGGACGCCCTGTCAGCAGCCAAGAAGCTGTGCACCCTGGCGCAGGGGTACGGCTGCACAGACAGCCTGAGCGCGGTGGTGGTGCAGCTGAACGTGAGTGAGGACTGCTGCTGCGGCTACTGCTGCTGCTGCCCGTCCTCTGCCTCCTCATCCTCCTACCCGCCCGCCATCAGCGTGGTGATCCGCGACCGGCCGCCTGCTGCCGCCACGGTGCCTCTGGCCCCGCCCACGCCCGACGCGCTGGCTACACCCTCCTCCTGCAGCGAGTTCAGCAGCGAGGTGTCGGCCTCAGAGATGAGCAGCGAGGTGGGCTCCACGGCCTCCTCGGACGAGCCCCCGACGGCCGCGGGTGCCGCGCCCTCCCGCTGCGCCCTGCACCCCGCCTGCCTGCTGTCCGGAACCTTCCAGCGCCAGCTCTCCAGCGCCACCTTCTCCAGCGCGCTCTCCGACAACGGGCTGGACAGCGAGGACGAGGAGCCCATCGCCGGTGTCTTCTCCAACGGCAGCCGCGTGGAGGTGGAGGTGGAGGTGCACAGCCTGAGGTCCCGGGCCCCGCCTCCCCCGCCCCCTCCACCGCCCACTCCCGAGGCCCTGGACGAGGACCCGGTGGAGGAGGCGGAGCCAGAGTCGGACGGGCGGGATTTGTCAGGGGGCGGGGACCTGAGTGGGAAGAGCCTCGGCAGGAAGCGCGGCAACGGGTCGGTGGCCCAGCCCGAGAGGAGCCACAACCTCATCGAAGTGGCGGCCGACGCCCCCGCCAAGAAATCGGGGGGGTACTTCACCGCCCCTGCCCAACCCGACCCCGACGACCAGTTCATCATCCCACCAGAGCTGGAGGAGGAGGTGCGGGAGATGATGAAGCAACATCACCAACAACAACAACAACAACAACAACAACAGAGAGCTCCCCCTACTGACCAGCCTGGGGACTACTACGACACACCTCTCTAAGTGACGACCTTCAGCCCACCCCTGCCCCCTGACCCCATCTCTTTAACGCACTGCATTACTGCATTCTTATCAGATCAAACACTAGTTTTTTTTGGGGTTTTTTTTTTTTTACGCGCTCCGACTCTCACACGACGGATTAATCTAATCTTAACACTGATTTTAGTCACCATTTTGTCATATCTTTCTACACGGCGATAAAAGAATTGCGCTGAGAAGCACTTTTTAAACGAAAGAAAAATGCATTCTTAATCACTTGTTCATACTAAAATTTGTGGAATGGTACATACCTGGAATAGGAAAGTGTGACTGTTGTAGGTAGAGCACTATTATCTCTTCAGTAAATCATGGCTTTCGGCCTGTAAAAAGTCATAGAAATTTTTTGTAGAAATTTTGAAGACTAACTCCTAGGAGTTGCCTACTCTTTTAATGTGACTTAGTCACTTTACTAATCTTCTCTGAGAGAAAAGTTGATTTCCCTCTCCCCCAATGATTGTAAATAGGATAAATGTCGATATGATGCTTTTAACGGGTCTGTGAGATCAGTGAGCGACTGCAGAGAAACAGTCAGGCTCGGCGAAGAGCGAGCCTGCTAATTTTGTACAAGATGGAGCAGGAGAGAGTCTACTGGTGCCTGCTCATAAACACGCGCATACACACACACACACACACACACACACACACACACACACACATAAACATGTATGTGTACATGCAAACAAACACACACACACACACTCACACACACGCAGACACACACACACACACTCATCTCTAGTACTCTGTCATCACCAGCAGGACTGTGTCAAGTTGAACAATGCAAATAAGATTTATCTAAAGAAAGAAAATTGTATCTATAAGAGTAAAAACTAAAGAGAGGTTTCTTTTTGTTATAATAAATCTAAAATTTGCAAATAACACAACTGTATTGGATGCATTTCTTCTTTTTATCTTATAAAATATGCGGATCTCTGGTAAAGAATGCACTCTATGTTTAACCATTTTTAGATTTTGTTTTCCTGTGCAAAATTCCTTCATCTCAACTCATTCATCCATTATCTATCCCATATAAACCAGGCCAGGCCGGTGGGGTCCTGGAGCCTATCCCAGCATGCATTGGGCCAGTGGCAGGAACACACCCTGTCCATCACAGGGCCCGCTAATTTGCCTGTGACCCACCTAACTTGGGCAAATTAGTCACTGTAGTTATCAGTTCAGATGTGCAGTGTGTCTTTGGACTGTGGGGTTTAAACTGGAGTACCCAGAGAAGCCCTCACAAACACGGGGAGGACTTTCAAACTCGACACCAGAAGGTCCGATTCAAACCCATGACTCTCCACTGCACTGCCATACATTCTAAAACAGAAACGGTTCCACAGAACTGGGCAAAGTAACTTTTACATAAATGCTTAGATTTTAGACCAGTTTAATTAATGACATTTGACTGAGGTTACTCCCTTCATAAGTGAGGAATGGTGTCACTTCTCCTCAGTGTGCCAACCATTGATTTTGCCTTGATTTTTCTGTCCTCATTGGTTGATGCTGCTGGTTTCATTGCTGCATGATTGCTGAAGCGCTCGGAGTGAATAGCATGCATTCAGAAACCTCTCCCCGCACACACACGCAGTGATACTGTGCCTATGATGGGTTATCACATGGCTAGGTTCTACAATACCCCGGCACACTGACACTGTAATTGTACATCCTGTGTCTGGTCTGGAAAGTTCCGCAGCTCCTTGGATACAGGCAGATTGTCTGTCTGCTTTCACTCACTCTTTGGCGGCAGCTGTCGCCATCCACGGCGAAAGAGAGAGAGAGAGATTTGTGACACGAGGGTTTCAGAAAATCTGCTCATGGAGCCCTTTGGTATCGGGTATCGTCTCAAGGTGAATTTTTCTCTTTTTTTTTTAAATGCAGTTTTCTTGTGCTCATGTCCCAACATTTTCCCTTATTATGTCTGTCCATACCCATTCTAGCTGGTTCATTTCCCCCCTCCAAAATTAATCTGAGAAAAAAAATCCAACGATGATCTTACGCGATGGCTCAGTTTTGAATGATGGAAACAAAATGGGATCCTATACTTGAGTTGTCGCAACTTTTTTATTCAGGGACTGTAGATCTTCCGCCCCTGACATCCTAATGTTAGAATTCCTACAAAAGCCTGGCGACATTTAATCATGAATCCCCCATAATTCATTGCTGTTATTTCATGAGCAACTTTGTTGGATGGTTTAAGAAGCCCAAATTCCCAAGGCTTAAATTGACAGGGAAAAAAAAAAAAATTACATCCACATACGCAATCCAGACCGGTGGATGAAACTCCTGGTGAAGTCCTGAACATGCACTTATCAGTTGGGTTCATGCTTGTGATTCATGTTTGGCCTTCATACGTACTATTTCACATCCTATTTTGAGTAGTATCCTGCCTGGCCAACTCCTTCCTCTCAATGAGGTGCGAATACTGCAGGTTTTGATCATCTTTGAGCAGAGTATTTTATTTCACAGAATAATTGTGATAGTATATTATTACACAGTGAGAGCAATGGGGTTACCTCTATCTTTATTCTCTTCCTGGAGCACAAAAGGTTTCAAAGTTTCCTTGAAGGGATAATGGAACATTACACTGGGTTCTTGAATTACCGTGCTCTTTTGTGCCAATGACACCGTATTACCCCTCATTAAAGTCCGATAATAATAATTCACCAGCGTGTTCGTCTCCAATACAAAATTATTAATGTCAGCAATTTTACAAACCGTAAATATCGCTCAGATATGGGATGCAAGACATGACTCCACGAAGGAAATGAAGAACGTTTCCCAGCTGTCATTTCACACAAAAGCCACTAGGGGAGGCTGTGGGGAAGCCTTTGTGGGCCACTGCTAATGCCAGGAGCACTAAAGAGTATTTACTAAGATTGAATTAATGTTTTAAATTTATTTAACATTTGCAAAAATAAAGGCTATCGTAATAATTGATTTATGCTGTGGTTTGCTGTCGTACTGGGGGTTTTTAAATGAAAAGTAATTGTCTTAATAGTTCAGTCTTTAAAAAATACATTTTGTTTTTACAGAAAACACAAACAATTCCATTCTGATAAATATACTTTAATTTTGTATCATTTACAAATTTATGTATTTTATATAAACACCATCAACTGAATAACAGTTAAATTAGTAATTGTAGAACACTCCAGACGTGTCTTGCTTGTTTGCATAGTTCTGCACGGTATTATAAGTGAAATACAATTATTTTATTTTACATAAAATCATGCCGGAAACTGAGGTTGAGGGACTTGAGATACCTTCATCGCCTCAAAATGTTGTTTTCTGAAAGAAAAAGAGAAAAAAGTGAGATAATAAGGAACAGGGTTCTTAAAATGGTCCTCATTCAACTTATGCAGTTCCCCTGATTTTTCTATACAGTACTGTGAAAAAGTATTTGCCCCCCTCCAGATTTCTTATTTTCTTGAATATTTCTCACGCCGAAATGTTTCTGATCATCAAACAAATTTTAATATTAGACAAAGATCGCTAGAATAAATCCAAAATTGGGTTTTTAAATGATTTCATTTGTTATGGGAAAAAAGCTATCCTAACCTACCTGGCCCCACGAGAAAAAGTAATTGCCCCTGAAACCAAAACCCACCCTCAGCGACAACAACTGCAATCAAGCATTTGTGATGACTGGCAATGAGTCTTTCACATCGCTGTGGCCCACTCTTTTTTGCAGAATTGTTTTAATTAGGGCCGCTCCAAAACCTTCATTTTGTTTTTTTTTAAGCTGTTCAGAAGTGGACTTGCTGGTGTGTTTCGGATCATTGTCCTGCTGCATAACTTGAGGTCACAAACTGATGGTCGGACATTCTCCTTCAGGATTTTCTGGTAGAGAGCAGAATTCATGATTCCATCAATTATGACAAGTCATCCAGGTCCTGAAACAGCAAAGCAGCCCCAGACCATCACACTACCACCACCATGTTTGACTGTTGGTATGGCGTTTGTTTTACGAAATGCTGTGTTAGTTTTACATCAGATGTAACGGGATGCACACCTTCCAAAAAACTTCTTTTGTCTCCTCAGTCCAAAGAATACTTTCCCAAGTCTTAGGGATCATCAAGATGTTTTTTGGCAGCACTTGTTTTCATCTTGGAACTTTCCCATGGATGCCATTTTTGCTCAGTTTCTTTCTTACTGTTGAATCCTGAACACTGACTTTAACTGAGGCAAGTGAGGCCGGCAGTTCTTTAGATGTTGGTCTGGGTTTTTTTGTGGCCTCCTGGATGAGTCGTCGATGCGCTCTTGGAGTAATTTTGGTTGGCCAGCCACTCCTGGGAAGGTTCACCACTGTTCCAAGTTTTTTTCATTTGTGAATAATGGCTCTCACCATAGTTCGCCGGAGTCTCAAAGCCTTAGAAATGGCTTTGCAACCCTTTCCAGACTGATAGGTGTCAATGACTTTGTTTCTTGTCTGTTCTTGAATTTCTTTAGATTGTGGTATGATGTGTTGCTTTCTGAGATCTTTCAGCCTACTTCACTTTGTTTGTATTTAGGTGATTTCTTGATTCAACAGGTCTGGCAGTAATCAGGCCTGAGTGTGGCTAGTGAAATTGAACAAAAAAATGTGGTTAATCACAGTTAAATCATGATTTAACAGGCGGGGGGAGTGGGAATTACTTTTTCACATAGGGCCAGGTAGATTTTGATAGCTTTTTTCCCCTCAGTAAATGAAATCATCATTTTAAAACAGCATTTTGTACTTTTGTATTTACTTGGGGTATCTTTGTCTAATATTGAAATTTCTTTGATGATATGAAATGTTCGAGTGTGAAAAATATGCAAAAAAAAAAAAGAAATCAGGAGGGGGGCAAATACTTTTTCACGGCGCTGTGTGTGTGTGTTTTAAAGTGCCCCAAATACAAAAAAAAAACTATGAATGTAATGAACAGTGAGTAATCCAACATTGCATTTATTTACTTTTACACCTATTTCCAATAGAGGGAGACACTGTTGCACTAGAATGGTGGAGGTGCACCTGCTCTGTGATCAAATACACACTGATCAGTATAAGACTGGCAGACTTTATGAACACATGAACGCAATTCTGGCTGGAAGAGTATAAAATTGGGCACACTTGGCCTTTTCCGTGTCAAGTCTTTGTTTGCACTTTGATCTGTATCTCATCAAGTTTTATGGCATTAGTTATTTTTCTTCACGCTTTATTGCATCTGCGACTCAGTGAGGCATACATTTCTGTATTCCAATGCAATGGGTACTGGAAGCTTGTATATTTCCTGTGTTTCTCCTTTATTCAAGAAATGCCATTGAAGACTGTGCTTTGAGCATGCAATGCCAGCCATACCAGACCAATGTCCACCAGTCAGGCTTACACAGACATGAATCAAAACAAAACCTATAACCCTTAGAGCGCCAAAGGCAGCATTTGCTGCTCGCTGATACAGTGAAATGAAATCAAAGCTTTCAAAAACCTATCATGTGGCGACTTGTGGAGCTCTTTTCAACAAGTCGTCATATGATAGGTTTTCAAAAGCTCAGGATATAAAAATTTTTCTTAGCGTTTGAAAATTGGTTTTGGCGCCTGAACGGAGTTCCATTATTGGACCCCAGATGGTTTGTGAATGGCTCTACGAATCGTTTGTCACCTTGTGGGGCTGGGAGTCACAGCTGACCCTGGCACAGCAATATGTTTAGGTTTGTTGCTCGGGTTTTACAGTACTCACACTCATACTAAATACGCTCAGGTTTAATGATGCATGTACTAATACTTAGTGCTGTACAGTACTCAGGCTTTACAGTATATACGCTCAATCTAAATTCTGTATTCTATGCTTTTACTGTACAGTGTGTACACACACTCATTCTAAGTGTTATATACTCAGGTTTTATGGTATTCACACTCATACTAAGTCCTACATACCCAGGTTTTACGGTATAAACACCCATACTAAATGTGGTATACTCAGGTTTTACGGGACAAGCATTCAGACTAAGTGCACTGTTCTCTGGTTTTTCATTGCACACTTTCATACTAAGCGGTGGGAGTTCAGGTTTCTTAGTACACACATATGCTAAGTGCTAAATACTGAGGTTATACGGTGTACATACTCATACTTAGCACTGTATGCTCAGGTTTCCCAGTTCACACACTCAGACTAAATGCTCTATACTGCAAGTTCAGGTTTTATAGTGCACAAGCACACATACTAAATGCTGTATGCTCAGGTTTTACAAACACCCACATTCAGATGAAGTGCTCTGGACTCAGGTTTTTCTGTGCACACTCCAATACTAAGCGCTGAAAGTTCAGGTTCTATAGTACAAAAGCAACATTCTAAGTGCTGCACGCTCATGTTTTACAGTAAGCACACTCGGACGAAGTGCACTGAAATCAGACTTTTCAGAGCACACTCCAACACTAAGCGCTGGAGTTTCAGGTTTTATAGTGCACTCACACTCACACTAAATGCTGTACGCTCAGGTTTTACAACGTGCCCATTCAGACTAAGAGCTCTGCACTGAGGTTTTTCGGTGGACACGCTCATACTAAGCGCTGGATGCTCAGACTCACGTTCTCCATGACAATGGCCGCGCTGCTCTCCTTCAGCCTCTTCTGGTACTTCCTCTTCACACACACCACACTCACGGCAGTCACCAGCAACATGGCCGCCAGGACCCCCATCGACGCCCCCACGGCCACATTTACTGCGTCCTGCGAGGAGCCTTTCCGCTGACACCGATCCCCTGTGTACCACCAGTCATCCCCGACCGCACACCTGCAGGGGGGGTAACGCAGCCGCGTTTAAAAACGGCCCAGAGCGAGTTCAAGGAGAGGGGGAAATGCACCCTACTGTGTACGCACTGCCAGTCAGAGGTTAGGACTCGCACACATTTTCATAAAATCAAATTAATAAACATAAGATTCAGATTTTATCTGAAATTATATTAAGTTAATTAAACTAACGAACGCAATTGCAAATGAAATGCAATAAGTGCCAAAATAACAAAAATTGAGATACTACCAATAGCCCTGTGTTTCTTACACGTGGACCAAAAAGCCATTTGTAGAAATTCGTCATAAAAGGTATATTTTTTCATGGTCAAAGTTTTTCTTTTTCTATAAAATCCAATAGGTGACAACATAGAAAAAGCTGATTTGCTCAAAGCAAGTAAAATGGATATTGCATTTTGGAAACAAACGTACTCTTCAATTGCTGAGCGTACTTGAGTATTTTTTTGTTGACTACGACTGTCAAATGATTCTGATTGTTCACTTCAGCGCAGCACTTTCATGTAACTCCTCCCTGACCTCTCTGACTGCTTAAGTCTCAAACTTGCTTGATTTTAATTCTATTAGAAAACTGAAAAATTCTTGCTTATTTTTCCAAATATGGCTTTTCACAAATTCAAAGATTTTGGCCTCAATCCTTTTTTTAGCTTCTGAATATTTATCCTTTTACAGTGTGCTATTTTAGGACACTAACGGAAGTGATTTTTTTTTACAAAACAAATACAGTAAAATAACATATGTAAAGTGTGTCCAAACCTTTGACAAGTATGCAAGTCAATTTGTAAACAAAATGCGTCTGCAATCAAAATGGTGCCCCAGAGACCAACACAGGAGAGCACCATGCCTTTACATCAACTGGCCTAACAAGTTTATTCTGGCTAATGTACTTCACCTCAACATTCAAAAATGATTTAAAACATGTATGAAAAACATTGCTGGAAGGCAGGAGGTTGGGTAAGACAAATGGGAATCAGTCTTCATTAATCCATCCATTGTCTGCGGAGGGAGCTGGAGCCTGTCCTAGCTAGCCATGGGAGAAAGGCAGGGACACGTCCTGGACGGCTCGGCGATCCATCGCGGGGCGCTCACTCCATACCAGCCAAATGCCAATGGGCAACTTAGAGTCTCTAATTAACCTGACATGCATGTCTTCGGCCTGAGGGAGGAAACCGGAGTACCCAGAGGAAACCCTCAAGAACACTGGGAGAACATGCAAGCTCCACACAGAGAGCCACATTCAAAACCAGCACCTTCTTGCTGCGAGGTGGCAGTGCTAACCTGTTACTTCCAAATTTATTTTTTATGAATCGACAAACTGACTGAATCGGGAAAAACTGAGACCAAATTGAGAAGTACTGTGGATAATACCAAAAAAAAAAAAAAAACTAGAAAAAATTGAATCCATAAGACAAGTATGCCCCAATCTCGACAGGTGACATTCTTACTCTAGGTGTGTCAAGTTGAATATAAATTATGACAGGTACAACGTTAGGGTCCCAAGAAGATGTGTACATGCAAAAAATTTTTGTTCAGTGGTTGAGAAGTTTAAAATCCCCCATCGGGCTGGATTGACGTACGTACAGACAGATGGAAGAAGGTGACCCCATATGTCCTCAGACATATGTATATTCAGTGAGGGCATTAAAAGCTCGGCACTTAAATTTTTTCTTTTTTTAACAAGGGAAAGTTCCATTAAGAACATGTCCCTCTTTTTCAATGACACTGAAAGAAATAGCAGACAGAACAGTTACAAGTCAACAGGAGTAAAGCCTCACGAGGAGTTACCCACATAAGGGCTTAGTGGCAGAGTCCTTCCAAGATTCATCTCTCCGTATTAAACCAATGGAGACGCAGTAGTGCAATGGTCCAGTGTGCTTGAAGGTTCCGAGTTCAAGTCCTTGCCACGGACTCTTCTTCTGCAAAAAGCATCACTCCCACACTGCCTCACTCCACCCGGGGTAGAAATGGGTACCAGAATATTGTCAGGGAAACCTGACTAAGAGCAGGGGGTAACCTACGATGGATTAGTATCCCATCCAGGGGGAGTAACGACACTCCCAGGCACTTCATGCCACTGACACCGGAGTTAAGCACCGGCCTGCTGAGCCACATGGGCTCAGGGCAGACTTACTTCTATATCAAACCGAAATCCCAAGCCCCATCGGGGGCTTGAACCAGCAGCTGTTCAATTATCAGTCAAACAACTTACCACTAGGATATCCTGTTTTTCCTCTAAACAAAGTTACATGCAATACAAATATATACATGCAATATATGAATGATGCAGACATGAGAAAAAAGTTCTCAAACCCAAAAATGAGGAGAAATTCCAGAATGCTCCCAAGCTCTTTGACCCCCTTGAACCAATCAATATTAATGAATTTGACTCCTATGAACCAATCAATGCTGAAGAACTTGACTCCAGTGAACCAACCAATGGTAATCATAGCTCAAATAAAATTGGATAATGTACATCTTGCGTACAGTTGAATCATTGCACAGCGCTCCTCATCTCCAGGAGGAGGAAGGGGTGTACCTGCAGACGGCCACATCGCCCTCCAGCACGCACACGCCGTCGTTCTCGCACGTGATGTCGCCGCAGGCACCTGTGGGAGGTGCAGTAGGCTGCGGCGGCCTGTCAGTGATTGGTGCGTGGGTGCTGTCAGTGGCAGGGGCGTCTGTAACGTGAGGGTGTGTTGCGGCAGGGTCTGTAGCAGGAGCGTCTGTGCTTCGGGTTTCGGGGGTGGGAGTTGTGGGCTTGGTCGTCGGGGGGAGAGGCTGAGTCACCAGAAGTTCTGACACGTCTGAAATGGAGAGAAAGATGATGAAGCTTCTGCCTCTACACTGGGAATTTGAAGATTATCTTGTATTGTTAATCGCTGAGGAGGTCAGGTCAGGGACACACGTGGTATGTTCTTAACTGACCATAACAGAAATACTGCTGGTCATATCACACTACAAAGATCCAGAGAACATTAACCCTCAGGGCGCCGAAACCAATTTTCAAACGCTTAAAAAATGTAAATATCTTGAGCTTTTGAAAACCTATCATGTGACGACTTGTTGAAAAGAGCGCCCGCAGCGAGCAGAAAATGCTGCCTTTGGCGCTTTAAGGGTTAATAATTTTGAAAAAATGCCAAAAAAAAACCAGCTGTTTAAAGAAATTGCTAAAGCTCATCCTCTAAATCAAGGTTCGCCAAGCTCATCCGTGATGGGCCACTGTGGGTGAAGGTCTTCGCTACAGCCCAGGATCACAGCACCTGATTCAACTAATTAAGTGACTGGAAGGGTTCAGTCAAGACCCTGATAATTAGAAGCAGGTGTATTAGAGTTGGCCTGTCACAAAAACCAGCACCCACCCTGGCCCTTTATGGATAAGATTGGACGCCCCTGATCTAAATATAATATCACTTAAATTTCCAATATTATGGAGATTTACTGTCTGCCAGATATCAAAAAACATGTATACCTTGTGATAATTAATATATGCTCAGAATATGAATGGGACTATTCATTGATTCAACCACATTAAGTGAGTGTTACACGAGCTCACCTCTACCATACAAGAATACTTGAATTTCAACCTCTACTTGTACTGGTACCATACAAACAAATGTGCAGTGTACAGTGTGACAGTAGTTGAAGCGATATTTCTACATGGTTTTCCGTCTGGTTAAGCAGGAATCGCACCCTCTACGGTCAGGAGAAACATGGCGTCTCCTCCCTTGACGAAGGCCCGACTGTCGGCCCGGCTGTGGGTCAGGTAAACGAGAGTGCCAGATCCGGGGCCGCGGTAGTACTGCGACCCGTCTTCCCCAGTGACCAGGCTTCCCACTTTCCTGGGGTCGTCCCAGAAGAAGATCTCGTTCCCATTAACTGGAGCGGAACACGGGAAAGATGAGACACATTAACGGTGCTGAAGTAGCCCCCTCACCAGAGCCATTCTTATGCCGCCAACCAAGGATAAGCTTCGACATAATGCCGCTGTATGTTCAGAAAACGTTTTCATTTTGGTTTTGGCTCATCTGGGGCGGTCAGATATGAACAAAAATTGTCTCACGATAAGCCAGTATGGCTGGCATTGGAGTTCACTGTGACTGAGCCACAATCATGACGGCATAGGACAGTATAATCTGAACAGAATTCGGTTTACTAGTGGAAGGATGCAGGTTTGCTGAAAATCTTGTGTCGGAGCACAAGTATTTTACCCATGAGCTAAGTAGAGAATCGGATGTGCACTGACCGTCAAGCTCGGTTTTGCTGGGGTCCGTGGTGACACTCCTCTGATTGGACATTTGCTGGCGGATGTCCGGGTTCTGGTCCAATAGCATCATGGTGGCCTGCTTCCATGGGCAGGGCCACGTCAGCCTTTCGTCAAAAGGTCCGGACGTCAGGTGAAACATGATGCCCATGTTTTCGGGGCTCTGGGTCGTCCCGTTAATGTACAGGCCCACCTGGAAGGCATAGCCCTCTTTCGATGTGAAGCGGGGGCTATATATCTTCTCTCCAATTGGCGTGCTTTCGCGCACCTGAGTGAAATTTTCTATTCGCCAGACATGATCCGCGCATTTTGTCTCAGAGAGGTTGATGTCATCGATGGAGATACCCCCCCTGGAGGGCCCCCCGAGGTTCCTGCCCTCGAACACGACCCGGAATTTCTTAGTCACATCCAGTCTCACTTGGAGGATGTCCCACCGGCCGGGCTGTGGAGCTGAAAGGAGAGGTTGGAGAAAAAACTGTGAATTTTCACTGACCATAGCAACCTATACAGAATTTTAATATATGAAGGGCATAGCATGTGCAAATATGAATGTCCTCAATATGCAGGTAGCACCATTCTACACAGGAAATATTACATTCAAAGTTCAACATTGCGATGCATCTTTTGCAATTAGGAATTAATGAGCTAATCAAGAATATATGTTTTATCGATTTTTGATTGGTGGATATTACAAAATTTTATATAAATAATCCGGCCTTTGTTGAAATATGGAACTAAAATTACACTCAAATCACATTGTCTAAAAGACGCATATTCACGCAGTGCCGCACATTTAAAATGCACACTGAAGTAAAACAGAATTACAGCCATTAGAACTGCATTAAAGTTTCATAAAAAACATACATCACTTGAAATGCCAGTATTTGCCATGTAATGAATGTCTGCATTAACACGATACAGCAGTCAGTGATTCAAATAAAACAGTTTTGTCATTGCTAAGAGGTGTATCCTTCTGAGGAATCACACGCCCAAGTCGCTGGGTGGTGATTGTGGATCTAATCCTTACGTGGGACCGTCTGGATGAGCCTCAGCGTTCCGTTGGGGTTGGCTTTGTCATACTCGCGCACCCAAATTCTGAGCTCGACGTCTACCATTGCATCGTAGTGGTAGAAGAACTGCAGGCACTGAAAGTTCCGTTTAGGGTAAAGGAGTCTGCTCTCCAGCAAAGCTTGGTCATCTGGCCTCCCATCGACTGTACTGAAGTGCATGAAGTAGCCAGAGTCTGAGAGCCAACAAACATGAGACAGGTAAGCAGTCACCAAATTCAGCATTCATGTATTCTACTTTGCAACACTGAACTTCGCACAAATGAGTGTGACTAGTTCAGACAGGAAACTCGAGAAGAGCTACATCAGCTGACGGCAGCCTGGTAAGCTACCAGCACGTCAGCACCAGCAGGCACACAATTGGAGGATACACATCACGAGGTCATACAGCGGTCTATTTGAAAGACGTAAGGCTCACTTGCTTCCGCTGCTGTTTGCAATGACTTTTCATGCTATGCAACATGCTGTTTGGTTTTTTGCTTGCCACCTCCACCCCAGCCTCCACTTGTTCTGCTCACATCAGGGGGATTTTGATTTCTGTTCATGACTATGTTTGTATGCTTGCTGTGCCTAGGTAGGACATTCCTCCAGAGCAGAACCGCCGCCAAAATACAATGTAATGCTTATACCCATGAATAAATTGTTCTATTTTATTCAAACGTGTGTTTTCCTGACTGAACTGTGTTGATGAGGAGAGAAAAAAAATTTAAATGTGTGTGTGTGTGTGTGTGTGTGTGTGTGCGCGTGTGTGTGTGTGTGTGTGAGTGTGTGTGTGCGTGTGTGTGTGTGTGTGCGTGCGTGTGTGCGTGCGTGTGTGTGTGTGCGTGTGTGTGTGCGTGTGTGAGAACGATTTCCACTGTAACCACCATGTAATTTATTATGTTAGGTCCTCCAAGATTGCATTGGAAGAATGCATTTGTAGTCAATAGACAGAACACTCTAGAACCCCAAATCCCAAACAAAGTGGCTACCTCCCCAACTGTTGGGTATATACACTGTTGCCCATAAAGTTGGAATCATTTTGTATTCAGACACTTTATCTATCAAAAATAAATTACATCGTAACAATTATTTCATGAAAAATAATTTAAAAAAAATTTCAGTTCAACTTCATGAGCAACGGTATATTTCTTATCTGATGTACCTAACATAATCAGATTGTACCTAACTGGGATTGTAAGCCAATGAGATCATATCTCACTGGAATTTTTTCCTGACTTGAAGCATTAAAAGTTAAACATCTCGCTTTAGAGACAGCACCTACCTCCAAGCCATCATACATTTGAATTTGCACAATCACTATGCACTTTCTCCTGCCATTTGCACATATGACGCTGCTGGGTACTGCCTTTCCTGTATGTATTGTCTTTAGTACGGCATTGTCTGTATTATTTATTGCAGTGTATGTGGTGGTTGTATTGTTCTGTATTGTATCTGTCTGAGAGCAAACCAAGACGCATTCCTATTAACTTGTTGACATGGCAATAAACTTTTTGAATCTGAATCTGAATCTGAATCTGATCAGACACGGCGCGGGAAAATGGGGGCGCTTTGAAAGGACGCAGGATTTGAAAACTTTCGAAAGTGGCGCTTTCACAACACAGTGAAAAGGACAACGTACTATATATGATAGGTAATTGCAGAACAGTGGAAAATGCTAACAAAAGGATTAGCACAACATCATCTTTGACATGGTTAAGGAAATAGTTCTTGAGCAACTGATTCTCTAAACAGTTGGGACAATAACCTCCTCCAATGAAAAAAAAACAGTAAGCAGATACATAGGACCCTGGGATCCGTATTCTTCAGAGTTTGAAAACTTATGATCATTTACAGACAGAGCAGACTTTATAGTCTCTCGGGCCACAAGTCAATGAGCAGTGCCTTGAACTCAGAGATAAGGGGTCCATTGTACAGCTATTTGAGGGAGAGGAGGGACAGATGGCAGTAACCGGAGACTGACTCTACCTTTACACCGGCCCATGTTGGTGTAGTCCGTGAGGGGACCGCCAGGTACTTGCATTACACGCACCCAGTCCGCTGTGTCCTTTTGACCCTGGATCATCCCGCAGATGTTCTCCAGCTCAAAGCTGCACGTCTCCAAGAATGTTGACGACGTAGCTGCGAAGAAAACATAGCTATTATGACTCCAATTCCGAAATACTGTTGTTGTAAATCGTGAATAGTCAAAATGCAATGACTTTCAGATCACATGAGCCAATATGTTATTTAGAATAGAACATAGATAACATTTCCAGTGTTTAAACTGAGACATTTTACATTTTTATCCACAAAATGAGCTTATTTCAAATTTTCTGGCTGCAACAGGTCTCAAAAAAGTTGGGACACGGGCAAAAAAGGGCTGAAAAAGCAATTCATACATAAGAGGATCAGGTGAAAGAACATTTAGCAAGTAATTCAGTTAACTGGCATCAGGTGTGTAACATGATTGGCTATGAAAGGGATGTCTTAGAGAGGCTGAGTCTCTCAGAAGTAAAGATGGCCAGAGGCTCTCCAACCGGTGAAGGCTTGTGTAAAAAAAATTGTGAAATACTTTAAAAACAGTGTTCCTCAACATCAAATTGCAAAGGCTTTGAAGGTCTCATCATTGACAGTGCATAACATCATCAAAAGATTCAGAGAAACTGGAAAAATTTCTGTGCGTAAGGGACAAGGCCAAAGACCTTTACTGGATGCCTGTGATCTTCGGGCCCTCAGATGCCACTACATCACTCACCGGCATGATTCTGTCATTGACATTACTAAATGGGCCCAGGAATACTTCAAGAAACACTGTCTGTAAATACAGTCTGCCGTGCCATCCACAGATGCCACCTAAAACTCTATTATTCGAAAAGGGAGCCATTATTGAGCATGATCCAGAAGCGCTGTCATGATTTAAAATGAACTGTAGCAAAGTGGCAAAGTGTCCTGTGGTCAGACGAGTCCAAATTTACTTGTTGGAAATCATGGGCATCGTGTCCTCCGGGCTAAAGAGGAGAAAGACCACCCCTCCTGTTATCAGCGTACCGTTCCAAAGCCAGCATCTCTAATGGTATGGGGATGCATTAATGCATACGATGTGGGACACTTGCATGTTTTAAAAAGTGAAAGGTATATAAAGGTTTTAGAACAATATATGCTCCCCTCCAGATGACATCCATTCCATGGAAGGCCTTGTGTATTTCAGCAGAACAATGCAAAACCACATACTGCAACAATTACAACAGCATGGCTTCGTAGTAGAAGAGTCCATGTGCTGAACTGGCCTGCCTGCAGTCCTGATCTTTCACTGATTGAGAACATTTGGCGCATAATTAAATGAAAAGTCTATCAAAGGAGACCGAAAAAACTCTCCAGCAGCTGGAAGCCTGGATTAAACAAGAGCAGCAGCCACAAAATTTGAAACGAGCTCATTTTGTGGATAAAATTGTAAAATTTCTCAGTTTCAACATTTGCTATGTTATCTCAGTTCTATTGTGAATAAAATACTGGCTGATGTGATTTGAAAGTTATTGGATTTTGATTTTATTCGCAATTTACACTTTGTCCCAACTATTTCGGAATTGGGGTTGTATATTTTGGACATTATGATATGACTGGCATTGCTTTGCTACATTACAGTCATTGTGTTATTGCCATTATTTAATGCTTGGTATTCCTGAAAATAGAGTTCCAAAATCACAACAAACGGCATTTACCACCACAGTACATCTCTGAGTTGCTGAGAAAATATACTGTAAACATGCACCAAAATCAATTTCGACCATCTTTCTGGCCATCCACTGCACTAACCCAGCAAGACACCAAGGTACTATTCACTGAAAATGATAGCCTTTGTTTTGATAGCAAACACTTTATAAAGCAATCTGCATTGGGATATGAGTGGGATATTATTTTATTCCCATTTCCATTTCCAATTTTCCAATTTTTAGTGTAATTTTTCAAATAATTCTGGCTCAATAACGTAGTTACCCAGCTTGTCGCTGATGTGGTACTGATGTCTAACTGGACTTGAAGTGTCAAAGTTCAAAAAAGTATAACATATTTGGTACTATGTACTGTGGTGCAGGGATAGGAATCCCCGCCCCTGCCCGCACAAGGGCCACGCCTCTCTCTCTGTCACCTTGTCTCCCAGGAGGAGGATTGGCAGACCTGAGGCTGTGAGTGCACGAGCTAATGTGGCCTTTCTGTTTCAGAATCAGAACCAAGGGAAGACCAAGCCTGCAATACAACCAAAGCCTCCAGCACCCAGCCTGCTGTACCTGCCTTGGCTGTTTCCTGCCCTCCTACCTAGAGGGAGGTTTGGACCTGCCCTGCACCCAGCCAGGAGGACTGGTTGCCATTTAAAACAATAAAATACCCATCTACCTTTAAAATCTGTTTCCTGCCTGGTCTGTCACGCTCTGCCACAGCACTACAGTACACTTAAGTCATGATAGTCCATATAAAATGTGGTGTCAACAGCAAAACTGAGCCAATTTAGTGGCTTCCAGGTGGCGCTACCGGCAGGCAAAGTGAGATACGGACCTAAAAATTTGGCTTTTTCCAAGAGACACCTGTATCTACCTATGTGCCAAGTTTCATCCAATTTCAGAGGGGTGAACTCCTCAATCTCTTCAAAAAGTGCCATTTTCTCACGGAATGGCTCTTAAATTACTGTCATTACATTATTGACACTATAAATACTAGAACATCATTGTAACTGCATTATTGGAAAAGCTAAAGAATTTATCAAGGGTTTTTTGATTTTTGCCTTTTTGATGTGAAATTTGTAGTCATTCCAGGAAATTTAAAATCTATGCCTGTTATACAATAGACACATTTGGTCACAAACTGCATGTGAATTTTCCTCCCTGACATATACTGTATGCAAAATATGTTTTTGAGCCCATTTGATTTTCAAATGCCAGCATGACTATATACTGCATTTTTACTGCGCTACAAATTCTGGGAGCACTTTGTCATGGCAGACACTGACAACACGTTGTTGCATAAATTCGCCCAACAATTTTAGGCATGTTTAACGATGACAATACTATTTCTGTGAAATCACTAACATTTTAGTTTTCGGACAATCCTATGTCCTTTTTTATTAAAGTTTGAATCTTAGACCAGTCGGCTGTCTCTGATTGTCAACAATGGAATTATAATTGTACGGATGAGACCAATCAGAAAGCTTACTGCAGTTGTAGAGCCTATTAAGCTTCAGCAGGTCGTTGTCACTGAACTCCATCCGTTGGCCAATCACGTCCATGAAGGCAGGTATCTTGGTAACGATGGTTGGCTCAGTTCCGTTTCTAAAAGCGTTCTTACTGTAGTGCATCATGGAGCCGTAGTCATAGGGAACATTCAGGGCACTTGATGTTGTATCGTTGTAGGTGTTGAAGTTGTGCTCCCTCCCTAGGAATTTCATCAAAAATATGATTATTTCACTCAACCTGTCTTCAAACGAAGAACAGTCATTACCCTCAAAAATGTGTAGGCCGAAGCCTTCATTCAATCTAATTACGATGATCTAGGCCTGAACTTTGATGGTACCATATGAAGCATAGGCGATACATGTCTGTTCCAGTTGGCCTGTCACAGTCAATATAATTGAGAAGCATGTCTCTATTAATTTGCATATGGACACATCTGCATATGTCTGATATATAAATTCATGCTAGAATACTGACTTACGCAGGTTGATATACTGGTACATAAAATAATTTTCATTTGCTGCATCATACTTTGACGCACATTGATTGTTTAGGCTGCCGCTCTTTCAATATGCTAATGCTTGCGTTGCCATTTGTTTGTCAAGGCCATTTTACGCTGCAATGTTTCCGCCTACCATTTTGGGTCTCTCAACACAAACAGCCTGCAAATCTACTTGTATATTCATAAGACATATCTGCATTTATACATACGTACACCAGCTGTCTTGGGATGCAAAGTGGTATTTATTCTCAAAGGATAGTAATCCAGTAGGTTTATTGTTTTGAGTTGCGTCATACTTTCCCGTTGTAGCTTAAATTTAAATTAATTTCTTCCTGAGTAGTATTCTCACTCATGGATTGGAAATGCAAGCCACAGAGGGTCAGTAATAAACAATGGATGTTACTTATGCAAGCATTTAATTTCCATGATTGTTTGTTTTTCCCACATTGTAATGACACTTTTACAGCATATTTGAAGTTTATACCAACTTTACTATCTGCAACACTATTATTTATGAATATTGCGAAGGTCCACAAATATCTGCAGTAAAGATACAGTAAAAATCATTCGACAGATTATAACACTTGTAGGCTCAATGAAGCGTTGACTCGGCTTGCACAACTGGGCACCGGACTACCTTCGGAGATGTGATCCCACATTATGGTGACGTAGTCATTCCGGTCTGATCGCGACTGCTCGTGCCAAAATCCTAAAGCATGGAGGAACTCGTGCTCGATTGTAGCAATGCGGTCGCAGTTCGTGCCAATGGACAGCCGCTGTTTCCCCACACGCCGGTTCCCCACGGAGGAGAAACACCTATGGATATGCGTTATGAACACAAACACCATCTGAAATCAGCTACATTATTGATTTTCATGTATGCAATTTTTTGCTGAAGTATTTCTTCAATGACAGAACCAAAATCGCACTTTATGGCTCCGCAATATGTAGCAGCAGTAGGCAGTGTTTAGAGGAAATATCCAAAGCTGTAGTTCTTATGTAATTACTGTTGATTTCAGTTCTACAATAGCAGATGTAAGGTGTGATATTTAGGAGATAAACCTACAGTTTTTTTTTTTTGAACACGAGGTGTTTATCGTAGGATAGATACCTGGAAATTTTATTTGAAACTGAGCGCTTGCGCAAGGTTTCCAATGTAAATTTCCAGGTATCTATCCTAAGATAAATACCTCGTGTTTGAAAAAAACTGTAGGTTTATCTCCATTCTACCATGACTCTTGTCAACACCCGTACGAAAACATTGGCGTGCTAGCTATGACACACAGTTCGATATCACTTTGGCTTGCTAGCTAGGAAGCCAACTAGCACGCTAAGGAGTATAACAGTGTGCGCACTGAAAGTGAACTGCAGCCTTTTTAGATGGCTAGCCAGTTGGCTGTGTAGCTAAATCCATTGGCGCGCTAGCTAAAGTATTGCTAGCTATGTAGCCAACTAGCTCACTAGCGTGGGAGACTGTGCGCAAACTGTAGCCCTATTTTGTCTGCGTAATCATCCTGACTCCGTGTGAGGTAGTTTACTGGTGAATAGATACCCTTTGCAAAAAGTAGTGAACTTGAAGTTCATTTTATTAAGTATACTTGAGTATAAGTATAGCAAGTATACTACGGACCATGTACTTGTAGTGTACTACAAAGTATACTAATTTAACACTTCTTCAGACTAAATTGAAACATTTAAAAGTTTTTAAAAGTATACTTTTAAGTATACTTCAAGTTTAAGCAAATTAAACTGAAAGTACCCATCTAGTTTACATCTTAGTTTTATTTTTTACTGCAAGTGCACCACCAGTGAACTTTTTAGCAGACTGTGAGTGAACTAGTTGTATACTTCTAGCATACTTTTCAATTGAAGAAAGTATACATTTGAGTATACTGCAAGTAAACTTTCAGATATGCTGCTAGTTCATTAGTTGTATAATTCTAGTAAACTTTTCAGTTTCACTAGATGGGTACTTTATGTTGCTTAAACTTAAACTTTACTTCTTTTTTTGTAAGGGTTTGTATCAAGTCTGTCAATACTGGAATATTTGTCGAATTTGTTCTCAAATAAAATCAGACAAATGTTTATCTGTTTCTATGAGGGTTAATAACATTGCATAAAAATCAAGTTCATCTCCATCCATGTGCTATTTACTCTGCTATGCTGCCCCAAAGCTGACTTGTTACTGCAAACATGCATGTGGAATATGTAAGTCCATGAGATAGTAAAAACTGGGTAAAAAAATAGTGCATTATACTTCAAAGAAGCCAATATGTATGATAAAATATTTTAATGTGCTTATTCCTTTGATAGTAGCAAACCAGTATACTTGAACATTAGGCATGAATATTTTAATACTTTGTAATACTTTTCTTGAGTATATCTCAATCGAAAGTTTAGGTACAAGTATTAGCCAAATATACTTTGACTTCTCTGTGTACTTTTCAGTATAAGCTAAGTATACTTAAGTATTACTTTGCTGAGTATATCTCTGATAAGTACATCAAAAGTAAACTGAAAGTATACTCTCTTTTTTTAGTTTAGAGGAAGTATACTAATAGCACACTTGAATAAACTTCTTTTTCGTAAGGGTACCTGGTGTTACCCAATCATAGCGCAGAATTCGCTGGAATGAATGGTAGAATTAATGATAATAATAGACTTATTGTTGTTTACTTTGCATAATCATTTTGAGAGAAAAAACCAAAGGATATGTGAAAGCATTCAATACAAACATAGAAAGAATATATACAGCATTTACAATAGCCTATATGATACTTGCACACTTGGCCTGCCATAATGAAAAAGCTAAAAGATTTTGGCATTGTTGCCAGGTGAATTGACAGTTGATATGAAAAAAGAGTATCCTGCTAGCTTATCAGGAAGAACACTAGTAAACAACAAAAACTGAGAAGGAAGCTGTTGTCTTAATTCACCAGAGAATGGGACCTCCCAACCACAAGTTTAACAAAAGTCTTATACTCCACATAAAAAGTAGCTTTGTCGTCCCATGCTTGACACACTCTTGCTTTCTTTAAAAAGCAAAATGGCCAGTCTACCAAAGATTGTGAGTACTTACTAGTACTGAAAGAGAACTCACCCACTGCCTTTAAAGACTGAGATGTAGTTGGGTTCTCCCTCCCACTGTTTGAAGTCAATGCAGGATTTCAGTCGATACTGTTCAAAGGCTTTAAGGATCACGCCTTTTGCATTGATCTCTGCAACACCAATAGATGTCACATCAGAGATTCTGTTTTTTAATCTTGTCTGAGTACCATGACTTTGATGGTAAACTGTAGTAACTGAGCACAGTAAATCATGCATGTTTTTTTTTTTTAGAAACAGTTGGCTCCGAATGTGAACGGCAGCTGAACTTTACAACTAACTTTCAGGATATAACAAGAATTTTAAAACTATCCAAGTGGGGGCAACTGGCTCAGTGTAATCAGTCAATCTCACCTAAAACAATGCCGAATACACCTATTAGCCTCAACATTAAAACCACATGCCTAATATTGTGTTGGTCCCCCTGGTGGCACCAGAACTGCTCTGACCTGTTAAGACATGGACTCCACAAGATCTCAAAAGGTGTCTTGTGGTATCAGCCGCCAAGACTTAAGCAGCAGATTTTTTTTGCAGGAACACTCCACAAGGCCTGCCGTTTTGGAGATGTTCTGATCCAGTCACTGCGCCATCACAAGTTTGACCTTTGTGAAAGTCACTCAGCTGCTCAGGCTTGCCCACTTTCCTATTTCTCACTCGTCAGCTTCAAGAATTAAGAATTAATTATGTCTTTTTCTAAGATCAGCACAAGGGTGCCAGCTCGCCATCTCCAAATCCCTTTAGATTTATTGAGTTTGATGAAATACTGAAATATGACAAATAAAAGGGTTCATATCTGCATGGAAAGAAAAAGTCCCAAGCTTTTTATCGGCAAAATTGTAAGTTCATTTGTGGATGTAGCAAATACTGGTGATGGTCCGCCTGGGAAGCGAAGTAAGTTTTAGTGGGTGTGGCTTGAAGGTGGGTGACCACACCCATCTGCTCCAATTTTGGGCCCTTATTCTCCCTCCCGCACAAAGGTCCCAAAACTTTTATTCCTGATTATTGATGTTTGGCATGCAAAGATTGGAAAACAGTTGTAATTTGCTTGGGAACTTTATGTAGGTTGGAACTCGGACCCATTTTACAATGGAAATGGCATCGCTTTTGACTTCAGGTGGTGCTGGCGTCGATCTACATGGAGGTCCCAGTATTTTTTGTTCATTTTAAGATGCAGTCCACCAACTTTAATGTCAAGAATAATTGATAAAAAAACTTGGGACCTCCAAATAGGTTGAAATATGGAGCAGTCAAATGTTCTGCCACTCAATAAGGCACAGAAAAGTGGGCATGGCCTGCTAAGCAGGGGAGGGGTTAACTACCAAGGTTATGACTGATTTCCCTATTCCCTAACTCAATAATTATGAAGTATACTGAGAGGCATTAAAAACACAAAGTGGTTTTTATCGTCTAATTTGAAAACTGACGGTTTTTCCTTTTGCTGATTGACATGATGACCATCAGGTATGGTAAGCATTGCAAAATGTCAAGTGTCTGGGTTCAAATCCTTTCTTGGTTTAACACCTCATTATGATGATCTAAATGCAGCACAGTTCCCTGGATCATGGTCATGAATCACATCATTTTGCACATGAAAAGTTGAAGATCAGGGTCAATAAAGAAACACATAAACAAAGTCACATCATTCCCACTTCAAATGCCACAAACAAATGAATCTCTGGAGAATCAAACATTTTGAATGTTGAATGATGTCCAGTTTCAAAGAAAAGATTCTGGATGCATTAATGTCCATTAAATGTCTGCGTCCAGACTGCAGGGATGACACAGAATGACGAGATGTGTCAGCTGTCGTCCCCGACAAAGTGCGTCATCTGTGACGCCACAAAAACACATTCCATAAAACGTCTTCTGCCATGTCAGATAATGCATAAGAACTGCTGTATTGACTGCCAATGTAACGATAACAGTCTCACTACCAAAAAAGCAATTTCCCGACACCGTGTTTTGCAACTACAAAAAAAACCATTTTCCACTACTTAAAACAGTATATTTACTATGTGTTTTTAATGCCTCTCAGTACATGAAGAGATTTAGAGATGGTGAGTTAGCCACTTTTACCAGCATTGGGCTGATCTTAGAAAATGCCACTCTTACCTGTTCACTTACTGTCTAAGATAATCCACCTCTTAATTGGTGCCTGTCAGTGCTTTCAATGCTACAGCTAATTGTTCTCTATCCAAGTGTTTTAACCTTTTATATTTCCGTTGATTAGAATATCATTGAGAATTTAACCCAATGACGCTTGTTGAAAAAACTTTGATTTTAAAGTTACACCCAAGTTATCATGGATATAGCCACAAGACTCTGTGAAATAAGAGACTTCTGTACCTCTCTTTTCCATTACTGCTCTGTGCCACAAGCCCCTCACCATTAGATGGATATTCTGCATTTGACATGGATACTGACACAGCAATGCTACAAAAATCATGCTTATGGGATTATCATTCATAATCTTTACAGTCCCCTGAATCAGAACACCCTTTAAATGTCAACGGGCTACTTCAGAAATGAACTAAATGGAATTTTAAGCAGTGCAATGGTATATGCTGATAGGATTTGAAAAGATTTCTCGCATAATCCAAGTGGTTCGGGGCATTCTCACCTAAGCTGTCTTCCAGATAGTAGGGAATGGTTGTTGGCCATCGGTACTGATCCCCCAGAATGGAGTTCCTGCCTTCTTTCTGCAAAAATCACACCTGAGATGTTAATTTCATAACCTGTCTAAGCAGTTGCCAAACATGGCTTGTGCATTGTGATTTATCCTACTCCCCCTGACGCCCCCCCCTCCCCCCACACCACACACGCACTCAAAATAAAAAACATCAATTATTTTTATTAATAAAAAAATAAACCTCTCCAGTGCACAAGGACTTCAATTCCGCACGAGAATCTCTTTCATACGCATTGATTGAATAATTGCTGACTACAGCACAGGAACGTAAATATGCCACTTAACCTCACACTGAATGCGTGAGAGTTGACCGGTATGCATTATAAATGAAAACTGGCCTGATAATGTTGAGAGTTATCAGAGTTTCTGTAGTGGTAATTCAAATGAATGATTGAAAAGAGGACATAACCAATCATTATTTTTACGGGATTGTTTTGAACATTCCCTATTGCCAGTTCACCAGCCGCCACTGATTATATTTATGTATTGAACACATTTTTTTCAGTAAATACTTCTAATGGGGCTATTGACATGACTTTTTCACCAGATGTTGGTAACAACTCAAGTAATCCACACATACAAAGAAATCAAAACTAATAATTCCATAATTAAGTTATGTGTAAGAAAATGGAATGACACAGGGAATAAGTATTGAACAATTAAGTAATGAATTCAATAAGTGTAGAAGTAAAAATAGTGACCCCACCTCATTGTGCTCAATATCGCCTTCCACAAGGTTCAAGCCTGAATCTACAGGGGCAAAGTATTAAACTCAGATCATAAAGATCATTTTAATTTCACAGCAGAAATAGAAGACAGATTTTTTTTTTACAAACCTTCGTTGATATCAAAGATATCCCTGTCTCTCCCTCCATCTACATCAAAATCTGTTTTTTAAAAGAGAAAAATAGTGTGGCAGTTAATCACAATTTTTGCATTTTGTCTCTGGTTCACATATATACTTCAGGCTTTTTACGGATCAGTTTATATTAATTCTGTATAATTCTTTATTAACACCTTTGAAGATATCAAACTTATTTAAGGTAGCTACATTGCAAAATCTTTTCTAATATATTCCAAAGAAGTTGCCAAACATGTTAAACACAAAGTTCAACCTACCAGGGATTCCAGCCGTTGACTGCTGAAGGGACAGAAACAAAATTTAAATATTTCATGGTTACTTTGAAGTGAAAGAAGGAAAAATGTTTACAGAGAAGACAAAACTTGATTTCTGTAGAGAGACATATTGAAGTGAGCTTACCAGGCATAGGGTTTGTTGGAAAATCAAACTCAGTATTAGAAGGGAGAAAAATACAGCCATGATCCTCCGGGCGCTTTCTCGTAATAAACCCAAACAGGGCCTTTGAAACTAGTGTCTATCAGGTGGAGAAACTTTGAGCCAGCAAGTGAAGGTGATTGCTGTTTGTCTTGCATATCTGCCGATGGAAAACCGCCAACTTGACAGATGGAGAATTGATAAGCAAAATGTTATGGCCGTGAATGACTGACAAAAAGGTGAATTATGTCTAAAATTAGTGGGTCTGAGCAGATACACAAAGACAGCCTCTGGCAAGCAAAAATGCACGTGCCGATTCATGCAACAATGGACGGATCCATGCCAGTGCATTTACTTGTCAAACAACAGAAAATATTTTGTCAAATCGCGGAGTGGCATTGCTGCTTTGGTTAATCCTTCTTTTGATGTAGGCTTACTGATCTGTAGAACATGAGTGCTGCTGTGTCTGTAAGCCATGCAGCATAATTCTGATACAGTCTTCAATCAATTCATCCGTCTGTTGTCTCAACCACGTATTCCTGTTCAGAATATGCTGAAGCCCATCCCAGCGCTTAACTGCCGAGGGACGGGAATACACCTCAGCAGCAGATCTCAAGAACTAGGCTATTCACTCACTCGCATTCACACCGGATTGGTACCCACTGCATTGTAACGTCACTCTGCAATCTATTTGTGATTTAAATACGCAATGCACTGTTACCATCTCATTGTTCTGAACTACAGTCAGTTATAGACGCATGCAAAACCATTCCACGAGGCACAGATGTATTCAAAAATCACGAAAATAATTTTTTTTTCGATTTTTGAAAAATGTATTGTTCTGACCTTCGAATGGGTAAAAACTAAATCATACCAATATTTGGTGAGACTACCCTTCGCATAAAAAATTTGGAAAGTGTCCCGCAGTTTTATAGTTTGAGGCGACAATTGGTTGTTTGGCTGCTCCTAGCCCTTTGGAGAACCTGCCACTGTTCTGCAGATTCACCATCTCACATCAGTTGCTCCTGGTAACCCCAGACAGCATTAATGACGTCGAGATCGGGGCTCTCTGTCAATGTTGTATTACCTGCATCAACCTACTTTAATGAAATGCAAACAGTTTTTGAAAGTTTTTTTTTTTTCAGATTTGATTTCTCAATTCCACTTTTCATCTATAGAAACTAAACATCTGAGACCAAATTGAAATGAACAAAAAAAAAAACAGGTTGCCTCTGAATTAAGGAACAATAAAAGGTTCTTGATGCATCTTTTGGCCTCTGTGGTTAGTCACTTCAAGGAGCTGAGAATAAGGAATAAGTTAATAAAATCAGGGCAAACTACACAGTTTGTTGAATTAAATGACTGTTGATTAAAGGTTCCCTATTATGCCACCAGGTGTATAGCTAATTAGCCATTATGAGCCTGTTAAAAGTCTCCCCTTCTCGACATCACAAGGGGGAGTGACCACCCAGAATAATGAAATCTGATTGACTGCTTGGCTGAAGTTGATCAGTTCTTCTTGCTTCTGGTTGGTTACCTCCCCATGTGATGTCAGGAGGGGAAAGATTTTGAAATGGCTTGTAATAACTAACTGGCTGTGCACCTGGTGACATGAAAGGGGAAATTTAAGAAATTTCAGGAGGGTACACTGGTCAGGATTATACACTTAACAGGCAGACACAAAGCTGTGCACAAAACAATCTGCCTCTTGCATGCCTAGCTTTGAAATGTATGGTACAATGTATGTGTCTCGCCAATAAATTCTTCATTCTTCATCCAAGTGTTTAATGAACTCTTTTAATATTCTTTAATGATTAAAAGGTCATAGTTCTCAGTCTGTGACCTGTGTCGCGTTTTTATACGCCGTTTCATCCTGTAAATGACACCTTTTACGACTTAAGTGTTCTGAATAATGTAACTGTCAGCATAGTAGATATTAATCACTTGATAATTATGGTTGTCTGGCACATGAAAAAAACATTCTCAACTCATTTCTGCATGACTGCAATAGCCTCATATTATGCAAAGAAGCAAATGCTGCCAAAGGCTAGGCATGTGTGGGTTTATAACTTGTGAGCCTGTTAAACACGATATTCAGAATGATTATGGAATTATATTGATTTTAACTTTGTTTTGTCTAGCCTGCACTGACTTGAAGTGTGGCTATCAGGCTGGATGAAGCGGGAGGAAGGGATTTGCTAAACAAATGATAATATTGAACATGAGCCTATTCCGACAACACAGTTAACGATGTATGCTTTCCCTCCCCAGAATGCATTGCTGAGACAGTCAAATGCTCACTGCTATCAGCTCTTACAGAGTCTCGTTGATCCCACTCAAGAGATAGTGCTCCCTAATCAACTGTCTAAGAGCTAATTTAACACTGAACACTTTAGTGTTCAACTTATCAACTCCTATTATTGCAGCTTTCGCTCTTGAGAGGTAGACAGGCATGCAATCTCTTCAAATGTCATTTACCGCCTTTTTTTCCAGGCTGTTTTGTGCACTCAGGAGATGCACTCAGACACACTTAACCAATGAACCATGCTACTGGTGTGTAATGTGAAGTTAAATCACCTCACACTGGACCAAACTGTGCTGGGTCCCTGAGGGCTGCTGGTCATGGTCAGTAATGTCACAGTTTGCATTCACTGTCTGACCTGGTGGCCAATCCATACAGTAGAACAGAGTCTTCCCAGGATACAGCAGTCCCCAGCAGCTCCGAAAATTGCACATTGGTCAATTCAATAAAATTGAAATGGCTTGAATTCGGACCAAGTGCCTACGAATCCAACTGGGAGTGATGAGAGTTGATTTAACACAGGAAATGTGGCTGTGTATTTTCATCGCACACTGGTTTTGGTGGATACATTGAGACACTGCGGGAGAAAAGATTTTCAGCCATAAATCTTTCAGTTATGGTCTCACCCATCCCTCCTCTTCAAATTTAAATCCTCGTTACCTGAGCTCCACTAATGGCCCAACAGACGGGCCTTACAGCTATGCCTACCAGCCACATTAAACAGCCCAATAACCAAGCAGATAGCAGCTGATGAGCGCCCATTACGTACCTTCTGGTTTCAACACTGCGCACGGGAACGCCTTCAGGTTAATGTGCCCCTCAACATCCATCAAACCAGGGGGAGAAGGAGAGAGAGAGAGAGAGGGAGAGAGAGGAGGGAAGCGTGGCAATAGGAAGAAAAATTGAGGGTGTGTGAGAGGGAGAGAGAGACACAAAGTGAGTAAAAAATAGTCCACGTGCATTAGAGAAAGAGAAGAGGGGGTTGAGCTGTGTTTATATAAATGATGCTGTTTTGATAATGAATTTAAATTAGCACAACTTATCCCCTCTTGTGTGTATGATTGATGTGAGCTGGGCAGCTGCTGCTGGGAAATTAGTTCCCCCGTTGCAGGAAACAGGAAGTGAGCGGCGCCATCTGTTGTAGGTAATTAGCCAGAGGAAGATACTGATTGATGTAGAAAGTGAGTGTTGATGAGCCAGCTGCCCTGATAGACACAGCACAGCACAGCCCAGGACAGTGACGACTCCAGGATGGTTATGGATTCAAAAGTTTTCACCTAATTGTTAGCATGCAATTGAAAACCATACAAGCAATGTTTACATGCACTAATTTGAATTCTTTTTTTAAACTACATTAGAAACCAATCAACTTAAAATATAGGAAGGTGAATCTCAGAGTAATCATTTCACACGGGTCGAAATTCCACTGACAATGACCTCACCTTTCCAAGAAGGGCAAAATGTCACCATCTAGTGCTCAAACTTGTAACAGCAGAGACACACAACATGCTCTTGCATGTCCTGACAATCCTCAACGTGCAACAGATGGGCCTTGATCTGTAATTTACCGAAATTCAAATACGGCAAAAATATACATTATACGTACTTTATAAATGTTCAGTCTCAATAAAATCCATCCAAATAGACTAAAACTGAAAGTTAATACATTTTTGCCTGTTTTCATCTGATGTGAAAAGCATAATACGCCCCTAGAGTACTAGGTACTGATCGCACAAAGTAAAAAAAGGGCACTTATTTAGCTCATACTGCCATCCTCAAAAAAACCCATATGTAGTCCATTGTAGTCTCTGCCTGAAACGCCTCATTGGGGTGGCTCTTCCGCTATGGCCCCCACTCCCCGTGTGCCCACTTTCTTCTGACTGGCCAGCTCTGTGGAGGGCGGAGTTGGGCGGGACAAAGCTGCAGAACACAGTTTTCCTGGTCCGGCTCTTCAGAATGAAACTGTCGCGTCTCCCGCAGGAATCGACAGGCATATTCTGTAATCTAACGCAGTACATGTGTATAGATCTAATGAAATTAACTAGTTCTAATAAACACAATGGTAAAAGTGGAGGACGCAGTGCGAAATTCTGGCAGCTCAAGCGCGAATTTGCTATCGGCTAGAGTCTGCTATGGCAAAAGTTGGTGAGTACAGCGGTTTTTCTACTCCGTAGCTAGGATTCAGGGAAAGCTAGAATCCACCCCATTTAGACACATTTGATACTGACAAAATTGCACCTCAAATAATCTGCGGTTCTTCTTTTGTATTTCCAAAAGTGTTGACGCTACTAAGGCATAGTATGATCTGCCGTTGTTAGTGCCTGCTAGAATAGTTTCCATTGTGGGCAGGTCCAGCGCCGTGATTGGCTCTGGCTAGGTCTGTACAAATTGAACGGCACAACCTGACGTCGGGTTTTGCCCAGATCTCGCGAAGATCTTGGGAAGAGCTCTTCAGAGAGGAAATCACGGTCGGTCACGAAATCACGTTCTTGGATTACGGCAAAACCCCTGTATCTTATGTTTAGAAACTTTTCAGAGGTTGAGTATGGACAACTAACATTATAACATTACTAATATGTATGAAAAGAAGGATCAGCATAATAGGTCCCCTTTAAGCTTCAAGAAATATACTACACAGTCCATGAGTAGGCCAACCTTGAATTAGGGCACGACACAGTAATTTGATTCTTTGATAATAAGTCAGTGGCTAAAGCTATACCACCAGCTTCTGCCATATGTACAGTATTTATCAGTCCCACCAGGAAGTTGCGATGTCGCAATCCAACTATTAACGCAAATTCAACCAATCCACGCAAATTTTGCGCAGTCTTGCTATTTTGACCTCGAAACATCACAACGTTCACTGCAACTTTCTGAAAAAGCTGCCACAAAATCAAGCATTTTAGGCTGCAGCAATCACAAAAAAGCCCAGGAAATCCTGGAGGGACTGATTTTCAGTTGGCTGTGTTGTTGCGATGGACTTATATTCATTTGTTACCATGAAAATTTACTTTGCATTGTTTAGTCGGAAATAAACAGATTTTATTACGAAATAAAAACGTCTTCCGCGATGTTCTCAAAACTTGCAAAATGCCAGATGGCTGCCTTCTCCACTCAGCCCCTCATTTCTTCTCTCCTCTCTCCTGACTTGAACCAGAAGTTGCTCCAGTGTCGCCATCTTGCTGGCCGTCTCAAACTTTCATTTCTGCTGCAAGAAGGAAGCTCTGAGGAGCCAAGTGTGAGGTTACACAAGATCAACTCTCCCAAAAGACCTCCAGCTGGAAGCCATGACATCAATGGGTAACAATAGATGCTGGCAGCAGATGTAGCAGAGCACCATGATCAGAAATGGACATCACTTGACGTGACACTTCAGTAGAAAAGGCCTCTCATTTCTCAAAATCATATTTCTTCATTCCACCCCTCCTTGCACCTCCTCATGCATCCCCTGTGAGAGGGACAAAAGCACATGGAGAAGACACAAGTGAGAGAAAAGTGGATGCAATTCAAGAGAAGTGAGATGTACCCTCACACGTAAACACTTCATCTCCCCTGTTGACCTATGACCCAGAACACTTTTAAGCTCAGCCCGTAGTGACAGCATTCTCATTGGATTCCGTTCTTAATTTGCACTTGACAGTACACTCTGATGCTCTTTGTGATCTGACACAGATATGGATACAGCTTTGCAATAGCTATGATGGAGGGGACTTTTTGGTTTAGTCTCCTCAGGAGAAAATTTTCCCCTTGGTTCATCGAGGAAGGGGGAGAGAAATAAAAAAAAATCCTGGATTACATTCATTGTTGAATTTTTTTAGATGTTTGGCATGATGTGGAGATAGACTGCGTGCTCAGAAAAGAGAAACAAAACAAGTGTTTAATGACTAAGCTACATGAATGCCATCGCACAAAACAGACATATTAATGTTATTTGCACATTTTTTTTTGCATGCCGTGTTTAAGTAAAAGACAATGTCGTTGGTTGAAATTTCCCAATGTGCAATGTAGGCTTTGAAAAACGTCCTTGAGGTAATGATATTGCCCTAATCTACTCTTGTCCATATGAATTAATTTAATTATAAAATTCTCACTGACAAGCTTGACTTCCTAAAGTCCAACATCGCCCCAGCGGCACGTCCGGTGTTAAAGGAAATTCAAATGACTTACCATGAGCCTCTGACCCTTAAACACATAATTGCTTTCAAGCTGTTCCTGTTCAATTTCGTTTGATAAATAATCACACCATTTATTTACTGAATAATCAAGACCAATATAAAAGCCTGTGATTATTAAGAAAGTATTGAGAAATGACAGATCTCAGAAGGGCTACATTGACAGTATACTTCATAGTGATATTGTAAGGATGCAAAATAAATTTTTAATAATAATAATAATAATAATAATAATAATAATATTAAAGGGGACCTTATATGCTATTTTTCCAAGTTTATATTTTGGTCTTTGACTCCCCTAGAGTACTCCTGATCGCACAAAGTAAAAAAAGGGTACTTAATTAGCTCGTACTGCCATCCTCAAAAAACCCCATTTGTAGTCCATAGTAGTCTCTGCCTGAAACACCTCATTAGGGTGGCTCTTCTGCTATGGCCCCCACACCCCGTGTGCCCACTTTCTTCTGACTGGCCAGCTCTGTGGAGGGCGGATCTAGGCAGGACTCTGCGGTGTCACAGTGAAACGCGAGACGTGTCTGCCATTTGAGCTAAGGAATCAGCGGGGAAACTCTGCTATAAAGTTCACTACATGAGTAAAGATCTAATGAAAATAACTTGTTCGAATAAACGCAACGGCGAAAGTGGAGAACGCAGTGCGAAAGTCTGGCAGCTCAAGCACAAATTTGCTATCTGCTACAGTTTGCTATGTCAATAGTTGGTGAGCACAGCTGTTTTACTACTCCTAGCTACGATGCAGGGGAAGCTAGAATCCACCCCATATAGACACATTTGTAGAACGGGTCGACATGCCTAAGTGTAGACCGGAGACCGTAGTAATCCAGTGGGTCTGAGTTTAGAGGGAGACATGTACAGCGAGGGGCAGCTAAAAGTGGACCAACAGCTAATGGACTGCTTCGGTGTGTATTAGGACCTGCTGGTAGGTGTGCATAGCTGTGGTGTTGTTAGCGTGGAGAAACGAACAGCTTCCGCACTGGTATTTGACGGAGGGGCGAAAGCTCCAAACTAAACGGCCTTTTTGGAAATTGCCCGTGGTAATGGCTTACTTATTGCTTCGGAATGACCAGCTTTTCATCACGGAAAATGGGTGCATTATGGATAGCGTGCGAGAGCTAGACACAGCTCCGGTTATGTCATGAACATAATACAGGTTTTACAGACCGTAAGTTCCGTCTGTGTGAACTGTTGCTTATGTGGAGCAAGCGAATCGATCACCTTTACAGGAAATAATTTAATATTCAATCGATGGCAATGCAGCGTTTGTTATACCGAACACGTTCGCCTGGGCGCCTACCTATTGCTTTCACCGGTTGTATCAGAGAGCTTCCTCAGCCATTGGAGATGTATTAGGCTTACCCCGGTCATGGATAAGGGAAGTGATCGTTTCATAAGCACCCAAAATAGCACCCCAAACTCTGCAAAATCTACATCTGGTCTAACTGCAGCCCAACTCGGCAGACACATACAGCACCTCTCCGGTTAGCTTCAACTGTAGTGGCTACAATCAGACAATGTTATAATGAAACTGTCACATTGATGATTACCGAAGTAATACAAGCATACCGATCATAATTGCTGAATATAAGTAAACCAGGAGTATTTTTAATTAGCACAGCACGCGAACTAACATGCAGTAGCTGATAAGTGGTCATGACTTTGAATGTAATCTGTCGCGCAAAAAATGTGTTTCGCGTCTGGTGTGAAAGCTGCTTAACGAGCCTATAATGCCTGTTTTTGCATCTTTGCATTGACTTTGAATGTAGCTAATCTGTCGCGCGAAAAATTCGTTTCGCATCCGGTGTGAAAGCTGCTTGACAACGTGTATTCACGTCTTTGCATTGACTTTGAATGTAGGCTAATCTGTCCTGCGAAAAATTTGTTTTGTGTCTGATGTGGAAGCAGCTTTATGGATAGTACGCGACAGCTAGAGAGAGCTCGGTTATGTTATGGAAATAATACAGGTTTTGCCGACCGTAAGTTCTGTTAGCGCGGACAAGTTGCTTATGTGGAGCTAGCGAATTGATCACTTCTACAAGAAAGAATTGAAGCACCTATTACAAAAACCCCATAAGTCACACTTGACTTGACTTGACTTGACTTGTGGGGTTTTAGTAATCAGTGCTTCAATTACCTTTTTAAACCCCGCCTTTTTCAGCCTTTTATTTGCTACAACAATTTCTAAAGGGGGATGAAATTATTAAGGTAGTGCAGAGAAATCATTTGTAAACCGGCAGAGCTTCTGCGTTTCACATTGCTGTCATGGTAGCACCAGAGAGTTAGCCCAGACATTTGTGAAGTATCTGGCTGATTCCAGTCATGGATAAGTGAAGCGATCACTAACTGTTGTGGCTACAGTCGGGCAACATTACGATGAAACTGTCACATTGACGCTTACCGAAGTAACACAAGCATACCGATCAGAGCTACTGCATATACGTTAACCTGGAGAATTTTTTTTTTTTTTTAAATAAATTTGTCATCTCCAATCCCACCCGAATTTGGAATGCCCAATTGGGGAACTATGTACAAAGCTTGCTCGTATGCGACCCCTTGCTGCCAACTCAGGATAGTGAAGACAGTTCACGGCTCTCCTCCGAAGCACGTGCCTGTCAGCCACTGATTCTTATACACTCGCTGGTTGAATCTTCGCAAGTTCAGAGCGAGGGCGGAGGATACCCGGACATGAACCAAGCCGGAGTCTTCCTGACGAGCGCCCGTCTGGCCAACAGGAGGCGCTGGAGCAACGAACAAAGCTGTTGTCGAATACCCAAATCCGGCAGTCCCTTCCCAATTTGTAACCCTGTAGCGCGATAGCCAATTGTGCGCTACTCTGAAAAAACTGCCGACCCCTGCCGGTGGGTACGCCGAGGCTCGAACCCGCGACGTGGTGATCACCTCTGCACTGCAGCGCAGTGCCTTAACCGTAACCTGGAGAATTTTTAATTAGCACAACATGCAAACTAACATGCAGGAGCTGGTAACCGAGCTGTCATAACCACAGAGACAAACCCTTGCAATACATGTTTTACAGACAGCAAGTTCTGTTACTGTGAACAGTTGTACAAAGCATCCAAATTACTTTTTAATACCAAGTATTAAAAGTTAGCTTCAAATGAGATTTATGTTCAAACACCTTCTTTAGAATTTCCTCTGATATCACTCTTGCATATTTAGGACACAAACATTAGCAACAGTAATTTGGCTACGTTAGCCGCTGTGCTACAGCCACAATCAACTGGCTATCACGTCAGGTTGGCTTATGCAGTAAAAGCAACTTAGAGCTTCTGTGTCTGTGAGTCACGGACAGTCACGACAGATGCAGGCTTTATCTTCAGATATTTTACAAAGCCTGCGTTTGAGGCCAGTTGTTAGTGCTAACTATCGCTAGTGGTCCTGCTAGCCACCTGTAACACGTTAGCGTCACTTACATTATTTGCTGTTATATGGTTACTTACAGTTTGTGGCTCTTGATCGATGCCACTGCTTCAGGTTTGAGAAGCAGCTGGAACACTTATCCTGTGTCGAATTAACCTTCATTGACAAAGCTGTTTGCCGTGGCTGTTTGCTGCCAGCAAACAAAAAAAGCTACCCACTGATTTCTGGTGGCATCGTCTTTTGGAAGAGAAATATTTGTTTCTTTTTGCATCCAAAAGTAAATGGATAGGTAGCTTTGGGAGAGATACTGACAAAATTGCACCTCAAATGATCTGCGGTTCTTCTGTTGTATTTCCAAAAGTGTAGACGCTACTAAGGCATAGTATGATCTGCCGTTGTTAATGCCTGTTAGAATAGTTTCCGGAGTGGACTGGTCCAGCGCAGTGGTTGGCTCTGGCTAGGTCTGTACTAATTGGACGGCACAACCTGACGTCAGGTCTTACCCAGATCTCGTGAAGATCTCAGGAGGAGCTGTTCAGAGAGGAAATCCCGCTCATGAAATCACTTTCTTGGATGACAGCAAAATCCCTGTATCTTATGTTAAGAAACTTTTCAGAGGTTGAGCATGGACAACCAACATTATAACATTACTAATATGTATTAAAAGAAGGATCAGCATGTAAGGTCCCCTTTAATAATTATAATAATAAATTAGCCAAGTGATTTCGCTGAATTCCATCTCCCGTTCCAGGATTTTTTCAGTAGTGCAACCTAATTCATTTTAGGATTGCACTGAATCCTAATGTTTTCAGCATTCCAAAAAATAAATTGCATTTGCAGGGAAGCACAGTACACATTGATTGCCGCGTCAAGCGATAATAATTAATTTATTAAATTATCAACGCTTCTTACATCGAAGCTTTGGTAATTTCATAATTGAGTTTATTGCTTATCAGTGCATTGTGAAAGTTCCATGCATGGTATGCATTCAAAATCATTTTATATATGAACTTTCAAGGTAGCAAAATCATTCATGAGGTTTTTATCATCTAGTTTTTTGAAATTATGCAATTCAACAAAATCTACACCTCATCCAAATGCCACCTTAAGCCGCATTTACTGCATTCTACATTCTACTTCAAGATGAAATTTTGTGAAATTTCAGTAATCTACTGTCCATGCAATCTCACATTGTAACCCTTCTCATTAACGCAAAGCTGTATGTCTTAATCCCTAATTGCAATGCATCTTATTTTAAGCCCATTTTCTCCGTAAATTGATTAAATCTATTACCAGATTCTGACTCGGAAATGGGTTGAGTGTTAATCTGCATTATGGTAATGTCATTGGTTGTTGACAGAGTTTTATTTGTGCCTGAGCAGCCTACACACCCCGAGTCGGCAAAGCCACATTTTTAGAAAAGTTTTCTCCAGCGTACCGTTTTGTGAGCAGCAGGATTTCAGAAGCTTCAGAAGACATTAATGCTTTATGTTAAGTCTACCAAACATGTGGATAGGAAAATTCTTGATAATTGCTGAAATGAACAATAATGCAAGCTGAGGGGAAATAGATACGGATTGATCCTCGTAACTGAACAAATTAAAGCACAGTTCATAATTAGGAAACCTAAATGGGAATGGGTTTGGAGATGTAATGCCCTTTAAGGCATGGTGAAAACAGTGCCAGGATCCCTCTGATGGCAACTCCAGAGTGGAAGACATTAAGTAGGAGTTAAAAGATTTGACAAGAGACTTGCCTGTGATCATCTGTAGGTTTTTGAAGCCCATCAGCTGAAACCTGCATCATAGTTCCTGGTTTTCCTGTAAGCCCTCTATGCTAATGTGAGCCCTCCATATACAGTACCAGTCAAAACGGCTATTTGACCAAAAAAGAGAGCGATGGAGTCCTCCATCAGATGACCTGGCCTCTTCAATCACCTGACCTCAACCCAATTGAGATGGTTTGGGATGAGTTGCACCACAGAGTGAAGCTAAAGCAACCATCAAGTGCTCAGCGCCTCAGGGAACTCCTTCAAGAAAAACCATTCCAGGTGACTACCTCTTGAAGCTGATTGAGAGAATGCCAAGAACGTGCAAAGCTATCATCAAAGCAAAAGGTGGCTACTTTGAAGAATCTAAAATACAAAACACATTCCAGTTTGTTTAACAGGTTTTTGTTAACTACATAATTCCATATGTGTTCCTTCATAGTTTGGATGTCTTCAGTATTAACCTACAATGTAGAAATTACAAAAAAAAAAAAAAACCACTGAATGAGAAGGTGCGTCCAAACTTTTGACCTGTACTGAACCTAGGAAATATAGTTCATCTGCACACGATGCATATTGTACAGCATTGTGGCTCCAATATTTTTAGCCATGTATTTTGTTCAAGCACCATGTGTCAAACGGTTGGGTAAAAACTGTTATATTTTCGGGATTTAGGATCAACTTTGTCTTTTTTTTCTGGAAAATGATTCATCAAAATGTTTCATGCGCCATAAATCTGATATCAGGAATGAATCAAATAGATACGCTGTCACAGTCTGCTCTGCTGCTGTCTCTCCCTCTGCCTGGCCACACCCCTCCCTCTGCTTGGCCACACCCCTCCCTCTGCTTGGCCACACCCCTTCCACTGCAATTCCTCTCAGCTGAGTCTCGTTAACCAGCCAGTATATAAGCAGCTCTGTTCACTCACTGATTGTCATTGCAGCATGCGCTACCCTCCAGCCTTTTTTTTGCCAGTTGACTCTGCCTGCCTCTGACGGCGTCTCCTCGCTCCTGCCCAGGTGAACCTGATTGCCTTCTGACTCTGAGTTTTGCCTGTGTGCTTCCTGGTTCTGGTTTGCTGTCTACCAAACCCCTGTCCAAGCCGCCCGTCGAGCCACTCCACTGCCTGCCTGTGTGGATACGACCCCATCTGCCAAGCAACAAACCATCCTGCTCCGGTGGTCCAATGGTAACTCTCACGCCTGCAATGTGAACAACCCAGTTTCGTATCCCGCCATTGGTACCTGCTCCCCCAAAGTTACCGGAAGAACCCCACTCAAGATCCACAAGCTCCGGTGCCTGCTTTGCACCAAGCTACTCTGCACTGTATTCTGTTTGCCCCTGCTTGAGTCATTAAAAGTCTGTAAATATTCACTTGTTCAGATTGTGTTGCATTTGGGTCCTGCCACTACCCATGACAAGTGCGTCTTTATCAATCTGGCATCTCTCGTTCTTGAGTCTGGCATGCCCAATCAGAACTACATGCTCGTGCGTGACTCATGCTGCCATCTCGGGACAGCACAGACCGTTTGCATTTCTCAAACACACGCCTGTCAGCTGCTGTTTCATCACTCCCTGCTTAAAATGCTGCAAGCTCAAAACTAGGCCGGAGGAAATTCAAATGTGTATTAATATTTGCTTATTTTATGATTACAACCAAACGAAGTTGGCAGCAGGTTATGTGATTGCCGGCGTTTGTTTGCAAGATGACTCAAAGTAACCCATATGGAAAAGAAATAGTAAAAACTTATAAGAAGTTTCCATCACCTATAGTAGTAAATCTTTATGTTTTATATGTATTGTGCATCTTATAAGGCTTATAAGTCTTATACTATGATAAACTCTTGAAAGTGGCCACTTTTGCATTCTTTTCATACAGGATAATAAAAAGAATTAAGTATGAATCAAGTAAAAATTATGAATGTGGTCTATACGGAAATTGAATGGAAAATTATGTTTTCCATACATGTTTCATGTAATCTTTGTAGTTTTTAACTATATGTCTTATGTTTTAAAGACATATGCTTTTCATATATGAAATGATACCATTATATATAGGTTTTCTGCATGTAAAGAGTATATAATTTGTAAGGAAACGATGCATTCTTTATATATTTTATATAACCTTATTATATGTCATCTAATTAAAATGACTAAATCAGTATAAAAAACATGAATATGTACCATTACATACAAGTTTTTTGTATGTTATGGGATATGATGTCATCCTAAACTATGTTTTCTATATGTTTTTCGATAAGAATTCTTATATTTTAGCCTATGAAATTTACAATAGCAATACATAAAATACATACTTTTTATGTATGAATTTATACAATTTCATACAAGTGTTGATAGTAAAAAAATAGATGAATCGCATACTGAAGTGACATGACTTAATTTGACCCTATACTGACTACAATTGGATCAAACTGAGTTAAAACTAGCATGGCACAGACTGCCTGGTCAGCATCCAGGACAATTAATTTCTACCATTACAATTTCATTCCAGTTACATAACTGCAACCTGTAAATGCAGTTTTTCAATATCTGTAATATTGAAAATATGGCTGTTAGACAAACCTTTTAATTTGACAGACTTTATTTGCAGCGAACAATTGTTACAGTGAAATAATGCTAATATTCAGTCAGAGTATGTAAATTTCTCAGATTTTTCAACCCTAATTCTTTACAGTTAACAAAACTGAGTTTTTACTGGTACCTCTACTGTGGAAATTCTACTATTCGACAACTGTATGAACATGGGCAAAACTAAGCGGGGCCAAGACCCATTCACTTACAAAACCCAAAACCAGTGAAGCTGGCACGTTATGTAAATAGTAGATAAAAGCAGAATTTATATTCTTATAACTTATATTCAATTGAATACACTGCAAAGACAAGATGTTTAATGTTCAAACTGAGAAACTTTATTTTTTTTTTGCAAATAATCAATAACTTAGAATTTAAGGGCAGCAACACATTGCAAAAAAGTTGGCACAGGGTCCTTTTTACCACTGTGTTACATCGCCTTTCCTTTTAACGACACTCAGTAAACGTTTGAACACTGAGGAGACCAATTTTTGAAGCTTTTCAGGTGGAACTCTTTCCCATTGTTGCTTGATGTACAGCTTAAGTTGTTCAACAGTCCAGGGTCTCCGTTGTCGTATTTTACGCTTCATAATGCGCCACACATTTTCAATGGGAGACAGGTTTGGACTACAGGCAGGCCAGTCTAGTACCCACACTCTTTTACTACGGAGCCATGCTGTTGTAACACGTGCAAAATGTGGCTTGGCATTGTCTTGCTGAAAAAAGCAGGGGCGTCCATGAAAAAGACGTTGCTTGAATGGCAGCATATGTTGCTCCAAAACCTTTATGTACCTTTCAGCATTAATGGTGCCTTCACATATGTGTTAGTTGCCCATGCCTTGGGCACTAATACACCCCCATAGCATCAAAGATGCTGGCTTTTGAACTTTGCGCCTATAACAGTCCGGATGGTTCTTTTCCTCTTTGGTCCGGAGGACACAACGTCCACAGTTTCCAAAAACAATTTGAAATGTGGACTCAACAGACCACAGAACACTTTTACACTTTGCATCAGTCCATTTTAGATGAGCTTGGGCCCAGCGAAGCCGGCGGCGTTTCTGGGTGCTGTTGATAAATGGCTTTCGCTTTGCATTGTAGAGTTTTAACTTGCATTTGCAGATGTAGCGACGAACTGTTGTTACTGACAGTGGTTTTCTGAAGTGTTCCTGAGCCCATGCGGTGATGTCCTTTACACACTGATGTCGGTTTTTGATGCAGTACCGCCTGAGGGATCGAAGGTCATTGGCATTCAATGTTGGTTTTTGGCCTTGTCGCTAACCTGCAGTGATTTCTCCCGATTCTCTGAACCTTTTGACGATATTACGGACTGTAGATGATGAAATGCCTAGATTCTTGCAATAGCTCGTTGAGGAATGTTGTTTTTAAACTGTTCGACAATCAGCTCATGCATTTGTTCACTAAGTGGTGACCCTCGCCCCATCCTTGTTTGTGAATGACTGAGCATTTCAGGGAAGCTGCTTTTATACCCAATCATGGCACCCACCTGTTCCCAATTAGCCCGTTCACCTGTGGGATGTTCCAAATAAGTGTTTGATGAGCATTCCTCAACTCTCTCAGTCTTTTATGCCACTTGTGCCAGCTTTTTTGAAACATGTTGCAGGCATCAAATTCCAAATGAGCTAATATTTGCAAAAAATTACAAAGTTAACCTGTTCGAACCTTAAGTTACTTGTCTTTGCAGTGTATTCAATTGAATGTAGGTTGAAAAGGATTTGCAAATCATTGTATTCTGTTTTTATTTACAATTTACACAACGTGCCACCTTCACTGGTTTTGGGTATAACAATTTCCCCATAATGAGTAAAGCCATTCAGTGTGACATCATAACATTAAAAGAATTTACTTCCAGGTGGATAATGTTGATTGAGTTGCAGCAGCACAACTGTATTTTCTGTGTTATTTATCTAAAGTTAAGGGGTTAGGTTTTTAAGCTCTTGTGATTATTATATGTCAAGACCCAGTTTTTAAAATTTCATCTTGTGCTTTTCCATGTAATTTTATTGTAAAATGATGTTTTTTTTAATTTGTATGTCTTATATATGTGGGATCTCACATAAGTCTTGTAAGTGTTTTCTATAATACTTGTACGATTTTAGTTTCACTGATGGTTGTCCAACTCATATAAGTTTGACATTACACACATCTACGAAGGATATTGTATGTAGAATTACTACCAAATATTGTTCTTATAAGTTCCCAAATCATACAAGTTTCATATTGTATAATTTTACTAAGGATTTTATATCTGGTTTGACCGTCTTATGTGTAACTTACAAGTTTCAGATAAAAGATATAAAAACTTCATAAAATTTATCTATATCTTTTCCTTATGGGAATGCATGGATTTTGAAATAAAGAGAAGGTGGGTATTAGGACAAGGAACAGGTGATTAAATTTTAGCATATCTAGGCCAAAGTACAGCTGAGAGACACCAACATTCAAGATTTTAAGTCTTTCCAAAGAGCCGGAGTTCCAATCGTCGTACTTTTGGGGTTTTTTTTTTTTGGGTTTTGAGCACTCTCAAAGGGCATTCCAAGCGTCAATTTGCCGTAATTCCCTTCATAAAATGACTGCTTCCACTGACTCCGAAGCTATCCAGGATCAGGAAGATTGTGGGATGTCTTCTCTTACCCCCCCTTTAGCACCACCAGGGGGCGCCTCTAGCGGGTTAACAGGAGACACGTGAAGGTTATTCACTGATTGGTTGGACACTTGAAAGACTGCATGATTATGCATGTGCATACTCCTGGGAAATTGTAATTGAGATTTGTTAGTATATGTATTCCTGTTGGTTAATTGTATGCACTTGTTAGTTGGATGTAATGTAAGTGGTTACTCGGTAATAAATAAAATCTCCTAGGAGGAGTGGGTCGTGTTTATGAACAGTTGTGAGGAATATAAAAATATAAAACATTAAAAAGCAGCACTGTTGCTGCTAATAAGGCCAGAGAGGAGTTCTGGCAGAATTTCTGACCGTCTAAGTCCTCTGAAGGACTAGTGGCAATCATTCTCATTTCTCAGGCAAATGAAACAAAGAAATTACATTTTTGACTGAAATACCAATACTAAACTTGATTTTATTTTTCAGTTTAAAGTTTTTTCCCCCATTTTTATACAGTATGATTTTAATAAAATTGTATCACAACCCTAACCAGTTGCACCATTGCAATTTTACAGTAGTCCAGTGGCATAAAATACTATTTAATAGTTGAATACGCTTTAACAGTTGCAGTACCAGCACTGTCAAGAGGTCTTGGCAGCAAGTTAAAACAAGGCAAGAGAACATTTTTCAAAGTAGTACGCCTTATGCTGCTTCGCTTTCATAATTATTTTAATGGCATGCTGTGTAAAATGTATAGCACGGCATGCAGGATTCTTGCTCAGATTTTCTGCATCACCACCTGAATGTTGTTGGTTCCCGTGGCAAAAAAAAATAATGCAACGTTATGCATACTGTTCCTGAAACTAAGTGCCTCTCTTTGCTACATTGCCAATATATGGTTCCAATAGATCGCATAAGAGAAGAATTCCCTCTGCTGAGTATCTGTAGCGTTCATAAAGAATATCATCAGAAAAAGCCAACAGGTCATGTAAAGTTGCACCGCTACTAATTTAGACTAATTCCCTCTCAGCAATCGCCCTGTTCTAGTCTCTGCCTCTTGCTCAGCGGTACCTGTCTCCTCCTGAGTTTCAGCGAGATCTCTCGCACGTGCTTAATTACTTTCCTGCACTCGTTATCTGTGCACTTAGGACTCCTTGACCAGAGCTGTTTAAATGTCATAGGCTGTCTGTGTGATTCCCGTCCATGTCTTGGCTTTCGCCAATGTTCGTGGTTAGGGTTTACCTCATGTGATTCTCCCATTGTAATTAGCCTGGTCCAGTTCACCTGTTTTCTGCATAGCATGTGACTTCCCTCTCGTCTATGTTAGCAGTCTTTTCACAGCCAGCTCCTTGTCAGAACATTGATCTATATTTCATTGTGCAGAGCGCCTTGTATGCCATTGAGTATTGTTTTTCTTCTACTGGTTTGTCCGACTTTGATTCTTGCCATGCCCTTTTTGTACTGTTTCGTCGTTTTGGATTTTGACCCTTTTTGTATGACTATGATTTCTGTGTTTAGATGCCCTGTGTATGACCCTTGGATTTGTTCATCGACTACGACTTTTTGCCTATCGTTTTTGCACCTTCGCTCATCTGTGTTACTGGTTCTGACCCCTGCCTGTCTAGTCGACACTGTTTTTGGATTTCATATTGTGGCTTGGCAATTCTTGTGTTTTTTGGCTTTGACTCGGACTCCATTAAAAGGCATATGTTTTTTTGGATTACTGTCTCTTGCGTGTGGTTCCTGAACTGTACCTCTCAGGAAGTCTAGTCTACTTCTCTAAAAATATAGAGGTATTGTGGGTTTATATTAAATATGTTCTGAGAGCTTCACATGCAACATTATTAAGCCTGTATTACATGACTAACAATCCTTAACCTCTTAAACTCCAGGGTCCCCCAATTGGGAGACCCTGAGACTCACCGCAGCAAAATACCTACAACGCCGCGCTAATTAAGTAGCAATATAGTCATATTACACATCAAATGAAACAGGAGAGCCTCTGCTACAAGCACATATAAGTCAGTTTTACATACACCAAGCACAACTCAAACGCCAAGCATATTAATGTTCAAATATCAAAATCCGAGTAGCGTCAGAAAATCAACCCTCTCTCCACATTTCCATGATGTCTCCCTCTCTGATACTTCATGCTACACAAACAGAGATATACTCTATTCATTTTGGGAATGTCATTTTCAAACAGAAACCTAAAAAAGAGGCTGGGGCTTAAAAGGTTAAAGACCAAAAGTGTTTGTAGTTTCAGTGGGTGCTCACAGATAACCACAGGATAGCTGATGAAAATAAAACCTGTACACATGTATTGTTTCGCAAGACTGGAATTTCCCACCACTAATGCAAGTGCTCATTATAAATTAAGCAATGTGTATCCGTTCGCATTGAATAGTTTTTGGAAGCAGATCACTGATGTTTTATTTCTCCGTCTGAGCGTCTCCACTTATTTTGTGTTCTTCCAGGTCTTAAATTATTCATATAGTGTATCATGTATGTTGAATAGCACTGGCGCGCACACACACCTTTTTACACTGAGAGCATCAACAGTTTATACTAACACATTCACAAACTAATTCAGACTGGGGGAATACAGCACACAGAAAAATAAGCACTAATATGCCCACAGTGGAATTTGTCATGATAAGCCAAGATCTGTAGTATGCAGTCATATGTTTAAAACATGCAGGCGCTAAAAAAAACTGGCTTCATTCATTATGCAATTTCAGAGTAAACATGGGTGCACTACAGTATATGAGTTTGACTTATGGTTTTTTTTTTAAACAATGCGGTGCCATGAAAACAATATATACTGCGTTGTCCATGCTCCTCATTAATTCTTCACTGCCTAGGGTGGTTTTCACTGCACAGTACTGTGAAGATAGTTTTACAAACAGTATTCAAAGGCACAATGAAATTTCTTTGCATAGGGGCTGTCTTTAATACACAGACAATTCAAGATGCAAAAATATAGATATATGTTAATTTAGCTTGCTTGATTGTGCATAAAGAGCACAAAAAACTAAGAAAAGAACATACAGAAAATAAAGTTTGAAGCATTAAATGCTGATGTTGAACTGATTGGTGCAAAATCGCAGTACAAGGCCAGGGCTGAACAACGGTACAGTGAAAGAGGGGGAAATAATTCACGCTGAGATGGTCCTCTGACTCATCAGCAGGATTGAGTGTTGGGTGGCCAGATGAAGCTGAGTGTCCTCATCCTCCTGAACGTCCTAGAGATGACAAAACAGATATGAACTCAGTCAGGAAGGGGCGGTGTTCAGCACCAGGGCGCAGGGTGCAGCTACAGAACAGGCCTCGGAAGTGGAAGTGTAACATGAAGTCACATGGGTGCCACGGTGGCACAGTGCTTAGCACTACTGCCACACAGCAAGAAGATTGAGGGTTAGAATCTGTCCTGAGTCCCTTCTGTGTGGAGTTTGCATGTCCTCCCTGTGTTTGCGTGGGTTTGCTCCGGGTACTCCGGTTTCCCCCACCCACAAAAGCATGCATCATAGGAACGCTCCAACCAGTGCCCCTGACCAAGGTACTGGTCTTAGGGCTGGAGTTGTGCCCTGGACGCTGCTCTGTGGCTGCCCACTGCTCCTAACTATAGGATGGGTCAAATGCAGAGGACAAATCAACCCATGGGGTTCCATAAAGTGTATTTATCTTATAAGTTTAGAGACCAACAAAGGCACTTCTATTGCCAGAGGAGCAGCTGCCACTTAGCAAGGCTATTAAGTGTTAGCGGCTTGGTTGGTATGAGTCGACACCCATAGTGGCTCTTTCTGGAGAAGGTTCCCTACCCCTGGCATACAACAATGCTGAATGCTTTGTGTTTCTCAAAATCATTGAAGCATGACCAGTGCTCAGTGGAGTAAAAACAAGGCCTGGGAGATATACAACTTATACAATGTACAACAGTTAATGAAAACATCTAAATGGCTTTTCTGAGAAATATGCTGTACATAATTAAAATGGCTTGAATACACGACCGTTAACTGATCCTGTCACAATTACAGGTGATCCTGAAGGTGTTATTGTATCCTAATAAATTAACATACAACCATATTCTATATATAGTCACAATCTATATTTGTCTAATCTTAAAAGGACAAATGTGTTTCAGAAATATTATAGTTATAATATAATAAGTATATGTTGTCAGATAAATTTTTATTTCTTGGTTCTACACCCGACCTTCAACAGGAAATAACCAGATATTATGTAATAGGTGTCGGTACAGACGCTGTCTTTTGTATGAACCACTGGAGTACAGCAAATAATAACTGTTCTCACATGCCTTTAAGTTACTCGTGCTTTGTATGTAACATATGCATGTACTTCAGAAATAAACCACCACCACCAGCACCAGATTTCAAGTGTGTTAACAGTGACATGATTTTCAAGGGCTATCATTGCTATTCGGTTCGTTTGAGATGTTTGCACCCTCAATTTAAAGATGGCAGTCCATAGGAATAAACGATGCAAGAATTATAGCAGTTTAAAATCATGAGCCTTTCCTAATACTTATGGACTTCACAATATGTCACCCTGTGGCCATTGCTGTCTGTGACCACGGTCTCAGGAGCACTTAGCGATACAGAAAGAGGAACTGCCTAGAGCTTCTAATGTGAGAGTGAGCAGCCCTGTTCCTGAAGGTCCTGTAGCACCAAGCTGTGCTACATTAGTGCCGTTTTCCCTGTATTTATGCCTATATTGTGTGTGTGTGTGTGTGTTACATTTACCCTGACCGAGTTCCCCGAATAGCCTACGACACCAATCCATGTTCACCCTTCGCTCGATCAATTCTGGCCACAGCAAAAAGTGCTTTAATAAGGAGGTGCACGTGCTGTTATTGACCCTCAATGACCATGTCTACCCCAGCTGTTAAAAGAATGATGGAAAGACTGCTTTACACTGTAAACCCAAAAAAGTGACGTGCAATTTGGGATTTTGGAGCCTAAAGATAAAAGCTAACAGATATTTTCAACACAATAAACCCTCTCATTGGGGTTGTCCAATATTTTTTATGGTCTTTGTCAAGGTACATTTGAAATTGGAGCAGTTTTCAAAGCATAACTCGGGCTTACTTTGGCTTTTTGGAAAGGAAAAACTCATATTTTACATAATGTGAAAGGATGAAAAGATATTTCAAACACATGAAACCCAATTTGGACCCCAACAATATTTTTGAGGTCCCCTCCCCGCTAGGGAATTGTTTCTTAATTTATTGTTGCAGCAGTCACAGCAACAATGACCCAGTGTCTATAACTCACCATATAGATGTCATAGCTGTATCTGTGACGCCTGTTTAAGTGCCCAATGAAATTCCTGCTGCAGTAGCTGAGATTTCCCCAAGATGTGGCCGCACAGATAGGACAGACCTGTGAAATAGAAAGCATTCAGAGTACTAGCACTCATTCTCTGTCAACCACAATCATAGACTGTATAAAAAGATGGACGAGGCAACCGTGACATCGCCCATTGATTTCAGCATGCCATTAAGAAATCTTTAATTTTGGCAATTTGAACACTGCCATTTTTTCTTATTGAAACCGGATATGATTTCTATTGGACCACAGCGTGAATTGAAGATCCAGGGATGAGCGAAGGGGTGGATCTATGGGTGGATCTGATCGTATCTGACGAGGATTTTTCACATGGACAGGCATGCCAAGGTTACAAATCTCAGTGATGTGGTCGTACAGAACCAGGTGAACACTACGGCAGTACGAAAAGCTCTAAAAATTCATAATTATTTGGAAGTAAACTTGCACAAACTGTGACAACTGCAGTTTGCATTAGCCATAAGAAAATCTCAGGCATACGTCAACAGACAAAGACGAAAATACGAAAAATACATTGTTAAAATACGAGCCATAGCAGTTGCACAATACATGTATGTGGGTAGACATACTTATCATCTCTTCTTTCAGGTATTTCAACGTAGTACACACTGCTGTAAAATCAATTAATCATTCCACTTTCAAAAATGCCTGAGTACTCACAATTTCAGCATACCGAGAACTGAGAACTGTGCAGGGAGAATTAGGCCTTACCACGGGAGTGCGGTTTCCTGTGTGACTGGTGACACAGTGCTGAACCAGGGCCATATCAGACAGATTCTGCAGCTGGCAGTATGGACAGGAGTACGTGCCCATCCCTCTGAAACAGGCGTACATCAAATCAAGTCAAATCTACTTCTATTCCCATCACACATTTAACAAAATAATTGTCATAATGCTCTTTACAAAGAACCCAGACCTTACCCCTCCCCCCAGAACGAGCCTAAGGTAGCCGTGGGAATGAAATAAATCTTCCTGATTTCAGAGAGGAACGACACTTGAGAAGAACCAGACTCAGTGGCCTCGTTTGCACTCGTCATTTCATGTGTCTTCTGTCTGGATAATGTTCGCATACAATATATCCACCTTCTATTTACGCGCAGTCACATCAATGCATTTTCGCTGGACGGATAAATATCCAATTTGCGATTTCCCACATGAAATGGAAATGTCATTTGTTTGACAGTCGCAAAAATGTTTATCGCCCACCTTCACATTGATAGTGTAGCCAGAGACGTTATTTTTCTGGTATACATACAGTAGCCTACGTACCTACAGTTGACGGATCCATCTACGCTCGACCACTTTGCATCTCAAGGCCACTCCCAATGTGGCTTGCCAAATGTAATTTAATTCATGTTGGAATAGATCTAGGACCCATGTACACTTGACCTTGTAGCCAACCAATCAGCTCAAGACGCATGAGGTGCTGATGGGGTCATAGAGGGCAAACCCAGCCTCCTCTGGCTGGCTCAGGGTGTGTGTTTAGAGGTAAAAAGAGTGCGAGAACAGGAGAAAATTGAAATATGAAAACTTCAAGCTCTAAAAATGGCTTGCAGGAGCTCCACCTACTCTGCAGGTGCAGGAGTTAGTAGATGCAGGATAATACTTCCTGCTTGACCTGCCCTCCACAAGTCCTGCCTCATAGTAACGTGTTACATGTTATGTGTTCACAGAAAAAAAAAATCTGTTTCACAAATGTTCTTCATAAAATGGAAGAAATAAAATTTTTGCCATACAGAATGACATCCTATTTTATATTGCGGAGCAGTAATGCCCACCACGGCCCAGGTTCGACTCAAGCCGTGCCAGTGCCAGCCGCGACCGGTAGCCTATTCTGAGCAGCACAAATGCGCTGCCAGGAAATGGGAGGGATGGAGCTGGTCTGAGTCAGCATTCAGGAATTCGTAACTCCAGCGCCTCCTGCTGGCCAGCCAGTAGCTTGTCAGTAAAATTCTAACCAGGCACATGTTCAGGTTTTCTCAACCCTTGTTCTAAACCTGCAAAGTTTTAAGATGAGTGTAAAGACACAGTGAGTGATGCGTGCTTCAGATTAGAGCCTCAAACTAGTCTACGCTCCCCCAAAATGGCAGCATGAGTTGCATGCTCATCCAGAGTTCACCAATTGGATATTCCAGATTCGGGTGGGGCTGGAGATGCCAATTTAACAAAAAAAAAGTATTTGTAGTACTTCAGGTTATAAGATTAACCTAACAGTTGTATTAAATGATTTAGCACTAAAATGAAGTTACCAATTACGCGGTAGCAATCCGATTAAAAGAGCCATTCAAGCCCTCATTAGGATTGAAGCCAAAAGACTTAGGTAATGCACAGACATACAGCACCCTCCATAATTATTGGCACCCCTGGTTAAGATGTGTTAAAAGCCTTAAAATAAATTCAATTTGTATTGCAGAAACATTCTCTCACACTGAAAATTGTAGTAAAATATAACCTTCAACTCAAGTGAATTTTAAGGGGGAAAAAAATCCGTAAGAAATAATTTTTTTTCATAAAATCACCTGTTCAACAACTATTGGCACCCCTAACAATTCCTAGAAATTAAATGTAATTGAAGTATTTCTGTCATTTCTACAGTAGTTTACAAAGTTGATCAGAGTATCTAGGAAAATTTAATTAGTAAATCATCACTTCCTGTTTCCCTGGGGTATAAATATGACGTGACACGGAGGCCATTTCTCTTATCCACTCTTCAACATGGGAAAGACAAAGGAACACACCATTCAAGTAAGGCAGATGTGTGTCGACCTTCACAAGTCAGGCAATGGCTACAAGAAAATAGCCACTCACCTGCACCTGCCCATATCTTCTGTCAGAGGAATCATTGAGAAGTTTAAAACAACTGGAACAGTGGTAAACAAGCCTGAACGAGGACGCAAGATTATTTTGCCACCACGCACAGTGAGAAGGATGGTAAGAGAAATAAAAAGTTCTCCAAAGCTCATGTTAAAGAATTGCAACAAATGGTAGCATCTTGGGGTCACAAAGTCTCCAAAACAACCATCAGGGGCTATCTACATGCCAAAAAGCTGTTTAGGAGGCATGCACGGAAAAAACCTTTTCTCACTCACAGTCATAAACGCAAACGTCTGGAGTTCGCTAAGCGGTACTAGGACTTCAACTAGGACCGTGTGCTTTGGTCAGATGAGACCAAGATAGAGCTTTTTCGCAACAAACACTCTAAGTGGGTCTGGCGGAACACAAAAGATGAGTATGCAGAAAAGCACCTCGTGCCCACTGTGAAGTATGCCGGAGGATTGGTGATGCTGTGGGCCTGTTTCTCTTCCAGAGGCCCTGGGAACCTTGTTACGGTGCATGGCATCATGAACGCTTTGAAATACTAGGATATTTTAAATCAAAATCTGGCGGCCTCGACTCGAAAGCTGAAGATGGGTCGTCACTGGGTCTTTCAGCAAGATAATGACCCTAAACATGTGGCCAAATCTACAAAGAAATGGTTCACCAGACACAGAGTCAAGCTCCTCCCACGGTCATCTCAGTCCCCAGACCTCAACCCCATTGAAAACCTGTGGAGTGAGCTGAAGAGGAGAGTGCAGAGGAGAGGACCCAGGTTGCTGGATGATTTAGAGAGATTGTGCAATGAAGAATGGTCGAAGATCCCTCTTTCTGTATTCTCCCATCTTCTGAAACATTATAGGAGAAGATTAGGTGCTGTTTTGCTGGCAAAAGGGGGTTGTACAAAGTATTAACTTCAGGGGTGCTACAAATTGCGGCACACATGATTTGATGTGAAAGAATTATTTCTTAATGTGGGATTTTTTCCCACTGAATAAATGCACTTGAATTTAAGGTTGGATTTTCCTCTTTTTTTCATTGTGGTCCTATATTATTTAGAAAAAAAACTGAATTTATAAGCAGCTAATGAACACATCTTTACCAGGGGTGTCAATAATTATGGAGGGCGCTGTACCACAACCCAATATGACGTCATGAATAGTTTATCAACAGTCACTTAATCCCGACTGAACTTACCCTCCAGTCAAGTATGACTGCTGAACTTGCAGTGCAGGGGAAATCCTGAAGTAAAAAAATAAAATAACTGACTCACTGATTGAGCTGCGCCACCATTGCAAATGAATGACTATATACAGGCTTGCATTGAATTTGACAGTGTATTTTTATACATTTATACATTTTTATACATTTTATACATTTATTAGCAAATGCACTGTAGGAAAAAATATGGCACAGAAAGCTGTATTAAATTGTCCCTAATATGATAGCAGTATCAGAATTTCCAATAAATCTTATTTCAACTTCAAGGAACGAGAACTGTGTATGACTGAGAATATCTACAAACTCAACCATTTGATGCAGCATTCATTACAAAATGTTCAGACTTGTGCACAACAGACCAGAGCACAGACTCAGAATTAGAGCAGATGCTGCAGGTTAGTGAGTGACTGTTAGTTCAGCTGGAACGCATAGCAATTTGGATCAAACCTATGGCTCTGGCTTTTGCTAGGTTCGGCTGAAATGAACCATTCATACCTAATTCACCTTCTCTATCAGTGGGGACTTTTACCTGAAGGGGGTTACAGTCTGTGCACCGCCATTATCCCTGTTCTGGGCTGTCGGTGCAATTCGGGAGTCTACGGGAGGTCCGTACTCGTCGAGATATGCCTGGCAGGACTTGTAGTGGGTCCTCATCCTGCTGAAGGATGTCTAAGAAAAAATATCAAAATAAGTTGTTTCTGTATGAACTCTGAAGTTAAATTCTCCCTTTCAACATGAATTCTGAAATGAAAACTGGGGTAGGTTCTGCTCATGCTAAGCTACGTCAATTCAACTAGGAATAGGAATTATAACTGTAATAAGACACATCAACATCTTTTAAGTCTGTCAACTGAGATATTGCGCCAAAACTCAGTTGTATAAAATAACCAGAAAATTGCTTGCTCCGCATCAATTTCTTGAACTGAATAAACTGAAGTGCACTAGTCCTCAAGTCCCCTGTCTACACTCTCCACTTCTTGACACCTCAGTTATTTTTATCTTTGGTGAAGGGGAATTCAGAAGAAGATTCCGGTATTCCCCAGTCAGTAGCTTCCAGCATACCAGAGGGCAATTAAACCAGATCACAGAAATGACTCATTGCTAGAATATCATATACAACTATAGAGGAAGCCGGGGACTTTTTATCATCTCCGCGCTTCCGAAAAAGCAAGGAGATCTTGTAATACAGTTTGGTGTCTGTCCGTCCGTCTGTCCGTCCGAAACAGTAACTCCTCCTACGCTGTTAGACCAATCAACCTGAAACTTGGGTGTGGGTGTAAGGTAGTGGCCCAGAGGGATGCACAACGCATTTAGAATTTAAATTCATTTCCTCTTCTGGCCAGCAGGGGCCCTTTTTGTGAAAATGGAAAAATGGCCATAAGTTCCATATGCATAGAGCTAGGACGCTCAAATTTTTATGGGAGGTACATGGGATAACCCTTCATCACATATCAGACGGGTTTTTGATTTGATCTAATTTTGATCGTTTTCTAGGTCAAATTGTGTCAGATGTGCCAATCGCTGTGCCGTAAGTCCTTTCCTTTCATAACGCTCTCATTTCAAAATGAAGAGTAATTTATGCCCTCAACAGACACTCAAACAGGACTCTATCCAACTAACAAACTACATCAAATTGCTATAACTCTGATCAGTATCAGTGCTTTGTCACTGCAACAAGCAGATTATCATTTGTAAAGCAGAATGCCAGTTCAGTGAATTGCCCTCTGACACATTACTACTCCCATAACATTCGTTATGGAGCGCGGAGATTTCTGATGGTGCGCCATCGACATATGTCTAGTTTTCGTTGTACTTCAGCCAACAAAATGTAACATTCACCACAATTATGCGCATTATTTTGGCCGCATATATGCATACTATACCCTAAATACAAAAAAACAAAAAATCTCCCTGCTCCACATAGAGCAACATAATGGGGTTGTCAAAGCAATGGAAACTCTGTCATACTAGCCTTGTAAAGCTCTCAACTTTCTGTTTTTGTTGAGACTAGATGAGATACTTTCTGATGGCCAGTACCAATGGATAGTACTGTTTTCACCTTGTGAGTCTGTGTGTGTGCGTGTGTGTGTGTGTACGGGTGAGTACGTGTGCGTGTGGCAAAATGTGGCTGTAGCAAGAACTACCGCAGAAACAGTTTTGAATACTTTGCCAGGTGTTTATACATGTATATCTGTCTGTCTATGGAGAGATTTTGTCACTATGATGGCATTTTAACTGAGCAAAATGCAGTCGCTAAGCATGAAAGATTTTGTAGTTAAGATCAGTGGCGGGCAGTGGACGGAAAACCGAGGGGGCGGAAAACATCCGTCGAAACAGATGAGATTAGTGACCCGATTTCAATCATTGTTCTTGGTCGACATGTTAGTTTCCCTTGTAATGACATGTCTAGGCGAGTGAATAATAAATTCTATAAAAGTGTTTAAGACATGCCTAGATAGGCAACTCTTCACGAAAAAACCACTGTGGATTTTCCACGTTAAATTTTGTCACATCCTAAGCAAGTTGTCAAACCTGTGCGTAATGATTGTTTAATTGAAAAAGATTGAAATGCACTCTTTTTGGCGTTCAACTGGTGCGTTTGCTTTCTCGTCTTAACGAAGACAATTAGTTACACCTGAGAGGGGAGGGTTAAAGGGAAAAGTGACTGAAAACAGATAAAGACGATTAAAGACATGTTTATCGCCCTCCTTGTTCTCTGTCCACCACCCGCCACTGATTAAGATCAAAATGAAGTCCATGTTTATTATGGTTGTGGCCTGAACCAGGAAATAGGGAGGTGGGAAGAGCGGCTGATGTGATCTCGTCACGTGATGCTCATGAGTTCAGTTCTGTGGTGGTGATTTTTTGGGCTGCAGGTCTGTGGGTCACAGTTGCCATCCTTTCAAGTGTCAGCGATCTGACTTGCTGCCACACTTCTGGCTTTGCTGTTTCTGGTGTTTTACTACAGTACTAGTCAAATGTCTCGCTAAACCTAAATTTTGTAAACAATTAGTTAGAAATACTGTTTATTTCACCAAAAAATGTATCTTTATGTTAAATCTACCAAACTTCCGACCGTTTGTGATAATAATTCTGGAATATTCTTCATCTTTTTTTTCTGCGAGCAATCACATGGCTATGAGATTTCTCATCAGCAGAGCTAGTGCATTCTCATTTGCTAGACCTTTTTGTCCGATAAATCCCAAACCAGCCAGATTTTAATTATCATAACCTTCTGGAAATGGAAACAAATTTGTTAATTTAATTAGCCAAATCTAGTTTATTTATGAATTCCACAAAGTTGATTCTATTCTGTGTGAATTGTTATTCTTCTTTTTTTTTTAAACTTGACTATTTTCATCTCACTTTATGCCATTTAAGGTTAAGTATTGGAGTAAAAACACTTCAGTTTAATTAAAAACTGAGTATTATGACCCAACTAATTCAGGTTCAAAGCTTCGAGTAGTTGTCATAATTTTTGACAGAGTTCCCTATACCGCCACCTTAAATAATTTTGGGTGTTTCTGTGATTGCTCCACCTGCAATATGGACACCAACTGGTCCTGTTGTGATTCTGCTCTTTTGGTTTTGGTAGTTCTGCTATGCCATGATCCCTAGCCTAGTTTTAGTTCTCTGTCTGGCTTTGCCATGATTATTGATTCTTGTGTTTAGTGACCACTGCCTTTGTCTGACCATTCTTAGGATTATTTATTGTGTTTTTGGTATTTTAGATTTCTTGGTTTTATTATTTTTCATGTTTTAGCTTATTAGTTATCATGCCATGTTTTCTTTGCCATGCTTTGCACTTTGTCTCCCCTGTATTGTCATGTGTGTATCTTTTCTCACGGTCCCTTGTCTTGCGTGCCACTCATTCAGGTGATTTATTGGTTTCTGGGTTTCAATCTTATTTCATTATCTCGTGTTCTTTCTTCCTCTCTCTTTTACTGTCTTACTAACACATACTAACAGTTTATTGTTTTTGCTGATTACCAACCCACACTAACCTTGTATATTTGGACTAACTTACTAACAAGCACTCGGGATTGTATAGCTGCACTTACTAATTGACTAATGATCTCTCAGCAGTCGCCCAACTCTAGTCTCTGCCTCCTTGCCTATCCTAATTATCTCTGCTGCTATTTTCTGTGGATTTCCAGATTTACTTTGCGCTTTCCTTTCTTTTTACTATGCACTTTATTACTCCTTGACCGGAGCTGTTCTGTTCATAGGTTTGTCTTGTGATCCCTGTCTGCGTTTTGGCTACAGCCAAATTCATGTAATTAGTTTATTCTTCATGTGTCTCTCCCTGATCATTGTTACCATTGATTGCACCTGTTCTCCCTGATCATGTGTTCTGCCGGATGTGTATATAAGATGTCTGTTTGGTTCACTTTCTTGTTAGATCGTTCTTCCTATGCCACGTTTGTTTACGCCTTGATTCTTAGTGATTTATCTTTCTGACTGGACCGCCTGACTACGAGCTTTGCATATTCCCTGTATTGTACCACATTCTTGTTCATCGATCTCTTTTTGCCTGACTACAGATTTTGTGATTGGTGCCCTGGTTTTGATTCTGGATTACGCCCATTGGACTTTGATTTTGGATTAATCCCAACAGGTCCTCATTTTTCTTCTGTGACTCTCAAAGGAAAGTGCTGCTGGTCAGACCATGACAACGTAGGCGTGTTGCTAAGTTGCATTCTAGTAAATAGGAATGGCAGGTGCTTTTGTAATTTTGGTATAGAGACTTCAAAGTTCAGGTCATTATTTCAAGGGTGCTTCCCCATGTATGACACAATCTCACAGCTCTACCTAACAGTACACAGGATGTGCCACAACAGCCCTCTATGACATTAATATGCTGAGTGCTTCCAAGGGAGGCTCTCTACTGCCTGGAACCACATAATACTTACCCAATGTCCACAGGCCCTGCATTGTCCCCGTGTCTTCCTCATCTGCTGCCGGATGTCTACTGCCTTCTTCTCACGACCTGACACCGGGCCCCTGCACATGGGGCAGTGCGGGCCCTGGGACTTCACTGCGGTTTCAAAACAGCTCTGGCAGAATCTGCAGGCAAATGAACGGTCACTGTTCAGCAGTATCCCACAATGCAGTTCTGCAACAGCAGTCAGTTTTGAGCTTTGCGATACTCCAACCTAAAGATCTAACACGCAGGGAGTGTTAGCATTAGCAGTGATATGTCCTGCACAGCAGGAAGTGAAATGCAGATTCTACTCTCGTGCAACTCAAAGTAGACATCAGAACAACGGAGACTATGAATAAAAGGTTATTATTGGATTTGTTGCAAAAAGCAGGTTATCTCCCTGGATGCTTACAGGACTGTATAATAATACCACTAAAATAGATGGACAGAGCATGAGATTAGTTCACACACGCATGGTTCAGTGTCCAGGATAGCTGGTAGTAAAACATGAATCAAAAACAGCAGCGTACACATGTTGGCAGGTCTTTGTCCTTATAGGGGTCTTGAAGACATCCTGGCAAATGGGACAATCAAAATCGTGGGAAGAATCATCAAGGCTCGGGTTTGCCCCGCTCCCTGTCAAATGTGTGGAGTCCATAGCATTCAATCATCACCTGGGATACTGGGCACACAAGTCAAAGAGATTAAGAATTAACCATTACACCATTTATTTGCATTTTGCAAATTGCACTTAAATGCTGTTTGATCGCAATCCTTCTGAAATAACGTACAATAAAAGGCGTAATAATCCCACTTCTGCTGTTTTCTTTTGAGGGGTCGGGGAGCAGCATAAACAATGGTCAAGTTTTTTTTATTTTAATCGGTAAATGCATGCAAGCATTTGGTTTTTCTTCAGTGCTAAAATGTTAATATAAAATTCAAAACTATCATTGCGTACATACAATATTGAGACCTGCAAAACATAGTTTTAAATATCCTCCATTAGTTTTCATTTCTTAACAAAGAGCAAATACTGAGGGTAAACTTACCTGTCTAGAGTGAACCCTCGTACAGATATGAGTGCTAGCAGTTCATCGTCGGGTATTTAAATGTGTGGCGACACAAGTTTTCTTTCGCTTTCTTTCTCGCAAAGCAGGAAGCCTGGAAATCACCAAAGATAACGCTCCAGGGAAGACAAATATTTGGCTATAGCTATTCCATGTTCAAAATATTTTGTACTTGTTTTCTAAAAATAGAGCAAATGAGATCAACTCATAAATGCCTAACATTTTCGGTGGGAAGAGGCTATTCGCCCCGCGGCGGTTCAACGCTAAAAGATCAGAGAGCGCGGCGGATTATTAAATGAAATCTCTTATTGGCCAAACTGCGAGGAAAATAGAAGAAATGCTCCTCGTACCCGTCCCACTGCGGTGCGGAACTTACAATGTCACTACTTTAACCAACGCAATATTACAAGCCACGCAGTACGTCCACCTTCGTCATACTGGATAGGTTACCTATCATTTTAATAAACGCAGTGTCTAGAGACACGGCACTTCTTATTGTTACGGCAGTCAATTTCAAAATACCAGAATATGGATACGGGATTGTGGTCAGGGGAAGGGTTAGAGGTCGGAGTTAGGAGTAGGGTCGGGTTTGGACAGGGCTTGAAATGGGGCTGCTGTACCTCACCGCTACGGTACTCCACATTGAAATGCATTGAAAAACTGCCGTACCCGTAGCGACTGCATAAAAGAAGAGCGATAATACTTAGTGATCTGTCCCATGCTTTAGAGGAAGGGGTGCACATGCTTTAGCGAATGAAAACTCCGCAATGCTGATTGTGAACTTGATATGAAACCAGGAAACGCATTCAGTTTACTGCTCATCAACCTTCTCGGAACATCAAGGGAAACTCCCTGTTTTCCCCAACTCCTAATAACTGCATGAAATTCTCCAGTTATTGTGTAACTCCAAATGCGAGTCAAGCCAGGTACTGCTTGCGATAAAAAGCTGTCAGCAGCAAATTTTGCGACCGGAATACACAGCGCTTGTCTCCACTTCAAAAAAATGTCAATCTAGCTCTCATTTTGTTTTGCGGTACGTGCATACTGTTGGCATTGTGGTAACTGCATGTCAGAACTAATCTTAAAATAAAACAAACCTTCCTGTGAACGTGATTTCACACGGTCATGTGCTGTAACTCTGAAGTGAAACTACTTTGTGGAAACAGGTTTCTCAATAGCAGTTGTTCAATAATAATAATAATAATAATAATTACTCAACCTGCACAGCTCTTACTGGGTACATTATATTTGAATGGATAAGAAATAATGACAACTCATACATAGAGAGAGCTGTTCTCCTAGATTTTACTGCTGCAATCGATATTCCGCTTAAAAAGTTGAAGTGTAGTGGCTTGCAGCCATCTGCTACAACATTGATGAAGAGCTATATTGCTTCTAGAACTCAGATTGTTTTTTTTACAATGGTAGTCACTTAAATTGTGATAGTAACAATGACTCGCCCTCTGCTGTGAAAAAGCAGGTACCAATAATGTGCGCTAATTGATCCCACGGGATATTATACACCAAACACGTGCCATGAAGTAATTCATGTTTTGTCAAGTGAGTTGAACATAGTGCATGACTGGAATAAAATTAATGATTTAGCCTTAAACATATACTTAAAACTTAATGTATTGTTTTGGGGTCATGGCATAAATTGGCTTCTAAGCCCAAACTGGAGTTGTCCATATCCGGTGAACCCATTCATCAGGTAAACAAAGCTAAGTTCCTGGATGTAGTTTTTCAGAGGCAATTGTCATGAACTGAGCACGGTAATGCAATTGTTGGTAAAATGAGTCAAGGCATTGCAGTCAGCAAGAAGTGTTTGCCTTATGTACAATCACATATGCTTGACCAGGTTTCTATATAATTAATTTTATGTAATCTGGACTATTGCTTAGTAATATCGTCATCTGCATCTAAAACAAACCTTGTAAAATTACAAGTTGCACAAAATAGGGCTATTAGACTAGTTTTGGGCTGCTCGAAAAAAAAAAAAAACTATTCTAGCCTCTCATGGCTCAACACTGAGTACAGATTTTTTTTTTTCTTTCCAGGCTGTATTGTTCAACTGCGCCATTAACTCAGAGATGCCAGCATTTCTATTTGATCAATTAGTTTTTTTTTTATCGTAATGTACATTATCACAGCACATGATTTGCCCGTGATGGTCACATTGCAGTGCCCAATCCAAGGACTAACTCTGTGTTATGATTCTGCCCTTTCGTGTGTTGTCTCGAGCTTATTTGTGCTTGTGCTTACTTTCGTTTCTTTATTTCCAGATCTCTGTTCAGCCGTGTGACAATCCGCTCCCAATCTGTCTCCAGTGATGTCGCGTGCCTGCCTTCAGCGTGCCAGCGTCTCGTCGTCCAATCAAGTTTCCTCTTTCGGTTTCGGCTTGGGTATTTCATTCATTGCTTCCAGCTGTGCTTAATTCTGGGTCTCGCGAAACTGAGTGAATGCGTTCTCTGATAGGATATTACTAACCCGTGCTAACCAGCACTTATTTAAGTGTGATTATAAATGTGGCAGCATTGGACGCGATTGTCAGACGGATCCTCCGTATTGTGCTACATGGTGAAGTCTCAGCTCCTCGTGCCTCCCGAGTTTCTCCATGTATCGTTCCCGAGTCTTATATTTTGCTGCGCTTTAGTCTTGTCTGCCCTGTGTATAAGTCTCCCAGTGTGTCCGTCAGTTAGTTAGGTTCAGTTTTTGTTTTCTTAGTTTATCCTCTCTTGGAGAGAGTATTTCTGTTTCCCCCTGCCTTTGGCAGTGTACCTCAGTTCTCCCATTTGTTCAGTGCTTGTGCACGGTGTTTTATTTCTGGCGTGTCTGCCAATTTATCCGTAGTGTTTTGTGTATGATAAACACTTCTGGATCCTGCACCTGGTGTTCCTCTGACCTCTTCTTACACTCTGAGAAAAAAATAAATAAAAACGTCATTTAAAGAGCCAGAATAAACTTGAATAAGTTACTCCTAAAGTTTATCAGATAAACAATTGATTAACTTTTAAAAAGAGTATGCGGAGGTACTTACTGTAGGAAGATGATAGACTGATTATCAGATGATATAGTAAGAGTCTTTAATATTCCAGGTCTTCAATTGAAGTGAGAAAAATATAATGTGCAAAATAAATTTTTGTATCGGCTTTTAATTGGTTTTCTACCTAATTCTGCATGTTGCACTGCCTGGATCTGAATTGTATGCAAATTTAATTGTTTTAGGTGTGTATACAGGTGTAATTTCATGAATATTATTGCTTGTTGTTATGATGTATTGTGCTATCTATTTCTGAGGGCGACCCCAGGAAGACTAGCTGATTGCCTTAGCATCAGCTAATGGGGATCCTTCAAATAAAAAAAATAAACAAATACTAATTAGAAATTTTAAGTCATTTCATCATTGTGTCATTAGTTTTGTTTGAATGATTAATTTACAATTTGTTTATGTATTTGTTCAATTATTATTGATAGACTGACTGATATAATGCATGTGAAATTATGTTCATTGGAAAGTTGCTTTTGAAATCAGTAACACTTTCTTACCGTAATGTATAGTATATACACGTCCCGCTAAAAACGTCATGGCTGGTTTGACATGTTTTTTGAAGTGAAAACTGGCTTGACGGCTGTCCTGCGCTACACAGATTTTTTAAAATCAAAAACAGATGTCTAGATGTGAGAGACCCAGTTCTTGATGGCAGTGGATCAAACATTTCATAGTTTTTTGGTCTTCCGGTGTTTGGAGGGTACACTCACTTATGTTCTGGAAAAAGTAATGCACCAGCTATCAGTGCAGAGTTGTCAGCAGTATGAGAGGCCTTGGGTAACCTCATGTTTCCTGTCTAAGAGTTGGGGATTTCTTTTTTGTCTTTTTTTTAATGCTTAAAACAGTCTGAAGAAATTAATCACCATCTTAAGATTAATTACTCAGCTGAAAAAATGCTAACATGAGAGGTGAAAGAGAACCATTGTATCAATGTAGCTAAAAGGCAATCATTTGGTAATTATTAATCAATTATCAGTTAATTAGGACAAGCTACAGAAAATTCTGCCAATATATTGTTTGATTCTTAATCAGAGATTAAAAACAGAAGGATTCAAGCATTGAAAGGTGAGGTTCCTGCTGGCCTTTGACCTCTGATAGTGCTCAACTGTGACACTCTACTGCTGAATTTAAATGTCTGTGCTCTGGATAACAGAGCTGACCCTCTAGTTCTTTGGTAGCACATACCATGATGGTGTCACAATTTTCAGAACACTGGAATCACTTGCGGATCACCGATCAGCCGTATACGCGTATTTCATTCCCATAAGATTGTAGGCACTCAATACACTGAAGAAGAGGACAATCAGTAGACTGTCCATAGTCAGGCGGGGGTTAACAGGAACACAGGAGGTCAGGCTTGGTGTAGTATCAGGGACTGGTCTGAGGTCAGTGACTGGGATGGGAGGCTGAGCGCAGGTTCAGGCTTTCGAACTGAGATGAGGGAGGAACAGAATAACCACCATTTGCCTGGACTGCTGGTACCAGGCAGAATATCCCTAATAAACAGATACTTGCTTCCTTTACGTTCACTCCAAAAACGAAAGAGAACAATTCTGCAAAGGGGAGAAGAAGACCAGGAACTTAAATACACAAGGTGACACTAAACAAAGTGGAGAGGAGTGTGCAAGTATGGGGAAAACACACGGAGGGAGGGGAGTAGAATGAGACAAAAATAGTGAGAAACAAATAAAGAATCTAAAGTGAAACTGACAAGGATGGCTAGACTGCAGGGGAAAAGCAATTAAGAAAATACTTAGGATGTGACGGTCGTGGACTGACATTGGCTACGGGCCTCATTCTGTCTGGACTTCATACCTTTAGACTCATAAACTTTGTGACTGCATAAACAGGACGTCTAAAAGTGCTTTTGGTGTCCAAATCCACAATTTATCCCGTCCACAATGGTGAAGTTGACTTCCAGAGAGTCTGTTTGGGGTACCAACTTCACTTGACTTAGCCGGTGCAAATATCCAATATTCATAGTAACTAGCCGATACCCATGCTATGCATGGGCATTGTCTTTCGATGCAATGTAGGCAGCCATGGTTTTTTTTTAAAAGGATACCAGCTGATTGAATTAGCTGGTTTTACTTGCAAAACCGGCTGTAAAACCGGCTTCAAAGTACAGTTTCCACCTCATTACTAAGTTCGAAACCTGGCACATCGTCTGTCACACAGTAAAACCGGTATATGTGAAAAACAGACTCATTATTCACGGTGGTTTCGGAGGAAATGTGTGAAATTACACAAATTGCCAACTCAGTAATAATATATAGATAAGGATGTGATGAAATAAATGATGCCATGGAAGCTATTTAAAAAAAGGGAAAATATTATTTATATTACTTATATTTATAAGTGTGACGGGAAAGTTACCAAGGAAAGGATCCCAATGTATATAATGCACTAATCCTTCAGCCTAAATGTATACTGATTTCCAATCACATATTGATGTGAGACCATGATTGGGATGGCCTCGACAGGAGGTGGTTATTGATTTACTGATGAATATGATGAGAAATATTGAAATATAATCCGCAACAGTATTTATTCATTTTTTTATTTGGGGTTGTATCCTCGGCAGCAAGTGAGACCTGAGGTCTGAGGTCTGGTCCGCTTTGCGCATTTAAGTTTAAAGCCCTGCACACTCGAGGACGTAGTGGAACGACTCAGAGCAGTTCAGTCTAAGAGGGAAGCCAGGAGATAACATGGACATTCGACCAAAAGTGCCTGTTGCCCTCTGTTCTTAACATAGTGGGGTAATAAAGGCATAAGAACCTATACTTCCTCCACAGCTGGCATCGTCTCCAGTCAGGCATGGCTGGGAACAGTGGGGTAGTAAAGTCACCAGGGTCCAGACATCCTCTACAGCTGCACAGCCCCAATTCTACCACTGAGATAAGGGGGTCTGGAACTGGACACTTCAGCATGGGTGATTGTGTGTTGAGCGCATCAAAGATGGAGAAGGGAGCACACCCTGGCTTGGTTGCTGCAAGGAATTTCTCTCACAGCAGGGTGTGACCTGTGACCTCTGCCCGATTAGTGCCATAGTGATCTCTTCTGGACACACTGTCACAGCACCCTTTCATTTCATCACTGTAACAATTCTGAGTTAAGAGTTTCAATTTAAACAAAACCCACTATTACACAGTTTTAACTGTCCTCACGTCATCACTGAATTACTGTATAATGTCTAGGGTAATAGTGATGTGAAGTTCATGGGGAATGGGTCTGTTGGGAAAGAATTTAATGACAATTACATCATCATAACTCTCTCTGTAATTGTGTTTGGTATGTATCTCTTCAGCTAAATTCAAGGAGTTGAATGAGATGCATTTCATCATATCCACTATATTTCAAGAAAACACAGTTTCTGTTCAATAATTTGTCCTGAACCAGAGGTATCTCTTGAGGTGTATTTAGAATCATCTCTCCCCCTTTGCAGGAAGTGCGTTGCAACCCCCTTGAGGTCTGTCTCCAAGGTCCTCACACTTATCTAAGAACTTTTATGATCTCCTTTAAATAATAATTGTTTTCTTATTTCCTCCGAGGGGGGAGTCTAAATTCCGATTTGGGCCATCTGTGCAGCCTGACCAATGGCACCACTAGCCTTAAATCTTGGAGAAACAATTCATTGTGGGAAGCTCGTACTTGACTTTCCACACTTTGGTACGTGCGTATTTCTAGCTTGGTGAACTTTCGTAATTCGGATTTCCGCACGACTATTGCGTGTAGCCTTTTTCACCAGGTATGACTTTTCTCTCATTTTCGAAATTGTGTGTAACTTGTAATTGGTTTAATGTTGATTTGTTAGATTTAAGCTCTTGCCTACCTGGTGAATAAACTATTGTTATTTCTTTAAACTTACGTGGTCTCAGTGGCTCCTAACCCTTGTACATTCTTTCTAGCCACGTTACGCCGGAGACTTGGGGGCTATGCTCAACCAAGCACTGACTGATCAGCGGCTTTGGTATGAGAATCAGTTTTATTATGTTAGAGAGACAATCATGATCTACTTACATAAAGGTTGTGTGTATTGCCGGTTCTGGGATTTTAGCCTTAAGGAAACCCATGGACGAAAAGTCGGTTATCTGGTAAAATTGCCTGAAGGAACCCATGGGCATGCATAGACCTGGGTTCGCTGTATTCAAGCCAAAAGATGCTGTTGCAGTGATGGCTGACTTCCAATCCTCTGGTATTACTGACGAACCTAAGCTACGGAAATAATGCCAAAACCCGGGGGCAGATATTTTGGTGACGCATGCTTGCATTTATGAGTCCGAGGGGTAATCCAGGTTCTCGCTAAATTAATGCAGGTTCTCCCAAAATTATAAATTCTAATTCTAAATGGAGTCAAATTTGAAACGAGAGTAAACTAATCGTTATGCTTTGTTTGCCCTAATCACTGATATATCTGATGTTTTGTTCAGTTCCTGCAAGTGCTCCAATGTGCACCTTGGATTATTCACAGCACGGCATTAGGTTAGATGGTTCCGTGATTTCGGCATAGCCCTGTTTTTGAATAGAGAATTACTGAGAATCCTTCAGGTAAGTCTCAGGCCAGGTCCAAGGCAGGACGCAAACATAAAAGATTTAATTGACTTGTTTCTCTTGCCTCAGAACAGCGGGAATCCACACGCATAAGCCTTTGCTCCCGGCTCCTCCGTACTTGTTCGAGCTGGAAGGGTTCTACATCAGTCACTGTCACAGTAGATAACACAGCTGAGAGGGCATAAACCGCTTGTACAGAGAGCAGACATTTGGATTCAGCATAACAGGTTCCATTCAGGATCTGAGTCCGTATTCTGAAATAGACTAACACGCCATTTTTGTTGAAGCCTTACTCCACAGGTATGTGGGGAGATCGGCCTCACTGCAGCCACAGTGAGTTTTTCCTCTCACACATGACAGAACACCTCTTTATCTGGGGGAAATCTGGCACAAAATCAGTCAAATTATCCTTTCATGTCAGCCTGGCATGTTCATTGTTCCTCTGTCGCTGCTCCTCGCATGCAAAGACTTGCGAAGATTGTTGTATCGTCTGTGTGAAGAAATATTAGTTGATTTCATGAAAATTGAAAAGAGATGAAATTATGATCACTCTGGAAAGGAAAGCAAACTACAATTTGGTCGCATTTGATTGTTATAGTCCTGATTGATTCAACCATACAGAAAAGCTAAAAGCTGCATTCCTGACAGGCCTTTCTTTTTAAATACCAGGCTGAGCATTGGTGGCCATGCGCTGTTTTTCTCTCTGAATTGTCTGATGTGTGATTATCAGAAAGTGCGTGCCCAGAATGTGCGCGCTCGTGCGTGCGTGTGTGCTTGTGTGAATTCATGCTTTTCCTCTTAACTCTGAGCAATGCTATGTAACAGTAATGGAGAAATGAATTGCTGATCTGGCCCGATAACGCTGAATTTTTCCCAAAAGTTGTGAAGCAGTGATAAATGATTCACTGCACACATCTTGTCAGATTTGTGTGGTGTGATGTCAGTTGATGACGGCTTGGAATCTTGAGAACGTCCTATTCTGTCAGCGTAAGTGCGCAGGAGAATTCCCTCTTCAAAACAGGTTGTGTCAAATGCTTGACTTCACCAGAATGGATCCTCAATTCTTCGGCCTAATCTATAGATCCCCTTTTCTTGGTAATGGCAGGGGAGCAGTCACCAGCTACCTGAGGTGCCGAGCTCACCACAGCAAATTCAACAGCAAGAACTCCAGAGAACACAGGATGGCTGAAATTTACTGCGGGCATTTTAAATATAAATAGTTTTATCCTTTCTGATACATTGTTTTATGCACGTTTTAACTGTGCTATAATTGTATTTTACGCTCTGTATGCCTTTTTCTTACATCTCTCCCTCGTGCAAGTCAGAATGAATAAACAAATAAATAAATAAATAGAAAGCAAATTTCATAGACTCAGATTCCAGAGAAAAGATGAGTTTTGGGTAAAAGGGGTCATTTGCAATCTCATTTGGCATTACCTCTGACAGAAATATCCCTTGTGCACCTGCTTAAAATACGGAGGACTGATCCCTAGCATTGCCGCTTACTCTCATGAAAAATGTACCATTGCATGGATGAGTGTACAGTCTACACTCACGAGTGTCCGCGGAGCTCAGATTGGATCTGGTTGCGCCAAGGCAGTGTCGATGCCGACTGGTGGCTTAATTGGCATTGCACTGTTGCTCCACAATTATGAGGTTCCAGGTTGGACCTTTCTGCGTGGGGTACGCATGTGATCCCTGTGTTTGTATGGGTCTCCACAGGGCACACCGGCTTCCTCCAAACTCAGAAGACATACACCATGTGTTGTGAGGACTCCTGCCCGAGCCCTTGACCAATGCTCTGGTCTTCAAACTGGAGTTGGTCCCCAGGCACTGCACTGTGGCTGTCCACTGCTTCTAAATGACTAGGACTGGTCAGATATAGAGGACAAGTTACGCCACAGGTTAATAAAGTATGTCTCATTGAACTTACTGGATAGTGATAACATTAACAATGATATGAAAAGAACCATAAGAGGATGTTTCAGTGGGTAACTTCAAGCATGCTGGTGCGCCCCCGGCAAAATTTACATTTTAAATTCTGCATCCTCAAATGAAAGTAAACCGTTAGCTCATTAGAATCATGTTCATATTCTGAAGGAAAAAAAAAAAAAAAGAAATATCTACCCAAAACGCATGCTTTTTGAATTTGTCTTTTCAACCAAAAGCTAATCGATACACTAAATGACTGAGAAAGTAATCATTCAAGGTCAGTTCGCCAGCTGGGGTTGCTGTGAGAAATACATTACTGTCAGCAACGCAGTGATTGGGTAGTGCAGAGAAGAAGAACGGAGGAGCGATATGTGCTTTTGCGGTGGTATAGTTATGGCTCCTGTTTTCTCTTGACATTTTGTGGGAGTGTTTGCCTCTACACCTTTCACAAGGATGATGATGATTCATAAGCTGTTATGTTTGTCTGTAGCTATTTGGGCCTCATTTCTGTCGCACGGTTTTTTTTTTTCCATTTCATTTTGAAATTGCAGTTGCACTCAGGGTCGCAGTTGCACTCAGGGTCGTATTTAAAGTGACGTACAGTGTTGTAAAATTACAAGACCTTGCATTCATCAGAGAAGTCATCATGAAAGAAAACACTTGGTTATACGTGAAAATGGGAAGTGTCATACGCCTTGACCTTTCGCTACCATTTGCTGGTTGTTCATGCATTTTCTTTCCATGCTTTCAGAATGAATGAGTTGGATCTTTGAGCAGGGAAATAGCCTCGCCATTATGACTGAAATTGCCAGATTTTTTGCATTTTCCCCGGAGAAACTAAAAACTTTTATATTATCAACCACTTCTTGCTCATTTCCAGACCTCTTTGATATGAACCCATCATCGTAAAAATTACGTAAGCTGTAATATGTATGCATATGCAGTACATTTAGAAATCAAATTAGTTGGTTACTGTAGCCCCACATTAATGTTTAATAAAGGCATTGGTGCAGCATAATATCAAATGGAAGACTTAGTTTTCCCCTCCAGCTACCTCCAAACACCACTTGATGGACGAAGTCAAAGGACAGCCTTCTCCCTGACGCTGTTCGCCTGTCCTTCAGGTCTGGATGGTAAGCTCTCCTCGAGCAAAAGGTGGAATAGAATTAATCATTAAATGCATGAGCAGTCTCAGCGGAACTGCATCTGAAATGGATCTGTCAGTCAGGCTGGCGGCCGAAAAGACCCCGCGATTAATTCGGAGCATGACTGCGGCTGAGAGGGCGTGCAAAAGGAATCCTAAACGTTGCCGTAAATACAGTGGTCTCTCCTCCAACCCAGAGCAGGGGCTTATTGAATGGCCTGGAGAGAGGGGTGCGGGAGTGAATCCGGTCTTCTCTGATTTTTGCTTAACAGGAATCTGACAGCAATAATCATATTCGATTATTGCTGAAAGAAATTATTTAAGAATATGTATGTTTTACAGGGTAGGAAGGGATTTTGGGATGCTGGTAGTTTGACATTAGTTTCACATTAATGTCTTGTACCAGAGGTGGGCAGCGAGGGCCGTATCTGTCCCTGGTTTTCACACCAACGTCTGGTCTTTGATTAGTTGATTGTCTCAATTAGCCAAACCATTTATGAAATCTGACGTTTCATGCGCATTTCTTTAAATTATCATGAAACTACAAAGACTAGTCTTGTCTCCCTTCATAAAACATTTGCCTTTGATCAAATCATTGCGAAAGTCTATATTTGTGCATGCAATCAATTAACTCAAATAGTCAGGGTAATTGATAGGAATAAAAACCTGCATACACACCGGCCCTCCAGGACCGTGATTGCCCACCCCTGTCTTGTACTATTAATACAGTTCTTGTGTTCCAGGGTCCTGGGCCTTTGGCCAGGACAGTATTTTTTGAGGTTTTAACAGTTTCTTGTGCCAGGTATCATAGTCATTACTCATGTCAGTTTTAACAGCTTCTTGTATCAGGATTTAACATTTCATAGTTCATGTTTATTGTTCATGTTTTTACTTTTTCATGTCTTTTGTTTTGCCAGTTCTGCCCAGCCACTCCACCGCTTGTCTGCGTTCCGCCCCGTGCCTTCGTTGTTGCACATTTCAGAGCTCTGGGTTGGCTTTGGTATTTCCCCCTTCCTTCTGTGCTGTGCTGGATTCATGGCTGCCTAAGATTAATTGGCAATTAACTGTTTTTAAGTCACTAACATTTACTAACAGCCACGGGAGGTGTGATTCTTAGATAGGCACATTACTTATATTACTAATTTAGACAGGGAGTTTATTGTCATGATTCCTGCTTTGCTATTTCAAGATCTTGCTGAGCTTTTCTGTTCTAACATTCATGCTTCCTTCCTATCTGCATGCTTCATTGGTACTTAAGCTGAGCCGCTCATTCCCTTAATGAGCAGGTCATGTCTACCAATCTCTGTCCATGTCCAATGATCTTCCCTTGTCTCTTGTTTCCTCTCCAGGTGTTGCCCCTCATGTGTTCTGATTTCCTTCCCTTTATCTGATGTCGGTGGAAGTTGGCTGGCAGACAGAGTCTCGAGTTTTTCATGTCCTCTAAGTTCACAGAGTTTCATGCCTAGTGTTTAACAGTGCGGTCTTTTCTGCCTTTTTGTAGCCGAGTCTAGTCCTTGTTATTTACATCCTAAGCCTGATTATTCTTTTGTTTGTGGTATTCTCCCTGCAGGTTCCAGTGGTTTTTTTTTATTGTAGTTTGTACTTTTTTAGTTTTAGCTCTGTGAAGCTCACCTTCGTTGGATTTTTGCAACCCTTTGGGCCAAGTTTTTTTTTGGCCCTCATGCCTGTTTTCTTTACTTGAATAAACTCCTTGTTCCCCTACATCTCGCACTTGGTGTCTCACTGATCTCGGATCAACAGTGAGGTTAAGAATTTGGTTTTAAAACATATAGTACTTTCTTTAAAAAAAAAAAAACAATCTAAGAGTGGTATACAGGTAATTTCATCCCTAAAAGCTTCAGCAAATATTTTAATGTGAATTTGTTATTACCTCACAGCAAGAAGGTCATGAGTTCCAATCCTCCCTGGGGCCTTTCTGTGCGGAGCTTGCATGTTCTTCCTGTGTTCGTGTGGGTTTACTCTTGGTGCTCCGGTTTCCTCCCACAGACCAAAGGCTTTTTGCTGCCTGTGAGGAAGAATTGGCCGACATTATAGATGATTGAATGTATAGATATGTTTTTCCTTCAAAATTGACCAAAAAAATCCCTAGTTTGTTTGGTCAGTTGCACTAGTTCTAACGAAAATAAGACTATAGATTCAATGATTGGGTATTTGCTGACGCATTTCAACTGTCACAGAAAAAGTATATGCATATGAACCATGAGAAACGTGTCGAAAATTTTGGTTTAAATGCAAAGAATATCAAGACCGTAGACTGTTCTGGCTTCGAGACTGTTGGCCAGAGCTTTGTGTGTGACAGACCATAGAAGCTGAGGATTCTGTCAGTAAATTGTCAGTCATGGCCAGCCAGAAGGCTGCAGTGCTCTCTTTCAGATGAATTAATCAAGTGCGGGGATTATCTGTGGCAACAGTGGATTATGTGAGGGGATGAGGAGTGTCAGTGTTTTCCTTTATCCGCCTTCCTCTTATCCTGTTCCCAGAAATATCCATGGAATTAAGGTACCTGTGCGCGATATAGTCCAGAAGCCGTTCACTATTACGCAGCGGCTGTTTTCTGACAGCTTATATTTTCCTCAATTGCCAGATGCTTATTTAGCTGAGCATTGTTGCCAAATGCCACATTTCATTTTGCAGATCTAAAACAATATCAAACGTCTGAATACAAAACAAAGTCTGTACACATGCCATTTACTTTGCACACACAACAACATCACTCATAGACACAAGCAGAGAGGGCAGACCAATATATTTGAGAGCGCTCCATTAGCCTGAGTCCCTGCTTCCTAATAATGTATGCACACCCTAAACAAATCCCAGATAATTTCCTAAAATAATCCTAATTTGGGTCCAGTTCTTTTTAATTCAGAAGATCTGTTTTCAATGAGCCTTGCCTTATCTTGCCAGCACTGTACAGTGAAACCAATTAGATGTGCACGATTTGTTCAGCAAAACCGATTTCACAAGCAGTGTATTTCCCAGGGGTTGTACAGAGCCAATCTGGGAACTGAAAAACTGTGATTTGCTTGACACTGTGTAGCTTGTGTCACAGGGCATTATTAGAATTGTAAAATAATGACAATCTTAGTTGTGATGCTGAAGGTGGTTCGTCTGGAGTAAAGCACATTTTCTGTGAATGCCTCATTACCTCGGGGCATGGTGTTTGATCAGAAGAGCCAGCCTTCTTTTGCCACTGTTTAAAGGCAAATCTGACTCCCACCAAGTCAAGCTACCGGAGGGGTTCCTCAGCTACCCAACGGACCGGCTGCTGGGTGAGGGGGATATACTGAAGATCAAGGTGGGCTGCTAATGAGCCTCTCTCTCTAACATGCTTAGCGGCCGCCGCAGTTCATTAGCTGTCATTATCATGTATCTGTAAGTGAAATTGGTGAAGCACTCTCTAGTCTGTCCTCCATCACGAGGGTCCTGGATTTAATCCTCAATTCCAATGAAGTTGAGACGTTGCGTAAATCGTGAATAAAAACAGAATGCAATGATTTGCAAATCTCCTTAACCCACATCATATTTGCAATAGAACATGAACTACATATCTGATGTTGAAAGCGAGACATTTTACCATTTTTTGAAAAATATTAGCTCATTTTGAATTTGATAACAGCAACACATCTCAAAATAGTTGGGAGAGGGGCAAAAAAGGCTGGAAAAGTAAAAAAAGGTCAAAATAAAAAAAAACAGCTGGAGGAGCATTTTGAAACTAATAAGGTTAATTGGAAACAGGTCAGTAACATGACTGGGTGTAAAAAGAGCATTTTCGAGAGGCAGAGTCTCTCAGAAGTAAAGATGGGCAGAGGCCCACCAATCCAGTCCAGAAATTGCGGAAATATTTCAGAAAAATGTTCTCTAATATAAAATTGAGAAGATTTTGAATATTCCACCATCAACAGTACATACTATCATAAAAGATTCAGAGAATCTGGAGAAATCTGTGTCCAAGGGACAAGGCCAAAGGTCAATATTGGATGCTAATGATCTTTGGGCCCTCAGGCGGCACTGCATCAAAAACACACATAATTCTACACTAGAATTCATTGCAAGGGCTCGAAAACATCATTGACTGTGAACACAGTTTGTCGTGCAATCCACAAATGCAAATGAAAGATGTATCATGAAAAGAAGAAGCCATATGTGAACACGACCCAGAAATATCCCTGTCTTCTCTGGGCCAAAGCTCATTTAAAATGGACTGAGGCAAAATGGAAAACTGTTCTGTAGTAGATTAATCTGTAGATTAATCAAAATTTGAATCTTTTTTTGGAAATCACGGATTCCGCGTCATGCAAACTAAAGAGGAGAGGGACCATCCAGCTTGTTATCAGACCTCAGTTCAAAAGCCTGCACCTCTGATGGTATGGGGCTGTATTAGTGCCTATGGCGTGGGCAGCTTACACATCTGGATCGGCATTATCAATGCTGAAAAGTATATAGAGGTTTTACTACAACGTCTGTTTTTGGGAAGGCCTTACATATTTCAGCAAGACAATGCTAACCCACATACTGCATCGATCACATCAGCTTGGCTTCTCTGTAGAAGAGTCTGGGTGCTGAAATGGTCTGCCTGCAGTCCAGACTTCAGTTTACACCAGTAGAAAAATCTGGCTTAGAAGACCCGGTACTGTTGAGCAGCTAGAATCCTACATCTGATAAGTGTGGGACAAGATCCCTCTTCCAAAACTAGTCTCTAGTCTCCTCACTTCCCAGACATTTACAGACTGTTCTTAAAAGAAGAGGGGATGCTACACAATGGTAAGCATGGCCCTGTCCCAACTTTTTCGAGATGTGTTGCTGCCATCAAATTCAAAATAAGCTAATATTTTTCACGAAATGGTAAAATATGTCACTTTCAACATCAGTTATGTTGTCTATGTTCTATTGCGAACATTGTTTTATACAACGTCCTAACTTCATTGGAATTGGGTTATGTAGAAAGGGAGTTCATTGCTCTTGCACTTGATATCCTGACATGGGTCTACTTGAATTTTTGTAAAAATTTATAACCAGCTTACATTTTCCTGTCATGCTACATGATAATAGTCTAGATCAGTGACGTGCCGTCAGAGGTCAGTTAGGGTAGGCAGAATCCTCACCGTTATACAAACGATAACTCAATACTTTGCTTGATTAGTAATCTGAGGATTGATTAACTAATTTACAAGACTAAATGGCGAATGGCGTGCCAGTTCCATCCACGACATTATTGCTCAGTGAATCAAACTTAAAACGCTCACGAGACAGCAAGTTTGTTCATATTTGCTTAGAGGAAGCTAACGCAATGCCATTAACAAATATTAAAACCTTTCTTATGCAGCATTCAATATGTTTAAAATATAATATTTTCCCCTTTAACACGTACTTTTTAAAGCCATTTTTTTTTTAAATAGGGAGTTTATTTTCAGTCTTCTTTCATAATCCGATAAACAAAAGATCAAAACAATATACGGAATTACCGAGAGAGTTGAGGTATTTTCCTAATTAATTATTAAGATTTACGTCCTTGCAGTCTCGTATCAAAGCATAAAGGTAAATTAATCTTTTTGTCTCTATCTCCTCTTAATCATTACAGGCTTAACTGACCACAAAAAAGGTCAAATGGACTGATTGACAATCAGACATAGTACGTAGAAACAGGTTGACAAAATCTAGCAATAAAAAAGGAGAGGTCGCTACCTACCCTGACTGCACGTATGATGTTGCTAAGCAGGCGAAATAACGCTCCAAACATACACCAAATTTCTGCCAGCAAAAAGCAAATGTTGGCTAGCTAAGTTAATTTAGGCCAGCAATAACCATGCATATTTTGTTAATTTGTTGATGGATGGCTGAATATTATGGTCTTTTCATGCAGTCCAAACGCAGCGTGTTACTCTTGATTACAAAAGTATATGACCACGGAACTTTGATTTACTAATGTTAGCTTGCACGTGACATTTACATTCCCCCTGTTTTTAGGCTATTTGGCTAGTGCATCTCACGCAGGGCCCCATGTATCAAACTCAGACGGCAGGAGCATATCAAAGCCACCCAGAATGGTCGATAGATTCAGCCATGATAAGGTCACATGTTGTGTTACTCTGCACGCGTTGCTATGGCTACGCTTTCAAGCCACTTTTCCCTCCTCCTACCCTCTTCCCTCGCACCGCCCCCTCCGCCCAGCCACGCCTCCATCTTCTGTCCGAGTTAAAAATCTCAAATTTTTCTCACGAGAGCAAGATTGGCTTGATAAAAAGGGCAAAATAAATATGAAAGTTGCGTAATTTTTGCTAATTACTACAAAACATTTTACATTTAAAGGAAATGGATCCTTCAAATCAGTTGCATGTTCATGTCTCTTCTGCAGCTCCTTTGACTTGCAGGGACCCTAAAGGATTGATTCTGGGGCCGATACTGTTCTCATTGTATATGCTACCTCTAGGCCATATAATTACGCAGTTAAGCTCAATGTTATATCACTGCTATGCAGGTGACACACTGTTGTACTTATCAGTCAAACCAAACTGTGGCCATTAAAAATTGGATGCCTGAAAACGTCCTTCAGCTTAATGTTGATAAAACAGATATCTCGGTTATTACCCCTGACATCCTCACCGGAGAAATCCATAAATGTGTGGGCCCACTGGCTGCTAATATTGAACCTTCTTCAAAAAACCTTGTTACATTTGATTGCAAGCTGAAGCCGGACCAACATGCTAAAGATGCTGTGAAGGTCTGCTTTTTCCAACTTTGGAATATAGCAAAGATTAAAACATTTCTTTCAAGGAAGGATACTGAGCATGTTACCCATGCCTTCATTTCTGCACATCGTGATTATTGCAATTCACTTTTCACGTGCCTTAAAGAATCTTCTGGGTCTCACCTGCAATTAGCTCAAAATACTGCAGCTAGGCTTCTAATTCTAGTTGCAGGTCCCACATTACTCCAGTCTTAGCTTCTTTGCACCATAGAATGTATACAAAGATGGACAACGCATCTCCGCCTCCTAAGGCTATCAAAAATGGAGCCAAAATAATATCCTTCATACAGACGGCACCTACTTACACATTTGAAGCCAGTGTGTGCGCTGTTGTGATTGGTGGCTTGAGCCGTAGACTCAAGGTCCCGCCCATACACGCCCCCTACTCAGTCACAAGCACATCTCCAAATATTTTTTAGCCTGGCTGGCTGTTTCAGTGTTAAACTAGAGAATGGGAAAGTGTTCCATTTTATCAAAGGTTACTGTTCGCCTAATATACTCAATGTTGTCTTGTCCTATAGGCCCATTGAAAGCATCGCTTTACCATGACTGAAACCTTGTTGAAGTGCTTGCCTTATTGGATGTCCATGTCAAAGCACAGTACCCCTGCCCACCGCTAGCAGCAAACTCCTGCCAACTGCTTGCTATCTATTAGCCAGTGAGGTGGCAAATACATTGACTATGGTTGAGTTATCCATACAACCCTTCAAAAGAAGGTAGGAAAACACAGTCTGCAGGTGAATAGGCTTCCTGCCACTATGTGTTTTAATGATTGTCCTGACTACCTTGCTAGCTCGCCAGGTGACCTCTTACGGAATCACAATTTACTGGTCAGGTAGCCAGCTAATCATTTTTAGCAGTCTAGCAACATTTGGAGATGGATCACTTTAATTAATGCTAGCAACATTAATTGATGGTAAAAACTGTTTTGTACTTAACATAGCATCGCTGCTAACAGTGTAATTATGCTAGGTTTTGAGTAAAGAGATTTATACTAACAATTTCTGTTACCACTTAATCTACGGTGACCTATTATAGAAGTTAGCAGACTAGCTTTTCTTATCAGTGATTGCATAACTGCGAGTCGTACGTGACGCTTTGTTCAGAGCAGAGTAAATTCTAGCCTGAACCAACCACCACACATCGAACCCGCAATTTACACGTTGTATGTTTTTATTGCTTTTAATCAATCTATCTATCTATCTATCAATACTGAAAAAAGCAGATATCTTGAAGAGCTTCAATCACACAAGAGAAACAAACCCCTAGTGCAGTGAACATTATGAACAATCCTGACCGAGCCTGCGGTGTGGGCTTTCATGTTCTCTATGTATGTGCAGAAGCCTCCTCCGTGCACTCTGGCAGCCCTCCACGATCCAAAGGCATGTTTGATTTACTGGCCTCGAGGTATGAGCGTGGGAGTGAATGGCATCCAACATACAATGAACTGGCAACCTGTCCACTGGTCTATTTCTGTCACTCGCCCAATGCACTCTCAGATACACTCCTTCACATCCCAAAACACACCATCAGCTGGTTAAATGAATGAAATAAATAATTAATTAATTAATAGTCAGCCAGTGAACCTTTCTATAATGTCCTTGAAAATGATTGTAAAGATGTCCCGCAGTGCTACGTCAAGCCCTGTCACCAGGGAAGATGAAATCTTGCCCTCAGGATAAAACTGCAGTTTTTTTTTTTTAAACTGGTAAATTATCTTTCTGGCAAAGGACCATCTTTTTGCTTCTCTCATAGACAAATGTACGGGCCTAAATTAGAGATTTTATTCATTCAATATGTAAAACACCAACTGTAAATCAGCAGGTCTGACACTGAACCGCATGTTTCGTGTGAACTAATTTCACATGAAATTAAGTCAATTTTGTCGCACGTTCATAAGATACATTGCATAACACGAGCATAATGTTAATGTGACGTCTGAGAATGGCAGCCCGTGCTTCCAAAGCTCACTGCGGCGCACTGCCAATCCCCAAATGATGGCTTACATAAGCATATCTGTGGAAAATGACGGACTTTGAAGTTCAACGAAAGGCTTGAGTAGTGAGTGGCAGTGAATATGAGAAACCAACTGCTTTTCTAGGTTTCGCAAGACATCTCCACTGGATGCAATTTAGCAGATGTGCCATATTGTATGCGCGGATATGTCCGGAAACATTGCCAATGGAGATATACAGGCATGTTTCGCCGCACCGTGGCATTACACAGCACCTGCCAACAACACCCGGATTGGCCTGGTTTTTTGTAGAGCAGTATAATGGTCTGTGTAAAGATGGGTGCAAGTGTAAAAAAAAAAAAAAAACCCAGAGCTTTATTAGTAAAATGCAAATAAGAGCTGTTATCAAGAGCAGGCTGTAACGTCCTGGTGCCCAAGGGTGTTATAAGTGATTAAACACGGAGGACCCAAATGCTAGGATGTGGATTTAATTGAACAAACGAGGTGAATGAGAAACATAAAAGCAAAACTTCAAAGCGATAACAATAGAACCAAAAAGGGAGTGCTCTCGGCAAAAAGGTGTTTCAAACTGAGGCTACCTGTGAAAGGGAAAACATAGGTATAAATAGAAAAGGGAAGGATAATCAATGAACAGAACCCCGGTCTGATACTTACCAAAGAGAGCTGGGGGTTCATGAATAATGAGGAGAAGGCAGCCCACACGGAAAAAACCAATATAAACATATAGGTTTTAATATAGGGCCAGATATAGGTTTCGCATATATGCGACATGCATAAAATTGGCCGTTTTCATATATTATAGGTACATATATGTACCACTATGCACCTATAATATATGAAAAATAGCCAATTTTATGTATGTCACATATATGCCAAACCTATATGTCGCCCTATATTAGAACCTACATGTCTTTTTTTTAATCTCGCATCTCCAATTCCACCCAAATCTGGGATATTCAATTAGGGAACTGTACTAGTATTTAGGCTTAATCGCACATGTGGCCCCATGTCGTTAACTCGGGTGGATGTACACTGTGCACGGCTCTCCTCAAAAGCCCGCGCCCAACAGGCACTGACTGAGGCCCAATTCCAATCCAACCCCTTACGGACTCACTGTCTTAGAGGAGCGTCCGCGGGAAGTCCGTGAATGTGTGGGGGCTGTTCCGTTGTCAGATCATCAAGTCAGTGAGTCCGTGAGTGATTCCTTACTGCCCCCTTACTGTAAGTCAGCACCGATGCTGACTTTGGGTAAGGAAATTACCCACAGTTCATAGCGTTGTGAAGTCATATACGGGGAATGCCGTCGGAATACCGGAAATGTTTAAAAAAAAAAAAACGGAAAATAAGCCAAAGATCGGTCCGATCGAGGTAATGGAAGGAACAAGAGAGAAAAAGTTTACTTGTAAGTATCTACGTTGGTTGTCACAACTGCGTGTAGTTTGGTATCATGAAAGGGAGAAAGCGCTGTTCCATTCCAATTTATAGGATCTGGAGCCCTCTCAGACTCCCAGACTCAGTCCCTCACAGCTGATGTCAATTAAGTCGGTGAGGGCTCAGGGCTTGAGTCTTCCGGGGGCGGACTGGAATTGGGCCTGAGACTTCACATGCTCAGCACGAGGGCGGAGAATACTTGACCAACATTGAGAATCCTTGTTATTTCATCCCTGTAGGAAAAAGTCTGGGACCTTTAGTTGCTATACAAGCATCTCAGATAAAAGACATTTTGTTCATTTAAACTGTGAACAGAAATGTAGACATTGTCTTCAAATTCATTAACCAAAGTGAAATGCTCAAATAGATGTGGGGATGAAGATGACTTTTGAAAGGCATGTTTACTTTAATGTATGTTCTTCTGTGTACTTTTATTTTGTTATTTTTGTTTTATTTAGCTACATTTAGACGAGGACCTCTGAGCCATATTCATCGAGAAATTGAATCACAGACAAAATAAAAAACATTGCATTAGGTGGATGTAACAGTGTAGCGTATTGTAACCTTTCAGTGGATGTGTATGAGCTGCCATGACGTGAATCCAATTTTATCTAATGTGGTAAATCTGGCAGTGAATTAACCTTGAAAAATGCTTAATTGATGAAATAAACATAATCTAACCATTTTGTTTTTATACATTTCCTTCTCTTCCTCACTGCCAATTTCACGTGTTCACATGCGATTAATAAGATATTGCATGAAATTCTTGTTACTTCTGTAAGGGTCTTTGGACTAATATGCAGACATTACCTTGAGAATAAAAATATTTGCGAGGCATCATGTATGACAGTTGCAAAAGTGAGATATGAGCTGTACAATAGGTGTGACAAACAGAACCTGCCACTAGGTATATGAGCTATATAGGAGATATATACAACCCCAATTCTGAAATAGTTGGGACAAAGTGTAAATTGTGAATAAAATCAAAATGCAATGACTTTCAGATGACATGAGCCAATATGTTATTTACAATAGAGCATAAATTACATTTAAAATGTTGAAACTGAGACATTTTACATTTTTATCCACAGAATGAACTTATTTCAAATGTTCAGGCTGCAACAGCCCAAAAAGTTGGGACACAGGCAAAAAAGGGCTGAAATAGCAATTAGTATATATGAGAGTCGGCTGAAAGAACATTTAGCAAGTAATTAAGTTAACTGGCATCAGGTGTGTAACATGATTGGCTATAAAAGGGATGTCTTAGAGAGGCTCAGTCTCTCAGAAGTAAAGATGGCCAAAGGCTCTCCAACTAGTGAAGGCTTGCAAAAAAAATTGTGGAATACTTTAAAATAAATGTTCCTCAATGTCAAATTGCAAAGGCATTGAAGGTCTCATCATCGACAGTGCATAACATCATCAAAATTCAGAGAAACTGGAAAAATTTCTGTGTGTAAGGGACAAGGCCAAAGACCTTTACTGGATGCCCGTGATCTTTGGGCCCTCAGACGCCTCTGCATCACTCACTGGCATAATTCTGTCATTGACAGTACTAATTAGGCCCAGGAATACTTCATGAAACCACAGTTCGCCGTGCCATCCACAGATGCCTCCTAAAACTCCATCATGCAAATAGGAAGCCATTGTTGAGCATGATATAGAAGCCCTGCCGTGTTCTGTGGGCCAAGGCTGATTTAAAATGGACTGTAGCAAGGTGTCCTGTGGTCAGACAAATTTGACATTCTTGTGGGAAATCATGGGCGTCATGTCCTCCAGGCAGAAGAGGAGAAAGACCTCCCCTCCTGTTATCAGCGTTCAGTTCAAAAACCAGCATCTCTGTTGGTATGGGGATGCATTATTGCATATTGTGTAGTTCGCTTGCTTGTTTTAAAAAGCACCATGAATGCTGAGAGGTATATAAAGTTTTAGTACAACATATTCTCCTCTCCAGATGACATCTATTCCAGGGAAAGCCTTGTGTAATTCAACAGGACAATGCAAAAACGATAACAATATGAACAAGATGCAAATTGTGGCGAAAAAGAGGCAATTTCAATACGACATCTGCGAACCTATTATAATTACAATGCAATATCAATGCTATTCATGACGCATTCAGTTCGCATACAATCGCAGCGTGTTTCGCCTATGTGTAAATGCACCTTAACACTATGTTTACACCGGGCGAAAATTGGGCTCTACTCGCCCTCACTCGCACTGAATCGCAGCAGGTTTGCAAGCTGCTCCCCATGCATCGTCATAGTCTTCAAAACCATCTCTCTTGCTCTCCATCACTTGGTCTCATGGAAGCTTGCGAGTGTATTGAACTGTTCAAAATACTCGCAAAATTTTGTGCGACCAGTGAAAAAGGCAAGAGGGTATCATAATTGTTCATAATAAGCTCGTGCAAATCTTAACTCACTCCCAACTTGGTCTCACAGGTGGTAATAAACTAGCAAATGGCTCGGCATGTAGTTGCATCAATGATCGCAATTTTTTAGGAATTATTCACTCGCTTGGTATTGCAAGCATTACGGCGAACTTAATGCAAGCCTATTGCAACCCCATAACGTTTTAAAAGCGACCGAATTGGCGACCGCGCTGAGACTGAATACGATTGTGGATCTAAATCCGACCAACGGCGAGGTAATGCCTGTCATCCACCTCCGCTTTTAAGGCCTCCAATTGTTCCGATTCTCCCCTTCCGACCAGTTACGAGCGATTACGAGTGTAAATTTCTGTTACGCGGAAGACATGGGTGGATCATGCCATCCGACCTGTACCGACCCTTCCGCTTGAATAAGAGAGGTTCTGACTGGATCAGATTACGCGTATCCCTCTTCCTACAAAATCAAACCAGTTTGATTTTGTCGGAAGGCGTGAGTTGATGGAGGGACGCGGGAGTATCGGTTGGTCAAGTGCAAACTATGTGGCGAATATTTCCTCTGCGACTAGCCGACTAGAAACTAGAAGTTTACAAAAACGACCGCCATATTTGGGAGCTAAACATGTAGCGGCCGGGCCCCTCACTGGTGGGGTGGGTATAGTCAAGCGGGTGCGAGCGGCTGGGTGTTTGGGGTTTGTATTTTTATGCGATGTGCTGTTCTGTGATGTTTCTATGTAAAAAGAGAAACAAAGGAGGAGCAAAAAAACCTAAATACTGCTTGCTTTCATGGCTTATGGCAGAATCCACCCGCTTATTAGCCGACATACAGGACCGGAGCTACCCCCTTGTGGCTGATATTGATATTGCACTGTTTAACTAAACTGACATTATTTCAAAATAACAACTTACTATCCCGTTATGACGAGTTATTATCTCGAAATAACAAGTTATCATCTTGAAATAATGACTTACTATCTCGTTATAACAAGTCATTATCTCGAAATTATGAGATATTAAGTCATAATTTCAAGATATTATCTTGAAATTACAACTTTGGTATCACATTTTTTTCATACTTGCAGTTCAGGGCCTCCGTACTAATATATTACTTCTCCATATTTTTTTTTTTGGTGAAAATTAGGGGTGTAACGATACTGAATCGATTCTGAATCAATGTTCTTTTAGGCATAGGACTGCAATGGGGGCGAACATCCAACCTTTCCCATTTCCTTTATTAAACCCAACGCAGTCTTGAACGAAAGTGCCAAAAATCAAAGGGCATGAGAAATGCTTCCGGGAAAAAATACTCTGCAGTGCCCGCCTACAGGTGCGAAGCTTGTTATTTGAATGACAACGGTCAGGTCCTTCCATTTTCCCGGAGAGGGGCCTGATAAGGAAGGGTCCCCTCCCAGCGCTGGTAATGGGCAGAGTTGAGGTGTGATTGGGCAGGATTTCCGATGTCTTTAGGAACACCAGATAAACACGAGGTAAAATGTGTGAAACACTGTGTGAAAATTGACTTATTAGTTGTGTTGCTGCCAAGATAGACTGAGACCAGCTACTCAGACAGCTGCTGAAACAATTGGTTTGCATAACCAAAGAATTTCTGCACAAACTGTCGGAAACCATCTCAGGGAAGCTGAACAGCATGCTCGTCGTCCTCATCGGGGTCTTAACCTGACTCCAGATCGTCGCCGTAACAGACTTGAGTGGGCAAATGCTCACATTTGATGGCGTCTGGCACGTTGGAGAGGTGTTCTCTTCACGGATGAATCTCGGTTTACATTGTTCAGGGCAGATGGCAGACAGCGTGTGTGGCGTCGCATGGGTGAGCGCTTTGCTGATGTCAATGTTGTGGATCGAGTGGCCCATGGTGGTGGTGGGGTTATGGCATGGGCAGGCATCTGTTATGGACGAAGAACACAGCTGCATTTTATTGATGGCATTTTGAATGCACAGAGATACCGTGATGAGATCCCGAGGCCCATTGTTGTGCTATACATCCATGAACATCACATCATGTTTCAGCAAGATAATGCACGGCCCCATGTTGCAAGGATCTGTACACAATTCTTGGAAGCTGAAAATGTCCCAGTTCTTGCATGGCCAGCATACTCACCGGACATGTCACCCATTGAGCATGTTTGGGATGTGCTTGACCGGCGTATACGACAGCGCGTACCAGTTCCCACTAATATCCAGCAACTTCGCACAGCCATTGAAGAGGAGTGGACCAACATTCCACAGGCCACAATTGACAATCTGATAAACTCTATGCGAAGAAGATGTGTTGCACTGTATGAGGCAAATGGTGGTCACACCAGATACTGACTGGTTCTGAGTCCCCAGACCCCCAATAAAGCAAAAACTGCACATTTCAGGGTGGCCTTTTATTGTGGACAGTCAAAGGTACACCTATGCACTAATCATGGTGTCTGATGAGCATCTTGATGTGGCACACCTGTGAGGCGGGATGGATTGTCTCAGCAAAGCAAAAGTGCTCACTATCACACATTTAGACAGATTTGTGAACAATGTTTGAGAGAAGTGGTAATATTGTGTATCTGGAATGAATTTTAGATCTTTGAGTCCATCTCATGACAAATGGGAGCAAAAACAAAAGTGTTGCGTTTATATTTTTGTTGAGTGTATGTAGAAAAGGTCTAAACAAGACTAACAATGCCACACAGGTGTTGACTTAAGCAACCTCACAATGAGACTGAGTGAAACCGGGTCTTAAATACGCACTGCTACCACCCAGTGGCAATGAGAAACAGGTGTGAAAGATAATTGAATAATGACTGACGTGCAATCAATCCGGGTCTTAGTAGACCTGTCACAGCCGGAGGAACACATGCGTAGAATTTTGCCAGGTCACAGCAAAAAATGTTCAGCATTTTGAAGTATAAAAGGAAAAAACCAAAAAGAGCAATGTGCACCTTAATCGCAGTTTATCTTTTCTTGGATGAAAATTTAGCTGCAACTACTTTGAAATTATATGAAATCAGCGCTTGGGATGATTTAAATTCTACTCTTCATCTTTATCTGCCTCCTCAAGATGCGGTTGTCTGGGACTTCAGATGCATCGGGAAAAGGTATTTGGCTCAGAGCAATAGTACTTTGTGACTGTGTACTGGAGTCCATACTGAGAATGAAACAGCCATTTTAGATTCTGGTCGAGTTGCCACACAGTCGTGCCCGATACATTACCGGGAGCACATCGGTGGGGGGCCCAAGCAAACCGGAGACCGGATTGCACTGCTGTTCTGACCAGCGCCTCATCCCATCACCCCCGCGATTCAACCATACCTCCCACCCTCATCTCTCCGAGCACCCCACCGCTCCGCTCTCCAGTAATCCCACTTTTATCTGCCATATCTCTACAACTGTGGAGCAGCAGGGGGTCAGATTTATACATAAAAAAAAACACCATTTCCCTGCCCCCTGCCAGCCTGTGAGCTTTGTGTACAGTTTGAGGTAAAAGGGGAAAAAAGGGAGGTTTGAGAAATTGGCACAGGAGGAAGCAGGTTGTGTGTGCACCAGAGCTTTGTTCACTGCTCAAAAAATAAAGGGAACACTAAAATAACACATCCTAGATCTGACTGAAGTATTCTCTACATAGTTGAATGTGCTGACAACAAAATCACACAAAAATTATCAATGGAAATCAAATTTATTAACCCATGGAGGTCTGGATTTGGAGTCACACTCAAAATTAAAGAGGAAAAACACACTACAGGCTGATCCAACTATAATTTAATGTCCTTAAAACAAGTCAAAATGAGGCTCAGTAGTGTGTGTGGCCTCCACGTGCCTGTATGACCTCCCTACAACGCCTGGGCGTGCTCCTGATGAGGTGGCGGATGGTCTCCTGAGGGATCTCCTCCCAGACCTGGACTAAAGCATCCGCCAACTCCTGGACAGTCTGTGGTGCTACGTGGCGTTGGTGGATGGAGCGAGACATGATGTCCCAGATTGGATTGGATTCTGGTCTGGGGAACGGGCGGGCCAGTCCATAGCATCAATGTCTTTGTCTTGCAGGAACTGCTGACACACTTCAGCCACATGAGGTCTAGCATTGTCTTGCATTAGGAGGAACCCAGGGCCAACCGCACCAACATATGGTCTCACAAGGGGTCTGAGGATCTCATCTCGGTACCTAATGGCAGTCAGGCTACCTCTGGCGAGCACATGGAGGGCTGTGCGGCCCCCCAAAGAAATGCCACCCCACACCATTACTGACCCACTGCCAAACCAGTCGTGCTAGAGGATGTTGCAGGCAGCAGATCGTTCTCCATGGCGTCTCCAGACTCTGTCACGTCTGTCACATGTGCTCAGTGTGAACCTGCTTTCATCTGTGAAGAGCACAGGGCGCTAGTGGCAAATTTGCCAATCTGGGTGCAAAGCGCTCTGAAATTTGTTTATAGATTGCAACAAACAAATTTTTATATTAGATAATGATAACCCAGGAAAATAAAAAAGGCAGTTTTTAACTGCTGATTTCATTTATTGAGGGAAAGACCTATCCAAACCAACCTGGCCCGATGTAAAAAAGTAATTGCCCCCTAAACCTAATAACTGGTTGTGCCACCTTCGTTGACAACAACTGCAATTAAGTGTATGTGATAACTGGCAATGAGTCTTTCACATCACTGTGGAGGAATTTTGACACACTCTTCTTTGCAGAATTGTTTTAATTCAGCCACATTGGAGGATTTTCCAGCATGAACGACTTGTTTAAGGTCATTCCACAGCATCACAATCGGATTTAAGTTCGGACTTTGCTTAGGCCACTCCGAAATCTTCATTTTTTTTAAGCCGTTCAGAGGTGGACTTTTTGGTGTGTTTTGGATCATTGTCCTGTGGCATAACCTGAATTCTCTTGAGCTTGAGGCTATGAACTGAAGGACGGACATTCTCCTTCAGGATTTTCTGGTAGAGAGCAGAATTCATGTTTCCATCAATTACGACAAGTCATCCAGGTCCTGAAGCAGCAAAGCAGCCCCAGACCATCACACTACCACAACAATATTTGACTGATGGTATGATGTACTTACTTTTGTATTATGAAATGCTGTGTGTCAGTTTTATGCCAGATGTAACAAGACACACACCTTCGAAAAATGTTCAACTTTTGTCTCGTCAGCACACAGAATATTTTCCCAAAAGTCATGGAGATCTTCAAGATGTTTTCTGGCAAATGTGAGAAGAGCCTTTATGTTCTTTTTGGTCAGCAGTGGTTTTTACCTCGGAACTCTCCCATGGATGCCATGTTTGCCCGGTCTGTTTCTTCTTGTTGAATCATGAACACTAACTTCAACTGATGCAAGTGAGGCCTGCAGTTCTTTAGATGTTGTTCTGGGTTCTTTTGTGACCTCCTGAATGAGTCGTTAATGCGCTCTTCGTGTTATTTTTTTTTTAGTAGGCTGGCCACTCCTGGAAAGGTTCACGACTGCTCCAAGTTTTCGCCTTTTGTGGATAATGGCTCTCACTGTGGTTTGCTGGTGTCCTAGAGCCCTAGAGATGGCTTTGTAACCCTTTACAGGCTGATAGATGTCAATGACTTTGTTTCGCATCTGTTCTTGAATTTCTTTAGATCGTGGCATGATGTGTAGCTTTTTGAGATCTTTTAGCCTACTTCACTGTGTCAGACAGGTTCTACTTAAGTGATTTCTAGATTCAACAGGTCTGGCAGTAATCAGGCCTGGGTGTGGCTTGTGAAACTGTACTTAAAAAATGTGGTTAATCACAGTTAACTCACGATTTAACAAGGGGGGCAATTACTTTTTCACATAGGGCCAGGTAGGTTTGGATAGCTTTTTTCCCTTTAGAAATGAAATCATCATTTAAAACTATGTTTTTCATTTACATGGGTTATCGTTGTCTAATATCAAAATTTATTTGATGATCTGAAACATTTAAGTGTGACAAATATGCAAAAAAAAAAGAAATCAGGAATGAGGCAAATACTTTTTCACAGCACTGTATATACACAAGGTACGTAACAGTCTAGGCGGGGTAACAGGTGTGTGGGATGAGCTTGGCATTTACATAAGAGGGGAGACACGAGGTAATGACAATCACTGATTGGGGAAGACAAAGACTCAGTCTGGATACACAAGACAATCCCAACATAACAGCTCCAGTTAACGGTGGGAGAGGCGAGAGAAGCAGATTAGATAAGGAGAAAGCGGCAAAGAGTTTCCAGTAATTTAGGCAAGGACCGGGATAGCAAAGAGAGGGTGGAGTTACAGATCAGCAGGGTGTAATGTGAATATAGGCCACTAGATGGCAGTATTTACCTTTTTTTTGTTAAGCTCAGACTGGAGTCATGTTTAGACATGTCCTGGACATGTCTGGGGCAAGTCTCAGAAAGTTAAAAAAAAGAGGTCTAAATGTGGGTGGGGTCTGCAAAAGAGTATATAAGGAAAAGAATTGAGACAGTAAAGTGGTAGGAGAAATTGCAAGAAGATGACCAGACCTGCCATTCTGTTCAAGACCTGTGACGTTTCTTTTGTGGATTTCTTTGCCTGTGTTTGAGCATTTTCATTATCCAGGACATCACCAAGCCCCCACAAAAAGGGACAGTAAATATTTCTTTTTTTTTCCTATTCAATCTTGGTCAGTAGTTTAGTTATTGTCTTTGTTAGAAATTAAATGTGTTTAAGTTTTAAAACTGTGTCTGTCATCCCTTGCTGTTGCTGTTGCTGTTGTGTGTAAATGTAATAACAAATTGGGGCCATAACAAGGGAAAGTAAAGAGATTCAGTTAGTAACTTTATTACTTCGTGAAATAACAAATCTACCCAAATAGTGCACATTAGTAAGTTAGTTATTTTCAAGGCTAGTGTATTAGTAAGGATTAGAAAATTAACTGGACAAAACAAAAAGTGTTAGTTGGTGTTAGTCCTTATTATTAAGACGTATGAAGGAAGTTAAACGAGAAGCAAAAGAAATTCGTGAAACACAGGAAAACCTCCGAAATCACCCGAAATGTGACATCTCGCAGATAGGGGAATGGCATAAATGCCCAGATGACACAATTCATAACAGGCAACGTCAATGAAGCAAAGAACTGGAAATGGTCGTGAAAATAACATAATACAAATGATTCTAACAGAGAAATAAAACTGACAGAAAAACTCTCCATCATTGAATTTCTGTCAGCCCTCCAGTTTGTTCCATTCTGAATAACTGCCATTTTCCTACACTGAATCACATTTCCATCCCGAAAATATATGCTCAGCACTCCAGGGTTGGTTCTGGAAATCTTTTTTTCCATGCAATCATCTCATTCTCAGCTGCGCAAAGTTGAGAGAATACAACCTAACTGCCATTACACAGGTGTTCAAATACTTTTGTGAGGGTCCAGTCAATGTCTTTCAATTACTGATGAAAACTTGTACTGTTTGGAATTGGATTTAAAAATCAATATTATATATCAAGTATATATATCAATAAATCAATTGTCAATCAATAGGTAATTATAGGTAATTATAAGGATACCACGTAGCTGTGGTTTACGCAGATAAGCCTGAGTAACCAATGAAATGACTGTATTTCCGTGAGGGATTGTATGACGCTCTAAAAAACAGCTCAATTCTTTGAGTGACAGATCTATGCGTAATTCCCCGGTAGGGGTACACATTTTTAATGTGTGCTGACTATAATTGATTGTAGAATGACATTGTATCAATACCATGGAGAATTTTAGGCTCAGATAACTGACTTTTTTTTAGGCTTCCAAGCTGGGATAATTATTTTCCTGTTTTTTTTTTTCTTTTTTGTCTTTTCTGCCCCGAATTGCAGCCAATTCGGCCCAATTGGTGGTCACGTAGCAGAAAGTCTTCTTCTTCTTCTTCATCTGAAATTCCAGCACACTGAACACCATACAGCGTAATGCTGCCCTCCACAGTTCATTACAAGACACTATTCAAATCTTCTCACCTTAGCAGAAAGTCATTGTCACTAGAACAATAAAACTTAGCATACTTACTGACCTTGAATGGTTGTAATCAATACATCAAAATAGTGGCTCTGGACAAATAAACACCAAAGTTGTGGGGTCTCTCATATGACGTAAACACAAAATTGTTTTATGTATAGCTGTATTTTCGTACTGAATTGCAGCCAAACCATCACAGACAAATTCAACAGCTTTTGCCCGAGAGGAATAATTCAAGGCTGGTGAACAGTGTGATAACCGATACGTTCCATGACCTCCTTTTTCTGCCATTTTGGGTCAAAGGTAAAATCTTTAAAACATCTTCGCTAGAACGGCAGGACAGATTTCTCTCAAATTTGAGTGACAACTTCAGCTCAAAGTGCAAGAAAAAGTTTGAAAAAACTGTGCAAATTTGCTGTGACCTAATTATATCTTGTGACGTCATCATTTTAAAAATTCCCAAAAGCAGCGACAAAAGGTATTGCTCTAGGTGTGGATTGACATCAAAAGATAGAAGCGTTTTCTTTTTTTTTTTTTTTGCACGACAAACCGTTTTTCCGTTATTTCTATTTGCAATTAAAAAGATTTAACCACATTGGCAGTCATTGACAAAAAATCTTTATCAGTAGGACAAGGAAATTTGGCATACTTAGACATTGGATAGACCTAATCACTCAATTAAAATAGTGAGACTGAACAAATAAACACCGAAGTGGTGGGGTTTGTGGCATAAACACAAATTCAACATGCGTTGCAATGTAGTAATATAGTCTTATGGGTTGTAATATTTGTGTCTGTTAACTTGACTCTCTGTTGAAAGGTTTAACTTTTGGTTACATCCAATATAAAAACAATTGGATTACTTTGTGTTTAATGTCATACTCGGCAATGTTTCTGCCATATGGCGAAGGGACGATAGAATGGACAGCGCTGTATGTATGGAAGAGATGGACTGCATAGAGCGGCCGAACAGCTTCGCATTAGGGTGGCCAGCACGCTTAGTTACAACAGCAACAGGCTGGTCGAGTCACCGGGTCACCGCTAATCTCAGTAGTTCAGCGTGGGTTAGGGAACACTTAAGTTTAAAACTGACGTAAAAATAAATGCTTAAGGCCAGACTTTATCTTTCAGTTTATCCTGTCTGCAAACTCCCAATCATTGTGAGTGGCCATTTTATACTGATTAACACAAATAAAACCTTCGTCGCTATTTAGCTGAAATATTGTTGGGTGCGAAGTTAACATAAATCAATCAATCAAAAAAAAAAACACAAATAAAATAACCCATTAAATAATGAGTAGCACAAGAGCGCCACAGAGTTGACACATTAGAAGTACACTTATCTTTTCCGACGATGAAAAATAAGTCCTGTGTAGCTTTTGAAATTTATTGAACGGAATAGTAAGTGAATCTAAACAGTGGGATTTTCATGTTTCATTATATTGTAATGAGTTTGTTAGTTCAACAAGGAATGCACACTTTTCTATTGCTGAAGCTCAGGCTACTTTTACAACGTATAATTGGCTGTCAATGGAGATCTTTTGCTGCGATTTGTGCAAAATATAGAACCCTGCTGTTATTTTATGCTGTTTTTGTGTACTGATGTCCGCAAATAAAACCAAACAGTAGAAATAAGTCAACGTATTAACTGCAAACTTTTCAAAACCGATGCAACATTACATGTAGCATAAGAGTGTTGTCGATTAGACTCATTAGAAATATACCTTTTGGTGATGGAAAACTAGGCTCTATTTAAATTTATTGAACCAATTAGTAAGTGAATTTATTCAGTGAGATTTGGATCTTTCCTCATATTTTAATGAATTTGGTAATTCAACCAGTCCAACTTCAGGAATAAACATTTTTCTCTTGATTAAGGGCAAGCTACATATATAATTGACTGTCAGTGGATCGCTCTTGCAGTGATATTTGGGGGTTCTGTCTCAGTTAGCAATGAATTAAGGTTAAGATTCCCTTTTGGGATTAATGAGTTTACAGAAGAGCAGGGTCCACAAATGACAATTCATAAAGATGTACTAAAGGCTCTGTCAAAAGATATAATTTTCTTTAACTGCTGGATAGATACTGTGGGCAAGTGCAGTGAGCAGTTTGCACATCAGGCTTAGGGGAAGACTTTAATTCATGCAACTCCTGGAAAACATGAATGGGACTGAAAAGTGCTCTAAACACAGTTGGGTGACGTCACTTCTGTTGACGTTTGAAGTATTATCAAACAAAACTGAGAGATAGCTCACCCCTCCGTCCACCTCTTCGCCTCCCGTGCTTCCTGAAACTGTCAAAAAAAAAGAAAAAAAACCCACCCTTCATCCCCCTCGTCGGTGATTCGCTGGATGGTCCAGGCTGGACCAGATTGATGTTGTTGCTGTTTTTGAAGTCTGGGCTGTCCACAAAGGCTGCTTTTAACTGCGTATTCAGGGGACAGGAAGCTAGTGGATCGTGAGGAGATGTTTGATGTATGTGACAAAAAATGTTCTTGCTAAGAAATCACGTAACAAGACTTGGCCTTTAACTTGACCATATTCTAAACCGTGTCCAGGCTCAGCTTGCTAGTGAATATTCAATAACTGATCTGGGTGTGCCATTAAGTGATAGAATAGTGTAACTGCATGTATAAACAGAGCTGTCTGCTGGCATCTACATCTGGGCAAAGGGGTTAATAAAGGTGTTCTCCAAGAGTCGATCCACAGACCAGTGTAATTCCGTGTATTTTCAAATGATCTTTCATCAACCGGTTCCATCTGTTAATTTCATTTGTTTTCAGATGATGCCATTATTATTTACATCAAAATGAAATGTAAATCAAGTTCAGCCCTCTCTTCTTTATGATTTAAATATTGTTCAAAACTACTCTCAACTGACTGGTTCTGGATAAAATCAAATCTTGCGCTATCCCTCTTGGTTCAAACCAGCAAATCTTAAATTCCTAAAATACCTGGCAATCACTTTCAGAGATGGAACTTTTTTAACTCAACTTGATTCTGTTCACTATTTCAGTGTTTCCTTTGACCCTGAGCTTTTGTTTTATCCTCACATAGACCCAGTTGGTGATAAAACAGACACCAGTCTTGGTATTTTTTAAAGATAAAAAAAGTGTTTTTCATCCACTATTGGGGAAAAAACTGCTAGCCAGCTGTTATTGCCTGCTTTGGATTATGCTGCACACAAGTGGGTTTCTTTTGGGGGTAGAAGAAGCTTTCATTGGCAAATGTTTATTAGATGAATGCATTCACCAAAACTATATGAATTTACTCAAAACAACTTTTAGAGCCATTCAGCTCGGTATATTTTGGGACAACCTGGTGAGCTCTTCTTTGGTTTTATAACAGTTTGAGTTATCAAAATAAATTTTAAAAAGCATTTTTCTTCACGGCTCCATTTGATTGCAATAAATGACCTTCTCATCTGCATTTCATGATTTCTTTGGTTTTGTTAAAAAATACTTTGTCTTTATATTTGAAATCTAACTGCTGTAGTTTTTGCGCTCAGTCCTTTATTGTGCTTAGGATTTTTAATGATTATGATTTTTTTCCCCTTTTTTTTATTTTGGGTTCTAATTGTACAACATATTTGTGCATGTGTGTGTGTGTGTGTGTGTGTGTGTGTTTATTTGTTTGTTTATCCACCCACAGCCTGAATGTGTTCTTTTTGCTAGTTTTTCTCTTGTCCTCTGAATTGCAATTCCTTCTGGCAGAAACCCCTTGAAAACAAGATTAAGAAATTTAAGAGGCAAAGAGCTTGCAAATCATCAGGTCTTTGTCTATACAATCATTGGATCCACAGTGTTGATAATGATGATGATGATCAATGACTTGAAACCACCTTTTTTCTTTTTTTTTTTTACAGCAGAAGGAGTGTATGGAAACTGGGGTGATTGGAAAGACAGATATACTGAGAATCGAAACCCCCAAACAATTAAACAAAAGATATTTAATCTTTGAGAGCTCTCAGAGCAAAAGCTTTTTATTCCGCGGCTTCATACGCTTCTTAAACCCTTCAAGTGCACGGTTCATTAGGATTCATGTCTGTTTCAAATCCGTCTGTACTGTGGAACACGTGAGGACTGTCGACCTGTTTTCCCTCAGGATGTCAGTGATCACTGCCTGATTGCTTGCATAAGGTATGTGAAATTACTTGGGTCTAAGCCACATGTCATATTTAAAAGAAATTTGCGGCACATTGACAATCAGAGGTTCCTCCATGATTTAAGTTTGTGTGACTTAGACAGGGTGTCCCTCATTCATGATCCTGATCTGGCCTTTGCATATTTCTCAAATACTTTTAACTCCATTGCTGACAATCATGCTCCCTTTCCGAGAATTAGGACTAAGGACAGATGTACTGCGTGGTTCTACCATGAATTATCTGAAATATTGAACGAAAGGAACTCCGCATGGGCAAAAGCTAGAAAAACTGGGGCTCACTCAGATTGGATTGTGTTCAGGCAGTTGCAAAACAAGTGCACTGCTTTGGTTAGGAAAGCAAAATCTACTTTTTCTCTTAACTCATCACATCAGAGTGCTAGTAATCCTGCTAAGTTCTGGAAAACAATAAAATTAATGAAGAATTATGGTGCCCCAGCACTTTCCTCACAGATATGGTCTGACTCTGGTCCCATATGTGACAAGAAGGAAATCTGTAATCTTCTCAATGAACATTTCATTAGTACAGGCCATCGGTTTGATAGACTGCACCCTAATCGGATGGGTGCCACAAATAGAATAGGGAACCATATGCCAACTATCCAGTGCCAATCAAAACCCACGCTCCCAAATAATAGTCACTGTAGTTTTTCCCTTAGCTTAATTTCTGAATCAGAAGTCTTTGATGCTCTTTTGAAAGCTGACCCCAAAAAGTCTACTGGTGGTGATCTTTTGGACCCCCGACTGTTGAAGTTGGCCGCTCCCGTTATAACCCTGCCTTTAACACACATTTTTAACCTTTCACTTAGCTTGGGCATTGTGCCAAAGATTTGAAAAACTGCACTTGTGCTTCCTTTGCATAAGGGTGGTGACACTAAAGATTTTAGTAATTATCATCTAATTTCCAAGCTATCTTGTCTGGCCAGGATTCTTGATCCTTCGTCAATCGTCAGATTTGTTTATTTTTAGAGTAAAATGTACTTAAAGTTCTGTCTGGTTTTAGAGCTGGACACAGCACTTTATCTGCGACATCTCTTGTTATAAATGATATTGTAGGTGCCCTTGATGGTTGGCAACATTGTGCCGCCCTATTTGTTGACGAATCCAAGGCCTTTGACACTGTCGGTCATTCACTCTTACTTGATAGACTTTGCTCATTTGGCCTAGATCAGAATGCATGCAAACGGTTTTCAAGTTATCTTTCAAATGGAATATAATGTGCAGCAAACTCTGCACAATCAACTTTTTTGGAGGTCACTAAAAGGGTACCACAGGGCTCGATTTTTAGACCCTTACTTTTAATTCTATATGGTCTCATTTGATAATGGCTGTAAGGTGCATTTCTATGCTGATGATACTGTGATTTATACTTCTACTTCTTCATTAAATGAGGCATTATCTGCATTACAAAGAGCCTTTGTTTCATTTCAGCATTCACTTCTAGAGCTCAAATTAGTTTTAAATGCGGCAAAAAAATGTATGCATTTTTCTAGATCTTGTTCTTTGAGGGACTGTTCATTTCTACTTTGCTTGGATGGCTCTGAAATCGAGCGAGTGTCTTGTTACAAGTACCTTGGAATATTTATCGATGAAAAACTGTCTTTTAATTTAATATGGTGAACTTACAAAAAAAGTTAAGGCATAAAATTCTTCTTTTTTTTTTTTTTTACAGAAACGGCTCTTGTTTCTCTCGAGATTATAGGAAGCTTTTAATTTAATCAACCTTCCCGTCAGTGTTAGATTATGGTGACATCATCTATATGCACGCTGCCCCAACAACCTTTAAGAAACTTGATATGCTATCACGCTGCACTTCGTTTTATTAGTTATCATTTTAAAATGCATCATTGTTCCCTGTATAAAGCCGTGGGTTCGGCCATCATTGGCTACCAGGAGGAGGCAGCACTGGCTGACCTTCATTTATACAGCAGTCTTACACAGATTACCATGTTCTCTTACAACTTTTATTTCAAGGCGCAGTAGCAATTACCAGGCGAGATCTCGGGACTGGTCAGTCCTAGTAGTCCGCAAAGTTAAAACCGAGCTTGGTAAAACTGCTTTTAGTTTCTGTGCTCCTAGGACATGGAACAATTTTCAAGAAACATTTAAGCTGGGTAAATCGATATCATTAGAGAATTTCAAAAAAGTGAAAAAGGACTTAGAGGTTGGGGACTGTGCGTGTTTTGAATAATATTACAGCAATTTTCTCAGCCACATGTATTGTTTGCACTCCTGTTTGATAATTTTATCATTAATTGTTCGCCTTTTTATGATAGTGTATTGCATTGTATTCTGTTTAGTGTTTTGTGTTGTTAACAGGGCACCATCACAAATGAGACTGAGATCTCAGTGGGTTCCCCTGAATAAATAAAGGTTAGATAAAATAGAATAAAAATAAAAACCTTCTCCATACTTCAGAATGTGAAAGAAAGTGCTGGAAGCCCAGCATTTTAATTGCCACTTCTTGCGGTCATTGTTGGGTTTTTTTTTCCCTCCTGTTCATCATCGCCTGAACAAGCCACTGTAAAGTGCTTTTCATTTAACATGCCTGGGAGTGAGAGTTTCAAATTATTTTTTATACAGATGTCTGCGCAGCCATTAATCAAATTTCTCATTTTCTGTGATTACTGGAATGAGTAATCCAGGGATGATGGCCTTGTTATCTGTGTTTGGGGTGTGCATGTGTGTGTGCATGAGAAGTCGTGCATATGTGTATGTGAGTACTGGCTTAGATTTACCACTGAATAACAATGAACTCTCCATTTTGGATTCCATATTGACGTGTGTGGGAAAAAATCTAATGCTTTCTCCCTTTTGGGGCAGTAAAGACAGGTCAGTTATAGCAGGGGGTGTTTGAGATGATGTAACGCTGTCTTGAGAAAAGGGTGCAATAGCATGCAAGCCCGCTTAATATGCACAGTAAAATGTTCAGTGTTCATTCAACTTCAGCATAGCACATGTCCAATAGGGACAAAATCTTTGTATTTTTTTCGTGCTGAACATTTTTCAGAGTAAAATCGTAAAAATGAAATTCTTGTTTTTCTTTTTTTTTACCTGCCATCAGTGCATCATAAGATTTTGTTCTCATTCCTGGACACAGGCATGAGCAGTGTTATTCTTTTTCCTTCAGGGTGTAAGCCGCTGTTTCAATCTGTTTGCATAAACTCTCTTCCTACACATGCAGAATCTTCGTGCTCTGACAGTAGGTCATGCAACACGAGTATCTGTCGTGTACACTACAGCATTAACATGTACCGTTATGGCATGAATCAGGCAAGTATTATTTCTAAATGTTCATTATTGCCTTCTCTATGGATTTCTGTGTGAAAGCAGCCATAGAACAAAAACATAATGTAAGCTATGAATGGCAGTTCCGAGTGTACAATTTGTGGCATTCTCCAATTTTTTTTGGAGAATTCAACATGGATAAGAACAGTTTTTTAGTGCAAGAAACTGCCTGTGCAGATCGTCACCAGTAGATTTGATTTGGCCCGCAGGAAATCAGGAAGACAATCATTGATGTTTCTACGAAAGCATAGGGCATAGACCTTGCAGACCGTTCAAAAGTTCTGTGCTCGCAAATCTGTACACAAGGGACTCAAAATACACCATGAAGAAGATGACATTTGACCTCTACCCCCTTGCACAGCCCATGAGTTCATATGCGCCTCCAATTTTGAGGATAGCTGGCAGTTATATATTTCAGCTTTACCTTCGGTCCTTGGCCATCAAATCCACCCTTGGTTCAAAAATTGATTTAAGGCTTATTTTGGCTACAGATGTTGTGCACAGCTCGATCGATTAAAGCCTTTTGACAGGAGTGAGCCAGGTATCAGATGGTTGCCCTGGAATCACAGCATTAGAAACACAACTTAGTTTGGGAGTGTAATTAAAGGGGCCCTATTTTGCCATATTTCCAAGGCTATATTTTGATCTTGGAATCCCCTAGAGTACCCCCGATAGTTCAAAGTCCAAAACAGGGTCCTTATTTAGCTCATACTGCCATCCTCAAAAAACCCCATTTGTAGTCCATTGTAGTCTCTGCCTGAAACACCTCATTGGGGTGGTTCTTCTGCTATGGCCCCCGTGTGCCCACTTTCTTCTGACTGGCCAGCTCTGTGGAGGGCGGAGTTGGGCAGGACAAGGCTGCAGAAAGCAGTTTTCCGGGTCCACCTCCCCAGAGTGAAACATGAGACACGTCTACCATCTGATAAAGAAGCAGCAGGGAAATTCTGAAATCTAACGCTAAACTTGAATATAGATCTAATGAAATGAACATGTTCTAATAAACGCAGCGGTGAAAGTGGAGGACGCAGTGTGAAAATCTGGCAGCTCAAGCTCTATCGGCTATAGTTTGCTACGGCAACAGTGGTGAGTACAGCGGTTTTTCTACTCTATAGCTAGGATATAGGGAAAGCTAGAATCCACCCCATCTAGACACATTTGTAGAACGGGTCGACATACCCAGGTGTAGACCGGAGACCGTAGAACAGGGGCGAAGCTACTTGTAGAACCGGGAATTGGGGTGGCACAGACACATCCCTTTATGAAAATTTGGATAGTCCTGGCTAGTTCTCAATTATTTTTCTTTATTGACGCGTTTTCCATAGGCAACTGAAGACACGGTTTCTCATGCGATCTAACAGCGATGAAGTCATGGGGTAAATTCCGTAAAACTGAGAATTGGGGTGGACGTAACATCTGTTTTAAAGAATTATTAGTCCTGACCTGTTCGCAGTCATTTTCGTGATTAACTAAATGTTCACTCCGAGAGCGCTCCGCACTTAACAGGTGCTGCTTGTTCTCCCCGATTAGGTAAGACGACAATCATTCATCTGGAAACGTTTGCTTAATTTAAATCAACGTTATTCAAAATTACCGTAAATTCCATTTGCATGAACAGTTGCTTATGTGGAGCTAGCGAATCGATAACTTTTACAGGAAAGAATTTAAAATTCAATCGACGGCAATGCAGAGAAATCGTTTGTGATACCAGACACGTTGTAGCCTGTGCGCTTCCCTATTGCTTTCACCGGTAGCATCAGAGAGCTTGCCCAGGACTTGGGGAAGTATCAGGCAGACCCCGGTCATGTATAAGTAAAGTTGTTAGTGCTAACTATCGTTAGCGGTCCTGCTAGCCGGTAGCCACCCATAACACGTTAGCTTCAGTTACATTACTTGCTGTTATATCGTTACTTGCAGCTTGTGGCTTCGAGGCTTGATCGATGCAGCTGCTTCAGGTTTGAGAAGCAGCTGAAACGATTATCTTCTGTCGAATTATCCTTTATTAAGAAAGCTGTCTTTGGTTAAATGCTGAGCACAAGCAGCTAACGTTCCCTTTAGCCGTGCCTGTTTGCTGCCAGCGAACAAAAAAAACTACTCACTGATGGCATCCTCTTTTGGAAGAGAAATATGTGTTTTTCTCTGCATCCAAAAGTAAACGGACAAGCAGATTTGGGAGAGATACTGCGAAAACTGCAGGTCAAATGATCTATGTTTCAAATTTTGTATTTCCAAAAGTGTAGACACTACTAAGGCATCATATGATCTGCCGTTGTTAGTGCCTGCTAGAATAGTTTCCGGTGTGGGCAGGTCCAGCGCCGTGATTGGCTCTGGCTAGGTCTGTATTAATTGGACAGCACAACCTGACGCCAGATCTCTTGAAGATCTCAGGAGGAGCTGTTAAGAGAGGAAATCATGTTCTTGGATTACGGCAAAACCCCTGTATCTTATGTTTCGAAACTTTTCAGAGGTTGAGAATGGACAACCAACAATATAACATTAATATTATGTATTAGAAGAAGAATCAACATAATAGGTCCCCTTTAGAGACAAGCGCTTCTCTGTCTTTTTACGCAAATACTTCCCACACAAATTCTCCATTGTTTAGTCAGTAACATTCACAGGTCTAATTGTTTCCGAGTTCAAACAAGTGTCGCGTCATAAGCAAACCTTTGGTTGAATATTTTCATGATCTTGTCTTTAATGTGTCACCACACGACATCCCTTACATCAGTAGGTGGGTTGTGCTTCTAAGGACATTTCATGAAAACCATTAAGCACGTGCAATTTACTTGCACTAATGAGAATAAAATGTCTAGCAAATTTAATCACTTTCCTTCATTCCGAGTAATGAGGAGAGTTGCCAAGACTTGCGTGGCAACAATGTGAGCAGACTGTTGGTCGTTTACAAGCTAGATGTCCAGATGTTGCAAACGAGTTCAAGGTCCACATCACAACCATTTACACCTACAAGATCATTTTAATGCCACCAACATGACTGATAATCGACCTCAAAGCGGACGTCCATCGGTCACTACCGCAAGTCAAAATCGTACATTCTTAGGTGACATCCGCAAGATTTCCAAAATGCCAGTCAGACAGCTCGACAAACTTTAGGCCTCCACAACCGACCAATCAGTGCTGAAACAGTAAGACATGGACTGAGGCACCATAACTTTTACTCTCGTTGAGCAGCATGTGGCCCAGTGCTAGCTCCATGTCACCGCTAAAATCGACTGCAGTGGGTGGCATCACCAGTGGTGGCAAAGCAACATTTTCTCAGATGAATGTTGGTTTTGTCCCTCTCGTGCAGATGGAAGAGTTAGAATATGGCGTCGCCGTGGGGAACGCTATACTGACCATTGTTTTTTGGAGAGAGGTCCGTGGGGTGGACGAAGCATCGTGATATGGGCTGGAATCGGTTTGAAACAGAGACTAGACCCTATCATCTTACAGAATGATGGTAAAGGTCGAGGTAGTGGCGTTATAGCACAGCGGTACATCGATCTATTTTCGCTCGTCATCAACGTCACATTTTTCAACATGACAATGCTCGACCTCACATTGCCAGGGTGACACAAGGCTTTCTGTACCCGCTGTCACGAGACACTGGAAAACAAGCCACAGAGTATGCGGGAATAAGAGACAAAACCCCGCCCATGGGGCGGTAACTTTAATTCTCTCATTTATACAACAAAAAAAGGCGAGTTGTGCGCTCTGGCACATCCACTTAAGTGCGCGCATCACATAAGGCTGAGTCCTTCCCGCGGCGACCTGGGTTTGATTCCGGCTCGGGCCATTTGCCGCATGTCATCCTCACTCTTATCCCACCTTACCTGTCTCTCTACACTGAATACTATCTATTAAAGGGAAAATCTTTAAAAAAAAAAAAAAAAGGCATGCATCATTTTACGCGCATAAATGTATATTTAAATTATTTTAATTGTCTGCTTTAGTGGGTGGTTCTGGAGGTGGGCTGCATGGCTCCAGCAAGCTGTGGCACGAACCCCCGGTCTCTCCACTATCAGAATCTTAAGGGACAAGAAACAGACAACTGGCCATGCAATTGCCCGGCTCTCCCTTTTGAGCTCTGGTCGGATCTGACTACAATGAGCCACAGCTGGGGCTCCTCGTGCGCACGTTATCCAGGCCCGCCTAGCCTTTGGACTCGCAGCTGGTGGGAACTGCCCAGGGTCCTGCGAGTCTAGGATGTGCTGGCTGGGCATCGGCCTGCCAGCCGCGGTCGAGAGAGAGAGGGAGGGGAGTCGGCTGTTGCAGGTAAACTGACGTGGTTGAGGGGTGTGGCCACGCCCCAGTTTGCCACACAGCATAGCATCAGAGTTTTGTCCTGGCCAGCGCACTGTCCACATCCAAACCCTGTCAATCATCTGTGGGATGAACAGAAAGGGAGGCTAAATCAAGTGCGACTAAGGCCAACTACTCAGGCAGCCATCATTAGAACCTTCCCACAGATTCCTATGGCGAATATCAACCGACTCATTCATTCCATGTATCAGAGATGCATGGCAGTTGTTCATGCCAATGGTGGTCACACAAGATATTGACTCAAATTTCAGTTATTAAAGAACCAAACTGCGTGATTTTTGAAACATTTTGCTCTCTTACCATTAATCTAGGTTAATGTCAATAAAGTTAGTGTTCATGTGAATCTATTACCGTTACCGTCATAATCACATAAAATGATAAGTCATTATTTGAACAATCTGGACTTGCGTTTCTTTTGCCATTCAGCAAATTTCTTTAATCCATCCTCTTTGTTTTTCAAATTTTTTTTTGCAAACTGCAGGTGAGCAATGTTGTGAGATTTTCAACAAACAGTCACCCTAAGGCTGAACAGTAGCCTGAACATAATCTTGTATGCCCTGAAAAAGAATGTTATTTATGGCACTGTCATAACTGTGTTGTAGTGGAATCCTGGAAATATCTAATTGGCCTTCATATTAAATTGGCAAATAAATAGCATGTGAATGGAAAACAAATAGTCAGCATAATCATATTAGAGTGGGGAATGAAGTGAAAAGCCCCAAAGCTACACCTCAATAGATATTATAATAGATTATTTTTTCTATAAAGCATAAGCATTAGCGAGTACGGTATCTGATTTTGGTTCTGCACACTTCAATATAAATGTAAAATGCTCTCGCAGTCCTGGCCACATTGCATTCTGTTCCCCTGTCCTTCCAATTCGTTCGTGCTCATCAATCGACTTATCGTAACTTTCAAGAGGCGACTGGAAACTACCTCAAGATAATGTTTGCATAAATAGTCTTTTTTAATAAACTACCCGTGTATTTTCAAAGTTCTTAGTGCCTCGTTTTAAATGTCAGGGCCCTTGGAATTCTATCGATGAAGTGCGGAGCTACTTTGAGCCTTGTTAATGATGAAAAAAAATTGCGATTTCTTTGCATGGCAACGCAGTGCCCGATTCACTACCATTGTAAGCCTGTTGGGAGCTTCGGCTGAAAAGCCATTTATTTTGAAATTTTGCGTGCGAACAGAGGTAGGGTTTTCGACAAAAGTTAGTACTCGTCATCGTGTTTCAATACACCCTAAGTCAATTTCACACTGGAATTCTCCTTAAAGGGCTTCATGGCTTTGTTAATTGCTGGCTGGAAACTGCGCTCAGACAAGGGAAAGTGTGTTGCGAAGGTGAAGGAGGCATCACCATGCTATTCAGGTCTTCATTCAACATGCGTTCGTTTCCCCGAGCTTCAGTTTAATTTGAGCAGCCAGAGGATTCCTTCTTCTCTAATCAGCTCAGAGCATGGATATGCTTCTTCAATTTAATAGCTTTACCGATAATTTTATTTGGCTCCTTTTATCACAGCAAAATCAAGTGGTATGCGTAAAAAAATAAAATAAAAGAAAAATTCAAATAAAAAAAAGAAGAAAAAAAAAACTCACCTCAGACCAGATGAAGACGGGCCTCTCTGTGAGCTTAGTTCCTCTCTGCATGTCGTGGAGTTTTTGTTGTTGCTCTCGGCCAGGATTCCCAAACTCAGTCCTGGGGTCCCTGTGTATGATTGCTTTCTGTTCCAACCACAACAGCATTTTAACAGGCAGTTGATTTGTCGTAATTGGGTACATTCATGTTTAGAGCAGCTATTTCTCTACATTTTGATGAAAATATCTATGCATGCAAAGAATCACTACGCTTATACTTATTTATTTAGAGCCCAGGTCTATGAGCTTGGGGAGATTAGTTGTTGTATCAAATATGGGCAACAAGCCAAGCAGACAAATAACTAAATCTAGCTGCAAAATAACCTGTGTTCAGGTGTTTGACCTACAGCTGTTTCCAAAGCACTTTTTTTTTCTATTGATTGAATGTGCTTTCTGATCCTTGGGGGTCTTGCTACAGCAACAGCTTTGATAATTACTGTTGCAAAGAGACAGCCTGGACTTCCAGTTCCTGCAGTGCACATACAGGGCATGTACCTCTGAGGCTCCACACATGCCATGGTGAACACTGCATACAGAGGGATTGTGTGTGTGTGTGTGTGTGTGTGTGTATGTCTCAGTCTGTGTGTGTCTGTCTGTATGCGTGTACTTGTGTGCATGTTTTTTATATCTGCATGTATTTGTGTTTGATTGGATGCACAGAAATGTGCAGCTAGGAGTGTGTGTAGGAATAATGCATGTATTTGTATATTGCAATTGAATGAATCTGTAAAATTTGCATTGTACATGTGTCTATTTTCACATACCTTGCGTTTTTGCATGTGATTGCAGATGTGCGTGCACATGCATTTGGTAATGTATTTGCATTTGAGTGTGCCCGTTTGTAGGTGCAATGTCATATGGATCTGTGTATGTAAGTTATGAGGATGTTGTATGGAGGCATGTGTACATGTGTGTGCTCAAATTTGAATGTTATACAGAATATACAGTGAGCCATTTCCCTAACTACAACACTGCACTGCGATGCTTCTCCGAGGCTTAAATTATATGCTGACTGACTTCACAGGTTCTTGGAAAATCCAGGCACATGTGTCCACTATCCTTGACAGAGGATGTAAGGCTGAGAAAATGCATGATGAGTAAAACTTACGATATGAAAAAAATTCACCCTTAATCATTTGACTGAAGAGGTTAATGATTTGGGCTCATGGGGGTGGGGGGATTGCTAAAGGAGGGCGTTATGATCTAAACCAGGAATCAAGTACGGTAATGGAAAGGGTTTTTTTTTTTAGCAATACCGTAAAAGTGGGACGGAGCCCAGAAGAGAATAGCACAGTTCACTTTAGATGCGACTGGCTTTCTGGAATGACTGCCAGGTGCCGTCCACTCTTTGCCAGAGCCAAACTGTTCGAAGGCAGGAGGGAGTAGCGTCGGAGGAAAGCGATCCTAATTCTGATGACTGTAGAAGGATTGGGAGCTTGTACCTAATAAACTGGACAGCGGAATAGACTGGGAAAGAATTAACAGGAACGCTTTGGTAAATGACTATCATTAAAGATTATGCTTTACTTTCAAATGACAAAGAGTTTTATTGGTCATTACTGTGTTATGATTCTGGGTTTTGACCATGTTTTATGTGCTGGTTTTGTGTTCATGATTATTGTCTTTTATTTATTCTCCTTGGTTTTTGTAAATTCAGGTTTTTAGTTCAGTTCCATTGCACTTGTCTCCCCTGTCTTGTGATCTAGTTGGTTTAGTCCGTCTTCCCTGTCTGCGTGCTCACTGACTTCGGGTGATTTAAATGAAGTCCGGTGTTTAAAAATATTCCTTCGTATCTCGTTTTCTTCCTTCAACCTTCTGTTCTAATGATTAACAAGACTAACATTTCTATTTTGTATTATAGTCTACTAACACAACTAACCATGTATATATTTGATTACTAAATTACTAATGAGCACTCTAGTTTAAGTTGTAAACCTGCACCGCTACTAATAGACTAATTCCCTCTTCGCAATCGCCCTGTTGTATTCTCCGCCCCTTTGCTTTCCAACGTCCTCTCCCTATGTTCAGCGAGAATCTCTCGCACGTGCTTAATTACTTTCCTGCTCTTGTTATCCATGCACGTAGAACTCCTGGACCGGAGCTGTTTAATGTCATAGGCTGTTTGTATGATTCCCGTTCGTATTTCGTCTCTCACCAATTTCCGTGGTTAGGGTTTCCCTCATGTGATTCTACCGATGTAATTAGCCTCATTCCCCACAGCTGATCTCTGTATAACATGTGACCATTCCTGTGTGTATATTAGGAGTCTTTTCACTCACAGCGCTTGTCAGAACGTTGATCAATATTTCATTGTGCCGAGCTCCTTGTACGCCTTTGATTATTGTTTCTCTTCTACTGGATAGTCCGACTCCGACTCTGGATAGTCCGATTCTTGCCATAGCCCTTTTTGTACTGCTTTTGCCTTTCTGGATTTTGACCTATTTTTGTATGACCATGAATTCTGTGTTTGGATGCCCTGTGTATGACCATTGGCTTTGCCCATCGACTACGACTTTTTGCCTATCGTTTTTGTACCTCTGCCCATCTGTCTTACTGGTTCTGACCCCTGCCTGTCTAGTCGATACTGTTTTTGGATTTCGTATTGTGGCTTGGCAATTCCTGTGTTTTCTGGCTTTGACTCGGACTCCAATAAAGGCATACATTTTTTGGATTGCTGTCTCTCGCGAGTGGAACGATACCTCACATACTGACTGTTTTAAGCACACATAGCAAAGTACAATCCAGTAACTTACAACTCAAAAGAGGGGGTATAAATATGTCACCCATATAAGAGATGCGGCGACTACGAAACACAGCTGGAGATTAAGGAATCATGCAAGATGCAAACCAATCAAAGGAGACATTACTTTTAATAGGCAAACAAGTTGCTGAATGGGAGGAAATACAGAAGGCATACACACGAGGGTTGTGACAGTCACTAACCCCCCAATGGGCACTACCTAGCGGCTAAGTGGTGGACCCCAGATGTCGGCTTAGGAAATTGCAAAACAGGGAGGTGTCTGAGATGTCCTGCCCCGGGACGCAGGAACGCCTCTCAGGCCTGCACTTCACCCTGACTACTAAGAATTGGTTTCCATGTCCCCAACACTGAATGTCCAGGATCTTGCGCATGGTGTAGATGTAGCCACCATCAATACGTTTGGGGGGAGGTAGGAAGCAGAAGGGAGCATGTGGGGTGACAAAGACGTAGGTTTAAATCTCAAAACATGAAACACTAGGTAAATAATATGACTGGAATGAACCAAGAGGTGAGCTTCTTCAGCGTCTCCTGGAATGGGATAACCTTTGTGGCAAGCCTAACTTTCTGTACCACTTGATAAGCAGGAGCTGTGGGACACAATTCCCCTGCTTCTGAGAGGTGGGTACATGCCAAAGTTGCAGAGCACAGGCTCTTCATCAGCTCCTGCTGGCGTGGTAAATCAGGACCTGGACAACATTGAAAAGATGACATGCCCAAACCAGCAACCAGTAACAGACTTTGAGTCAACTCCACCCAAGTTAACAGACAAGACCCCATGGTGGGGTTTCCTTCTGTCAGGTACTGAGGAGTCTGGCCCAGCTCCTGGTTCAGCCTCTCCTTCTGGCTGTCTGTTTCGGGGTGTATCTCCAAGGAGAGGCATGAGATGGCATGCCTCTCCTCGTGATGGAATCCATGGCTATGCGAACTTATAGTCGGTTAGGAACTTCCACGGGGTGCAGCAGGATTGCAGGGCCATTGGTTACTTGATTTTGAGTGGGCACAAATAGAACAGGCTACAACTAATTCTGGTTTGGTTTGCCACCAAAAGCATGGATGCACGAGGGTGAGAGTGCAAGAGAGTCATGAATGGCTTGCTAGGTAAGAGTCATGGCCCTAGGCTAAGACCTTGCCACCCATGCTCTGAAGGGTAAAGAGAAAATTGGAGGAGTGTCCAGTGGAGATGACCGTAATTCTTCTGAGACCTCTCTCTCTCCACTAGTAGCTTGATGACAGCCAGGAGACAGCTACCCATGAGGATGGTATCTAGTGGATATTTAGGCACTGACAGATAGAGATGAGACCGGGAGTCAGGCTTAGTATTTCTAGTACTATGTCAGTATGTTAAGATGGACTTGAGCCTTCCGAAGAAGAGGGACTAACATACTTGCCAGGGATCAAGCCTTTTACCGTAGAGAGATACTCCAGGTTGCAATATCCCGTCCAGATGAAGAAGGGGAGCCTGGACCGCTATATCCAGTGCCTCTACTCTTCAATGACCAGCTCCCTCTCCAACCCCTCTCAGTCACCAATGGAACAGTCCTCTCAGCCGCAAACAACTGAAGAGAGAAGTAGGCACGAAGATGTAATTTGTCATTGTCAGCTTGCTGGGAGAGGACAGCCCCAGCACCCATGTTGAAGGTGCAAACTTCCACTACTAACTGGTGCTGGGGGTCTGGGAGATTATGGATAGGAACAGTGGTGAATAGCCTCTTGAGATAATTAAAAGTGGAGACTGCCTGAGGGTTCCAGGTAAAGGGAACCTGGGTGGATTTTAGCCTTGTTAGGGGGACAGCGACAGCACAGTACCCTCAAATGAATCTCTGGGGTAGTTTTGCAGCTCCTCGTGATTTTTAGGGTCTGGCTAATCCAGCACAGCCTGTACTTTCTGGCGATTCATTTCCAAAGCACTATGCATTACTACAAAGCATAGGAAGGACATGGTAATGCAATAGAATTTGCAGTTTTTTAGTAAAGTTGAGCCTTGGGATGACCGAGCGGACATAACTGGTGTGACCCTCAAGAGTTTGAGTGAAGACTAGTAAATCATCTTGGTAGACATAGACGAATTGGGAAATGAGGTTCTGAAACACAGTGGGGGCATTAGCAAGCCTGAACAGCACCACCAGGCATTTGTAGTGCCTGGTCAGTTGTTAAATGCTGTCTTCCGCTCATCTCCGTCCCACATGCACACTAGGTGGTAAACATTGTACAAATTCAGCTCAGTAAAAAGGTGACAGTCCTGGAAATTGTACAATGGTAAGTCCTTCAAGGGTAAATTTATAAGTATTCTTTATGGTAACTGCATCCCTGATAGTCCCCGCAGGGGCGTAGAGACCCAAATCAGCTCCAGGTGGCAGCAAAGAAGCCTCAATTATTCTGGAAGCCTGATTTATGTATTCCTCCATAGCCTGGGACTCCTAGTTAGTTATGAAATACAGCTGACTCCTGGTGGGATAATGTTTCTGGCAGTAAGTCGATGGCACAATCACTGGGTCTTTTTTGAGGAAGTGCCATCACTTGAGCTTTGCTCAATGCCATGCAAGGTCAGGATAGACCTCAAAGTGGCAGTTCCTCCTGGTGGATGGAAGGTAGAGATGCAGTGCAGCTGGAAGCTGCACAGAGACCGGACTGTGAACATGATGAACTTTACCCCAGAATAGATCTCAAAGGCCAGTCCACACGAGGGTTATGATGTTAAAATCAGGGCCTTCCTAGCACCCATCACGGCTTATGGTGACTCCATTGTGAGGTTGCCAACTCTTTGGTTTGATTACTGGAGATCAGCATGAGCACCGGTCAAGTCATTGCTATGACATCACCACAAGTGGCGAATTAAACTAGGATGGATAAAATTCCTGTCCCCTCAGGCCAGACGATTAAAGCCTGAGTGGTAATTGGGCAACCCTGCTTGGTCAGGCAAACAGGAAGGAATGGACAAGTGAATGGGACTAAAGCTTCAGACAGCACTTCTCTATCAGGTTTCATGTCACCAAACAGGGCAGTCAGCAATAGCACTTCCATAGTGCAGGCATGAATTCAACCCCATCCAGCACAGCCGGTGTTCAAGTGGCAGCTGCTGAAGCCTAGCGTGGCTCACAGCTATGGGTTCCGATGCAGGTAGGTAGTGATAGGCTCCGGGTTGAGCATCCTCAAGTGCAGGCAGTGTAGGCGACTGTAACCTTGCCTGCCAGTGCAGCCACCACTCCTGCAGCCAAACAACGATTCGGAGCGCCATTGATAAAGTTGTCTAGGTTTGTAGGAAGGACACCGGTGGTCAATTTGTCTTGGACCGGCTCTGCCAAGCCAAGGAAATAGGTGTTATATAGCGCTCAACACTTTAAGTGTGTGAAAACAGCTAACGTTTGGAGGTCAATGGAATAATCCAACACTTGCTGGTTGCCTTGGTGCAGCTGGAGTAGCTTTTGGGCAGCGGCATGCCTGGAGCAGGACTGGTCAAACACGGTCCTCTTGTCTTAGGCGACAGCAATGAAGGTTGATACCACAGGATCCCCTGCCTCTCAACAGGCAGCAGCCCAGTTCCTGACATGTCCAGAGCGGCTACTGATGACAAATGCCATGCTGAAGCATTCTTAGGGGAATAAGGATGGTGAAGTTTGAAGACCATCAAACGCTGGGCCAGGAAGCTTCAGAAGTTGGTGGGGTTGCTGATGTAGGAGTCCAGAACCGCAAGATTCAGCTCCCGATAGCCAAACACCTCAAACTCTGCTGCAGAATGGTACTGGTGGCTTGAGCGGTGGAGGCAGAGTCCCGAGAGACATCTGTAACAACCTCGAGTTGACTGAAGAAGACACCGATGCTTTGATGCAACGGATGAAGCATCTTTTCATGCTGGCTAGGAAGCACCCCCGGCACCTCAAAGCGTCAACCGAGCCTGGCATCTCTGCTGATTCCATTCATTCTAGGCTGGATTGTACTGTTATGATCCAGACCAGGAATCAGGAGCAGAAGCAGAGCGCAATCCAATGGAAGGGTTTATGGGTAGTAATAGGGTATGAGCGGCACGAAGCGCAAAAGAGGCTCCAAGAAGAATAGCGCAGTTCAGTTCAGATGTTATGGGCGAAGGAGTAGAAGCATTGCCGAAGCATTGCCAATCTCCGGCCTGTGGGTTTCCTAGATGAATGGCAGATAGAGTGCACACTTCGCCAGAGTCATACTGTCTGAAGGCAGGAAGGAGTAGCTCAGGAGGTCCCAATCCTAATGACTATAGAAGGATTGGATGCTTTTTCTTGATAAAGTGGACAGAGGAACACACTCAGAGAGGAATACACAATCCCAATCCTGGAGACCGTGAGAAAGACTTGGGACCTTGTTCCTATTGACTTAACTAAGATGGAAACTTCCATAACATATTGTCACAAAAGATTGCATTTTACTTTCAAAAGTAATGGTAAAATGTAAATACTGACTGGTTCTAAGCACACATAGCAAATTACAATCCAGCAACAGGCAACTCAAAAAAGGGGGTATATATGAGTCAGACATACGAGGAGTGAGGTAACTATCAAACAAGATACATCCAGAGATGCAAACGAGATGCAAACCAATCAAAGGATCCATTTCTTCTGATAGACATGCAAGTTGCTGAATCGGAGGAGACACTGAAGGCTTTCACGCGTGGATTATGACAGGGGTCTCCTCACTCAAAGAGATTTCAGGGCTATAAAAAGAAGAGTGCCAGATCTGGAGTCACGGGGGCTCGGATGTGATTTAAACCTGACACTTGAGGAAGTGATAAAATGTCACACAATCACGGGATTCTCACAGCTGTTTAAATTCAGATGAATGCTGAGAATGATGTCAAAATGGGCTTATTTTTCTTGAAAAGGTATCGTTCAATACCAGCCTTTTATTTCAGCCCCTCTGAATGTACTTCAGCACAGGTGGCTATGAAAAAAATCTCTTGTTAAACAATAAGTGAAAAGTTAGTCGCCTATACTTAAGTGGACTTAAAAGGTTTTTAATCGTCCATTTTTCCAAATTGCTTCAGTGAATATCCTGCAGTATTCACTGACAGCATTTAAAAATGCATTCAGTTGACATCCCACTAGGCAATGGTACCTGCTGAATGATAAAATACAAAAGAAGTTGCATCATGCCACATGCACTTCTGGCAAAATTACTGTGATAATAACACATATGGGGTGAATATCCATATTCACGTATGAATATGGGGAGAAAATTGTTCTTTTTACGGCTAAAATTCACAGGTATTTGTATACAGGCTCACGGCAAGAAGGGCTTTGAAAACTGAGCTTAACAACGGAGACACAAGACCAGCTGAATCTACGGCTGTATTGGGCTCTGACCACATACTCGATTACGAGCGGTGACTGAGAGGACAAACCTAATTAATTTTTTTTTTTTTTTTTTTGCCAACAGCTTATTACAAAGGAAATAAATGATTCTCTGAATACAATGTTATTCTCATGCAAATTGAACATCTGTAATTTGTGCGCCGACGTTTAATCACGACAGAAAAAGGTCCTCAATTATGAAAATCATTGAGATTGGGATGGGGGTAAGGTGCTGAACTGGGGGAGGTTAGAGGTGCATTGGTTAGCGCTGTTGCCTTGCAATAAGGAGGCTCCGGGTTCGAGCCCTTGCCTGTACATGCTGTGTATAAAAAATGGGATTGGGGAAAACTAACTATAATTTGCTTAATGGGTCTAAGGTGGGGAGACAACAGTCTTTTGTAGCCACGTAGTGAGGCCCGGTGGCTTGATAATCAAGTCTGTGGAAATACTAATGGCATCCGAAGGTGATGCAAAGGGGCTCCTTTTGTGTTGTACAGAGGTATCCCTGGCGTCTGCTCACATGTCGATATATGACAACTTAGGAGTAAGAATGGGCTTGTAAGGGTTTACCAAGGATATCACAAGTGTGACAGCAGGCCCACATCACCAGAGTACTTATCATCGGCCTGCCCCAGCTCCTGCATTCATTCTTACTATCACCTGATGAGTGTCATGGTCAGCCCACTCCTCTTTCCCTCAGTCCTGTGCAAAGTCTTGTTTGCTACGTGCCAGTTCTAACCCTCAGCTAACAAGCTATATACTTGTTTAGTATTTAGTATTATTGAAGCTTGTCCTTCATGTGCACTGTCGCTCTCTCTCTCTCTCTCTCCAAAGCCCACACCATAATGCAACTTGAAGGCCTATCTATCGTCCTACACCCACCTCTGGTCTGCATGTCAATCCCATGCTACTGTGCTTACACTGTCAGCAAGATCAAACCACCATGCTGAAATCAGCCCAACCAATGTTGACTGCTTGCTTCAATAGATTCCCCATTACTTCCCTGGTACCCTTAAGGGTATCTTTTCACTTCTGGCTTTATTATTGCAACTAATCTTGCCTGTGGAAATTGAGCTCACGTTTATGGCTGAGTTATCCAGAGATTTCATTGTCTCAGGGTGTTTTCACCACTGTTCATCTCCGCTGTGATTTCTATTCTCTTCAACCAAATCCTTGGTTTGTTAATGTTTGAACTTGACCCAGGTCTTTTCATGTTTACATATTTTGCTCTAAACTGCCTTTGAAACACAACAAAGAACACAATTGTTCTTTTTACGGCTAAAATTCACAGGTATTTGTATACAGGCTCACGGCAAGAAGGGCTTTGAAAACTGAGCTTAACAACGGAGACACAAGACCAGCTGAATCTACGGCTGTATTGGGCTCTGACCACATACTCGATTACGAGCGGTGACTGAGAGGACAAACCTAATTAATTTTTTTTTTTTTTTTTTTTGCCAACAGCTTATTACAAAGGAAATAAATGATTCTCTGAATACAATGTTATTCTCATGCAAATTGAACATCTGTAATTTGTGCGCCGACGTTTAATCACGACAGAAAAAGGTCCTCAATTATGAAAATCATTGAGATTGGGATGGGGGTAAGGTGCTGAACTGGGGGAGGTTAGAGGTGCATTGGTTAGCGCTGTTGCCTTGCAATAAGGAGGCTCCGGGTTCGAGCCCTTGCCTGTACATGCTGTGTATAAAAAATGGGATTGGGGAAAACTAACTATAATTTGCTTAATGGGTCTAAGGTGGGGAGACAACAGTCTTTTGTAGCCACGTAGTGAGGCCCGGTGGCTTGATAATCAAGTCTGTGGAAATACTAATGGCATCCGAAGGTGATGCAAAGGGGCTCCTTTTGTGTTGTACAGAGGTATCCCTGGCGTCTGCTCACATGTCGATATATGACAACTTAGGAGTAAGAATGGGCTTGTAAGGGTTTACCAAGGATATCACAAGTGTGACAGCAGGCCCACATCACCAGAGTACTTATCATCGGCCTGCCCCAGCTCCTGCATTCATTCTTACTATCACCTGATGAGTGTCATGGTCAGCCCACTCCTCTTTCCCTCAGTCCTGTGCAAAGTCTTGTTTGCTACGTGCCAGTTCTAACCCTCAGCTAACAAGCTATATACTTGTTTAGTATTTAGTATTATTGAAGCTTGTCCTTCATGTGCACTGTCGCTCTCTCTCTCTCTCTCTCCAAAGCCCACACCATAATGCAACTTGAAGGCCTATCTATCGTCCTACACCCACCTCTGGTCTGCATGTCAATCCCATGCTACTGTGCTTACACTGTCAGCAAGATCAAACCACCATGCTGAAATCAGCCCAACCAATGTTGACTGCTTGCTTCAATAGATTCCCCATTACTTTCCTGGTACCCTTAAGGGTATCTTTTCACTTCTGGCTTTATTATTGCAACTAATCTTGCCAGTGGAAATTGAGCTCACGTTTATGGCTGAGTTATCCAGAGATTTCATTGTCTCAGGGTGTTTTCACCACTGTTCATCTCCGCTGTGATTTCTATTCTCTTCAACCAAATCCTTGGTTTGTTAATGTTTGAACTTGACCCAGGTCTTTTCATGTTTACATATTTTGCTCTAAACTGCCTTTGAAACACAACATAAAACACTGCAAAAATAATAAGTTGACTATACTGAAAATATTAAGGCAACTGGCTGCGAATTGCTTTTGAGTTTGCTCAAGTTCAAGTCCCGGTTGTTGAACAAACTTGCTTTTCATAGAACGTGGAACTTGAAGCTGAGTCCTCAAAAATGCTTTGCAGCTGGTTACCCTATTTTTTAAGTTTAGTCAAATTTCTATTTTCATAATGAAGGATCATATTGGTGAAATGCGCCATTTTCTGATATAAAACACTGAATCCAGCTCAACTCATTTGCAGTGTGTGAACTTCTCCTCTCAACATACATGACAATTATTTCTTCAATCTACCCTTCTGAGGCTGAATTCACTTCCTTTTGCGTGGCGTGACAAATGCTTCTATAATTGAATGAATCCTTGGAGGCACTGCCTACATTGTTGACACATCGCTAACTGAATAAAAGGTACATTTCAGAAGGAATAGTTCTGATGACACTTGCAAAGGTGTAAGGACTCATACAGTGTCAGGGTTGAAAATTGAAGCACTGATTACTAAAACCCCACAAGTCAAGTCAAGTCAAGTGTGACTTATGGGGTTTTAGTAATAGGCGCTTCAGTTGTAGGGTAGTACTCTTCTTTTTTATAGTTCATGCCAAAACTGAGGAACAAATCAGTAGCATTTTGAAGTGGGGATAGTTTCAGATTCCTTTGGAAATCTGTTTTATAAAAATATCTCTTAATATTCAGTCCTTAACGAAAGAAAAAATGTGAGGTATAGATGGTCTCAACAATGAAACTGGAAATTAAACTGACTTCTGGAAGTTCAGCATGTACACCTATTATTCGCGTCCAAAAACAGCTCCTTTTAGTCGCCTAATATCAGCTGAGGTTATCCAACGGAAATTAAATTAACCATGTATTTGAGAGGCAATATAAGCACACGGTAAGCACATCTTAACGTTCATGGAGGGCAGATAATTTATTTTATTAAATATTCTATTTATTTAATTTTTTGTCGCATTAAAAGTTATTTTCACTCATTAATAGCTTATTCTAAATGAAAAGTGTATTGGTAATTGTTATACACTCACATTGCTTCATGCGAAAATATACTGTATGTACCATCACCTTTATTAAATACCTGCTAAATATCATGCATACTCATTAGGTTGATAATTCCATTTCACAGATAGCAAGCACATGGAGTGTGTTAAATAGAATAAGGTTGATATGCACAGCCTGAGATTTGTACCGCAGAAAATTCAGAGTTAAACACGATGCAGATGAGTGCCTATCTTAAACTTAACTGTATTTTCCAATAAAATTGGGGAGAGTGAGAGTAAATCCACGAGTCTAGCAAAGGTAGCACGTGGGTGAAAGTTTCGTATTTTCATGAGATATACATTAGTAATGAGAACCGCTCTCATTATAATAAGAATGATGCTTAATGGTGTCTTAACAACCTAATCTGCAGCATCTGAGGCGCGGATTTCCGCTTCTTCAACGGTCTGTCAAAGAAAGTCAAATTAGGAATAGGATTTCTCAGTTCCTTCTGGGAATAGGCTAGTGCTGCTCTAGCTCAACTTAGATTAATGTGTAATTCCGTAATTTACAGAATTACTGGAAAAGATGAAAAGATGGCTTAAAGGAGGCACAAGCTCTAATTGGAGGGGCATAACGATATGCTCCTTGTTTCAGACAAAGCAGTAGGTGTTCATTCCGTTGTGACCTAAAGCTCACCTGTTAACAGTATATTTTCCATTGTATTCAAAGGCTGAAAGAAATTTGAGAAAGAAATCTGCTTGATTTGGCTTGGCATATGCCCCGTCTCAACATCGTCGCAGCACTCCTGGCAAACAAATGCTCCAAAAATAGTAGGCAAACGGAGGTGGGAAATCAAATTTAGCTGACAAGTTTGCATGCTTTTGTGAAAATACGCTGGTCTTACTGGCTCAGATACACCAACTTCAATTATTAGCAGAAAAAAATCGTGTCATTTGTCATGAGCGAAATCTGAAACTCCAAGGATACGTTTTTGCGCAATAAGCATTTTGGAACGCCACTGAGGATGAGCCCGAACTTTTCAGAGCGCGCGTTCATCATCCACCTGTTTCGTATACTGTGCGGGATGATTCAGATTAGACTGAAACTCACTTCTTAACCAGTCGTTTTTGTGTTCTTCTGCTTAATTTAAATTCTATGTCAAAGCCAATAAAACAATTAGAACGAGCTGCGGATGAACAAGAGGAGAGAAAATCTACGATAGGAATCATCGGGGCATTTGCGGGGGATGGGGCTGATATGCAACGTGCGGATACTTATTTTGCCATAGATGCGCGAGGAAAAGCTGCTTGTTCGGCTCAAAAGCCGTCCTTTTTATTGGGAAAATAAAACAGAGATACAAGTCCATATTCTGCCAGTCGCTGAAAACTGGGATGTGCTCATCTCCGTGCAAATTTTTTTTTCCAGCCTAGCAACCACGGCGCAAGCTGCCTCGCTGACTTCGTGGTGAAGACTGGAAAACTGAGCGGCAGGCTACAGTTGCTGACTTCATGAAAAACTGAGTGCAATTACAAATGTGGATTCGGTACATCTGAGTCGCGCAATCACTGAAGCAATTTCTTGGGCTACCGATGTAATTATATCTGGCAACTCTTTGGGGAGTTAAAAACTGAAACGACTAAGGTAAGGTTCTAATTCTTATGGTTGCTGTTGTTTGCGGAAAAATGAAATTTGATTATGAAATATTGCCTTGATTTTTGCCTTTTTTTAGTCGAAGGTTGCAGGAATGTCCGCTTTTTATAAGCCAGAAGTGCGGAGCACAGGTGCCTAATAATGCTTATTCTGGACGTCCACACAAAGAATGGCTCTGCACGGAAGTTTGTGATACTGGGAAGTTACTTTAATACTTTTGACCAATAAAGATAGTCCCAAAAGCATCTATAATATATAAATTTTCTCTCTAGCGGAGCACGGCCTGTATGAGCCTTTGTCCCTTTCTGACTGACTGACTGACTGACTGACTGATATACAGTGAAGTGAAAAGGTATTTGCCCCCTTCCTGATTTCTTTTTTTTTCTTTTTTTTTTTGTTGCATATTTGTCACTCTTAAATGTTTAAAATCATCAAATAAATTTTGATATTGAATAAAGACAACCTGAGAAAATACAAAATGCAGTTTTTAAATAATGATTTAATTTATTAAGGGGTAAAAGCTACCCAAACCTACCTGGCCCTGTCTGAAAAAGTAATTGCCCCCCCTTGTTAAAGGAGCAATATGTAAGAAAAGTATGTTGATTAATCATGAAATGTCCCTAATATGTCACCAGACATTAAGGAATGAGGTTAATTTCAAATTCTTATATCACTGATAACAATAGTCCAGCCAGAATATTCTCATTAGAAAAGCAAGGTTGCAGCCCACAACTAATGGTAATGTTGTTATTTTGTGTTTTGGCCTGTTGCACCGCCCTCCACCTATCTCCCAATCACAAAGTCAGTAGCATTTTGGCATCCTGGTTGCCAGTTACCACAGAGCTGCAGCTACCAGCGTTTCGGAGCACAAATGTCTGACGTTACTCAACCTCAAAGGTCTCGTTATGATTCCAAAATACGTTGTGACAAAGTCAGAGACAAAAGAAGGATCTGTATAGGACATGCCTTTGAAAGATGGAGATGGCTGAAAGCAGAGAAGAATTTGAAGACTGACGCTGAAGTTGCTAATTTTCTCCTGGGCAGGCAAGATTCAGCTAAGTTTGGCTAACTTAATTCTATTCAATGTAGGCACGGACTTTTCAAATATTCTCTACAGTCGAATAATGTTATGTATGTTTGTTCATGGTACATTAGCGCGTATGCATCGATTTGACTTGGTAGCAAAATGAGAAATAAAAGCCATGACTCTTCATTGCTAACAATGCATTATTAGTCCGTTTCTCTTGCTTTTTTGCTGAGACGCTGTGGAATCTGTTCCAACGTTGGCGCAGCCATTATGGCAATGTGAAATGTAATTGAGACAGTACATCAGTCAAATGAGTCCTCATTCATTCTTTACGCATATTACAGTATGGACTTTAGTGGGCTATCCACACAGGTGACGAGCCAGTTGACCAATATGACCATTCCTAAAGTTAGTCTTTAGTCTCGATCTTTTCTAAATTGAACTGAACTGAACTGAACACAACCCTGTCAAAGCAAATCATTGGTGATATTGAAACGTAGCCATGTTAGGTCTGTGTAGTAGAGGGTTCTTGCTGGATCCGGCAACCTAGCCGGCAACCTCTCGTTTGGGGGAGAGGAGGAGGGGATGCTGTGCTCTGCACTATTTTGAATGTGATTGCACTAGCAGTTTTGGCTACAAACTTACATTCTGCTCCTTTAAATCATGAATTAACCGAATTTTTTTTGTTCAATTTCACTGGCCACACCCACGCCTAATTACTGGCAGACCTGTAGAATCTAGAAATGACTTAAATAGAACCTGTCTGACAAAGTGAAGAGGTCTAAAAGATCTCAAAAAGCAACACACATCATGCCGCAAACTAAAGAAATTCAAGAGCAGATGAGAAACAAATTTATTGACATCTATCAGCCTGGAAAGGGTTACAAAGCCATTTCTAAGGCTTTGACACTCCAGCAAATCATGGTGAGAGCCATTATCCACAAATGGAGAAAACTTGGAACAATGGTGAACCCTCCCAGGAGTGGCCGGCCTACCAAAATGACTCCAAGACCGCATCAAAGACTCATCCAGGAGGTCACAAAAGAACCCAGAACAACATCTAAAGACGAGTAGGTGTCACTTGCCTCAGTGAAAGTCAGCGTTCATGATTCAACAGTAAAAAAGAAACTGAGCAAAAATGGCATCTGTGGGAGAGCTCCAAGGAAAAATCCACCGCTGACCAAGAAGAACACAAAGGCTAATCTTACATTTTCAAAAATACATCTCGATGATCCCCAAGACTTTTTGGAAAATATTCTGTGGACTGACGAGAAAAAAGTTTAACTTTTTGGAAGGTGTGCATCCCGTTACATCAGGCGTAAACTAACAGCATTTCATAAAAAGAACATCGTACCAAAAGTGAAACATGGTGGTGGTAGTGTGATGGTCTGGGGCTGCTTTGCTGCTTCAGGACCTGGAAGACTTGTCGTAATTGTTGGAACCATGAATTATGCTCTCTACCGGATAATCCTGAATATCCCACCATCAGTTCATGACCACAAGCTCAAGCACACTTTGTCATGATTCTGGGTTTTGATCATGTTTTATGTGCTGGTTTTGTGTTTATGATTATTGTCTTTTATTTTTTCTTTTTGGTTTTTGTAATATTCTGGTTTTTGGTTCATTCCATGTTTCAGTTCCATTGCACTTGTCTCCCCTGTCTTGTGATCTAGTTGGTTCAGTTCATTTTCCCTGTTTGCGTGCCCACTGACTTCGGGTGCTTTAAAGGCAGTCTGGTGTTTAAAACATTTCTTCGTATCTCGTTTTCTCTTGTTTTTTAGAACTCCTGGACCGGAGGTGTTTAAATGTCATAGGCTATTTGGGTGATTCCTGTCCGTATTTCGTTTCTCGCCAATTTTCGTGGTTAGGGTTTGCCTCACGTGATTCTCCCGATGTAATTAGTCTCATTCCCCACAGCTGATCTCTGTATAGCATGTGACCCTTCCTGTGTGTATATTAGGAGTCTTTTCACTCACAGTTCTTGTCAGAACGTTGATCAATATTTCATTGTGCCGAGCTCCTTGTACGCCTTTGATAATTGTTTCTCTTCTACTGGATAGTCCGACCCTGATTTTTGCCTTTCTGGATTTTGACCTATTTTTGTATGACCACGAGTTCTGTGTTTGGATGCCCTGTGTTTGACCATTGGCTTTACCCATCGACTACGACTTTTTGTACCTCTGCCCATCTGTCTTACTGGTTCTGACCCCGGCCTGTCTAGTCGAAACTATTTTTGGATTTTGTATTGCGGCTTGGAAATTCCTGTGTTTTCTGGCTTTGACTCGGACTCCAATAAAGGCATACATTTTTTGGATTACTGTCTCTCGCGAGTGGTTCCTGAACGATACCTCACAACTTACCTATAACTCAATACTGTACATACCTGCTCGAGTTCTACTCTGCTCGCCAAATATGGAAATTACTGCTTGTTTTCTGCTTTGTTAGTTTCCGGAAGTTTCACAGTAGCAAGCAGCAATATTAGCTCAATTCATCCGTACATACTTGCAATGGAAACCAAGTTCAATAATGCAGAGCAAATTATACCGGGTCACCAACAAGTAGCCTTGTCATAGTGTATTTTATGTATAACTCTCCATAATGTTAAAAAAGGTAACAGTAATCGATAACAAGATATCAAACAGCTAAGATTAGCCAGCTAATAATGTGTTGCTAATGTTAGTTCAATCAGGAGAGACTCGAGTGAAATCAGGAAAAATTTATTACGCTTTGAGCATGAGTAAAATTCAATTCAATTCAATCTTTATTTATAGCGCTTTTCATTGACAGGCTGTCACAAAGATGCTTCACTGAGAGAAAAGGGCAGAGCCCAGACTAATCCCTAACCCCCAAATAGCAGGCAAAAAACTCCCTGTAGGGAGAAAAGGCCTCGAACGGTGGTGAGAAAAAACTCCCCAGTGAGAAGAAATCTCAGGAGGAACCCGGCTATAGTAGGGAAGCCCATCCTCCACTGGCTGAATAATACATTGATGGTAAATTAGGGATGAGAGGATCAGGACAGCTGGAAGACAGCAGTCAGAATTAACATGCTTAAATCAGACAAGTCTTCGGCGCTTGGACTCTTCAGGAAGACTCGTAGGGCAGGAGCACGGCTCAGAGCAGCAGCTGGATAATCCCCCGAAGAGTCCAGACACTGGTGGCGGTGGTGGCTGAAGGCTGACGAAGCTGAAGCGGCCGGACGGAAGGTCTGGCGAGAGCAGGTTGGCGTTGGGGAGGAGGAGGGTCAAAGGTGCCAAAGGTGGCTACTTTGAGTCAAAAGTTTAAAATACATTTTGGTTCATAAATTGATTCCATGATTTCTTTTTTTAACTTCAATTGTTAATTTGTTCGATCATGTCTATGCTTTCATTCTAGAGTACTATGAGACATTAAACTGCATAATTTTCAATTAAAAAACTGGAAAAATTGGGGTGTCCTAAAACATTTGACCGGTAGTGTAAGCCGGCATTATTTTGCTGGCGCGCTGTACATTTACTCAACACAGATAACAGATATAAGACAAGAAATATAAGCTTACTGGTTGGTCAACGTATTGGCTCATACCCACCATGCCCTCAGGATAAATGGATGGAGTAGCATCCAGCTTTAATTTGTTTAGGTTTTGTGGCAAAACTGATCTGTTTTATATTTGAATAGTCAAAACAGTGATCTGAAAAAAAAAAATGCCTGCTGCAATCCCAGGTTTTCTCCGGAATGTCATCCAGGACAGTCCAATTTTTCAATATAAATTGCACCAGTATCCCATAGATTTTCTGATCCTTGGGCAAGAAATGAAGGCTCACTATATCTTCTTTGCAATTTCTTGCCTTTTGCAAGAAAAAAAAAACAGAACATGTCTCTGTCTTAGTTTTGAAAACAGTGACAATTAGAATGCAAGATAAAAATGTTGTTGTATAACTGACTTCTCCTCTTTTGCCACCCGTTTTGCCAAAGCATAATAGCCCTGAGGAAAGCATGCAGCACTCAGGAAGTTGGCGGGATTGGTTCCTTTGTTTTGTGATGAAATAAACCATGTCTGCGTGAATAGTTTTTTGAGACTGTCATTCAGTTTCAAAATGGAAATGCTCAGTCATGGTTTTGACTGCGTATTACTCATATGTCTTGTAGCATATAAAAAACACAAAATTGACTCGTTAATAAGGTCAAAAACTTGATTTTAACCTTCTGTCCTCTCCAAATAGTCCTTAGTCCACCTATCCACTACATGTTTACTGAAACAACTCTGGGTAAATTTAAGAAGAGTAAGTGTAATTTTATTTGCTTTTTTTTTTTTTATTTTCAAAATACAAAACCCAAAACCAGTAAAGTTGGCACGTTGTGTAAATTGTAAATAAAAACAGAATACAATGATTTGCAAATCCTTTTCAACCTATATTCAATTGAATACACAGCAAAGACAAGTTACTTAATGTTCGAACAGGTAAACTTTGTAATTTTTTCCAAATATTAGCTCATTTGGAATTTGATGCCTGCAACATGTTTCAAAAAAGCTGGCACAAGTGGCAAAAAAGACAGAGAGATGAGGAATTCTCATCAAACACTTATTTGGAACATCCCACAGGTGAATGGGCTAATTGGGAACAGGTGGGTGCCATGATTGGGTATAAAAGCAGCTTCCCTGAAATGCTCAGTCATTCACAAACAAGGATGGGGCGAGGGTCAGCACTTAGAGAACAAATGCGTGAGCTGATTGTCGAACAGTTTAAAAACAACATTCCTCAACGAGCTATTGCAATAAATTTAGGGATTTCATCGTCTACGGTCCGTAATATCGTCAAAAGGTTCAGAGAATCTGGAGAAATCACTGCACGTAAGCGACAAGGCCGAAAACCAACATTGAATGCCCGTGACCTTCAATCCCTCAGGCGGTACTGCATCAAAAACCGACATCAGTGTGTAAAGGACATCACCACATGGGCTCAGGAACACTTCAGAAAACCACTGTCAGTAAGTACAGTTCATCGCTACGTCTGCAAGTGCAAGTTAAAACTCTACAATGCAAAGCGAAAGCCATTTATCAACAGCACCCAGAAACGCCGCCGGCTTCGCTGGGCCCAAGCTCATCTAAGATGGACTGATGCAAAGTGGAAAAGTGTTCTGTGGTCTGACGAGTCCACATTTCAAATTGTTTTTGGATACTATGGACGTCGTGTCCTCTGGACCGAAGAGGAAAAGAACCATCCAGATTGTTATAGGCGCAAAGTTCAAAAGACAGCATCTGTGATGGTATGGGGGTGTATTAGTGCCCAAGGCATGGGCAACATACACATATGTGAAGGCACCATTAATGCTGAAAGGTACATACAGGTTTTGGAGCAACATATGTTGCCATCCAAGCAACTTCTTTTTCATGGACGCCCCTGCTTATTTCAGCAAGACAATGCCAAGCCACATTCTGCACGTGTTACAAAAGCATGGCTCCGTAGTAAAAGAGTGCGGGTACTAGACCGGCATGCCTGTAGTCCAGGCCTGTCTCCAATTGAAAATGTGTGGTGCATTATGAAGCGTAAAATACGACAACGGAGACCCCGGACTGTTGAACAACTTAAGCTGTACATTAAGCAAGAATGGGAAAGAGTTCCACCTGAAAAGCTTCAAAAATGGGTCTCCTCAGTTCCCAAACGTTTACCGAATGTCGTTAAAAGGAAAGGCGATGTAACACAGTGGTAAAAAGGCCCCTGTGCCAACTTTTTTGCAATGTGTTGCTGCGTTTAAATTCTAAGTTAATGATTATTTGCAAAAAAAAAATAAAGTTTCTCAGTTTGAACATTAACCATCTTGTCTTTGGAGTGTATTCAATTGAATTTAAGTTGAAAAGGATTTGCAAATCATTGTATTCTGGTTTTATCTACGATTTACATAACGTGCCAACTTCACTGGTTTTGGGTTTTGTAAATAAATAAATAAATTCATTCAGTCAGTCTGTTTGTCCGTCTCACTTCTGGAACACCACTGCATTCAATTTCCCCATGGTCTTTGTCACGCCAGCTTGGCCGTGCTCAGTTATGGACATTCTAATCATGCATGTGCGACCTCAGGCCAGGAAGAGTTAAGTACCTTTCGCTTATGGATGCAGAAGCCACTCTTAAAGCTGAGGTCACTAGCCATCGGCCAACAGCTCATGAAGTCCTGTTTCATTTTCTTATGAGTGGCAACAAATTTGAAGCAGCATCATCAATTTCATTTTAACTGACAGGAATGTAATACTCCGCGGCATTATCCTGCAATTTGCGCGGCACCATTATGCAAATCTGTAAAATGCACAACCCCAGGGCCTTGTTCTGAGACCCGTTCCTCTAAAGTCTCACAGCCGTGAAATGGCAGGCAGCCATATCTTCAGGAGATAATCCAATATAGCGGGAAATACTACAAATATTCAAGCCAAGTCCAATTTATGTAGGCCTGCAGCACATCATGCGAACTCAGTGACTCACTAAATCAAGTTTCTTCCTCAAAGGTTTTATTTAATGTGCTTTTGCTGTAACTGCTGTAGGATTCTTCATGTATGGGTTGAATTTTGATTAAGTGCCAGGTATCACACACGTATGAAGACATGCGCGCGCACACGCGCACACACACACATACACACACAAATCCCTCTCCTCTTGCTCAGCTCGCTGGTTTGCATGACAGTGTCTCTGTGCTGTAGTGAATATTACATCCTCCTCAGTGATTCATATCTGAATGGGAGATAGGATCAACTTCTAGGAACTAGATGTACTGTATAAATTTGTCTGTCGAGGGCCATGTGAACCTCCCTTGGAATTCAATGGCCAATAGGTCTTTCCTGCAATAATGCGGTTAAAATAATACTCACCCTCTTAATGATATTCTGTCCGGTTCTGTTTCTAGACATGCAAAGATGGCCACAGAGAGAAGGAAAGATGGAAAGAGATAGATTAAGAGTGATTGTGAGTATGAGTGAAACAGTGAGAGGAAGAGAGAGAGGGAGAGGAAGTGTATCCAAATCTTTTTTTTTTTACATATTCCTCATGTTTATGGTAATTCTGTTCTCCTCACATTTGTATGATTTTGCATTATGTAAATAACTTCCTGTGAGTGGGAATACGCTGAAGGAATATTGAGGAGTGAGTAGGGCACTTGATCACACCATAATTGGCCTGTCCTGTGACTTTGATTTAAAGCAAAAAAAAAACCATATATATATTGTTGTGATCTGTGATTCTGCTGTCATGTTTAAGTTCTGTGCCTGGCTTAGCCATGTATGCTTTTTGTGTATAGTGACCACTGCCTGCCTTATGACTATTCTTAGGATTGTGTTTTGTGTTTTGGTATTTAGATTTCTTGTTTATTTTTCATGTTTCGATCATTTGGTTTCCATGCCATATTTTTATTTCCATGCTTTGCACTTTGTCTCCCCTGTCTTGTCATGTGTGTATCTTTGCTCACGGTCCCTTGTCTTGTGTGCCACTCATTCGGGTGATTTATTGGTTTCTGGGTTTCAATCTTCCTTCATTATCTCGTGTTCTTCCTTCCTCTCTTTTACTGTCTTACTAACACATACTAACAGTTTATTGTTTTTGCTAATTACTAACCACACTAATCTTGTATATTTTTACTAACTTACCAACAAGCACTTGGGATTGTATAGCTGCACATACTAATTGACTAATGATCTCTCAGCAGTCGCTCAATTCTAATCTCCGCCTCCTTGCCTATCCCTAATTATCTCTGCTGCAAGTTTCTGTGGATTTCCACTTATATTTTGTGCTTTCCTTTCCTTTTATCTTGGCACTTTAGCACTCCTTAACCGGAGCTGTTGTTTTGTACTTAGGTTTGTCTTGTGATCCCTGTCTGCGTTTTGGCTACAGCCAAATTCATGTAATTAGTTTATTCCTCATGTGTCTCTCCCTGATCATTGTCACCATTGATTGCACCTGTTCTCCCTGGTCATGTGTTCACCCCGGATGTGTATAGAAGATGTCTGTTTGGTTCACACTCTTGTCAGATCGTTCTCCCTAGTTTTCTTGTGCTACGTTTCTCGCCTCGATTTCTCAGTGTTTATCTTTCTGACTGGATTGCCTGACTTTTGATTTTTGCCTCTGTGTTTTTGGATTACTGTTGCATCTGTGTGTTTTGACCATTTTTCTGCCCGACTACAAGATCTGTTTGCTGGCCTGGCAATGATTCGGATTACGTCCTGTGGATTCTGGCTTGTCTCTCTGATAGTACTATTCCTGTGTACCAGACCCATTTCTGTCCGACTACGATATCTGTGATTGCTGCCCTGGTTTTTGATACTATTTTTGCCCAACTGGATTTCGACTTTTAGATTGTGGACTTTGTACTGTTTTTCGCCCTGCGGGGGTCACCCCCCCCCCTTACCAATAAAACCAAGCTCTACTGCATTTCCTGGTTCTCGCATCTGGTTCCTGATCGCATCCCAATATATGTTGTATCTTTTTATATTAATTCATTAAATATTTTTCTGCGCAGATTTGAAACCGCAAAGTAAGCTTGTCATAATTCAGATATTTTATTGCTTCTGGCAACATAGTGAAATGTCCAGTGTTAATTTTGACTCTCAAATGAGCCCACTGGGAACGCAATTAATGAGTGAATTCATTTCATACGAGAACCATAAGGGCACTCGGTGGAGCGCATACCTTGCGTAATAGCAACGTAATAGCAACCCACCTACAAAATTTATACATATCTGTTCCCTACTTTTTGAGTTATCTTGTACATAGACAGGCAGACAAACCACCGCCGGTAAGAATATAACCTCTTTGGCGGAGGTAATGATTCCTCAGTGGCTAAACAAACGTACCCAGCGACTATTTGTACCAAATGCAGCTGTAGGCTCAGAACGTCAGCAAAGTCTGGCATCTCCTCAGACAACACAGTCCACCATCATTAGGTTTAAGAAAACTAATGTTCCCATAAATCATCATCAGGAGATCCCATGAACAGCCTTGTCACGGGTATTAATTATGTCTCTTGGGAAAGAACAGGCAACTACTTCTTGTGCTTGATTTGCATTTTCCTTTGTTTTCTTTTCATTTCAGATGGGGTACCTCAGGGATGGAGTCTCCTTCCGTTCCAGTATTCCAGAGACGGCTGATTTGGCTGTTGCGGTGGTATACTCCATATTTGGTGAGAGAGCGTGATGTCGAACAGCCCCCTTGAGAAAAAGGCATTAATTGTGGTGGCCAGCTCTTCATATATGTATTATTCAACAGTTAGTTCCGACTGACTAATTTGATCGAACTAGAGGCATTTCCTGAGTGCTGATGATAGAGTACAACATCAATGGGACACATAACAGCAAAATCAGTCCGCTCACAGGTGCTTTAATAACCGTTAATTACACTTTATGTCGACCACAAACTTAGCGGTACATTGTTAGCAGCAGTCAAGTCCCAATATATTTGTGGAATCATTTGCGCTGGTGAAGCCATATAACTGATTAAATAAAAAACCCAGATAGCAAAAGACATTAATTTAATGTTGGATTTTGGTCAGATTGGTTATTTTTGGTTGAGGTTGAAAAATCTATGTTGATTCAATGCTTAACTAGGCTTATGGCGTCGGAGGCGATGGCTGGGGGTATATCCTCGAACGCCCCCAATCCTCCAATTCCCCAATTCTTGAATGGACCTTGAATAGGCTTTCATTTGAACTTAATTTCAGGTCAATCGGTCGAATGGTTCTGAAGATATGGCCAAAATGGTAATTTTCCATCACAAAGCGCCACCTGGTGGCAAAATATTGAACCATACAGGTATGATGTCATCATATGACATGTTGTGAGGTCATGACCTTGCAGTTGCACATAGTTTCATGTCAACTGGAGAAACAGTTCCAAAATGATAGTAAAAATGGTGAATTTTATGTGACAAAGCTCCACCCTGTGACAAAATTTTGAACCAAACAGGTATAATGTCATCGTGCGACACATCCTCGGGTCATGACCTTTCATTTGCACTTGATTTGAGGTCAATCGGACAAATATTTCCAGAGATATGATAAAAACAGTGATTTTTCAGTTTTTGGCCCCTGGTGGCTAATCTAGAAATTGTAAATTGTCCAAAATCAAATCAGTTCTTCCTCTTTATGATTCTACTGTATATGCAAAACTTGGAATTTCTAATTGAAATATTATTGCAGTTATCGTGTTAACATGTAAATCAGTTTTTGGCCCCTGGTGGCCAATCTAGAGATCGTAAATTGTCCAAAATCGAATCAGTTCTTCCTCTTTATGATACTTATGTGCAAAACTTGAAATTTGTAATTGAAATATTACTGAAGTTATCGCGGAACGGTGATTTTTTTCAGTTTTTGGCCCCTGGTGGCCAATCTAGAAATTGTAAATTGTTCAAAATCGAATCAATTCTTCCTCTTTATGATACTTACTTATGTGCAAAATTTGGAATTTGTAATTGAAATATTACTGAAGTTATCGCGTTAAAACATAATATCCCCGGAATGCCATTGGGTGTTCGGGGATATAATTACAGTTACCATTTAAACGTTTGAAAAACTGTTGTTGAATTAATGTAGTATAGATGATGATTTTTCAATGTTGAAATGCCATACAATTAAATGAAATTGTTTCAATGAAGCTGAAGGGGAGGGGGGGAATTGATAGCCAGAAAATTCTCTCAGGTGCTTCCTCCACCTAATGTCATGGTTTGGTCCTGCCGGCAGAAGGCAATAAGCCAGAGGGCACTGGGACCATGTTCCCAAACTAAACTGAAGGGACCCAAATGCACAGACTGAGTAAAATTATAAATAAATATTTAATTAAAGTTAAAAACCAAAGAGGGGAACAGCGGCAACTAACAGGGCTCCAAAACAGACAGAATAAAAACACAGAATGCAGCTGCACTCCCTGTTTGCGAGTGCAGCTCTTTTATCCTCTTAGCAGCACCTCCACTTCAGCCGCAGCTGTGGCTCTTTGAGGTGCAGACAGCTGGAGGGGGGAGGGCCTGCTCCTTTTTGAAGCCTCGCGTGATATTGTTTAAATATAATCACTTTGTATAACATGCTGTTTCAAAGGCTTTTTACCGAATGCACCAGATGTAGAATGAAAGTTCATCGACTATGCAAGTGATGCAGGCAAAAACAGTGGCGACATAAGCTGAAATTTACACAAAGAATTTGAAAAAGTCCATGAATTGCACAGAGCTGGTAGAACTAGCACACAGTCCATTCCCTAGTACAAAAACAATTGAAAAACTTACTATGTATGTACTATATACCCACTCTTCAAAAAGTTAAGAAACACATGCACATAGCTTCCAAGAATTGACCTGTAATGTCAGATGTGATTGCAAGAGTAATGCTGGAGGGAACATATTGAGGAGAGAATGGGTAGCAATGTTTGCTCTGAATTGTTTACCTGAGTTTGTGTTTATGTGGCACCATAGAACTAATTCTCACTCAGATGTCTTATTGTGATGTTACATTGTTGACCAAGGAGCTTAATTCCCCTTGCATCAGGATAATGTGCTTTAGAAAGTACTGTGGCCACGTTTTGCTCGAAAATTAGCAATTCTTGCATGAACGTATTGTGCGTAGTTGTTATAGCTTAGCCATATGCTTGAAACAGGACTGATTAAGTCACTCATGATAAAAGCGTCCTTATTCTGGAGGCATTTAGTGATTGTTTGTTATTACTCCAGTTCTCAGAGTGTTACCTCCATTTATTGTGCATCGGCAAAAGAACGGACGAAAAGTACATCTAAATTCTCCCATTTGCTACTTCCTCGCTCCCTGAACAGGAAGTGGTTGCAGTTCCGCCGTCATACTGGCCATCTCAAAGCTCTTATTTTGGCTGTGTTGTGAAGAGCATGGGGTCAGCTCTGTGGAGCCAGAAGGTGAGGATAAGTGAGAGCGGCCCTCTTGGAAAGACTTTCAGCTGAAAGCCCCAACGTCAATCATTAATGACAGATGCAGATAGCAGATCCAGCAGTGTCGCATCATCAGAAATACAGCAAAATTAGAAATGCTTTGTCGCATTTCATAGGACTGAGGTATAAGCTTTGCGTGAGCCTTTAGAGAAAAATGACAGAAGCAAGGAGGATGTTAAGCCCTGCCGTATATAGAGTGCATTTCAATGCTGGTGCCACCAGGCTCTTCTTTGTTTGCAGTTCTAGTACAGCATATCTGCTTCTCAGCCTTTGCATGTTCAGAAAGTTAATTACTTTTATCAGGCTCTCAATCAACCACTGAGTGTCAGCCTATGATTAGTCAGGTGTATGTTGATCCAGTGCCCCCTGCAACTGCACTGAGTATGTGCAGAGATGGCACATGCTTTATTGATAAGCAAGCTTTTTGATAGTGCTTTTTTTCTGAAATATTCTAGTTAATTTAATGAGCCAATCATGTGTGAATGTTTGGAAAGATAGACTAATTCCAAATCTTAATTATCACTTGTAGTGGCATTTTTTTTCTATCCTAGTAAGAGAATATGCTAATTGAGAGACAATACAGAGTGAAATTATGCAAAATCTTTGTAATCCTTTGGAAACACAGGTAAGACAGCTCTGAGGGAAACATTGAGCTCCTCACATCCTTTAATCCTGCCTCTTTGTGAAAGTGATTAACGATTTTCTGGTTGATTTGCATACCTTTGGAAGAAGAGCATCCCCCATACAGACTGATTACAATAATAATTCAATCTGACCCCATTAGCACATTACCATAGTGACTCTTTTGTTTCTGCTTCAGTAAACACGATTCAAGGCTGTTTTATGCTACACTGCAACAGAGATCCATCCATTTTCTAAACCCGCTTATTCCTCACTAGGGTCACGGGGTGAGCTGCAGCCTATCCCAGCTGACTACGGGCAAAGGCAGGGACCCACCCTGAACATCTTGCCAATCCATCGCAGGGCGCACACACCATTCACAGACCATTCACTCTCACACTCATACCTACGGGCAATGTGGTGTCTCCAATTAGCCTGATGTGCATGTCTTTGGACTGTGGGAGGAAACCGGAGTAAACCCACGCGAACGCGGGGAGAACATGCAAACTCCACACAGAAAGGCCCCAGGCTGGATTCGAACCCACGACCTTCTTGCTGTGAGGCAGCAATGCTAACCACTGTGCCGCTATAGTGGATATAGTGGTAGTGAATCAAGATGGGCAAAGGGCAAAAATGATGGCATTATTCTCAAAATGTCCACACAATCACTGGATAGAGCGGAAAATATCCCTTGTCAAAAAAAAACAAATAAATAAACTAAAATTTCAGCCATGTCACATGGGCCATTCTCTCGTTTCTTTACCCGCCTTACTGCTCACAGAGCTGGAATGACTGAAATGTTTGAAACATTCGTGACTAGACAGTCCGGTTGCTGCGACCACATGGGTGTAGCCCCCGAAAGCCCGCTTCTCCCCTTTTTTGCGCATTATTCGGCCAATGCTGTTGTCATGGCAACCAAAATTGATGGGTGTCATAACTAATAGCAATTCTTACCTTTCTGGCATTTCTAGACTTTTCTTTTGTAATCATAAATGCTCCTAATCAGCATATGGCATACTAAAATGTAAAAGAAATCCATCAGGTGTTGAAACTTATCAATATTCAATTCTCATATATTGTTGATAAAATTCTGACCAATCATTTTCTTCGGTCTGAATGAAATGATTTGCCGAGCTTCCTGTCTGTCATCCGTCGCTGTGCCCCTTCCAGTTGCCTATAGCTGTCACTGCTTGCGAGTCGCGTGCCTCTGGCAGAGCACCAGAGCAGTAGAGACAAAACAGGTCCTCAACAAAGTTAGCCTGCAAATAAAACAGCTGCAACTGCTCCTAGTTATATCCCCGAACACTGAATGGCGTTTCCGGGATTTTATGCTTTTGGTCCGACCGCCACCGCCGCGCCGCCTACATGTTAACTTCAGTAATATTTCAATTAGAAATTTCATGTTTTGCATATAAGTAAGAATCATAAGAGGAAGAACTGATTCGATTTTGGACAATTTACAATTTCTAGATTGGCCACCAGGGGCCAAAAACTGAAAAATCACTGTTTTTATCTCTGGAAATATTTGTCCGATTGACCTAAAATCAAGTGCAAATGAAAGGTCATGACCTGAAGATGTGTCCCACGATGACATTATACCCGTTTGGTTCAAAATTGACACAAGGTGGAGCTTTGTCACACAAAATTCACCATTTGAGGTTTTTAACGAAATGAACCAAGAGCAAACTCCAGTAAAATGCAAAAGGAGGTTTTATTTCGGAAGGGGGAAACCCCCCAACAGAGCTGGCAACAGTACAAAGTCCGCAATCCAAAATCAGAATCCAAAGGGCGAAATCCAGAGTCATACACAGGGCACCAATCACAACAAGAGCACCGTCAACGGTGCATAATACGCCCGTCATGAACATGGATCAGGAAGTGGACAGACAACATCTGGGCCCCATGTGACCTTTGACCTTTGCCAGTGACCTTCACCTTGGAGGGAGGGCCGTAAACATGGTACGCGACAGTCCGCTCAGTGATGGTACATGTGTATGAAATATCATGGATGTATCTCAAGCGGTTGAGAAGTTATGCTCCGGACAAGCCCCATCTAGGCCCCATGTGACCTTTGACCTTTGCCAGTGACCTTGACCGGGTGAACGAAATCATGGTGCGTGACACAGCGCCTAGTGATGGTGCACGTGTATGTGAAGTATCACGAATGTAGCTCAAGCAGCTCAGGAGTTATGCCCCGGACAAGAAATTGCTAACAGACAACAGACGGACGGACAGGGGTGATGACATAATACGTCCCGTCTTGAGACGGGCATATAATAATAAAAAGTGTAGTCAGACATAAGAGGTCAAAAAGCAAGAATGCGGCAAAAGTACAGGAAATAGGCAAAGCTCGATATCAAGGACGGTCCAGTCAGAAAGATAAATCACAATGAATCGAGACGAAAAAACACAGGAGACAAGGAAGAACGATCTGACAAAAAAGCGAACCAAACAGACATCTTATATACACATTCGGGAGAACACATGATCAGGGAGAACAGGTGCAATCAATGGAAACAATGATCAGGGAGTGACACATGAGGAATTAACTAATTACATGAATTAAACAGTAATCAAAACGTAGACTGGGATCACGAGACAAACCTATGAACAGAACAACAGCTCCGGTCAAGGAGTAATAAAGTGCATAGTAAAAAAAAAGGAAAGAGCAAAGTAAATGTGGAGATCCACAGAAAGTTGCAGCAGAGATGATTAGGGATTGGCAAGGAGGTGGAGACTAGAATTGGGCGACTGCTGAGAGATCGTTAGTCAATTAGTATGTGCAGCTATACAATCCCGAGTGTATGTTAGTAAGTTAGTAAAAATATACAATGTTAATCTGGGTTAGTAATTAATTGAAAACAACAAACTGTTAGTATGGTTAGTAGATAGCAAAAGAGAGAGGAAGGAAGAACACGAGATAATGAAGGAAGATTGAAAACCCAGAAACCAATAAATCACCCGAATGAGTGCACACAAGACAAGGGACCGTGGGCAAAGACCTACATAAGACAAGACTGGGTAGACGAAGTGCAATGCATGGAAACTGAAGCATGGCTATGAATACTATGAACATGAAAAATAATAAAACATGAAAATCCAAATACTAATACACAATACACAAGAATCATCAGACATGAGCAATGGTCAAGAATGCGCAGATCAATCTAACATGGCACAAGGCCAGGCACAGAACTTAAACATGGACATGGCAGAAACGGAATCACGACACCATTTTTGCCATATCTTTGGAACCATTTGTCCAATTGACATGAAACTGTGTGCAACTGCAAGGTCATGACCTCACAACATGTCACATTATGACATCATACCTGTATGGTTCAATATTTTGCCAACAGGCGGCGCTTTGTGATGGAAAATTACCATTTTGGCCATATCTTCAGAACCATTTGTCCGATTGACCTAAAATTAAGTTCAAATGAAAGTCTATTCAAGGTCTATTCAAGGATTGGGGAATTGGAGGATTGGGGGCATTCGGGGATATACCCCAAGCCGTCGCCTCTGACGGCATAAGCCTAGTTTAATGACTAATGTTAGCGGGACAATTCTGGCGAAGTAAGTCGTTATGACAGCAGTTTTGCACGAAAATACGTATAAATTCTGCTGAAAAATGACGCATTTGACTGTAAACAAACAGGTGCTGAAATGCTATAATTACTATAATAACGTTAATGGTAGTTCGTCGGAGATTACGAGGGCATTTTATTTTATACCACATATAGAATTGAATATTATGTAATTACTGTTGGTCAGTTTTCACTAACCGGTGTACAGCATCCACAAAGAGATGTCTACTGATGCAGACATGGCGGCAACGGCGGAGACGACAAGCCTTCTTTGTCTGGGGGCTACAATAAATACGTGCAGTTATGGCTGACCTCATGAGACAGATTCAACACATTTGATTTCTCCTTTCAGACATTGCTACCATTATTGTGATCATGTGACATCGTCTCCTTAGGTAGTCATTGCTGCAGCTGCGGCCACATTTTCGAGTATTTGAAAGGGTGAAGCCAAGTTACTTTATGTGGTGATGATAAAGTGCCCTCATAATAAATATTAGACACAAAAATAAGCAAATTGCTCAGAATCAATGTTTATTTTTTTTAAAATTGCCCAACACTCAAAAAAAAAAAAGAAAAGATAAATAAAACTCAGATTTTAACTTTGGAATTACCCAATATTGGGCACCAAGCATTATCACTGAAAATGGTCTGTCGTAAAAACAGTCAAGCCCATTATTTTACTCAGCTACTTGATATCATTCATGCCAGTTCAAATCACTTTCATTTTGCATTCATTAACTGGAATATTACAAAGTGTCTGCTCTTTTTTCAGACCATTCCCAAAGGGCTTTCATCAAAATTCTCTCTGATGGCTGTACCAGAGTGGAATTTGTTTTTACTGAGGCATTTCAGTGTAGTGATTGTGTAGAAGTTCATTGTTTACTAGAAATTTGTTGGCAAAACTTCCATGGCATATCTCAGTGAGAATTGATCATGAATGCATACAAGCAGGACTTATGGTCTCGTTGAAGTAATATTGAGAACTCGAGTTGCAAATTTTACAACGGAAATGTCTGTTTATGCATCCAGATCTTGAACCCCTATTCATGCAAAAGAATAAGGCAGATTTATCTAGGGGAAATTGATAGTTACAATGATTTTTAAAAATATTTTGCCTACCCAAGAATACAGGAATTCACTCATGTATTTCAAACAGAATAAATCAGCGTAGTGCCTGGGCTGTAACTACTTATGGGACTCAAGGCCGCAGCCCAGATATGCAGGTGGTGAACTGCTCTGGAATCCTGGCCGTGGCATATTTGTCTGACAGCTCAAAGTTTTTTGCTTGGCTGGCAGGATAAGCACGCACAACCCTCGGGAGGCATGTGTCTGGCATTCAGCAGCTCAGCTAGAACTAAATGCATCTCACGCCATTGGTCAGATGCTCAACTGCATGTATTTTCTCCCTGGAGGTCGATGGGGGGAGCTCTCGCTTTGGCTGAACCTGTGGCGTCGCTTTTGCAGACAAAGTCTCATGCCTACATTTTCTGGCTGATTGCCCGATCTGGATCTCCTGTCTCGCTGACAGATGCATTTCTGAATCATTGCCAAATGCTCTACATTCATGTGGCAAGTCGCAGTAAATCTTTAGTCTTTCCCCTATTGACGTTGCTTTACTGCCTTCATACATTTGGTATGAGACTGAAATTGTATGTAAATGAAGTATCGTTCTCCCAGTGTGTGCAGTTTATTTTCAATTCCATGTGTGGAAAGGTGACAAATTAAATCAAAAACAAACATAAAGTATTGGATTATCCTTCAACTCGTCAGTCTGTTTCTTTTTTATACATCTCTGTTGATCACTGGCTTTACAGAACTGAACACTGAAATGGGAGATATCTGCACTATCAGAGAGGATAAAGCCCTTTGTGCAGAATACAAATTATGCCAATTTTTTCCTGTTATGCATGAGCCTATTTAGGCTTTATAAGTCAGTATTTGTGTCACAGAGACTCTGGAAATTTATTCCGGTGAAAAAAGACATTTGTCAATTTAATTACAGACTTATTTACAAATTAAATTTCGTAATTTACGGCAGCTGGCGTCTATATCTGCGCAAACGGGTTGATCTGTGTCTCCATGTGTATCACGGTAAGTGAGTTATCATCTTTTTATCAAATATATGATTTCAAACTCAATTTCTGACCCTATTCACTGATGTTTTTTCCTATAAATTGCCCGCTGATGTCACTTTATGCCTCGTTCTCATTGAAAAGCTTTTTGGTTGAAGCTACTGCAATCCATGTCAAAAAAACCCTTCTCTCAAGGCCTCTTGGATCTTCTCCTCTTGCTGTATTGATCTGCGATCGAAGATCAGGTGGGCCTGCTCAGCATTTTTTACAGAACATAATCGTTTGTTCTTTTCTTTATTTCATCATTTAGACAACCTGCATGGAAGCATCTGGATTTGTAATGTCTCTCCACAAATTGATTGGGGCTCGTCCTTGTCACTCATCTGTTCGTAAGGCTGATTGGAACTCTAAATCGCCCACAGACATGAGCAACTGAGTGAACATTGCGATTGCGATTCAGTTCCTAAAAGCGCTTAGAGAAGTACAAAGTATGACGCGATTAAGCCATAAAATAATGTGCTGAAAGTCAAAGACAAATATTTTTTGGTAAATTTCTTGCAGGCATTTGCTCCTTATTTGGCAACAGTCTGTTGCTGTATGCTTCCTATAAGAAGAGGCACCTGCTGAAGGCTGCGGAGTATTTCATCATAAACTTGGCCGTCAGTGACTTGGGGTTGACTTTGAGTCTGTGCCCGCTGGCTGTGTCTTCCAGCATTTTCCACAGGTAAACTAAAAAAACAAATGAATTTCAGCAAATGTCTTTTTTTTTACGGCAATACTGAATTTAACTTTCAAAAAACCAACCCACACAACATGCTTCCAGCAGATGCCATTACATTCACGTGATATACTGTATACTGTATGTGATTGCAAAACCAGTTATTTCACAAAATGACTAAACATTTCAGTCATTTCACGAAATAGCTAGCGCTAAACTTCAGTCATTTCATGAAATGTCTGGTTTCACAATCTGACTGTAACATACAGTGCCAGTCAAAAGTTTGGACACACTTTGCTAATGTCACGGCACTCTGTTTTTTGAGAAATTTAAATGGCTTAACTTCGCTATATAATCTCAAATGGAGTACCGCGAGAGGTAAACAGAAATATAAAGAGAATAATTTACTTGTTTAAATAGAGGTCAAAGTTTTGGAACTCTCAAAGAAGCCATATTTTGCAAAGTAAACAGACAGACAAGCTCTTTCCATTTTCCAACCGGCGAGTCAAGCTATTATGGAACTTATGGGGCAAAAAGGTTGATGAAAATCAAACCGCAAGTGCAGCATATCTAAGGGAACTTAGACAGAGCTGTGCGGCACCAAACTCACTATAGCCATAAGATTGCCCTTATTAAAGATACATAGTGAGTATGCTCAGCAGATATGACAATAAGTGCTGGTTAGTTTGATGGATTTAAGAATTAGATTTTTTTTCCCAAAGTAATGAGTGCTTATTTCTTTATTTAACATGCAGTGTAAGAAAAATATCAGTATGTCCAAAAGTTTGACTGGTACTGCATATGCTGCTGCACCTTAGACCAGTAGCGCAGTATCAGCAATTTACAACAACTTTCCATTCAGAAATGCAATCGAAAACCAGCTGATGCTACGAAGACCAGAGGTCTCGATAATATTTATGAAAATTTGATTGAACAGCACTGTATCGCCAGTTTGCAAGTAGAGTTTGGCGTAATTCCCAATTTTTCTTCTGTCTAGGTGGCTGTATGGTGAAACGATGTGTGTCATCTATGCTTTCTGTGGGGTGCTGTTTGGGATCTGCAGTCTGATGACACTGACAATACTGAGTATCGTGTGCTGTCTGAAAGTGTGCTATCCTCTGTATGGTAAGCTTATCTGAATTATATGCATACGGTGTAAAAACTAATAAAAAAACTAATAAAAACTAACTGAGTGCTTTATAGGGGACAAGATTATCTATAGCCAGTGGCGGTTTTACACGGGGGCCTACAGGGGCCTGTGCTCCCCTGCCGATGTCCTGTGCTCCCGTGCTGGCTCCTGTGCTGACTGAATAATAAAATTATACTGTATATTTTTTTATGCGCTAGCGCCAAAATTGGACCTAATGTCACTCAACATTCTACACGGACTGATTAGAGCGACGCACCAAAGTGTGTTGGCTTCCTGCGTTTGCTTTCACTGACCTCAATACGTTGGCTGGGATTTGAATATGAGCGTGGCAGCCAACAAGAACAACCTGTTGCAAGAGACGAAGGTTCGCTAAACGACTGCTCCTTATAAAGTAATTTGTTGTTGACGTGGCCGTGTTACTGTTCTTCCCCATTCCGGCAACGAAAGCTTGTTGTCAAGTTTGTAAATGTCTCTTAGAATTACGTTTCAAATGACACTCGGCAAAGTACTTATGAAAAGTTTCACACGATGGTGCGATGTTAACCACTAACCTCATCTGACTAGGCTGTTCCATTTTGAAAAATAATAGGCTACGAAGTAAAGTAATCTACAGTAGCCTATCTGCCCGTGCTAAGTAGGGATGGTTATTTGTGAGATGAGATGTTTGCATCGCTGTACATTTTTTTCTTCTTCTGAGACTGTCATGAATCGAGGAAGGGATATCGCCTCCCTTTTTTGCCCGAGTAAAAAAAAAAAAAAATGGAAATGGCACATTGTGTCTGAGAGAGTGGAGGGTATGCGTATATATGTATGTTTTATGATTATGTTGATTACTTGTTTCATTGTGATTACAGTAACTAGAACCAGTTGTTTTGTTAGTACTATTTTGTTACATTTGTATGAATAAACACCTTTTCAAAACTAGCTTCAATCCACAGATAGCCTACTTTATACTGTATATTTGTAACTTTTATTTATGTTTGAATAACTATCACTCCTCAAATACCAGATCCTTCTAAGTACTGTAGCTCTGTCTGTCACTAATTAAAGTCAGCATGACATGCACACCTGTGTGAGCTGCTATGTATTCAGGCGCTGGCAGCATATTTTGTAAATAAGCGTGAAGACTGGACTCTCAAGTCAGTGGGCATGAATACAGATGAGTTTGTACAAATGTTACTTGTGTGCTGTGGTTCTGATTGGCCCACTAACTGAAGAGGAATTTTGTTTTCTAAGAACGAGTCGCCCATTCTTTAGGCCATAAGCCATTTGATTTGTCTGATACTTCACACTTTATTATGTTGTATTTTATTTTCCATTTTTGATGGCCAGTCAATGCATTTTTTCTTCATGAAGAAATCTTCAGCATGATTTTATAGGCTAAAGCAAAACAGACGTTTTTAATGCTTTAATATAATTTTTGTTGCTTTTTAAAAGTATTTTGGGCATTTTGCCTTTACTCACTCAGGAAAGTTTAGAGAGGCAGGGAGTGAGTGGTGTTGCAGCACGTCTTAGCTGCAGGCCCATGTCCAAGGCCATCATTGTTGTTTTTAATGTGCCCCTCTGATTAAACACTGGCCCCACCTGGGCCCCCCCCCCCACTGAAATTTGTCTAGAACCGCCACTGTCTATAGCCACAAGCAAATAAAAACTATTGAAATATCAGCCCATGTTTTATTTGGAGAACAAGCTTACCAACACCATAAAAAATTAGAGGACGTATGAGAGTACTTTATTGGGAACAGGTTTACCTATAGCTGCTGGTAAATAAGAACTGAAAGTAGTATAGGCCAATGTCTGATTTAGGAAACAAGTTTACCATCACCCATGGGTATAAAAAAACTGTAAGAAGTCTGTGTGTGCTTTAGGGAACAAGTTCACCCACAGCCACGGGTGCCTGTTGGTGGCGTGCGCGTGGGCCTACGCTCTGGTTTTTGCCTGCTCGCCTCTGGCCCACTGGGGGATGTACGGGCTGGAGCCATACGGCACGGCGTGCTGCATCGACTGGTACTCCTCTAACACCGAGCCTGTGGCCAAGTCCTACACCGTGGTGCTCTTCTTCTTCTGCTACATCCTGCCGTGCGGGGTCATGGTGGCATCCTACGCCCAGGTCCTGGCCGCAGTCCGCCGATCGCACCGGACCATGGAGCAGCACGTCTCCACCCAGTCCCGGCTCATCAACATCCAGACCATCATAGTCAAGGTGAGCCATTTTACAGAAGAAGAAAACTGTGTTGTTCTAATTGTCGAAGAAAGTGCCTACGGTAAGGCACGGTTTATTTTACGCCACATGGAAGGAATTCATTGCCCACATCATAACTCATTGGACTGTGAATTTTATTTAGTAATTTAATTTTGATCAAGCTTGAAAAGACACAATGACAATGAGTTTTAACTGCAGACAGTCAGCTTTAATTTGAATGTGTTTTCTTCTGTATTGAATGAACCATTCTGCAATGACAACCTTTTGTACACAGTCCCACTCATTTTTGGGAACATTAAAAATATCGGACAGTTTAACTCAATGTAGAATAAAGTAATCATTTTTAACCCTTGGTGGGATGCCTAGGTTTTTGACACATAGACATGGGTATGTTCCTTAGTGATTCTCTACCATCCTCAGCTCCTGCTCAGTTTGGGAATATTTTGCCTTCCGAATCCTCTTCAGCATGCGAACTGCACGTTCAGTTGGATGCAGATTTAGAGATTGACGGGGACAACAGGAACCAAATAACTAAAAATGTGTCTCTGTCAAATGAGTTATGGTGCTTATTGTGTATACTTTACATTTTGCAACAAACCTACTTCAGCCATTCAATTTTGCTCTAGCCATGCTCAAATTCTTTTTGTTGCACTAAATAAATTTTAAAGCTAAATATTTGCATCATATGGATGGGTAAAATCATTTGTATTTAACTCCTGACAAATTAGCTGACGCTAACAGAGCCGTGAGTCTTGAAAGGTTTTTCCTTCAGTGTCCAAAACTTGCACAGAAATTAACCAAAAAAATAAATAAAACAAAAGTGCTAAAATCAGGAAAGCCATGGAAACTGGGTAACAGAACCATCAAAAACCGCGCTGACACCTGAATAACTGCACCAAACTGCCCCCCAATCCCATTCCATGTGCTCACACACACACACACGCGCGTGCGCACGCACGCTCACACACTCACTATAGGAATGACGGGATTTAGTTTCCAGTTAATGGCTCACCTCTGTGTCAAATACATAGACGTGCACAGTGAAGGAAAGTCAAAACATGACTTGGTGTAACAGGAGCTCAGTGTGTTGGGAACGGCTGACAGCAATGAAAAGTGCTATTGCCTTAATGCTCTGAGATGGAAATAAGGAGTATCACCAATACGAAAAAAATGCCCGGATGTAGCGCTTTCGGCAAAATGTCTTGCAATATCCAGTCCGCGCGTATTTTTAATGCACTGGTGAGATCATGTATATTGTTTATCATGAGCCACATACAGTCTGATGTATGCACGCATAAATATATAGTTATGGTGCATATAAGTCTCTCATCCAGGGGCATTTCTCAAGTTTTTTCTGCTTATTTTTGTTCGACGAACACATGGCAGCTTCACTGTTACAACCCATTGCCTGAATGACTACAGTTTAGTGACTGTTGGGCTCTGCAGAGACCGGAAGCAACTGGGTTACCGAAATATCCCATAATGCATCTGAAACGGGGCACGAACGCAACATCCGGGCATTTTTTTTCGTATTGGCGATACCCTCAATTGCCTTGTTTAATACGCAATGTGAGATGGTTGTCTCTTTTTCTTTGTATGTTTATACCCCGGTCCCACCTGGAAAGCGATCTTGATAGCGGGGACAAATATTTATTCCGGTGACATAATATTTATTGGGCTTTTTAAACAGACATGAATTTAGTTAAGTCCTTGACAAAACTGAGTTTTGTCTTTAAAAATTTAATTTAGTCCTGGGTAAAGCTTATTCAGCTTTATTCACAGCTTCCGAGTGGATTTTTACCTCACCTTTTTTATCGTAAAATTCTGATTCTGCTGGGTATTTTCTGAATGCATCAGTCGAGGACTGCAATGTTAAATGCAATGCAGCGAAAATAAAAAAATTAGTCCTAACAAGTAATATTGTTGAACAGTATTGTATTTTGACAAAAATCACAATTAATTTTTTTTTTTTTGCCTGATAGAACGAGAATACTGCTTATGAGGTTAGACTAGTGTAATGAATTTTGAGAGTTGCCTTTGGATTAAGTACATTTTGCGAAGGTCAACTTAAGAAAAGCTGATATTTTCTCATTTTCGGAGGATAAAATGTAATCTGTAGCCTCATTACTGGATCAGAACACTTGATGAAAAGATAGTGGTTCTCGCAGGGCCGGAATTGATCTTTCAGACATCTTAATTTCTGCTGACAGTTGCACAGTTGTGCTGTCAAAGCTCAATATAAGCTCTACTCCGTAAACATGCAAAAATGAATTAGAGCTGAGTGGCTAGTCCTTTGAAGAGTCGCGGTTTGAGCTCCTGCTGTTAAACGGGTGGGTAGAAGAGAAGGAAGGGGTTTGGGGATTTATCGATGCATCATTAGGCAGAATATTAGTTTAATCAAAGACATGAGCAATCTGGCAGGAGTTGTGGCCGCTTCAATCGCAGCGGTGTCCTCCTCCAGTGTGCGTGTTTTCAGTATTGACCATCTCAGCCCTGAACCATGTACTCTATACAGCCTGTTAGGGGGGATTTGCTGTGTGTTTTGAGTCAGATATCATTGCCAGCATCAGTGATTCATTAGGGTTTGATCATCCTTTTGTTTATTAGAATTGAGTGGAAGTTCACAGCTGTGTAGCTGCTGAGCAGTATCAGAAATGGCAGTGATGGCTGTAAACCTTGATTTGTTTTCATCTGAGGTGCACACATTCACTCTTTATTTTATTTGTGTTGTCTTTTTTGAAACCTTGTCCTTTTTTTAGATTTCCTAAGTGATACTGATAATAAATTCTGTTTGATGGACGTAATATTGGACTTTGCCGTCAGTTGTTTCAGACAATTTGAAGCAACATTTGATATGTTTCTGCTTGTTTTGACAAAAAAAAGAAGTCATCCTAATCACTATTCCTTACAATCCCACAATTCTGAAGAATTTTATTCGATCTGGAAGGTCATCTGGATCACCACTAAAATGTAATGTATTGTTTCTTGAGCCTTACTAATCATTGTCTGTTCATATTTTTCTGAGTAAGGTTGTAAACAGACAGAAAAACTGACAAGAAGACGCAGTTGTAGTCTGATTGCTAGCTGAAATTTCACCCTTCCAAGTCAGTCACTTTGGCCTGTTTCTTTCTTTGACTTTGACATGCATTAGTATCACCAAAAACAGTAGGTGAATGGGTACGATGTTGGACTTTGTGTAGTTTGACAATGTTTGGTCCCGAATTCTGAGTGCAAGGTTGTCCACCAACAGGCAAACAAATTGACAAACAAATAAAATCAGTCTAAGGTCTGACAATTTCAAAACTTCTCATTGTGATCCAGAGCAGAATGTCAATGACACTAGTCCGTTATACTAGTTGATATGTATGTTATAAATGTGTGATATGCAGTTTTCGGATCACTTCTGATATATTTGAAGCGAACAGAAGGGTTGCCGTTGAGTTTGACCTTCTAAGGTCACTCGAAGGTCACGGTCATTGCGCCATTAGATTCCCCATGCATAATTTCCTTTCAGTGGTCAATAGTAACTATGGGTCTATCTTGCACCGTTTGGCCACCAGAGCACTCTGAAAAATGGTGATGCTGAGTTTGACCTTCCTAGGTCACTTGAAGGTCAAGGTCATTGTGCCATTAGATTCCCCATGCATAATTTCCTATTAGTGATCAGTAGTAACTATGGGCCTATCTTGCACCGATTAGCTGCTGGAGCACTCTGAAAATGGTGGTGTTGAGTTTGACCTTTTCAGGTCACTTGAAGGTCAAGGTCACCATGCCAAGAGAATTGTCAAACCCAACTTACTAATAGTTAATGATGGTAACTGCTTGGCTATCTTCGATATGCAAGGCTGCCATGATATGTTTCTGAATGCAAATGGGCATCCAGCGTGTTTGTGTGTGATCCAGAAAGCACATCAAAAATCTGGAACTTACGTTGAAAAATGATAAACGGAGATGGCTTACACCAAATTTGGTGTCAATATACCTAAAATTTAAATCAGCAATCAATTTCAAAGAAAAAAAATTTACAGGTTTTTCATCTGCCAGATCCGGATCGTGATCCAGATCGAGCTCAAACTGTCCATGAGTGTTGATATGACTGACGTGCAGCGATGCGCTGATGTTGAAATGATTCCTGATGTTTTTGAGTGGGTTATTGAAGAGAATGCAAAAAGTCATCCAACTGATCACTTTTTTCGGAGGGGTACCCAACATTTTGGACTGTTGCGCACGATCCAGACATCGCACCTCAAAACCCAGAACTTTTGAACAGATATGAATGGAGATGGCCTACACCAAATTTGGTGTCAGTAGAATTAAAATTAAGATCAGGATTGACTTTCAAGAATGGCCACAATTTTATAGGTTTTTCAATCCGGAAAATTTGGGATTGTGATCCGTATCCGAGTCAAACTGTCCACGATTGTTGATCTCAGTGTGGTGCTATAGTGAGTTGATGTTGAAGTGATTTCTGATGTTTTTGACTGTGTTAGTGAGGAAAATGTCAAAAAGTGCCCTATCTCCCAATGTTAACAAAATCTTTACAGTTCTCCAGAATCCAGAATTTGATTCAGATCTTCACCAAAATCTAATCACCTCTTCTGAGGTGAGGTACCATTGTACTGTAAAAATTTCAGGACAATATGACAAAAATTGTGACCTGTAGAGCGTGAACAAGCAGACGGACAAAAATGATGACCGACATACTTTCTGTAATTGTGCGTTCAGGAACTACAGGCGAGTACCAAAATTCCAAAAAAACGTAAGCCTTTATGACAGAGAGGGTCAAAACCAGAAAACACAAGAATTGCCAGGCCACAGTTAAAATCCATAAACGAAGTCAATAAACAGGCAGGGGTTAAAACCAGAGAAGCAGATGTGTAATGGTATATGAGACAGTAATCTAAAAATCATAGTCAAAAATCCAGAAGGGTAGATCATGCACAGGGCGTCAATAAAAAGAATCATGGTCATACAGAAAAGGGGTCAAAATCCAGAAAGTAGCAAACCAGAACAAGAGGGGGCGAGGCAATCTCAAGGTCGTACAAAAAAGTGTCGTGATTAGAAGCAATGATCAAAAGGCATACGAGGCTCTCTGCAATTGTGAAAATTGATCAACGTTCTGACAAGGTAAAGGCTGCAGTGAAAACACCAGAGGAAAGTCACATGCTATGCAGGGCTAGGTGAATTGGATAAGGACTAATTGCAAAGGGAAATATTCACGGGGAAGTCCTTAACACAATAATTGGCAAGTGCCAAGACATGGACAGGATTCACAGAGACAACCTATGACAGATAAACGGCTCCGGTCAAGAAGTTCTACGTGCACAGATCAAGGAGTGCAGGGTAGCAACTAAGCACATGTGGAAGATTTCACAGAAGCACAGGGAGATACAGGGAAAAGGGGCGGAGACTAGAACAGGGCGAGTGCTGAGTTTGCGTTAGCAGTAATTAGTAGCGGTACAACTTTACAGATTTACCCAAGAGCTTGTTAGCTAGTTAGTAGTATGTACATGGGTTAGATAGCTTAGTAAGTATAACACAACATATAAATGTTCGTATTATTAGTAATCAAGGAAAGCAGAGTGAAGGAAGTAAACGAGAATTGAAGTAATAATGTCAAACACCAGAAACCACTGCAATCACGTGACGCATGTGGGCACGCAGACTGGGAGGACGGAATGTACCATACTGATCACAAGACAGGGGTGACAATAGTGCAATGAATACAGAAATGGCATGAACAGAAAAACCAGGATATACAATAAACAAAATCAATAAATAAAAGACATGGCCAAAACCCAGAATCATGACACTTTCAAAGTTTTCGAAAGTAACAGCTGACCAGTTGACCAACAAACACGGCCAAAAACATAACCTTCCTTGGCAAAAATGCAAGAATAGGTCAAAACCTAGTTTATAGCTTGACTGTTTATAGTCATCATACAAAATTGTGCATAATTTGTAACAGGGATAGTTAGTGACACAGTCTGAAATGCATATTCCTACACTATGTTGGCAACTGCTGACAATGTCGAATACCGTGGATCCACTGTCAATGCCCCCTGATGTTGTAATAGAAATGGTTTATGCCAAATCAGTTTGGTAGAGTAATGGCCAACAGAAAAAGTACAGAAGGCCTGCCGACCAATGGTCTGACTTCATCACACGCTTGCTCACTCACTCCGCCAAGGACATCTGCGAATGTAAACAACAGTGTATTGGAGCATTCAGAATGTTCAGGCACGATTGAATGAATATTTAGACCTATTCGCACAAATATTCAGGCCCATTCACATTTTTTCCATTACAGCACAGCTGTTTGGTATTTCTAGTGTGTCAGACATTTGTCAGTCCTGTTCTAGGCAAAAATATCTCTCTCCCGTTCCAGCTCAGCGTGGCCGTGTGCATTGGCTTCTTCACAGCCTGGAGTCCTTACGCAGTGGTGTCCATGTGGGCCGCCTTTGGCCACATCGAGAACATCCCCCCGCTGGCTTTCGCCTTGCCCGCTCTGTTCGCCAAGTCCTCCACCCTGTACAACCCCGCCATCTACCTGCTTCTGCGGCCTAACTTTCGCAAAGTGATGCGGCATGACATGGCCGTCCTGCAGAGCTTCTGTCTGAGGGGCTGTCTCTGCTCCAAGAGGCTGCCCAAGTGCGACAACAATACTATCGTCAAGGTTAGCGCCGAGATCATTACCCCTCCCCTCCCACTTTCACCACTGCGACTACAGCCTGTGTGAGTCTGTTTTTGTGTGTAAATGTGAGACTGAGTGCGCGTTTCATTACACTCTGCCAAAGAGGTTATGTTTTTTCCAGCGTTTGTTTTTTGTATGTTTTTGCCAGCGGTCTGTCTGTCTGTCTGTTCGTCTGTCTGTGTACACCGCAAAGTAATGAACAGATATCTCTGAAATTTTGTAGGTTGGTTTTAATTACATCAGGAATGGACCCTATTGATTTTGACCGCGATCTGTCAAGCAATATGGCCTCCACAGTTGCCGTCCTGAAATTATATGTTGCAGTCTCCTTAAATTTCTCATTAGTCATGTTCACTCAGCAAGATTTCAACTGTGCTGCCTTGATGGGGGCCTGCAGTCTGAGCGTGCCTCTAGTTTCTTGAATCTTTTGCTGCGTAAAATGTTATTACAGAAGGTAAAATGTGGAAAAATGGTGAATCACCTGCAAAGTACAATAAAAGTAGTTTTACAGCAGCTGTAAAGCCCCACCCCCTCAACACACTCACACATGCACACACACTCTATTCCCTCATTATTAGCAGCTACATGCAATATATATTGCAGTGAGGAATTAGACCTCTTTTACAGCAAAAAAAAAAAGAAAAACTAGCACTCAGTACTGTATACCCCCTTGCCGTGCCTTGCTGGTGGGCAAGCCTGACCTTCGACCTACGAAAAATCTGGCCAAAATAGAAACTATGACCTTGACATCAAAAAGGCCTCTGGAGACACCCAATATGCATGACCTGTTTAAATATGAAGGCTGTCTCTACAACGGTTCAACAGCTAGAGGAGTGGCAATCAATAGGAAGACAGACATGCAGGCATCTGACAGACAGCGAGCCGGGAGCAACGACAGTACCCTGTCGGCTTGAATTGCAGAGGAGGTAAAAAACTAAAACTAGAATTCTAAATTTTAATGTGAGATATTGCCAGTGTTTTACCTGTAGTTGGAAGGCCTCTGCCTCACGTATCTTATCACTCTGTTATTCTCTGTGAAAGCACTAATGCGAAGCTTTCTTCACCGAATGTAAAGGCAATTAAACTAATAAAGTTTGTGAATGCTGACAGGGGAAAAATTTTCTTTCATGATGTGTCAAGTTTGGCATACAACTTTGCAGTTCAGCTGTGAAAGAATAATGCATTGATTGTAAGTCCTACTTTCATGAAGTGTGCACGTTATTCAACTGGGGAATGTGCACATATCGTTCCATTTTTGCCAGACAGAAGATCCAACCTGCCCCGAACACTTTAGATTGATGAATGATTAAGGGTTGTGTGTCGAGCTGATTTGGCACATATAGGTGTTTCAGAAGGGCTGACCAGTGCCATACAGAACAATGACTACTGTGCTATTTCTCCAGCAGGAAAGAGGCTCGTCTAAACAAAAACAGACCCGGAAGACCCTGCGGACCACCAAGAAAACCATCCGCGTGTTTATGCGAGGGAAAAGAAACACAGAAATCGACTGCATGGAGATAACCCTCGAAACAATACCAGTGCAAACCAAAGCAGCCTGGCAGTAAAACCTTGTCTGAGCTCAAATTTATCTGACATCAGTTGGCGTTTTTTTTTTCTATATAACTATGTTTTTAAAAATAACAGAGTTCAGACATTTTTTCATCAGGGGTGATGGAATTTTATTTATTTATTTACTTTTTGCATATTATTGACTATATTAAATGTCTATTTATGTGGGTGTCATTATCAGTACAGGTGCCTGTCAGTGCAATCAAATCTATCAGGGTTATTTCTATCAACTTCAGGTATACTCTTAGCACTGTCCTGCTGTGAGAGAGATATTTTCCAGTCCAGAGATTTACTGAAATCAGCTGATTAGCCTATGGAACATTCTCTCTGCTTGTGAAATCTTGTGCTGTAAATTAATGGTCTGATAAACTGTTCTTAAAGGTTAATCCTGTCAGGGATTTTCTATGTTTATTTAACTCTGTAAAGAAGTAGGTTGGGGAAAAATAGGGAGAAGAATAAGCTGAGAAATCTAAGAGAGAGAGAGAGAGAGAGAGAGAAAATAGAGAAAGAGTTCAGACAAAGTCAGGCATCTGTTTCTGATATTTTGTGCTGCCTGAAAGAATGCTCTCATGAATTTCTGATAGAGAGGTCTAATAAAAGGACAACTATATGGCATAGAATCTCAATATCACTGAAAAAAGGGTATTTTGGTTTCTATAATACAGGTTTTCAAAAGCTATGCGTATCAACAGAGGTGTATAATCCAGGTTCAGAAAGTAAAAGTCCATCCCAGGATATTGTTCCAGCCACAAAAGACCTGGCAGCTGCCACTATTCTTCAGCTGGGAGGTAAAACTAACAAGTCAAATCTGCCGACAGGAGTTTACGGTTGGAATGAAAACATGGTAGGATTTTTACTTTCTGACCCCTGGATTATACACCTCTGCGTATCAAATAAGAATGTGTGTTCCTCATAGCATTCCTGGTTACTGCTACTCTCACTGTGCACTTCTCTACTGACTTGCCTCTTATTAAACAGCCTTTACACAAAAACAAATGAAGATGAGATTCTGTCTCTCTCTTCAGACAAGAACTTTTAAAAAATATGTCTTTGTGCTAATATACAAAGTACATGCACATATGATGCAGTTGACAAACCCTTTTTCTGAATGAACAATCTATGTAATCATTTTGACTTGGGCTAAACACTTGATTTTTCACTGTGTTGTAAATACTAATATGTGCATTTATGTATTGCATGTCTCTTAATTCCTTTCCTTGACTACCCTAACAACAGTATCTTGTGAGCTCCTGCATGTGTAATATACTGTAGGATGCTGTGTGTTATTAGATTTTTGGTGACAGAACATGGTGTAGGATTTACATTTACGATCCAGCACTGATGTAGCACAGACTACCTCCAGTTCAGATGTCATTCAAATAAGAGTCGAACAAATCTAATAATTAGCATGTCTACAATCAGCCAGTGCCATACATTTGTAAAGATACTGGATTGTTGTTAAAAAAAAAAAATTGGTACACGGCCTTTGACTTAAACACTGTGCAGTACAGACAAGGTCCAAAATTGTGATGAAAATGTTCACCTGAGTCTGTTGTCTTTCTAATTCTGGAATATCATGATTGTGTGAAGACAGGGTTGTAGAAATCAGCTCAGGATCTCGTGCAGCAATGTGAGAAGTCCAATAAATATGATGTCTGTCTGTCCATCTGTCTGTCCGAAACTGTAACTCCTCCTAGGCCGTTAGACCAATCAACCTGAAACTTGGGTGTGTGTAAGGTAATGGCCCAGAGGGCTGCTCAACGCATTTAGAATTGAAATTAATTTCCTCTTCTGGCCACCAGGGGCCTTTTTGCGAAAAAAGAAAAATGGCCATAAGTTCCTTATGCATTGAGCTCGGATGCTCAAATTTTTATGGGAGGTGCATGGGACAACCCTTCATCACATATCAGGCGGATTTTTGAGTTGACCTCATGTTGATCATTTTCTGGGTCAAATGGCGTAAGGTGTGCCAATTGTAGAAAAGGATGGCACGTTTTGCTATTACTCTACGTAGAAGGCTACAAATTGGTATGGATATTTATCTTGGTGATAGCAACCTGCATGCCAAAAATTGCTGTCCTGTGATTCATATTTTGGCCACTAGGGCCCTTTTCGTGAAAAAAAGGAAAAATGGCTGTAAGTTCCTTATGCATTGAGTTAGGATGCTCAAATTTTTATGGGACATGCATGGGATGACCCTTCATACTATACCAGAAGGGTTTTTGATTTGATCAAATTATGACTGTTTTCTAGGTCAGATGGCATCAGGTGTGCCAATCGTTGAAAAGGATGGCACAACTTGTTATTACAGTGTACTCTACGCAGAAGGCTACAAATTGGTATGGATAAGTATCTTGGCGATAGCAACCTGCATTCCAAAAATTTTCATTCCGTGATTCATATTTTGGCGACTAGGGGGCTTTTTGTGAAAAAAGAAAAATGGCCATATCTATCTTATGCATTGAGTAGGACGCTCAAATTTTTATGGGAGGTGCATGGGTGGACCCTTCATCACATATCAGACGGGTTTTTGATTTAATCTAATTTTGACCACTTTCTAGGTTAAATGACGTCAGGTGTGCTAATCGCTGTACTGTACGTCCTTTCCTTTCATAACATTCTCATTTCAAAATGAAGAGTAATTTATGCCCTCAACAGTCACTCAAAAAGTACTCTATCCAACTAACCAACTACATCACATTGCTATAACTGATCCGTATCAGTGCTTTGTCACTGAAACAAGCAGATTTTAATTTGTACAGCATAATGCCAGTTCAGTGAATTGCCCTCTGACACATTACTACTCCCATAATATTTGTTGTGGAGCGCAGAGATTTCTGATGGTGCGCCATTGACATACGTATAGTATGAAAATTACAAGTCCATTTAGGAGCAAATGATTATTTCTCAAACAAACAACAGGCTCCTGCAATAACTCTGATTGAATAGATCACGAAATAAGATTCTGTTCTGTGATTAATTAAATGGTTTGAGATCTATCAAAATAAATAATTGTGCTTAGGCTTTATGAAATTCCCACTTCTTGTTTGTACATATTTAGCATAAAGCTTTTTTCCAGTAGACAATTAGATATCATCAGGTGAATCAGATGAATTTTTAGAAGACCAATACAATCGCAAGCTACATCATCTCTAAAAGAACACCCCTCAAAAAAAAAATGACTGCATGTTGCATTTGCTGAATGTCTCAGCATGTAATTGATAAAATAGTTGTTTACAATTCCCAAACTCTTTCAGTAATTTCACTGATGGATTGAAGTGAGAAAGTAATTATTTATTTATACATTTGTTTTTTTTTTCCCTCTCAAAACTGAATACCTTTGATACAATGGATATACACTGCATGCCAAAATATTACAAACCCCCTGCATTTTTCAGAATTTGGCTGGTCTTTGTCATCTTAAAGTACATTTTGAGCGAAAAAGTCACACAAAATCCAAAAGGACACTTGTATTGACTAAAAATGTTGCTTGCTAACAGCTGTACATCTCGAAATTCAACTTGAGTTGCCGTGGGATGAACTTGACCAGGCAGTCAGAGAACTGCACCCGTCAAGTTCAGAAGAAGTCATGAAGGAACTTTTGAAAGCTTGGAGTGAGTTACCAGGAAGTTCTCTCCTTACACTGCTGGAGAGAATGCCTTGGATATATCAGGCTGTAATCAGGGCTCAGGGAGGATACTTAGCAGGAAGTAAAATTATTCTCTCTGCAAATAACTTTGTGCTTTTCTACTTAAAATATGTGTTTCTATGTCATTCTGTTTTTGACTTGCTGAAAATATACAACATACTTTAAGTTAACAAAAACCAGCCAAATTCTGAAAAATGCAGGGTGTTCGTAATATGTTGGCTTGCAATGTAAATGTAAATTAGAATTATGTGAACTTGAACAAATGTGATACAGTTTACTCAATACATTATATTAGTGTGAATATGATGTAATTTTGTATTCCAACGGTTTTCTGTAAATAAACCTGTTTTCAAGTGTGATTGGTGAAATGATCATACAAACTAATTGATGTACTGTAACATATATGTAATGTGACAGAGCTCTGTGTTGTATGTTTTACCCTTGTGATATTTCTCTTTGCAATGGGGTCTCATTTAAATTGAATAAGTTTGAGAACCAGCATTAAAGGTATAGAACTTTAGATTAACTCCTGAGAATTTCTCTGTATTTTGTTATCTTATCAGTACCCGTAAGATCCTAGAGAGTTGAGTTTAGAAACAGGAAGTCCTTTTTGAAAGTCAAGTAGAGTGAAGCAGTCAAGAAAACAGGTCATAAAGAACTGGAACTGGAGAACACCCCTAAAAAAAGAGCCATTCAATCCGATGCTAAGCATACAAACATCATGCAACCCATTCTCCATCAGCGAAATGGTGTTTTGGGGACATGGAAGTCCCATACTTACAGCTTCAGTGTCGTAACTGGTGCAACCTTTAATTACAAAGCCATGGCTAATCATTCCCCTTCTCAGCTCTTAGCGTTAGAATAAAAGGATTAAAGCATGCATGTATAGTTTTCAAATATTTGCATCGTCGATTTGAATTTTATCTGCATATATATATATAATAATATAATATAATATAAATCCCCATTCTGACTGAGCAGTTATAAATGTATAGTTGCTTTTGATACTGTAAGGCCATGCATCCAGCCCTCCAACTCACCGGTCTATTAAGACCCGGACCGCATTCTTCAGCTCTGCAATCATTGCATGCACCTGTTGTTCATTTCCACTGTGTGGCAAAGTTGTGCCATGTAAGACCGAGCTTCGCACTTAGTCATCGTGTAGTCTCGTAAGCCACAAGCCTGTATTTGCTCACGAGTCTTGTATAGACTTATCTCCCGCATTTTGTGTGTATATATCATAACACTTGATCTTAGTGCTGTTAATTGTTAATATCAGCACATTAAGTTTATTTCCTGGAGCCTCGATTCCTTGTTCTTTTGTTGTATTTGTAACATATTGTACTGAAGCTCAAGACTAGTATCTGCATTACTAATACACTCAACAAAAATATAAACGCAACACTTTCGTTTTTACTCCCATTTGTCATGAGATGGACTCAAAGATCTAAAATTCATTCCAGATACACAATATTACCATTTCTCTCATTCATTGTTCACAAATCTGTCTAAATGTGTGATAGTGAGCACTTTTGCTTTGCTGAGACAATGCATCCCACCTCACAGGTGTGCCACATCAAGATGCTCATCAGACACCATGATTAGTGCACAGGTGTACCTTATACTGCCCACAATAAAAGGCCACTCTGAAATGTGCAGTTTTGTCTCACTGCAAAATGCCACAGATGGCGCAAGCATTGAGGGAGCGTGCAATTGGCATGCTGACAGCAGTAATGTCAACCAGATCTGTTGCTCGGGCATTGAATGTTCATTTCTCCACAATAAGCCGTCTCCAAAGGCGTTTCAGAGAATATGGCAGTACATCCAACCGGCCTCACAACCACAGACCACGTGTAACCACACCAGCCCAGGACCTCCACATCCAGCAGGTTCACCTCCAAGATCATCTGAGACCAGCTACTCAGACAGCTGCTGAAACAATTGGTTTGCATAACCAAAGAATTTCTGCACAAACTGTCAAAAACCGTCTCAGGGAAGCTCAACTGCGTGCTCGTCGTCCTCATCGGGGTCTTAACCGGACTCCAGATCGTCGCCGTAACAGACTTGAGTGGGCAAATGCTCACATTCGATGGCGTCTGGCACGTTGGAGAGGTGTTCTCTTCACGGATGAATCTCGGTTTACATTGTTCAGGGCAGATGGCAGACAGCGTGAGTGGCGTCATGTGGGTGAGCGCTTTGCTGATGTCAATGTTGTGGATCGAGTGGCCCATGGTGGTGGTGGGGTTATGGGATGGGCAGGCATCTGTTATGGACGAAGAACACAGGTGCATTTTATTGATGGCATTTTGAATGCACAGAGATACCGTGATGAGATCCTGAGGCCCATTGTTGTGCCATACATCCATGAACATCACCTCATGTTTCAGCAAGATAATGCACCGCCCCATGTTGCAAGGATCTGTACACAATTCTTGGAAGCTGAAAATGTCCCAGTTCTTGCATGGCCAGCATACTCACCGGACATGTCACCCATTGAGCATGTTTGGGATGTGCTTGACCGGCGTATACGACAGCGCGTACCAGTTCCCACTAATATCCAGCTTCTTCGCACAGCATTGAAGAGGAGTGGACCAACATTCCACAGGCCACAATTGACAATCTGATAAACTCTATGCGAAGAAGATGTGTTGCACTGCATGAGGCAAATGGTGGTCACACCAGATACTGACTGGTTCTGAGTCCCCAGACCCCCAATAAAGCAAAAACTGCACATTTCAGGGTGGCCTTTTATTGTGGACAGTCTAAGGTACACCTGTGCACTAATCATGGTGTCTGATGAGTATCTTGATGTGGCACACCTGTGAGGTGGGATGGATTGTCTCAGCAAAGCAAAAGTGCTCACTATCACACATTTAGACAGATTTGTGAACAATGTTTGAGAGAAATGGTAATATTGTGTATCTGGAATGAATTTTAGATCTTTGAGTCCATCTCATGAAAAATGGGAGCAAAAACAAAAGTGTCGCGTTTATATTTTTGTTGAGTGTAGTATTATCCAGGAACCTTGATTCCTTGTTATTTTGTATTATATCCTATTTTGCTTTCTTGCTGTGCTGAAGGCATATTAAATACGACCAAGTCCATCTTCACACCTGAGTAAAGTCCTCAAATTCCTGTCCTCTGTGCACATCCCTGGTGCCCAGTGCACTACCCTTCCAGGTACCTATCCACTTTCAATTTTCAATTATGTTTATATTTAGCAAAGGTAGTGTTGACATGCAGCATATTCAAATATAAACATTTAATCATCTAGCATGCCCAAATTTATTTGATCTGAGGCAAATGTTATGTTCATACAAGATTAAATTTCAATTTGCACCAGCGGGCTTTCAGATTTGGAAGAAAATCTAAATTCTGCCCCAAGAAATTCTGTTGATTTTCTTCGACGGGGCCTATTCAGACTGTCGTGGGTTCCCTGGAAATTTGAATGGGTCAAAAAGGCCTGTTTAGCCAGATTTTGTGGCACTAAGCATGATTAAATATGCATCAATTAATTTGAATATTATTTAAAGATGTCAAGTAGTAATACAGTTATGAAAATAATTTATTCTGTTTATATTATTATCACTCTTTAAAGCAATGCAAATGAGAAACGCAGCAGAAACTGCCGAAGAAAAGCACACAGAAAATCAAAGTTTGTAAACCAATGTGTAGCCTGTTATTACCCCGCCCAGCCCGAAGGGGGAGGGCAAGGAGTTTTGTTTTTGGTTTGGTTTGTCTGTGTGTTTGTTTGTTTGTTTGTTAACACTTTAGCAGCAAAATTAATGGCCAGATTCACCCCAAATTGTGTTTAGGGATTGCCACTGACACAGAATGGATGCCTATTAAATTTAGGAAATGGGGTCAAAGTATATACAAGGGGTGGGGTTTTTTTGCGCCCAGCACCACTTGTTTAAGCTGCAGTACTGTATATGCGCTAACATGAATGTGTTTAAAATGGTACAACTGCAATTCTTTAACCCAGGGAATCCCACAATAGCACAGTGCTCTGAAAGAAATGTTCCCTTCCTGATGTCTTTTATTTTTTTCTTTTTCATCATACATCATCATTTAAATGTTTCAGATCACCAGACTAAATTGAAAGTATTTCAAATAAATGTGATTAAACACAAAATGCAGCATATAAAAGATAGTTCAAATTATTACTGCTTGTAGCATTATTCAAAAACTGTATCACTCATGAAAAAAATAGGCCGAATTGGGTCATACTGAGTATGACCCAAAAAGGCGTTCAGGGACTGTTTTCAGTATAACGCAAAAAAAAAAAAAAAAAAAAAAAAAGGAGAAGGAGTTTACTGGCTCTTGAGGATAACAACATATCCTCAAAGTCAATCAAAATAACACCTGTCACAGTATGGAAAACCATCGTGTATCTAGAAGTGAGGCCTGGTGATCAGGCAGGCCTCACATTATACCCCTTGGGTGACAGGAACTCTGAAGTGGAAGGATTATAAATAAGTTAGAGTCAGAAACACACAACAGAATGCAATCAACAATTTATTTTGCCAGGCTAGCAAAAGCTTAAACCAGAAAAACCACATTGCATTGTTACATGAAATTTAAAGAAATAATTAGGTCATACCTGGCGTGACTCAGTCACAACTACACATATACACAATTTGTACGATGTGGGAAGGATGAAAACAAAGTTCCTACATTGTTTCTACGACACACGGCATAGAGGCATGTGCAGTAAGTTGTTTACAATCTTCCTCACCCATTTCGGCTACACACAGCAAATAGAAGCACATGTGGGAGGTTATTTGCAGTCATCCTCCTTGAATGGTTTGTTTCCCTATCTTTTATGTCCAAACTGTACAATGGCCTTTTCCTGCAGGGTCATAACTTACTTGGGTAGCCAAATTAGAAATGCTACCCATCCCCAAGGGAAATTTGGGTAGGGACACTGCCAGAGGGGAAATTTCCACAAGTATGCTCTTTTTACTGTTACTAAATGAGGGTTTGATACAATTCTAATCATTTATAAATATGCCCCATACAATTTTAGGGATTTAATGGAGTAGAATGATACCAAACATGAAGTGCTCGCACTACGGTTTACCATGAAACGTCCAGTACAGAACAGAATTACAAGAATAATCTGTATTAATGTTATCAATCAGCTCTTATCACAAATATAACAGATATATACATTTCATTTGTAACATTATGTGGGAAATTATTATTTTAAAGCAGGGGGGGGGGGAAGTCCTTGGAAATTCTTTAATAGGAAGCAATGGGAATTATTTTGCTGATGGAGTCTCGTAAAAGTCTGGTTGATGGCACTGAGGCATTGTCCAGCACGGACCAGCATTCGATAAACAGTTCTCGGGTGAAATAGAGGACACCAGGCGCTGACCATTAATCAGAGGTCTGTGACCCCATAGGCCATGGCCCAATAAAGTTTGGCGCCTTTTGCCGAAATACGGGTAATAAAAACCCACATTTATCAATAGTCTCCCACAAAACAGAAATTCCTCTGCCAGGTGCTGGTGCCAACAAGATAGTGGGGGTAAGTTTACCGGAATTGTGCGTATGTGAGAATGTACACGACTCCAGGATGTGGTTTTCCACTGTCACTTACACAATTATTACAATCAAAGCCCACCCCCTTGTTGGTTGAATGCTTTCGTGCTAGTGTCTTTTGTCTTTTTTTTTTTTTTGGCTAGTAAAACAGTTATGTCGTTATTGACGACAGAAGAACTGTGTAGATCAGAGGTGTCCAATCTTATCCGTAAAGGGCCGGTGTGGGTGCAGGTTTTTGTGCAAACCAGTAGTGCTACTGCACCTGATTCCACTAATTAACTAATCAGGGGTTTCAATCAGGACCTGGGTGGGTAGAATCAGGTGTGTTAGTGTTGGGCTCTAACAAAAACCAGCACCCACACCGGCCCTTTCTGGATGAGATTGGACACCCCTGGTGTAGATGGAGGTTTTCAGTGTCTCTGGATTTTCATTGTCTTGGTCCACCATATTCCACGACAGTTCATCTCTGTTCATGTTTACTTCTGAGAGACTCTGCCTCTCTAAAATGTCCCAGTCATAATAATAATAATAATAATAATGCATCAATTTTATGTAGTGCTTTTCTGCTTTCTGGGCACTCAAAGACGCTTCACAAGGATACATTATTCATTCACTCACACATTCACGCTCTGTTGGTAGTAAACTACGTTTTTGTAGCCACAGCTGCCCTGGGGCAGACTGACGGAAGCATGGCTGCCAGTATGCGCCTACGGCCCCTCCGACCACCACCAAACATTCACACACATACAGGAGTGTTCCTATATTGCATGTTTTGTGGGTGGGGGAAGCCAGAGTACCCGGAGAAAACCCACGCGAACTCTGGGAGAACATGCAAACTCCACACAGAAAGGTCCCACGCCAGATTCGAACCCACAACCTTCTTGCTGTGAGGCAGTCATGTTACTGATCTGTTATCAATTAACCTAATTAGTTGCAAACTGTTCCTCCAACTGAGATGTGTTGCTGCCATCAAATTCAAAATGAGGTAATATTGTTCATGAAATGGTAAAATGTCTCACTTTCAAGATCTGACGAGTTGTCTATGTTCTATCGTGAATAGAACGTGGGTTTATGAGATTAGCAAGTCATTGGGAATAAAAACGGAGAGCAATTTACGGCATCCCAACTTTTTTGGAATTGGGGTTGCACTTCTCAGCACCACCGCAACATTCTCAGGGCTTGCATATGAAGCCATGGCAGAAACCTCGACCTAATTTAAATGCCAACTTGGTTTTACTGCATTTTTTTTTTTTGACTGGAAAGATCATCTTTTAATTCAGCGATTAGGACCACTTTAGGAATAGCAAATTCTGACGCCTGTGTGTCTTTAATACTTTCACGTTACAATTATTATTATCATCATCATCATCATTATTACTCACTGGAGGGGGAACTAACACAGGCTATAACAACGCCCAAGCCGGGCGTTTCCCATTTGGTTGAAATGCTAGCCCACAATCCTTCACTGCAGTCGAGTGGTTGCCATGGTATCGATCTGGAGGGAGGGGGCTGGCTGGGGAAGGTTCCGCTTCACCGGAGACGATGTCTGGGGGAAGCCGGCGGGCATAATTGAAATTAGACCATTTTATACGACCCAAAGCTAAATGTTACCCACATCTGCATTGTGGAGCCAGCGCTTCAGTCGTCGTGTGACGTGCATTTCATTCACCGCATTGGAAATCGCCGAGAAAGAATGAAGGTGCACAACCAGGACTGCCGGATAGCTGACTAGCCGTCGCAGTGCTGGGCTTCAGCCATCAGCGAGAGGCTGCACAGACCCGTTTCCGAGGGCCACCGGCCTTTCATTGTTGGGGGAAAATACTGAAAAACAGAAATGTCTCATGGAGCGATGGCGGAGTAACCTTAACTGCTGATTAGACAATAACCGTCTTATGGCCGGACTGCTTCAACATGTCTCATCGGCGCCTGGTTTGGGGGCTGAACAGCGCCTGAAGGCCTGCTTTTCAGTCTGGAAATTTCTCGCCCGGCCGGGGATCCCGTTTTTCTGACTACAGAGCATTTTTCCTTTACTGCACCCACCCGCCCGCCGCCCCCCGGCCCCGAGCCGACACCATGTGGACTGTAACGATAATTTGATTTTTAGATGATCATTTTAAGCCAAGTTCAGCTCCGCACCAGCGCGTAAAGAGAGTCTCCATCTCCGTCTTTTATGGGATCGTCATTTCGCTTCGGTCGGCGGCACTGAGTTAAAAAATAAAAATAAAAAAATGATGAATTGGCGGCGGTTGCTGCGGGTGTCAAACCGCTCGTTTTTTGCCTTCATTTTTTTCTTCTCGCTGTCTTCGTCCTGCCTCTACTTCATCTACGTGTCTCCTGGAATCGGTGAGTCCCCGTGTCCGCCCGGCGTGTGTTGCGTCTCTTTTCTCGCTTGTTCTCGCCTTGCGACCCGCCATCAGAACCGTCTGCGCTCGCAGGCTCGGCAGGAAGCTGCAGCCATCCGGTCGAGGTAACCGCAATTCTGTTGAAGTTAACGCCTCAATAACTAACTCGGCAGACTAGCTGCTTGGTTGGGTATCAAGTAACGTTACGAGTTAAGTCGGCTAAATCCGTTTCCGTGTTCGTAAAGCCGCTTTCACACTGGACGCGAAGCGCGCGTCTTCGCGTCGACTTCGAATGTGCGAAAATTTCGTGTTGCGCCCGGTGTGAAAGCGGCTTTATTGTTTGAAATGGCGCTTCTAACGTTGCTAGATGACTATTTATATTGGCCTTAGGTTGCCTGGCAGATTACGGATTACACCAGCAGTGTCTGCTGTTAGTCGTTTCGTAGCCAGTGTTACCTAATTAACACTCGTTCAGTAGCTGTGATGTGAAAACGTTAAGGGGTGCAGGGCTGATCTTATGAAAGCGTTCTGCTGAAAAACTACAACCATCTATACTTCCCTTCATCATTTCTTATTGATAGATATAGATCAAGAATGACTGGTGAAATTTTCATCACAATATACTAAGAAATAAAGGAAGTGTGAAGGAAATTACAGATGGTTGTAGTTTTTCAGCAGATTAGCCCTACCCAACGTTTAGTTATTTGCGGCAGGTGGCCGAACCTGGTTGCTGGTACTATCCATCCACTAAAGTAGCCAACGTGAGTGTCAGTCTGTGGCTAATACTAGTCAACTCATACTACCTACTAGCCTACTTTAATTTACGAAATGTTGACAGGTTTCAGTTAGAGAGCCTTTAAAGAAAGTCTAGACCAGCGTTTCCCAACCCTGTTCCTGGAGTACCCCTGCCCTGCATATATCAGATGTCTCCTTCATTTAACTCAGCTGATCAGATCATTAGTGGAGTTCCTAATAGCCAGATCAGGTTATGTAAAATCAAGGAGACATATGAAATATGCAGGGCAGGGGTACTCCAGGAACAGGGTTGGGAAACACCAGTCTAGAGTACCGGTTGGATTGTTGTATGCTGAGATTAGTTGTAACGTTAGATTATCTCTAATGATTCAACCTGGCAGGCCTATATATTGATATATATTTGGCTGCACGGCTTGTGTTTGAGTTTGGTTTGGTTTATTTTATTTGTAAAAGGACAATACACATTAATTAACATTACTGTAAATGTGCCAGTTTTAGCCACAAACTGTCTTTAGTCTTTTAAGCAAAATCCCTTTTCGCTTGCTATCATACTTTGTGTGAAACTTATAATGTTTACTGCATGTGATGGAAAAATATTGAGGAAATGTCTCATCACACGCCCAAGGCTTGTCACCACTTCAGCTTATGACCCTTAGGACCCTAGCAGCGTAACCTCGGGTCGTAAAAAACTGATGTTTCTACTAAGAGTCAGTTAGGGCGAAAACCAAATCTCAAGACAACCTTACATGTGCACCTGTTAAATAGGGATTCTACATCAAACTTGCTGAAACAAGCTTCATCTCTTTCAAATCCGAGATGAATTACATTGTCAGCATGATTTCCTCTCGTCGTGTTCTGAGTTGAACCCTCCTGTAGAATGATTATGAACAGTAGTTATTCCTGCTTCCAATACCTGCTTTAGGTACATCCAACTAGTTGTGGAATTCTTTATGGCTTATTTCTAGATTATGGTTACATCACCTCCAATAGAAGAAGTTGCACCTTTTGAATTTTTGAAGTTCATGTTCCAAGAATAATTTGCCTTCCAGTATTATGAAGTTGAATGAATTACCTTCCACCATACTTACATGCCTTACACATGATATCAGTTTGTGCAGCCTTGCACTTTTGAAGATACAGCTGTTACTTTTTTTTTTACTGACAATGTGCCAGATGATGGGCGTATGTTGAGTTTTCTTCAGCTCTTAGTGTTTATTAGTTTCTCTTTAAATTTTCTTACATGCAACAGGCTGGTAAAAAAAAGGTACTTATCACCCTCAGTTTTTTTATCTGTGAACATTAGCCATTTCGCAGTACAAGGAACTTTGCCTCGTTTGCGTGCGTTTGCTTTGAGAGGTCAGTAGAAAACCTTTAAGCTGAACTGGCTACAGATTTGTTGTAATGAAATACTCCCTCTTTTAATGGGTAATCTGTCAGTAAAGCCGAGCTTAGTCAGTATGTATGAATGCTTACTAGGCAAGTGGATGATGACATTCAAGACAAATGTACTGACATGCTAGACTGTGGCTTAATGTCTGTATATCAGTTGTAGCTGATCCACAGATTCCTATATTTCTTCACACATTCATTTTTATTGTAAAATGCAGTAAGATTTTGAGTGCGTAAATCAATATCTTAAAGATCCTGGGCAGTTCCATTTTGCAGAAGCTCAGAGGCCAAAAATTATTTCAGAAATATGGAAAAAATGGTGCTTTAAATGAACTGCAGGTGTTTCGTCGAACAAAAGTTGTTTTGATTGGGATGATTTAGTGAAGGTAGCTATGGTGCATTGAAGAGGACATGCTTTTTTTATTACCACCCCTCAGCCCTAAAGGCTGACGGGGTATTGCTGTCCTGCGTGCGGTTGGGCGGGCGGGCGGTCGTCTCCAAAAACTTCGACATCGGGCTGAGGAGTATTCCGTGCATTGCAAGCCTATTTTTGTGTTTTTCTGCCATCAAAGTATGCATGAATTAGCCTCACTATATCTAGAGTGTAAACTTGTGTCTTAGCCAATGCTTTAGTTTTGTATTACCAGTGTCCACATTGAAGAGGTGACAACAGCAGAAAATGGCTTGTTCAAAGCATTAGGTTCAAAATTCCTTTCAAATGAACTAGTTTCAGTTTAGTTTAGTTGGCTGTAAAGTCAATCAAAAAAGACAAATGTATACAGCTCGGCAAAAAAAAATCACTGAATATTACAAACTATCATCCAATTTGTTAGTCAGCAAACACAATTCATTTGTTGCTTTTCATGTGTCCGTCTTGCTTGAGAATACAACAAAATTGGTATTGTCAGTCACATGTAATGTCAGTCACATGTAAACCTGGGTCTGTAACATCAGTTACAGTTCAACTCGCGCTACAACCAAGTTGTGTGGCAAAACTTTCTCTGACAAGCTTTCTTTAAAACAAAGGATTTGTGAGGTTTATTATCATTAGATGGCAGTAGCAGCAACAAGAATATTCATGATTTTCCCATGATGCATTTCCTCTTACTGGCTTCATCTCAAGAAAAAAATCAAGACTGTGCAGAAAAATCTCTTAAATCTTCCTCCATTCTTGAAGCAGGTTTGTTAAGTACTGTGCTTAATTTATCACTGATATCTGTAGAAGTATTTTTCATCATCTGGCTATAGTTTTACAGGCTATTGCCAGTTGATGTAGGCTAATGCACTCAAAGAAGACGATCTCATCTTGTACACAAAGTACATGCACACTGTTCACCATGCCACCTGGCCCACTAAGGCAACCTCTATGCTGCACAGCAGCCAAGAAAAGATTAGTTTAGTTAAATAGAAGCACAAGGCCCTCTAAAATGTTCATTTCTGAGTTGGGTTGACCTCATGCATGAAGTTCATTAAGAGTGCAGAGGAATTACTTCTTACTGGAATACTGGACCTGTCAACCCACCCAACGCTCTTTTTTTCAGCCTACTTTTCCTTACCAATATTTTGGCTTGTTTTGACCCTGCCAGTCAGTGGTAGAAAATTACAACATCATTTGACAAGCTTTTAATTTTTTTTTGCTGTTTAAAGCTTTATATCTGGCCTGTTAGGCCAGTGAACACCACTCCTTAATTCTGTGTCAATAAAACGACAGAGTATCGACATCTCACTTGAAGCCAGAAGGTGTTGATGTCAGCACTGCGCCTGGGATGGTCTTGAAAACCTTCAAATACCATTAGTACCATTTGGTAAGCTGTGAAAATAAATGAATATGTAGTATATAACAATTGCTTGCCAAATTATCTTGTTTTATCAACAAAAATCCATTCTCTGTAACTTTGAACTCTGAGTGACTAAGTGTAACGTCAGTCATGTAATGGCAGTCACGCATAATAATGCAACTATTCTGATAATGCTTTCGATTTGGAACGTGGCAGTAATTTCCAGAATTTCAGTATGTTTCCTTATATCTTTGAATGAAAAGCGCTGTCAAACCATTATGGTTTGAAGGCAAGTTTGTAATAAAATTGATGAATTATTTTCGTAATGGTTGTTTTTGTGTAACATCAGTCACACTCACAATTTCACGTCGTCCTAACTTGTGCATAGAAACTTTCCTCCTGCGTCCAAATAGACCCAGTCTTTAGTATGCTTGTCACAAAATATGAACATCCAAGCTGTGCAAGTTTGACTTCGGGCCACTACTAAAAAGCCTTTTCCCTCTTTAAATGTAATGTCAGTCAGTCACCGTAGAATTGCCCTTTAGTTTCAGGGATTTTTTTGGGGGGGGGGTTCTGTTCCATTTATTGAGTTTTCACTTCAGAAGCTGGTTAAGAAGGTGGCTTAGAAAATCAAAACTCATTATTCAAAGGTGGACTGGATAACTACCCAGCAGGTTTCAGGCTACTTCTCCTGTCAGAGGTGTGGCCACTCGACCAAGGATAATACTGACCCTCCTTTAGATGACCAGCACTCCTCCTGGACAACAAGATCACGACTGCAGGCAAAGTTCATCAAACTGGTGGATCTGTGAACTCTTCGTAATTCTGAAAGGGTTCACATGGATTCTATACCATTCCTGTTGGCTGACAGTGTACCTGTTTACAGTACAGGCCTTGACACAATGGATGCGTTTTTTGTTTTCGTGCAAATAATTCGCGCGAAAAAAGTGTATTTCGAATTGCTAATTGGGCTTGAGGTTTTACACACAGAAGGCAATTATCATGCTGCGAGAAAGCAAACATTTTATTTTTCGAATCGAGTTAGATTTTTGTGAACATTCGCACTCAGAGCGAACGCATCGACCAGTCGTATTTGAACAACTTGCGTGCCGACGGTCAGTTGTTCAGAGGGCTCTCTGTTACCACACATTTTACTGCTCGATTGCTCTCAGGCTGTTCGCGTTTAAGTTTGCCTTCTTGACAGACAATTTATTGCCCGAAAGACCAAGACCAAAGCATGACCTATAAGAATTGGTAATGTAAAGGTGAATGTCTATTGCCTATTTTCATAACATTGATATGGCAATGTAATGATAGCAATACTATACAAAAATACAAAACTTTCACTGACTTCGCAGCATTTATTTTTGCCTTCCTTACAATTGTCACTCAGCTGTGCAACGTGCCCAAAAACACCCTTCAGCCATGACGATATTCAGAATAGCACGGAACGGATTCTCATGGGTTGCTCAATGAGCTTAGCAAACCAATGTAAACAGATCTGTGCAGTTTCACAAGCGCACAAATGATAAAGATATACGGATATTTTACGTCGTCCCTTATCTGCGAAAGAGAACGCGTCTTTTAAGAGGTGAAACTTTGCTTCTCTATCCCGTCTTTGTAACAGACGGTCAACCCAGAACCTCCTTTTTTCTGAGAAAGAACAATGAGGAAATGATCTTTGTCACTGGAGGATGAGTCAAATTTTTCCTCCTCTTCCCTGTTCTTCCTCTGTCCTCTTTTTCGGCTACGGAGTGAGCGGTAAAAGCTTTGTACAGTTTCTGTCGCAAATTCGTGTTGGAGCCGGTGTGAAGAGTTTTGATCCGAACATTTCTCATCTGAACATTTCGTTTTTTCGTCTCGTTTATTCGTTACGCATCCGGTGTGTCAAGGCCCTAAAGGAGATATTGCACCAAAATTACTGCAGCACCATAAATGGGAAAATAACCACATAATATAATTATAGTTCTTGGAAAAATCTTTATTTTTAATTCACAAAATAAGAATGCACTAAGATTAAGTAACTTCAAAATGTTTGTTAAAAAGAGCTATAATCTGGAAGGTATAGCTATGAGAAACCTGGGCAGAGCATCTGAATTTTTAAGGGAGTGGCAGAAAATAAGTACAGGTGAGGGATGGGCATTACTCACCATATGAATGAATCTTATCTGCGTGAATAAGTTTGTGTGATCTGTTTTTTTTTTTTTTTTTTCTTCTTCTTATGGAGACATCATTGCATGTAAAAATACAATTCCAATCATGCATTGGAAGGATGAGGCTTTAGGAGGTTTGGGGGGTTCACTGGAGGATTGATAGCTTTGAGAGTTGTTGGTGTGTGGTTACGTTCTTTATTTTTCTAGGTTTTTTCCCTCAAGAGGTGATACATCATTGTACTTAAGTCCGCCAAAATAATAAATTTGTCCTCCAAAGAGGGGGGATAGTGGCGGGCTAAAAAAAAAAATAAATAGCCACATTTCCTGACCATTCTAAAAATGAATGCGTAAAATAATCATATTTTTGAAATTCAATTAAAAATTAAAAGAAGTCGAAATAGTTTGACTCCTTTTCATCAGAAGAGAAATTAGACCATTGATTAGCAGTGAACACTGGCAAACCCAAATGCTTCATGTCCTCCGACAGGCTATAGCAGAGGAATGCTTCCAAGCAAGGTTAATGAAGCGCTTTCCAAAGTAATTTTGCACCTATAATCCCACAACCCTTCCCTTGAAATCCAAAAGTAAAATTGATGAATGACAATTTCGTTTTACAAATGGTGCATTCATGATTCAGAAATGGTGGCACAGTTGTTAGCACTGTTGCCTCGAAATAAGGAGGCTCCGCGCTCAAATCTGCAAATGGAGTTTGCATGTTCTCCTTGTGTCCGTGTGGGGTTTCACCTCGTACTCCGGCTTCCCCCACGCTGAAAAACATGCCCAGTGGGAACTCTCCCACCAGTGCCACTGACCCAGGCTCTGGCTTTAGAGCTGGAGTCGTCCCTGCGTTCTGCACTGTGACAGCCCACTGCTCCTAAGTAACTAGAATGGGTCTAATGCAGAGGACAAATTGAATTATGATGTTCACTGAAGTATATCTTCTTAGATAAGACATTTCAGATATTTCACTGCTACTATCTAAGTTATATTGCCGTTAAATAGGTTTCACTGAATGACGAGTTTGAGTAAACAGATAAGACTGTCACCACTTTAAAAAGAATATGACCAATTTTAAAATGATCTGGAATTGCAGAAGGAAATGGAGTCCATAAATCTTTGGAAGTAAACTGAAAACAACAGAGAGGCAGGAGAGTGCAGAAATGTGCTGAATTTGTAGGAAGTGCGGAAATTACCAGTGTAAAAACTTTGTACTTTGCATGCGTTTACTTACGAGAATCTGCTTTTGTTGCTTCCCTTTTGCTTACTTTTTTTGGCACTTCTGTGTGCTGCTTACACATCTCTTCAAGCAGGGTAACAGCCAGTTTTTCTTCCATTCAGGGAGGCTGTGACAAACCACACCTTAGATTTTGTCCAAACCTTTTTCTAGGGTAAGTATATGATTGCAAGTGGGGGGGAATCACAATTTTAGTTCTTGAAAACCCATCTTTTTTTTTTTTTCTTTCCCATCTGCCACAGGGGTAGAAACTATGAACCATGGTGGAAATTATGGCTTATGACTTATTCTTTCATAATCATAAATAAAAATACTTGCCGCTCTACTCAGCACTTTGGAGTCACCAGAAATGAGGAGTACATTTCAGTGTTGTAGCCAGGATTTTTCCTCAGTGGCGCTACTCAAGCATTCTAGCAGTCGCGATCGGGGGCCGGTTGTTACGCATTATAAATACTGCATGTTTCCAAATTGCAACATTGTCATGCGGCATATCCACCTTTCGCGAAGAAACTCGGCCAAAAGCTCATATAAACCATTTTTACCTCAACCGAACACAATTCAAGCACCAAGCAAGTAAATAAGCATGCAGCAAAACATGGGATAAAATCATATCAGCGCTGAATTGCCAGAATTTCTCCTGAATTTGTGCTTTGCATAAAAACGATACCTCAAATAAAAGGAGAAAGTCCACAGAATGCAACGATATGAGCCCTGTCATTTTAAACGACACCATATTCAAAGAACAGCAGGCATACACTTTACAGTCTACAGAGATGAGCAAAAAAATTCTTACCTTTTGATATTTTGCGATTAAAAAAAACTGCTAGAGGGTAAATCTGCACTTGCTATTGTTGGCCCAATGTGTTCATGTTATAACGAAACTAGATCTGCCAGTATCCTAGCATGTTCTTTCCCAGGGCGTTGCTTCAAAGATCTCCGCTCCTTCGTATTCAGCTTGCTTGGAATGTATTTTCCTCTTCGCGATCGGCTTGTGATGCTGTCAGTAAGACTATGCTGGTAGGAATTTGATTTTATGAGTCCTGGTGTTTCTAATAAACTCTAATCCACCTTAATCGCAGAAACCTAGCCTGAGCTACAGCCTTGCGTTCCCAGTGTTTCAAACTGAGTCCATGGGACATTTGCATGTTCTTGAATAGCGCAACAATATTAAAGCAAAAATAGTTTGTTTTAGGTGTTGTCCAAATAATTATCCGCTAAATATTCCACATTCATATTCAAAGTCATTTTCTGACAGAATCTTTGCACTATTCTGCGCAAATACTGAGACTACAGCAGTACAGTATGTATTTTCTTTACCCATTAGTTGAATGGGCAATTTGACCATGGACTGTTGTCAATTGGCGTAGCCTACTGGATAAAATGCTGCGCTGCTGAAAGGAAATTGTGAAGGTAAGATTCCTGATCGGGGCACTTTATTTCCAAAAAAAATAAAAAAATCGCAGTTACCTTCTTCAAATTCCTTCAAATAATCGCTGGAGTTTTTGTTATTCTTACTTTTCTTTAACATTTTTTTCACATTGCATTTGTATTTATAATTTTATTTATTCATTTTGTTTTTTAATAAATATGTTCCAGTGGAGTCAAACTTCATTTTTATTGTATGTTTCATCTTTGAATGGGAAATTGTGTAGGGAACAAAACTGGCAGAAAAGATCTTTTTTTTTTTTTATTTTAAGAATTAAGAAATGTTATATTTGGATTGCATGGTTGCCTGTTGTGATATATTAGTGAAATTAAATGCGTTTTACTGTTTGGTATCTGAGAAATCTGAAATGGCACACAATGTACCTAAATTGCCATAATTGGAGAAGCCACCTAGACATTCGTCTTTAATTTTGCTCTGATTGACCTGATCAGAATAATCTTTGGCACAAATAATAATGACATTCTGTGCTGTAATTTTTTAGAGGTTTCAGACTGCAACTCAACAACTCCGTTAAGTGTAAAACTTTGTTGGGTGCAAAATGAGATCTTTCGTTTATACTGTGTTCCATCTCCATTTACTCTGACTCGGTGACGCATTGTGATTTTTACACCAGGGCTGAAATCCCAAATGGTTTTACCTTTTATTATAATACCAAGATTATTCAATTGAACCAAGCAGTCGCAGAGATATACTCATTTCATTTTGCGCTTGCCATTTTTGAAAACGCGGCTCAGGGCTTAAGGGGTTAAGGTTGGATTATGAAGCTTCTGAAAGCACCAATGCATTCATATCCCTATCGTTGAAACGGGGCAACACTTGCTTCTAAGCCAAAAACTAAGCAATTCGCATGTAGCATCACGGGGTTTTGAATATTTAATAGAGGCCAAAGGTGAGCTTCTATGTCTTGGATGACATCATCAATCCTACATGTCCTTTTCAAAGTTTGGTCTAGCTAGCTCATGCAATTTTTTCCGCATTAAATTACCCAGGAAAATAATGGTTTCGGGATTCGATCACGGTTCGGTCGCCTCCAAAACAGAGTTGGCCAAAAAAGTTTCTGATAAAATTAGATGAAATTTCACCAAATTTAAACTGAAATATTAAAGATCACGTCTATTTAGTTTTTATTTTTAATGGTGTGTGATCAGTAGCCAATTCGGCGTAAATTATACTCTTTGAAAACGAATGTATGCATCCAACTATTTATCGAAACCGATAATGTGCACAGATCTTAAAAATTCAAAGATTAAGCTAAAAAGGCAGTTTCCAGCTACTCTGTATTCAAGTAGTTCCGGAGGATAACCTGACAAAAGGGCGGAAACAGTATTTGGGAAGAAAATTACAGATGTGGACCGTGCGGATTTTCACATAGCTACAATAAGCAGCTTCCACGCGTTGTGGTCATTCGAGAAAGGCAGTGTGTTTTGGCCAAAAAATTTGTTTATATTAAAGCAATCCTTACCTTTCTGGCATGGCCGCACAGCACCTAGTAAAAATTTGAACGTGAATAACTCCGCCTCCCTCCAAAGTTCCGCCCTCTTCCCCCCCGATTGCCAGACTTCTCCTAAGGAAAAAATATAACCATCAGACTACAACGGTAACTAAATGTTATGAGGGAATTTTATTTTATACCACATATAGAATTGAATATTATTAAATTTTTGTTGGTTAGTTTTCTCTTACTCATGCCTCTGAATCTGACTCCATTGACCCCTCTCACTCACACTGCTCACTTCCTCGCGCCGCACGCTGTATTTTTTTTCGTTGGAGAGTGAAACGGGTCAATGGAGTCAGATCCAGAGGCACCAGTAAGTGAAAACTAACTAAGAATGACATAATATTCCATTCTAAATGTGGTATAAAATAAAATGCCCTCGTGACGTTTAGTTACCTTTATAGTCTGACGAGCTACCATTAACGTTATTATCGAAATTATAGCATTTCAGCACCTGTTTATTTACAGTCACATGCGTCATTTTTTTTCCTACCAGAGGCACGTGACTCTCAAGCAGTGACGGCGATAGGCAACTGCAGGGATCGCTGCGACGGAAGACAGACAGAAAGCTTGGCAAATCATTTTATTCGGACCGAAGAAAATTATTGGTCAGACTTTTCTCAGAAATATAAGAGAATTGAATATTGAAGAGTTTCAACACATGGTGGATTTCCGTCACATTTTAGTGTGCCATATGCTTATTGGGAGCATTTTAAGATTACAAAAGAAAAGTGTAAAAATGCCGTAATGGTAAGATTTGCTTAAATGGTAACCATCATAACAAGTTACTGATCCGAGAAAGCAAACACCTGAACCCTATTTTTGAGTTTTCTCAGCATGGCAGGGTGAAATCTCAGCGCGGCGGAGCCCTGCGAGCGCCGCGGCGCCCGCTGGCTAGAGCCTCTCATTTCATTGTTTTGCAGTGCTGCCACCTGTATGCTGTATGTGGAACTACAAACTTGGGCAGCACAATAAACGGAATCGCAATAATCGCATACGCAATAGAAGTACACTACCGCTCAAGTTTGGGATCACTTGCAAATTTCTTTGTTTTCCAAAGAAAAATACATTTTCATGCATTTCACAAACATTTTTATCCATTCCACTAATGATCAAAATTAATCAGATGATTTTCAAAGAATGATTAATATTTTTAGATTGAGGTCTATTATCAGCAACTGTTAGTCCTCTGCATTAATCTTCTGGTATGGCTGCTAATCCAAGTTAAGCATTTCATAAGGCTAATTGATTATTAGAAAACTCTAATACAAATGTGTTGCACAGCTGAAACCCGTTGAACTAATAAGGGAGTGCAAAAGGGAACATGGCATTCTTGAGGTTGGTTTAGTACCTGAAGCATCAGCAGTTGTTTGTTTGTTTTTACAGGCGTAAAGAAAGCACTTCCTTTAGAGACCCGTCAGTCTATTGTTGTGCCCAGAAAAGAAGGCAATTCAATGTGAGAAACTACTTGCTTCAGAGAGCAGCACAAACTGGCACTAACAAGGACAGAAAAAAGGAGTGGGAGGCCCCGATGCACAACTATGCAAGAAGACAAATATCTGAGAGTGTGTAGTTTAAGACAAAGACGCCTCACATGTTGTTGACTAGCGGCTGCGCTAAATAGTTCCCGTCAAACGCCAGTTTCAGTATCAACAGCTGGGTTTCCTGCAGAAAGTCGGTTAGTCAAGGTGATGGGCGGGGCGGGGCGGGAACAGTCAGCGTTTATTTACTCTCTATAAATAAACAAAGCAGTTAAAGTGCAATAGCAAAGCAACAAAATCATCAGTTTTAACTTTATTGACTGACACTCAGATATAATAAAATGCATGTATTATGCTTTCTTGGAAGTGAGATCAAAAATTGCAGTTTGAATGGATTTCTGGGTTTCATTGGCGCATTTTTTGCGCTTAACAGTCTGAGTGTAACGCTTGCACACGGTGTATTTTAGCTTTACTGTAAGAGCTGAGCTGGAAATAACAAGATCAAATAAAAACACATGCATGCTACATGCATGAACACAGCCAAAATTATCCAAAGAAAAAGAACAATGAAAAGCTCGTGAAATCCGCACAACCGTCCCTAAGAGTTAAACAAAAATTAATGTAAGAACGGAAAATGTGTTCATTATCTTGTTTGACTTCAATTCCCCTAATGCTTTGCGGTTGTAGTTATGTTTGGGGAGAGGGGAATGGTATTATTTACGGAAGCACATTGCATTCACAGGATTAAAAAAAAACAAATGCCTTTTGGAGATCTTAAGGAAAGACTAATGCTACACTCAGTGTTCTGTGTGATGCAGCCAACCTGAATATTTTGGGTCAACTGCCCACTCTGGGTTCCACCCACTACCTCCATGTTTAGAGGACTGGGGCTGTGGAGGTGGCGGGGGGTGGTGGAGGAGGACTGGGGCTGTGGCTGTGGAGGTGGCGGTGGGTGGTGCTTAGAGGACTGGGACTGGGGCTGGGGCTGTGGAGGTGGTGGGGGGAGGATGAGGCGGCGCTGATGGTGAAGTAGGCCGGTGTTCTGACAATTTGTGCTGCCTTGTCAAAAAATGCTAGCGTAATGCAAAGCGATCGAAAAGTCTTTGTTTTCGCGTAAATATTGCAATATGAATGGCAAAAAACATCCTTAAAACAACAATCTATATTGCAAAATGATGTGAGCAATCAATGACGGTGCGCCAGACATCGGGGGTCTCCTTCATTTCTTTTTATTTAAAATTGAAAACAGAAAAATGTATAGAATCTGCCCTAATGATGTAGGCAGGGTCGGGACACTGGAAACATGCCATTTTTTTTTTTTTAATTTGGCCTGAGAAATACCGATTCAGTCTGTCGGATCAGGGTCTCAAAGCGCTTCATTGTGGGAGCGTCATCCAGCTCACAACATCTTTTATTTATTACATTCGTAATGGGATGGTGCTTGAAGTGCTTCCTATTCCTATTTATCCGACGTGCAGACTGTTCTGTTCAAGTGTTGCACAATTCTCTGTGACTGACAGGTGATGTCATCCACATAGCCTGCAGTTACCCTGTTGGATCATCTCTCTGCCCAATATCTGTCGTGCACATTTTGGTATTCACATTTATTTTTTTTTGCATTTTCCATTAGATTAGCTGTTCTCCGTTCTGTTTGCGTGACCTGTTCTTTTTGTTGTGTAAATGAGCGCAGTTTGTTTTGATAAATGCCTGGCATTGAAACTGCCGTTTAACTTGTACACCTTCAAAGGGCACGGAAATTTGTTCCTTAACCCATTTGTTGCTTGATTGGGGGCATCAGCATTGACAAGATGGTTCTGTAATCTGCTTTTAATGCAGTCTGGAGGGTTTATGGTGGCAACCAATTAATGCTAAGCCCGGATGAGTTCATAACCATTTAAAATCAAATTTGCACCGTCTACCAAGCAGATGAACCTCATAAATATTTGCCACAATGGTCATATTTCGTCTTATGGGAGTGTGTAGGGTGTTTCCTTTTTTCAGAACTGTTTTAATCATTAAAAGCCCTCGGATCCTGTGTGAATGCCATAACATGCTAAAAAAAAAAAAAAAACTATTGGAGCATGGCGTGTCAGACCTGACTTATATTCCCTTTGACAAGTGCGGTTACAGCCTTGGCTCTGTCTCACTATTAATTTAGGGTGTACAGTGGAGCCAAACCCATTGAATCACTATGTCTGCAGTAGAGCTGCTCTTCCATGTGTACTCATTGTAAACATAATACGTCTTTGTTGCAGGCCGAAGTTTTTTTTGGATGGCCTTTTCAAAGTCAGTAAATAAAGATGGGTGTGTGGGGTGTGTACACTCTTCGAGCGGAGTCATACTGTTTTGCGCTGATGTTGGGGTGGAAACTGAGATGCGAGTCGGCCAGCAGCGTTCTGTTTATGCTGATAAGAATTCAGTTCACTGAGCCCTGCCGTAGACTTCTGCACTGAAATGGGAAACGTTTATCTTTTATGGTTAAATGTTACTTGTTTGCTCCCAGTTCAACTTAAGATGCATGGTTTTTTTTTTTTTTTTTTTTAAATGCCCCACCATATATGGCAGGGGCATATAGAGTTACCCTTTTCCGTCCATACATAGGGCATTGTATAGGGAATGGTGTCTATCCACTTCTCCTCAAAGTACTGGCTGGAATTCCGCTAGCTTCGGTAAATGCTTTCTCGGTGTACCAAAGGTGTGCATCTCATATTTTGTTTGACAAAATTGGATAATATTACAATTTTACGGGCTTCACAAATTCTCAGTGGCAGGGTCATCCTGTCCAAGGATTCAAATTTTCACTTTTTTTTTTTTTTTTCATTCATTCTGTATATTCATAATGGAGAATGCAGCTCTCTGGCTGTCTGAGTTGCATACCCGAGACTGAATGGTATGTTGGCTTACCTGTAATGATGCCTCGGTGCGCATGCGCACAAGCGGGGCATACGTTTGTTTGTGTCTGTCCGTTACTTGGATAGCCGCTACGCCGGTCAAAATCAAGTCCTAGAATATGACTCTATGGGTTAAATGCCATAACATGTTGGATTTAAATTTGCCATATTTTTGAAATGGAGTTTTTTCGACTTAGCACTATTTGACACTTCCATAGACTCCGATAGGAATCGAGGAATGCGGAAGTAATGCGTGTCATGGGGAAAGCAATTGTTCCAAACAATGAATAGTTCCAGCACTGACCTCAATTCATTTTCATTGTAACATGCTTGCAGGTTAGTTTTTCAAATGACTGCATTTTTGGGAAATCTGTCGCATTAGCTGACCCCTAATGAATTTTGTTGTTAGCGTCATCTTCTGTACCCAGCTTTAGTTTGTTGATCGTCAGATAACAACCTGTTAAATTCTTATTAAAATTATTGATGACGTGAGTTGCTCTTAACATCTAGCATAACCAGATGTCATTTGTCGTTCATTTAGCTACCTTAAATAAATTGCAATTATTGGTGGTCGTTTGAGTACAAAGTTTATATTGGCTTATTAGATTCGCTGATGGTTTCAACCGCATTAGCGTACCTGATTTCAATAAATGGCAGCTAGTTAGAATATTTGTTTTCCAGTTATAGCACTATTTGATTACCACGATGGCCGCTGCGAGCGATTGAGACTTTAACAAAGAAAAACCTCTTCACTGTGGATCGCTTTACAACTGGAGTTCGATTTATATCACAGCAATAGTAACTGCTGATGGCAAAACTTGACAAACGGAGCATAATGCCGACAGTGATTCCTGTAGACACACATTGCGCACTGTGGTAAATACAGCTCTGCATGGATTTTTGAACTTACTGCTATATCAACTTTATAAAACATTGCAAATGATATCCCCCCCCCCCCAAACTCTGTAACAGTGCGCAAATGAACAGTGCTTTCAGTTATTATCTCGCTAAGCGGTCCTACGAAGCTGCTTATCAACTTGTTACGTCAACCGGCCACTGCTGGCTAAATACTTGAGAATACCCATGTTTCCATCCACACGTTCTTACACGAATTAAGTCATATGGAATAAAAAATGTCTGATGGAAACGATGAAATTTGACTTGATTTTCAAGATATCGACATTAGGTTTATATAGTTGATCTCATCGGATTTTCTTCTTGATCGGTAAAAGGTTTACGGGATAACAGCTGATGAAAACGTTATTTGCCGAATAAATCTGTGACTGCATCGTGACTGTTTTTAGATGCCGTCGTTGCCTTCTGATAATGGTTTGCATGTTGCTAATAGCTGACACATAAACCCCATTACAACTTGCGCAATTATCATAGTTTGTTGGGAGACGCGATCCATTATTGCGAACTAGTTAATTTTGTTGCCTACCACACTACTTCTGTTCACTCGAAGGTTCAGCGATTCACTGCGAAAATGAATGGAAACAGTTTAGAATGTCAGAACTATTCGATACACCGATTTGAACGCATAGCAGCTAGTGACGTCATTACGCATAAGGTTTTATTCGCTTTAATGTTGTTTGGTGGAAATATATTTTCACCCCCTTTATTCGCATTAATATTTCTGGCGAGCTTCAGATAATTCGATTGACGAGTGGATGGAAACATGGCTTATGTCAAGCATAGATGCCCAGCTAGGGCACTCTGACATGTCCACACAAGAGTTTATAGCTTCATGAAGGGACATACTTGTCACTGCTGTAAGCACCGAGGAGTCAGCACCTGGTGCTTTCATCGTGAGCTTGCTATAGAGAGGCGGCATAAAGAACTGTTCTTTATTATTCTACAACTTCAAATTCTTCAAAAATTTTGCCATCTAACCATTTCCACTCTGTTCAGGGTTATTCCATACCAAGTCACCAGGACCCTCCTATTTAACGTTTTGCATTTCGGTAGAAGTTCGCACAGTCTGACTAATGGCTTCAGAAATGAACTCTGTCAATTTTAGCTGAATTTTTAAATTGACTGGCATGTGGTGATACCTGCCTGACTGAAGGGGAGATTTTTGGAGCATTTTTGAAGGTACAGAAAGCAAAGTTTCAACCGGCCTTGCTCATAAAATTTACTGTGTGAGTTGTTACCAACATTCTGTTTGTTAATTTGCAGTTGCCTGTTATAATTTTTGAACACTTGGGCTCAAAAGTTGGCAAAATCCCACAAGTTGCAATCCCACCCCCAGAACACTCCGGTAAAATTTGCCTAAAATGCCCATCAAAAGCGTACCCTAAGTAAATTAAAAGCTGTTTTTGAACCGTTTGGACTATATGGATGGTTTTGGTCTCTTTTGAAAGGAAAGACTCTGAGTTTTTCCCCCAGCTGAAAGAATCACTGTAAGTGCTACTCTCATTGAGTAATCTAAGCTGGAACACACTGAAGTAGAAGATTTTTACTCTCGCCTGCAGATGAGAGAAGCTGGGACTTATTAGCTGAAAAACTCAATGAGACCACAGCATGAAGCCTTACCGAGTCCCAGTTCACATCTGATAACTGTCCTACAGAAAACCGTCCTAATGTTGGGCTCTAATGAAAGGTGACACTTGGAGGTATCCTATGCCATATCCAGATTCACTATCAATGCTGCTGAGAAAAAGTTACTGAAGCATAAAGTCAAATTTGCGCTCGTAAATGAGTCAAAATGAGTGCTGTTATGAAAAAAAAATGCTTTTATTATATGAAATGTAAACAAATAAAAAACCTTTGCACAGCAAACTATTTACAGTATATAAATAATCTATCACAGGTTGTTGGCAGCATGCCAGTCATTGTGGCAATCCCGATTTGGGAGAAAGCACAAAGGCTCAATACAGGAGGAGCATTTCACAGGCGTTTCTGCATGGCAGTGTCTGCCCTTTAGCCGACCAGCGGTGCTGTGCGCAGTGATGTGCACTGGCTTGTGATGTGCTCTGTGTGGAGCAGGAGCAGGTACGGATCTGGCCGTGGAGGAAGCCTCTCCCAGCTCCTCGGCTGTGGTCTCCCTGAACGCCTTCTGGTGCAGAGGTGTCTCTCCTTCACTTTTTGCAAGTTCTCTGCAATTGTGAACACCTTCATCCTTCAAAATGGCCATGAAATGGTAAAAGAAGGTCTTCTACCACTTCTGGGTCTTGTTGAGGACTTTGTCGTACCCAGTCAGGGCATCAGAGAGGTCCACTCCACGCATACACCTGGAAAAACATAGAGAAAAATATACAAAAACATAAATATGTGCAGCAGAAATGATTATATTTCAAAGGGCATCATATATAGTTGAATATACAGTACGTACCGGTTGTACTCCTTCATCTTCCAAAAGTCTTCCTCAGGCTGTCACCCACCATCCTACCAAATTGCATCAATATCCGTCCAGTACATTTTCCATAATCCTAAATACAGAATAACAGACAAACAGAATTGCCAATGCCGGCGAAAAAACTTTCTTCCACCTTCGGTGGCGGAGGTAATGATACGCAATATAGTGACAATATAATCATAATAATATAATGTAAACGTAGTATTATAAAGTCCTTTTTCCGTAATCCTGAACAAAGAATTACAGACAGAGCTACCAATGCCGGCGAAAATATGACTTCCTTCCACCTTCGGTGACGGAGGTGATGTGAAATACAGTAATAATATAATAATAATAATGTAAACATAATATGTCCTTTTTCCATCATCCTGAACACAGAATTACAGAATAACAGACAAACAAAATGACTAACTCCGGCAAAAAAACATAACCTCCATCCACCTTCCGTGACGGCTGTAATAGTACGTAATATAGAAATAATATAATCATAATAAGAAAATATAAACGTTATATAATGAAATAACTTATGATACTTACTTGTCAAGAGAATTGTCTTCTCCCCCGAGAAGCATTTCCTCTGCTATGGAGTCATCAGACAAGCTATCACTGCATTCGTCTGATAACTCAGGGGAAGAAATATCTCTTGCATGCCGAGTGCACAGCTCTGCAGCTTCTGTGACTGAAAATGTTGTTTTCTGCAACCTTTTCGCCATTTTTTTCTGTCAAACTCCGTAAACAACCATCAAACATTCACTGGAAATCTCTCTGCTTTGCTGGATGCGCCACACGCATTGCGCACATTTCGGAGATATTCTGTACTTTCAGTTACGCACTCGATTGGCCGTTCCAGTTTCCACCCTGCAAAGCTGTATATATTCGTTTTCAGAATTTCATTGGCTATACAGTGCAACATTCATCATTTCAATTGGTTGCTGCAGGCTTTGGTTACACACAAAAAAACGAGGCATGAGCTTTGTTTCAACACAGTCACTCGTTGGCTATAGCAGGCTGTAGACAGGACAGGGAAGCTCGTAACTGGTCAAGTGAGATGTCAATCGAAGGTTTTGAGTGCAGACTCCGTTTTAAGTCCAATGGCTCCATACTGTTTACATGTGCACCGGAGCTACGACTACAGATACAGCAGCCTTTGTGGATTTCCACCAGCCCAATTTGAAAAGATGCAGCAGCTGTTAGGGGATATTTACCAGTATGATGGTGTGCTTTGGACTAAAAACTTTACTGGATTGGATTTATTGGAACTTGGTGGATGTAACGAGACCTGGTTTGAGGGGATATGTTTGACTGGAGGAGTACTAGGAGTCTTCATTGGTGAGTTACATCAGTTTTGTAACTGTTCGTTTGTTTGTGGTCTGACACCGGCATTGATTTAAGCTGCTGTGATGATTATATTTTGAAATAGTTGGCATCAGTTGAATTACAAGAATCTTAGCTTTCCGCCGATATGTGGCATGAGTATCTCAGTAACATATAAGCTGTGTAAATGACATAGTTTGTCTTTAACTTCCCCGACGGGCCGTCAGGTCAATTCCTGATCCAGGCCTGCTGAAACTATTGCATGGTATTTCAAATTTATTTGAGGCATAGCTCTCTGAGATGAACCATCTTATCTTAAGAGGGGGTCAGGGGGTCCATACACAAAAATACAAACAAAAAGAATAGGTATCATACCACGGGCCAGATATGCATGAGCTGTAGCATAATATCACAGCACAGCCCAAACATTCATGAAATGGCACACAGCATCATATCACAGGCTAGACATGCATGAACTTTAGCACAGTATCGTAGCATAGGCCGACCATGCATGAAGTATTGCACAACAGGATTGCATAGGCTAAACTTGCTTGAGTTATGGCATGGTGTCATAGCACGGGCTAGACATGCCCGAACTATAGCACGGTATCATAGCACAGGCCAGACCTGCATAAACGATATCACAGTATCATAGCATAGGCTAGACATACTTGAAATATAGCACAGTATCATAACACAGGCCAGACCTGCATGAACGATAGTACAGCATCTTAACACAGCCCAGACATGTATGAACTATGGCACAGTATCGTAGCACCGGCTAGACCTGCTTGACCTGTAGCACAGTTTTATAACCCAGGCCAGACATGCATGAACTAGACCTATAGCGCAGTATCGTGGCATGGACAGGACCTGCCCTAAGTCCAAAACTATTGCAGTTCTTAATGAAGTTAGTTGAAACTTAATTCGGAGGTAACCGGTGAAGTGGCCTTGAATCGGCAATGCAATGTGAGGTTTGTAAAGACTGGCCTGCTGTGTAATCGGTAAGATCTGAGCGGCCTCGCCCTTGCCTGCTTTATGTGGCAGAGAGGTTACATCACAAGCTAATGGTAGTATAAAGCACTAAATTTGGCATTTGCTGTCTTTGCCAGCTCTGAGTCACCATTGTGGCTGCATTGTGGTGTCAGCCTGGATGGTAGGGCTTGGACACGGTGTCGGTTTCAGTTGGAAGAGCATGTCCAAACCGACCACAGTTGTCGTGGCTCAGCCACACTCCAGCTGTGCAAAATTCTCTTTGTTAAATATGAGCATATAATTTTTTGTCTTTTTCAGTCAAGTAGTTTTGTGATGCTAATTGTTTTGAAAGTTGTTATTGGCCGAAGATCCCTTTTTGCTACATGGTACAGTTTTTTTATTTAATGAGCATCATCATGTATCTTTTTTTTTTAAATGCAGGACTGCAGTCCTTTTCTTTTTTTTGTCCCCCGCCGTGCGGAACATAGTATTCATGACCGTCCGTCAGTATGTCCCGAATCCTTGTCAGCGAGATATCTCAAGAACGAATTGACGGATTCTCTTCAAATTTGATGTCAACATGTATTAGGGTGATTTTGGTGACCTTCGCGTCACTCTCAAGGTCACACTGAGAGATTGCTCATTTTGACACGATTTCACCTTTTGTGGCGGGGGACAATGACACGTTAGTGGCAAATACTTGTTGTTTTCAGTCGTTGTAGTCCGATTAGTTTTCAACTGATTTGCTGGCCTTGGGATGCGATTGGCTTTGGTCCCTGTGGAATATTGGATGAATAATTGGCATTTTCCTGCTCTGCACTATAGTCATTACAGTGGATTTTAAAAATCAAGTATCGTCCAAACTCTGGTAGCGTCATTGTTTACTGATGGATTGAAGTACTACGCGGTAAAGTTCTAGACTTGTGAGGATGAAACCAGTGGTAGATGCTGGGGAGTGGAGATAAACCACTGGCCCTGTGCAAACAGGAAGAGTTTGCGACTGTATCAGCGTAAGAGAAAGCTGCTATTTTCTAACGGATTCACTGGCTCTGTCTGTTTTGCAAGGAGGCTGCCTATTACGTTGGTTCCTAGGTAGGAGCCCTCCTTATTAGGAGCCATTTGTGAAAAACGGTTACATGAAAAGAAATTCCTAAGTAGGAAGCATTATGTGATTAGCCTGGTTTACGTTGCTGCGCTGTGTCAGCAGTTTCTGTTGGAAACGTTAACGTCGGCTTTTCTGCATCAGTCTAGTTTGTGGAACTTCTGTGCTTCAAAAACATTGGTGCAAGTTTTTAATTGAAGTGCTCTCTCCCCCAAATGAGCTGATATTCAAAATCTACGCCGTCAGTTTCTCAATTTAAAAATTATCGGAAGCGAATTTTATGACGATCCGTGAACTTGATCAAATGCTGATCGTGTCTGTGACGATGAATCCCCCACTTGTCGCAAGACATTTTGGGATTTCCTTCACAGTGAAGAAACCACATGATGTTTCCTTTAAATTTTGCAGAAGCAAGCTACCGAACTACACTTCCTATTCTTCCTACTGAGATGAGATGGTCCTAAGCAGCCATATTATCCAAAAATGCTGCCTACTTGGGATGCTTTCTCGCAAATGAGACGGAGCCTCTAATTTACCCCAAAATTCCGTCGTTTTTCCCCACCGCCTGCATAAACATTGATGTGCCCCAGTGTCGATGCAGCCTCGAGAACAGGCTTGCATGAACTCGTATATTAGTCCATTTTACAAGTATGTGATTTCACTGTAAGGAGCATGGACTGGTTTTTGGACATGATGTACTGGAATCTGAATAGGAGCTGATCTCATTGACAAGACTGTAATTTTAGCACTCCTCAGGAGCTATGCTGGTGCTCTGTTCACATACCAGCATCTATTTGATACATTTCAAGCTGAGGACGGCCATTGGCGTCTGCATAACTTTGCTGAATGCAGCGGAACGATTGCGCATATATTTACGGTAATCGTTGAACGTGGGAACCAAATTTGTTTAATGCCCCTCCCCCCCTCCTCCATGTAGAACAATAGCCCAGCACGAGTGAAAGCCTCATCAGGGGCCTGTGTGAGTGAGATAGCATTGTTATCCAGCCCTGTTTTTTTTTCATAAGCTTTCTGAATAATGCAATCTCCCATTTCCCTGGCAGCAAACACCTACTACTTCATGGTCCAAGCCCAAGGGATTATGCTGAGAGACAACGTGCGGACGTTTGGGCACATGATCAGGCTCTACACCAATAAGAACAGCACGCTGAATGGAACAGGTAAGCTCCCGGGCATTGATGTTGGCCCCTTCGGGGATTCATCCTGTGAGGGGACTTTGCGGCTGCTGCATGGCATTCAACTCTGCGAGTCGATTTGGAGGCTGACATTCTCCAAGCTCGCAAAGTTCGCTGTGATAGGCCAGACGACCTGTCGGATTGATCCACATGCCCTAGGGTGAGATTTTGTAACCTCTTGGCTGCTGCATCTCAGCCATGTTTCGATGGTACTTTAAGCCCTCTTCACACCAGACTGCGTAGGGGCGCGGAGCAGCTCGGATGGCCTGTTGGGTCTCTGCTCCAATGGTGGTCCACTGTGTCAAGTGTCATTATCCCTGGGATATAGCATTGGGCTTGCTCCATCCGTACGGACGCATAAAATTGAGGTGGCGGGGGATATTGCCATGTTGGTGGCAAACACTTGTTTTGTTTCTAACTGCCTATGGTGGCGAATTTGTTTTTTTTTTTTTCCCCCCCTACGTTTCCGGATGTGCAGGTACACCTGCGCCACCTCACCACCTGATGGTTCCAGGTCCTTTATAAGAGGCCCTGCCCAGAATAAAGATGGAGAGGGTTCGCTGATGGGGCTGGGCGATATATGCATCGCAATAATTTTTAAGCGCAATAAAAGTAACTGCCTCTATGGGGCAGACAGACGAGCTTGATTATTACCGATTCTATGCCAAATACCTTTAATATAGTGTTGAACTAACATCAGAGGCCATTTGAAATTCTTCCGAGAAGAAAAGTGCGATTGGAAGTCTGCTAATTCGCAGCAAGGTTGGACAGCCTCCATCGCCTTGGCATAATTGGCTCACCTTAAATCAATTCCTGTGTACTTTGCCTATCTTGCTCTCAAGCCATTTATTCAGCCAACTGACAAATCAAAACCAAAATGTGGCCTATAATGATTAAGAAGAGATGATGAGAAGCAGACCTGCCTAACCAGGCTGCCGTGTTACCCTGGCGCGGCTGCACTTACTCACAAGGAGTGCGAAAGAGCAGGAGCCTGACTTACCGCTATCGCATGGACGGGCCGTGAGAATATACGAGGGCCTGGGCTGCCCGAGACTGCTCGTACTGCGTGGCGTGCACTCCCAGCACACCTTGGTTTCGTGGGCTAATTAATCCGGCTTGCGATGGAATGTGTTGGCAACCGGCCCAGAGGAACCAGAGCACTAACTCTTTGACCCCCCTCCTCCCTTCCACAGACTATCCTGACGGCAGCAACTCCAGCGAGCTGGTTCCTCAGCTGAGTGCTTATCTCCCCGAGAACTTCACCTACGCGCAGAACCTCCCCTGCCCCGAAAAACTGCCTTCAATGCGTAAGAGCCTCACCCCTCATTTCCCTGCCATATTTACCGCCTTTAGTGTTAGTGTTGTGCTAAAGTATGCATCCTCAGGGATCTAAACCTTTGCTTGTATGGCCCAGCGATCAAACTGGGTTCAAATTTGGACCCCCTCACTGCTGGATTGATTATTGTCTCTGTCTGTAGATTTCTAGTGGAGAAGAAAGCTACTGCATTCAGTCTTGAATTTGACCAATTTACTGCTCATTTTAAAATGATGAATATTTCAGAGCTCTAAACAGCCTTTTGTCCTGATGTTTGTGTTCACTGGAGATGTAATGTTATGAATTTAATTGTCTTGTTGGGAGCTCTGTCTGTCTGAATGTAAGTAACTGCCAACACTTGAAATGCGCTTTCTAATTGCAAAGTGCTCATGCTCCGATCGCCCACTTGGAGCTCTGACTAACCTTAATATTTACTCCAGTCATCAAGTAACTAAAAGAAGTTGTTAGCACGAAAGAAAAGGATTGTAGTGAAGCTGGTGTTTGATTCATATATATATATATATAGGTATGTCCTGATGAGTTGTGAGCTCTCCCTCTGGTCTTAAAATACTGGGAGGCCAGCCAACATTTAAAAAAAACAAAATGCATTTCCTGCTACTGCTCTGGTGTACACAGGAATTATGCTTTGTCGGCTTTTTGCGCATTTCTGGCTTTCTCCCAGAGACTTCCTGTCCTCTGGAAGCGCCCTGGCACAGTCAGGTTGGAGTTCCGACACAAGGGCATTTGTATTTTCCTTATCTAGGGGAACCTTATTTTGTGCCACTTTTTTCCCCCCGATGACAGTCTCTCCAGTGCAAACGTGTCACATTAAAACTGTGAGGCAGTAGCGCTGTTGGGATCGAACAGACTACATGGCGCTCCAGCCCTTTGATGGGGATTTAAACGAGCCTGCCTCAGTCCTTGTCCTCGGTCACGAATGTTTGGAAGCTCTGCAGAGGAGTGGCTCTTTCTCAGCGGGCTGGTCACATGACTCCTGGATGCCCTCATCCGGGTGAAAATGCACAGCTGACTGCACAGTTTTGAAGACTGAAAGTAATTAGCCTTTGACCATTATGCTGTCTTCATGACTTTAAAAGAATGGTGAGGTTACGCGGGGACTTTAGGATTAGTGAGCCAAACGCAAGCATTACTGTGAAGTTTATCCATTTTTGTTTGACTTTCCTGATGGAATGTTCTAAAGCAATCACACCTGAGGATTTATTTTTTTCTTACCAACAAACTGACTGGGAACCTGTGAAAGGGCAGTAATGGCTGTAATGCAATGCAGAGAAATTCATTTGTACGGATAAACATGATTAAGCGTGGGCACTGGGCGTCCAACGGCCTTAGTTGTCGGTCAGACTCGTGAAGGGAGAAAAAGCCCTGGACACGATTGTTTTGGTTCGTCCGCAGCTGGCTGGTCAGATGAATGTCTCAAATCTGAATGTCCTCGCAGAACTTCAGCATTTATTATCATCATCCACGAAGTTCCATGGAAGATAGTGGATTGGGGACCATTCGTCTGTCTGTCCATCAGCCCGTCCGTCCAGATTTCCTAGATCTGTGAAATTTTGTATGCGTAATGATCTACTCATGATCTACGTTGAGTTGGACGTTGAAGCGTTTTTTTTTTTTTTTTTACTGAGTAATGGCCCTTGATTGTGGCGGGGCGTAGTGATGACACTGTCGTCTTGTGTAGAAGTATTCTTAACCTTTCATTGACCGGTGAAGTTTCTCTTCTTTAATTAAGGACGCACAGGGTGAAATGATGGACAGAATAGGTGCTAGTGAGGAAGGATGGAGTGCAGCGGAAGTAAACCCTCTGGAGTGGGGTCGGAGTCGAGTGCCTCGCTCAAGGGCCCAACGTCATCTCTCCAGATGCAAGTCAGAATCCCAAGCCCCACTGGGGTGTCGAACCAGCAACTCTTCAGTTGTCAATCAAGCATCCTACCACTCGGCTATCCTGCTGCCCCAATGAATGAAAAGTGCCATATCGGTCACACGCAGTGATTTTAAGTCCGTAAGATTTGCTTTTGCCTAATGCTCTCATGAGTCATTTGATTTATATCGATACCCTCATGCAAAAACGGTGTGACATTTTGGGCAAAAATGATGTTTTTCGCTTTTTAGATACATCCATGTAGGACCCATCTTCTGGCAAAATGTCTGAATTCTTATCCTTAAGGGGTCAAAACCCTTTTTCAAAAAGGTGTATCTTCAAGTAAAATTATCGCCCCAATAATTCTTATTTGCTAGAAGGGCGTAGGTAACAATTCCCATGTTCAATGGGCGGAAGTGGTAGTTCACAGCCGTTTTACAAGCAATATGCATTTTCAGTCCAGGCGCATCTGCCTCTTGCACCTTTTTTTGCATATTGCTAATCCTAAGTGGTACTATCATGAACTGTACATACTCCCCCAGTCAATGTGCACTGTATTATCCTTTGCTGTATTATCTGTTGTTTATGGCTTCAGATATCAGTGTCAGCACTGAGGTGACATAGTGAGCTTAATTCAGAAATACCTTGCATTGTTTTTAGCTACTGGAGTGTATAGTGTATCTTTAGATCTGATGATTCACTTTTATTCACTTTTACATGCTGAAGTCTGACAGCAATTTCATGCAGTATACACTACAGGCCAAAAATTTGGGGCCACCCTCAGATTAAAAAATAAATAAATAAAAATATCACACATCAACTGTTCTTTCCTTATTTTTTGCACTTGAAATGACTTCAGTGCATAAAATATAGGAAGCCAATAGGTTTTGGGTGAATTCCAGACCTCGCACCACATTCTAAATGGTCTTCACTGACCACAATGTTTTATAATGGAGTTATGAACTTTGAGGAACTGGCTCTCCTCAGCCAAGATCTGTGTTTGAATGCAAACCAGAAAATCTAGAACAAGCCCACTTTCAGTTCTCCTCCAGTGGGAGTGTTGGGTTGCTTGCTCTGATTACACAGACTACTGAGCACCTGTTTTTTTTTTTTTGTTTTTTTTTTTTTTTAATCTTGTCTGCGTCGTGGAAGTGCAATATGACCTTTGTAGAGTACAGCATCAGCTGAGTGACGCAAGAACTTCCTTTATGTTTTGCAGAAGGCCACATTGACGTTAATATGACTGAAATTTCCATGGAAGAGATCCTCCAGCGGTTTTCCAAGAGCCGGGACATTCAGACGGCGGGTCACTGGAGACCGCGGGATTGCAAGCCGCGCTGGAAGGTGAGCATGAGGGGAGGGCCGGTGTGCGGGTCTGTGCGCGTACAGGCAGCGCCTGGCCCAGCCTTGAGATCTGTTTTCTCTACGGTGGTGTTAATGGCTCGCTAATGCGATGTCGTTCACAATGGGTCCATTCCCATGCATGCTTGATGGGAATAGGGATCTGCTATTGAACAGTCAATGTAACGTCCAGATGAGTTTAGGGAGGACATCTGTGAAAGGTACTGCAGTGAAGGTCTGAAGTTAGAGGGAAGTGTTTGATTTGCCATAAAATGGCGAGGAGGGTGGAAATTAAGAAGAAAAAAAAAAAGAAGTTTTCTTTTTATGATAGAAGTTTAAATTTTTTTGAAACCATCCCATATGATTACAAACATTTTGTATCTCCGACTCGTGGTTGTCGAGGGCTGACGCGAGTTTTGGTACACCACGCCCATGAATGAAATGAATGACTTTTGTTCTCATTGGAACATGCCAATCAACTCTTGAATGTCAGCTGTGGCGACTCATTACTTATCAGTGGAAACGCTGCGGTAAATTCCTGCTTTGTAAAGCTCACGTCATGCGGTTAATTGGTGATTTTTAGATATGTTCTCTGCTTGTTTGCAACCATCCCACTAAGTTCCCATCAGTACAGAGAGCTTTGACCTGCGGCCACGCAGTTGCTGTTATCTGACGGTAGTTATAATTTTTACCGCGGTTCCTTGTAAGACCTTAAATAAGGAAGCCGTTTATGTGGCCACACCTGCTATTCAAGCACAAACTATTTTCAGCGTCATTTGAGCCCTCGTCCCCTCCTCCTTTGTAAACTTGCCAAGCTGCTGCTTTGCGCTCTGTTAAGTGGAAACATGCTACGAATTGATATTCAAATGAATATGAATCACCTGCTGATGGTTTTGTAATTGCAGTTCAGGGACTTCAAATTTGAATCCATTTTCTGATATTTAATATTTTGAGAAGAAATGGATTGCTTACCAATTGTGACCATAATCCCTGTAGTAGTTCAGCGTGTAAGCAGTGGTTGTGACGGGCACGCCCCGCAGAGTGCCTGTTACTTCCTGGTTGGTTTAGTTCAATATTAGAATTCAGTTCCTCACACTGAAATGACTTTACTGACTTAATTAGGCTTCTAATGAAGTCACCGCAACGTTATTTCTGGGCGTAGTGGTAATTCTTAGTGTAAATGGTACCATTTATATTTGACTTAATTGGCAATAAACTGTTCAGTTCACTTTGCTCTCATTTGCAATTTATTTGCGCCTTTCTGACGTGAATGGTCGTATTGTTAATGGATAAAAGTATGGCTGGAAATGGCAGTTCTACCGGCACCATTTGTATGGATGCAACCAAAGCATTGGTTTCTCCCTCCCTCCCTCTCTCTCCCTTACACCCATAATCCTTCACTTTCTCCCCCCTCCTTTTCTCCCTGCCTCCCTCCTTCCCTCACTCCCACCCCCCCCCCCCTTCCTCCCTCCCTCTCTCCCCCCTCTCTTTCCCTCAGGTGGCCGTACTGATCCCCTTCAGGAACCGACACGAGCACCTCCCCATTCTGTTTCAGTACCTCATCCCCTTCCTCCAGAACCAGCGACTGCAGTTTGCATTCTACGTAGTCGAACAAGTACGTCCTGTCCGGCCCGTTCAAACTCACTTCCTTACTATTCCACTACCATGGCTACACACACACACATGACTAATCTCACGGCCTGCTCTCGCACATCTGCCTCTGACGTGCCCTGGGGCATTTGACCGAAGCATTAGAGGCGACCTGTCGGTTAAACCATTTTACGGGCCGTTAATGGCATTTTTTCTTGACACCAGATTAGGGCTGGGCGATATACTGGAAGTCAATTTCAAATTTAGCTTCCCACGATAAGAAAACAAGAAAATGGACATAAAACGATTATTGTGCGGTAGGCGGTGCTCCCGTGTTGCTCACATTCTGTCCTGCGATGTAAACGGAGCAGCGCACGCCAGCACCCCGTTTACACTGGGCTTACGACCGAATTGTGACCGAAAAATGGCCTCTGCTCTCCCTCACTCATGCTGATTCGCTCTGGGGTTGCAAGCTGGTCTCTATATGGTCTCCAAAACCATCTCTCTTGGTCTCGATCACTCTCTATCGGTCTCATCTGGTTTGCGAGTGTATGGAACTGCTCAAAACACTTGCAAAGGTTGTGCGGCCGGTGAAAAACACAAGAGGGTATCATAATCAGTCATAATAAGCTTGCGCAAGTCTCAACTCTGTGCCATAGATCATAATAGACTCACAAGCGGCTTGGCAGGTGGTTTCATCAATGATGGCAAATTTTTAGTAATTTTTCACTTGCAAACCATTGCGAGCATTATGGCGAGCTTAATGGGAGCCTACTGCAACTCCATAATGGCCAACAAATGTACACGTTTTAAATGCGACCGAATTTGCGACCGCACGTGTGATTAAACGGATCGAAATCCGACCAATGGTGAGGCTTCCCGCGACCGGTGGCGACGCAGCTTACGACCACACGTTGTCTACATACAACCCCAATTCTGAAATGGTTGGGACGAAGTGTAAATTATGAATAAAATCAAAAAACAATGACTTTCAGATCACATGATCTGAATATGTTATTGCCAATATGTTATTTACAATAGAACATAGGCAGTAGTGCTAACCACTGTGCCGCCGTGCCGTCATTGACATTACTAAATGGGCCCATGAATACTTCAATAAACCACTGTCAGAAAACGCAGTCCGCCGCGCCATCCACAAGTACCACCTAAAACTAAGCATGATCCAGAAGCGCCACCGTGTTCTGTGGGCCGCGGCTCAATTAAAATGGACTGTGGCAAAGTGTTCTGCGGTCAGACGAGTCCCAAGTTTGACATTCTTGTTGGAAATTATGGGCGTTGTGTCCTCTGGGCTAAAGAGGAGAAAGACCACCCATCCTGTTATCAGTGTTCAGTTCAGAAGCCAACATCTCTGATGGTATGGGGATGCATTAGTGCTTATTGTGTAGGACACTTACATGTTTTAAAAAGCACCATGAATGCTTAGAGGTCTTTAAAGGTTTTGGAGCAACATGTGCTCCCCTCCAGATGACATCTATTCCAGGGAAGGCCTTGTGTATTTCAGCAGGACAATGCAAAACCACAAACTGCAGCTATTACAACAGCATGGCTTCGTAGTAGAAGAGTCCATGTGATGAACTGGCCTGCCTGCAGTCCTGAACTTTCACCAATTGAGAACATTTCATGCATAATTAAACAAAAAGTCTGTGAAAAGAGACCCAAAACTCTCCAGGAGCTGGAAGCCTGTGTTAAACAAGAGTCTGCTCGATTTCCACTGGCTAAGCTCAAGAAACTTGTCTCCTCAATGCCCAGACGTGTCCACTCTGTTAAAAAGAAGAGGGGATGCTACACCATGGTAAACAGGCCCCTGTCCCAACTTTTTTGAGACCTGTATCAGCCATCAAATTTGAAATGAGCTCATTTTGTGGATGAAATTTGTAAAATTTCTCATTTTCAACATGTGCTACGTTATCTCTGTTCTATTGTGAATAAAATGCTGGCTGGTATGATTTGAAAGTCAAGTCATTTTGATTTTATTCAGAATTTACCCTTTGTCCCAACTATTTTGGAATTGGGCTTATAAATGCAGGGCCAATGCTCTCTCCATCACTCGCTTTCTACAAGTACACGCGACAAATATGAGTTTTGTGACCGCATCATGGTTGGAGGTGTAAAAGTCACGATTTGGTTGCAATTGAGGTTTTGTGTAACCGCAAATAAGCGATCCAAGTAGGTAACGGCCGCGACTTGTGTAAGTGACCAAAAGTTCACGATCACGCTGGTTGTATCGGGGGCGCGGTTCGGTGTAAGGGGGCCACTGCTTTTACAGCTGTGCGTTCCGCCCCTCCCCTTAAAGAGGAACTATGCAAGTTGGTCGGAAATCGCTCGCTTCTTCGTTGGTTTGGTGACCAAGAGCGGTATAGCAGTAGCATATGGGATTCTTTTAAATTTTTTTCCAGAGGCGTGGCTATAGCTGAGAGCGAGAGCGCAACAGGCTAGATAGGTGACACAGGTGTATGGGATTGTAACTTTTTGAAAATTAATCGAAAAAGCTTCAAAATGAAGGATGCACACAATCATGCCATGGGCAACCCGTGTTCGAAAGCTTAGGCCGATCTGACAAACAGTCAGAGAGATATGCGAGCCACAGACGAACACACAGAGAGACGCTTCTTGCTTTATAGATAGATAGTGCATACAGGTAATAGTCTTCACAGGGCCCTGATGCCAACATCCTCATAGCTGTCTGCAATTACTTGGAGGGATGGGCTCAAGTGAGACGGTCAGTTTACATTAGAATGGTGGCAAGTTTCTACATCAGCGTGAAATGAGCAAAAAGCCAATCATCTTATAAAACTGTAGCACAAAAGGACGGTGTCCCCAATTTTTTGGCAAAGGTATGTCACACCAAATATTTGGTTTAACTTTTAACAGTCTACAGCTCTGTTTAGTAAATTTATCAGATATTAGAAACTTTCAATTTAATCATTTTTGCAAGCATATTTGACTTAAGAAATTGTTTTTAATGTGCCTGACACTTTAGCACAGTACTGATGTCTGCCTATGTTTATATGCCTTTGCCCCTGTCCATTCCTTTACAGCCTTTATGCCTTTTGCTTAAGTCTGTGAGTCTTCCCTGTTTTATGTTTGTCAATATCTGTGCAGACTGGCTCTTTTGTGTATGGTAGACCCCTTTGGTTGCAATATTAGCCTGTAGTGCTCAATTCAATTATTAACCTGCTGGGCCAATAGGCCCTAAGGGGCTTATGCTATGCTCGGGGTCTTTAGTGGTGGTCTTTCATGCATCTGTGCGGGCGTGTGTAAACTTTTGGCTTGTCTGCACTCTAGCGTCTTCAGTTTTTGACCGACCCTATTTGTCTTTCGTGTATGTTCATAAGGTCTAGACCAAGTTCGATTTTCAGCCGAATCGGATCGATGCTTTGGCCAATAGGGGGCTTTCCATTTTGCCCATGTTTGGCCAAGTGGGCGCAGTGGCTTTGCCACAATTTTCTATGTTTTTTTTTTGTTTAGTTCTGTTTTACTTAACTGTTAGAGGAGAGGCCTCATATATATATTTATACAGCACCCCCATAATTATTGGCACCCCTGGTTATGCTGTGTTCCTTAGCTTCTAATAAATTCAGTTTGTTTCTAAATAATATAGGACCACAATGAAAAAAGAGGAAAATCCAACCTTTGATTCAAGTGCATTTATTCAGTGGGGAAAAAAATCCCACGTTAAAACAAATTATTCTTTTACATCAAATTTTGTTTGCCACAATTATTAGCACCCCTGACGTTAATACTTTGTACAACCCCCTTTTGCCAACAAAACAGCACCTAATCTTCTCCTATAATGTTTCAAAAGATGGAAGAATACAGAAAGAGGGATCTTTGACCATTCCTCTTTGCACAATCTCTCTTAATCATCCAGCGACCTGGATCCTCTCCTCTGCACTCTCCTCTTCAGCTCACACCACAGGTTTTCAATGGGGTTGAGGTCTGGGTGCTGAGATGGCCATGGGAGGAGCTTGATTCTGTGTCTGGTGAACCATTTCTGTGTAGATTTGACCACATGTTTAGGGTCATTATCTTGCTGAAAGACACAGTGACGACCCATCTTCAGCTTTCGGGCAGAGGCCACCAGATTTTGATTTAAAATGTCCTGGTATTTCAAAGCGTTCATGATGCCATGCACCCTAACAAGGTTCCCTGGGCCTCTGGAAGAGAAACAGGCCCACAGCATCACCGATCCTCCCCCATACTTCACAGTGGGCTAGAGGTGCTTTTCTGCATACTCATCTTTTGTGTTCCGCCAGACCCACTTGGTGTTTGTTGCCTAAAAGCTCTATCTTGGTCTCATCTGACCAAAGCACACAGTCCCAGTTGAAGTCCCAGTACCGCTTGGCGAACTCCAGACGTTTGCGTGTATGATTGTGAGTGAGAAAAGATTTTTTCCGTGCATGCCTCCCAAACAGCTTGTTGGCATGTAGATAGCACCTGATGGCTGTTTTGGAGACTTCGTGACCCCAAGATGCTACCATTTGTTGTAATTCTTTAACAGTGAGCTTTGGAGAACTTTTTATTTCTCTTACCATCCTCCTCACTGTGCGTGGTGGCAAAATAACCTTGCGTCCTCGTCCAGGCTTGTTTACCACTGTTCCAGTTGTTTTAAACTTCTTAATGATTCCTCTGACAGTAGATATGGGCAGGTGCAGGCGAGTGGCTATTTTCTTGTAGCCAATGCCTGACTTGTGAAGGTCGAGACACATCTGCCTTACTTGAATGGTCTGTTCCTTTGTCTTTCACATGTTGAAGAGTGGATAAGAGAAATGGCCTCTGTGTCATGTCATATTTATACACCAGGGAAACAGGAAGTGATGATTTACTAATTAAATGTTCCTAGATACTCTGATCAACGTTGTAAACTACTGTAGAAATGACAGAAATACTTCAATTACATTTAATTCCTAGGAATTGTTATGGGTGCCAATCATTGTTGAACAGGTGATTTTATGAAAAATAATTATTTCTTAGACAGGCATTTTTTTCCCCTTAAAATTCACTTGAGTTGAAGAAAACATTTCTCTAAAATTTCCAATGTGAGAGAATGTTTCTGCAATAAAGATGAATTTATTTTAAGGCTTTTAACATCTTAACCTGGGGTGCCAATAATTATTGAGGGCGCTGTATATGTACACTACTGCTCAAAAGTTTGGGATTACCTGCAAATTTCTTTGTTTTCCAACGAAAAATACATTATCATGCATTTCACAAACATTTTTTTTCCATTTCCCAAACGATTAAAATTAATCAGATGATTTTCAAAGAATGATCTACATTTTTTGCATAGAGGCCTATTATCAGCAAATGTCAGTCCTCTGAATCAATCTCCTGGTATGGCTGCTAATCCAAGTGAAGCATTTTATAAGGCTAATTGTTTATTAGAAAACCCTTCTGCAAATGTGTTGCACAGCTGAAAACCGGTGAACTAATAAGGGAGCGCAAAAGGGAGCGTGGTATTCTTGAGGTTGGTTTAGTACCTGAAGCATCAGCAGTTGTTTGTTTGTTTACAGGCTCAAAATGGCCAGAAAGAAAGAACTTCCTTTAGAGACCCTTCAGTCTATTGCTGTGCTTAGAAAAGAAGGCTATTCAATGCGAGAAATTGAAAACTTAAAATCTCTTACCATGCTGTCAACTACTCCCTTCAGAGAGCAGCACAAACTGGCACTAACAAGGACAGAAAAAAGGAGTGGGAGGCCCCGATGCACCACTGTGCAAGAAGACAAATATCTGAGAGTGTGTAGTTTAAGACAAAGACGCCTCACAGGTTGTCAACTAGCAGCTGCGCTAAATAGTTCCCGTCAAACACCAGTTTCAGTGTCAACAGTGAGGTTGGTTTTCTTTTGATGAAGGCAAAGTTTGAAGTACATATTCATCATTTTCCATTAAAGTCATTATTTCTAACTCAGACAATGTCAGCATGTTCTGTTCATTTGCCATATTTCCTATTCAGACTAATATCATGTGTGTTTCCATGGAAAACAAGAAAATTTCCAAGTGATCCCAAACTATTGAACAGTAGAGTGTGTGTGTGTGTGTGTGTGTGTGTGTGTGTAAAAAAAAAAATATATAATAATAATATATATATATATACATATACATACACTGCCCGGCCAAAAAATTGATTACAGTGCATATTCGTCTTGTCGTTGTTTTGACAACTATATGCAATGCCAAAGCATTTAATTTTGATCAGAAATGCCATAATTTTTGGCCGAGATCTAGTCTTCTCGACTTAACGGTTGAAACACTTGGTGGTCTTTTTTGAGCACATCCCTATAACTTTTAATGTGCTTAAGGTCAGGACTTTGTGGTGGCAAATTTGAGGCCAACAACTTGCCGTTCTAAAATACAGTAAATGTTTTCCACCATCAGGGGATGTGTCTTCCAACATGATTTTTTAAGCAATGAGTAGCGACGCGCTTCATCAGTCAGGGTTAAAATGATTATTGCCTGCTGAAACATATTAATAACCGCAATAATGATCCAATTATAGAATTTGTTAATTAATTTCCGAACGGTGACTTTTTTTTTGGCCGGGCAGTGTGTGTGTTTATATAATCATTCCATACTAAACTGTACAAATGTGTTACATTCAAATACTTTTTTCAAAGTTTTTCATTGCAGTGGTGAAACCCCATCCATGGGCATCACAAATAACCAGGCAAGAAGATAAACCGAGTGACTTCATTTCAATGACCCCATAATGTGCTCAGGTGTCAGGTGGTGTGGGTGTAACGAGGACACAAAACAGATGTTGAATGCCTGAAAATCTGATACATTTCAAAGTCGATTCTTTTGTATGAGAAATGGCCTCAATCTCTCAGTAACATTTATGGACAATTATGGCCAGTCAATGTTTTTCCTGTCTATTGTCCTCAATTTTTGTATTCCGATCACCTGGCTTCAGTGCCAAGCGTTGTTAAAATTGCGTAACTGGTTACCTGTTGCTCTAAATCACCAAAGGAATATATCATTTTATTCACAAGAAGGCATTTCAAAGAATAAGAATGAAATCATAAATCAGGTAGCAAAGTAGGGCCATTTTCTCAGACTTCAGTAACATTGAACTTCTTCCTGCAACCACCGACGTCGGCATCTGCTGGCCATTAAATATAATGCAAAAATTTTCAGATATCTGCATCGGCCTCACTTTTTAGATCCGAGTGCTGCGTCCATCTTTTTATACAGTCTATGCATAGGACACGATCTACGCATATTTCTTGATGCTGTTATGGACGTAACATGTCATTAGGACACTGAAAAATTTTCTTTTTTCAATCATTATTTTTTAAAGCATGGTATATATGATTGTCTCACACCTTGTGAAATTTTGATACAGGAAGTGAGTACCTTAATTTGCCGCGGTCATCTTTACACAATTTGCATACCTTGCACAAATTAACCCACAGGTCTGGACGTGACACGTGAGGTGGTTAAACTGGTTACGCCCACAACGGCCATTTCAAATTTGATTTCTGATCAGACTCTGGTAATTTAGTGCAGACAATTGAAACCGTTATCATAGGCATTTCTCTGCAATATTTCATTTTACTTTCTTATCAACAGACATGTCCTGTGACTCTCATGAAGTTGGCTGCCAAATTTTGTCACAAAATACGGCTTTCACAGTGCCTTGGCTGACATCAGGACCCTACTTTTTCTGATGCGTTGTTGGACTGATGACTCTGTTTTTTTCTCATGTATATCTTTAATCCGGCAGTGAATAAATATGAACAATGCAAATCATTTAATTATACCCCCGCTACGATGTAGCCGGGGGTATATAGCGCTCCGCGCGTCCGTCCGTGTGTCTGTGCATCCGGATTCGTTCAAACATAAAGCGGGGGTATGTGAGCTCTGCTCGCTTCTACACTTGTTCCCTGAGAAAAAATTTTATTCACCATTCTTATACAACACCATGAATTGTACAGTTTAGTATTGAGTGACCATATAATATTAGGGCTGTCAAAATTAACGCAGCCTGCCATCAACCCCTTTCTTCAGACGTCTGCTTTATTTACTTATGTATATCATATGTACTTATATACAGAAGAGGGAACACAAGTTTGCTGCGTGTCAGTAATTCAGCATATGTGCAACAGAACAGAAGAGGAAATATCATAAGACACACTTCATTTTCGCACACTTCAATGTGTGTCAAAAACACACTTCAAACGTCAGCTGAGGAAATAAAGTTGACGTCTGAAGAAAGGGGTTGATGGCAGGCTGCGGGGGGGGAGAAAAAAAATGAACTGTGTCTTATGATATTTCCTCTTCTGTTCTGTTGCGCATACGCTGTGTTCCCTCTTTGGTTGTTAACCTCTGTTTTCGTCTGTATCAATACTTTAAATGAACCGTCCTAGTCAACACTTCACGGGTTGTCCAGAGCCTTCGTGAAGGCAGATGACGCATTACGCCATGTTACCTGGCTTTATTAGTGTTGTGATCTTCAGTGCTTGGAAGCCAGTGAATAATGTCCTCCAGCTGTGCCATGTGCCGTTACGCAATTTTCAATGTAATGGCTCTATTGTTTGAACCAGAAGAAGAGGTCATGAGGAATATCAATCATCCCTCATAGTAGCCATTGATAATGCACTTCCTGCAGTTGTCCGTCTAAGACATTTTCTTCCCTTATTATCTTCCGTTCTGAATATTTTCTCTCCTTATTGCATATGGGTTTGATTTAGCACAGATAGTACTGACATCTAGTGGTGTAACAAAACTGTTTGGGAACTAGTTATGGAATATGCTGACTTTTCATTGGTTATTCTATGAGCAAGTCGTACTAACTTTAAAAATGACTTTAAAAACTACCTGAATGGCTCCAAAAAGGAAAAAAATGGCCTCAAGGCAAACACAAATATATCAACAAAATGAGTGACTGACCTTTGACCCTGAACCCGTGGAGAGACCTGGGATGCAAACGCTGTTAAAGCTTCTCAAACTGTGGTTACAGTCAAAAGTTTGAGCGGCGGGGATGTGACGGGGGACTTTGGGTGAGCAGATTTTCAGGCTTGACTGTAGACTGAGTCTGAGAGTGTAAATGTAATACTCTGCGGTTGTGGGGTCATAGGCCGGGGCCTCACACGCTCGCTCGGGTTTCTTTCTGCAGGCTGGAAGTCAGCCGTTTAACCGCGCCATGCTCTTCAACGTCGGCTTCAAAGAGGCCATGAAGGACCTGGACTGGGACTGCGTCATCTTCCACGACGTGGACCACATCCCCGAGAACGACCGCAACTATTACGGCTGCGGCCAGATGCCCCGCCACTTCGCCGCAAAACTCGACAAGTACATGTACATGTGAGTGTGCCGAGCTCCGCTCTTTATCTTAATGACACAGCAGGTGGCACCACTGCCTCACTGCAAGGAGGTCGTGGGTTCGAATCCGGCCGGGGTCTTTTCTGTGTGGTGGGGGCATGTTTTCCTTGTGTTTGCTTGGTTTTCCTCCAGATGCTCCAGTTACCTCCCACAGTGCCAAGACGTGCATGTCAGGGTAATTGGAGACTCTTGATTGCTTTTAGGTACGAGTGAAGGGCGTGAATGGTGTGTGAATGAGGTGTGTGACGTGCGGTGGATTGTTGAGCTGTCTCGGGTGTGTCCCTGCCTTTCACCCATTTTAATCCAGGGCAGGCACTTCCCCCGCGACCCTAGTGAGGAAGAGGGGGGTTCAAGTAATGCATGGATCTCTGAGTGGCGAGAATTGGCCACTCAAGCCCTGCATGGGTGGCCACAATAAAAGGAATTGCTCCATGTGCGCAGAGGAATATTTCCCACACTCTGTTCTGCAGACGCCCTGCATCTCCTAGTGTTTGTTCCAACCCCAATTGCAATCATAAAATTTTAATGAGTAGTTCATTTTTCTTAATTGCTCTATTCATGGTTGTAGAGATTATTTTCCCTTTTAGGATACAAACAATAGTGAAGTATTCATGGTGTGCTGTATTTGAAGTTACTATTACTGCATAAAAAATTTGCGACTGGTCCGATAAATTAATGAATTGACTCTTCATTGATGAAACTGAAAAACACTTGGTCACTAAAATTTGCTATTTTGGTCAAGTAAGAATGCAGAGACAAATCTAATTATAATGAGGCAAACTTGTTTGGCTTTATTTCTCTCTCTCTTTAAGAATTTTGGAAAAACTTAAAAGGCTGTGCACAGAAACGCAAATGGAAGGGTATTGGATTAATGACAGCATTGAATTTGAATTTGGCCATCTGACAGAGAATGTGACAATTGATTGACCTCCAGTGAATGCATTGTACATGTAGTAGCTGAGGTCAGATTTTGACAAGTGTCTTTTTTTTTTTAAACCTTACCCCATTCAAACTGTTGATGATTGGTAACATTGTCCAAATTCCCCCTTCTGCGGCATATTAGTCTTGCCAGTATGACTGAAATGGCACTTTTTATTGCTGATGTAGTGGAAGCGTTTACTGACTGCTGCATCAGGCCTAAATCCCCCCCCCTTTTCTTTATTTTTTATAAATCCTTGTGACCTTTTTAGCTCGCCGGGACGAGTAACGTCCGGAGAGCTATTGTCGTACCCCCGGCGTCCGCGTCCGTCCGCATCCGCGTCCGCGTCCGCGTCCGTCCGCGTGCAGAAAAACTTTAACCTTGCCCCGGCGAGCTTTGTTGTCTTTCTGACAACTCTTGTTTCGTTGACGTTTGAGAGGTTAACAGTGTGCTGGGTAAATAGGGCTACAAAAGCGTTCGTTTGAACTTGGTGTTGGCAGAGTGGATGTTTTGACCTTCTTATTAAATCGATTTTACTCCTGTGTAATTTTGTGCCACTGCATATGGTTTGAGGAGCCATTGGTGAAGGATGTGTCATTTGATTGTTTCCGGTTGAACAGAAGCTCTCTCTGCCACTTCGGCTCTTTTGGATGAGCGCTTCTCAGCTGTAGGTGCATTATTGTGGAAATCATTTCTGAGATGAGCAGTTTTGAAAGGTAAAAGTATCCGGGTGTATTGCATTCCGAAGTCATTGGGTGTTTCTCCGTCGAGACCGCGGAATCCGCCCTTGCGACGTTGTGAAGTAAATTCTTGTCTTGGCCTCGGGAGGGTACAACAGCGCAGTTTCAGAAAGTTCAGGAAAATGTGCTGAATGTTTCATTTCAGTCCATTTTTTCACATCTCCTTGAGCCGTAGCTGAAGCAGCCTCTTCTTCATGGAGTCCACCTGAAACGGTCTGGTACGCATTACAGTACATATTATTCACTAGAAGGCACTCAGAGCATTGCTTCTGCCCTGTTGCAGTTTGTTGATAAAGAAATATCATCGAAAATGAGTGTTAAATGAACGCGCTGATAAATTCTTTCATCTTATGGATCACAAATATGATTTGGATCTTCAGAAAAATGTAATCATTTTCTCTTTGGGACCTCATCTAATATTAAATTGAATTTCATTGGCATCCATCCGTTAGTTTTTGAGATATACGGTCAACTGACAAATGAACAACACCTGACAAAAACACCTCCTGGTTGGGGTGTAACAACAGAAAATAAATGAATAAATAAATAAAAATGTAAGCAAAAATGTGACCACATTCAAGATACAACTCTTGATCCAATTCAAAACATAACTGCAAGCAGTAATTATGGGACCCAAGCAAATTAAAGCAGTTAAAAATTTTGAAGCACTGATGATATACACTATGACTTTTAAATTCAATTATGAGTTCATGGCTCGTAATTATGCATGGTCTACCTCACCCTGCATGTTTCATGTTGATTTGTCATTGCCATGCCTTTGAAATAGCAGCTGTTGCCTGATTAACTAATAGCAGCCAGGCAATTGAAGATTTATTTTGCTCATAGGAAGACGGTTTGGTCCTCAGTGAGAGATGCAAAATGCAAAACTATAGAGTTGAGTGGTTGAAAACAAATGTGTAATTTTTAATTCTTTTTCTTGATACAGCGCCATCTATGGGCCAATTTGAATAAAATTTGTTCTACCTCTTTATAGTGCCACCATCTGACTGATCTAAGTAATTTGCATTAAGATTGCCCTTTTACACATCTTTGGCAATACTTTAATGTTGGATGATTGGTGACAAAGTGATTATTGGGGCCAATGAAATTTTCTTGGTTGATATCAGCCATCTTCTTTGAGCTATCGCTTTGTTCTAATATGTTTTATGGCAACGTTCACCATTAGGAAGCATGTAGAATTTCAAGATCACCGGCCAGTTTATTTTGCGGTTATGGCTGTTTGTTTATTCAAGCGCTCCCAAAGGCCTGTACATATTAGATGTCCTGTTTGGTGAAGATTATACATTGCATTAAAGAGTTGGAGCTCGTTATGTCAATGTAGGTGGAGCCTTATTATTTAATTGGCTTAATGTGGCCACACCTTTCAATATGGAAATGTTTTTTTTTTTGTAATGCTAGGATTTCAGATCTTGGTGTGACGATGCTGTCTACAAAATTTTATGTGACTTGCTCACTGTTGAAGGGGAGATGGGAATTAAAGATTTCAAAGAATTCAAAATGGCGGAACATATTCATGGACAAAAATGGGTGTTGCTGACATGGATTAATTTGTTTGAATCTGTGGAATCCAGGAGAAAAAGAATTTAGCTTTTATGACCGATAATTCTCTAAGATACACTGCTCAAAAAAATAAAGGGAACACTTACACAACACAATGTAACTCCAAGTCAATCACACTTCTGTGTAGTCAAACTGTCCACTTAGGAAGCAACACTGATTGACAATTAATGTCACATGCTGTTGTGCAAATGGAATGGACAACAGGTGGAAATTACAGGCAATTAGCAAGACACCCCCAATGAAGGAGTGGTCCTGCAGGTGGTGACCACAGACCACTTCTCAGTTCCTTTGCTTTCTGGCTGATGTTTTGTTCACTGTTGAATGCTGGCAGTGCTTTCACTTTAGTGGTAGCATGAGACGGACTCTACAACCCACACAAGTGGCTCAGGTAGTGCAGCTCATCCAGGATGGCACATCAGTGCGAGCTGTGGCAAGAAGGTTTGCCGTTTCTGTCAGCGTAGTGTCCAGAGCATGGAAGCGCTACCAGGAGACAGGCCAGTACATCAGGAGACGTGGAGGAGGCCGTAGGAGGGCAACAAACCAGCAGCAGGACCGCTACCTCCACCTTTGTGCAAGGAGAAACAGGGGGAGCACTGCCAGAGCCCTGCAAAATGACCTCCAGCAGGCCACAAATGTGCATGTGTCTGCTCACACGGTCTGAAACTGACTCCATGAGGATGGTATGAGGGCCCGCCGTCCACAGGTGGGGGTTGTGCTTACAGCCCAATACCATGCAGGACGTTTGGCATTTGCCAGAGAACACAAAGATTGGCAAATTCTCCACCAGCACCCTGTGCTCTTCACAGATGAAAGCAGGTTCACACTGAGCGCATGTGACAGACATGACAGAGTCTGGAGACGCCGTGGAGAACGTTCTGCTGCCTGAAACATCCTCTAGCATGACCGGTTTGGCAGTGGGTCAGTAGTGGTGGTGGGTGGCATTTCTTTGGGGGGCCGCACAGCCCTCCATGTGCTCGCCAGAGGTAGCCTGACTGCCATTCGGTACTGAGATGAGATCCTCAGACCCCTTGTGAGACCATATGCTGGTGCGGTTGGCCCTGGGTTCCTCCTAATGCAAGACGATGCTAGACCTCAAGTGGCTGGACTTTGTCAGCAGTTCCTGCAAGACAAAGGCATTGATGCTATGGACTGGCCCGCCCGTTCCCCAGATCTGAATCCAATTGAGCACATTTGGGGCATCATGTCTCGCTCTATCCACCAACGCCACGTTGCACCACAGACTGTCCAGGAGTTGGCGGATGCTTTAGTCCAGGTCTGGGAGGAGATCCCTCAGGGGACCATCCGCCACCTCATCCGGGGCATGCCCAGGCATTGTAGGGAGGGCATACAGGCACGTGGAGGCCACACACACGGCTCTGCCTCATTTTGACTTGTTTTAAGGACATTACATCAAAGTTGGATCAGCCTGTAGTGTGTTTTTCCACTTTAATTTTGAGTGTGACTCCAAATCTAGACCTCCATGGGTTAATAAATTTGATTTCCATTGATAATTTTTGTGTGATTTTGTTGTCAGCACATTCAACTATGTAAAGAACAAAGTATTTAATAAGAATATTTCATTCATTCAGATCTAGGATGTGTTATTTTAGTGTTCCCTTTATTTTTTGAGCAGTCTGTTATAGCTCTCTATAGCGCCACCATTGGGCCAATCAGAGTGATTTTTACAGAGGTTGCCCTTTTCCATATCCTTAACAAGACTATAAAGTTTCATGATAAGAGGCTACAGCTAAAGTGAGTGTAAGAGCTACTGAAACTTGATTGGCTGATGTCGGCCATGTTGTTTCAGCGTTCAAATTGTTCTTATCGATTATTAATGTCAACCCTGACCAACGTGTAGCTTGCAAAATTTCTAGTTGATTGGACAGTTGGGTTAAGATGTATGACCATTTGTTTGCTATACTGCCATCTATAGATGCATTTGCACCAAATTAAGGGTGTTTGAGTTGCTTAGCCTGTGGATTGGACTTTGTTTGGAGGAGTTACAGCTCATCGTATCTGTGGAGGCCACGCCCTCAAATTTCATTGGCTTACTGTGGCTAAACCCTTTAATTAAAAAAAATTCTTCATGCTGAGATTTTAGATCTTGGTCTCAAGATGCTGCCTACCAAAGTTTGTGCAAATTGACTGCACTGTCTAGGAGGAAATGACGAAATGGTTTTACGAACAATTCATAATGGTTGAAAATGTAGATTCACGTAAATGGGTGTGGTATATATGGATTGATACATCTTGATCCATCGAATATAATGAAAAGAGAAATTTTGCTTCTGTGACTTATGGGTCAGAAGATATAGCCTAAAACACAAGTTGTTCATCTGTACAGCACCACCATATGGGCAATTGGGGTAGTTTTTTATTTATATGAGTAGTGTGTGACCATGGGAACCAACATAATAAATTGGGTATGTCTGTTACATATAGTGTGTTTTTTATTTTATTTTTATTTTTCTGTGCAAACACTTTTTGGGAAGAAAAAGATGAATAATGATTAAAAATAAAAATCAGAACAGATACAATGAGGTTCCAGCACTTCATGCTTGGACCCCAAATTAATAGCATCATTGTATTTACAGCATATAGACAAACATGACTTATTAATGACCATGCCAAATATATTACATATCAGAATACAGAGCAAAGCAAACTACGTCTTGTCTTCTATGCATTAATTTGACTTTGTATTTGGTCGTCTTTTAATTTTTTGTAATTTTCTGAATTTTGATAAGTGGCAGTATCTACTAAATGTCTGCAAACTCTTGGAGCTGCTCTGTTTGGAGGGCTTTTATTCAGTAATATGTTAAATCGATTTTTGCAGTTTTCCTGAATGTTTTGCCCTGGCAGAGCGTCCCATGTGACCTTGGCTCTGTTCCAAAGCTTTTTTTGGTCACCCGAGACGAAGTCTCAAAGTGACTTATTCTAATTTCCTTTGGTCCGTCGTCGCGCATCGTGCGTCTGTAAACATATCTGTAAACATTTTCGACTTCTTCTCAGAAACCGTTGATCCGATTTCAGTAAAATTTTGCAGAAACCTTCCTTGGTCAAATATTATATGGTGCCCACCCCCGGGGGCTCTGAGGGGCGGGGCTAAAAGTTGTCAAATTGGCTGAAATTTTCAAACTCTTCTTCTCCAGACCCAGGTATGCTGGAAAACAATACTCTTCATAGATGGAAGGGTCTGCAGGTGCTTTATCAGAATTGTTCATTTCATGGCCTCCAGGCTTCATGTTTGCCCTTGGGCGGGGGGTGAAGTTTACTATACTTTATATAGGGAAATGATGAGTTTATTTGGTTCATTCACATCAGTAACATCAGTTTTCATACAACTCAGGTCACCGATAAGTCCCATGGGCCTCTTGTTTTTTTTTTTTTTTTTCTTTTTTCCCCCCATTGTATTGGTTTTACCTTGGGGTGTGTGAGTCTGGCTCATTGGCATGCCTGGTGTTGCAATAAGATTTATTGGTACAGATGCCCTTGGCAGTTTAGTTACTAAAGTATTTCCAAGGAAATTACTTGATGCGAAATTACAGGAAAAAGAGTCATGTGTCCGCCCTCTATAAAAGCTAAGTGCGAAATGTGAAATTGCTGCCTTTCTCGGCATGCCGCAGCTAACGCAACAACAAGTGATCGCAATACAGAAATGATTGAAAAAATGACTTTCCGTGTGAGTCATTCCATTTAAAATCAACAAGTGTCTCCCACCTGGCCCCTTAGGAAGCTGCTGATTTTTCTAGTACAATAACTAATGGTAATGCACCTACTCGTATAACGATAGGGATTATGGCAATTGGCCAATTTGCCAAAATGTTGAAATATCCCTTTAAGAAAAGCTTAAGAGTGACTCGTGTGAAGTTCGACTTATTCTGCCTTTTGTTTATGCAGTGTTTTTGGAGTTAGTTCTTTATTTTATTTTATTTTATTTTTTTTCGACCGGGCGGCCGACGCTAATGACCAGGCGCATACAGGCGGTGCTGGAAAATGAGTCATAATGATCGGACGGCCCTCCCGGTCATTTACTATAGTGGAGAACCCTGCCTGCTGGATGTTTCTCCTCCCATGTTAGGATTCCTCTGTCTCATTGACTGCATTTATATTGGATGAATGACATGCAGTCAGACACAAAACATATTTGCTAGTGCATTTAATTATATTAAATGAGCGTGCAGCCTCACACTTTTGGCTTTCACAAACACTTCATGGTTTCACCTCTAACATGTAAAGTGAAAACAGGCAGTGTTCGTTTGATGTTTCATTACCACAGTTAATGTCAATAACGGGTATGGCCTCCCCTAGCTTGAATGATTGCTTGACAACGTCAGGTCATACTGTCAATCAGAACCCGGATGCTTGCAATTGGAATGTTGTTCCATTCTTCAACAAGGGCATTTCCGAGCTCTTCTAGAGTTATGGGTTTGTGGCCTACGACCGGAAATGGCGACCTGCAGCATGTTCCACACATGCTCGATAGGGTTTAGGTCCGGCGAACGCGCGGGCCAGTCCATGAGGACAATCATCTCCTGCTCTAGGAATTGATTCACCACCCTAGCACGATGGGGACGGGCGTTATCATCCATCAATATAAAATCAGGGCCAACAGCACCAGAGTATGGTCTTGCGTACACATTGAGGATCTCATCCCTGTACCGTACCCCTGTCATCATCCCTCTCCCCATGACATGTAGGTCCGTTCTGCCATTCCTGCTCATTCCTCCCCACCATAACAGTCGTGTTCGTTGATGTAGGCTTCATTGAATTGCTCATGTTGTCTTCGCCACACCCTTTGCCTCCTGTCAGTAAAGTCCAAGCAATATCGGGACTCCTCGGTAAAGAGAACTGGAGCCCAATCTTTGTGTGTCCATGTGACATGATCGTGAGCCTAATCCAAACGGTCATGCCTATGATGCACAGTCAGTAGGATTTGAACACAAGGCCTTCTTGAGTTGAAGCCTGCAGTATGAAGATGATTCCGTATAGTCTGAGTGGATACCATGACCGCCGAGGCCTTTTGAAGGTCATTTCGTAGGGTGGTGGCTGTCCAGAAAGGATAACATCGTGCCTGAAGTGTGAGAAAGTGGTCTTGTCATTGCGTCGTTAATCTCTGACGATCACCCCCGTGACTGTGTGCTGCTGTACCAAACATTTGATGCCGGTGCCATGCTCTGCTCACAGCGCTTTGGCTGACGTTAAGTGCATTGACGTTGTGAGAAGCCAGAGTCATTCTGATGCATCTTCCCAATTGCTCTGAAGTCAGTCGACGCCTAAGACGTTGAGGGGACATTGTTATTGCTAAATGTAATGCAGAAAATTTGGGAACTTCCTAATTTTCACCAACAAGCAACACACACGTCTGAGTTGAAATGGTGAAGTGTTCGTCAAAGACAAAATGTGAGGCTGCACGCTCATTTAATGTCATGAAATGCATGTGCAAATGTGTTTTGTGTCTGACTGCATGTCATTTATCCAATATATTGTTCATCAGTGGCAGTTACCAAATTTGCATGTCATTTCACAAAAAAATTACTATGATCCCTATCAAATTTTGAGTAGTATACATGACCTTGGTCTGCACTAGCCAAAAATTTTGTTTGGCCACAGTGGCTAATCACCTTGAAGTTCAGTTAATCACACAGAAAACCATTTAGCCATACATTTTGCCTGAAATTTTAGTTAAAAAAAACCCGAGAGAACTTTGATTCAGTCATACAGTATGCGTACTCAGTCACAGAGTCTGTGTACAGACAGCCAGCGACAAGTAGGTATGAATCATCTCGTCAGTGACCACCCGTACTATAGTGTCTTAGCCAGGTATTCTTTCCATCAGGGTGTTTATTGGCAGTTACAAGCAATTTTCAAATGGCGGCGATGAAATTTGTACAGGCTGCAAAATGCATGAAAAATCACATTTTTAAACAGTGACTAAAATTCAAACATGGGCGGAAATCCATTAAACATTTTTGAATAGATAGGGACGACCCTGTTTAAATTGCGTGGTGAGAGAACACTGTTCCAGTATTCTGACCTCTGCTGGTGTTTGCTTTCCAGCAGCTGTGATGTGGTTTGCATGGTACTAGAGACGAAAAGAATAAAACAAAGTTGTTCAGAAAATGCAATTGCTGCAAATGAACTTTCATTTGGTGACCTTCATACTGACCAAGTGAAAATTCAATGACGCATATCACTAATAAGGTCACAGATGGAGCCTAAGTATGTATTCACACACACACACACACACACACGCACTCACACACACACACACGCACTCACACACACGCACTCACACACACACACACACACGCACTCACACACACACACAGGAAGTCACACATGAGTTCTCACATGCTGACATTCAGCTTGACTATTGGTGACCTTTTTTGAAGACAGTCTTGACATACACTGCCCTCTGTAATTATTGGCACTCCTGGTTAAGATGTGTTCTTTAGCTTCTAATAAATTCAGTTTTTATTCTAAATAATATAGGACCACAATGGGGGAAAAAAAGAGGAAAATCCAACCTTTAATTCAAGTGCATATATTCAGTGGGGAAAAAAATCCCACATTAAAAAATAATTATTTTACATCAAATTATGTGTGCCACAATTATTAGCACCCCTGATGTTAATACTTTGTACAACCCCCTTTTGCCAACAAAACAGCACCTAATCTTCTCCTATAATGTTTCACAATGGGAGAATACGGAAAGAGGGATCTTCCACCATTCCTCTTTGCACAATCTCTCTAAATCATCCAGCAACCTTGGGTCCTCTCCTCTGCACTCTACTCTTCAGCTCTCTCCACAGGTTTTCAATGGGATTGAGGTCTGGGGACTGAGATGGCTATGGGAGGAGCTTGATTCTGTGTCTGGTGTACCATGTCTGTGTAGATTTAGCCACATGTTTAGGGTCATTATCTTGCTGAAAGACCCAGTGACAACCCATCTTCAGGTTTCGGGCAGAGGCCAGCATTTGATTTAAAATGTCCTGGTATTTCAAAGTGTTCATGATGCCATGCACTCTAACAAGGTTCCCAGGGCCTCTAGAAGAGAAACAGGCCCACAGCATCGCTGATCCTCCCCCATACTACATGTAGGTGGGAAAGAGGTGCTTTTCTGCATACTCATCTTTTGGGTTCTGCCAGACCCACTTAGTGTTTGTTGCCAAAAAGCTCTATCTTTGTCTCATCTGACCGAAGCACACGGTCCCAGTTGAAGTCCCAGTACCGCTTAGCGAACTCCAGACGTTTGCGTTTATGACTGTGAGTGAGAAAAGGTTTTTTCCGTGCATGCCTCCTAAACAGCTTGTTGGCTTGTAGATAGCGCCTGATGGTTGTTTTGGAGACTTTGTGACCCCAAGATGCTACCATTTGTTGCAATTCTTTAACAGTGAGCTTTGGAGAACTTTTTATTCCTCTTACCATCCTCCTCACTGTGCGTGGTGGCAAAATAACCTTGCGTCCTCATCCAGGCTTGTTTACCACTGTTCCAGTTCTTTTAAAACTCTTAATAATTCCTCTGACAGTAGATATGGGCAGGTGCAGGTGAGTGGCTATTTTCTTGTAGCCATTGCCTGACTTGTGAAGGTCGACACACATCTGCCTTACTTGAATGGTGTGTTCCTTTGTCTTTCCCATGTTGAAGAGTGGATAAGAGAAATGGCCTCTGTGTCACGTCATATTTACACCCCAGGGAAAGGGGGAGTGATGAATTACTAATTAGATTTTCCTAGATACTCTGATCAACTTTGTAAACTACTGTAGAAATGATAGAAATACTTCAATTACATTTATTTCCTTGGAATTGTTAGGGGGGCCAATAATTGTGGAACAGGTGATTTTATGAAAAATAATTATTTCTTTGTCAGGAATTTTTTTTTTTTCCCCTTAAAATTCATTTGAGTTGAAGGTTACATTTTTCTCCAATTTTCAGTGTGAGAGTATACTTCTGCAATAAAAATGAATTTATTTTAAGGCTTTTAACAAATCTTAACCAGGGGTGCCAGTAATTATGGAGGGCACTGTAGTACAATTACTATGAGTTGTATTGCCAAAAGGTCACAGAAGGAGCCTAGATTTGTATCGTAGACAAAGGGAAGTCATGATTGAACTTTTATTTGGTGACCTTCATATTGACCTTCAAAAGTCAATTGTGACCTAGTGAAATTTAAATATCTTGTGTCACTTACATGGTCACAAATGGGAGCCTATGTTACAGACGTGTAGGAAGTCTCATATGAACTTTCATTTGCTGACATTCAGCTAGACTGTCTGTGATCTTCGAAGGTCAAACTTGCCATAGTGAAATTACAATGACTTGTCTCATCAAAATGATTGCTGATAGTCAAGGCTTGTATTAGAGACACTGAGAAAGTCCTATATGAAGTCCATTTGGTGGCCTCAACTGTCTTTGACCTTTAAAGTTCTCAAATTGACATTGAATTTTTAGTTACTTCTATCACCAAAACTGTTCCAGGGTTCGTTATTGAAATACAGACATATAGGAGGTCTTATAAATGTCTGTGAACTTTCATTTGGCGACCTTGACATTGAGCTTGGATGATTTGAAGGTCAAACATCACATGAAATTTTCATAACTTGTATCAACACTGTAAGATAGCTTGCTGGTAAGCTGTAGGATCCTTGGTCCTATTTTTCTTATTTTATTTTTACCTCTCTACCTCTGCCTGTTGCTGATGGGCTCAGTACTATGCCATTGGCTGTGTGCGCGCGTTTGGGCGCTCCTTGGGTGTTTCCTGCGCGTTTGTGACGCTGCCTCATTTCTCTTTCAGCCTCCCGTACAGCGAGTTCTTCGGCGGTGTAAGTGGTCTCACTGTGGCGCAGTTTCGCAAGATCAACGGCTTTCCCAATGCATTCTGGGGCTGGGGAGGAGAGGACGACGACCTCTGGAACAGGTGAATATCAGAGTTACAGTCACAGCTCCATCACGGTAGCATCGAGAGAATAGCTGCGGTTCTTTGGGCCCAAAATGTTTACCGGGCCTACAGAATTTGGGTTTATTACTGAGTATTCTCTTCTGCAGTAAGCTGCTGAATAAAGAGAAAAACGTGGCGTATGTCTCTTCCATACCCTGGTCGCTCGTTTCTGGTTGAGACATTCAGGAGTTCTAAATCACCTTGTCCACATTGTGGGTAAGGAGTCCTGCCATGCGTATTTGGGCATTCGATTGTTCAGGTATATATTTGCCACTAATCACGTCATGGGAAAAGCAGCTCAGAAGAGGGCCATTTTCCTTGAAATGGTTCTTAGGGTGTCATCTGTCTGTGTTGTCAGTGCGACACTTCTAAATGCATAACGAGGAACTGATGTGATTTCAGAGTGCACTACGCTGGGTTCAATGTGAGCCGACCAGAGGGAGACCTGGGGAGGTATAAATCTATCCCCCACCATCACCGAGGAGAGGTCCAGTTCCTGGGGAGGTGAGCGTCACCACTTCTGCTGCCGAGGCGCGCACACACACTCGCCTGCGTGTACATACACAGGGCTCTCACTGGGCTTTTGGGGTCAGGGGTCAGTGACTCCTGTGACTTTTTTTCAGGGGTCAACCCTCTGAACTCAGGGGTCATAAATGTTTATTCACAACTTTTCAGGGGTCAAATAAGGACGCACTTATCCCTCTCTCTTCGTAGAGATTTCCTCTCTTCTATTGCTGTTTGCTTTGCTTTTGCATGTGCTTTGCTTTTTCAGTAAACTCGAATACTGCTTCAAGATCTATTCAGGAGTGAGTGTGAGACTGACCACGCTGTTTTTTTTTTTTTTTTTTTTTTTTTAAACGTTCGCATTTCAGATCAACACGCTGCAATTAAGCATATTGAGACTATGGCAGGGAAAATTGGATTATGGCAGGCCGCCATAGTCTCGTCAATGCATGGGAAATACTGTCATCAATGTCACTTCTTTCTTACCGACAAAGCAAAATTAAGAAGAGGGTGGGCCTTACAATACCAACAGCTGGTGTTTCAAATCATATGACAACAATTAGGTTTGCTAAACATTCACTGTTCAGGCAACTCGAGGTTTGCTGACAGGTTGGTTAATTTTAATGTTTTCTAAAACAAGTTCACTACCACAGCCCAACAGCATAGTGAGGTACATTGTTATCGCATAGGTTCCCATTCATTTTAACTGGGGTAGCTAGCAAGCCTCCGTTGCTGACGTTTAATGTGGTTTGCTTGCTTACCAGGCTCCCACGACTGCATGTGCAAATATAATTAGCCTAGCTAAAGAAATTTCAGAGCTTCTGATTGTGAGAAAACAAAACTCTGTTCCAGTGCGCAAACGTTGTTGTATGAGGGAAGTGAACCGCATAAGGCATCTGCAACGGAGGCTAGGTAGGTAGCTACATTAAAGCATAGTTCTGAGGAACATTAACAACGTAGGTAGCTACATGGTTCGAACCATATGCGACTTTTTACAGTTCTAGTTACGTTTTTGTGAAATGAAAATTAATTGGCTCAGTTGCTGACTTCACACCTTTATAAGGTAACGTAACGCTATACTGAGACTACATATTTACAACGACAGATTGCAGAAGTGCCAAGCAGACGATTCCTTTTATTTAGCAACAGTAAGCGCTGGAGGGGAGCGCCCTAAAAATTAGGTTGTGGGCGCTTCCAGCTAAACAAAAAAAACAAACAAAAAAAAAACCCACTCACTGGACACCAGCCCTTATGCTATTAGCTGGCGATTTCAGAATAGAAGAAGGTGGAGAAGATGTGATAATAATGAAAATACTGTGTAGAAATTACCAAACTGCTTTATTTACAATCTCTAGATAAGACTTCCTTCAGACAAGTGAAGATAGTAGGCGAGAGTAGAAGCTGTGGAGGCTCACGAATAACTGAAGTATCAAAGCAATCACGTGCCGGTCATGCTGCATTATGACGTCCGAATTGAAAGACGATGCACAGAATGATTATGCTGCATAAATTCACTATGATTTGAGCCTGTGGAATCGGGATATACTTTGACGGCACTGTTTTGCCATGTGCCTTTTCCACTCTGGCTGGGTAAATAATTTTGTGAATTATTTCCTGATCGCCACTCATTAAACACTGGAAAGGGGAGAAGACTTTGCCGTGCATCATTTATTCAAGACTAGGGGTCAAAGCTCTTAAATATTTTACTTCCAGTTTTCTATTGTGCGTCAATTCTGGATTTCATGCGTTTTTGACCCAAGACCTCGGGTCATCGAGAGGCCTGCATACACAAGTGTGCACACACGCATGGATAATTTCAAGGTGTTATTGCAAATAATTTTCAAGATATGATGTGCAGAGCGAGACCACCGAATGAATGATATGCATTCATTTCCGACGCTACTAATTGTACATTTATGGCACTGTTATGAATTTGTGATATCATTTATTACCAATATCCACAATATGAATGTTATTAGGTTGTTTGCTTTGACCTAATAATACCACGTTTTATTTTAATTTGTTCTGTCAAAACTTATAGTTCACACTTTAGAAGTGTTGATCATAAGGCTTTATACAGCATGTACAAAACCCAAAACCAGTGAAGTTGGCACGTTATGTAAATCGTAGATAAAAACAGAATACAATGATTTGCAAATCCTTTTCAACTTATATTCTATTGAATACACTGCAAAGACTAGATGTTTAATGTTCAAACTGAGAAACTGGGTGTGGAGACGTATTGTTTTTGCCTGAATTCCCGTTGGCGTCGGCATTCCCATTTGTTTCCGGAGCATAACTCTGAAACTGTTCGACCGATTCTCACCAAATTTAATATAGTGTCTCTCCATAACATGTAGATGTGCCTTTTGAGGGTTTGAACTGCTTTTTATTTTTTCTGTTTCCATGGCAACAATTTGGACTAATGCATATTGAAGGATGGGACTCTTTTCCGGGCCATAACTCTAAAATGTGAAATGGGGGAAGGGGGAGACATCTGTTTTTACGTGTAAAAACCATTCTAGTTGTAATCTGTTTTTATTCACGTTTTACACAACGTCCCAACTTAATTAGAATTGGGGTTTTTTACTAAAAATTCTGCTGTAGGCTTTATTATAGACATTTGGACATCACAGCAACTAGAAGTTTTTATGACAGTACCTGCCCATCTGACTGCAGAAGACGGGGAACATATCAATAATGTGCTTGAAACCTCTAAAATGACAGTGTCACACAGCGGCGAATGCAGCACATCAAGCTCGGAGAGTTCGCTAATGCTTTCCAGATGCTGGAGTCTAAGAGTCGCTGAAGTTCATGACAACACAGCCAACAGGATCGTCCGCTTCTAAATTGGTCATATACGTGTGTAAGAAATATAATGAAGAATAAAAAGGCAAATGTGTTATTTTGCTTAATTACCTTGTAAAATTTTGTGTTTTATTTTATCATTTTCGGGATGGGCCACCGTAGGCTTTGTGTTACGCGCGCGTCCTTTTCGTAACGAGTGCGTTTTTGTCACGCATGTTCTGTGCATCACTGTTTGAATGAAAAACGCTTCAGAAATGTTCTGATAAATCATTTCTTTGTTACCATTTCTGTCACAGTGTGATGTAGCCTATAGTGAGCCTCTGAGGAGAGCGCACCATTAAAGCACACGTGGTGCAGCTCGGGCCTGTATGTCTGTGTTTGAGGGGTGGGGTTCGAAGCTACATTCAAATTTTCCCGTCAGAGCACTGAATGTGAGAAAAGGGCATTCGGCACATCTCCAGATAAAACTTTGTTACGACTCCTGTGAACCGAATTTTCTGAGAATCTGAGCAACTTATTTCCAAATGGTCGCATGTGTTAACTGGCGCTATAGAGCCTCCGGGGCACTCTGTATAACATCGATGGTTTGTAATCTCACACACGCTTGACGTTTGTGCAGATTTTCGTGCATGGCAAGGCCCTCAAATTCCTTTTCGCAGCAAAGTAATAATAATAACAATCCCTGCAAAAACAATAAGTTCCTTGAACCTCCTGCTCGGGCCCTTATAATGATGACAAACCCAAATCTTTTATGGCTGCTTTTTTCTGTATGGCATTACGGGGCCCCAATTGATGACAAAAATGGCTCAGCCTTTTTAGGGCGAGCTGGAGCCGTGGGAGTAAAGGAAAGTTCCTTTACCAGGTCAAATGCTGCACTTGAGATGAAAAATTTTCCAAAATTTCACGCTGACACTAAATGATTTTAAAAAGCTGATTAAGTACTTAGAATGCAGCAGAGTGCAGTAAAATTTGACAGTTTTCGACAGAGGGAGCGTACCTCCCTGCCCCCCACGGAAACGCACGCCTTTGTTCCCTGTTTGCTCGCACCTTTGGCTCTGGCAGCTTGCACATGCACTTCCCACCTGGGACAAGTAAAATCTGCATTTCACATGTCCGAAGGACAAGTAGCCCGCAACTCTTAATGTCAAACACTGGAGTCGCACAAATGCTGTATTGTACAGAAATTACGTGATGCCTGTAATTTCAGAATAAATATTTTTTTTCTTTTGCTATTTTTTTCCTCAGGTACAAACTGCTCAGATACTCCAAAGAGAGGCAACACCTGGATGGCTTAAACAACTTGAACTACACACCCAGAATCACTTTGAGTAGCTTGTATAAAAATATAACCGTCGACCTCAATCCTGAACTGGCTCCAATTCCAGACTACTGACTGCTTTCCCTGGCTGCGGTTTCACCAAAACTCCCGGGGAATGATGTGGACAGCCTGGGGGAGGATGAGTCAATATAACTTTCTCTTTTCCTTGCCGCTTCATAACGGGGACGCGCCGAAACGTTTCAAACTTACCTTACTCATTTGGAGAGAGCGAGCGATTTAACCACGAAGTCATGTGGCCGAACAATCAATCGTGCGTGTCTTTGCATGTTGTGTTTGTGCTGGCTTTAGCTAGTGAACCCTCATTACATTTCAGAGAAGAGGAGTGTCAGTGCCAACTGGTACAGCGTTTCGCTGCATAGCCTTAAGAAACCCACGCAGATTATCTCAGTGTGTGCTCTTATGAAATCCACTTTGGTAGAACATTGAAGGGAGATGTCCAGTCAAAGTCTGTAACCTGATATGGTATTCATTGCATCTCCTGGTGAATACTTTGTAAATGTCTACTGTAAGCTGAATATTTTTTTTATCAACCCTTTCTCTCCTGTGCTTTCCTCAAACCTCTCTTCCTTGTTGCAAGCGAGTGAGGGGAACACTTCTGGGTCAAATGTGAAGTAGTTATACATGTGTTTGTGCGTATTCATACACATGTACATACACACGGGTGACAAATTTGAAGAAAAAACCAGGATGAACGCGTTGGGGGGGGGGGGGACAAAACAAATACCGACATGTCTGTTCATTTTCCTGGGATGGTTCAGGTCCACTGGTCCCCCTAAAGACAGAAAGGGTCAAATCAATGCTGTTATTCTGTCATCTCCTTTATGTCCTATGATGACACACAGTGGTGTCGTGCACGATGGCAACCAGGGGTCACGGAATGAAAATAATTGATTTCGTATGGAATAGTTTGAAAGAATGGGTGAGATGGTGCTCTTCATCACCATCTTCAAAGCCGCATAATGAAATTTGTCTTGAAAGAAAGGTACTCCATCCCTCTACTGAAGTTTTTCAGACTCCATGCCTAGGCGTATCGAAGCTGATATGGCGGCTTGTGGAGCCCCAGCACCTTAGTGGGACTTTTTTTTTTTTTTCTCTCCCTGCATCAATTTGTCACCTGTATATGTATGCATGTGCATATGTGTGTGTGTGTGTGTGTGTATGCGTGTGTGAGATTCTGGGTAGTGAAGATTTCGAACGTCAAACTTTCAAAATATAGGTGAAAACGGGCCCTCTGCAGTGGGCCTTCGGAGGAAGAGGGTTAAATGTTGAATGATTTTGTATTGCATGCTTTCTTTCAAGCATTTATATACGCTGTTCTTGGCAGTGCTGAGTAGGCTATTTAAGCGTGAAATGGCTGACTGTTGATGGTGAATTACGCACGAAAATTCATTCAACTGAATGGTAAAGCCTTTTTCCTTGTACTGAAATATTGCAGACAGCCCTAGGAATAAATGGGGATGTTTTTCATCAAAAAGTAGTACAATTTCTATTTGTTCATGCTTACTCTACTTAACTGTGGTACTGGCAGGGGGGACAGGGTGGTCCACTGGTTAAACTGCTGGATGTGTCCTTCTGCCGGAAACCACACTTATTGCCCAGATTATGCAGCGCTATATCAGTTGATGGATTTTGACTGGACCTTTGTTACACCATCATGATAGAAGCCAATTGATATTTGTTTATATCATATCATATATTGTGTACATAATTTTTTACTCAAATTTTTTTTTTTTTTTTTTTTTTAGGAAAAGCAAAAGGTGATTATTTGTACATTTGATGTATATTTGATGATACATTTTATTTTTTTGTATTTATTTTTTTTAATTTAAGTTTTTTTTTTTTTTTTTCCCTTCCCCCTCCTCTTCTTTATAAGTACTATTTGTTCTTGTGTGTATTTGAATACTATATCTGTCTGTCATGCAGAGATCATTGGCATGGACTAACCCTGTGTAAATAAGGGCCTTTTAAAGTGATAAAACTTAATCGACGCATTGCGCATATTTCTGTGTACTTTTATTTTGGCAGCTATGGTTCATGTCCACCCCACCAGTTTGGTTGGTAGTGTACTAATTGAGTGAATGGCCTTGATCTGTAACAAGTGTAATGTGAGCGGAGCTTCGACTTGTTGCTTCTCTTAACTTCAGGGTGGTAGCACCTGGCATGCATGCCTTAGTTGATTTCCCACCCCCCCCCACCCCCATCTTCGTCAATCTCTCTTCTTTTCTATAAATTCAGATGATTTGACTACATTGCCATTTGATTGAATGCCTCCTCTCCACCCTCCCAAGGCTTTGTTCAAAATGCACTGTGTTGATAGGTCATGTTTTGCCCACATATAGGCACTGTGCGGAGGCCCAGGTACCACAGGGGCTTGCGTACACTTCCAATTAGTGCCAGTGTGTTACTGACAAATGTACTGCAATTACTGATTGTAAGATGATGATTTTTTTTTTCTTGATCATACACCTGTTTTGTTAAATTTAATTGTTTATTCTTCCTTAGAGCTTTACTCAAGACTTTCAAAATGCACAGTAGAGATGATGGCGATTAAATTTTCTTTGAGTGGCATTTTCTGTCATTGAATGAGCTGAGGTCACAAACCGAATTTTTTTTTTTTTTTTTTTTTTTTTCTCTGTTTTAAAATATACATGCTTTTAACGATGCACTAAATGCTGCATTATTGAAGATACCGTGTTTTGGCTTTATTTATATACTGAATTCCCTTACCTTCTTCTTGGACTCTTTAAATTTATTTTGTGAGTGTCCACAAAAAAAAATACAACAAAAGTTTGATAGCCTATCAATGAGCCAATTTTCTGCGGAAAGCCTCCATCACAGTTGTGTGACCAAAAACTAAAATTTGTCCGACAAAAAAAAAATGCCTTCCTTAAGTAACTTGAGGGTAAGCAAGTTATTAGGTTGTTGAAGCTCATAAACTCCACCTAACCAGGCGTCAATATATCTGCTACTTTCATCTGTCCCATATGTTAATCTGGTTTCTGGTGCAGCTGAAATGTAGTGAAATTACAGCAATCAATCCTCTCTCTATCCGGGTTGCTTAATGAGTAAATATCTGCCTGTTCAAAAAGTATTCCTTCATCTGAATGGATATTTAATATTGTGAGGATGTATAAACTTAAGCGCTGCACTGTACCAAACATACTTTTTCTTCTTGATTGCTATCCTTTGTAAATACACTATATCGAGATGTATACATGAAAAAAAACTACCATGTACATATTCAGATTATTTTTTGTTGCGTGTTTTTTTTTTTTTTTTTTTTTTACATTTTTAAGTTGTCCGTGTGGTCATCCCTGGACATGTATTCTTAAGATATCGGGAACAGGGAAATCACTTGATGTTGTGGAGTAAAAGCAATACGGCTAGGGCTTCTGGAGCGAACATTTTTGAATGAGTTCTGACATGTTTCACAGTTTTTGAATTAAAATTAATGCTTTATAGCAGCTGGCCCACTCAGTTTACCACACTGACATTGGGGAAGGTATTGACCGATCTAATAGCCAGTAGGCTGATTAGGTAGCGAGGCATGTGTTTGCTAGAAGTACTGATTCGCATGACAGGTTACGGCAGTTTGCGGTTTGGCTGAAGAAGTTCTTTAAAAATGAGGTTACTTTCTGAATTTGGTTTGAAAATAAGTAAATCCGGTATCTTGGAGGCTGGATATTTCCAGCTGTCTTTCACTACCTGGAGAAATATTTTGCCATGTTCATCTTTCGCTCCCAAGAAAGTGAATTAAGCTGTTTGACTTTGTCAGTTTCTGGTTGTAAATGTGTTAATTAGCCCACAGTGAGGGCGGACCTCTGGACTATTCTGGACAATGTTACTGGCAAATGCTCTGTCAGTCTGCTGTGGTATATTTGGCATGCGTCTGATGTAGGCCGCTGAGGCAGGTTGGTATTTTTTTGTTTACAATGAAATAACATTAAAAAACTGTGTACATTTCATTGGCTGAATGGCTCAAATGTTCAGGTGTCTGCTGTGGTATTTTTGAGAATTTTCCCCTATGTCTTCAATCTCTGTACAAGAGCGTGATTTTCTGCATTAAAGCCGCTTTCACAGCAGACGCAAACAGAATTTTTTGCACGACAGATTACATTCAAAGTCGATGCAAAGGCGCAAATACACGTGTGTATTGACTTTGAATGTAATCTGTCGTGCGAAAAATTAGTTTCGCATCCATCGGTGGCATCGGTGCACCAAATTTGTGCTTCATCACCGGTCTGTTGTTAGATTGGTCGCGGCGGCTTTGCAGTCTCCGAGTGTAAATTGTGATTTACACTGTGCTTTTTGAATTTTCACAAATAGCTGACCAATTTAAGAAAAGAAGTTAAGAAAGGGACATGCACTCAGGCGGTTTTGGTTGAGGACAGCCACAGAGTAGAGATGACGCGTTCATAAGCATTGTTTTCAATTATCAGTGCTAGCGTACTAATATAGGCCACATGTTTATTACTAATTTGACCCGCACTATGTAGTAAGACAAAACCATAGTGCACCCTCCCATCCATACACCCCTGCTGTGATTGCTATCAGGCACTTGGACTCAATGTTACAGTTCAACTACTGGGGGAAAACCATATCAGAATGACTGAATTATACTGTGGAGTATTATGTTTTGCAGTATTCTTACATACTTTGTGCCTTGAGGTCTCCCAATTTGTTTTCCTTCTTGCTGCTTTGAAGTGCTATTTATGTTTTTGGCTGACTTGAGGCTCTTTTTTTTTTTGTTTCTTCCATTGAAGCTTTGAGTACGCGCATTCTATTTTATTATTGAACTCTGACCTAGAAATTGGGGATGTTTTGAATAAATATATTTTTATTATAATTTTTTTTTTCCCCCCCGCTGTTTCTGGTGTGGTTTCTTAAAACAAGTCCAGTCATTATAAAAGTAAGGCTGCTTTGTGGCTGTTTGTGAATTAAGCATTACTCATTATCCTTGTAATTTTGTGGCAATTAAAGGAGCTGTGTCACTTTGATTACTGCGCATGCTCAGAATTTAGATCCCAAGAAAGCAAATCTGCTTTACTGCTAGTAATAATCTGATTCCATCCTTGTGGACTCGTCATTGTTTTGCGTTGTATTTGGTACTTTTTAGTTACCTTGGCATTGTGCTTTTTATTTTGAGGAGCTTTGTATGGTAATACGAGGATTCAAAGTGCTATTTTCAGCTTTAGCCAAGGCATCGGAAGAACGTAAACTGCTTGCCATCGCCGGTAATCATAGAAGAGGAGAAAAAACCTGATAGATTTTGACTTGGAATTCAAGGGGATGACTTTGTTTAAAGTTATGACCATGTGCAGTAATGGTGATGCAGCTCCTTTAAGCAGTCATAATTGCCTCAGCCAACAAAGCTGGACAATGGTTATGTTTTTGCCCTCGTTTCTTTCTGTCTGTCTGATCATTTGCAGGATTATGGAGAAACTTCTGGATCGATTTTGCTGAAACTTCCTGGGATGTTATATATGCCAACAGTAAGAGGTGATCATATTTTCAAAGGTCCAGGGGGACATTGCAAAAAAAAAAAAAAAATGGCACAGGTGCAGCTATGCACTCAACCAAGTGCCCTTCTAGTTTGGACATTTCACTATCTTTTTTTTTATTATTATTACATATTTGGTGAATATAAGTCAAAGTCAAACTGATTCCTTGCTTTTGCAGCATTACGCTGTTGTAAAAAAACAAAAGCATCAAATTTCCACTGTCTCTGGAATGACGTGCAGTTTTCAAAGAAATTGTGTACATTTTCTTATTTCTTTTGCACAAAGTTTTGTAGCTTGTTTTAGTTGGCAGCTTTAACAGGACAAGTTTACTTTGTGGATGTGGTTGTGTAATTTCCATTCATGAAGTATCATTTAAGGGCCATGATTGTCCATTGAGTATCATAATATGTGTGTGTGAGATAATGATCACTTTCTTGGCCTACATATTAGTCACATGACTGCCCCACCTTGAACCAAACTGAGAATTATGACTTGAAAAAAAACATTAGTCACGCCTTTACTGATGGACTTTCGTGTAAGCTATTCATCTCCTGATTTATGTTCATAGGATGTTTGTATATTTTTTATCATTGTCTTGTATGAAAATAAATGCACAGATAATAGTGAAGCAGAATGATTCTTCTTCTTTCCCGATTGAATTATTCTTGTTCTGTTTTTCATTGAATTTGAACCTCAATCAATTTGTCAAAACAAAATCTAAAATGAAAGCTGTATAGTGTCTAGGACACTTGATTTCCTATTAATGTGAAATCGTACTCTCTGTCACAGTGGTTGGCACGACTGCCTCACAGCAAGAAGGTGGTGGGTTCGAGTCTGGCCTTGTGTGGAGTTTGCATGTTCTCCCCATGTTTGCGTGGGTTTCCTCTCAGGTACTCTGGTTTCCCCCGCCCACAAAAACATACAATATAGGAACACTCCTGTATGGCTGTGTGTGAATGTTTGGTGGTGGTCGGAGGAGCTGTAGGCGCATATTGGCAGCCACGCTTCTGTCAGCCTGCCCCAGGGCAGCTGTGGCTACAAATAAAACATAGTTTACGTGAATGTATGAGTGAATGAATCCATTATGAAGCGTCTTTGAGTGCCCAGAAAAGCGCTATATAAAACTGATGCAATATTATTATTATTACTTGGTACCGATTTAAAATTGCTGACTGGTCAAAATTTATACTGTAGTATGTGTCCAGTAGGCAGAGGTTGGCTTTTTCCTCCTCAAATTGATGGCCATGTTACCTTTATGAGAGAATTTCTTTTTTTGTATATAAACATCCAGTTTTTTTCATGCCTTGCAATCAATTCATAGAGCTGGATATTTGAGGAATGATTTGGGCTGGGTGCTGTGCCACAAATCGGCAATAAACCTGCTGCAGCTGAATAACTTGAACCACACTCCTGTACCTTCAGTCTCTGGTAACGCTCATCTGCGTAAGCAGGAGCGATACTTCTGTTCAGTCACCGTTTTAAGCTGCAGCGGGTACCCACCAATGCTGCGGTTATATGCACTCCCACGACAGCTGCGGTGACTGTGCAAGAGAGCGGGCTTAGGAGTGCCGATGTGTGGTAGCAGTGCCCATCTGCATGCGCTGCGAAAATCACCTGTCGAAATCGACGGAAAAATTTTTTTTTTTTTTATCATTATTATTATGCCCCCGCCTCATTATGTTAACGCCCTTTCCGTCCGTTCATCCGGGCGTCCAGCCATAAACTTCTCGTTTCCTTGCAATAACTAAAGAACGCCTCGTTCGATCCATTTCATTTCTTGGTGGTGTATGGGGGGTGGGTAGAAGAAGGTACCTTTTGAAAACCAGCGCAGTGCGTAATCCAATATGGCTGCTACGGCAGCCATCTTGATTTCAGTTTCCAAGCCATAACTAAAGAACGCCTTGTCTGATCCATCTCATTTCCTGGTGGTGCATGGGGGGTGGATAGCATAGCGATATAAAATGGAACCAGAGAGAACGAGGAAGTACCTTTGCTTCAGCCAGTTGGCATGTTGGCTTCCTGCTTCCGCGTTTCCCACTGTCGGCAATTTTGTGGCCAACAACGTGGCAGCTCCATAGACACCATTTGAAAAGTGCGCATTTTTTTTCTTGCCAAATAAAGCGAAAACAAAAAAAAAGTGTATTTGGTAATCCTTCATTATTCTGCTCTTAGTCTGACGGAACTGTGCGATGCTTCAAGAGGGCCTGTAAAATAAAAACTGATATTAGACCTTGATGATGGCTCGTGCACGAGTTTGGTGTCGGCGGCACAAGCAGCAGCAGTCAGTGTTGCCAAACGGTCTCAATTTATTTCAGGAAGGAGACAAATTACACTCGCTGCTGGGATTAGTGTAATAGCTTTTGTACTTTGGCCTGTATGCTATTACATTAGGCTATATATGGGAAAATAAATATAAATGAACGAATGAATAAATTGATTGTATTTGCTATATAAAAAGGAATGCAAAGTGACCGATTATTTTGACGAGTGAAGACATTAATTATTAGCAGACCTAGCGATCTGATCACCATAGCGATCTGCCCAGCTCCTCCTCCAGACCTTAGCCTTCCCAGTCTACTAGGTATTTGAGTTTACCTGCTCGCCTGCGCATCCAGTAGGCTGGTTCACCATCTACCTCCAGAACAGGGGGCGGGTCTTCAGGAAGGTAACAATCACCGGCCTAAGCAGGACACGGAAGGAGCCAATGAACCGTGGGCTCGACTTTTTGCAGGGCAGGCGGAGGCGCAGGTCCCCATTTTAGAGCTAGACTCAGTCCCCCAGCTGGTACTTGGGGGAGTCCTGACATTTCCGGTCCGCCTGGATCTTCTGATGATGGAGTGCCCTCCGGATCTGGATGTAGGTAGCTTCCCAGACCCTCTACGCCTCTCTGAACCAGGAGTCCACCACCACAACTTCGGTCTGGCTCTGGTCCCAAGGGCACAGGGGAGGTTGCCGCCATGTCTGAGTGCCTGATGTAGCTTCACTCATCGTAATATGCATGTATACTGAATATATATTTAGAGGAACCTCATATTAATTTCTGTCCTGTTTGTAATACATTGTTACTGCAGCTTTAGCCCAAACTCTATGACTGATAGTGTTTACTAAAGAACCTCATTTCCTCTTGGTTTTTGTATTGTAACGTTTGTGCCTGTTGTTGTGCAGCAAGCATAATAAAATACAACCATATCCACCCTTGCACCTGAGTCATCCTCAACCTCCTGTCCTCCGTGCATCTGAACTGTGCATGAAGCACAAACGTTACAGTATTCTTCAATACCTCAATGTGTCAGAATTTCTCCCACTCACCACTTTCTTTCATGTCCTCCAATTACTGCACTGTGGGTAGTGGGAAATACTTTGGACATGAAATAAGACAATTTTCTATTGAAGAAGTGTCATTAAAAATTTTGGCCGCCAAAAATCTGAAAACCTAAAAGAGAGGTTGCCTGTCAGGGCGATCAGGTTCCAAAAAATGTTTCAAACCCTGCAGTACTTCCTGTTTTTCCTAATCCCATACTTAATCACGAGCCGCCTCTCTGCGTTGCCTCCTCTGTGACTTGCCTACTACTGAAACACAGCCCATAACTTGACATAGCTTCAACCCGAGGTGTGTGTGATTTCAGCCTGCACAGGCTTGTTAGTTAGTCCACCAAAGTTAACTTTCATTGCAGCCTCATAAACGTTAATTCCGGATTAAGAGTAGGTTATGTTTAATCAATGCATTTATCCTTTAGTATCACTGGATGTATAAAGGGCATATGTTAAAGCTAAACCAGGTGTTGTAGCGTTGATGCTTCTGGTTTGATTTCAGTTTTGCTAAATGCTGAAACTTCTATGATCAAGGTCATGATAATAATCCTGTTCTTAATCAAATAGAAAAGTCCCAATTCCAAAACCAAGTTCCATCTTTGGGTGTATCATTCTGTCTGTTTTCACCATAAACTGACCACACCCCCTTATTCAACAGTTTGTGATCTCATCGAGCCGTTAAGTGGAGACAAAACAGGTCTGGGCGGCCTTGGTTTAGATCAGTGGTTCTCAAGTTCGGTCCTGGCGCCCCCCTGTGTACGCCGGTTTTTGTTCCAACGACAATTGTAATTCTAGGATTTTAAAAAGCTGTTACTTTGTCTAATTTAGCAGCATTCCTTGTTTTGAGCAGTTATTTACCATCTTAAGTCACATTTGGATGGACATATCCATTCTGCTATGAAAAATAAAAACCCTTGAACATATTGTGCTTAATTTTCAATATTGCAAGGGTTTTCAGGTGAAAACATTTTTACACGGATCAAATTAGACTCTGAGAAAATCAATAAGCTCCAAATTAGGTTTCTGACTACAGGTGTTTTGAGTTTTTCCCAAATAACCTGCCTGAACCAAATAAAATCAACAGGAAACACAACAGGTGTGACTCCATTGTTTGCCAAGTAAATTGTTGGGTTTTACCACCATGTGTCAAGAGTTTCACCAGTGAGGAACCTTTTGATTATTTATGTTGATTAAATGTTTGGTTAAATTGTTTCCCTCTGCCAATATTTACAATATATCTCAATGTGGATATTTGCATAAATGCACCTAATTAAAATGAATCATCAGTTTGTTAAAATCTAAAGATTGCAATTGTAGTTGTAACAAAAACCAGCATACACAGGGGGGCGCCAGGACCGAACTTGAGAACCTCTGGTTTAGATCAATATTTAAGGTTCCTTACCAATGACACATTTATGTAAATCATGTGATTTTTTTTTTAGCTCACCTGGTGAGTTATTGCCATGGCGCAGCATCTGTTGTCTGTCAAAATCATCTCAAATGTACTCAGATCTTCTTCTCAAAACAAACTTCTCATGTTCTACAAGGTAGATTTGGATCAGACAAGGTACGAACCCCAAGTCCTATGAAGTTGGGACATTGTGTAAAACGTGAATAAAAACCAAAAACAAGGATTTGCAAATCCCTTTTGACCTACAATCCCCAATTCCAATGAAGTTGGGATGTTGAGTAAAACGTGAATAAAAACTGAGATTTACAAATCTCATAAATGCACGCTTTATTCACAATAGAACATTGACAACATGTCAGATGTTGAAAGTGAGACATTTTACCATTTCATGAAAAATATTAGCTCATTTTGATTTTGATGGCAGCAACACATCTCAGAAAAGTTGGGATAGGGCCATGTTTATCATTGTGTAGCATCCCCTCTTCTTTTATCAACAGTCTGTAAATGTCTGGGAAGTGAGAAGACCAATAGCTGAAGTTTTAGGAGAGGAATAATGTCCTGCCCGTCAGATGTAAGATTCTACCTGCTTAACAGTCCTGGGTCTTCTTTGCCAGATTTTTTGTTTTATGGTGTCCCAAATGTTTTCTTTTGGTGACAGGTCTGGACTGCATGCATGCCAGTTCAACACCTGGACTCTTTTACTGCAAAGCCATGAGATTGATGCAGTATGTGGTTTAGCATTGTCTTGCTGCAATATGCAAGGCTTGCCCTGAAGGGGACATTGGATGGAAGCTTATATTGTTGTAAAACCTCTTTATACTTTTAAGCATTGATAGTTCCTTTCCAGATGTGTAAGCTGCCCACACCGTGGGCACTAATGCAACCCCATACCATCAGAGGTGCAGGCTTTTGAACTGAGGTCTGATAACAAGCTAGATGGTCCCTCTCCTCTTTCGTCTGCACAACACAGCATCCATAGTTTCCAAAAAGAATTTCAAATTTTGATTCATCTGACCACAGAATAGTTTTCCATTTTGCCTTGGTCTGTTTTAAATGAGCTTTGGCCCTGAGAGGATGGTGGCATTTGTGGATCATGTTCACATATGGCTTCTTTTTTGCATGACACAGCTTGAACTTGTATTTCTAGAATGCACGGCGAACTGTGCTCACAGAATGTGATTTCTGGCGTGTGCCTGAGCCCACGCAGTGAATTACAGTGCAGAATCATGCCCGTTTTTCATGCAATGGGGCCTGAGGGCCTGAAGATCACAAGCATCCAATATTGACCTTCGGCCTCGTCCCTTGCGCACAGAGATTTCTCCAGATTCTCAGAATCTTTTGATGATATAATGCTCTGTAGATGGTGGCATATTCAGTCTTCACAATTTTACATCGAGGAACATTTTTCTGAAATTGTTCCCTAATTTTAAGATGCAGTTTTTGCAGATAGGTGAACCTCTGCCCATCTTTACTTTTGAGAGACTCTGCCTTTCCAAATTGCTCTGTTTACACCCAATCATAGTACTGACCTGTTGCCAATGAATCTAATTAGTTGCAAAAAGGCTTGTCCAGTTATTTTTTATTAGTAGTACTTACTTTTCCAGCCTCTTGTTTCCCCTGTCCCAAGTTTTTTGAGATGTGTTGCTGCCATCAATTTCAGAATGACCTAATATTTTTCATCAAATGGTAAAATCCCACTTTCAACATCTGACATGTTGTCTGTGTCCTATTGTGAATAAAATGTGAGTTTATGAGATTTGCAAATCATTACGTTCTGTTTTTACTCAAGTTTTATGCAATGTCCCAACTTCATTGGAATTGGGGTATGTTTATTCAGTTGAGTACACTACAAAGACGTGATAGTTAAAGTTTTTAAATATTCACTCATTTTGAATTTTATGCCTGCAACATGTTCCAAAAAAGCTGGGACAGGGGCATGTTTACCACTGTATTACATCACCTTTCCTTTTAACAACTCTCAGTAAGGTTTTGGGAACTTAGGACACTAATTGTAGCAGCTTTGTCGGTGGAATTCTTTCCCATTCTTGCTTGATGTACGACCTCAGTTGCACAACAGCCGTATTTTGTCATTGTCGTATTTTGTGCTTCATAATGTGCCAATTGGAGACAGGTCTGGACTGCAGGTGGGCCAGTCTATTACCCGCACTCTTTTATGACAAAGCCATGCTATTGTAACACCTGCAGAATGTGGCTTGGCATTGTCTTGCTGAAATAAGCAGGGATGTCCCTGAAAAAGATGTTGCTTGGATGGCAGCATATGTTGCTTCAAAACCTGTACGTACCTTTCAGCATTAATGGTGCCTTCACAGACGTGCAAGTTACCCATGCCATGGGCACTAACACAACCCTATACCATCACAGATGCTGGCTTTTGAACTGCGCTCATATCAATCTGGATGGTTTTTTCCCTCTTTATTTAGGAGGACACAACGTCCATGATTTCCAAAAACAATTTGAAATGTGGACCTGTCAGACCACAGCACACTTTTCCACTTTGCGTCAGTCCATCTCAGAGGAGCTTGGGCCCAGAGAGGCCAGCGGCATTTCTTGGTGTTTTTGATAAATGACTTTTGCTTTTCATGGTAGAGTTTTAACTTGCACTTGTACACTACTGGCCAAAAGTTTGGAGCCAACCTCAGATTTTTAATGGTGCACCAAGTGCAATGTGACCCCTTGGTTTTGGAGAAGGCATTTATACAGCATGCCTTCTTGTTACATAAAATTGTTCACGTCCTAGTGACATAAAATCATGTTACACAAAGGCATTGGAAATCAATGAAAAAGCATTGTGGTCAGTGATCAATCAGTCAAGACAGCTTTCAAATCTTGTCTGAGGTCTGGAATTCACCCAAAACATATTGGCTTACTATATTTTATGCACTGAAGTCATTTCATACGCAACAAATAAGGAAAGAACAGTTGATGTGATTTTTTTTTTTTTTTTAATCTGAGGGTGGCCCCAAACTTTTGGCCTGTAGTGTAGATGTAACAACAAACTGTGTTAGCTGACAATGGTTTTCCGAAGTTTTCCTGAGCCCACATGGTAATATCCTTTACAGAATGATGTTGGTTTTTAATGCAGTGCCACCTGAGGGACTGACATTCACGGACATGACAAGCAGCCTTGCCACTTACATGTAGAGATTTCTCCTGATTCTCTGAATTTCTTGATGATATTATGAACTGCAGTTGATGAAATCCCTAAATTCATTGCAATTGCTTGTTGAGAAACTTTGTTCCTAAACTGTTCAACTATTGGCTCGCGCTGTTGTTCACAAAGTGGTGAACCTCGCCCCATCCTTGCTTGTGAACAACTGAGCCTTTCGGGGTTGCTCCTTTTATACCTAAACACGACGCTCACCTGTTTCCAATTAACTTGTGGAATTTATTTATTTATTTATTTATTTCAGACATAATAGTCCATAGTGTATAAAGGAGGTACAATATGTAGAAATATATTCACAATCTGTAACAAGTATAAAGCATTTTGTGCCAATAATCAACAAGTGAAGAACTAAAATAGACACTAGAATTCACAATGGCAAAGATTATAAAATTAACACAAGTTTGTAAACGAGATAAAAAATTAAAGATTGATTTCCTCAACATCTCAGCAAATGAACGTATACCATTAGAAACAAACGTGACTAGCACTGCACCTTCGACTAAAACCATGGATTATTCTAAATACATTGTTAAAAGCTACTCGGAGCAAATGAAATGTGGAATATTTAAAATCAACCCATAAATAACACAGGTATACATTTGAACAAAAAGACATAAACAACCTATTCTTAACAGCAATGGAACAAAAGTGAAAAGTTCTTGAAATCATATTTCCTCGACCATAGAGAGATCTGACTGTAGCACACATATCATTATCATCTGTCAAATCATTAGTTACCACATGGCCAAGATATTTATAACATTTAACATATTCTAATACCACATTATCGAAAACTACATCTATGAACACATTATGATTATTGGTATCAAACTGCATAATCTTAGACTTTTCGGAGTTGAAAATAATATCATGGGACTGACCATATTTGGAACAAATATCTAACAGATGCTGAAGACCTTTAGCAGATGGAGACAAAAGCACAATGTCATCAGCATACATAAAATGATTAAAAATCGAGCCCGAACAGCAACAACCAACAGGAGTCTTATTGAGTTCAATACTTAAAAGTTTTGTATAAAAGTTAAACAACTGTGGAGAAAGTTTACCACCTTGCCTAACGCCATTGGATATTGAAAAACTATCAGAGAGTGTGGATCCCCACCGGATTCTATACATTTGACTAGAATACCAATATCCAATCATTCTAACAATAAAAGAAGGGGTTTCACTTTGGATAAGTTTCTGCAGTAGCTTGCGATGGTTCAAACGATCAAATGCCTTAGAAGCATCTAAATATCCAACAAACATCTGAGAGCCATGTTTGACATAATACCGGATAAGTTCTTTCAGAGCGAATACACATAGATCAGTACCATGGTAAGATTTGAAACCAAACTGATTATCATTGGTACCAAGAAACTAATCTATTCTATGAAAAATAACACCCTCAATAATCTTTTTAACAACATTAGATAATCCAATTGGTCTGTAATTATTCTTGTCACTTATTCTCTTATTTTTGTCTTTCAAAATGGGAACTATAACAGTTTCACTCAACAGACTCGGGATATATCCATGGATAAAAAGAGAGCTAACAAATATAGATAAAATCACAGATATGTTGCCACTGGCAAATTTTAAATGCTCAGAGGTAAGGTTGTCACTCCCAGATGCCTTACCAAAAGGAAGATCATTTATTAGATCCTAATGTTCCAATCAGGTGTTTTTTGAGCATTCCTCGACTTTCCCAGTCTTTTGTTGCCCCAGTCCCATCTTTTTTGGAACGTGTTGCAGGCATCAAATTCAAAATGAGTTAATATTTCCAAAAAAAAAAAAAAAGTTTATCAGTTTGAACAATGAATGCCTTGGGCTCTAATTTCGTACACCAGGCGCAAGCGCGGCGCGTCAACGAGGTGTGTCCAGGCGTATGTTGCAGTTTCGTGCCCGGCGTAGCCTGGCGCAAGTACTCCTCTGTCCCGCCTCTGTCCCTCCTTCCAGCGCAAGTTGGCAAAGAAGGCGTGTTTGGGTATAACACAGCCGAGTCAAATATTGCTCATTAGCAAAAGAAATGATGGATAGCGTGTTCCTATTATTACAGCCTGTAGCTGCTTAACATCCTGCATGGTGATGAAATTGATTTGCTCTCTGATTGCAAGCACTATTTCATCTCTGCTGTGGAAATAAAGCGTGAATCTGTTCGATCCATCTGACTAATTTTCAAAAGAAAGACCGAATTAAGACTGCAGTCTATCTTCAAAGGAAGAATACATTCGAATAAAAAGACAAAGAAGAGTCGATAGCTCTTTGCATAGACTTAGACTGTAATCAGTTGTGCGAGAAGTTTGTTTCGCGTCCAGTGTGCAAGCGGTTTTATCAAGCATAGAACGCAAGCATTATATACAAACTGCCTGATGCCGAAGCAGTTTGTGGTTAGCTGAGAAAGATGTGAAGTCGTTAATTTGCATCATTGATTCAGTTGCGTTCACTAAGTCAGGTCGACTTTCCATTACGCGTGCCAACCGCCTATGATCTGACATGAGGACAATCGATATAGATACTACAATTTATGTGCTGATTCAGATAGTTACATTAAACAGTGGTTGCTGTAATTATTTACTGTATTGAAATGTGCCTGACATTCTGGAAACCTGCCTGTGAGGTTTCGGTGACGTGTTCGCACTGTGTGCCGGTCAGCCAAATTACCACTGCACATAAAGTGAACCAGGTTGGAGCTGGCGAGCTTTCTGGCTAACTGTAGCGAAGACTTTTCTACGTAAATTGTCACTGCGTCATGACGAATAAGTGACGCCTCCCCCTACTACGCCGCCACACCCATCTCGGCGCACGTTCGTCTGCGCACTTTGCACCTCACCAAATTACCACTGCGCTGGCTGCGCCGGACGAAATTACCACTGCATGGGATGCGCCAGGCTACGCCACCTGCGCTGCGCCAGGAAATTAGAGCCCTTTGTCTCTGTAGTGTACTCAATTGAATATTGGTCGAAACGGATTTGCAAATCATTATATTCTGTTTTTATTCACGTTTTACATGATGTCCCAATTTCATTGGAATTGGGGTTTGTACAATTGTTTCTGTCATGGCCCTTGCCAAGTGCTACTTTTCAGCTCGATTTGGTATCCTCTATGGCTGCCCTGGTCTCTGATTGGCTGACAAAATTTTGAACTTCTCCAGTACCACTGGTCAGATTTGGATAAGATATGGCGTATGTATTTGTCTCTTGGCCCTTACCAACTGTTATGCATTTTGGGCTTGATTCGGAATCCAGTGTTGCTTCCCTGGCCTCTGATTGGCTGACGTGTTTTTGATTTCTCCAGTTATACTAGTCAAATTTGCATTAGATATACGTGTATTTATTTTTCTCCTAACCCTGACCAAGGCCCTGTTCTACAAGGCAGGATTTGGGCTACACTCCATCCGCAGTGGGTAACTCCCCCTACCCACTGCAAGCCTTCGTACTCTTTCATAATAATGGCCACTAGGTCACATGATCACAACCATCCAATCAGCGCACTCATCCTGCTTTAAGCTGAGAATCTAACACATTGTCATTGGCTCCAGGCGACCCATGTGGTTCCTAATCTTATATCGCACTGACATACCACGCACAAGCATGAAAGCCCTTCAGCACAACGGTATACCCTTTTTTGGGAGTATTTTCTGCCATGATCATCGCGGATTGTTTACCGTTTACACGTGGTTTTCCACCCTTCCATCTGCTGCTGGCGACGCATTTGTAAGCTCGGCGCTGATTGGTCCTCAGTCGTCGTCGACTTGCGGTTGCCATTGGCCATTATCAAGAAAGAGTACGAAGGCTTGCAGTGGGTAGGGTGAGTTACCCACTCCAGATGGAGTGTAGATTTGGGCTTAGTGAGGTAAGTTCAGGGTTAACCCTGGGTTGTATTGATCCAGCTGAAGTTGAAATGTTGATCTTTTTTCAGTGCATAGATTATGGATTCCTCAAGGCTAACTTGCTGACTCACATTTCCTTCAATCAAACTGACTCCACACTAAGTTAACGGTGCATTTGCTGCTACAACTAATTGTGTATGATTTAGCATCACTTTCTTACTTACTGTAGATGATGACTACGTACAAAACCCAAAACCAGTGAAGTTGGCACATTGTGTAAATCGTAAATAAAAACAGAATACAATGATTTGCAAATCCTTTTCAACCTATATCCAATTGAATACACTGCAAAGACAAGTTACTTAATGTTCGAACAGGTGAACTTTGTAATTTTTTGCAAATATTAGCTCATTTGGAATTTGATGCCTGCAACATGTTTCAAAAAAGCTGGCACAAGTGGCAAAAAAGACTGAGAGAGTTGAGGAATGCTCATCAAACACTTATTTGGAACATCCCACAGGTGAGCGGCCTAATTGGGAACAGGTGGGTGCCATGATTAGGTATAAAAGCAGCTTCCCTGAAATGCTCAGTCATTCACAAACAAGGATGGGGCGAGGGTCACCACTTAGTGAACAAATGCGTGAGCTGATTGTCAAACAGGTTAAAAACAACATTCTTCAACGAGCTTTAGGGATTTCATCATCTACAGTCCATAATATCGTCAAAAAGTTCAGAGAATCTGGAGAAATCACTGCACGTAAGCGACAAGGCCGAAAACCAACATTGAATGCCCGTGACCTTCGATCCCTCAGGCGGTACTGCATCGAAAATTGACAACAGTGTGTAAAGGACATCACCACATGGGCTCAGGAACACTTCAGAAAACCACTGTCAGTCACTACAGTTCGTCGCTACATCTGCAAGTGCAAGTTAAAACTCTACAATGCAAAGCGAAAGCCATTTATCAACAGCACCCAGAAACGCCGCCGGCTTCGCTGGGCCCAAGCTCATCTAAGATGGACTGATGCAAAGTGGAGAAGTGTTCTCTGGTCTGACGAGTCCATATTTCAAATTGTTTTTGGAAACTGTGGACGTCGTGTCCTCCGGACCAAAGAGGAAAAGAACCATCCGGACTGTTATAGGCGCAAAGTTCAAAAGCCAGCATCTGTGATGGTATGGGGGTGTATTAGTGCCCAAGGCATGGGCAACTTACACATATGTGAAGGCTGAAAGGTACATACAGGTTTTGGAGCAACATATGTTGCCATCCAAGCAACATCTTTTTCATGGACGCCCCTGCTTATTTCAGCAAGACAATGCCAAGCCACATTCTGCACGTGTTACAACAGCATGGCTCCGTAGTAAAAGAGTGCGGGTACTAGGCTGGCCTGCCTGTAGTCCAGACCTGTCTCCCATTGAAAATGTGTGGCGCATTATGAAGCGTAAAATACGACAACAGAGACCCTGGACTGTTGAACAACTTAAGCTGTGCATCAAGCAAGAATGGGAAAGCGTTCCACCTGAAAAGCTTCAAAAATAGGTCTCCTCAGTTCCCAAATGTTACAAAATATCTGAGTACAAAATATCTCCTGGGGATAATTTATTTTACAGCTTATTTATTTACAGTTCCGTTAAAAAGTATTTGCCCCCTTCCTGATTTCTTATGTTTTTGCACATTTTTCACACTTACAGTAAATGTTTCAGATCATCTAACAAATTAGACAAAGATAACTTGAGTAAATACAAAATGCAGTTATTAAATGATGATTTCATCTATTAAGGGGAAAGAGCTATCCAAACCTTCCTGGCCCTATGTGAAAAAATAATCCCCCCCCATATCATGAATTAACCACGATTAACCACATTTTTTGAGGCCAATTTTGCTAGCCACACCCAGGCCTGACTATTGCCAGACCTGTTGAATCAAGAAATCACTTTAATAGAACCTGTCTGACAAAGTGAAGTAGGCTAAAAGATCTCAAAAAGCAACACGTCATGCCGTGAACTAAAGAAATTAAAGAACAGTTGAGAAACAAAGAAATTGACATCTGGTGGCTGTCCTCCCAAATTACTCGAAGAGGCCATCAACGACTCATCCAGGAGATCACAAAAGAAACCAGAACAACATCTAAAGAACTGCAGGTCTCACTTGTCTCAGTTAGTCTGTTCATGATTCAACAATAAGGAAGAGACTGGGCAAAAATGGAATATATGGGAGAGTATTAAGGAGAAAACCACTGCTGATCGAAAAGAACACAACTGCTCATCTCACATTTGCCAAAAAATATCGTGATGATCCCCAAAACTTTTGGGAAAATATTCTGTGGACTGAGGAGACAAAAGTTTGACTTTCTGGAAGGTGTGCGTCCCCTTAGATCAGGAGTAAAACTAACACAGCATTTTATAAAGAGAACATCATACCAAAAGTGAAACATGGTGGTGGTAGTGTCATGGTTTGGGGCTGCTTTGCTGCTTCAGGACCTGGATGACTTGTCGTAATTGATGGAACCATGAATTATGCTCTCTGCCGGAAAATTCTGAAGGAGAATGTCCAACGCTCAGTTTGTGACCTCAAGCTCAAGCGCACTTTGGTTATGCAGCAGGACAATGATCCAAAACACACCAGTAAGTCCACCTCTGAATGGCTTAATAAAAATAAAATGAAGATTTTGTAGAGGCCTAGTCAGAGTCTGGACTAAAATCTGCTTGAGATGATGTGGCATGACCTTAAACAGGCCGTTCATGCTCAAAAATCCTCCAATGTGGTTGAATTTAAACAATTCTGCAAAGATGAGTGGGCTAAAATTCTTCTACGGCAATGTGAAAGACTCATTGCCAGTTATCACAAACGTTTGATTGCAGTTCTTGTCGCCGAGGGTGGCACAATCAGTTATTAGGATGTAGGGGGCAATTACTATTTTACATAGGGCCAGGTGGAAAGCTTTTTTCCCTTAATAAATGAAATCATCATTGAAAAACTGCATTTTGTATTTACTCTGGTTTCTTTGTCTAATATAAAAAATTATTTGATGATCTGAAACATTTAAGTGCGATAAAGTGCGAAAAAAATACTTTTTCACAGCACTGTACTTATTAATTCATTTTTTTAGAAACAACAGGTCTGCTCAAAGTTGAACAAAAGCTTTCCGCTACCCTCTCAATTCAATACTCCACACAGCTCTGATTTTTAAGACTGCTCTCTTGTTATAACTTTTATATTTGAATTAGTATGGTTGCATAAACCATGATTATTTTTCCCACTATTGCATGCAATTATTCCAAATACATTTAGTCCACATTCGCTCTACATTGAAGATAAGCTTGCATAATCCTGTGCACTGGAGTATAGAAAACACTTCGGATTTCTCAAAAATAGCTAATGGATGCTGGTGGGTTGAAGACCACAACTAATGGTCTACATCTACAGGAGTCCCCTTCGCTTACATCAATACTGAAATGATAATGTCACACTCGGGAAGTAAAAATTCCCATTCATTTTAACCATAGGCTTTTTAAAATAATCTCTTTTGAAGCACTTCCCCTTGCTTTCAAGCTTCCGTCAATTTTGAGATTTTGCGTTATGTTTCAGAGTAACAATAAATGTCCTTTTTCTTGGCCAGAGTCAACTATAATTTAAATCATTTAAATTTTTTGCCACCATGCCAATTGTCTTTGTAGTCTAAAAACTGTATGTCCCATGATCCTCTTGGTTATTGGGCAGAAGGAGTTCCTAATACATTAGAAACTTCTGGCACCTTGCCGTAGCTATTTGTTTATTAGCCGCTCTATGTTCCACTTAGTTATGCTTAGGAGAGAAAAACACATTTTCTATGCACTGACAGTGCCTTGAGAAAGTATTTGCCCCCTTCCAGATTATTTTTTTGCACATTAGTCACACTTAAATGTTTCAGATCATCAAACAAATTTTCATATTAGACAAAGATAACCCGAGTAAATACAAAATGCAGGTTTTAAATGATAATTTCACTTATTGAGGGGAAAAAAGCTTTCCAAACCAAAAAAAGACCTCTTATATTCTCCGTAATAGTTGCATAGATGATTCTGAAGACAGTGGAGTAAGGGGGATCAAGGGTCATGCACATTCAGAAGTCGTTTCTGTCCTTGCTCTTTCTCACCTAGAAATGAGTAGATTTCTTCCAGATTTTAACAATATTATGCACTGTAGTGGGTGAAATGCCCCAAAACCTCTCAATTTCTTTGGGGAACATGATTCTCATAGTGACTGAGACTCCTGACATGCACTTCTGCTGCAAACAGGTAGTCTCCCTTGAACCATATTTATAGGCTTTTTTTTGCGGCTCCTCATGTGGTACAATATGCCTCACTATCCTGTTTAACATCACCTTATTACTGTAACTTGTAACATTGTTATTTGTAGTAATTTGAGTCAACTTTTTTGAAGTCTATTGCGGTCATCAGATTTAAATTAAGCCAAATTTATCCATCAACAATCAAATTCATTAGTTACAGACTCATAATTTGTTGTTGATGAATTTGCACAGAGGGCGAATGGACTTTTAAAATCACTCTTTTTCGATTTTAATCAGAAGTTTCAGCAATGTGCCGCCTTCTTGAATTGGGGTGAGAGCACTGTACATCCAGACAAGAGACAGAGTGAATACAGATTTTATTCTCAAATACACTTTATTTAAAAAAAAAAAAAATAAAATACAGCACATTAGCACCTCATTGTTAAAAGCTACTTGATCAAGTGCATAGGTTTTTCATAATGAATGTATATAAGTACTTGATGCAGCCACTCTTTTCGCTTTGGTTGGAATAAATATTTTTAGACATTAAAAAAATGTTATATATCTCATGAAATAAAAGAGAAGATGATATAAAACAATTCGGTCTGGTAAAAAATAAATGTAAAAGAATATTTGGCTGCAACATTTTTCCATGATTTAATACATGATTTGGAGTGAAAATTGGGTTTTCCTTTGATATTAATTTTCCATTAGAATTCCTGTCTGGATCATGGAGGGCAAAAATGTACAAATAACCAATGAGGTCCCTAAATGATTGAAGCGTCCATGAGCAAAAACAAGAGAAGCTGACAAAAGCAGAGGAGGAATGAATGTGCATTTGCACAGGACACTGTCATCCTGCTCAGTGTCCTTTTATTTCTCCGCAGAGGACGCAGTGTGCCGGGACAGCGGTTGAGGAGTCGATCTCTGCCATTGAACCGGCACAGATCGCTGCAAGGGTTTCGAACTCAGGGCCTAGATCATTCAGGAAGTCCAGATTCTCATCTTGGTCTATAAAGCTACAGCATCCCACTGACCCAGCGCGCGATACCTCACCCTCGTCCTTGTATATGAGCAAGCTGTCTATCCTTTGAGAATCCAAAATCTCAATATAAGTTGATTTCTAGACAAAAAGGCAAATAAAAATACAAAATATTTTCTTTAGTGTAATGCCACCGGCAAGGGGTTCTTCACTTAAATTTTCATGGCCTTTTAGTCAAATTCAAAGCTTATATGTTGTGTATTAACATGGCTATGAAGGTATTATATGCCCAAGGCAAATGAAGGACCAGTTCATTACGTCTAAAAGTGGTCAGTCTGCTATCAGGGTAGGCAAATGGAGAACAACACTGACCATCTTTATACCAACCAATATAAACGCAATTGGCTACCTTTATTATAAAGCCTAACAAACTCAAGTGTTTTAGCCATTCTTGTTATTAATAATAACAACAATAATACCTCTTAGAAAAATATATGTGCGTCCAAAGAAGTTAAATATTCGATACGAAAACAGTTTCCCCCAAATTGTATAGACGAATATGTTTGCAGCTTGACGGGTGCTATAAAGCGTCAAGGTCTGCTTTAGGGTAGCAGTATAAATAAATAAATAAATAAATGTATTCTAAGACAAAACTTTTTTAATCCCAGACCTGCACGATTGCTTTATAATGTATCAATCAGGGGAAGGTGATCTTTTTAAATAATTTAAAACATGCGATGAACAGTAAGTGAACTGTCAAAGAACGCACGTCGACCATGTAAAAACCTCCACACAGGTAATTCCGAGTGTTTACTCACCGCATGGATAAAAAGTAACAGTAAATAGATTCCAGCATAGAATGTCCGAGCCATTTTGGATGATACACCGTGGAACAATTTTCTTTCGAGATTATTGTCCAAAATGGTCCGTGTCTCTAGCGAGTAATGGGTATTTCCAAAACTTTAATTTATTAACTCATAATACGCACTAAGGTCCTATTGTGCTTCAGGGTGGTCGCTGATGTTGTGCTGAGGGAATCAACGCGCGGCGCCTAATCAAGTTCACTGCACGTATACTATTCCCAATCCTGATAGACAGACAGGGACTGCGTTTAAATAGTCGTTCAACGTGCCTTCGTTGACTTCCCCTGCAGCAGGGGTGTAGCCAGTTACGGGCCTTGATGGCCCTGCACACCCCATGAATGAGAAAAAAAAAAAAACATTTAAAATACTTGCCTCCGCCAAACAAAGCTGGCAGGAGGATATATGATTTTGGCACAGAAGGAATCATGGCAAGAAGATGAGCATGGTATCAAAATTTAGATTAAAAATGAGATGTTGTGAGACTCAGGTTGACACCAGGCGCGAGACAGCAAGACTGGATTCATGCTTTTTATTATAAAATAAAAGAAACAGGCGCGATGGCCAGACAAAAAACATGGCCCAAGGGGCTGCAAAAAATCCAACTAAGAAAATGATTCAGAGAGCAGGACGCTAAAAATAGAAAACGCGAGAAAAAAAAAGCCACGAGAAGCTTTAGGGAAGACAACCAATGAACAAACAGAGGTGAAAACAGTGATGGCACACACATAAGAATACAAAACAAGAACTATGAAAAATACTAAGAATGCTATTGTTGTGGTTTTCATTCAACATATAGAAGTTCCCCCATCCTCAAGCAATTGGAGAGAGACGGATTCTGAAAAGGAAAAATTAGGCTTTATTGAGGCATGTTGATAAATGTAAAGTCGAGTTCCTCCTGCGCAAGAGGAACTGATTTCCCGACTTTCACACCCAGGTATTATACCGAATGTTCTCAATCGGTGAAAGATCAGGACTGCAAGCAGGCCAGTTCAGCACATGGACTCTTCTACTACAAAGCCATGGTGTTGTAATAGCTGCAGTATGTGGGTTTACATTATCCTGCCGAAATACACATGAATGTCCCTGGGATAGATGTCATCTGGAGGGGAGCATATGTTGCTCTAAAACCTTCATATACCTTTCAGCATTCATGGTGCTTTTTAAAACATGCAAGTGTCCTACACCATATGCACTAATGCATCCCCATACCATCAGAGATGCTGGCTTTTGAACTGAACGCTGATAACAGGAGGGGTGGTGTTTCTCTTCTTCAGCCTAGAGGACACGATGCCCATGATTTCCAACAGGAATGTCCGATTTCGTCTCATCTGACCACAGGACATTTTGCCACTTTGCTACAGTCCTTTTTAAATTAGCCTTGGCCCACAGAACATGATAGAGTTTTAGGTGGCATCTGTGGATGGCATGGCACACTGTGTTTACAGACAGTGGTTTCTTGAAGTATTCCTGGGCCCATTTAGTAATGTCAATGACAGAATCATGCCGGTGAGTGATGCAGTGGCGTCTGAGGGCCTGAAGATCACAGGCATCCAGTAAAGGTCTTCGGCCTTGTCCCTTATGCACTGAGATTGTTCCAGTTTCTCTGAGTCTTTTGATGATGTTATGCACTGTCAATGATGAGCTCTTCAAAGCCTTTGCAATTTGACGTTGAGGAACATTGTTTTTAAGGTATTCCACAATTTTTTTTACACAAGCCTTCACCGGTTGGAGAGCCTCTGGCCATCTTTACTTCTGAGAGACTCAGCCTCTCTAAGACATCCCTTTTATAGCCAATCATGTTATTCACCTGATGCCAGTTAACTTAATTACTTGCTAAATGTTCTTTCAGCTCTTTCTCTTATACATTAATTGCTTTTTCATCCCTTTTTTGCCTGTGTCCCAACTTTTATGAGACCTGTTGCAGCCAGAAAATTTTGTGGATAAAAATGTAAAATGTCTCAGTTTCAACATTTGAAATGTTACCTGTGTTCTATTGTAAATAACATCTCAGCTCATGTGATCTGAAAGTCATTGCATTTTGACTGTATTCACAATTTACACTTCGTCCCAACTATTTCACAATTGGGGTTGTATATCTGTGGTCAGTGTCAGTAAGATTTAGCTAGGAAAAATCCATTGCGGACACCATTTTGTTTTGGAAGAGAGTGCCGATCTTCTGACATCTTCCACTCGATGACCGGAAGACAAGGAAGCTCCTCTGGGAAGAGAAGAATGCAAAGCGAACAACTGGAAGATCACCCTTCTGCCTCTAGAAGTGCAGATCGCACAGGGCTCAGGAGCCCAGGAACATTTAATTCACATCTCCAGTATATAAATGTTTGACACATGGAATGGGTGGGACTCATGGATGTACTTTAAGAACTGGATCCTGAACCGAAAATGGTCGCCCATTCATTTCAATGGAAATTGCTCAATGGCGCAGCACGCCGACATGGGGGCCTTAAAGTTGGATTTATGGTTCTGCTTCAACTCCATGCAAAGGATAAACCGTCGCCTCGAAGCCGTTGTGGACCTTTCAAAGTTCTGTGTTGAGGTCGTTTGCGTTGTGCTGTGCCGCGAAGCAATTCACCATCAAACCGCTAGGTGGCGTCAGGTTTCCAAAGGACCTGCCGTGAAATCACGTGACATTCGAGTAGAGTGGACCAATCAGTGCCCTTGTGGTCTGTGTCACTTTGACGTGCAGTTAGAAAATTTTTGAGGTGAATGGCAGGCAACGCAGAGGCTCTGCGGCGGGGGTTAACGTCGGTTCGACAATCCAGCATTATTTCCGGAGTCATGCAGACATGAGGCGCTTGACTTTTTGCTCATACATATGTGGTGAGGGGCTCATGACCATAGACATAATATACGTAGACGCCTCATTGACTGATGCTGCCTATTGGACCTGACGATCCAGCGCGCCGCCATTTTGGATGGGTCCCCCATACGCCCCTAGTATATTTATTTCTATGGAGGAAGGTGTATGCCCAACTCCAATAATCATAACTCCCCGAAATTTTACCCGATTGTCACCCGGTTTGGTTTGTTACGTGCTTTCCTGCTGAAATACTTTGTCTTTGTTAAAGAGCATCTTCGGCCATTGTTTGTTCGGTTAAAAACTCGCCAGCTAGCTAGCTAGCGAACGAGCTAATCAGCTTTGTCAACACATCACTGACCTAGCTACGTAGTTAATTCAGGTCTGCTTGCTCATCTAATGCTAGTGGACTACAAGCTGGACTACAAGTGCAAAAGCATATAATTTTGGGCAATTAACAAGGAATATGATGTGACCATTTATACCTCATATGCTAATCTCAGAGCGAGGCAGCTCATAAAATTAATACGAGTTCGAGCAATGCAGCAAGAGTCCAAACCCCATTATAAATTCCCATGGGGATTTTACTTCTGACACCCGAAGTTAAAAGCTGTGACGTCATTACTTTCGTACTCTATAAGAAGAACTGGACAAACAACGAAGGCTGGAACATATGCTGATATGGGCTTAGTGGTCAAGCTGATATAGCAAGTCATGTGATGCCATGAGAGCCAAAAAGAAATTTCTCCATAGGGAATAATTGAAAAAGACACTGACCAATCTGTGAAAAAAATTTTTCCCTGTCACAAATTATCGATACCCAACCTGTTCATTTTTCTCTTTTAAATCATTGATTAATTGATTAGTCATTGATTAAATCATTTTGTGTTGCTCCTTGGCAACAACAAAATTTTTTATTTATATTCAGGCTATGTGAACATCAACAGGTCCTCATGTAAACACGTTCTCGTCTCCTCCAAATCTAGTACTACAGCGGATGCGAGTGGGTGGAGCAATGGGCATTCCTTGCTGTCCGTCTGTGATCAACATTATAGACGTAGCCAAGTGGGTAAAGTGAGCTGGCGTTACGGTGAAAATAAACCAAGGAATTAAAGAAAGACAAGTTAATTAAACAGACCGGAAAATAAGTTTGCTCGTAATTATTATCGAAAATCAAATTTATTACTAGCGGGTAATATCGTTTCATCACTCGTTTCATCAAACTTTTCTTTGTTTTGCGCTCACTTTGACTGAGTAACCATAAGAGTACATTAACTAACTAATTAAAGGGGAAATAAGCGAAATCGTTTCACCGCTAGGTTTGTTGCTGTCCACTGCCTGTAGACCAAAACAAAGTGTGTTATGAGCCACACCTCCCTCTACCACTGCTATTCGGCAGAATGAATGGCCAGTTTAAGTTTCCGCGGCATTATTACTCAGTACATCACACCTGATTTGCTCACGAAACTGCAGATATGCAGTAATTGCAAATGTGAGCTGGCTGCTGGGCTACTATCCTAACGCATCCGTAACGCCTGGCCCATTGGTGGGACCAAGCCACTAACAACTCAAGCTCTGGACATTAACCCATGCCGCGATTGTAACATTAAATTTAATTGAATCGACATAGCGACATATGCCGAACTGATTCTGCAACTTGACAGATGAGATCCAAAAGGATAACTATTTATTGTGCATGATCTGAACTTCCATGAAAAGCACTGAACACACAAACACATTATCTGTAATACAGCCTTTATTAGATCGAAGTTTTGGGTAGGTGGAAACGTCAGAGTAGTATATGAAATCCGAACATCTGTTTGCAAGCAGCATCTGAGATGAATGGGAGTGATACAGGTAGATTCGACGGTGTGGCTGATTTTCATCTGAACGAAGATAATTCGAGTCTTAGAAGAGAATGCAACAGTTGAGCATGAGATGAAGATCGATTAGGTGTACATTTTAGAACAGAAATGGTGATTATGAGATAACGGGAAGGACAGAAGAAAGGAGCATTAAAACAGAGGTAAAAAATAGCACTGTACAATTTGCGTTACATTTCAGGATAGACCCACATTTCTCTATACTCCACGGAATGGTTATGAGCCTTATGTTACGTTAACGTTACGTTAGCTAAAAGTAAATTAGCTTGCCAGAATTTGCAAAAGTTCAACACTCTTGACTTTAAAACATATTGGTTTGTAAGGCACGTGCAGTGCATTGTGTGTTCAGTTTATCGTCTTGAATTCGGAAAAGATAATGCATTTTGCAAGCAGACAAGCAAGAATCTATAAATGTCTGACTCTATAAATATAGTTACTCATAGTTGAACTAAAGAAGACACGAACCTAAGCAATGTCATGTTACACAACAGCAAGTCAACTATTTTGCTGACATTTTTGCGTTGAAATCAATGGTATTACTATTAAATAACAATCATTTTAAACATTTGATATTGCATTTGAGTTTTAAAATTGGATTTGAAACAATGATTAAGCCTTTACCCAGCGGCTATGTTTTTTTCTGATCCACTCATAGTTACATCAGGGGTTTCCTACCCAAGGTTCTGTAGTATGCTGAAGTCAGAATTTCTTTTCCAGAGAAAAGTGATCGTAACCACGCATCCTGGGTAGGAGGCCCAGGAGCGCAGGCCGTTGTCATGGACACCTCGGATACCAGCGCATTCATGAGCCCCACACTACATGTGTGAGCAGAAGTCTCACAGCGCATGTCCGCGTGGCTCCGGAAGTAAAACCCCATGTCAGTGTACTGTGCCATTGAGCAATTTCCATTGAAATGAATTAATTCCACCCATTTTTATATTTCACTGGTTAATACATCCTTGGTACGCGTGTTCACGACCACTGTTCTCCGGAAATGTACCTACGAAACCCATGCAACAGCTACAGAGCTGTTATATTATGTATTATGTTATATCAGAGAAACCGCCAAAATGCTGAAGCTCACAGTTGTGACTCAGAGAAAATCCATGGCTGGTCCTAGATGTTCGGAAACCATTTGCTCACCAACCCCCTCCCCCTTTCTCCCCAAGGTCCTTACTCTTATGGTTTTTTGCTACAGGTGAAATTTCAAAATAAAAGTCCCCACTAGATGATAATTCCAAAATAAAAGTTCATATAAAGATAATGGCTCTAACACCCCCCATCTTCAGTACATAATATCCTCAAAAATTCTGAGAATCTGGAGGTCTCTGTGCGCAGGGGACAAAGCCGAAGGACAGTATTGGATGCTCGTGATCTTCAGGCCCTCAGGCGGCACTGCATTAAAAACAGGCACGATTCCGCACTGAAATACACTGCATTGGCTCAGGAACGCTTCCAGAAATCATTGTCTGTGAACACAGTTCACCATTTAATGTACAAATGCATGCTAAAGCTGTATCACACAAAAAAAAAAAGCCATATGTGAACATGTTCCAGGAATGCCAGCATCTTTTCTGGGCCAAAGGTCATTTCAAATGGACTGAGAAAAAAATGGAAAAATTTGACATTCTTTTCGGAAACCACGGACGCCGTGTCGTGCGGACTAAAGAGGAGAGGGACCATGCAAATTGTTATCAGCATACAGTTCAAAATCCTGCATCTCTGATGGTATGGGGTTACATTCGTGCCTATGGCGTGGACAGCTTACACATCTGGAAAGACACAATCAATGCTGAAATGTATTTAGAGGTTTTACAACAACATGCTCCCATCCAGACAACGTTTCTTTCAGGGAAGGCCTTGCATATTTCAGCAAGACAATGCTCAACCACATACTGCATCCATCACAACAGCATGGCTTTGCAGTACAGTAGTCTGGATTCTGAACTGACCTCACTGCAGTCCAGACCATTCACTAACAGAAAACATTTAGTGCATCATAAAACGAAAATCCAGCAAAGAAGACCCAGGACTGTTGAGCAGCTACAATCTTTCATCTGACAACAGTGGGTCAACATTTATCTCCCAACGCTCAAGCAATTGGTCTCCTCACTTCGCAGATGTTTACAGGCTGTTGTTAAAAGAAGAGGGGATGCCACTCAATGATAAACATGGCCCTATCCCAGCTTTTCTGAGATGTGTTGCAGCCATCAAATTCAAAATGAACTAATATTTTTCATGAAATGGTAAAATGTCTCTCTTTCAACATCGGATATGTTGTCTATGTTCTATTGTTAACAAAATGTGGGTTTATGAGATTTGCAAATCATTGTATTCTGTTTTTATTCACATTTTACCCAACGTCCCAACTTCACTGAAATTGGGGTTTGTAAAATGAATTTTGTTATTGATTCATAATGATTCATCAAGACTAATAAAAGCAATATTTAAAGTGATTATTTTTTAACTTGAGTAACACCCACTTGCTAAATTATGTTCTAATGGGCACGCAAATGTGTAATTAAATTCAAGCCAAGATTTTCCCTATAGTGATGCGGGTATGCTGTAATTTCTCATTCATTTCAATATGACCTTGCAACATAGTAATGCTTAAGAAAAAATCTGGAGCAAGGTAATATTTTGTTTTTGTCACAGACTATCGAAAAAATTGGAATGATTTTGCAAGCAACGTTTAACTTGGCTAAGTTCAAGGATGAATGTGACCTTCCCTGTGTCGGCGCTAGAACAGGGAATTGGGGGGGCACAGACAGTAAATTCACTACTGAAAAATAATTTACTGATTAATAGGCCAATGCTTTGCGTTAATTGAACTGGTCTGTATTTCAATGAAACATCGCCTTTCACTCGGTATTGCGTAGGTTGATTTAAAAAAAAGTGGTATTCGGCATTGAAATAGGCTATAATAAGCATGTGGCTCAAGCTATTTGCGCAGGTATGAAATTTTGAATAACATTGATTTACACTCCGCTTACACGTGGCCGGCTATTTTGATAAACAAAAATTTCACCGTCTCCGTTTTCAAAAATGATATCTTGCACACGTATCAGTTTTCAGAAGAGTTTTCGTCTACACATAACCGTGTATATACAGTGGCTCCAATAAGTATTTGTACACTACTTGAAAATTCGACTACATTACAGCTTTTGTATATTCGGCTAAATGCTTGCTATTGTGTGTAAAAATGATTAAAATATTTGATAATCAATATGTTTTTAACAAATATTTAATGTCAAAATGGCACATTTGGTCAGAAAGGCGATTATGTGACCCAATAAGTATCTGTACAGTTCCATCAGTGAGTTACAAAACTTATAATACTCACCTAAAATTGACTCAAGATGTTTACAGGACATGGTTGACTCACTTGGTCTATTTTGGTCAAGCGTGACCATACTGGACACTCCCTCTGTACACAGACTGGCCTATGTAAATGGCCTGACCATGCCCAAAATGTATTCCTATGATATAAGGCTAAGACAGGCAAGATACCCCGTTGAATCAGGGAGCAAATCATTCAGCTACATAAAGAAGGCCAAAGCACCAGAAAAATTGGAACTCGGCTATCGTTACGCCACACGACCATGCAGTACATCATCAAGAAGTACAAACAGTCTGAACGCATAGCCAATGCAGCCAGGAAAGGACGTCCCAGGAAGACGTCCACCAGCGCACTGACTGGTACATCTCCCTGCTGGTACAGAGGGAGAGAGAGTCCTCGGCCTCCAGTCTTGCCACCAAAGTGGAGGAAGCAACTGGAAGCCATGTTTGTGCCCAGGCCATCTGTAACCGGCTCCATGAAGTACAGTAGTGTACAAATACTTATTGGAGCCACTGTAAATCCTTATTTTTTGAAGATTGGTATGAGAGGAATATATGGTCTATAGTTGACTTGATGGACACGAATGGCAATTTCTTAACTTATGAACAATTCTGTATGAAATATACAGTATTTGAAAAATATGAAATATACCGCCACCCACCAGTGTGAGAGAAGGGAACTTACCTTTGGTATTTGTAATGTAGACTTTGATCCAATTTAAGACTGTCCTTGGTATCTGAGATCCCTCCTTAGCCCATTTTTCTATGTCGTTAATTGTTAATTTAGGTAACATCTCAAAGTTAGCTGACCAGGACACTGAGCTCGGGTGACGCATAGGGTTGACATGCACCGCACTTGACAGCTGAAAGCCCATCCCACCTGAGCCTCGTTTTTGATTCAAAATGGCGGCTGCGTGAAAGCAGTGTGTGGAATGAAATGCAGCCTGTTTGAGCACAAGGACTTTCTCACTACGCCACTTCCCTATGCACTTTCCCTCAGGGGAATCCCTGTTGCCAATGTAAGTGTTGTTCGACTTGTCTGAAAAACTGAAGTGAACTTGGTGAGATCGACCCTCGGAGGGCCAAGGGAGCAAGTCAATAATGATTATCATTCCAAAGGTGTGTATCTACCACAATGCAATGCTGTCAAGCATTCGGGGCAAGAAAATACATCCATATTTCAGACACAGTAATGTACGCAAAACTTTGGTTGCTACTTTATAACTACTGAAGAAAGAGATGAATTCATCAATTAAAGTGAATGAATTGAGCAATAGATCAGCCAAATTACACTAAACCTGTCACAGTTTAACTTTCCTTAATGAGTGACAAAACATTGATTTACGCATCGTCTGAGACTAATTAGTAGCATGACCAGCCATTTCATTTGTAATAGTATTATTGCGCATTGTGTCACAAAGTTAATTGGGGGGTTTTCATATGCATAATACAAAACCCAAAACCAGTGAAGTTGGCACGTTATGTAAATCGTAGATAAAAACAGAATACAATGATTTGCAAATGCTTTTCAACTTATATTCAATTGAATACACTGCAAAGACAAGATGTTTTAATGTTCAAACTGAGAAACCTTATTTTTTTTTTTGCAAATAATCATTAACTTATAATTTAAAGGCAGCTACACACTGCAAAAAAGTTGGCACAGAGGCCTTTTTACCACTGTGTTACATCGCCTTTACTTTTAACGACACTCAGTGAAAGTTTGGGAACTGAGGAGACTAATTTTTGAAGCTTTTCAGGTGGAACTCTTTCCCATTCTTGCTTGATGTACAGCTTAAGTTGTTCAACAGTCCGGGGTCTCCGTTGTCATATTTTACGCTTCATAATGGACCACACATTTTCAATGGGAGACAGGTCTGGACTACAGGCAGGCCAGTCAAGCACCCGCACTCTTCTACTACGGAGCCATGCTGTTGTAACACGTGCAGAATGTGGCTTGGCATTGTCTTGCTGAAATAAGCAGGGGCGTCCATGAAAAAGACGTTGCTTGGATGGCAACATATGTTGCTCCAAAACCTGTATGTACCTTTCAGCATTAATGGTGCTTTCACATATGCGTGAGTTGCCCATGCCTTGGGCACTAATACACCCCCATACCATCACAGATGCTGGCTTTTGAACTTTGCTCCTATAACAGTCTGGATGGTCCTTTTCCTCTTTGGTCCGGAGGACACGGCGTCCACAGTTTCCAAAAACAATTTGAAATGTGGACTCGTCAGAACACAGAACACTTTTCCACTTTGCATCAGTCCATCTTAGATGAGCTTGGGCCCAGCGAAGCCGGCGGCGTTTCTGGGTGCTGTTGATAAATGGCTTTCGCTTTGCATTGAGTTTTAACTTGCACTTGCAGATGTAGCGACGAACTGTAGTTACTGACAGTGGTTTTCTGAAGTGTTCTTTTTTTGTTTTTTGTTTTTTTTCTGAGCCCATGTGGTGATGTCCTTTACACACTGATGTCGGTTTTTGATGCAGTACCGCCTGAGGGATCAAAGGTCACGGGCATTCAATGTTGGTTTTAGGCCTTGTCGCTTACGTGCGGTGATTTCTCTGAACCTTATGATGATATTACAGACCGTAGATGATGAAATCCCTACATTTCTTGCAATAGCTCGTTGAGGAATGTTGTTTTTAAACTGTTCGACAATCAGCTCACGCATTTGTTCACTAAGTGTTGACCCTCGCCCCATCCTTGTTTGTGAATGGCTGAGCATTTCAGGGAAGCTGCTTTTGTACCCAATCATGGCACCCACCTGTTCTCAATTAGCCCGTCCACCTGTGGGATGTTCCAAATAAGTGGTTTATGAGCATTCCTCAACTCTCTCAGTCTTTTTTGCCACTTGTGCCAGCTTTTTTGAAACATGTCGCAGGCATCAAATTCCAGATGAGGTAATATTTGCAAAAAATTACAAAGTTTACCTGTTCGAACATTAAGTAACTTGTCTTTGCAGTGTATTCAATTGAATATAGGTTGAAAAGGATTTGCAAATCATTGTATTCTGTTTTTATTTACGATTTACACAACATGCCAACTTTACTGGTTTTGGGTTTTGTAATAACGATGTGAAACTTCATGAGTCTGAGCTCATGAAGTTCATAAATCGGCATCAATTTTCAAAAATGTATTTGTGAGCCTTATTGCAATTAAAGCATTTTACCTGACAGTATGGTTTAATGCACCTAAGATTTCTTCCTCTCAAGATGTATTTCTTAAAATACTTATAACATTACAATTATTATTAATAATAATAATAATAATAATAATAATTGATTTGCATATAAAAAGTTCATTAATTCAAGAGCCTTTTTCTTATGATGAATTACGCTGCTAAAAAATTTTAAAATGGAAGATGGTATTTTTTTTTAAAGTTTAATCAGATAACTGCCACCCTGTCATTATCACACTCATTACATAAATGTAGCTGATAGCCATTCAATTTTTTTACATTTTTATAGGCCTTGTGGGACTAGATTATTCAGGAAAATAAAGTATTGATTGTTAATCAGGTGAACAAAATTGAGTGTAATTAAGCACGACACAGACCTCAAACAGAAGCCTAATTTCTAAGCAAGACACAGATGCTGCTAATTGGACTACCAAGTTCCAAAGTTAAAGGCAGTTAACCACGGAAGGCGGTTTTACCTCACTGAAATGAGGCTTCAAGTATTTCTGATGATTTATCAAACGAAGTACGGCGCTAAGTCTGCAACTGGAGTCGATCCATTATAGTTTGGGCTGTCGTGTTAGCTAGGGCAGGTGCAGTCTCCCTGCAAAAGTGGTCTCCCTGGGATATTTATGTTATGTAATACCAAGGTCTGAGATAATGTGTATGAGGGCTTGTTGAACAGCTGTTGAAACACAGCTGGGTCCTGGACAAGGGAGTAAATGATACAATATGTGGTCACTGTGGGCTGTTTAAGAAGTGGCTCCCAGATAACTGTTTTATTGTTGGTTAAAAACAGCAGGGATCGGCGCTTTGAGATCCAATACCATAAAAAGGCAAGAAAAAAAAAAAACCGCCCTCAGTCAACTTTTTTTTTCAATCTCAAAACACAATTTCATAATTGCTGCAAATGGCAATAGTCTTCATATTTAGAGTGATTTTTTTTTTTTTTGCACATTTCATCCTCATCAATATTAATAATTTGTATTTCAGTCACTTTACTGGGCTGGTTATTTGTATATTACTCATTTCTCCCTCAGCATTATTCATTGTAATCACAAATGATATGAATACTGTTATGGCCCCAATTTGTTATTACATTTATAACACAACAGCAACAGCAAGGGATGACAAACACAGTTTTAACAACTAAAACACATTTAATTTTTTTACAAAGACAAAGACTAATAACAACCTACAACTAAAGACCAAGATTGATAAATAAGAAAAAACAGAAATAATTACAGTCCCTTTTTAGTGGGGTGGCTTGGTGATGTCCTGGATGAAGAAAATGCTCAAACACAGGCAAAGAAATCCACAAAAGAAACGTCACAGGTCTTGAACAGAATGGCAGGTCTGGTCATCTTCTTGCAATTTCTCCTACTACTTTACTGTCTCAATTCTTTTCCTTATATACTCTCTTTCAGACCCCACCCACATTTAGACCTCTTTTTTTTAACTTTCTGAGACTTGCCCCAGACATGTTCAGGACATGTCTAAACATGACTCCAGTCTGAGCTTAACAAAAAAGGGTAAATACTGCCATCTAGTGGCCTATATTCACATTACACCTCCATTCCAAAAGGGAAAAATTTTGACTCATAAAGGCAAAATTTTTCTTTTCAATACAAAATGGTTAAGTGAACACTTGTCTATATAAACATATCATACAATATTCAAACACATGATATATATATACACATTCAAACACGGGATAAGCAATCAGCAATTACATTGTCTGTACCCTTCACATGCTTAATTTCCAAGTCAAACTCCTGTAAAATCAAACTCCAATTCAACAATCTCCGATTCTTGTTTTTCATCTTACTCAAAAACATTAACGGATTGTGGTCAGTGTACACAATCATTGGCTTTTGTCCTGTACAAACATAAACCTCAAAGTGTTGTAAAGAAAGGACCAGAGCCAACAGTTCCTTCTCTATTGTGGAATAGTTCCTTTGGTGGCGATTGAACTTCCTGGAGAAGTATGCCACGGGATGCTCAATGTCATCAGAGTCACTTCTCTGTAGGAGCACAGATCCACAAGCTTGGTCGCTAGCATCGACCGCGATGGAGAACGGTTTGTTGAAGTCAGGAGATTTGAGCACGGGGAAGTGACACAGCAGAGACTTCAGGTGATTGAAGGCTCTCTGGCATGCATCATCCCAGGTGAACTTTACGCCTTTCTTCAGTTGGTTAGTTAGACTGAGAGCAATCTCAGCAAAGTTCTTGCAGAACTTGCGGTAGTACCCGATCATTCCAAGGAAGCGGCGCAAAGCTTTTTTGTTGTCAGGAACTGGAAAGTCCATGATGGCTTGGACTTTAGCATTTATGGGTGCCACCTTACCCTGGCCTATGACGTAGCCAAGATAGGTGACAGTAGCACAACCAAAGTCACTCTTGCTCAGGTTAACAGTCAGGTTAGCCTGGGTCAGGCGCTGGAACAACGTCTCTACATCTTTTAGATGTTCTTCCCAGGAGTCACTCCATGTGATCAGGTAATCGATGTATGCACCCGTGTGTGGCAATCCGGCGATTGTAGACTGTATCATCCTTTGGAACGTGGCTGGGGCATTTTTCATGCCAAAGGGTAGGACTTCATACTGGTACAATCCAGATGGTGTGGCAAAAGCAGAGATGCTCTTGGCCCTCTCAGTTAAAGGCACACACCAATAACCCTTCAATAAATCAATCTTGGTCAGAAACTTTGCTTGCCCTACACTATCAATACAATCATCAATCCTAGGTATTGGAAACACATCAGTTCTAGTTACAGCATTGACTTTGCGATAATCTGTACAGAATCTAGTACTTCCATCAGGTTTTGGAACTAGCACACAGGGTGAACTCCAATCGGAGTTGGAGGGTCTGATAATATCATGTTTTAACATGTACTCAACCTCTTTCTCAGCAATCTTTCTCTTTTCAGGATTCATCCGGTATGGATGCTGTTTTATTGGTTTGGCATCACCAACATCTACATCATGAGAGGCTATAGTAACTCTCTTTGGAACATCAGGAAACAAATCCTCATATTTCTTGATCAACCTTTCAAACTGATCTCTCTGTGAGGGTTCTAAGTGCTGGAGTTTTACATCAAGATTTTGCAACACTTCAGTGTTTGACAATTTACATGAAAGAACTTCAGCTTTAATTCTTGGTTCATCATCTTGAAACTCCCCCTCATCTTCACACGTTTCGACCATTGGAGAATCTGAAGAGACAGCTGCAACCCTAGCATTTCTGTCATGATGAGGCTTTGGCATGTTAATATGACACCATTGTTTTGGTTTTCTCCTATCTGGAGTCTTCACAATGTAATTGATATCATTGAGTTTTGTCAGAATTTCATAAGGACCATGAAATCTAGCCTGCAATGGATTGGACTGCAAGGGAAACAACACAAGGACCTTTTCTCCTGGTTTAAACTCACGGCTTCTAGCCTTATGATCATACCAAGTTTTCATTTTTCCCTGACTTGATTTCAAGTTCTCTTTGGCAAGGTCACAAGCTGCACGCAATCTTTCCTTGAACTTGCCAACATAGTCTAACAGACTGATATGCGGCTCTTTCTCTTGCCATTGTTCACTCAATAATAGCAAAGGTCCTCTCACTTCATGACCAAACACTAGCTCAAATGGACTGAATCCAGTAGACTCCTGCACTGCTTCTCTAGCTGCAAACAACAGCAAATGAACCCCTTCATCCCAGTCTTTCTCATGGTCATAACAATAAGTCCTCATCATTGTCTTGAGAGTGGAATGAAACCGCTCTAAGGCACCCTGACTTGCTGGATGATAGGCACTAGAAAGAATCTGTTTTGCACCTAGTTCATACACAACCTGCTGAAACAATCCTGAAGTGAAATTGCTACCTTGGTCTGACTGAATTTCCCTGGGAAGACCAAACAACGTGAAGAACTTTATCAAAGCCTTCGAGATTGCAGTTGCCTTGATGTTACGCAGAGGTATGGCTTCGGGGAATCTGGTAGATGCACACATGATTGTCAACAAGTACTGATTTCCAGATCTAGTCTTGGGTAATGGACCAACGCAATCAACAATGACCCTAGAGAATGGCTCCCCAAATGCTGGGATAGGCTGCAATGGAGCTACAGGTGAGTCTAACTGGTGTTTTCCAACTACCTGACAAGTGTGACAGGTTTTGCAAAAGTTGGAAACGTCTTTCCGAAGCCCAGGCCAAAAGAAGTGTTTCATGATCTTATCAACAGTCTTGTTAACACCAAGATGACCTCCTAAAGGTAAACTATGAGCCATTGTTAAGATCTCATTCCTATAGACCTTCGGAACAACAATTTGCCTGACCACTGCCCAATCTGCATTGGCAGGGATATCAGGAGGGCGCCACTTCCGCATCAACACACCATCCTTGAGATAATACCCAACTGGAACTGCATCTATTTCTTTTTCAGGAAGGGCTCTCCTCTTTAGTACACAAATTTCAGGATCATTAGTTTGCTCCTCAATCAACCGCTTTCTGGACAGAGACAAGTCTCCAGACACATCAGAATCACCAGACCCATCCGGCTGGCTGAATAGAGAACTGATAAAAGTATCTGATAAGTCCTCAAACGGAGAAACCATAGTAGGCCAATCAGAGTCATGAGGCGAACCACCTGAGTCCTGACTATTCAATGTACTGGACGGCACCACATCATCTTCTTCTTTAGCCTTCTTGGCCATAGCACGAGTCACTGCGCAAGAAGGATACAGAGATGGGTCCTCATCCCCATCTTCAGTGCTCGGCTGTGAAGTAAGATGTACAGGGGGAACTACTTTGCCCCCAGCCAGGTCATTGCCTAGCAACAGAGAAACACCCTTTATAGGTAGACTTGACATAAGTCCCACCTTTACCTGTCCTGTAACTAAATCTGACTTCAAGAATATAGAGCGCAGGGGTACAGATACAGTCCTCCCTTCAATACCTTGTACAAGTATGAAATCCCCTGAAGCGGTCTCATCACGTAACTCCAAGGAGTCCATCAACAAAAGTGACTGAGAAGCTCCGGTATCCCTTAGGATATATATGGGGACAGGAGTAGTATGCTCATTCAGAGCCACAAATCCCTCTGACACAAATGGAAGAAATTCCTCCCTCACAAAGTCAGCTGTATTAGGCTTTTTAGCCCCACAAGAAGCAGGCAATTTAGCAGATTGGTTATCTACTACAGGGGTTTCTAACCTTGTTTTCACAAAGGCATTTGGTTTGGTATCCTTTTCTTTTTCTTTCTTAGCTTTAAGGAACCAACAGTTAGTTGTAACATGACCAGATTTCTTGCAATAACTGCAAACTAGACCACTTTTGTCACTGTCAGCTTTCACACTTTGATCAGACCTGTTCCTGGATTTCTGAGCACCATCACCAGATTTGTCTTTGTCTTTGGGTGAGGAATCTTGGGTATCACCGTAACCCTTTTTCTGAAATTGGGACCATTTATTGTTACTGCTAGACTGAAATTTGGACTTATGAGTGAGAACATATTCATCTGCAAATTTGGCAGCTGATTGCAAGTTCAGTGCTTGCTTCTCATTAAGGTAGGTCTTAACATCATCCTTAACACAGTTCTTGAATTCTTCAACTAACACCATCTCTTTTAGTGAGTTGAAATCATCCTTGACCTCCATAGAAGTACACCAGCGCTCAAAGCAAACCTGCTTCTCATTAGCAAATTCAACATAAGTCTGATTTTCAGATTTCTTCAGACCTCTGAATTTCTGTCGGTAAGCCTCTGGAACCAACTCATAAGCTCTCAAAATAACCTTTTTGACAACCTCATAATCAGAGGAATCATCTGCAGACAAAGCCGAATAGGCTTGTTGAGCTTTACCCTTGAGGACAGTTTGCAACATCAGAGGCCAGTGTTCCTTTGGCCACTGGCAACTCTTTGCTACCTTTTCAAAACACTGGAAATAGTTGTCAACATCCTTTTCCGAAAATGGAGGCACCAGTTTTACCTCCTGACTAGCACAAAATTTATTTTTCATTGCTATTTTAATTTTTAGTTGCTCCATTTGGAGTCTTTCTTCTCTATCCAACTTCTCTAATTCAAAATCTCTCTGTCTCTGTCTCTCTCTTTCTGCTCTTTCCTCTTTCTCTCTCTCAAATTCTTTTTGCTTTTCTTTTTTTGCTTATTTTTCTCACTCTAACTGCCTTTTTTTTTCTTTTTCTTCCCTCTCAAATTCTCTTTGTTTCTCTTTTTTCTCCCTTTCTTTTTCTCTTTCTTCCCTTTCTTTCTCTTTTTCCTCCCTTTCTTTTTCTCTTTCCTCCCTTTCAATCTCTAGCATTTTTAATTTAAGTTCCATTTCTATATTTGGATTTTCCACTGGAAACTGTTCCAGATCTCCTGGTGCAAACACATTTTCATCAATGTAATATTCAACTATCTCTCTAGCCAGTCTTGCTTTTCGCATGGCTGGTTTTACCTCTGTCAGCTCCAACTGTCTGCAAATTTCTAGCAGTTCTGTCTTTTTAAAAGACTTCAAAACCCCTACGGTTGGTGATGCCAAGAAATCATCCATTGCTGTTGTCAATATATATCTAGGAAAATTCACAAAAACAATTTCACAATTTGGAATGTTAGATTTTCAATAAATTACTCACACAATGGTCTATCCCGGACGAGCCCCAAATTTGTTATGGCCTCAATTTGTTATTACATTTATAACACAACAGCAACAGCAAGGGATGAGAAACACAGTTTTAACAACTAAAACACATTTAATTTTTTTACAAAGACAAAGACTAATAACAACCTACAACTAAAGACCAAGATTGATAAATAAGAAAAAACAGAAATAATTACAGTCCCTTTTTAGTGGGGTGGCTTGGTGATGTCCTGGATGAAGAAAATGCTCAAACACAGGCAAAGAAATCCACAAAAGAAACGTCACAGGTCTTGAACAGAATGGCAGGTCTGGTCATCTTCTTGCAATTTCTCCTACTACTTTACTGTCTCAATTCTTTTCCTTATATACTCTCTTTCAGACCCCACCCACATTTAGACCTCTTTTTTTTAACTTTCTGAGACTTGCCCCAGACATGTTCAGGACATGTCTAAACATGACTCCAGTCTGAGCTTAACAAAAAAAGGTAAATACTGCCATCTAGTGGCCTATATTCACATTACAATACGAAAACATCCAAATGATTCAAGCAGGTTTATCTGTCAGTGGCATTGGGGAATATATTGCTCTCATATTGATACCCTCATGCAAGAAGGGCATAAGTGACATTTTACAATTTTCACAGGATAGGCAAAAACCGGCTCCAGGAAAATCTCTACCGTATGGATTAAAATTTCCATGGTGAATGAGTTGGTCATTAGATGATACTGAAGCCTGAAAAAGATTGATTCCTAATCATTAGCCAATAAAGACATAGTCCCGATTATGTCACATGCCCTAGAAACATTATAATACATGGATATGAAGTAGCAGGATATGAATTTTGGCTTCCACTGCCAAAATTTTGAAGTATACTCAGCCAAAATAAAAACTTCCAACTCGTTTGGAGGTTGATAAGTTGAACATACAAGAAATTAGGTTTTAAATAATGATTTTATTTAATCCTGTACTTATTAAAGATGGCGTATCATAAAAATAACGTTCATAATGTAACCAGTTCCACCGAACATGCTATGGAAATGTCCAAGAGTAAAAATGGTAAGTTACAACTTGAATAAGAGCAGTGCGCAGGCGATTACGTATGGTTTGGGCAGTCACACGACCTCTAAACAATTCATTCCTAGTGGACGTTGCAGTGACAAATCGATTATGCAAATGACATAAGACAATTTGTCGGTCTTCTGCTTTTGACGTCACACGTGGGCTACCAGAACGAGGTTGGTCAGCTGTGGTGCCAGTTTGTTGGAGATGTGTCCAACGATCATGGATAATCTGTCAACTGAATCCCATAACCCTTGTAACTTCAGTGACGGACGTTTCTGTATTCAGCATGGCAATGGCATGTCCACGCTGAATGTTTGACAGCCATGGCATTGAAAATCAACAAATAATTAACTGTAAAAACTTGTTTTTCCGAGATGTCACTCTAACGTGCTAACGTGAGCTCAGTTGCACATCTCTCATATGGTCACGTGACCAGGAACACGAGAAAACATAGTTTTAGCTTAAGGTATGCTCGCACGTGCTACGTACCTGTGCACGTCGGAGTTGATGTGTGTCATGATGTCTTTGACAACGCATTTACCCCTAATGATAATAAAAACTCTTTTATTAAAAGTTTCAAGAATATATTTACAAATTTATGAGTGTGAAGTTTCTTTTTTGACTCAGTATATTTTGTAAAACAGCTGCTCTATCAATACTGCATGAAATTGTTGTCAAACTGCAAAGAACTTGAGCATATAAACTTGAATCATCAGATCTAAAGATACACTATACACTCCAGTAGCTAAAAACAATGCAAGGTATTTCTGAATTAAGCTCACTATGTCACCTCAGTGCTGACACTGATATCTGAAGCCATAAACAACATATAATACAACTAAGTATAATACAGTGTGCACCGACTGTGGGAATATGTACAGTTTATGATAGTACCGTCGAGGACTGGCAATATGCAAAAAAAGGTACCAGAGGCAGATACGCCTGAACTGAAAATGCATACTGTTTGTAAAACGGCTGTGAAGTACCACTTACGCCCACTGAGCATGGGAATTGTTACCTACGCCCTTCTAGCAAATAAGAAACATTGGTGGGAAAATTTTACTGGCTGATACGTCTTTTTTAAAAAGGGTTTTGACCCCTTTGGGATAAGAACTCAGACCTAAAATTTTGCCAACATAGATGTATCTAAAAATGAAAAACATAATTTTTGCTCAAAATGTCACTTACCCCCTTTTTGCAAGAGGGCATCGATATGCGTAAAAAATTAAATTCCACTGCGTGTTTATAGCCTGGACCAGGGGCTCAGAACTATTTGAAGAGCATTCGATAAGTGAAAATTGGCCACTGGAAGACACCAAAAGTGATATCATCACCATCACACTTATTTTTTTGTTTAATAATAATAAAAATAATAATTATGAGGACAACATAAAATTTGCTTGCAAAGCTTTGGTGACCAGAAATGTTTTCATAATTTCTCTCAGTTTCCTGAGAGGTGGTTGCTGCTGTTGTTAGCACTGCACCAGAATGTCACACACAGTCCTCAGTTCTCATTATGTGCTCTGTCATACAGCGCACAAAAGCCATTCATGCCAAGTTCAGAAAACTTCTGATCACTTGGTAGACCAGTTTCTAGAATAGACCGTAACCTTACAGAGGGCGCACTGAATGGAGTGATGGTTTTTGGCTTGGTTAAATGTTTGCAGGTGAGAGTTTGGCTCAGGTGTGGGGCATAGGGATCTGAGACACCAGTGGATGAGACCAACACCTTGTTGCTGTTTCCCGTCAAGTTGTCTCCCGTAAATGCAAATATTCATACTCTCAAAGTTTGCAAAGCAAAAGCAAGGAAAGCGGGTTATTCCACTGGAGCCCATTTCAGCTCATTGCTGTACTTAACTGAATTTCAGCTTCACATTCCTCTGTTTAAGGCCTGAATGCAGGAGCTAAAAGAAGAGGGAACATGATACACAGTGAACCAGAGACTTCTGTGAAGTCTCCATCGGCGGAACCAGACATATTTTACTGGGGCACGTGCCGCAGTATTGGTCTGTAGTGCCCCAGTATAATTTTCCCCAGGGGATAAAAAAAAATCGCCTTTTAAGTCTACATGTCCACATAATCTACAGTAAGAGAATCTACAGTAACAGAAAGTGCGTAGGCACACCAACTACTTAATATGATAACTGTAACTCATATCTACTTTATTCACTTCACTCCGTATAGTACACAATGGCATGTGGCTACTTAATATTCACGTGTCAGACACCGCTGTGTGTGTGACCTTGTGTTCTGAAGTTCCGAAGTGAGCACTAGCCAAATCACAGCCAAATCCACGTGAATATTAAGTAGCCACATGCCATTGTGTACTATACGGAGTGAAGTGAATAAAGTAGCAATGAGTTACAGTTATCATATTAAGTAGTTGTGTGCCTATGCACTTTCTGTTACTGTAGATTCTCTTACTGTAGATTATGTGGACATGTAGACTTCGGAACTTCAGAACACAAGGTCACACACACAACGGTGTCTGTCAGTGCTGACTGCTCTCGCCGTCATTCTTTCCACCTGTCTTCAGGTAAGTGCTGGGTAACTGCCTGTCCTTATTGTTTTCTCCTCTGTGTCGCCATTACCATGGGAATTTAAATGTCTCAACTTTGCTTAAACTTTCAGCTGCCGTCTTGCCAGCTAGCTCTCACTGTAAATTGAAGTAGCCTAGTGCAGACGTTAGCTGCTGCCTTATAGCTAAGTGGCTCATCATAGGCATAACGTTGATTCATAATGGTAAGCCTAGAACTGTCAACTCGGTTTCCGGAGATTGCTATCCATGTTTGATGAGCATATATGAGCTATTTCACGTTTAAACATGAGTAATCTGACATGACAATCTGACATGAATGTATAATTTGAAGCACTATTTATGCTTTTTTATGATAAATTAGTACTAAAAAATCTTTGCTCGCTCGCTCGTGTTGTTTGTGCCCCAGTACAGTATCAGGTCTAGCGACGCCCCTGACTTATGCGCACACAACTCATTGTTAAGTTACTCTTTCATCGTAGTTTTACAAAAAAAAAATAAAAAATTCCATCGCTGAGTATTATGGTTTGCACTTAAAGCTTTGTTTTCCTTTGCTTCTCTCGTGATGTTTCTATACTCGTTTAGATGACCTTAAACCGTCAGTTTGATTGATTGTCTCAGCATCTTGTCTCGAGTCATTATTGTTAACCCGGTTCTCGTGAATCTGTTTATTAATCCCATGTGTTTCTGCTTCCTTCTGAGATTGCCTTCCGAGTCCCCGCCTCCTCCGGAGTGTATTTCTGTGGGCAGCAGGGAAGTGATCCTCAGAAGGAACTTTGTCGGCTTTGCACTACATTGGGAAATCTCAGCTCCTGTGCCTTTACGAGTATTTCCTTTGCGCCATTCCTGAGCCTTATGTGTTTTGCTGCGCCCACGTCTTGTCTCCTGTTTGTCCAAGTCTCCCAGTGTTTCCATCAATCTGGTTAAGGTTAAGTTTTTTTTTTCTAGTTTAGCCACTCATTGAGCGTGCACTTTTGTTTCCCCCTGCCTTGGGCAGTGTAACTTAGTTTCTCCCATTCGTTCAGTGCATGTGCACGGTGTTTTTTTTTCTGGCCTGATTGCCTGCTTTTCTCATTTAGTGTTTGGTGTTCTAATAAAGTCTTTGTTCCTGCTTCTGATGTCCCCCCAACCACTTCTGGACACCCATAAAAATGTTAACCAAGATGATGGAGCCTTGAAATTAGCTGAACCTCTAGCCCTCTCAGGACATTTTCACACGCCAAAGGAAGTTTTATGGCACTCTCTGCCAGTGTCTGGATATAAGGGGACAATGTTCAAATATATATCAGTATCGGGGGCACTGTTACACAATATGTCAGATCTGACAAAACCAGACATGTGCCATGGAGGAGTTTCTGGAAATTGAGTATGTCTTATGTACATTGTGAAGCTATGTGAGTGAGGAAATGACAAAGGAGGCAGTCATTTATACAACATTTTTGTGTGTCAAGTACAACTTCAGATTAGACCTAACCAGCAGCGTGCCGTCAGATGTTCAGAGGGTCTTCAGTAACCTCACCCTTTACCACTCCATTGCCCTCAAGCTGTTTTAAGTTCGCCTGATTAACAAACAATTTATCAACTGAACAACCAGGACCAATACATGATCTATAATACGAAACGATAATGAAAAAGTGAATGCCTTTTGCCAACATTTATATAATAGATTTGGCATCGTAAATGCAAAAATCCAAAACATTCGCTGACTGTGCAGTATTTATTTTCACCATCCATACAATTGTCACTCAGCGATGCGTCATGCATAACAACGGCCTTTAGCTGAGACTACATTCAGAATATAGAACAGATTTTCATGGCTTATTGCTTAATGAGCCTTGTGAGGGTTGCGTTATTTTATGCAAATCTATACTGTTTCATGAGCTATACATGCACAGAAATTATAAAGACATATTGGTATTTCATATCCTCATTTATGTGCTCATAATTTTGTGGTGCAATGTATAGCAATGCTATCAAAAATAAATTTGACTGTCGACGGTTCTACCAAATAGTCTGAGCAACTGGTGCTAATCGGGAGAAGTAAACTGCGAGAGGTTTAGGTTATTAGTCATTGAAAGGTGAGGTTTCTGAAGACCTTTCTTACTGCTGATGGACCGCTTTTGGACCTAACTGATTGATCTACATAAACAGGCCTAGATATAAAAGTCTGAGGTAATGGCAAAGGGCCATTGTGATTGAATGCTCCTGTTTGGCCATTAGCCATTCATTCTATCCGTTTGTTTCACTGGGTGGGGAAGATCATCATGAACATTTGGTTGACATGATTACTATATGACAACTATAGATTAAGTAAAATTTATTGATCATAATTGTAATCTATTGTAAATAGATCTCAATATGATTAGTGATTATGTCTGTTCAGGTGTCCATGACCAAATGACAACAATTCCTTTGATCAGATTTGCTCCTGTGATTGTGCCAGTTGTCAAGAACAAGAAGAAGAGTTGTCAACTGTGGTACGTTTTCCAATTACTGTAGATCTAGATTTCCTGATTTTTGCAGGCTTTATTTTGGGCCTATCTTGCAATAGTGTGTATAATTTCTGAGGTTTTTCTCAATATTCAATTCCATGAATATGAAACTTGGTATTTGTAGCCATAGATATGATTTTTAAAAATTTGGGAGGAAATAATTCCTGCTGTTTTTATTATGACGTTTTACACTCAGCTAGGTGAGCCCAAACAAAAGCTGCAAACAGTAGCAAAAAAAATAAGGTGAAAAGATTGACCCCATGCTAAAAAGTTGATCTGTATGGAATTTCTGTGATGCTGTTCAACCTTTGTCACGTTCGAGGTATATGCATGTGCCACTTGGAAAAGCCTATTTTTCGCATCCACAACTCGTCCGGTTTGTCTCTTACTGAAAATTTGCAAATTCCTTTTTGCATTTGGTTTCCAGTCAATAACTGGGAAAATATTGCACGCATTTTTTGAAACTTAACACATGCATCTGTATTTCAGTCAAGATATCTCTTAAAACATCATGTTGCAAAGCGATGCAGAGGTTATTTTGGGACTATAATGGGGTATTGTCCATAACCCCCCAATTTTTGGAGCTGACTCAGTGTTTTTTGTTTTTATCCAGACCTTCTGACTTGTTTTCAAGTTAATAATCCACATTACAGACTGTGTACCAATAAGGAATGGGACCCTTGGTCCTACTTTTTTTTATCATGATGACACAAATACTTAGTTTCCAGTCAGATTTTTACTAATAACTTGCGTTTCTTTTGTCTGTCAGTAGATGCAGTGTGTTCTTGGGAGGTTGTAATTCCAAAAACAAAAGTCCTAAGAACACTGTTTTAGGGGAGGCCGAGTGAGGTTGTAACATGGAGAGAGAGGTAACACCACCAATTCCACCAATATATGGATGGGGTAGGAGTCATATGATGATTTTAGTGTTTTTCCACTTCCTCCCTGACCCCATATGGTGACTGTCAAGGCTGGAACCTGGCACATGCATATATAAGAGAGAACTTATTTTGAAGTGAGAGAGTACATTTTTTGATGAAAAGTGTATTTTGTTAAGTACTTACGAATGTTGTTGAGGATAAAGTCATATGACTAATCGGAAATTAAACTAGTTTTTCAGGCAAGATGTGGTGCCCTTGCTATTTCCCTTGCTAATTTCCCTGGCTAACTTTAAAGTATGCAAAGGCAGGAAGTTGAACAAACAGGGGTGGGGTGGCTTGTGAAAACCCTTTAAATTGTGACTGATTAAGAATACACACACACACACACACACACACGCACGCACACACACGCACACACACACACACACACACACACACACACACACATTGACATTATTATTTTATAAAAGCTACAGTGCCCTCCAGAATTACTGGCATCTTTAAACAACCTGAAAAAATGTCCTTATTGTTTATTCCCATGTTTTTTCATTCAACATAGTCACAAAAATCTAACGTCAGATTGAGGTAACATGACTGCAAGAAATATTAAGCTTGTATCACAAAACGAACATTTTTCTCAAAATAATTGATGGGTTAATTGACCTTGCGGCACCCTTCGAGGAGCGGTGAGTGCATCAGCACGCTCATCTTAGGACCCCTCTACTTTGGATCCAGCTGGTTCACTCACCCAACCTACTCCCCATGCTTGCATGGATTCTGTCTTCTCCAAGTTCCAAGGGTACCACTACCTCTCGAAGCTGGACCTGCGCAATGCCTACCACCTGGTCTGAATCTGGGAGATGAGTGGAAAACAGCATTCAACACCCCCTCCGGCTATTAGGAGCATTTGGTAATGCAATTTAAGCTCACCTATGCCTTTTCTATGTTCCAAAATCTGATCAATGATGCTCCCTGCAACTTGATTACCCGCTCTGTGTATTTGTATGCTTAATGACATTCTGGTGTTGTCCCACACTCTGGAAAAACATACTTGGCATGTCTGCCAAGTGATCCGTCAACCACTAGAAAACCAGCTCTTCCTGATGCCTGAGAAGTGTGTGGCCTACCATTTGGCAGGACATCTAGGATTATGTAACCGCCTGTGATACCTGCGCCTTGGCGAAGTTCAGTAATCAGCCCCCAGTGGCCTTCTGCCAGCCCACGACATTCTCCATTGAATGTGGGCATGCATCGCCATGGACTCTTCACTAGGCTGCTGGAGCCTGACGGGTTCATGATGGTCTTGATCATTGTGGACCATTTTTCGAAGGAAACGCATTTTGTCCCACTGGCGAAGCTACCTATGGCTAAGGAGACAGCAAAACCCGTCCTTCAGCTTTTGGTGCGCCTCCAAGGCATCCCCTAGGAGATATTCTCTGATTGTGGGCCAGAATTCTCCAACTGTTTTTAGAAGGCTTTCTGTGCCCTAGTGAGCGCCGCCCCTCACCTCTCGACAAACTTCTATCTTGAGGTCAACAGTGAAGTCGAGAGGTTGAACTCGGAGCTTAGTTGGACTCTCTGCTACTGTTCCAATGGTTCTACCTCTAATTAGTCACATCTCCTGCCATGAGAGGAAATCGCCAATGATTCCCTCCCTGTGGCGGGTCTTGAGATGTCCCCCTTTGTGCGCTCTCTGGGCTATCGAGCACCCTATTCCGAGCCAAAGATAGGGAAGTGGAGGTCCCTTCCACCTGGTTTCTTGTTGCAGGGGTGGAGAACTCTTGCTGAAACACGCATCAACCTCCCAAAGCTAGAGCAAATGTTGTGGTGGCCTGGCCCCCAACTATCAGTGAGGTCAGAAGGTGTTGCTGGCTATCAGCGATATCCCTCTCATGGCCATTAAGCCCAACATGCAGTGAGTTTATTGTGAGTTGATGAACTCTGGACCACTCCTAAAGCGGAGGAGAGTGTTGAGTGGAACTGCAGATGGGAGATTGGGGAGAGTGAGATGTTGGACTTGGAGTGTCATTATGCAGACTTTGGGCGTCCCCCAGGTGGTGAGACTCAGGGTGGGGCTTGTTTCTCTTGTCGGAGTCGGAGTGGCTCCCAAGCCCCCCAAGGTCCCAGGTGGTGGCTGTTTCTTGCTTCCTTCTTGGAGAGGGGAAAGGTGGGAGGGACTTAAAAACTAGACGAGCAGGGATTGTGGGAATGAAGGAGGTATATATGGGCGTGAGGACGAATAGGAAGGCACATTGGGAGTGGCCCTATTCATTCACCTACGCTATCGGGAACTCCCTTTAATGTTATCTGTGAAAGACATATTCTAATTCATTACTCAATCTACTTAGTCAATAAAGTTTGACAGGTTCTGGGCTTCATGCCTTCATCATTAAATCATCTAAAAAATGTGAGTTTCTATTCTCTGCTGTCTTTATTAACTCTTTCATGGTGGCAGGGTTTTCATGACATTGTTGATTTGTGATCTAAAGGTTTTCACACGTTTTGTTTCGAAATTCGACATTTATTGACATTTGTGACATGTAATATGTGCAGCATTGGTTTGTTTTCTCTTGACGATAAATATTTCACTGAAGTATTTCCAGTGAAATTATTTTTTTTTAATATGAATTAAGAGTGCTCCATATGCATTTATTTTCTGCTTTTAAGGTGAATGGAGGCTTGATGTTTCACCCCAAAAATGCGAAACGTTCTTTTGGAGCCCCTTCCCTTCCACCTTCATAATCACACTGTATATGTGTATAATTTGAAAAATCTTATTCGTTATTAGAACATGCACTTTTCAACTAATTTCTCCAGTATTTCTTTGCTTCGTGCTCACAACAAATGGATGACCTCGCAGGATGTGAATATTGGGAGAGTATTGGTGTTCACTGGGTTAATGGTAAAGAAAATCAGACTGATGCCATTGTCTATTCACATACCACCTGTAACAGCAAATTGTGAAATGTGAAATTGCCCCGATTATGTCAGGGCTACTGCAAGAATGCTGTGTGTTGGGCCGTTGGGATCATTACTTCCTGCATGTCAAGTTGTGACAGATTTAACTATTTGCTTTCAGTGACTTTTGATGAGTAAACAATACCGGCACTCGCCCTTTTTTATTTTACAACACTCCCCAATTACCATGTGAACAACAAAACTCCATTAAACTCTAAAGGCCCGGTCACACCGCCCGAACTTTGCTGGAGCGTTACTGGAGCGGTGAAAAAAATTCATCATCGCTCGTAACCATTCACCACCGTTTAACAAAAGTTGGCCCCTGTTAAAGCAACGCCGTATACGCTCGGCCACCGCTGATGTTTCTTGAGGGGCCCTCCTACCGCTCCGAAAGTTTTGAGCTGCACAAAATATTGCGAGCGGTGAGGAGGGGGCAATTTTCCGCCCCGGCAAAGTTCACCCCCGCTCCACCAACGCCCATTCAAAGTTTGGCACCGCTAGACGCAAGTTCGTGGACGCTTGGGTCCGCTAGGCCAACGCAGAAATCTTGAACACTGGACCACCGCTGCTTCGCCAGCGTTGCCCGGGCGGCGATTAAACGTTGCACAAACTTCGGTGGAGCGGTTGTAAGCGTTTTACGAGCGGACACGGGGTTGCTGGAACGGTGTCGGGCGTTGAAGCAGCGAGCCATGGCGGCGATGAACTTTGGTTTGGCGTTGGTATAGAGGTGTCGGAGCGGGACCAGAATTTGGCTATAAATACGGGGAGAAATGGACCAGGAGCTCATTTGGAATCGAGCTGCCGTTGAGTTCAGACCTCATCTATATCGAAATTGCTCAAAGTTACAGTAAAACTGTATCACCATGGATGCTGAGAGACTTGCTATGATTGGTGCACTAGTCCAGCAGCAGAATCAGAACCTCCTCAGACTGCAACAAGCTGTTGACAGAAGGAGAAGAGAGAGGAAGGAGAGACAGAGGTGTGTCTATCAGAACTCATATCAAAACGATCCGTTCAGCTCCGTAGTCACAAGCGGTATGCTGCTAAACCAACTTCATACCCCCGCCGAGCCAAAGCCCGCGTGCGCAGAACGCTGCTGTACCAACGCTCGCGTCACCGCTAAACCAACGCCCGCTACCGCTAAACCAACGCTAAAGCAACGCCGGCTTCAGCAGTGCACCGCTAAGCCAACGCCCGTGTTTTCAATTTTTTTCCCATTTTGTGCACGGTTTTCGCTCCAGCAAAGTTTGGGCGGTGTGACTGGGCCTTAATTGACCAAGATCGTTTAGATCTAAAAATATGCATTTGGATGTGCCAGCAGAGTACAGTGTGGTAGGGTTTATTATGTTTGTGTATTTATGGTTATTGTCAATATCTGTACAGGAGGCTAAAGCAAGGTGGCTTTTATAGGCGAGTTAATTCGGGAAGTGGAGCCGCATGTGCACGTCCACGCGTGTCCAAGTGGACGCGCAATGACGCCGCTTTGGCGCGCTCTTGTAGAAGCCCAAATGGTAGCGGGTGGTTTGAGGACTATATGCTTTCCCTAAAGCGTGTGGTCAAGATAGCAATTGTAGGGAAAGGGCATAAACACGCCCACGGGCACACCTCAAGGAGAAAATAAAGGATTCAGCATAATGTATAGCGGGTCGTGTGGCTGCAAGATGCCGTTTAGGGATAGTGGAAGCTGCTAAGTGCGTAATATACTGGTAGCGGGTAGTGGCGACCGGTGGGGCAGTGTGAAAGAGAGCCCTAGGTATCTTAATTTATTTTCCCCAAAAAATTTTATTTATTAGCAAAAATCGAATCTACCAGATGTAACGAATCAGTTATTAATAACTGTTAAATTAAAAACAATGAACTCTGAATATAGCGCAAACAAACTCTTCAATTGTGGCTGCGATGTCTGCATCCTCAGAAGTGGACGTACCCGGTTTGCTTAAAGCTGTGGCAAATCATCTGTCTTTCTCCATTAAGTCAAACGGCCTTGATCTGTCCTTCCGTAGGAATGATGCCATATAATCACAGCCGGTGAAGGCGTGAAAAGAAGGCAATGCAGCACAAATACCAGGAGTCAGATCTCGAGCAATGGCAGATATGTCTGAGTCGTCTGGTGTTGTCCGAGCTCTTACCGGCATCCATCCACGGAATTGCATTGATCTGTGCTGTATGATAGACAAGCAGGATAAAGACGTCGGTGTCATCGCTCCGAACAGCTATCGCTTTGGGGGATCCTGCTTCAAGTTGTGAGACATACTTCGCATGGAAAATGAGCCTTGTGTCAGCCTCATCGCGACTGCTTTTTAGTTAATCAACCTGCAGGCATTGTGCTCGTCCTTGTACAGCTGTGTAAGTGAAGCAAGATTGCTTCAGCGAAGTAGAATGTATGTCCTTCCACTACGAATGCATAGTCTGGAGACATCCATTGTCTTGTGAGGAAGTTCAACAGCTCTGTTTTGAACGAACTTGCTTGTTCTGCACCACGGAAGTGGACTGGTCTTCACTGGGATGGTCCTGTAACCTTGTATACAGTGTGAGATTCTCCGTGCTCCTCGTGCTCATGTCCCTCAAAGGAAAGCCCATCTTCAGAAGTGTTTCACACAATTCCTTCACAAGCCTGCTCCTTCGCCACAGAAGTGCATCTTGTATGTGACTCATGGAGGAGACCTATCCATTAAGGGATCCATCCATTTCTACCACATGATAAAAGAAAACAAGAAATGTGGTTGGAAATGCGAAATGAGTTTCTGAGTTAATCGGGTCAATGACGCGACATTGTCCGAGTGCACTACTTAGGTTTGAAATAATTTTCAATGATTCATAATAAGCATCATTTTATTCCATAAAACCTGTTTAATTTGAACATATTTCCAGTTTAACATAAAGATGATATATATTTTATGTTTTGCCGTCTCAAACCCTCAAAATGTCAGGTGGCGCAACCGTCCAAGCAAGTTAACACTATATGAAATGTATTAGGTAATTTAGAATATGAATTAATATAATATTAATATGGGAGCATAATTTTATATTGAAAACCTTTCAAATAAACAATGTTTTATTGTTTAATTGTTCTTAAATTGGTTGGAAAACCAAAATACCCGCCCCCTGCAATAAAGAATCCATAAATTACTTTTAATACTCAGCTCAACAACAAAATAGTAATGTTTTAGGGAGAGTAGACACTCTCAGGTATACTTATTAAAAAATCACTTGGACAAAAAAGAGGGAAGTGTGGTTTTTTTTTTTCCAGGAAACTTTTGGTTGTGCCACTTGACATTTTTTTGGCTGGTTAAATTGCAAATACAGTGTAAAACTGTACTAAAACCTTGTAAATGTTGTGCAACCATTAAGACTTGTTTAAACACACTCTTCCAACTTCAAATAAATGTATTCTGTACGCTCTCACCCATATCCAGTGTTGAGTAATTTGCCTGTCGCTAGCATGCGCACTATTCTGGCACAACATACTTTAAACCTTACTGAAACAAACTGGTACATATGTCCTGCCCATCTTTATATTATTGCTCACTCATTCAGTTATGTAATGTTGACAAATTGTCATTTTCTTTTCCTGTTAACGTGAATGGGAGATGACACAAAATCGTTCAGCACTGCCTGAGATTGTGTACTCGCGCAGTTCAAGCATAGCCATGCTGCCTTGTGGGAGATCAGCTTCACGAAAGGAAGAGCTCCAATGGAGGAGGGCTTGCAATTCCAAGGTCATCCAACTGATGTCTGGACTGTACCCACAGCATGAGAAGACATGGAGCCTCCTGGTCACAGACACCGCCACAGACTTTTGGACTCCAATTTATTACTACTCAACTGCATTGGTCATCCAATAAATTTAATTTATTTGTAATGATGAAAGAATTAAGAGCATTGATTAGCAGCTGGACATGCAGGAACAGGACTGATGCTGATGGAGCTGGGAAAAGAGAATAAAGAAAACATGAAATTTCAATCCTTACAGTTGCTGAACTGAGGAAAGATGAGTTCACGACTTCTGCAAAATGTCACAATCAGTACATCTACTGGTTGGAGCACAAAAAGGTTAAGAGTATTTCTCTTAACTTTTGAGAAAAAGCAATGTGAAACTTTGAAACAATATGGAAAAATATGATTTGCATCCAACCTCCTAGTTACAGCAAAGAATGTACTAAACAGTTTTGTACACCAAGCAGTCAACATGTGGCTTATGTAGGCTGTGGTTTTGGAGTGCATTGAAGCCTTTAAGGTTAGTAAAATGCATGCGCATGAAATATGTGGAGTGGTAATCAGGCTTCCAGAGCCATTTGGTTTAGGGTACGAGTTCCTCAATGTCACAGCTACTGGTGAAGTAAAAAAAGAAAATCCAAAACTGGTCAGCAACTATACTTAAAACACTTGCCTGGGTCCTCCCTAGCAGACTCATTCATTCACTCTTTGTAATGATCGAACTACAATCTTGCAAAAAAAAAAAAAAAAAAATTGACGCTCTCATCTCCATAATTAAAAACATTAAAAGACTGTCATGCACGGCTGTCTTACTCCCATCGCCTGAGCTGGTCTTTTTTTGTTTGTTTGCATATTAATATTAAAAATACAATTTCTACGTTAAATGAACCGTTTCAATCACTCAACCGTTGTTGTTCAACACTTAGAAATGGGTTCCACGGTCCATCCATTTCAATTACTCTGCATTTGAAAGGTAAATGGCAGGCCTCACGCTATTTGCGAACATTAGCTGGCTAGCTAGGTGACAATTTTCTAGTTGGGTTACTAGATAGTTTGTCTAGTTAGCGATGCTCCAAGCACATATTTAACATCATCTTACCTGATACGTTTTATCCAGCTACTTCTGGTCCTGTAATTCATCAGGGAGCGAAAACAAGTAACTTAATACCTTTCGTGTGGGATCATTCCGCTACGAAGCGCGAAGGCATCGTAGCTACAACGGCTGAGGGTAGCTTGAGAACCAGAGAAATCAATTACGTCATTTACTCGACATTTTAGGTCAGTTGTCTTTTTACTTACGGATTTGCACAGTCGTATATCTAAACACTCATACGACAAAATGCTAATTTATTGGCTCGCTAAATTATCTTTTAAATCAACAAACATCATATGTGCAATTCATGGTATAATTCAGGCGGGATCAAAAAATAGTTTGTTTCTTGCCATTTACTACCATAAAAATTTTTTGTGAAATAAGGTCCAATGGGGTCCACCGGAAGGGGCGTGACTTCGCCACTCTATGAAACTGAGGTAACACACATGCGATATCCCTTTGTCATCCAACACCATGCAGAAAACAAAATAACTGTCAGTTCAAAACGGGCAGATGGTGATAGAACTTTATAAACCCAGTAATGCCTTCAAGAAGATTGACAAATGATTGAATATGCCACTGACCACTGGCAGGGCAATTATTTAAAAATTCCAAAGATATGAAAACTTTATGAGTTTTGGACGCCACTGCATTCTGCCCCCCAGAATACTGAGGAGGATGGTGAGAGAAGCAACAAAATCCTCAAGAAACACCGTGAAGGAATGGCAGGCTGGGTGGCATCTTGGGGTAACTTCACTTTTTGTAAAAACAAGTAGATCAGAGGGATTTAATAGCTGCGACCTGGCCTAGCATCCGTCACACGGCCTAGTGTCCATGACTGGTGGTTTCTTGTACAAGTGTGACCTCGAAATTGGCAAATGACCCTGAAAATGAATAGAGAACCCTTCCTCTGTACCAAGAAGCTTGTTGTTAGATTTAATAGCCATCCATCAAGTTAAACCTGAGTTACGGTGCGAAAACTGTGAAATCGGGGCAAGATCGACACGTTTTTGATCGGTGTGACCTTGGGATTCAACAGATGACCTTGAATATCAATAGGGAACCCCTCCTCTATACCAAGAAGCTTGTTCTAAGATTTCATAGCCATTCATTGAATTAAACCTGAGTTACGGTGTGAAAACCGTCAAATCGGGCAAAATTGACACTTTTTTTTACCTGTGTGACCTTGGGATTTGACGGATGACCTTTTAAAAACAATAGGAACACCTCCTCTATACCTAGAAGCTATTTCCAAAATTTCATAGCGATCCATGAATTCTAACTGGAGTTACAGTGCGAAAACCCGCAAACAAGGTTATGACCTCTGTGTACTTGACCTTTGACCTTTAATCTCGACCTTGTGCATGGACATCACTTTGGTGAAAGTCAATAACTCCTGAAAATTTCATGATGATACGATGACAGGAACATGGTCAAAAAGGTGTCACAGACGGACGGACAGACAGAGGCATTCATAGAGCTGCTTGGTCGCAGCTAAAAATACACCGAGGGCTCTATCTTTCACACTGCCCTACCCATTGCCACTACTCGATACCTGTGAATTATGCATTTAGCTGCTTCCACTATCCCTAAACGGTATCTTGCGGCATACTACCCGTGATACATTATGCTGTCTCCCTCATTTGCACCTGGAGGTGTGCCCCTGGGCGTGTTTATGCTCTTTCCCTTCAATTGCTATCTTGACCACACACGTTCGGGAAGCCAGTCCTCAAATCACCCGCTACCCATTTGAGCTTTCACAAGAGCGCGCCCAGGCGGCTTCAATGTGCATCCACTTGGACACGTGGACGTGCACATGCGGTTCCACTTCACGAATTAACTCGCCTATGATAAAAAGCCACCTTGCTTTAGCCTCAGTTGGACCCCTGAGAAAATGGCAGCGATAGTACTAAATTGCCTTGATTGCCAGTTAAATAGAAGATGCCCAGAACGCGTGTACTGCCAGCGCACCAGCTACCTGGGCCTTTCAGGTAAGTTTATATTGTTTGTATTTCGTATCAATCATTTTTACTGCTTTTATAATAATATGTAATTATTATATGTAATATATATTAATGATATACATATTATTATATATAATATTACAATCCAAGTATTATTTCTCACAGAACGAAAATGCGTGACTAAACTCCAATACTGCATCCCTGCAGGCCTGGAGGCTGCACTTTCAGGACCGCAGTTCTAGGACCCTGGTGTTTTTGCCACAGCGCCCCGCCCTTTCAGGACCACAGTTCTAGGACCCTGGTGTTTTTGCCACAGTGCCCCGCACTTTCAGGACCGCAGTTCTGGGACCCTGGAATTTTTGCCACAGCGCCCCCTCCCGTTGGAGGCTGGTTTCAGGAATGCAGTTGTAGGACCGCAATTTCAGGACCCTGGCTTTTTTGCCACAGTGCCACCTACTGACTTAAATGATTGCCACAACCAAATACTTTTTGTTGTGGGTTTCAAAATTTATTCCACCAAATACTCTTACTTATCATGTATATTTGTAAAGTTGGATTACACCCAAATACATTGATTCATTATTTATATTTTTAAAGGTTGATTCTACCTAAAAAAAATTCTTTCTTTATCATTTTAAAGGTTGATTCCAGCCAAGTAATATTTTGATTAATTATTCGCCATTTTAAAGGTTGATTCCACCCAATTAATACTTCCTTCCAAAGACTTAAATACATATTCCATACAAACACTACTTTGCCATGAAATTGACCTTAGTTGTTGCAAAGACTTGAAAATTGTATTATTAGCAGAATTAGCTAATGATACTCAGGGAAAAAGTGAAAGCAGATACAGACCTCCATGTAAAAATGTGCCTTAAAAGACACAGACTTCTGTTATGATTTGGTGTGAAATAAACAGAACTGACCTATCAATAGTTCAACCAGATATTTTAAAGGTTAGAAAGAGGCAAGAAACGAGAATGACTCTACATTTTCATTTTATCCACACAATGAGCAAATATAAACAATTATATAAACAACTGATTAGAACAAGAGAAAATAACAAGACCACATTAATAAACATTATCGTCATGGCGTCCAGTCTTCTACATTTTCTCGTCTCACACCTCAACGACTCCTTAGAGAGACAGTCAGAGACGGAGAGAGAGAGACAGAGAGAGCGAGACAACCAAATACATTTTTTTGAACTGAATACTGAACATTCAAACCTCCGATTGGGAAGTAGGTAAAAGCACTACTTACGAGCTGAATGGTCGTCCTTCTCTTTTTAGCTGTTTTGCAATACGTCTGCTAAATTCCTCGACTTCACTAAATTGGTAAAACAGACAACATAATCATTGCTGACAAAAATGCTGTTTTCACTTTATACATTTAAAAATAATATTGTCCGACATTACCTCTGATCATAAACTGGACCAGAGAGATGGACCTGTTCAGCCTCCTGCAGGGACAGACTCTGTAGCCCAGCCAGGCCATATATTATGGCCTACCAAAAGAAAATTTTATACATTTTTAAACATTTTAATAAATACACAATTCAACCGATACAGAAGAGCAAGCCAAGTAAACATAATAATCAAAAAATATTGATAAAAGGGCATTCTCAAATACATTACATTGTCAGTCTTACCTCTGGAAAAAAGAACACCACAGATAAACTGAACTTCATCTGTGAAGCTCAGATGTGTTGGTGTTCTATGTAGTATTGCCTTAAGATAGTAGTGAGGGGTTCCAATTTTTGGAGAACACAGAGAAAGGTATGTAGTGACTTTTGGCAGGGTTTTGCTGGTCCAGGCAGATCTTCTTTTTGTCCTCACCAAACCACTTGCTTTTCACCATCTCATCCAGGGTTGTTTCGTGAAGCGTATCAGAAGAGGCATAAGTAGTATAGTATATTATCGATTTTAGCTGAATGCATTTATAGGCATTCAATCCACTCCTCCATGCCAACTCCATGTTTACCTGGCACTCAGATGACTCACAAGAAACATGTTGATCTTCACCCCATACTTTATTTTTCACGTGAAGGGAGTACTTGTATCGTGGAAAGACTTGTGGACTGTATAAACTCCATTTTGAGGGTCTATACATTCACTATCAAGGTGGGAGCTTGCTGTGATGTCCTTTTGTTTGGCGGTGTGCTTTCTGTCGATGCGCCTTTTTACATTTTTTTGTTCAAAACAACTTGGCAAACAGGACATTTTCTTTTTAGCACTGGCGTTACACAAACCCTTTGGATCTGTCCACTTGGGGCAGCTGGCACAGTGGTGACTGCTGGAACTGGTACTGTGGTGGCTGTTGGAATGGGAAGACTAGTGGTTACTGTAGCTGAGATGATTGTGGCTGTTGGAGTGGAGTTGGTGGTGGTAGATGGAGCGGGATGCTGGTGGCCACAGGAGTGGGAAGGCTAGTAGTTGCTGGAGCTGGGATGGTGGGGGTTACTGTAGCTGAGATGACTGTCGCTGTTGGAGTGGAGTTGGTGGTGGTAGCTGGAGCTGGGATGCTGGTGGCCACTGGAGTGGTAATGGTGGTGATTGCTGGAGCTGGGATGGTTGCAGTTATGGCCAAGGTCTTCTTATTGCCAAGAGACAGATGATTAATGAAGTCCTGTTTACGTAAAACTGTTGACTGGCAGTAGATGCGGTGGTAATGCCACTGCGGTCGGCAGTTTAACCCACATCTGTGAACAGTGTACCCTGAAACATAAATTATTATATTAGTATATTATTAAAAAGTGTGTCTCGGGCTGCCGGGTGGCTCACACGGTTAAGGCACTGCGCTGCAGTGCAGAGGTGATCACCACGTCGCGGGTTCGATCCTCGGCGTACCCACCGGCAGGGGTCGGCAGCTTTTTCAGAATAGCGCACAATTGGCTATCGCGCTACAGGGTTACAAATTGGGAAGGGACTGCCGGATTTGGGCATTAGATAACAGCTTTGTTCGTTGCTCCAGCGCCTCCTGTTGGCCAGACGGGCGCTCGTCAGGAAGAATCCGGCTTGGTTCATGTCCGGGTATCCTCCGCCCTCGCTCTGAACTTGCGAAGATTCAACCAGCGAGTGTACAAGAATCAGTGGCTGACAGGCACGTGCTTCGGAGGAGAGCCGTGAACTGTCTTCACTATCCTGAGTTGGCAGCAAGGGGTCGCATACGAGCAAGCTTTGTACATAGTTCCCCAATTGGGCATTCCAAATTCGGGTGGGATTGGAGATGCCAAATTAAAAAAAAAAAAAAAAAAAGTGTGTCTCAGACTCATTTTTTTAATAGAGGTGTATGATAAATATTGATGCTGATAAATATCTACTCAAATTGTTGTTGAACTTAAACATGATGTCAAAGGGCTGAATTACAATTTTGAGGCAACATCTAATAAAAGTTTAGGTATGTTTGTGAAGTTTCTGGATGACCAAATAAATGAGCATTTGAAGAGTCAGTGTTAGTGTTTGTTCTCATTGTAATACTGATGTCAGGTTTACTTTCTTCAGAGCTTTGGAAAATTAAGTCATCCATCTTTACTCACTTCAGAGCCCTGCCGATCCTTGGATTTGCATGAACTACATGTTATATGAAATTATTTTTAAAATAAAAAATTGTAAAATGATCGGTTGGCTTACTGGTATGAGCTATGATCAGGCAAGAAATTAGCTCATATTAGTATTCACTAACAAATACCCATTTCATGCAGACACTTTGTAACTTAATTTGCATTTCCTGTGACAATGTTCTCAAATGTTACCTTCATGGAGAATAGCCTCTGTTCAAATGGCTCTCCAAATGAGCTTTCCCTTTGCTTAACTTCGTTAGGTGGAACACAGTTGAGCGACAGAATGGGCAATGAAATTGTCTGCAGCATGTAGTGCATCTTGAGATTTCTGGCAATGTTCTGCCTTCCTGGATAGTTATATCCATCTTTAAAAGAAAGAGATCACATAATTAGTCCAAAAAAATTTCCGATAATTTCATAGAAAATCTAGAAAATCGTATTTCCTGTGAAAATACAGTGAGAATGCTGACTGCTGGAATGCACTTAAATGCTTAATATAGTATTGTAAAAAGAGGGATATTTGAAAAAGCATAAAATGAAGAAAAACGTACATTACAAGCAGATAAGTTACAATGCAGGTGGATTTTTTGACATTTGCAAGAAAGAGAAGAGAGAGGTTTTTATCATCCTTTGAAGTTGACTAGAATTAATTATGGAAATATGATTAGTCACTGACAATTAGGACACAGTTGGGCTTTCCAAATCACGCCTAGGTTTCACAACACAAATTAATATACAGTCAGCATTATACGGGTGAGGTTAATAATAAGTGACCACAACCAGCTGCAAAGTTTTAAGTAATCCCACCTGTTGATTGTGAAATGACAGTTGTTCAAAAGCTAAATAAAATAGTTGTATCAAACAATAGTCTTGGCCGAAAGGACAATGTGGCGATATTAAATAGATAGCGTTAGCTAAATACCTTATATTAAACATGCTAACACAGTTGCAACAACCTCTCATAAACTTATTAATGTTGCACTAAGCTAAACTTGTGCAAACTTATTTCATATTTTGTTAAGCCGACGTTTATTTTCCAGTTAAATTCATGTAAAAGACTTATTTTTTAATGACAAACAAATAAAACTTTCTCAGTACTCACTTCTCAGTTTGCTGCTCGTCGTCATACTCCTCATCGTCTCTTTATACAAGTAATGCAGCCTCCTTAGGTGAGTGGCGCTGTTCGGAGAAACCAGGGGTCCTGATTGTGCGGTCCTGAAACTAACTGCGGTCTCCGAGGCTGCAGCTATACCCTACTCACAAAACTGTGCCTCTCCCGTCAGGTAGTGACGGAATTATGTCACCTGGTTGCAGATGATGTAGACACTGCTGCCAGCTGTCCGTATGCCTTTCCCGTTGCTGTTAGGGTTACTGTGGCACTATTTCTCTACACTAGTTGGTCATTCCAACACCCACTCAGCTCAATTGGAGACATGACCCAAACTGCCGTAACCGTAAGCTCGGCTATAACTGCAGTCACTGCCAGCATAGTCCGTCACGCAGAGTTGTCTCTAGTTATAAACTACCTGAACAACTACTGAGGGTTGCACCGCCAGTAGAGGGCCCCCACGAGCAACTCATTATACAATACTTTGTCTGTTCCAAGTATTTTTTTATTCATTTATTACATGTGTGAGTGATGATTTCTCTATGATTAAAGGTATGTTATCGTACAAAAACACAATTTTTTTGTTTACAGTGTACTGTTGATGTAGGCCTTGTGATTCCTACTGCTATTCGCTTAAAATGTCAATGTTCCGGCGCGCTGGTATTTTGTGCATCCTGCCGTGCAGTGCGCACTGCGCATCCAAGGAACAGCTGGTTGAAAGGTAAACCATGTCACAAAAAAATACATATCCTTCAGGAGCAGAGAAAAGAAAGAGGAAGAGGACCAAAAATGCCATGATAAAGGTATGTTTGAATGTCTTGGTAATGTAAGTTTCGTCACATTAGGAAAGTCCCTAAATATCCTTAATATCCTAAAGATTTTGATGCAACTGATTGCGTGTAGCCATTAATAGCAAATTAGCTGGCTAGTTAAAACCTAGAGAGCTTTCTCTTTTAACTGGCGGGCAGAGTTGTACTTTTTTACAGTACTTACTTTTTTAAGTAAGTACTTTTACTAGTTTTTTTGAGGATTTTTTTTTTAATTTTTTTTTTACTGGGGCTTTTACTTTTACTCTATTACATTTAAAAGATAAAAAGTATACTTTTACTTCGTTACTTTGACACTGGCCACTTCATTACTGTTACAAATTAAAATATGAATGTAATTCATCATTTAAGGATTATCTGGATTTGGCGTGTTCGAGAACAACGGTGCTCGGCAGGGTATCTTTGTGCAGATGTGTCTGCCGCAGAGATGGAGCTGCAAATTTATTCCCGCAGTTACAATATTCCATGTTCAATAATCTGACATGACGTCATTTCAACTCCATAAAAACAGCTTTGATTTAAGTGAGTTTCCCTGATTCATACCTAAACCTAGCCCCGAACCAAACCCTAAATTTTACCCTGTCCCTAATTCTAAATGTCAGTTTGGTGGATGGAAATAAGTGACAATCTCAATGATCCTTTACTGGTCACAGAACGATCAAGACCTATTGCAAATGGGCGAGTGACTTGGGAAAGGCGGTTGAAAAAAGAATTGGAACATAACCTGACAAATGGCGCCTCCTGCTGGATATTTTTATCCTGTTACAGAATTCTTCTCTCTCACTGATGATCATTACACTTCGTGTAAAATGGAGCTGAGCTCTGCTCTTGGGTCTTTTTAGCAATCTGACTGACTCTAAACAGATAGACGCCACAGTGGATGGCCGTTATTTGGCTTTGCTGGATTCATATAGGGGCCAAGTCAAACCATGGCTAACATCAGCAAGAAAAATTCAAATCTGCAATCAGATTCTATTCTTGATGTCATTTGATAGCATTTGCCTCTGTTTAGAACACTTTACTTTTACTATTAGTTTATTTTTTGGAAATGTTGTGTCAGTTTATAAATGGATGACTTTTTAAATCTGCATTTGTGCTGAAATCAGCATTTCTGCATCACTTTTCGTGATGTTGTTACTATCCTGAGAAGCTAACATTTTACAACATCTATATCCAAACACCAATTCCAATGACGTTGAGACGTTGTGCAAAACATGAATAAAAGCAGAATACACTGATTTCCAAATCCTTTTCAACCTACAGTGCCGTGAAAAAGTATTTACCCCCTTCACGATTTCTTATATTTTCACATAATTGTCACACTTAAATGTTTCACATCATCAAACAAAGTTCAATATTAGACAAAGATAACCCGAATAAATACAAAATTCAGTTTTTAAATGATTTCGTTTATTAAAGGGAAAAAGCTATCCAAACCTACCTGGCCCTATGTGAAAAAGTAATTGCCCCCGCTTGTTAAATTATGAATTAACTGTGATTAACCACATTTTTTAAATTCAATTTCACTCACCACACCCAGGCCTGATTATTGCCAGACCTGTATAATCCAGAAATCACTTAAAAAGAACCTGTCTGATAAAGTGAAGTAGGGTAAAAGATCTCAAAAAGCAATACATCATTCTGCAAACTAAAGGAATTCAAGAATGGGTGAGAAACAAAGTATTGACATCTATCAGTCTGTAAAGGGTTACAAAGCCATTTCTAAGGCTTTGGTACTCCAGCAAATCATATTTAGAGCCATTATCCACAAATAGAGAAATCTGAACCTGCCCAGGAGTGGCTGGCCTACCGAAATTACTCCAAGAGCGTATTGACGACTCAGGAGTTCACAAAAGAACCAAGAACAACATCTAAAGAACTGCCAGCCTTACTTGCCTCAGTTAAAGTCAGTGTTCATGATTCAACAATAAGATAGATACTGGGCAAAAATGGCATCCATGGGAGAGTTCCAAGGTGAAAACAACTGCTGACCAAAAAGAACAGAACGGCTTGTCTCTCATTTGCCAAAATACATCTTGATGATCTCCAATACTTTTGGGAAAATATTCTGTGGACTGACGAGACAAAAGTTGAACATCATACCAAAAGTGAAACATGGTGGTGGTAGTGTGATGTCTGGGGCTGCTTTGCTGCTTCAGGACCTGGACGACTTGTCGCAATTGATGGAGCCATAAATTCTGCTCTCACCAGAAAATCCTGAGGGAGAATGTCCGAACATCAGTTCATGACCTCAAGCTCAAGCGCACTTGGGTTATGCAGCAGGACAATGACCAGACACACACCAGCAAGTCCACCTCTGAATGGCTTAAAAAAAAAAAAAAAAGAAAATGAAGGTTTTGGAGTGGCCTAGTCGAAGTCTGAACTTAAATCTGAATGAGATTCTGTAGCATGACCTTACACAGGCCGTTCATGCTCAAAAACCCTCCAACGTGGCTGATAAAAACCATTCTGCAAAGAAAAGTGCGCCAAAATTCTTCCACAAGGATGTGAAAGACTCATTACCAGTTATTTCAAATGTTTGATTGCAGTTATTGTCGGCGAAGGTGGCACAACCAGTTATTAGGTTTAGGGGGCAATTACTTTTTCACACCAGGCCAGGCAGGTATGGATAGCTTTTTTCCCCTTGATAAGTTAAATCTTCATTTAAAAACTGCATTTTGTATTTACTTTCGTTATCTTTGTCAAATACTAAAATTTCTTTCATCTGAAACATTTAAGTGTGACAAATATGCAAAAAAAAAAAGAAAAGAAATCTGGAAGGAGGTAAATACTTTTTCATGGCACTGTATATTCAATTGAGTACACTGCAAAGACAAGATATTTAATGTTCAAACTGATAAACTTTATTTATTTTTTTTTTTTAACGTTTTTTTTTTTTAGAAATATTCACTCATTCTGACTGATGCCTGCAACACATTCGAAAAAAGCTGGGACTGGGGCAACAAAAGACTGGGAAAGTTGAGGAATGCTCAAAAAACACCTGTTTGGAGGATTCTACAGGTGAACAGGTTAAGTGGAAACAGGTGAGTGTCGTGATTAGGTATAAAGGAGGCATCCCTGAAAAGCTCAGTCGTTCACCAGCAAGGATGGGGCGAGGTCCACCGCCAGTGAAAAATTGCGTGAGCAAATAGTCCAACAGTTTAAGAACGACGTTACTCAACGTGCAATCGCAAGGAATTTAGGGATTTCATCATCTACAGTCCATAATATTTAAAGAAGAATCCAGAGAAATCTCTACTCATAATGTGGACTCAGGAACTCTTTGGAAAACCATTGTCAGTAAACACAGTTTGTTTTTACATCTGCAAGTGCAAGTAAAAACTGTACCATGCAAAGTGAAACCCATGTAAGCGGCAATGGAATGCAGACAGAACCACTCGCTGGATTTGTGCGCATTCTCACTTACGCACAGTTCCGGTAAACTTACCCCCTGGCAGAGCAGTTTCTGTTTCATGGGAGAGTATTGATAAGGGTTTTTATTACCAGCATTTTGGCAAAAGGTGCCCAACTCTGAGTTAAGGTCAGTGCCTGGTGTCCTCCATTTTACCCAAGAACTGCTTTTTAAATACTGGTCAGTGCTAGGCAACGCCACAGTGCCATTAACCGGACTTTTACGAGACTGCATCAGCAAAATAATTCACATCGCTTCCTATTTGCAAATTTCCAAGCACTTATTTTTCGCTAGACAATAAAAAAACAATAATTTTGTCCATAATGTTACAAATATGTATTAATGTTATCTAATATGTAAAGAGCTCATTGATAACATTAACACAAATTATCCTTGCAATTCTGTACTGTACCGGACGTTTCGTAAGGCAAACTGATCTTGTTTGGTATTGCATTGGGGTCGCATTTCCAATTTGGCGACCCAAGTGATTTATGACCCTGCCGTAAAAGTCATTGTAGAGTTTGGGCATAAAAGATAGGGGAAAAAAACCATTCGGGGAAGATTGCAAAGGACTTCCCACACGTGTTTCTGTAGGCCGTGTGTGGGCAGACATGTCAGGAGGATTGCAGGTAACCTCCCACATGTGTATCTATATGCCGTGTGTAGCCGAAATGGGTTAGGAAGATTGCAGACGACTTCCCACACATGCACTTTGTGTATAAGTGAGGCTGCGCCAGGTATGACCTAATTATTGCTTCAAATGTATATTAACGATGCAATTTGGTTTTTCTGATTTAAGTTTGTGCGTGCTTGGCGACATAAAGGATTAATTGCATTCTGTTGTGTGTTTCAAACTCCAACTTCTAATCCTTCCAGCCCAGAGTTCATGTCATCCAAGCAGTATAATATGGGGCCTGCCTGATCACCAGGCCCCCCTTCTAGGTACTCGGTGGTTTTCCATGCTGCCACTGGTGATATTTTGAATAACTTCGAGAATATGTCATTAAACTCAAGAGTCACTGAATGCCTTTTTTTTTTTTTTTTGCGTGACACTGAAAACAGTCCCTGAATCCCTGTAAGTGCACTGCACTTAGAAGTCCCAGAACGTACATGTTCCGGTCCCCGATAGTCTCTAGTCATACTTTATATGTCAAACCAGACTTTCAAATCACACCAGTCAGTATTTTATTCACAATAGAACAGTGATAACGCAGCAATGTTGAAACTGAGAAATTTTACAATTTTTTTCCACAAAATGAGCTAATTTCAAAATTGATGGCTGCTACATGTCTCAAAAAAGTTGGGACAGAGACCTGTTTACCAAGGTGTAGCATCCCCTCTTCTTTTTAACACAGAGTTGAGGCGTCTGGCCAGTGAGGAGACAAGTTTCTTGAGTTTAGCCACTGGAATTTGATCCCACTCTTGTTTAATACAGGCTTCCAGCTGCTGAAGAGTTTTTGGATCTCCTTTGACGGACTTTTCATTTAATAATGCACCAAATGTTCTCAATCGGTGAAAGATCAGGACTGCAGGCAGGCCAGTTCAGCCCACGGACTCTTCTACTACAAAGCCATGCTGTAGTAATAGCTGCAGTGTGTGGTTTTGCATTGTCCTGCTGAAATATACAAGGCTTTCCTTGGAATAAATGTTGTATGAGGGGGAGCATATGTTGCTCTAAAACCTTTATATACCTTTCAGCATTCATGGTGCTTTTTAAAACACGCAAGTTTCCCACACTATGTGCAATAATGCATCCCGATACCATCAGAGATGCTGGATTTTGAACTGAACGCTGATAACAGGAGGGGTGGTCTTTCTCCTCTTTAGCCCGGAGGACACGACGCCCATGATTTCCAACAAGAATGTCAAATTTGGACTCGTCTGACCACAGGACACTTTGCCACTTTGTTACAGTCTATTTTAAATGAGTTTGGCCCACAGAGCACAGTGGCGCTTCTGGATCATGCTCAACAATGGCTTCCTTTTTGCATGATGGAGTTTTAGGTGGCATCTGTGGATGGCACGGCGGACTGTGTTGACAGACAGTGGTTTCTTGAAGTGCTCATGGGTCCATTTAGTAATGTCAATGACAAAATCATGCCAGTGAGTGATACAGTGGCGTCTGAGAGCCCAAAGATTATGGGCATCCAGTGAAGGTTTGCGGCCTTGTCCCTTATGCACAGAGATTTTTCCAGTTTCTCAGAATCTTTTGATGATATTATGAACTGTCGATGATGAGACCTTCAAAGCTTTTGCAATTTAATGTTGAGGAACATTGTTTTTAAAGTATTACACAATTTTGTAACGCAAGCCTTCACAGGTTGGGGACCCTCAGGCCATCTTTACTTCTGAGAGACTCAGCCTCTCTAAGACATCCCTTTTTATAGCCAATCATGTTACACACCTGATGCCAGTTAATGTATTTACTTGCTAAATGTTCTTTCAGCTGATTTTCTTATATATTAATTGCTTTTTCAGCCCTTTTTTTGCCTGTGTCCCAACTATTTTTGAGACCTGTTGCAGCCAGAAAATTTGAAATGAGTTCATTTTGTGGATAAAAATGTAAATTGTCTCTGTTTCAACATTTGAAATGTTATCTAATTTCTACTGTAAATAACATCCGCTCATGTGATCTGAAAGTCATTGAATTTTTTTATTCACAATTTACATTTTGTCCCAACTATTTCGGAATTGGGGTTGTAGTTGGCAAACCAGATGGCCACTGGTTTCCAACACCTCACCAATAAGTAACAAAAATATTACCAAGGCAGTATGGTCAGAGGCACAGGCGATTCTCACCATCAGCCATTCACTCTTTAATCAGACCCATAACATCAAGCGTGACATACTGTAGCCTGCAGAATCTACGTTGGCGTAGAACTTATCTATTACTCTGAATTAGTCAGCACTTTAAAAATGTATACCGGTACAGAATGCATGAGATGTATTGGCTTCTTGTTTCATTCTCTTTAATTCACCCACTTTTTTCCAAATTTAACAACTATAGGCTCTATTGGCATCGTAGTGACAAATCAAATTCTCTAATTAGACCATTTAACAGGTTACATTACCATGAAGGGGACTAAAACATATTTACCACCGGTACTTGTTATCATGAAGTGTTCAATTATATCATATCTTTTGGTAACACTTTACAGCTGCTCTCGATGGAAACCGAGTACCACAGTGACCAGGCGCCGGTGGAGGTGAATCTGGCCAAACTGACAGCACCCATCCTGGCCAGCTCATCCACTCGTTCTGCTCAGGACGCAAACGCCTGGTGGGACTGGGTGTTCCGAGAGTGCGTCATCAGCAGCGCCCTCATCTTCAGCTTCGCCCTAGTCAGTGCTGGTACTTTCAGTACCTCAGTCATTACGTTCTTCGTTTGCGCCTTCTGCCGTGCAATTGCTAATTAAATCATAACCAAGTCCATCCTTACACCTGAGTCCAGTCCTCAACTACCTGTCCTCCGTGCAGCTGCACTTTGCAGCTACAGAACGTTACAGAAGACTTTGCCTACAATGGACTCAGCAATAATTCCATCGCCACAGGAGGAGGGGGAGTTTGCTGCCCAGCCTCGCGTCCTCTACGAGCTGGTGGCAGATCAACAGAGGGAGATCGCCCTTCCGGGGGCCACCCTGGACAAAGTTGTTTGTGGGCTTCGCAAACTCTCCATATCCCATGCTCCACCACCAGCGCCACCCTCCGTCTCTCCTGCCGGACTACAGGCTCCCTCAGCCTTTCCCCAGAGTGATTCGCCAGTGCGGCTACCAGAGCTCTATGACAAAAATACACTGCATGCAAAGGCTGTCCCACTGCAGTATTTGTCAGTGTGCTCTGTATTTCACGTACTATCCAGCCCTGAATGATGTAGAGAAGATCGCAGCAGTGCTGACCCACCCTTACTGGCATGGCACTTCACTGGGTGACAGCTGTCTGGGGGGATCTGGTTTCAATGCCTTTGCCAATTTCCTTCAGCAGTTTTGCTCGGTCCTCGACCACCCCGGGAAGAAGTCTGGCGACCTCAGGTGAGGAAAATGGACAGCAGCGGACTTTACTCTACAGCTCCACACGTTGGCTGCAGCCAACGGTTGGAATGAGTCTGCATGAATTTCCATGTTTTGGAGGGGGCGGTGTCCAGAGCTTCAGGCAGATATAGCCTGCAGAGACCTGGAGATGTCCCTGCCCACCTACATCAGTGTGGCTATCAGCTTGGACCAGCTCCTGCAGGAGAGATGGCGGGCCCAGCTCAGAGGCCCCATCCAGCTGCCCACTGAAGGACCTGAGCCCATGGGACTGGGGCATTTCAAATCATCAGAGCGTCGCCCCTCGAAAAAGACCGGCCTCTGCACCATGGGTCAAGAAGGAGGAACAGTGGCCCCCAAGGTAAAGATGTCACCCACGGCTCTTACTGGAAAAAGGTTTTGCATACCAGACAAGATATCCTGCAACAGTGTGACCCTACCGACAGAGGACCTGATTTACTGTGGTGCCGCAGGAAATTTCATCTCCCACCAGCGGGTGCGACGACTTGGTGCCCTGGTTCACCAGCTTGACGCTCCCCTCTCTGTGGCAGCTATAAATTGATAGGAAATCTCTGGGCAATAGCAGTGTGACCCACCGCATGGCCCTGATCTCCCTCTGCATGGAATAGCGCCATCTGGAAGAGCGCCACAGATGGAAATTAGCTATAGAAGCTAGAATCTGGTACAAGCATCTCTGCTTTGCTGAGCTTCATGTTTTTGTACACTGTCCCTAATAAATAAATAAATAAATCTGGAAGAACTACCACTGCTACCCTACTCCAGCCACCCCATAATCCTCAACCTATCATGGCTGTTACTCCACAATCCCACCATCATCTGGGACACAAGACCTGTCAAATTCCAGTCACCCTCTTGCCGACAGCACCATAGCCCCTTCACCATTGCCTCTGCAACAGTCGAGAGTCCTGACTGCGGAGACCAGCCAGACATCCCTGAAGAGCACTGGGATTTGCAGAAGGACGATGCGACGGTAAACCAGCTACTGTCGCATCATCCATGGAATTGTTAAATAGAGCTCCTGTTTTGCATTTCACCCCCTCCTCCATGTGTACCCGCTATCGGTGGCTTAAACTGAAGCGATAGAGCAGTATGTACAAGAAGCTCTACTGCAGGGCTTCATTTGTCCTTCCACTTCACCGGCGTCTGCAAGGCTCTTCACGTAGAATAAGGATGGAGGTCTCCGCATTGCATTGACTACAGAGGCTTGAATGACGTCACAGTGAAGTACGGGTATCCACTCCCCCTGGTCCCCAGCACTGTGGAGCAGCTCAGAGGCGCAAAGATCTTCATGAAGCTCGACTTCCGCAGCGCCAACAATCTTATCCAAATCAGGGAAGGAGACAAGTGGAAGACCACCTTTAGCACCACCTTTGTGTACTACGTGTACTGCGTCATGCCGCATGGGCTCAATAATGCCCCCTCAGTGTTCCAGTCCTTCATTTATGACTTTGTTACGAGAGATGCTAGGAATATTCTTCATCGCCTACCTAGACGGCATCCTCATCTACTCCCATAATTATGAAGAAATTGTGAGATCTGTGAGACAATTACTTGAACACCGTCTCCAACATCAGCTTTTTGTCAAAACGCAGAAGTGTGTCTTCCACCAGTCCAGCATCTCCTGCCTTGGTTACGTGATTGGACCAGGGGTAGTGGCTTTGGAAGTCAAGAAGGTGAAGGCAGTAGCTGAATGGCTAATCCTACAGATGATAAAAGAACCCGGCGCTTTATGGGATTTGCAAATTTCTATCGCTGCTTCATTAAAAACTTCAGCGCAGTTGCCCATCCCCTGACACGGCTGTTCAAAGGGAAGCCCAAAAACCTGGGATGGAATCCAGAGGTGCAACATGCGTTCAATACCCTGAAGAACTATATTCAACTATATTCATGTTGCCAGATCATCGTAAAAGTTGATGCCTCCATTGCAGGTGTGGTGGCTGTTCTGTCACAGCAGCATGGCACACCAGAGATGCTGTACCCCTGAGTGTACTTCTCACAAGCTGACACCTGTAGTGGCCAACTGTTGGAATGGAGGCACTAGTTAGATGGGATCCGTCATCCTTTCCTCGTCTTGACCGATCACCGTAACTTGAAGTATCTGCGAAAGGCACAGCAAATGAATCCATGGCAGGCTAGATGGGCAAAACTTATTACTTATTTCAGTTTTTCAATAATCTATCGCCCGGGCTCAAAGAATATCAAAGCCGATGCTTTATCATGAAGATAGGAAGCAGAGAGGGATCTGGAAGTAGAAGAGCCTACTCTACCCTCCTCCTGCATCCTTGCCCCGATCAGGTGGCAGCTAGATCGTGAAATAGCGCATGAGACCTGGCGGAATGCCCCTACTGCTTCTATGCCAGCTGGTAAGATGTTCATTCCCGCTAATCTTCATGAGCGAGTAATTCTATGGGCCCACACCTCACTGTCAGCAGGACATCCCAGAATTAAAAGAATAACACACATCATCAGCCAAACGTATTGATGGCCTCACCTGGCCTCAGATGTGGAGGCAGCAGTGTGCTCTTGCCTTACATACACAATGTCTAAAACACCACGACAGCTCCCTGTAGGTAAACCTAACCCACTATCGGTTCCCCATCATTCATGGTCACGTGTCGCTGTTGATTCCATCTCCAGAAGGAAACACACGCACCCTGGTGATTATTGATTCAAGTTGCACTGGTGATTTTTGAGCAGGTGCTCCAGAATTTTTGCCTTCCTGAGGACATCGTCTGAGACCGTGGGCCTCAATTCACGTCCCGAGTGAGGAGGGCTTTTTTTAAAAAGCTGAGAGCCATAGTTCGCCTCACCTAGAGATACCACCCCAAAGCCAACTGGCAGGCGAGCCATCCAAGATCTGGAGAAGTTCCCTTGAGCATACTACCATCAGCACCAAGGGGACTGGTCCAGATACCTGTCCTGAGTGGAGTATGCTCAGAACGCCTTGAAGAGCGCTTCCACTGGACTCAACCCCTTCCAGCGCGTACTTGGATGGCAACCTCCAATGTGCCCATGGGACCAGAGCCAGACTGAAGTCTCAGTGGTGGAAGCCTAGTTCAAGGAGGCGGAGAAAGTCTGGGAGACCACCAACCTCCAGATCAGAAAGGCTCTCTGCCACCAGAAGATCAGACTGCCAACGCCGGGACTCCCCCCAATACCAGCCGGGGACCGAGTCTGGCTCTCAGCAAGGGACCTGCGCCTCCGCCTGCCCTGCAGAAGATTGAGCCCATGGTTCATTGGCCCCTCCCGTGTCCTCCGGAAGATCAATAAATCTGCTTACACAATACAGTTGCCATCTAACTATCACATCAATAACAGTTTCTGCACCTCTCTCCTCAGGTCAGTGATTGCTGGACCCCTGGCAGAGGCTACAACCCCTGAAGACCCACCCCCTGACCTGGAGGTAGAATGAGGCCCAGCCTCCCGAGTACAGAACCTGCTCCAGTTAAGAAGGAGAGCAGGCAAGCTACTGTAACTGGTAGACTGGTAAGGCTATGGTCTAGAGCAGGGGTGGGCAATCACGGTCCTGGAGGGCCGGTGTGTATGCAGGTTTTTATTCCTATCAATTACCCTGACTAATTGAGTTCATTGATTGCATGCACAAATATAGATTTTCGCAATGATTCGAGCAAAGGAAAATGTTTTAAGGGAGACAAGACTAGTCTTTGTAGTTTCATGATAATTTAAAGAAATGCGCATGAAACGTCAGATTTCATAAATGGTTTGGCTAATTGAGACAATCAACTAATTAAAGACCAGACGTTGGTGTGAAAACCAGGGACAGATACGGCCCTCGCTGCTCACCTCTGGTCTAGAGGAGAGGAGCTGGGTAGATCGCAAAGACATGTTGGATCTGCAGCTCCTGTCTGATTTCCATTAAGCCCACCCAGACCAGCCTGCTCCGCGCCCCAGAGGGTGCTCTCCTGGCAGAAGAACAGGCACGCTGTGAGTCACACCTCGGGAGGGGGGATACTGTAAGGCTTTCAGCCGTCCAGCTCACCAGTCTACGAAATCCTAGAGCGCACATCGGTCATTATCCAATTATCATCAACACCTGTTTGGGGGCGTGGGGTGGTTTTTTCCTGTCGCAGAAAAACATTAACAGATATGATCTAATGCTTCTAGGTAATTGTTTATTTATCCTTTGCGCTCATTTTCATGAAAAAATGATGAGGGTACCTCACCTCCCGGGGGTAGGGTAGGCCGTCAAAATTCGAAGGGCCCAGGAATACTTCAAGAAACCACTGTCTGTAAACACAGTCTGCGATGCCATCCACAGATGCCACCTAAAACTATCATGCAAAAAGGAAACCATTGTTGAGCATGATCCAGAAGCACCGCCATGTTCTGTGGGCCAAGGCTCATTTAAAATGGACTGCAGCAAAGTGGCAAAGTATCCTGTGGTCAGACGAGTCCAAATTTGACATTCTTGTTGACATCATGGGTGTCGTGTCCTCCGGGTTAAAGAGGAGAAAAACCACCCCTCCTGTTATCAGCATACAGTTCAAAAGCCAGCATCTCTGATGGTATGGGGATGCATTTTTGCGTATGGTGTGAGACACTTGCACGTTTTAAAAAGCATCATGAATGCTGAAAGGTATATAAAGGTTTTAGAGCAACATATACTCCCCTCCAGATGGCATCTATTCCAGAGAAGGCCATGTGTATTTCAGCAGGACAATGCAAAACCACATACTGCAGCTACTACAACAGCATGGCTTCATAGTAAGAGTCCATGTGCTAAACTGGCCTGGCTGCAGTCCTGATCTTTCGCCAATTGAGAACATTTAGCACATAATTAAACGAAAAGTCCGTCCAAGGAGACCCAAAACTCTCCAGCTGCTGGAAGCCTGTATTAAACAGGCATGGGATCAAATTCCAATGGCTAAACTCAAGAAACTTGTCTCGTCACGAAACTTGCCCAGACGCCGCCACTCTGTGTTCAAAAGAAGAGGGGATGCTTCACCATGGTAAACAGACCCCTATTCCAACTTTTTTGAGACCTGTAGCAGCCATCAAATTTGAAATGAGCTCATTTCGTGGGTAACATTGTAAAATATCTCAGATTCAACACTTGCTATGTTATCTCTGTTCTATTATGAATAAAATACTGGCTGGTGTGATTTGAAAGTCATTGCGTTTTGATTTTATTCTCGAATTTCACTTTGTCCCAACTATTTTAGAATTGGGGCTGTAATATTAGAAGTACATGACTGACATACTTTTACTGGTGTATTTGACTGGTTACTTTGCTGTATACTATTTTTATACTGTGCTATTGGCCTACTACTATACAAGTTCATAGAATTGTTCATAAAGTTGACTCAGAATTCATAGGTCAACCTTTTATGCAAGTGTGTAACATTTTGAAGATATTCGTACATCTGTCCGGTGAACTTGAATCATTTTGCGAGATAAATTGATTTTGATTGTTCATGTTCTTATACATGAAAGTAAAATTACTTGCATATTACTGATATTATAAGACTTGTTCCATCATAGCAAAAAACAAAGTAAAGAAAATGTTAAAAATATTCAGAATACTGTTTTCCTTTCGTGTGTTTTTCCCAAAATGAGTTATTTATGACATCATGGTAATGTCAAATTTATTTTACTCATGAGTTTATAACATTTATAACAAGGCAATAAGAGATAGTAGACCTGGCCCCAGCCACGGGCTGACAGACAGACTGACAGAAACACACACACACACACACACACACACAGACATGATCATTGCTTAACCTGGCCCCCTAGGGGAGGGGCCAGGTAATAATACTAAAATATTCATTGTAGTACCATTAGTTCTCAAGGTTACAGAGAGTTGCTTATTTTCAGCTTAAACTAATGAAAATATAAAAAACATGGATTTTTGTCATTTTGATGATTTTTCCTAATATGGCGTTAGTTATGACATCACTATGACGTCATAATGTTGAAATGTGTTCTATTTGTACTTGATTTGAAGAGAGGACATCTGTAGCTGTACACTGATACCAAACGATGATGGTTATCGCTTCATTTCTAAATAATTCTTGGTCGGGGTTGTAGTAGAGAAACCTTTAGTTGGACCAAGGTTAAATCATAACCAAGTCCATCCTTGCAACTGAGTCCAGTCCTCAACTTCTGGTCCTCTGTGCATCTACAATCTGCACGAAGTACATACGTTACACAAACATTTGTGTGTTACGATGTGAGTAGATTACCACTCCCACAGCCGGTATCACATACAGTCTGGAATGATATTTAAGTTCAGATTTCCCCATATTTGGTTATGTGTTACTTAATTATATGTGCAATGATGGTATATATTTGCTTTATTAAAATTCATGAAAACAGCATGTTATGACACTTTGCGTATACCCCCTCAAGTTAGGTGTTGAGCTTCAGTGAGTCAGTTCTATTCACAATTTTTTTTCAAAACCTTTTTTTAGACCCCGTGTAAGTACTCATCCAAACATACATTTAGATGTATTATGATAGGGAATAAACAGAGGAGTTGAAAATTACCCATTAATGCAGTGGAGTGTGAGTTGGTTACTGCTTGACCTGGCCCAAAGGTGCAAAAGAACACGCCAGCAGCCAAGCAAGTACTTACAGCAAATACATGGCATTGAGCCGGTGCAGACAGCGAAACGTAGCGAGACACTTGAATCTCACAAGTCCAGGCAAAGAGCTGAAGTGCTCAGAATTGTTTTTCTCAGACAGTGAAGTCGTGACCCACCCTACTCTGACTTCGATTGGCTATATTTCAAATTTTTTTGTTGGTCGCATCAGTTAGGTTAAGGCATGAGGACTCCAAAATGGTTCGGGAAAGGGTAACAATATCAGGATAAGCCAATCAGAGCGAGAATAGGGTGGGTTGTGACTTTGCCATCCTGGGAAAACAAAAAAATATTGCTTCCTGAGCGCTGAGTTCCTTGGCTGTGTGAGCAGCCTCACGGTGGCGCAGTTTGGCAAGATTAACGGCTTTCCAAATGTTTTCTAGCGCTGGGGAGGAGAGGTCGATGATCTCTGGAACAGATCACTCTCAGCGCTGCGCGTTAACTTCAGCTCCATTTCAGTAGCGTCAAGAAAATGTTTGCTGTTCTTAGCTCCCCTAATGCTCACCAAACCTCCGGAATGTGGGTTTATTGAGTATTCTCTTCTGCTGAAACATTAACCTCTTAAACTCCAGGGTCCCCCAATTGGGGGCCCCTGAGACTAACCGCAGCAAAATACCTACAACGCCACGCTAATTAAGTAGCAATATAGTCATATTACAAATCAAATGAAACAGGAGAGCCTCTGCTACAAGCACATACAAGTCATTTTTACATACACCAAGCACAACTCAAACGCCAAGCATATTAATGTTCAAATATCAAAATCCGAGTAGCGTCAGAAAATCAACCCTCTCTCCACATTTCCATGTCTCCCTCTCTGATACTTCATGCTACACAAACAGAGATATACTCTATTCATTTTGGGTATGTCATTTTCAAACAGAAACCGAAAAAAGAGGCTGGGGCTTAAGAGGTTATTAAATAACAAAAGAAAAAAGGTGTAGGTCATTTAGACATTCAGGATTATAAAATCAACATGTGCTCATTTTGGGTAAAAAGTCCCGATTTGTCTTTGGTTGTTTTGGACTATACTTGTCACTAATCACCACATGGGAAAAGCAGCTCAGGGTGTTCAAAACGAGAGTGTCATGGTAACTTGAAATCATGCCAAGTGTGTAATCTTTCAACACTGTCACAGGGTGTTTGTCTTTGTGTCTGGTTGAGACAGCCACCAGACAAAAGTCAACACAGACAGTTCTGAGGCATGTAAGCAGCCTGTAACGTTGAGTATTTTTGTATAGAATGACTGTATGTGAATGCAGAACAGAGGAAGTAGACTGGCTGGCACTGATGTGATTTCAGAGTGCATTACACTGGCTTCAATGTCAGCCGACCAGAGGGAGACCTGGGGAGGTATAAATCTATCCCCCACCATCACCGAGGAGAGGTGCAGTTCCTGGGGAGATGCGCTTCACCTTTTCAGCCGCCTAGTTTGAAATGCACACACTAACACATGCGCACACCCACAAACAGACACTCATGCATGCAAACACACACATACACACGCACACACGTTTTATTAGTATATTTTGGGGAATAATACCAAAGTATTTTATTATCAAAATACTATTCCCCTACCCCAAACTTGAATGTCAAACTCCAATTAACCCATTCACCAAACCCTAACCCTAACCTTAACTCAATGCCTGACCATAACCTAGACATATCCCTAAGTGGCTCAAATTTTAACCTTGAATAAAGCAGGTAGCCTTAAACTAAAGCCTAAGTCTGCCACCTAACCTAATTCTAATAAGCCTAATTCTAATCACAATTATTGTTACCCTTGACCTAAACCCTAACCCTTGACCCAGAATTAACCTTTACATAGTGAGGACCAGAAAAATGTGCTCATTGGCCAGTTTTTCTCAGACTATTGTAGTTCAAAAGTCTTTCATTTATCATGAATGTAGTAATGCTAAGAAATACGTGCAGACATGCTCATGCCTGCTTGCGCACACACATGTGCATAGCTGAGCTTGTGCGGACATTGTATTGACTTGCATTCATTCTGTGTAGCCTTTCCTGAAGCCCAACCTTAACCTGAACCTAACCCAAAGAGCAACTGCAAACCTAACTTAAACCAATTGCGCATAATCATATGTAATCCTATGTAAGGACCACCCAAGTATCCTCACAAGCTTGAATATCCACATAACTTTGTGTTTTCTCAAGAGTTGTTTCTCACAAGTATAGCTATACAAACCTATGCATGCGCAAATGCTCTCACACATGATTCATGCAAATAAAAACACTTGTGTGCACATGTATTATCTGAACAAATGGCTGATAAGCTCGATCCAGAGCCAGCAGTAAAACTTTTATGACCTTCCCCCCAGGATGCTCGCTCAGCCTGCCTGTGGAATGTGTTGATAATCTTTCTGTTACTATCAGCAGGGGGCGTAGTCGCAAAGCCCTGACTGTGGGAGTCATATCACTGTCCCCAATGAAGTTAAAGTCCAGTTATATTAGTCTGTTTAAAATAATCAAAATCTCTGGGAACTTCATACTATGTTTATGTTCAATATCCTGTGAAGAAATCACTTATATTGTGCTTATAACCCAATTAAACTATATAATACTCCATCTTAAGGCTTTTTTCATGACAACTGCATCATATTAGGACATATTCCTATCATGTGTGGTCTTGTTATTCTCGGAGAAATCCAAGGAGTTGAATGGAGTATGTTTCATTTCCATTGAAATTATGGTTCATTCCCTTTGGGGAATTCCTGAAAATTGGTCAGATTTTGCTTGAATAATTACCCTAGTCTCCTCTCTCTGCTAGGAAGTTTTATTACATCCCCCAAATGGCGGAGAACCCAAATTCAACCCCCCCGGGCCACCTGGATCAAAGGTGTGGTTTAGCTTAAAGGCAGGAGAGACTTTCCTTTCGGGGAGAATCGTATGTCGATCTCCCCGCGAGCGGAAGGGCGTGAGTAGTCTTTTAATTATGGAGAATCGCATGCCAGCTCTCTCTGGGTGCCTGGGTCTGTGCATAAGTAGTGAATCTTGGTGGTCTGGGGGAGATGGCATCTGAATTCTTCCTACGCACGTGGTCCGGTTTGCCCGTGTGCATGTGAATCCTTTTTCCCAGGTATGACTTTATTCTCTCTTTCTAAATTGTGTGTAACTTGTAATTGGCTTAACGTTGATTTGTTTGATCTAGGTTTGTGCCTACCATTTGATTAAATTAATGTCATTCCTTTCAGCTTGCGTGGTCTATGTGGCTTTTAACACTTGTACATTCTTTCTAGCCATGTTACAACCGGTACTTAGGGGGTGATTCCTTACCATTCCAGACTAGCTAGCTGATGTTGTAGGTAGTGATGGGTTTTAAGTTGGATTGTAGATTACGGTCTACCCCTAAAGGGTTTATGTAGTGCAGGTCCAGAGGATTCGTTTCTTAAGGGTACCCCTGGGCTCAAGCCGGTACCCGGCCGATCTTCTCAAGGGGCCCTTCGGTGCACATAAACCTGGGTTCGTGATATGTTTATGCTCAGTGCTACTTTGTTTATGCCTTGATGCTACTATCATGGTAATTTCTTCCATCCTCTAGAACTATCACTGAACTAAGATCCGGCAGCTGCATTTATTTCCCGGGGACGTTGCTGTGTAACAGCGGTTTCCACAGACGAGCCGTTCCGAGATTCATGCATGCTGTCCCCAAACTATAAATTCTAAATGTAATTTGGAGTCAGATATTTAATGAGGATATAATTAAATTTGGTATTCTAAATGTATTATGGAGTCAGATTAATAGTAACCGTTGTGCTTTTGGGCCCTGTTCTTTTGAACGGAGAAGAATATCCATTCTATTGTGAGTCACACCAGTCAGGAAGTTGCTAGAATTAACGCCAGCCAAAAAGAACATGTGAAACATTCAGCCCTCTGCAATGTCTGTATTTTGGTATTGTTTTGTGGGGTTTTACACACGCATGCACACATATAGACATACACAAACACATGCCTGTGCACACACTCATAAACACTCACACACACATTGACACTGCCAATCAATGCCTTGAGGAAAAGGTTGCAACCTAATTTAGCCAATTACTGGGTTAATTAAAGCACTTGCGTGGAACTGCCTCAAAAATCACCAGCCACCGTGGCCGTCCTGGACTGGACTTTGGCCCCATTGTATTAACCCCGTAAAACCTAAAGACCCATACATGCATCCATCAATTCCACTGTTGTATTCAAACCTTTGGAACTTCAGGCCTATTTAAAATTTTAGTGGAGATCCCAAGGTTTCCAACGATCCAAAATATGTCCAACTGAATTAAAGGGAAATGTATATAAAATTATGTACAAGACCTAGATATATTCCATTTATTGTAATGCCGTGGCCATAAAAACATGGTGTCCTGGGATTGAATATTTTTCTCAATACGCATGTGATGTAACATGCTGCAACCATCACGTAAAGAACATGTATGTGACATTGTCCCACAGTATAAAAATATGCTTTTTTTAACTTTAAATCTACATGTGGGATCACTCAAGGGAAAAGTTAGAGTTTATGGGGTTTTTAAGGTAATCACATAATGAGGCAATCATACTCATATCTGCAGAGCTGTAATGCACTGATCTCCGTTTTCATGGAATAGATTAAAGCCAATTGGCCGCCTCCTGCTGGTAGATGGGTTTATGATAAACGGTATTGTTTTGTCCTGCTCTGCACCTCACCTCAGAACAAACTGCAATCGCCTGAGCCCTTTTGCTCAATGACTTTTGTCCTTTTTCCCCATTGTAGCATAATGGAGAGTCCTTTAGCATACAATATGTTACACAGCAAAACTGCCTCTGATTAATTACTGAGCTTGTCTTTTTTTTTTTTTTTGGTTTGGCTTCAACTAAATGGGCTTTGTGCAACTACGGTCATAACTGAAAGCAAGATAGGTTTTTTGTGTTGAGCGCCGTTAATGTGTTTTGAATGTTCATTTACAAGAACCCAGCCTTAATTATGGATTAATCTGTGGGTGTGTATTTAAGAAAATAGTGTTTTACACAGAAGCAAAATCCAGCTACACAAATAAATTATCCTGCTGAAATTGCGTGATTCCAGTAATTTTAGAATGAATATTTTTTTCTTGTGCTGTTTTTTTTTTTCAGGTACAGGCTGCTCAGGTACTTCAGAGAATGGCAACATCTGAATGACTTACAAAAGATGAATTACACACCCCAAATCACCTTAGCTTAGCAGTAGCTTCTATAAAAAATATGACTATCAACTTCTTTCCTGAACTGGCTCCATTTTCTGACTACCAACTGCTGTCTTCCAGTACAGTTTCCCAGAAACTCCAAGGGAATGGTGTGGACACCTCAGAGAACTGTCCATTTCACGGTCCAAATTAGCTGGCTAGTGACCAAATTGACTGTAAATTTAGAGATCGTTGCTAGTTCAGCCAGAGGCAATGTACTGTATGAGACACTTTGATACGAACAAATAGAACGAGTGACCGTTTTAAATGGAATTCAATTGTGAAAGAATGAAAGAAAGAAATTGAATGTTAGCTAATGGTTGCTACTATATAGATACAAGCAAAGATCATTTTAATTTTAGAGTCTGAACAAGTGCAAATTCATCGCATTTCCCCAAATAAAAACCAATCTGATGTATGCTTCACTAAACAGTTCATGAATAGTATCCTGCTAATTAAATGCCCCAAATTTTTAGCTTTTTCTTGCAAAATTAGCCTTTTATTGAGTAACGAGTGAAGATTTGCAAGAAAAAAAGAAAGATTAATCCAAATTTGCCCATTAGCAGATGGGAGGTGATGGGAGGTGTTCCAAACACGCACTCTCTGTTAAAGCGGGGGGATTTAGAATTATTTGACAAAAAATTATGCATTTCTGCATCATTTTTACCATTGCCTTTGCTTTGCTATATTTATTATATGTAAAAGTTACATTGATTGTCCAAGCTTTTATTTGCTTCAATTACTCAGCTGAACAAGCCTATTTTTGGACAGGTGTCAGTACTGTACATGCCTTTAATTCCTTTCTCACAAACCTGTAGCTTGGCAGAGATGTGAAATACTATTATTGAAAGCAATATGAATATTTCTTGTATAAAAATCAGTCTATCAAATTGCCTTAATTTCAGTCTGCTGTAGTGAGTTTAGCATGTGATTGACGTTGGCTGCAGAGGCAGTACTTTGTGATTTATGTTCACAGCTAAAGATCCTTAAACAAATGTGCACATGTCATTGGCTTTGTAGTCCTAATGTCCAGGTGATTGCCGTTATTTTTATAATTTAGACTTTTTTCCTCCCCACTTATTAACCTCCGCCGAGGAGGTATATGTTTTCGGTGCCGTTTGTTTGTTGGTTTGTTTGTGTACAACATAACTCAAAAACTTATGGCCGGATTTTGACGAAATTTTCAGGGTAGGTGGGTATTAACTCAAGGAAGAGGTCATAAAATTGGCATATCTAGGCCAAAGTACTGCTGAGATATACGCCAAAGTTCAGGATTTCAAGTCTTTCCAATGGGCCGGAGTTCCAATCGCCATGCTTTTGGCTTTGCTGCCCCCTGGCGGAGGTTCTGCGCTCTCTGAGTGCTTTTCTAGTTTTTCTCTGTTTTCTATCTCTGTCAAGGAGTTTACTTTTATGTATGAATATTGGTGACATATTGGTCACTTTACTAAATTTGTGATTCATAGCCAGGCTAGATAGTTAACATGGCGGAGGAGGTGTCACAGTCACTGAGTTTAAATTCTAACTCTCTACTCTCAGAGCTTTGTGTATTGTCACTAATAGCTGGCCAAATTTGGGAAGAAGTAGAAAAGGGGATCAGCATTCAAGTGGTCTTGGCTGAGGGCAGCTACAGAATAGCAGTGACACCCTCATGAGCACTAATTTTTAAATCATCAGAGCTAACATCTAACTTATGAATGTAGGCCACACATCTGAATTACCAATAGCCTATGACTCAATGTACTAAGGCAAAGCCATATTACACCTTCCTATACATACATACCTGCAATCATTACTATCAGTCACCTGGACTCAGCATTGCAGTCCAGCCACAAAGTTTCGTTGCATGTTTTAGTTGGCTGCTTTTAACGAGATTAAGTCCCCTTTGTGGAAGTGGTTGTGTTTAACTGCCATCCATAAAATAACATTAGTCCTGTGTGTATCATAATGTCCGTGTGAGGTAAAGATCACTTCTCTTCACTTTATTTCATATGTTAACCACATGACTGTCCCACCCTGATCCAAACTGAAACTTATGACTTGAAATAAGCACTAGTTACACCTGTACAGATGGACTTTGGTGTAAGCTATTCATCTCCTGGTTCATGTCCATAAGATAATTGATTTTTCATTGTCTTGTATGCAAATAAATGCGGACATACGAGCGAAGCGGAATGATTTCTCTTTCTGCTTTGAATGAATCTTGTTTTATTTATTTTCAAAGAAAATTTTTTGCTCTGATCTTCTTGGCAAAACAAAACAAAATATAAAAGAAGAGAAGGTTTTTGGTGTTAAGGCCACTTTATTTCCTTTTGGGAAATCCTCTTCTCTGACTGCATCAGGACTGGAGCCCCTGCACATCAAAACATGGTTCCAATTAAAATTGCTGGCTGGTTAGACTTTGTAGTGCGTTACCTGTCAAGCCAGTAGTGCAGTTTTCCCCCCTTATATGGGCATTCAAACTACTTTTATGAGAGAATTATTTTTATGCAAAAATTCAGTAAATGCATGCACCGATCAGCCATCACAGTATGACCACCCGTCTAATATTGCGTATGTCCCCCTTTTTTTCAACGAAACAAAGCCCTGACCCGTCAAGGAGTGGAGTCCACTAGACTTCTGAAGCTGTGAGGTGGTATCTGGCACCTAGATTTCGGCAGCAGATCCTTTAAGTCCTGTAAGCTGCTAGGTAGGGCCTCTTTGGATAGAACTTGTTTGTCCAGCACATCCCACAGATGCTCAGCTGGATTGAGATCTGGGGAATCTGGAGGCCAAGTCAACGCCTTGAATTCATTTTTGTCTTCCTCAAACTATTCCTGAACCATTTTTGCAGCGTGGAAGGCTGCATTATCCTGCTGAAAGAGGCCACCGTCTCCATGAGGGGTTGTACTTGGTGTGCAACAATGTTTAGGTAGGTGCTGCATGTCTAAGCAACATCCACATGATGAATGGCAGGACCCAAGGTTTAGGAGCCAAATATTGCCCTAAGCTGGCTTTCCTTCTTTCCATAGTGCATCCGGGTGCCTCATCTTCCCCAGGTCAGCGACTCATATGCACCCGGCCAGCCACATGATGAAAACGAAGATGTGATTCATCAGACCAGGCCACCTTCTTTCATTGCTCCGTGGTCCAGTTCTGATGCTCACGTGCCCATCTTAGGTGCTTTTGGATGGGGTCAGGGATGCCGACAGAACTGGGCCCTCTGACCAGTTGGGGCACGGCGAGGCGTGGCGGAGGACGGTCCTCTAGGGTGGCCTTGTCCCTGGGCCCAGGCCAACCTGTCAGCGGCCCTGGATGGGGGAGTCAGCATGGGCACCCTGACCAGTCTGCGGTCACGAAGCGTCTTACGCAACAAACGGTGTTGCGCAGTGTGCTATCAAAACCAGCATGAACTTTTTCAGCAATTTCAGCCACAGTAACTCCGCTGTTGGATCGGACCACACTGGCCCGCCTTTGCTCCCCATCCGCATCAATGAGCCTTGGCTGCCCATGACCCCGTCATCAATTTTCCTTCCTTGAACCACTTTTGGTAGTCACTGACCTTTGCAGGCTGGGAACATCCCACCAGAGCTGCAGCTTTGAGGATACTCTGGCCCAATCAACTAGCCATCACAATTTGGCTCTTGTTAAAGTCGCTCACATCCTTATGCTTGTCCATTTTTCCTGCCTCCAACGCATCAACTTTGAGGTTAAAATGTTCACTTGCTGCCTGATGTATCCCTCCTACTAACAAGTTAATCAATATTAAACTAACAAGTGAAGATAATCAATATTATTCACTTGACCAGTCAGTGGTCATAATGTTTTTGGCTGATCGGTGCATGAAACTGGATATTTGAAGAATCAAAGGCCTTGGTACGGTGCCCAACATAGAAAATAAACCAGCAGAGGCTGGATTTTTGAGTCTTTATAGATGCTCATCAGTGTTAGCAGGAGCCATATTCTGTCTGGTTACCTTTTCAAGTGCTGCAGTGGGTACCCATGCCGCAGTTATGTACATCTGCGACAACGCCAGTGGCTGTGTAGGAGAACGGGCTTAGAAGGAGCGCCACTGTGTAGTGGCGGTGTCCGTCCGCGTGCGCTGTGAAAACCACCTGCAGAAAGTGGTGGGAACTTGGTCAAGTCTTCACGCTGTGCCGTCCATTAATATGAAACTTATAGCTCACTAAGTCCTGCCCCTGTGTGGTTCAAACTCAGTGCCTCCAATAAAGCCCTGTGACCTGTACAAAATCAAGAGCTGCTTTTTGTCTGGATTTAATCAACTATGCAACTATACTCCATGTCGTAACTTATGTTTGTAACCTATTTTAATTACATGTACGGAGTTGAAGAAACAATCAAGTTCAGGGTTTCAATTTTTGCCACCTGATTTGTGAGGCTGTTGGGGTCTAGGTACTTTTGTTTAATCCTGGTGCTAATGTAATAAAGTTCCCCAGAAATGGTTGATCGTTGTTTACTCACCTCAGCCACCTCATGGAAGGGCGTTATCTCCTTGGCTTGCCAGAAAGATTTGGTATCAAAAGACACCTTGTAAACTCCGGGAAGAAAATCATCCTCACTGATCAGACCACCGACTTCCCCTGTCGAGCCAGTTACCCTGGACAAGAAAATTATGTCTTTGATTAGTGAATTTATTAAGTATTCAGCAGGATCTGGTTTAAGCCCAGCCCCATGTAACCTGATCAAACTACTTACTTTCAACTTGCCATGACTGAGGCCCATGATTAACCCCTCTGCGTAGATTTAGGCGCTGGCGTCCATAAATTCCGAAATTCAATTTAATAATGAATTCTGTAATTAAATTTCCAAACATTTTGCTTCACTGGAATAATTTCCTACAGTCTTTGTGACACAAATATTGGTTTATAGAGCCTTTAATAGGCTCACGCGCAACAGGAAAAATTGGCGATATTGGTATTCTGTGCAAAGGGGTTAAGATGAAGCAGGTGTCATAGAGCTTTTGCTAAACCAAGACCATTTACCCACAGAGGCACTTTTTAGATGAGATTGGACATATGTGCACTAAAAAAATACTCTAATATGACCTCCTAAAATTGTGTTCTATCTGTGTGCCGTCTAGCAGCAGAGATTCAGAAGCTTGTTACAATAGAGCATTGCCAAACAGGGTCTTGGAGAGCCACAGGGTGTGGACATTTTTTATTTTTTTGTTTCACCACCCACTTTAGACCTAAGAAACCAAGTGAGGTAAGTTAAGTATGACTGTTTTAATTGATCAATCAATTGCTAAGTGACTTAAAAAACCAGCAGACCTCTGCAAGAACGGTACGCTCTATCTAATGGACTAAAGCCACCAGTTCTGGTTTGATATGTCATTACATTCATGAGAAAGAGTACATGCTGTTTACCCTTGAGTCACTTGGGTCCAAGTGGTGTTTGTATCCTGCTTGCAGACTGTGACCTTTACGTCGATCGCTGGAGTGCCGTGCACCGCATCCAGAACTTTCACCATGAGCGGGCCCTTCAAGCTTCCGCCTCCGTGACCAACCATCTCCTGGGGCACAAAACATGACACAATTTTTGGTTCAACTACAGGTGTGTGTCATCTCAGTTTCTTGCACAGGCTTGTTGGCTGGTCCATCTAAGTCAATTTTTAATGCAGCTTCCAGAAATGTTAATCCTGGATTAGGCATACATTTTGTTTAATCAGTGCCTTTATCCGGTAATCACACACCATTTACCTGGAAGCATAAAACCTGAACAGGAGTTAGTGTTAATCTCTCTGGTTTTATGAGTTTCACTAGCCGCTTTCGCTTGCTCTTTTATTAACTAACTCATTACCGATCTTGTAATCGTGTCCCATTTCCAAAACTGAGTTTTAGCACTGGATGTACCATTTTGCTGGTTTACACCACAATCTTAACACGTCTCCCGTTATTGAATGGCTTGATATCTCACTTATCCAGTTTGTAGATCTAGGTGCGCAAACTTTGAGTGGAAACAAAAAGTACGATGGGAAATCTCTGAGAACAGGGCCGGGCAACCTTGGATTGGATCAATATTTAGGGTACCCCATCCATGACACATTTAAATTATTTGCAACTTTTGATTGTTTATGAGAAAGCCATTTGCAATTATATGAAAAAAGTCAAGGCAAAACTAAACTCACTCAAATACATTTTTTCAGTCATACAAAATAAATTTTCAGTGATGCAATTCCCACTGCATAAAATGGCGAAATCTTACCATAGGTGCTGCCTCAGTATGTAAAATGACACCAACCAAGATCACAAAGACGGCTACAGGAGTCATTTTGGCTGCTTCTCCGAGTTTCTTCTCTTTATTCTGGTTAGCCCTCCCTGCCAGTCTCTTATACTCCATCCCTCTATCCTAATCTTTCATCATGTGGCCAAATATCTGCTGAGGTGAACATTTTCTCCGCTAATCCGACCGTAGCCAGTATAAGCAGAATAGAACTCTATGCAAAGAGCCTCATTAAAACAGTATTTGGCTTCATGAATCGAGCAGATTATGAAAGACTTCCTGGTGATAATCTGCTAAAAGCACATATTTGAAATTGAGAAACAGCAGGTCTGCTCGAAATTAAATCTCCAAATAATAAGCCAGACAGCTCAGATTTTACTAGTCTTGAATTTTTTATTTGGATTAGAATGGTTGCGTAAACTATAATTATTTTTTTTGTCACTACTGTATGTAAGCATTTAAAAGGCCCTCGATCCACATTCACACAACACTGACGATGAGCTTGTGCCATTCTGTGCACTAAGTGCAGTTATGTTTCTGGAATATGGAGCTCATACTAGCCACACTCAGCTGTAGCCAGTAGACACTTCAAGATTGGACTTTATTACACTATGATGCTACTTTGTATTTTCCCAATTCAGACCCCAATTCAGAAAATTTGGCACGTCACAGTCAATGTAAATCAAAGAGAGCTGACCAGAAAAAACTCTGTTCACTCTCTACTATATTGAATGCATTACAACAGCACATTATTTGATGTTCTGACATAAGGATTTTACCAGAAATACGTATATGATGATATGACTGCAACAGAATTGCTGTGCAAAATTGGCACAGTTGACCACTTACCACTGTGTAATTTCGCCATGTTTTGTAAATACACCAATCAAGTTTTTGGGCACTAATGACATCAGTTGGTCACGCTATCCCTCTGACACAAAAGAGCAGTAATCTTTAATGCAGGCCTGGAATACATAACTGCCTATTGGTTATCAGTGGCGGTCCATCGACAGAAACACAGGGCCAGCAATAACCTCACTTTTCACTGCTTAATGACCTAAACCACTTGCAGTTTACCTCTTCCGATTGGCACCAGTTGCTCAGACTAATTGGTAGAACCGACAAGAGACTAATTTATTTTTGAAAGCCTTGTTATTCATTGCACCACGAAATTATACAGCATTTTCTTCTGCACATCAATGACGACATAAAATATGTCTTTATATTATCTTTATTGTGCTCATGAAACGGGACAGATTTGCATAAATTAATTTGTGAGGCTCATTGAGCAATTAGCCACGAGAATCCGTTCTATAGTCTGAATGTAGTGACAGCTAAAGGGCGTTGTTAGGTACGATGCACCACTGAGTGATGGCAAAAATAATTGCTGCGAAGTCAGGGAAACTTTCGAAAGTGTTTTGCATCAAAAGTAATGAAAAAACTCCCGCACACGGCCTTCTCACTCGCAATTAATTTATTAGTCAACGTTTTGGTCAACTGACCTTCCTCAGGACAACAAACAGAATACACTGGAGGGCATATCTTAAATGCAGGCTGGTAGGCCTACGTGGCCCATCTCATAAGTAAAAACATCAATACAATATACAAAGGTAATAACAATCTCATTTATGGAAAACATAATACAGTGTTTGCAATACATAGCAAAATAAAAAACAGTTTCCAAGCCATAAGAAGTGACCACACGTTTACAGTACAATCATGAGATAGAAAACATGGTGGTATGAGAATGAAAATGCAAAAAAATTTTTGGCGCCTCCTAAACATCGCAACACCTGAGACCAAATTAGAAAGGCTTTGTCATATAAGTAAAAACTGTAGAATATAAACAGTGAACAATATAAAGAAGTACAATCAATAAAAGAAAAGTATTTTGTAGTGGAATAGTCCCACCAAAATTAGGAAACAAGATTCACGACATAACGTTGAGGGGAAGTTCATTATTCAATCCATCCGGTGTTAAAGTCTGTAAAATAAATACCCAATACACCTCTCCATGTTTGAGCAGCAAATCAAGATCAGCACCTTTCCGTGGAAGGCTGACTTTTTCAAGACCACAGAAACGTAGGGTAGAAATGTCATGTCTTTTATCATTAAAATGAACAGCCACGGGATAATTTCTGTCTTTTCTGCGTTTAGAGCTTTTATGTTCACTTATGCGCTGTTTCAATCGTCTGGATGTCTTACCCACATATGCCAAACCACAGGGACAACGCAGCATGTATATCACATGTGTAGATGCGCAAGTTATTACCTCTTTTATGGAAAATTTCTTATTAGTATGGGGATGATAAAAAAAAAAGTTGGTTTTCAAGGTATTATTGCACTGTGCACAATTTCCACTGTGATAATTTCCCGCAGGCAAAGGGCATAAAAGCCACTGAGTGGGCGGCTTAGGCCTGTAAGTGGTAAAGTCAGCATGAACAAGGAGGTCTCTCAGATTTCTCCCTCACTTGTTAACAAAAAGAGGCTGAAATTTAAAATGGGGACCAATCCGGGGTCTGGGGTCAAATTATGCCAGTGTTTCTTAAAAGTAGATTTGATAGTGAAAGAGAGGGGAGAATAAGAGGTGATACAAGTAACAGAGAACTTTTTTCTTTTCTCTTACTTTGTTGTAACAGTTCTGAGAGTGGTTTCCTCAGCGCTGCATCACGAGCGTTCTGTAGCCAATCATTAGGGTATCCCCGTTGGACAAATCTAGACCTCATCTCAGATGCCTTCTCTTAAAAATCTTTTGTAGTTCTACAAATTCGTCTTAGTCTAAAGAATTGACTTTTGGGCAAACCTCTCTTCAGAGGGGTGGGGTGAGAACTACTTGCCTGAAGAAGTGTGTTCTTATCGGTTTCTTTGCGGTAGAGAGTGGTGGATAAGGTGGCTTTATTTTTAATAACCCACATATCCAAAAATTGAACTTTTCCACATCTGTAACTCATGGTAAATTGCAAGTTACAATTAAAGCTGTTCAGTAAAGTGAAAAAATCTTTTTGCTCGTTGGCATCAGCTTGGACCAGGCAGAACACATCATCAATAAACCTGTACCACTTCAAAATTTTAAGCAGGAAAATATTGCACTCTGGATTAAAAACAAAATTTCTTTCAAAGTAACCAACATAATTAGGTGCACAAATTGAACCCATGCTTGTGCCAGACATTTGTAAATAAAATTCACCATTAAAATAATTTTTTCCCCACAAGAGTGGCTAATTCAATAATGAACTCATTGGGAGGCATAGCTGAATCATCTCCCTCAACACCCCCATCATGTGGAATATTAGTGTAAAGACTGGCAATGTCAAAGGTCACCAACAGAACGTCATCAGGTAAGTCGGTAAGACTTGAAATATTAATAATATAATCTGTGGAGTCTTTCATATATGCTGGCAGTGTCTGGACATAGGGTTTAATGAAGTAGTCCGCATACTGAGACAATGGTGATAATAAAGAATTTGTCTGGGCTACTATGGGGCGGCCTGGAGGATTGGACAGAGACTTAGGTACTTTTGGCAATGTGTAGAAAACTGGACAAATGGGATGCTGTCAGTACAAAAAAATCATCTTCAGCTTGTGTAATCCAACCTTTTTGTTTGGTATCTACTAGAAAAAGACGTAGCTCCAGTTGGAATGAGCTTGTGGGATCAGTTTGCAAACGTTTGTAAAATCTGGTATTAGACAACTGTGACATAATTTCAGATTCATATTTGTCAGCATCTTGAATACAAATACCTCCACCTTTGTCAGCAGGTTTTATGTCTGGTTACACTTTACTTGAAGGTACCTTCATAAGAGTGACGTGACACTGTCATAACTGTTACATGTGTCATGTAACAGTTATGACGGTGTCACGTCACTCTTATGACAAAGTTGTCATAATCAAGACAACTCAAACAATGTAAACTTGTCATCTCAAAAACCGAATGGCACTTAATGACAACGTTTATGAAAAGGTTTTGTGAATAATGATAAGGTTGACTACGCATCCTCATAATGTCATATTCTTCTAGCCTGCAGAAAGTATTGATTGATGCATTAGTGGTGTTGGGGCAAAAAGTGCTCTTAGGTCTAATGACAGTAGACGATAGGCTAGTAGCTGTATCTATGTTCCTAGAGAAGAAATGTCTCAGTTTAATTTTACTGAAACACTTAAAAAGGTCCACTTTCAAACCAAAAACATTAACCCCATTAGTAGGTATAAATGATAGATCTTTAGACAGGAGGGAAAGTTTTTTTGCATAAATGTTTCCATCCTAACAATGTTGTATCATATTAAAGAGGTTGTGTGAAGTAACATAGCAAAATGTTGAATAAATGGTTTTCAAGTGTAAAAGATGATATATAAAAGGTATCAGTTAAAAAATGCAAAAAGAGGTGGTCAGTAATGTGTTTTGGTGATAAAATTCCAATTTTCCAAAGTCTTTCAAATTTTCCCGCGCAAGACGGCGAACCCCGAAGTCTGACGTCAAAACAAGAAGAACAGAGCAAAAACAATAGCGGAACAAGTAGAAGATTTTTCGGAGAGCGAGTCAGAAACCTTTGTCTCTGAGGTGTCTGAGGTTTCTAGTGAGCCTTGAGTCTTTGAGGAGACAGATGAGGAAGAGGGCAATGCAGTGATGTATGTTTGTTGAACCGTATATGTATGAGCCCGAAGCCATGAATAATCCTGAGTATGTTGCCCCTGAAAGAACCGATCTTCAATGGCATGAATGGTAACCCGAATAGCAAGCACCTCCGCTCCGGATCTGGCCCGGATCTGCCCTGCCTCCAGCTGATCCGGCTCAGAGCCAGAGCAGATCCGGAGCGGAAGAGCTTGCTATCTGGGAAGTCTTGCTGACTTCGTTTCATCCAGTGGCGTGCTGTCAGATGTCAGGAAGGCCTTCAGTAACATCACCCTTTCCCACATAATTGCTCTTAAACTGTTTGCGATCCTGTTTGCCTGATTAACAATCAAACTATTTTTTAACTGAACAACCACCACCAACGCATGACAGGTGATGATAAAGCAATGCCAATGACAAAGTGATTGCCTATTGGCTATGTTGATATAATTAATGTGACTCTGCAAGGATGACAATCTGCAAAAAAATTCCAAACTTTTTCTGACTTCGCAGAAATTATTTTCGCCATCACTCAGCTGTGCATCATACCTAACAACGCCCTTTAGTTGTCACAACATTCAGGCTATAGAACGGATTCACAAGGCTTATTGCTCAATGAGCCTTGCAAACTAAATTTACGCAAATCTGTGCTGTTTCACAAGTCACATGAGCACAGAAATTATAAAGACATATTGATATTGTTCGTAGTCATTGATGTGCGGAAGAAAACACCGAATAACTTCGTAATGCAATGATAACAAGGCTTTCAAAAATAAATTAGACTCTCGTCAGTTCTACCAATTACTCTGAGCAACTGTTGCTAATCGGGAGAGGTAAACGGCAAGAGGTGTAGGTCATTAAGCAGTGAAAGGTGCGGTTATTGCTGGCCCTGTGTTTCTGTCGACGGACTGCCACTGGTTTCATCATATGACTTTGTCTGTCGTTGGTAAACATACTTACAAATGCGACATTGACAACAAACTTATTGATGTTCATGTAAAAAGTTATATTTATCATAAATGAATACCCGGTATCTACGGTCATTTGGTGGTGGGCCTAATGCATGCATATTCATGTACATGTATGTATCAGCGTCAAAGGCAGCTCATGAACTGGCAATAGGGGAAGCTCAAACAATCACTTAAACTTAATGGTTGGTCATGGCCAGTTTTCAATCATTCATTTAAATGACAATTACAGAAACTACAAAAACTCTCAACATTGTCAGATGTGGCCAGTTTTCATTTACAAGGCATACCGATTACGACTTGGGATTTCTCACACTTTCCTTTACTCAGGGGTTGGAAGGAATGCATGTGTTTCATGATCGTTTTAGTTCAATAATATAATTTTAAACGTTTTTATGCAATTCCATCGCTTCCAACCCCTCCATGCACGAGGACTTCAATTCCGCGCAAGAATATCTTACATATGCATTGATTGAATAATTGCTGACTACAGCAGAGGAGAATGAATATGCCAACAAAACTCACCGATTGCGTGAGAGTTGTCAGGTATGCGTTTTTAATGAAAATTGGCCACATCTGATAATGTTCGGCCACTCAAACAGCTGTTCAGCTGAGTGAGAACAATGCATCGCGACACATCGAGGCATCCAAGGAATTTTGACGCAAAGCCACCGAAACAGCGAAGGATGAGCAGGAATTTCAATGGCGTGAACAGAATCATAACAATGGCTGTTCTGGAATAGATTTCACTACCGGAGATTACCGAGGGTCGCCGAAGAATTTCGTCCGTGTTGCTAAGGGCGTTGCTAGGGCCATTACTCGTAAACCAGTGGGAGTTTTGGAAAAAAATTCCAATGTTTTGAAATGAGTTTCTTATCACAAACAAACAAAATAAACTGCACAAAAACAATATGTCTACTTCCTTCACACAAACCCTTTAATGTTGGCAAAAGGCATTCATTTTTTCATTTTCATTTCTTATTATGGAAAATGGATTGTTCTTGGTCGTTCAGTCAGTAAACTGTTTGCTTGTTAATTAGTAAGTAAGTAATCAGGCACACTTAAATGAGAACAGTGAGAGGACAGTCGAGCGGTAAAGGGGAAGCCCCTCTGAACATGTGACCGCACGCCGCTGTTTGTTATTCATGAGGAAGTGTCCTAGAACTATTCAAATGTTGTATGAGTCATATCTCCCCATAAAACCTGATCTGCTACCAGTCAGCTATATTGTGGCCACAGAAACCACCAGGGATTATTTCATAACATATAATATATATTGACCATGAAAGATTTGTCTCTCATTGTAGCAACAACGTAATGCCAGACTTTCTCAAATGAATGCTATAACATTCATGTGCTGCTTGAGGAATATCAAAATATTCATCATAAATTCCTGCCTTGTTAGTCAACTATCAACATCTCATTTCATATCAGTATAAATACACAATTCTTTATTATTTTGATAATATTCAGTGAAGTCCCCATCAAAATTCAGCCATAATTTTTCCCTCATTTGTAAAGAAAAAAAAATCTTAAAATAGAAAGCAGTGCTGACTTGGAAAATTGTCTACCTTAGAATTTTTTGTTAAAGATTCCCTGCGATTCTTGTAAGTGTAATTGCTATTTAATTCAACAGGAGATGACATTTGCTTTCAAATTGTGTATTGCTTTAATCAGAATATCACTGATGAGGGGTTGGAAATTTACCATGTTAAGAGGTCTTGTAACGTGCTTCTTTTCCAATGCATTGGTACATGCAGATAATATACACTGAAGGAAAATATAAATGTCCCATGTCAAATTTTTGAGTTTTTATTAACAAAAAACTGGAACCGGAATTCGTATGTGAATAGTACTCTTCTCCAGCGTGCCAAGGGCCATTGAACATGTGCGTTTGCCCATGCAAGTCGGCTCCGACGCCGTACAGTGGTGAGATCCAGACCACGGTGAGGACGCCAAGGCGCAAGTTGGCTTCTTGCAGGCGGTTATGGACTGTCTGTGGTGTGATGCATCTGTTGTGCAGACCTCGCTGATCTTGCAGGTGGACGAGCCGGATGTAGCGATCTCGTGCTGGTGTGGTCACACATGGTCGACGTGGATGAGGTCGATTTGCAGTACTGCCTGTCTGTCGGAAACAAACTCTCAAATGGCCCATCGTCTGATAGTTAACATTCAGCTGCACAGCGACCGCTCTGGTGGACATCCCTGCATCCAGCATGCCAATGGCACGTTCCCGCATGACCTGAGACATCTGAGGCATGATTACTTTTGACGAAATGTGACATTTTGGGGTGGCCTTTTATTGTCCGCCTTATAAGGGGTGTCTGGGTACTGCTTATTCTGTCAGATCACCGTCTGGAAATGCTACACCTATGTACTGAGTGAAATCACTGCATCACTGAACTAATGCTCACTAACAGAGAGATGGATTTAAAAAAAATGGTACACAAATCAAGAGAAATACCCTTATTGTACTAGTAAAAGTCAGCATATGCTGTTAACCCCATGTGGCATCAATATTTGACATGTGGCGTTTATATTTTTGTTCAGTGTAGTTGAAAAGAGATTTAGGGCTCTATCTTTCACACTGCCCTACCTGTTGCCACTACCCGCAACCCGTGAATTATGCATTTAGCAGCTTCCACTATCCCTAAACAGTATCTAGCAGCAACACGACCCGCTATACATTATGCCGACTCCCTTATTTGCGCCTGGAGGTGTGCCTGTGGGCGTGTTTATGCGCTTTCCCTACAATTGCTGTCTTGAACACAAGTTAGGTCCTCAAACCACCCGCTACCCATTTGGGCTTTCACAAGAGCACGCCCAGGCGGCGTCATTGCGTGTCCACTTGGACACACGTGGACGTGCACATGCGGCTCCACTTCCCAAATTAACTCGCCTACAAAAAGCCACCTTGCTTTAGCCTCAGTTGAACCCAATAATTTTTTCCACTTTTACAATCGAATATAATTATTATATATAATATAGCCTATATTAATGATATATAGGCTATTATATATAATATCAGGGTCAGCGCTAGACCTGAAAATCTGGGGGAAAATATCCATCCCTCCATTGACTACAATTAGTGCTGGCTAATACTAGATGGTTTTCCTTCATTAACACGTTTTCTAATTCAAGAATAATCTAGTGGCAATTGTAGTCAAGGCTTCTCTCCCCCATGCGATCTAACAGCGACAAAATAATGGGCTACATTCAGTCCAGAAAAATAATTTAATCATAAATAGGTCTATGCACTGGCACTCAGCAATGGTAATTTTTTTTTCCAGCGAGAGCGGCATTTCAGAACTCTTTTGCGAATGAAGATAATTTTGGCGACAAGTGCGCACTCCTGTTTTTGCAGCACGGTCATGCAACTTGCTTTAAAAAATAGACAGCTGTCCGATTGGAAAATGTAAACAGACAAAACCACGTACTTGTCACCAGAATTACCTTCATTCGCTGAAGAGTTCTGAAATGCCGCTCTCGCTGGAAAAAAAGTTACATCGCTGGGTGCCAGTGCATAGACCTCATTTTATTTTTCTAAAATGGGATTTTGTTCTATGCTTCATTTCAGACGGGAGAGGGAGTTGGAAGTGCATGGTGAAACGCATTTTTTTCTTTTTCTTTTTTTTTTTGAAGTTTCCATCACAAAAGGCGTAGGCTTGATGTTTTTTTTTATTTATTACATACCAAACATTAAACAATATGTCAATGTCAAATAATAATAATTATAATAATACAATTCATGATTAACTTAACAAAAACAGATCCTGTCAGGATTTGACCTCAAGCACGAACAATTTAACTTCGTCCACGGAGAAACGTGGCGACCTTCCTCTCTCCATCAACGGTTTCAGTTTGAGGATTTAGGATAGTGCAGCCTGCTCCTAAAGGCAATGGCACCTGGCACACTGATTGGTTTAACTGGCGTAATGCCCAAACCACGCCTATGCATAATAAAACGGGTAGCGCTGGTGTTTTAGGGATACAGGCAGGTGTGCAAGATCGCAACTTTTGCGGAGGAACACCTCTTACGCAATGCTAAATCCCCAAATAACGGGTTTAGGGACATTAGCATAAAATAGGGCCCAAAGAATCATTCATTTAGCCATAATACTTTTTTGCTACATTGCTATTCCGTTGAGTATTCTGCTGTTAAATTTCCTGTTTTATTGATTATTAAAATGTAGTGCAAGAGACACAAAAACCTTGGTTATGTGCAACTGATGTAAATGGCATGTTGTACTGCTGGCTATTAGAAAGATTAAAATTGCTTGTGTAGCGTCATATTTTCAATATTTGTATGTTCGCTACGATTATAAAAGACAACATGTCGCATTTTCTTAGAACAGCCAAGCCAACACACCCAGAGTCACATCCACTTGCATGATGCAGAAATTTATACCGTGTGTCAAAACAGTTGTGTGGCAGTGAAACAAGTTATTGTCTATAATTCATAGCAATGCAAAAATCTCACCAAGGTAGGGGTACTGAGGTAGGGGGGCAGCTTATATTTGGCTTCACAGATAATCATAGTTCTGAGAATCGCCCTCACATGTAGAACACCTCTGGTCAATGGGTTTATGATCCAGGAAATTTATTTGCATTTTACTGCAAGTTGAATTTGACAGTTGAATTTCCATGAATTTTTTTTTCCTCTTTGTTGCAGCACTTTTTTGTCCCACAATTATGAAAATAAATGCCAATGAGTTTTAATTCCAAATGATACAAGGGTCTTGCTTCTTAGTAATAATTTTTCTCATCTCTGTAACACTCCACTTCTGAAATATAAAGCCTAAAATAGGGGATATGGACACTTAGTCAATGATTGGTTTGACTTGACATCTCCATAAAAGGGCTTGGAAATTGAGTGTTCCCCTGTTCTTCCGTTATGCTTTGGAGACAGATCAGGACTGTAGGCCAGTTTTGCTCTCGCATTTTCTGCTAATGCAGTCATGCACCTGTAATCCCTGCAGACTGCAGGCTCTGTTTTGCTGAAAAATGCAGGAATGTCCCTCCAATAAAAGACCTCTAGATGACAGAATTGCTCCACAATTGCACATATATTCCTGCATTAATGGTGCTCTCGCAAATGTGCCAGCCACCCATGTCATGTGCACTGATGGACACCCACGCCAGGATGGACGATGGCTTTTGAATCCAACTTTGATGACAACTAGAACTGTCCTTGTTGCCCTTGGTTTGGAGAACAGAACAGCATTTTTTTTTTTTTCCTGAAAATTATCAGATATATTGACTCGTTTGACCATAAAACATTCTTCCACTTGCTACTGTCCACTGAGCCCAGAGAAGCTGGTGTTGCTCTTGGACAGTGTTGATGTATGGCTTTAACTTTGCTCATTTAAGCTTTAACTTGAATGTGTGGATGCCGTAGTGAATGCCACACACTGACAAACGTTAGTTATCGCACCTCCAAACCCATGTCTTGACATCCTTTACAGTTCCATGCCAATCTAAAGACAGTGACATTATGGGGGTCAGAGATCACAAGTATTCAGAAATGGTTTTTGGCCGTGCCCTGTACCCAAGGAGAATCAAGTGGATTACTTCCGGCATTTTATAATACTACGCACTGCAGAGGATGAAATGCCAAAAATCCTTCTGATTTGACTTTGGGGAGCATCGTTCTTACCATGACAGATCATGAGCATGCGCCTCTGTCACAAATTGGAGGCCTTGACCCATCTTCGCTTTTGAGGGGCTGGGTCTTTTTGGAGGCTGCTTTTATAGTGCGATTACTATCCAGTTTAACATTATCTTATTATTGCAAGTTGTCACATCATCATTTGTCACAGAGTTAATTCATGTCAAATTTATTAGACTCTTGCGATCACCATATTTGACGTGGAATTCCAGCATCAAAAAATCTGTTAGTGTAATGTTTTCAATATAATGGAGGGTGAGCAGATCTTTCACACCACTGTTTTTGATTTTATTTGAATTTACATAGCATATCAACTTCTTTGGAATCGGGGCTGTAAATTCTAAGTGATTGATCAAAGGTGGGAAACTTCATGTGCGTCCAAAGTGAATTCAGATTTTATTCTCAAAACACTTTTTATTAAGAAAAATACAGCATATTATTTCAGTACTTTTAAATGTGCATAGATCAAGTGCATAGACTTTTCAGTATTAATGATGATAGATCCTTGACAGAGCCACCCCTTCACTTAGGTTAAAAAAAAAAGCATTTTCAGATTTTTAAAAAATCTATTTTTGTTATTTCTCACAGCAAATTCATTCAGGTATTATAAAAAAGAAATATAGAACAAAACTGTTTCAAAAACCGCATAGAAAATATATTTGAAAGCAAGATTTTCCTTCATCAAAACACATGATTTCAGTTGAAAACTGGGTAATCCTTTGACAGTAATTTTCCGTTGAAATGGAAATATGCATTGTGGAAGGCACAAATGTGCATATAGCCAATGAAGCCTCAAAATAAAAGAAGCATCCATGAGCAAAACAGGGGAAGCATTCAGATAGAGAGGAGGAAGAATAAATGCGCTCCTGCGCGGGACACGAACGTAATGCTCATCGCACGGTTTTTCCTTGACGGTAACGCGTGTTTAAATTGCAGGTTCTTGAAACGTAAACGCCAGAAATGAAACCTTTCATCAACGAAAGCCAAGGAATTTCATAAAATGCCGATTTTTTGAAAAGATTAAAATAGTTATAGATATGCAAAGTTTTAAAAAAAAAAAAAACTTGTTTCCAAGAAAAATGTGTTGGAGTCAATGAAGACGGTGTTTCCACAAAGCATTATTATTTTCTGGAGGAGATTTTTGCAACAAGGGTGTTTCTAAGTTGACTTTTTCACTTGTTTAAATTTCTTTAAATGTAACGATTTATTCATTTTTTCCTTTCAGACTACTGTTAATTGCACGGCCTCATTGAAGATGGAAGACCTTATTGCTTGTGTCGTTGGTTCTGGCTTTCCATTTCAGGAACCACCATGTTCAGTGAGGGTAAACGTACATTTTACATCAGCTGTCAGGGTCGGCCAGCACCTGGCTGACAGTGAAAAATACCTGACTGCATTTTTATGTTAGTCATGCACAAATACAAGACTAACAGGATTCTTCTGAAATCTGATATCATTTTGTCAATAATGCTTCTATTATTCTGTCTGTTTAACTTGCAGTCTCACCTTGGTGTCAAATGTGACATTTCTGTCAGGCCCAGGCTAAGGCCCAAACTGCGAAATTACATAATATGAACAAAAGGAACACACAATATGTACATAATACTTGCCAAATTGTAGTCTATTTGAACTGACAGCTGATTTGAAAAATTTTGACAAAAATTCTCTCAACCAATAATGCCAAGTCGCTGGGTCCAACAATAATAAAAATAACATGGTTTGGCAGATAAGGTACGCCCATTTATGTAAATAAAGCCCTTCCCTGATAAATGTTTGGGGAAAAAATGGCATCTCGGTAAAAACTTGATTTGAAGAGGAGTGCACAAGACTGATGTAATACCATAACACACGACGACACCCATCATGAACATGAAGAAATCACTAGGGATGTTTATTAGTGCTGTCATTAGGAGACATTTGGCATATTGTGTCATTTTTATTGCAAAGGTAACATTGTTTGGGACATCTTTGTTATTTCAATCTGTCATTAACCAAGACATAACCTGTCTTTGACCCCAACCCTAGCCCTTGCCCTAACGCCAATGACTTAGGATGACAACAGCGATGTACATACATAAAGATTCCTTCATGCCCAAGGCAGGTGTCATATATCACAATATCACGTCAGTGTCATGCACATACCTTCAAATTAAGTATGAATCCCTGGTAATCCCTCTTCGAGAATATCTTTTAAAAAACTGGCACATTCAATGTAACTTAGTTCATGAAAATACATGGGAGAGCTCACAACAGAGTAGAGCACAATTTATAGACTGGAGAAAGCTGCAGCCACATGCGATCTCTGTTGTCACCAGTAAATAGCTGCTCCCTGTACTCATGCTAGGGTGCTATCACATATAATAAGCCCAGTCTTTTTTCATTTCAACCCTCCTCGAAGTTATGCTGGTCGAGAGAGCCAGTGCACGTCCTGGTTTTCTTCTCCGACTAATTTTTCTGGTTTTTGTAAACATTTCTAGGCAGTTGACTGCACAAGAAGTAGCTCATCACTTCAGCTAACATGCTACAGAAAACACTTTTTCCACCACTTTCCAACACTTTTTGGCATGTGCAGCTTGGAGATTTATCTCTGAAACTGTCAAATAAAGTTAATGTCCAGGCTAAGAACATGATAAAAAGCAGACAAAGGAACAAATTCTCCAGAAAACAGCACTGAATTCCTCATGGATCCCTGCGATACAGGTCTGCAAAGTGTGTTTAAATCACGCTAAGGTAGTACAAGAGTCCAAGATAATGAGCACATTCCAGGGTGAGTCTCTTCCATTTAAACTCAACACATCACACTTCACTAGTCAACACTACAGTGGACAGACCAACCATGTGCCTCTTTGGGTCTGATGTGACCCTGAACAAACTTTTTCAAAATGATTTTTTGCGGATCTTAGAGTATAATTAAAAGAAAAGAACAGCTGGCAGGGCTCTAAGCTTCTTTTCCCAAAAGAGCACGTGATTCTCAGCAGAATAATCTAGAAGCGCATTAGCTGATCCCGATTGGCAGATGTCAGTATTTTCCAGCGAGCACACAGCAATTTTTTTAATGAGCAAATACTCCCTAAATGGGAGCGTGAGGAGCCGTGACAGACTGTGAAAGGAGGTGCTCAAACAGAGGTCTGGTCGGAGGAGGTCATGACCTCCTCCACGCTCCGCTCTGAGTAGGAGATCTGCTTCTCCTGTCTCAATACTTTATGAGCTCTGGGAGGAGCAGTCATCTGGAGCTCCATGATCTTCTCTTGAAAGGAGGTGTCCTCTTCTTCGGCTGGCGAGGAGAGAGGTGATTGGCCTCTCTGTATGGAACCAGTGCCCTCATCCAGCAGAGAATCCTGGGATCCTGAAGGACTCGGTTGAGGAACTTGGTGGTGTTCTGAATCCAGGGTCATATGACCTTGATTTACCTGCAAGCTTGAGAATGCTGAGGCACTGCTCTCCTGTAGAAGCACCGGCGTATGCCCTGATTGGCTCTCAGTGGTCATGTGACTCTCCACCACCAGCACGTTTGGGGACGCTGCACCACTCCTCCCATGTAAAAACACCTGCGGATGCCCTGATTGGCTCTCGGTAGTCATGTGACTCTCCACCACCAGGAGGTTTGGGGACGCAGCAGCACTCCTCTCCCGCAGAGGTACCAGTACTTCCCTCGGTTCTGATAGGCGCTCTGTGGCTGACTGCCTCTCCACAACCAGTAGGTTCTGGGACCCGGGCCCAGGACTGCCCACTCGCAGGAGGGTGTGGCCCTGGCCAGCATCGGCCTCTCTCATCACACGTTGCCGCTCCACCAAAACCACACCCTCGCTCAAGCCCACTGTGCCGGCAGTCACTATCTCCCTCTGATCCCGGACCAGCACGGTCTGCCCTATATGTGGAGCCTCGTTCACTACATACATGCCCCCTTGGGCACTGGCAAGCCTGTCCGTCACCAGGAGGGTGGCGCCCAGAGGCGGCTGCTCCAGGATGTAGCGGGTGGTCGGCAGAACAGGGGCTGCGGCGTAGACCACAGGTGTTGTCTGGACCAGGTACGTTGGGCTCGATGCCACCACATTCTCCGTAGCCAGGATCCTGGGAGCAGACGCGATGGAAGCGTTGGAGGCAGTGGAATGCGTCTCTTTGACAAGACTCTCGAGCACACGAGCCGGCGGAGGCTTGCTAGCGGTCACCGTGGTTTCGGTAGCAATCACAGTCTCGCTCTTCATTGCTGATGATGACGCCGCTGCAGCCACACCTCCAAAGCGGATGCTGTGAGTTGACGCAGTGGCTGAGGAGTCGCTCTCTATTGCCGAACCCACGCAGATCTCCGCCAGGGTTTTGAACTTGGGGCCCAGGTCGTTCAGGAAGTCCAGGTTGTCATCTTGGCCTATGAAGCTGCAGCACCCCACTGACCCCACAGGTGACTCCTCACCCTCGTACTCATATATCTGCATGCCGTCTTTCAGCTGCGAAGCCAGGATCTCAGCACAGCTTGATTTCTACACAAAAATATGAATAAATTTACATTAAAAATCTTCAAAAATGTTCTTTGGCGTAATACCACTTTCAAAGGATTCTTCACTCTAATGTGCATGGCCCTGAAGTAATTCAAAGATTTTGTAGCCTACAATAACATGACTATAAAGGCAAAATGCGACTAATGTAATCTTACACAAAATACAATCCAACAGGGACGGCATTGAGTGACCTAATTCATTTGTCAATCTTTCATTCATTTCTAAATTCTATCCGTAAATGTATTGCTTTCAAGTTGCAAGCACCCTACCTGAGAGTAGAACTCGTCCAAAAACTCATCCGGGAGGGCAAGTCCGTCCCAGGCCCCTGTGCTATAACCTCCGAATCCCCAGTACTGTCCTCCTCTTTCTGTGCCCTGCATTTCTTTTCCGTAGCTCCAGGCAGAGGAGGTCATGTGGCCAGTGCCTGCCCCTCCGAATCCTGTCTCTGCGGCCTCCCCAAAACTTGCCCCCGATGCCCCTCCCATACCTTCCGCTCCTGCCCCCACCAGACTTGCCGCTGTCAACCCTGCCGCCCCTCCCATTATTCCTTCAGCCCCAACCCTGTCAACGTGTTGCAGTTTGATGGAGCTGTCAACCTCTGTGGGGACTGTTAAAAGTGGTGCGTCCTGTAAAGGCATAACAAGAAACTATGAGTCAAGTCAACAGCAGGAAAATTTCCTGAGACAAACCACCCTAATTCACCAGGAAAGACGAGGATATTTCAAGCTTGAAGGAGGAGACCTCACCTCGGCAAAGTATATTTCCGCGGAAAGTAGAAGCACATATTTTAATTTGGTAATAATCCGACACATTTCAAAACCAGAAAGTCTTCAAACTGGCTTCAATATCGGGGGGCCAGTCATTTTCACTTGGGAATCAAATTTTATCCAATCAAACACCAGTTCACCAGACTGTGCCACAGTGCTTGTGAATCAGTTAAACTCATTCCTTTCATGAAGGCGTTTGATTGGATAAAATTACATTCCCCGAGTGAAAATGTCTGCCCCCTGTTAATGAAGCCAATTTCAAGACTTGCTGGTTTTAAATTGCATCGCACTGTATTATCACCTAATTAAAATTTATAAAACTATGCATTTTAGATGTTTCAAGAATTCTACAGTACTTTCCGCTGAAATACGCTTTGTTGAGGTGAGGTCTCCTCCTTTAACTGCCAGCAGTAAGGCAGAAATCTCAAGCAGAGATCCTGGAGAGATCTGCCAGCTAAGTTTTAATGTGTTCCAGGCATTGAGTGGTAAAGTCCTTGAATGGCTGAAGAGTCCACAGACTTTGCCCTCATCGCAAAATAGCTGGTGGGTGCCTGCAAACTGCAGGGGTGGAGATTAAGGCCGTGACAGCAAGGTATTCGTAGACTGTATGTTTAGGTTTGAATAATTCAATGACTTGTCACCTCAGCCATAAAACGCTGGTGCTCAGCGCAATGAGGCGGCACATTAACATGCTTAAAATGGCATAAGAGAGTGAGTGACTAGTTCTTTGGATCTGTGAGCCATTGCGTTCTATCCAACATCACCGAAATAAGAAAGCGAAAGATTCATGTTCAACAGACATCCCTCTAAGAGCTGCCTGATAAAAAAAAAAAAAAAAAAAAACGAGAACAATTAGCGCTCAGTTAATCCAGAAATTCAGTCTGTCACCTTATCATCTCCGGGCCTCTCGGTGTGGTAGTCGATCAGATGCTCTTTGGTTTCGAATGGGATCATCAGGAACTCCCTCCCCCCGCAAGCACAGAAGAGCAGCAAGAGAGGTACCACTGAAGAAGAAAATGACTCGGTGGATTTCACACAAAACACGAGCACTCCGACAAAATACCTTAGATACGTACATACACAGGTTTTTTTTCCCCCTTACATGAATTTCCATTGTACCCCATTTTGAAATTCCTAAACAGAGCAAATGGCCATCGATCCCAATTTGGTGGTAAGTTAACTCTTTCCTCTGAAACTTCACAAAACCTCCTGTGCAATCTTTCAGCCCACTTTGTGTAGATACTGAGTTTAAGACCATTTGAATACAGTCCATTTGGCCAGACTAAGACCATGTCTACCGGTGTAACTCTGAGTGTACATTTGAATATATTCCTTGTACCCCTTGATCAGCAGATGCCTGTCCAGTGTGATCGAGGAGATCTGATTTGTTAGACATTTTTGGGGGTGGATGGTAACTCACATAGAAGCAGTAGAAGGGCCAGTAGCAGGAAGCCCACCCCTGCGGGCCCCAAACCGGCCGAAGGCGCAGTCGTATCGCTGCACGGAGCCTTCTCCGCTCCCTCTTCCTCACAGGAGCACACCATCACATCCAGCACCTGCGGCTCCTCGCACACTTTGCCCTGTTGGTCCTGAACTTCCAACTGCACATGGTACAGGCCAGGCCACAGCTGTCCTTCGGCTCTCAGGATCACACTCCTGTCTGCGTATTTTTTTTTTTAAAGTGGAAAGATTAAAAAAAAAAATTAAAAAAAAGAAAAAACTTCAATGCCACACTTAAAGTAAAATTGAACCCTTTGTTGTAAAAGATCACAGGCTTGAGATTGGAAGGATCGTAAGCGGAGAACTCGGTCTCATCAAACCTAGTAGCACACACAGCTCAATCTCTTATGATTTCGGGCGCACTGTAAAAAAAAAAAAAATCTGCGATTCTACAGAAAATGAACAACACTCACGAAGGATCGTAATTAAACATTTTAATGCTAATAACAGACAGATAATCAAAGCCAAGAGTACTCAGAATTTTGAGAAAACCTTTTTTTAAAATCAGTTCAACAAAAGATTCATCACATTATTTAGGCAAGCATGTTTTTTTTTTCCACAAAGTTTCGCAACAGTACAGGAGGTTTAATCATCCGTGTAACCTCAGCAAACACAACTGCATTTCCTTTTCGGGACTTACAGAGTCATGTCTCTATAAAACAAACACAGAGCTCAGTTAGCCGGATAACTACCCTGAGTAAAACCTTGATCCCAAAAACAAAATGACTCGGCCAGACAGGCACAAAAACTAAAAACCCTCACTTATTTCTCTCGAATCACCTTGATTTGGTAATTAGCACAGTTCTTCAGGCAGGAGGTAGGTCTAATTATTGAATTAGCTTTGGTCACAGTAAGAAGACTAAACCTGGGAGGACCTCTGCTTTCTGACACCCAAACTGCGTAGGAACTGAGTAAAATGAGGTTCAGATAAAGGCGCTTTCACATACGTTGTTAGGTCTACGACTGAAACATGGGGTGATTCGTGAGACACCTGTGAGTATGTCCAACGAAATTCTTTGTACAACAGAAAAAGCTGTCCTAGACCCTCAGTGTAGAATTTTGAACATTTTCAATTTTTTTTTCGACATGGCTGGCGATTCTCTATGTCAGGCCCATTTCGAAGGTCTGTCATGCAGTGGCGTACCAGGTTGTTCGACTGCATTACGCTAGACATACAAATTTCAGGGCCTCATTGTCTTTGGAACCTCATTAGATAGTCCTATGTTAAACCGGCGATAGCCCTTCAAATTTTCCACCGTTGTACATCCTTTCTATAACTGTCATCGAGTTAATCGAACGATTATAATTCTATCCTATTTCAGTCCCACAGCTAACGTAATCTTGAAATTTAAAATAATAATAATAATAATAATATTAATAATCTTGAAATTTTTAATAACATATTTTCTTACGACGGTAGTAAAACACAGATTGCTATATGACCACTACTACGCAACCTTCAAATCCCCCCTTCCCAAAAATAAATCAGTCGTTTCTGTTGTGGACCTGCTAAAATCGTACAGCATTAAAAAAATCATATGGCGCATGCGAAAGCCCTTTTAGTGCGTGCATGAGGGGAAGGACGGATCATTACTGTCATTAGGTTCAACAATCCACTCCTGCTTTGTGCCCTCAGGTACGACCCGGAAGTGGAAGGGGGCACCATTGGGGTCAGCATCGCCGTCCACAGCAGAGACGAGCAGGGGTGTATCATAGCTGCAGGCGGTGTGAGTGGTACTGGTGAGCACAGGGCAGTGATCATTGAAGTCCTCTACCGCCATGAATATTGTGCCGGTCGCGGTTTTTGCTGGCAGGTCTAATTTAGAGAGGGGAAAACTACATAAATTCCTTTCAGGGTTTATTATCCAAGTGACTTGTCTTGAGGCAAGTCATTTGTAATATAATATTGCATTTTGTATTCTACTTCGCCTTCTGAATGGGTACATCCCTTCAACTATTAGTTTTCATTCTGAGATGACAAAGTGAATGTACAGTACTGTGAAAAAGCACTTCCACCCTTCCCAATTTCTTTTTTTTAAATATATTATTTTATATATATAAATGTATTCAGCGCCCTCCATAATTATTGGCACCCCTGGTTAAGATGTGTTCTTCATCTTCTAATAAATTCAGTTTTTTCACAATAATATTGGACCACAATGAAAATAAAGAGGAAAATCCAACCTTTAATTCAAGTGCGTTTATTCAGTGGGAAAAATATCCCACATTAAGAAATAATTCTTTTACATCATATCATGTGTGCGTGATGAGCAACCCTGATGTCATTCTTTGTACAACCCCCTTTTGCCAACAAAACAGCACCTAATCTTCTCATATGATGTTTCAAAAGATGGGAGAATACAGAAAGAGGGATCTTTGAACATTCCTCTTTGCACAATCTCTCTAAATCATCCAGCGACCTGGGTCCTCTCCTCTGCACTCTCCTCTTCAGCTCACTCCACAGGTTTTCAGTGGGGTTGAGGTCTGGGGACTGAGATGGCCATGGGAGAAGCTTGATTCTGTCTGGTGAACCATTTCTGTGCAGATTTGGCCACATGTTTAGGGTCATTATCTTGCTGAAAGACCCAGTGACAACCCATCTTCAGCTTTCGGGCAGAGGCCAGCAGATTTTGATTTAAAATGTCCTGGTATTTCAAAGCGTTCATGATGCCATGCACCCTAACAAGGTTCCCAGGGCCTCTGGAAGAGAAATAGGCCCACAGCATCACCGATCCCTCCCATACTTCACAGTGGGCATGAGGTACTTTTCTGCATACTCATCTTTTGTGTTCTGCCAGACCCACTTAGAGCGTTTGTTGCCAAAAAGCTCTATGTTGGTCTCATCTGACCAAAGCACACGGCCCCAGTTGAAGTCCCAGTACTGCTTAGCGAATTCCAGACGTTTGCATTTATGATTGTGAGTGAGAAAAGATTTTTACCGTGTATGCCTCCAAAACAGCTTGTTGGCATATAGATAGCACCTGATGGTTGTTTTGGAGACTTTGTGCCCCCAAGATGCTACCATTTGTTGCAATTCTTTAACAGTGAGCTTTGGAGAAGTTTTTATTTCTCTTACCAGCCTCCTCACTGTGCGTGGTGGCAAAATAACCTTGTGTCCTCGTCCAGGCTTGTTTACCCCGTTCCAGTTGTTTAAAAATTCTTAATGATTCCTCTGACAGTAGATATGGGCAGGTGCAGGCAAGTGGCTATTTTCTTGTAGCTACTGCCTTTGTCTTTCCCATGTTGAAGAGTGGATAAGAGAAATGAGCTCTGTGTCACATCATATTTATACCCCAGGGAAACAGGAAGTGATGGTTTGATAATTAAATGTTCCTAGACACTCTGACCAACTTTGTAAACTACTGTAGAAATGACAGAAATACTTCAATTACATTTATTTCCTAGGAATTGTTAGGAGTGCCAATAATTGTGGAACAGGTGATTTTATGAAAAATAATTATTTCTTCATCAGGGATTTTTTTTCCCCTTAAAATTCATGTGAGTTGAAGGTTACATTTTTCTACAATTTTCAGTGTGAGAGTATGCTTCACAGATTGCGGTCAGTAAATGGACTTTATATATGACTTTCTAAATGTCTCGATACAAACCTTTGTTCAATCTGTGAGCATTTTGGTGATATAAGTCACTGTCAAATTTGACCCTCAAAGGTCGCTGACAGTCAAGTTGAGTGTCACCAAATGAAAGCTTATATGTGACTTCCTAGAAGTCAGTATCACAAACCTAGGCTCCATATGTGACCATTTTAGTGATACAAATCATTGTGTTTTCATTAGGTCACATTTGACCTTTGAAGGTCAATACGAAGGTCACCAAATGAAAGTTCATACATGACTTCCTATAGGTCTCTAATACAAACCTAGACACTACCAGTGACCGTTTTGGCAATACAAGTCATTGTAATTGTATTATGTCAAGTTTGACCTTCAAATGTGAACAACAGTCAAGTTAAATGTCACCAAATGAAAGTTCATATGTGACCTCCTATGTCAGTTATGCAAACGTAGGCTCCATCTGTGACCCTTTCAGTAGCAGAAGTCATTCATTTTCTCTTGGTCAAGTGATACAAATCATTGTGTTTTCACTAAGTCACATTTGACCTTCGAAGGTCAACATGAAGGTCACCAAATGAAAGTTCATACATGACTTCCTATATGTCTGCAATACACACCTACATTCAATCTGTAACAAAAAAATGTTTTAACAATAAAAAATGTTGAGAACGCCGGATGCCACATCACAACAATATCTTATCAGCCCTAAAAAGCAACACATCATACCACGATCAAATTAAATTCAAGAACAGATGATAAACAAAGTCATTGACAATTTTCAGTCTAAGGCTTTAGGACTCCAGCGAACCAAGGTGAGAGCCGTTATCCAGAAATGGAGAAAACAGAAGTGAATCTTCCCAGGAGTGGCCGGCCAACCAAAATTACTCCAAGAGCACAACAATGACCCCTTCGGGGAGGCCACAAAAGAACCCAGAACAACATCTCAAGAACTGCAGGCCTCACTTGCCTCAGGTTAAGCCAGTGTTCATGATTGAACAATAAGAAAGAGACTCGGCAAAAATAGCATCCATGGGAGAGTTCCAAGGTGAAAACCACTGCCTGACCAAAAAGAACACAAAGGCTCATCTCACATTTGCCAAAGAACATCTTGATGATCCCCAAGACTGAGGGTAAAATATTCTGAGGACGGACGAGACAAAAGTTGAACTTTTTGGAAGGTGTGCATCCCATTTCATGTGGCATAAGACTTGCACAGCATTTCATAAAAATAACATCATACCAACACTCAAACATGGTCGTGGTAGTGTGATGTCTGGGGCTGCTTTGCTGCTTCAGGACCTGGAAAACTTGCTGTAATAGATGAAACCATAAATTCTGCTCTCTACCAGAAAATGCTGAAGGAGAATGTCCGACCATCAGTTCCTGACCTGAACTCAAGCACTCTTTGGTTATGCAGCAGGACAATGATCCGAAACACACCAGAAAGTCCACCTCTGAACGGCTTAGCAAGCAAGATGAAGATTTTGGAGTGGCCTAAGCTAAGTCCAGACTTAAATCCGATTGTGATGCTGTGGCATGACCTTAAACATGCCGTCAATGCTCAAAACTCCTCTGATGTGGCTGAATTAAAACAATTCTGCAAAGAAGAGCAGGCCAAAACCACAGGGATGTGAAAGACTCATTGCCAGTTATCGCAAATGCTTGATTGCAGTTGTTGTCGCTGAGGGTGGCACAACCAGTTATTAGTTTCAGGGGCAATTACTTTTTCACATAAGGCCAGGTAGGTTTGGATAGCTTTTTCCCTCAGTAAATAGAATCATCATTTCAAAACGGCATTTTGTATTTACTCGGGTTATCTTTGTCGAATATTTAAATTTTTTTGATGATCTGAAACATTTAAGTGTGACAATGATGCAAAAAATAAGAAATCAGAAAGGGGGCGAAGACTTTTTCACAGCATGGTAATTACATTGTTCCGAGGAACATACCACGTGTAATGCAAATTATCTTTGCGATGTAAGTTCCATTAACCAAGTACTTGGATTCCCGATCCGGTATTTGGTTCAGTTTAATATCTCCAGTCTGTTCATCAATTATCAACCAGTTGGCTGGGTCATGCGCTTTAGCATACCTGAGAGAAAAAAAGACCATTTGATAATGAGGAAAACATTGCGTGAGCCAAACTGTTTATGAAAACTGCTTGAAGTGAGATTAAGAGCTCTTCACATCAGTTACATCCGTTTGATTCTACAAAGAACCCACTTTCGTTCATTGCGGTCTTCATATTAAATAGTTTGATCTGGGAGTGTTCTCACTTTTCATACCAATGGTGGTGGGCTTTATTAAGAACTAAACAGGGTTTCACCTTGGAGGTGAGCTTTAGAGCGCTTTTTCTGAGACTGCCATTCAGAACTTGGTGCAGATTATTCAATTTTTTCTCTCAAATATTTGAAGACCACAATGGAAAAATGATCAGAGTCACATTTTCGCGTTGTGGAGAAAAGATCAATTAAAACATTAAAAACGATCTCAGAAACAAAGCACTGAAAAAATATGCAAAAAATATCAAAATTTATAATAATATATAATATTATTCAGTGGCAGTCTGTCGGCAGTAACAAAGGCCTTCAGAATCCTCGCCCTTCAATGCTTAATAATCCTAACCTCTCGCAGTTTAATTTTCCTGATCAGCAACAGTTGCCGAGAGTAATAGGTAGGACCGGCGACAGTCTACTTTATTTTTGATAATTTTGTGGTGCAATGTATAACAATACTATGAGGCGTTCTCTACCGTACAAAAATGACAACGTAAAATATGATTATGTCTTTATAATTTCTGCACTCTTGTAGCTCATGAAACAGTGCAAATTTGCTTAGTTTGCGAGGCTCATTAAGCAATTAGCCACAAGAATCTGTTCTATATTCTGAACGTGGCGTTCTTAGGCACGCTGCACAGCTGGAGTGATGGCGAAAATAAATGCTGCTAAGTCAGCGGAAGTTGTGGATTTTTTGCATTTATGTTGCCGCCGTCCTAACAATGTCATATCAATTATGTAAATGTAGGCAAAAGGCATTCTGTTATTTGATTATCATTTCTTATTTTAGGCCATGGATTGTTCTTGGTGGTTCAGTCGAAAAATTGTTTGATTGTTAATAAGGCGAACTTGAACGAGAATGGCTTTAGCACAATCAAGTGGTAAAGGGTGAGGTTACTGAAGGCCTTCTGCAGATCTGACGGCATGCCGCTGATATTATTATACTGTATATAATATATAAAATACAAAAAAATGCTACATTTGGACTGATCATTTTTCCTTTGTGGTCTTCCTTTATATTCATAGCACACTCCTACGCTCCCCTTTCATATGAATACACAGGCGACCCCTTTTACCCTTAGAGTATATTATCGCTATGGATAAGTAATTTCTGTCAAATTAATATAATGTCACTGAATGTACTGCCTACTTCATGAATCTTTGACATGTAAAATGACCATCTGGCAGAGGGTGTCACCAGATACCTTGATGGCCTAAAATGTTAGGAGACGCAGCAGAGCACGCACCGGACGTTTTCAGCCACCGTTAAGGTGTCTCCATCGATGGCTGCATAGTTGCCGATGATGGTGTGGGTGGAGACCACCTTGCTGTTCTCAGAGATGGAAATGGCCTTTTCCACTGGGCTGAACCTGGGGCCTTCAGGCTGATTCTTCACTTTTATCTTGATGGGATAGGAAGTGCCCCCAGAAGCCCCAGTCACGCTGTGATGGTACTCCGCCTTGTTGCGCATGGCAACCCTGATGTTGAGTTCCTTCAGCTCCTCATAGTCTAGGGCCTTCGGATAAATGAAAAAATATATATATATACAGGTTTGATAACATTCAATTTTACTCTCTTGGCTCATACTACTCACACTATTTTAACTGGCGGTACCTCTGTCTGTATGTCTGGGGGTGCAAAAAAAATGTTTCATTTGTTGCAGATTTCTAAGCCCGCTGACTTCTAACCAAGCAATATTATGGAAATTCCTCCTGTTCCAGCTTCTACTTACCCTTGTATTCAATAAGTATTTCCCTTACCACCAGGTCCATACACTCAGACAAATTAATCAATAATCTGATGCCAAATATTGTAAAATGTATAGCATGAGATGGCCTATAAAGATGGTGCAGTTCATCGGTAACAGTGCAAGCATCTGTTTCATGACCATGTACATTGCTTATACTGAGTATCTGATAAGATAGTGAATGATGGAGGTACTGTTGTTTGTCTGTGAATGCAGAGGCATGCCAGAGGAAGCTACTCCTCTGTCTGCTGGTTTTGGGGAACATTGGCTGCAGGAGGACACCTCCGCTAATTATGTGGTTTTAAAAGTGCAACACTGTGACCAGCGCAGTTCAGGCAAAATTCCAGCAACACAGGATTTAAATTTGATCAGCTGCATGTGAATTGCTATGTTGCACAAGGCCCTCTCTGTCCCCGTTAATGCAAGGTCATCACTGAAAATCAGAGCCAATTTCAGTGTTGTCTGCTGTTGTTATTCACTCCTAACGCATCCCACAGACAGAGAGAGATATCTGAAAACAAGGAAGTTCTTTTACTGCCCACTTTAGGGGATTTTCACATTGGTGATTTGGAGACAGCTGCCAAGACAACACAGATGGGAACGTAAGGTAATATCTATAAACAACGGGCAAGTTTCAGACCGTCAATTCTCCTGTTGAGTAACATATGAAATCAAAGTGAAGGGTGTGCGTGCATGCATGCCTGTGAAAGTATGCACATAGTGGTGTGCGTATATATATTGCATATTGTACATGTATATAGATATATAGGTCCTACATTTCAATTAAGTAAGTGCACCATATTTCAGTTAAACTAAATTCAATAATTAGCAGTAAAACATTCTAAAATTCATAATTAAGGCACAAACAATTTCTATAAACATTTTTTGCCTTATTTCTGCATGTTGTTGCAAAGTTCTGCATGCCTTGTCCTGAAAAACTACATTTCCCAGTATTGTCATACCTTGATTAGAGTTACAATGCCCTCGTTGGTTTCTTCATCTGTAGTGATTCTGAAGTAGCCAGCTTCATTTCCAGAGACGAATGAGAAAACTGTCCGCCAGTTGTCCGTGTGTATTAAGTCGAGGTCCACAGCTTTGATTCGCATCACCTCTACATTCACTGTGTTCTCCTCTACGCTTGCCTCATACTGTATGAAAGACAAAGAAATTATTTGGCCCAAATACTTTGGGACAACCTTGAGAATTTAGCAATTAGTACATAGTACATGGCCCAACCCCAAATCAGAAAAAGATGGTGCTATTTGTTAAGTTGAAGTTAAAACTGAAAGCAGTGATCTGTAAATTATTTGTGACCTGTATTATGTTGATCACAGCACAACGGCACATTATTTAATGTTTCATCACATTAAGTTACTGATTTTTCTAAATAAACACACTTCAGTTTTGGTTCTTGCTACATATTTCAAAAAAGTAGGAACAGTGAAGTATTTATGACTTTGAAATGTTCCCACTACTTTTCTCAACACTTTTATGAAGTATATAACTTATACTTATATAAGTATATACTTATATACTTATAACTTATATAACTTCCTCCCATTCTTCCTCCAAACAAGCCTTACAGTGTGTAACGGTATGGGGTCTTCATTGTCGCATTTTTTTGTTTTGTTTTAAAATACTACACATGTTCTCTATTATGGACTGGTTGGACAACAGTCAGGCCAGTCCAGCACCTGCACTCTCTTCTTCCGCAGCCGTCCTTTTGCAATGCGTGTGGAATGTGGTTTTGCATTGTCTTATGAAATAAGCATAGGCATCTCAGGAAATAATGCAATCTTCAAGGCAACGTATGCCGCTCCAAAATCTCAGTGTACATTTCAGCATTAATGGTGCCCGTTCAGAAGTGCATATTACCTTAGCAAAGTGATCTGACGCTGCCCATACCATGATAAAGCATGTCTTTAGGACATGTTGCTGATAAGTGTCTGTTCTCTTTTTCTTCTTTGGTCCAAAGCACACAGTGTCCATTTCTTCTGAAAAAAGACCAGTATTTTGATTTGTCTGACCACAGTATCCATTTCCACAGCATGGTGGTCCACTGCTGATGCCTCTGAACCCAGAGAATTCAACACTGCTTCTGGACTCTATAAACTTTTAAAGCCACATTTTTGTACCGTAAAGTTTTAGCTGGAATTTGTGGATGTAGCTATGCATTGTAGAACTTGACAAAGTAATTCTGAGCCCATTCAGTTATATCATTCATGGCGCTTGATGATGGCGCTTGATGCAATGCCTTCTACGTGATTGAAGATCTGAGGTATTCACTTTAGGCCAGAGCCCTAGCCCGTTACACACAGAAATTCCTCCAGATTCCTTGAACCTTTTAATTTTGTTTTGCGCCATATTGGGTGAAATTTCCAAATCTCTTCCTGTTTGGCTTCGAGGAGCATTGTTTTTAAACATCTCAAAGATTTTTTCAGGCGAATATGAGGGACCCTCCGCCCATCTTTGCTCCTTAAGGATTCAGACTTTCCCGAGTGCAGCTTGTGAACCAAATCTGAAGTACAAACATCTGTAGGCATCAGCTTTCCCAAATCGCATCGTTATTAAAAGTTTTTACCTCATTACTCGCCCCAAATTGCCCCACTCCCTGCTTTTTTGGAATGCATCGCTGATGTGACTAGCAGCAATGCATGTGCATTTAAAACTAAAATGAGGTTGATGTTGACCAGACAAAACATTAAAATCCTGGTCTTCATGCAGTCAACGATGAAATACTAGTCATAGGAAATTTAGAAATGTCTGCTATTTTTATGCGCACTTTCCATATTGTCCCTAATTTTTTTCTGAGATGGTGTTGTATTTTATGGGAATGTTTACTGAGATTGAAAGTAAGTAAGTTTCCAAAGAAGAATCTTCATTGACAATCTAACTGATTTTGGGACTTAATCTGTGTATGAAACCTGCAATAAAAATGTTTTATGAAGTGCCATGTGTTTTTGATGCCGAGAATGTGGTTAATTTACATAAGATTTCTCCAGAGTGGGAACATTGTCGTTGACATCCAGGACGTTGATCACAACAGTTCCAGTGCCAGTTCTGCCTCCCTTTTCCCCGTTCATGTCAGTGGCAATAACTTTCAAAGAATAGGAACTTTGCATCTGCAAAGCAAACAAATACAATCTATAAAGAAACACTAATGCAAATAAGCAAATAAGTTAACAGACAAGAAGAAAACATATAGGTATTTTAAAGTGTAGCCAACCCAAGCTGTAATTTGTTTCATCCAGTGGTCTAGACCAGCAATTCCCAACCTCAGGACTGGAGACCCACTAGAACCACTGGTGTTTGTTGAAACCACAGTTGTCAACAAAAATGAGTAGCTAATTTTTCTTAATTGTGATACTGATGGTTGTAGGGAATAAGTTCCCTTTTCAGCCACATTGAATCAACAAATAGTCATGCTGGCCCTGAAGAGCACCACATTTAATTTGAACTATATTGCTAATAACATTTTATTGCATAAAATACCCTTACAAAAAAGAATCCTTTAAGTTCCTTTTATTAAGTAAACTTTAGTGAACTTCAAGTATATTGCCAAGTATACTTTTTGTAAAAAAACTTACCGAAATCAATGTAGTAGTAAGTGCACTACTTCAATACTGCCCCACCAAGGCAAAAGGAAGTAAATAGATTTTTTGTCGAATTCGATCCGAAATCAGAGTTTCTGTTGGCCCTCTGCCTTTTAGGTTTGGCATTTTAGTTCTTTTGTTACTTTGTGCTTCTGTTTAGTTGTTGTTTTAGGTTTTAATTTGTTACTTTTTGTAATGGTGGTTGTTTCTGAATATTTCCTAGGTATTTTTACTCACTGGATTGTATTTCAGTGCCCGTGAATCTGTCCTGTGTTTCTTAGTTCCCCGCATTGCATTAGTTCTACAGGCATTGTCCTGTTCCTGTTCCACTCTCTAACCTTCTGTTTCTATGTCATCATCCCCAAGTGTCTCCTGATATATAAGTTAGTTCATGATAATATACTTTGATTGTACAACCCTTGTGTGAATCACTTTCGTGTCTCCTCCCAACCAGCAGCTAGTGTGTATTTTAGATATATTGTGTCCAGGATTCTGAAGCTATTAATTAAATCTGTCTGTTCCTCCGCCCAGTTTATGAGGAACAAACTCCTAAGCCTTCTGCGGTCATTGGGATTGGGGCAACGTTTCTGTTAAACTCCGGGGTCCTGCCATCTGACAGTTCAGCTCTGGCAAAGGTTGCAGTCCACCTAACAACTGTCCCAGACAGTCACTGGCCGGGCGCGGATATGACCTAGCCCTCAAGCGTGCACCACCTCAGCTGAACTGTGTCATTCTGCTCTGGGCTCCACTCATCGGTCAATACCGTCTTACTCCCAACAATTGTGCTCTGACTCCGCATGTGGTTCCTGGTCTGGATAATGACAGTGCAATCCAGCCAAAGGAAGGGAACAAGCTGAGATGCCTAGGCTGGTTGACACCCTGAGGAACCAGGGTCAGCGGATTGGTCAACGGTACATAGGACCCCACCAGCTTCCCCAATCCACTGGTGCTTACTCTTCGCCTCTCCAATGAACTCTCGGCTATTAAGGATATTTCATGGAACTCAGGCCGCCTCCGCTCAACTAGCCAGCTCTGTTTAACACCAGACCCTCTCTCAAGCACCTGCCCATTGGAAGCCTAAGGGAGCTTGTCAATATACTGCGTTCATTTTCTGATGCGTTCATTTCCCGATGCATTCATTCTCCGATGCCTGCCCAAGGCCTGATGCGTTCATCTAAAACTGAACGCCATTCCTATGAAACTGAACTCTGTTCATCATAAAATGATCGCAATTCAAGATTTTCTGTTCGTAGTCATCTGTTCGGAGTTTTTTATTTCAGATTTTGTCAATGTGACAGTTAAAGCAGTTAGCGCCATCTCCCCGTTTTCCGTCATTTGAGCTCTTTTCATCTGCACTGCAGGAAGCGCGACTGATGGTTGCTTGATGCCTTTGAGCAAACAACGTCAAATTTTAGCTGTTGGACAGATTAGATTCGCATTATCAAAGGGATTAGAGAGAATTAGTATTACTTTACAGATGCACAGAGTATTACTCAATAACGATGTTAGTGGCTCACTACTGGATTAATTTTAAGAGTGGTGACAAATATTTCACTATATTATTTTCTTTTGGTTAACGATATGTCAAAATATTATCTACGCCGAACAACAATCATGGAAATTTTATGAATGATTGTAAACTCGCTCATCTAACATTTGCTGCTTTTTTCAGTGACTGTGCACTGACGGGAATAATTAATTTCACTCATCATAAGCATAAAGGCAAAAAGCCACAAGAATTCAGATCAGACCGTTCTTATTCGTGTTGCGGAGGCCACAGATCAGATTTGTATCTGGTCTAGGACCACAAATGAATGTAGTTCAACTCTGATTTGAAGATCGAATATAAGATCAAATTTCTGTGTCCATACAGCTCTGATCAGATCAGATCTCTGTCACATTAAGGTAAAATATTGGATTTGAGTCACTGAAGCCTGGTGATGTCAATGTGGTGCTAGATTTCTCTGAAAAAACACTGGCACTCAACAACCTAAATTGGAGCTTACTGATTTTCTCAGAATCTAATTTGCCTTTCTTAAAAATGTTATTTGCCAAAATTTTTTCAGATTTTTTTAAAGGCAGCACAGTATTTCCAAGGGTATTTGATTCTTCATGACAAGCATCAAAATTTTTGCCGAAATGCAGCACGAGAGAGTGTATAAAAGCTCTTCATATGTAAAGCACCAAATTAAGATAAATTAACCCCTTGTTAAAATCCTGCAACTGCGGTTGGAACAAAAAACAGAATTCACAGTGGGTCCCCACAAACAACATTGAGACCCACAGCTCCAGGTCACAATTTGTTTACACATCCATTAAAAAAAAAAAAAAAAACACCAAAAACCCACCTCTCGGTCAAGGGTGCTTAGTTGGACGTAAACAGCTCCTGTTTCCTTGACGACATAGAACATGGGAGTGTCTCCTGGAATCTGCTCCAGGATACTGTAGGTTACCTGACCGTTAGGAGTCAGTGGATCATCGGCGTCCGTCGCCGTAATAACCATCACTAAGGTGCCTGCCGTTTCAACAGGGAGACAAACAGAGTGGTCATCAGTGCAGCGGCTGCAGTAGCTCAACACTGTCACTTGTCATTTTTTAAAGTGAAAGTATGAGGCGTCAGTTGAGGTGAGATGAGATAAAAAATGACAAGACATTTCAAAGGTATAGGGGTGAGTCAAATGAATATCTGCTTTGAAATTAAATTAAGAAATTTAGATTTGGCAGGTTCAGTAACCTTTGCGTGGACCGCAACAAAATGTTTCCACTTTTTCACATTATATTATTATATATATATGATCTTTCTTCAAATATACAATAGTTTATGTTGGATAGTTTGGACTTTGGACATTAAGTCAACTTATCCTATTGCTTTTGATATAGCTGGATCTGCCCGCACAGATCAGAGAGAGATCTCAGCCATGTCTGGCTATGTGCAGTTGGATACTTTTTCCTTTAGAATAAAGCAGTAATACACACTGGCTAATGGCATCAGCTGAATTACCCTAAAACAATTCATGTAATATACAAGGATAATTCTGCATACCTACAATGCTGTACAAAAATCTTAGGCACACTTAAAGCAATTTTGTTGGGCGAGTATGCTTGCGGATATAATAAAATTAAAAGTATTAAGCGACTGAGAAATGTACGACGCAGATCTCTAAAATGATAAATACTAAATCAAATCAGTATTTTGTGTTACTACCCTTTTCCAAAAAAATGAGGGACACTGTCCTGTTGTGCCACACTTTAACAAAATGATTGGCTCTTTCTACACAAACTTTCCACCTCCCTTATGCAGACTGACTGCCTCATTTCTGCCGATCCCCCCCCCCCCCCCCCCAAAGAACTCCAGACTACCGTGATGATGTTGACATCAGGGCTCTGTCAAGGCAATATTATCTGTATCAACTGTTTTAATGACGTACCACTATATATTTATAGCACAATTTTTTTTATTAGAATTTGGAATTTCAAATATACTTTTTATCTTCAGCAACAGCCATGATGAAAACAAAAAATAATCATTTTAAGCCAGATTCTAATTTAATAAGGTAGGGTGCCCAAGACTTTTGCACAGTGCTGTGAAAATGTACTTGCACCCTTCCTCATTTCTTTTTTTTTTTTTTTTTTGCACATTGTCACACTTCCATGTTTCAGATCAACAAACAAATTTTAATATTAGACAAAAATAACCGGAGTAAATACAAAATGCAGTTTTTAAATGATGATTTCATTTATTGAAGGGAAAAAAAGCTATCCAAACCTACCTGGCCCTATGTGAAAAAGTAATTGCCCCCTAAACCTAATAACTGGTTGTGCCACCCTCTGCGACAACAACTTCATATCAACCGTTTGGTCAGACATTCTCTTTCAGGATTTTCTGGTAGAGAGCAGAATTCATGGCTCCATCAATTATGACCAGTCCTTCAGGTCCTGAAGCAGCAATGCAGCCCCAGACCATCACACTACCACCACCATGTTTAACTTTTAGTATGATGTTCTTTTCATGAAATACTGTGTTAGTTTTACACCAGATGTAACATTATGGCCATATTAGCCCACATTGCAGGTAATAATAATAATAAATAAATAAAAATAATGACACTCCAAAATGTAAAGAATGTAATTCTTAATGCAATTTATTCATTATTTAAAATAATTAAGAACAGACAGAAATTAATATTATACCTGACTGGCTTAATTCCTCAACACCAGCAGCCTTCATGATGGAAAACTCTGGATCGTTGTCATTTTGGTCCTCCACATAGATGCGCAGGTCAATGTTTCTTTCTGCTAGTGAATTATTAGCAAACTTGGCCACGCCCTGGAGCTGGAGACAAAATTCACCCCAAGAATTATTCACAGCTTCCAGGAAAAAGAGCAGAAGTGACAATACAAAATAAATGGTAAACACAATGGGCTCTAATTTCCCGGCGCAGCCCACGCAGTGGTAATTTCGTGAGGTGCAACACCGAGCGCAGAGGAACGTGCGCCGAGATGGGTGTGGCGGCGTAGTAGAGGGAGGTGTCGCTTATTCATCAAGACGCAGTGACAATTTCGTAGAAAAGTCCTCGCTACAGTTGCGCAGAAAGCTCGCCAGCTCCAACCTGGTATACTTTCTGTACAGTGGTAATTTGGCTGACCGGCACACAGTGCGCACACGTCACCGAAACCTCACAGGCAGGTTTCCAGAATGTCAGGCACATTTCAATACAGTAAATAATTACAGCAACCACTGTTTAATGTAACTATCTGAATCAGCACATAAATTGTAGTATCTATATCGATTGTCCTCATGTCAGATCAAAGGCGGTTGGCACGCGTGATGGAAACTCGACCTGACTTAATCAATGCAACTGAATCAATGATGCAAATGAACAACTTCACATCTTTCTCAGCTAACCACGAACTGCCTCGGCATCAGGCGTATATGATGATTGCGTTCTATGCTCGGTAAAGCCGCTTGCACACTGGACACGAACCAATTTTTCGTACGACTGATTACAGTCAAAGTCAATGCAAAGAGCTATCGACTTCTCTTGGTCTTTTTATTCGTCTGTTTTCTTCCTTTAAAGACAGACAACAGTCTTTATTCGGTCTTTCTTTTGAAAATCAGTCAGATGGATCGAACAGATTCACGCTTTATTTCCACAGCAGAGATAAAATAGTGCTTGCAATCAGAGAGCAAATAAATTTCATGACCATTGACAGTGTGAATAAATTATCGCATGCACGATCAAGACTGTCCGACGCGAAATGCAAAATACTCCTAAGTCCGGCACCCAGCAAAAAATAAAAGTATTGATATGAGAACTGATTTATAACGGAATAAAGAATAAAAATACATATACATCACCAACCAACAGAACATTTAAAAAAGATGACCCGCAAATAAATTAATCGCAGTGTTCGTTGGATGTTCTGTTGTTTAAATGTTTCTTTTTATTCTTCATTTCGCTATCAATCTGTTCTAATCGTCCTCTTTTTTTTTTTTTTTACTGCAGTTAAATAAGGTTAAATAAGAGGCACTGTACATTGTCTCACGCCAGTGTCGACTCACTTTATTGAGCAGAGCTTAAACAGAAACATTGATTGAAATTCTCGGTACTCATCTTGAAGAACTGAGCCCTCTTATCAAAACATTCACGTTTAATATCTAAAAGAGTCAGTAGATTTGAAGTAATTAAAAACAATAATAGACTGTCGGACACAGCGATATATTAAAACCCTGTCAGACTTTCGGAAACAATACACTGCTTTCAACGCAATCTGTCGAGCGAAATATTCGTCCAGTGTGTAAGCGGCTTAATACTAGGCTCCTATTATTGTCACTTAGGTTTCATCGTTTTTAGTGGGGGAAAGGAATACAGCCTGATTGCTATGATCTCGTACTGAGTTAAGATCACATACTGAAAATAAATGTGTAACGTATCTTGCATTGTTGTCCATGCATGTTAATCCCAAAATTTTAAGCAGCAACAGGCTGTAATAATAGGAACACACTATCCATTGTTTCTCTTGCCAGTGAGCAAGATTTGACTCAACTGTGTCTCCTTCTTTGCCAACTTGCGCTGGAAGGAGGGGCAGAGGCGGTACAGAGGAGTACTTGCGCCAGGCTATGCCGGGCACGAAATTGCAACATACGCCTGGACACACCCCGTTGGCGCGGCGCACCCCCCATTCGCCGCGCCAGCGCCTGGTCTACGAAATTAGAGCCCAATGACTCATACAGTTGCACTCAAAAGTTTGTATACCCTGGCTGAATTTGTAAAAAAAGGTGACATTTTTTAAAGAAAACATGAATGGCCGGGCATTCTTTTATTTCTTATTGGGTTCATATGCAACTGTAGGTCATGTAGAAAGGTACAATCATCAAATAAAATATGGCAATAAGGGGAAAAATGAAATAAACCCTGTTCAAAAGTGTGCATACCCTTGGTCCTTAAAACTCTGTACTGCCCCCCTTAGCATCAATAACAACATGCAGTCTTTTGCAATAGTTGTCAATGAGACCCCTAATTCTCCCAGGTGGTAAAGGTGCCCATTCTTTCTTGCAAAATGCCTCCAGCTCCTGCAAATTATTTGGTCGTCTTGCATGAACTGCGCGTTTGAGCCGCTTAGGGGAGATCTCGATGATATTGAGGTCAGGAGACTGGGATGGCTGCTCCAGAACCTTAACCTTTCTCTTCAGTAACCATAGGAGGGTCAACTTGGCCTTGTGCTTTGGATCATTGTCATGCTGGAAGGTCCAAGTGTGCCCCACGCGCTGCTTTCATGCTGAAGAACGCAAATTGTCTGCCAGTATTTTCTGATAGCATGCTGCATTCATTTTGCCATCAATTTTCACGAGATTCCTGGTGCTTTTTAGCTCACACACTCCAAAAACACCAGAGAGCCATCACCAGGCTTTCCAGTGGGAACCGTGTTGACTGTTCTCCAAAAAATTCAATTATGGTTGTGACCAGTAGTTTGGTGTGGTCACACCAAATGACAGTATTCCAGAAGTTTTGAAGTGTGTCAAGGTGTTGTCTTGCATATTTTAGGTGGGCTTTTTGGTGGGTTATGCGCAATAATGGCTGCATTCTAGCAACCTGACCATGCAGCGCATTGTTGTTTAAGAACCTCGTTATTGAGCTCCTTGAAATGACTGCAACATCTTTTTCCAGAGAATCCTACATTTCTTGAGGTAGCCTGAGGATTTTTCTTTGTATCCCAAACAATTCTCAGTAATAAGGTAGCTGGACTTAAAGAGGGAAAGGATATAAAAAGATATCCAAACACTTAAAAATGCTAGTCAGTACAGTTCAGTCCATGATTTAGAGGTGGAAAATTAAGGGACATGTTGATATCGAGCTAAGGTCAGGTAGACCAAGAAAATTTCACCCAAACTGCCAGGAAAGCCCTCAGAGAGTTATTTTCCGCTCCCCATGGCTCTGAGTCTCGCCAGATCAGAACATCCCCTCGGGAGCTAAAAAACTCAATGACTAAACACAGACACCATGAATAGCCACTTAAACCTGAGTTTGTCACCTTGTGTCCATAGAACAAGAAGGGGATGTTAACTTATGATCAGGGCCTTTTGGGTGATTTCAGTTGTCATTACAATTTTAATAGGAGCCAAAAACCTATGTGATGATAAATGACTTAATATGACCACTATCCTTACATTAAAGTCTATTTTTTTTTTACACGATGAGTCATACTTTCAAAATAAAAGGCAAAATTTCACAAATTCAGCTAGGGCATGCAAACTTTTGAGCACAACTGTATTTTAAATTTAAACATTAGGTTAACAACTTACTAATATGTACAAAATGTAGTTTTTAAGGTATTGTAATGTTTTTATTACCAACCATAAGAAGCATTTCACACGAAACCAAAAAAAAAGTGTTGCGTTTTGCCTGTGTCTTGATCATGGATTTGCTTTGTTTCTAGTCATGTGTTGGGTTTGTTTATTCTAGTGGTCCTTGTCTGGTCTGCCAGCCTGACTCCACCTCTCAAAGTCCATGTTCCGTTTCATGTTTTTGTTGTCTCCTTGTCTCTGGCTACATCACCACATTCAGCAGTGGCGTTTAGTATTTCCTCACTTTCCTAACAGCTGTTCTATATTTGGGCCGGCTCTAAGCTTGAGTGATTGAATCGGTTCTTATTAATACCAATTACTAACCATTACTAACATGCATGGGAAGTTGTTTTATTAAATACAGTAGGCACTTACTTATCATTACTAAATTAGTTAGGGCACTGACTAGTTGAGTTCCCACATTTGCTATTTTCAGATCTCTTTGCTGTTCTGTTCAAAGTTTCACGGCTCCGCCTTCCCTGAATCCTGTTTTGGTACACCTGTGCTGAACAAGCTCGTTACTCTCAATGAGCTCGTCATTGCTTGATTGATTAGTCTTTGTCTAAGCCTGCGTTTCCATTGTGTTTCCCCATGTCTTGTTATCATGTGCTTGTCTGCTCATGTGCTGCCCATGTGTTCCTTGTTCCTGTGATCCCGCCCCCTGCCCATATCTGGGAGAGGCAGCAGGAAGGCTGCAGTTGGAAGTTTTTGTTGTCATGAGCCTTGTCTGCCAAGCTGTTTATCATGAGCTTTGTTTACCACATGACCAGGGGGGGTATTCCATCAAGCAGGCTAAAGGAAAATCCAGACTTAAATGGCCAAGTCAGGCTTATGATAATAAGAGTTCAGTTCCATCAAAGTGGCTGAGATTGGCTCCGAATCGGTAACCATGGAAATTATGGTTCTGGCTAAGCCTGATGCTTCCAGCTAAACTCAGATTTCTGTTCCATGAATTTGAGCCACATCTGCGTTCCATCTAGGTGGTTAATGTGAATCCCAGCCTTGTAACCATGGTGATATAAGCTGCAGGGCAATCCTGCCCTGTAGCAGGTTTAAGGTGAGGATTTGCTTCATCTGTGTTCAAGGAATGTCCAATAGACTGGAACAGACACCCAAAAGACAGTTCTGCCAGTGCATTTACACACTCACAACTGTCATGTAATGATAATAATATGTGAAACATAAATGTAATGTTAACTTTTCAAAAATAAATAAGATCTTTCCAATAGAGGCAAAATAAAACTTCCAATTGGCTAGCAAGTCATCTTAAAATTTTGGCAGCAATCAGTGGACAAACGTGGTATCACTTTCGAAAATTAATGAATTTGGTGAATATCAGTAAGCCTATCTACATTCATTTTTTCCCTTTCATGCCGGATATTTTTATTATAAAATACAACTTATTGAATGATCTCTGTGTCACATATGCATTTAGCCGGTCGACGATATTCTGCCAGGCCACCTCCCTCGCCCTGTTGGTGGCAGCAGTGTTCCCTTTCCTTGTGATAATTTCGCGATAACCCTCATAAACCCCCATCAAGAGGGTTTGCTCCCCTGAGGAGAGCGCAGAGACGGGGTGCTCTGGTAGAGTGAAAGGCGTGAATTTCGAAAGTATAGCGTTTTGTTTGATTATTAGATAGTTGTCTTTTGCTTGAAATTTTGAATTTCGAACAAATGGGGAATGATGAGGTGGAAGGAGGTAAGAAGAAAAGGAATAAAGGAAGTGGCAGTGAAACTGATGAAGGGCCGTTTGTTGTAGGGATGAAGGTGGTGGGAAACAGATGGGAAACAGTCGTGTATTCAGCGATAATCATTTTGTCGGGAAGTTCGTCAAAAATGGAACTGGGGACGTAAAGGATGGCAGCGTATGTTGAAGTGGAATTGTGATAATTGAATGTAGGACGATGAAACAAGGGAAAAGCAGTTAAAATAATTTGATTTTTTTCAAATTACATGTCTTAAAATGTATCAGCGGACAACTAAGATGGGTGTTACTGGAGGGTGTCCCTTATTCCGTTAAAATTGGTTCTTTTTTGGAAGTAGAGGGAGTTCGTGCAGCTGGGCGCATATCGAGACGGAGAGGAGCACGACAGCATGGTGGTATTGCTTCAATTCGAAAAAGTTACTGGCAGAGTATTTGCGAACTAAGTGACTTATATGGTAAGGGCTAATGAGAGGGTGCCACTGAGTTGCTTCTGGAGCCAAGAATGATGGGCAAAGACATTTAAACATTAACATTTTTGGCTTTCATTGCAATGGTCATTAATTGCGCATAAGAAATTGAATCGAAGACGGAAAGAATTAGGATGGTGGCCCATGCAGGGAGGGAATTTCTTGGAACTATGGAAGTGAAGGGAGAAATTCAAGAAATCTGAGAGTAAGACTTTGGCAAGAGCCAAATTAATTAGTTGTGGAGGCTACAGTCATGTTTCAAGGAAGTTAGGCGCGAGGGGAAAAAAAAATTGTTGAAAAAGAGAACTGTGGATTAGTTTTTTCTTTTTTTGTATATTGAGAGTCACTCTACACCTTTCGTCACCATAGTGCGTGGCGGTAATGCACCGATTGGTTTACCAATCCTGAAAAAACCAGAAAGAAGAAGAGGAGCACGCACCCACTCGTTCCTTTCCCTTGCTTTGAGTCATTTTGCGACATTTTCCGCACTCGGCTAGTGTGGGCTTTTATTTTCTCTGGGCACGTGCACGAAGTGCGGTTCTGCAGTTGAGGCTCAAATTAGCGTCAGTTGGAGTTAGTGTATTTCACTTGATGGAACGGGTCGAGGCTAGATAGGGAGTTGGTGCCAATTCAAGCCTCAAGATTACGCCTTAGTCTGGATGTTCTTAGCTACGTTGATGGAATACCCCCAGTTTACCATGTTGTTTTTATTGTTGTTTTCGTTGGAACATTGTTTCCCTCTTGATTTGTTTATTATCCTGTTGTTAATTAAACCACTTCATCACTTTCAGCCTGGCGCATGAGTCTGATGCTCAACTTCACAGTCCTAGAGCCTGCCGGACAGCCGTTTGGCACCCGGCAGAACAGAAACCGTTACAGAAAGTGCACCAGAGACTAAACTAGATTTGCGTTCATTTTACTCTCTTCTAAATTTAGCCTTAGTTCCAACTTCCAAGAATCTTTATTCGACCGTATGCAGCTAGAAATAATGAGCACTGAGTGGCCTATACTTTTATGTGTGTATATATCTGCATTACTTTCTTGAATAATCATTTGATGCATACTGCCATCCACTCAGTCCTCAACAAGTAGACAAACGTGTGATCTTTCGATCTGTGCAGTAAGAGAGATTTTTGACAATAAATAAACAAGGGCCGACCTCAGTATGTTGTGTGACCATTCAAATGCAGCATATTTGATTCACTGGGTGCAGACAAGTTCTTAGAAAATTTGGACAAGAACATGAATTAGTCAGAACTGGGATGAGCAGTCTCACACCAAATGTATGTGATTTATCAGTTCCCTTATATTTAGCGAGGTTCTGTGAGGAAAATACCTGACAGGCCAATTTATTGACAATTTATCTCAGTCACAACTGATAATATAATAATATACATGAGAAAAAAATATATTCAAGCTGCTCAAGTAGGCAGAGAATGTTGGATTAAAAGTCAAACGAAGCATTTTTTGAACTTCTCCGAATAAAATAGTTTCAAAATTATACTTACCGTGTAAGATGCCCTTTGCTCTCGGTCCAAAATTTCAGTAACGTAGACATCACCTGTCCGCGAATCCACAATAAATAACCCAATCGGGTCTTTGTCTGCACCATGTCCAGTGAGGGAGTATTTGATTGATGTCCGAATTTCTTCATCTGACCGAATCTAAAAAAAAGAAACAACAAAAACTGTTTTGTTAACATGACAGGCAATAGTGCATGACCTTTATGCAGGTTGTGCAAAAATACATTGTCCTCTGGCCTTGGCAGTTTACAACAACAAAACACAATTCAAAAATAAATGAAAAATGTTGACAATATTTTAATGCAGCGATGCCATAATGCACTGAAATACATACAGTAATTAAAAATATGGTCCATAAGTCACAGCCCTTGTGTGGATGACTACCATTTCTCCTCCCGCTTAGTAACGTGCGTGTATATCAGAAGTATGTCTCCTTTGATTGGTTTACGTCTCACAAGTCTTCCCCGCCCTGGTTGTGTCCATTTTCATTGTTATTTCCTGATGTACCTGTGACAATGTGGTATTTAAAGCCCCTGCTTTGAGCAGCAGGTTGCTGGATTGTAGTTTGCTATTTGTGTGCTGAACCAGCCAACATTTCTAGAATAAATCCTTCCTCATTTTTAAGTAAAATGTAATCTTTAATTATAATAATTTGCGCAACCCTTACTGTTTAATTTTCATCAAGTGCCCAAGCTTACTCAGGGTCCAGGATTGGGACCGTGTTCAAGTTAAAGCAATAGTTGGAAAATCCTGATCAGAAACACTTTTTGTTATACTGGGTGAAATGGTCCTTCCATCCTGAGAGTAGTCAATACATTATGTATTCAGAAAAAGGAACGAAAAGAATTAGACCTCTGTGACAGCTGCAAGACTGTAGAAACTCTGACCAATCCCTGCCTCTCGGTCCGAGTGGAAAGAACCAATCAGATGCCTTCATGTCTCGTCCTGCCCACGCCCCCCCGTCCCTCCCTCCTTACCGCGTGCACGCTCATCACGTTTCACTGCTGCCGGAAATATTCAGCACACTCCTCAGCAGAAATACCAAGTTAGCAGGAGAATAAGTTCATAAGGGTACAATGGCAGAGAAAATGCAGCCAAAAATACCACATCCAGCGTTCGCAGAAGAAGACAGCAGCACGTTTTCATGCCAATGGCTAATTGTTATTCATCGGAAAACATGTTCATCAAGAAAAATGATTGACAACAGGTCAGGAACTAGGCTTATGCCGTCGGACAGCTGGGGGTAAATACCCGAAAGGCCCCAGTCCTCCAATTCCCCAATCCTTGAATAGACCTTGAATAGACTTTCAATTGAACTTAATTTCAGATCAATCGGTCAAATGGTTCTGAAGATATGGCCAAACTGGTAATTTTCCATCACAAAGCGCCACCTGGTGGCAAAATATTGAACCATACAGGTATGATATCATCATGTGACACGTTGTGAGGTCATGACCTTGCAGTTGCACATAGTTTCATGTCAGTTGGACAAATAGTTCCAAAGATATGGCAAAAATGGTGAATTTTATGTGACAAAGCTCCACCTTGTGTCAAAATTTTGAACCAAACAGGTATATTGTCATCGTGGGATAAATCCTCAGGTCATGACCTTACATTTGCACTTGATTTGAGGTCAATTGGACAAATATTTCCAGAGATATGATAAAAACAGTGATTATTTCAGTTTTTGGCCCATGGTGGCCAATCTAGAAATCGTGAATTGTCCAAAATCGAATCAGTTCTTACTCTTTATGATACTTACTTATATGCAAAACATGAAATTCCTAATTGAAATATTACTGAAGTTATCGCGTTTACATGTAGGACGGTGGCGGCGGTCGGGCGAAAAAACATAATATCCCCGGAACGCCATTTGGCTGTTGGGGATATAATTATTAGCACTCATTTTAACTTAACAAGGAGAACTGGTGACACCTCACTGTCCTTAGTATTTTTGGAGTTTAGTCATTTGACATAGCCGCGGCGGCTTTTATTTCGCCGTGGCGATACGCCAGTGGGAAATATACTCTGTTCGTTTATTACAAAAATACATCCAAATCCCTCAGCTGAAGTTGAGTAGGTATGATTTTGCGACAGCAATGACGCTATTAACAGTTGTGACAAAACGAGTGGGTAGTGTCCGAAAGCGTTTGTTCCCTCTGCCTATGAGCGCACTATATAGTCACCTACATAGCGAGTCCCTTTATAGTAAGTAGAGAATAGTGAATGAGTGAGTGATTTCGTACACAGCCCTGGATTTCCAGCAGCAAGGCCCAGACTGAGCAAGCTGAGGCAGCGGCCAGTGCGAGAGCAAAGGACAAGAATGAGAAAAAGAAGACAAGGTTGGTAACTGTTGAATTCATATGGGTCTGAACAACTGGGGGGAGACAACGGGCAGTGGGTGTGAGTTAAAGCTGAAGTTGGTACCATTTTTTGGTCGTATTTACTGAACCTGTCACTGTGCTTAGACATGCAAAACTCTACCACTCCTGGCTCAACTAACCAATCAGATCATTAGCACGCGCCTTCGGATGTTCACAAAAAATTGAGGGAGGGACTGGTTTGGATCTCAGCACAAATAGGGGATTGGTTCCAATCCTGGGGACAGTAAAAATAGTTTGTGAGCTTGTTCCTATTAACTAAACAAGGAGGTACTTTCGTGAACCACTGTCATTAAAGATTACATTTTACTTTCAAAAGACAAAGAGTTTCACTTGAGCATATTGACTGGCTTATAAATAAGTCAGGCAGACAAAAGGTGGGACAACGATGAAACAAGACACAGCCGGTGACAAGGGAGCATGGAAGACACAAACCAATCTAGGAGACACACAAGCAGCTGAATAGGAAGCAACACAGAAGGCGTTCACTTGAGAGTCGTGACCAATGCATGCACATGTTTATTTATTGAAGCAAAGTGTTGACTGGACCAGATACTTGAACTTGAGCCAAACACTGAGCCAAATGAAGGGTGTGTTCATGAGACTGCTGAGGATTACGATAAAAATGTCCATCTTTTTGCACAATTACATTGATTGACATGTTCACAAAAACAGTTTAAACTGGTACGCTGGGCTTAGCTGCTGCTGCTTATCAAGGCTTAATCCTAGGATTTCTTGAAAACTGTTTGATTAGCAAACTCATTGGACGTGTTCTCAAAACTAGAAATTAATGGCTACTAAGTATTGGCCACTGATACCATGCTATGTCTCTAACAAGAAGTTGAAATAAGCAAATACAAGTCATTGTTTCAGTGATTTCCCAAATTTTCCAGTTTGGAATAAAATTGCAGCCTGTTCTGGTGCCATCTTCCACACACAGGCCAACTTCAGTGAAGCATTATGCTTAAGAAGAAACATTGAACATTGCACGGTCCTTCTAGAATGAATGGGAATGACAGGACAAGATTTGTTGGTTTATTCTATACTTTAGACATTTCCCTTTGAGATAAAACTGTTACTTTACATGCGTACTTGTTTCACCATTTCGCAGAAACAGCTGTTTTTATATTCGGTTGTTTCCATATTTCAGCTTGCAAAATAGCAGTTGCATCTTGCATGAAGGGTGTTGCTTCAGGCACAGGTGTTTCCAATTGTATGGATTGTTTGCACAAAAAAGCAGTACAAAAAAGCAAAAAAGTGCACAGCCTTATGAAGAACAGAGCAAAGTATAGCTGAAGAAACAACTGGTCTATGATATGAGAGCAGAATTGCCCAAAGATAGCACAACGGGATAGATATTAAATAAAGCAACTAAGAAGCCATTAAAAAAAAAAATATATTGAAGCACTTTGGGCGAGTCAATCAAAGTAAGAAACTACAGTTCAAGACAAACAAATCCCATGAGCTATGTCGATAAACAATGATCTGTGACATCAGCAATGGTCTTCAGAGGGCATGGGCGAAAATATCTCGAGCCACTGTATACAGATAACTTTCAGGGCACAATTATTCAGGCTACACAGCAACATGTAAACATATCATCAACAGTATGGATAGAACGGCCAGAGCTCATTTGTACAATGCTTCTCAGAACTACTTGTAAGAATTGCCACAAACATCGACTTGGAGTTTAAATATTGCCACCAAAGATAAGTAAGATCTAATGCTATGCGCAACGAAGCTAAGACCATGCTTCAGAAATCAGTAAGTCCCAATCATAGGTGCCGATCTCAGTTAAATTTTGAGCACACTGAGGCTGTGTAAAAACGAGCCACAATGATGTCACCTTGACAGGCCTCTTTTAGCTATGGAAACAACCAATAGCAAGCCCTCTTAGAACAGCTTAGTGCAAAATACTCGGACTATTGGCAATGTACTTATGCCTGCATGCAATTCATATCAAAAAGGAAGATATGTTTTAAAATATGATTTTCAACAAAAAAAAAAAATGACCCCACAAAACATGGTTTCCCCCTTCCTGATTTTTAACAGAAACAAAAGCCATAAGGTTGTACCAGTAATCAGTTTACATTAAATGGTTGAAACATTTACAAAAAGAATTGCTGCCGTCTCACGGCAACAAATATTTTGACCCACGTTCAAGTGCAGTGTACACATTTTCAAATGACTGTTCGTTACATTTATCATTTCTACTAAAAAGCCGCTGCATACAACTTATCTGCCTGGACAATATAATAATGGATTAAAATCCCTCTGCGCAGATAAAGACATCAGCGTCCATAAATTCTGAAATTTAATTCCTAAATAATTTTGTAATTGAATTTTGAAATTGCTGACTTCAGTGGAATACTTTTCCAGAGTCTCTGTGATACAAATCCTGAGTTATAAAGCCTAAATAGTCTCATGCACATCAGGGATTATTTGCACTCCGAGCAATGGGGTTAAACACAGAGAAAACTTGATTGGATGCAGCAACAAACTATATTTTTAGTGGAACAAATATTCTTCCACATGGGTATGAAAAGGGATGACTTCTGCCCTATATTTATGTGTAAAGAAAATGCCACAGGCTTCAGTTGGCTCTCCCAGGAATGTCTAATTTCCCCTAGCTTAATATCATACCATCTTTTTCTCTGGCGAATGCAGTTGTGTGCTCTGCAAACTGGCAATAAACAGCACTTGCACATACTGTAGTAGGAAATGAAAATGTTACGTCAACTGTTTCCACACAATTGAGCCAGGTAAATTCTAGTTATCTTGGTTAAACTGCTCTAGAACCTTAAAACTGAATTAGACAGGAATTAAAACAACTGTTAAAAACCAGTTGACATAACATTTTTGTGTAAATCGCAGATTTCAGTTTTTTGAGAGGACGTTCTCCGCTAGACATACATTCAGTTATCCCAGGGAGCTTTGGATACTCGTACGCATGGCATATGTGACTCCAAAAACCACAGATAAGTCTGCAAGTTCTCAAACCACTAGGTTCAAACAGATGGCTCAGAGATATGTGGGTTATTAAATAAAACTGCAAGACAGTGTAATGCTCTCTGATGTCTGACTTCATTTGCTTGACTGTGGAGTCGTTACTCATGCTCAGTCGCTTTTTATCCAGTGACCAAGGACTGTAGAGTCATAACTTTCATTACTGTTGTGATACCCCAAAGATCAAGACGGTAGCCCTGTAATAACTCAGTAAAATCAAATATACTCAACAAAAAAAACTTAAGGACCGCTGATTTTCTCAATTACTTTCTTTTGTTCTGAACTTCCCTTGCTGTGGTGAAAGCATGTAGTGGTAACACAAGATGTTGAAATGACTTGAAAAGGACATTGTTTGATGTTGTGATTTCATGGTCAGTGCTTGGTGAGATTCTGGTCTTCCTTATGGGTACCCTGTTTTGGGGTTATAAAGTTATCTGATCAAATTTTGATTTGGATTTTGTGTCTTGTATTAACACCAATAACATAAACAACAGTTGGGATTTACAATCAGCCTTTAAATTTCACATACTTGGGTCAAACTCGAGTGTTGCTTAACTTTCTTTTGTTGAGTACATTTCTGACTCATACTTCCTTGGTGAAAAGGTGCCTGGTCTTGGCTTGAAAACAAGCGCAACAGTCATCAGCTGGCAACATAAAGCACTTCTCATCTAAGATGAGACACCAACACCAATATCTAAGATCAAAATTACACCAATTCTCAGAATTTCGAGGCACTTAAGACCTGACTGATTGTCTTTACAATTCTCACCGATCCATGAAATATGAGGTCAATTGATCTGTCATGCATGGCTGCTTCTCTATGGAGCTAAATCATCTTTATTGAGGACGGCGCAGTGGAATGAATTTGGAAGTGTGCGGACAGATTTTGCTTGCCTAGGCACAAAGCAAGTCATCCAACCTCATTAATCCATGGGTCAATGACGTGACATGCAGATTTTTGTGTCCGAGCGCACTACTTTGGTTTAAAATAACTTTAAATGATTCATAAGAAGTATCACTTTATTCTATAAAACCTGGATAATTTGGACATATTTCCAGTTAAAAATGATATATTTTTATGTTTTGCCATCTTAAACCCTCAAAATGTTAGGTGGCGCAACCATCCAAGCAAGTTACCACTATGTGAAATGCAGTAAATATGTAATTTAAAATATAAATTAATATATTAAAACGGGGGCATAATTTTATGATGAAAACCTTTCAAATAAACAGAGTTTAATAGTTTAATTGTTCTTAAATTGTTTGGAATATTAAAAACAAATTTGTCCAGAAATCTGCATAACTGAAATGTCATGGCGGCGCAGCTGCATTCATACTTTTTCAACTTTTATTTTAGATTGAAAAGAGAGATGAGTAAACAGGATATTGCATCATCAAAAGGACCCCAATTGACCTTTACTGACGAGTGAACGGTATGCAGATCTCTCTCATTTATTGATAAAAAATAGCTTCTTTCTCTTCAAAGTTAGACTTTGGACCATCATTCACCCCCCGCAACGAATGATGTGGAAGGGGTGTATGTGATTCTCCCGTTTATTTATTTTATTTTATTTTTATTTATTTATTTGTGCGTGTGTGTCTGTCAGTTTGCAATTCTACAGGCTACAATTCTGGACGGATGGTCTTCAAATTTGGTATGGACAATCCTTTGGTGGAAGGGAGGAAAAGATTTGTTTTTGGTGAAGATCTGGATCAAATCCTGGATTCTGGATCACTTTGCAGATAAGTCTGCAAGTTCTCAAACCACTAGGTTCAAACAGATGGCTCAGAGATATGTGGGTTATTAAATAAAACTGCATGACAGTGTAATGCTCTCTGATGTCTGACTTCATTTGCTTGACTGTGGAGTCGTTACTCATGCTCAGTCGCTTTTTATCCAGTGACCAAGGACTGTAGAGTCATAACTTTCATTACTGTTGTGATACCCCAAAGATCAAGACGGTAGCCCTGTAATAACTCAGTAAAATCAAATATACTCAACAAAAAAAACTTAAGGACCGCTGATTTTCTCAATTACTTTCTTTTGTTCTGAACTTCCCTTGCTGTGGTGAAACCATGTAGTGGTAACACGAGATGTTGAAATGACTTTGGACATTGTTTGATGTTTTGATTTCATGGTCAGTGCTTGGTGAGATTCTGGTCTTCCTTATGGATACCCTGTTTTGGGGTTATAAAGTTATCTGATCAAATTTTGATTTGGATTTTGTGTCTTGTATTAACACCAATAACATAAACAACAGTTGGGATTTACAATCAGCTTTTAAATTTCACATACTTGGGTCAAAATCGAGTGTTGCTTAACTTTCTTTTGTTGAGTACATTTCTGACTCATACTTCCTTGGTGAAAAGGTGCCTGGTCTTGCCTTGAAAACAAGCACAACAGTCATCAGCTGGCAACATAAAACACCTCTCATCTAAGATGAGACACCAACACCAATATCTAAGATCAAAATTACACCAATTCTCAGAATTTCGAGGCACTTTAGACCTGACTGATTGTCTTTACAATTCTCACCGATCCATGAAATATGAGGGCAATTGATTTGGCATGCATGGCTGCTTCTCTATGGAGCTAAATCATCTTTATTGAGGACGGCGCAGTGGAATGAATTTGGAAGTGTGCGGACAGATTTTGCTTGCCTAGGCACAAAGCAAGTCATCCAACCTCATTAATCCATGGGTCAATGACGTGACATGCAGATTTTTGTGTCCGAGCGCACTACTTATGTTTAAAATAACTTTAAATGATTCATAATAAGTATCACTTTATTCTATAAAACCTGGATAATTTGAACATATTTCCAGTTAAAAATGATATATTTTTATGTTTTGCCATCTTAAACCCTCAAAATGTCAGGTGGCGCAACCATCCGAGCAAGTTACCACAATGTGAAATGCAGTAAATATGTAATTTAAAATATAAATTAATATATTAAAACGGGGGCATAATTTCATGATGAAAACCTTTCAAATAAACAGAGTTTAATAGTTTAATTGTTCTCAAATTGTTTGGAATATTAAAAACAAATTTGTCCAGAAATCTGCATAACTGAAATGTCATGGCGGCGCAGCTGCATTCATACTTTTTCAACTTTTATTTTAGATTGAAAAGAGAGATGAGTAAACAGGATATTGCATCATCAAAAGGACCCCAATTGACCTTTACTGACGAGTGAACGGTATGCAGATCTCTCTCATTTATTGATAAAAAATAGCTTCTTTCTCTTCAAAGTTAGACTTTGGACCATCATTCACCCCCCGCAACGAATGATGTGGAAGGGGTGTATGTGATTCTCCCGTTTATTTATTTTATTTTATTTTTATTTATTTATTTGTGCGTGTGTGTCTGTCAGTTTGCAATTCTACAGGCTACAATTCTGGACGGATGGTCTTCAAATTTGGTATGGACAATCCTTTGGTGGAAGGGAGGAAAAGATTTGTTTTTGGTGAAGATCTGGATCAAATCCTGGATTCTGGATCACTTTGCAGATAAGTCTGCAAGTTCTCAAACCACTAGGTTCAAACAGATGGCTCAGAGATATGTGGGTTATTAAATAAAACTGCATGACAGTGTAATGCTCTCTGATGTCTGACTTCATTTGCTTGACTGTGGAGTCGTTACTCATGCTCAGTCGCTTTTTATCCAGTGACCAAGGACTGTAGAGTCATAACTTTCATTACTGTTGTGATACCCCAAAGATCAAGACGGTAGCCCTGTAATAACTCAGTAAAATCAAATATACTCAACAAAAAAAACTTAAGGACCGCTGATTTTCTCAATTACTTTCTTTTGTTCTGAACTTCCCTTGCTGTGGTGAAAGCATGTAGTGGTTACACGAGATGTTGAAATGACTTTGGACATTGTTTGATGTTTTGATTTCATGGTCAGTGCTTGGTGAGATTCTGGTCTTCCTTATGGATACCCTGTTTTGGGGTTATAAAGTTATCTGATCAAATTTTGATTTGGATTTTGTGTCTTGTATTAACACCAATAACATAAACAACAGTTGGGATTTACAATCAGCTTTTAAATTTCACATACTTGGGTCAAACTCGAGTGTTGCTTAACTTTCTTTTGTACATTTGAGTACATTTCTGACTCATACTTCCTTGGTGAAAAGGTGCCTGGTCTTGCCTTGAAAACAAGCACAACAGTCATCAGCTGGCAACATAAAACACCTCTCATCTAAGATGAGACACCAACACCAATATCTAAGATCAAAATTACACCAATTCTCAGAATTTCGAGGCACTTTAGACCTGACTGATTGTCTTTACAATTCTCACCGATCCATGAAATATGAGGGCAATTGATTTGGCATGCATGGCTGCTTCTCTATGGAGCTAAATCATCTTTATTGAGGACGGCGCAGTGGAATGAATTTGGAAGTGTGCGGACAGATTTTGCTTGCCTAGGCACAAAGCAAGTCATCCAACCTCATTAATCCATGGGTCAATGACGTGACATGCAGATTTTTGTGTCCGAGCGCACTACTTTGGTTTAAAATAACTTTAAATGATTCATAATAAGTATCACTTTATTCTATAAAACCTGGATAATTTGAACATATTTCCAGTTAAAAATGATATATTTTTATGTTTTGCCATCTTAAACCCTCAAAATGTCAGGTGGCGCAACCATCCGAGCAAGTTACCACAATGTGAAATGCAGTAAATATGTAATTTAAAATATAAATTAATATATTAAAACGGGGGCATAATTTCATGATGAAAACCTTTCAAATAAACAGAGTTTAATAGTTTAATTGTTCTCAAATTGTTTGGAATATTAAAAACAAATTTGTCCAGAAATCTGCATAACTGAAATGTCATGGCGGCGCAGCTGCATTCATACTTTTTCAACTTTTATTTTAGATTGAAAAGAGAGATGAGTAAACAGGATATTGCATCATCAAAAGGACCCCAATTGACCTTTACTGACGAGTGAACGGTATGCAGATCTCTCTCATTTATTGATAAAAAATAGCTTCTTTCTCTTCAAAGTTAGACTTTGGACCATCATTCACCCCCCGCAACGAATGATGTGGAAGGGGTGTATGTGATTCTCCCGTTTATTTATTTTATTTTATTTTTATTTATTTATTTGTGCGTGTGTGTCTGTCAGTTTGCAATTCTACAGGCTACAATTCTGGACGGATGGTCTTCAAATTTGGTATGGACAATCCTTTGGTGGAAGGGAGGAAAAGATTTGTTTTTGGTGGAGATCTGGATCACTTTGCAGATTTGGTTAACGCTAGGGGATAGGTCAGACTTTCCACTGCTTATAACGCAAAATTGGTTGGAGATAGGCATGTACTTACTATTAATCACTAATAGGAAGTTGGGTATGGAATGGAGATTCTTTAACCACCAAATGTTATGATGTTCAGCGACTTTGAAAGGTCAAACTCAAGGTCACCCATTTCTCAGCCTGCTCTAGGGGCCAAATGGTGGGAGATAGATAAAAATGGTTCCTATTAACCAGAAATAGGGAGTCTTATATGCCAATCTACTGGCACCGTCACCTTGACCTCCAAGTGACCTTGAAAGGTCAAACTCAGCATCACCACTTTTCCAAGTGCCCTAGCAGCCAAATGGTGTAAGACAGACCCATAGTAACTATTGAAGACTAACAGGACGTTATATATGGGGAATCTAAGGGCACCGTCACCTTGACCTTCAAGTGACTTTGAAAGCTCAAAATGGCTGACCTCCATATTTTGAGACTCTGTCACTGGGAAACCGCCAGAGATAGGCCCGTTACTCTCAATCACAAACAGGAAACTATATATGGGGAGACCAATTTCAAAATGACATTGACCGTCACGTGGCGCTGAGGGCACGGGGGGGGATGATGAGGCTCTCTGGACACCCTCTAGTTTATTTATTTATTTATTTATCTGTGTGTCTGTTTACACTCCACTGGTCACAATTCTGGAAGGATTGTCTTCAAATTTGGTAGGGACAATCCTTTGCGGAAGGGAAGAAATTATTAGTTTTTGGTGAAGATCGGGCAGGGTGATATGGCTTTCTGGACACACCCTCTAGTTTTACACCATTTTGTTTCGAGTGTATAAGGGCTCTACTTCCAAGTATCACACAATTGATTTGATTAATTATCATTTTCATTCATTCAGTTAGTCTTGAAACACTTAACATGGGGAGAATCAACAATTAAAAACAGCTGTTTCTCAAAGATGTAAAAATCTATAGGCCTCCTCTAAATACCATGAAATCACATCCGATAGTGTGAACATTTGCAACATGTTCCTCCTTTGATCATGAATCAGAATTCCTTGAGCATCACAAAGATACAAACAATGATCTGCCAATCCAATATTTTGTTTGATTCCCAGCGGAGCTTCAGTTATTGTATCCTCAAACCAGGCACCTACCCTATAAAACTGCGTCAATAAAAAAAATATCCAACTGTATAAATAGATCCTGTTAAAAGAAAAAAAAATGTAGGCATTGCGAGTCATAGCAGCACAGCCAGCTTCAGCCATCTTCGCAAATCAGTTATTTTCCTTCAGTGCAAGACAGTCTGATCCATTCAGTAGATGAAAGGTAAATCAATCTTACTTTTGCGATGACTTGGTGTCTGTAATCCACATTTTCTTTTAGTTTCTTTGCTGGTATGATCCACTCCCTTTTTTGCCTCTGTAACTTTGTGAGTCCGTTGGAGTTCACCTTTATGATTAAAACCTACAAAACACGCACAAAGCTGAGATTTACATCTTCCGACGTGACAGACTAAATGTTAAACTATGAGCACATATCTCGCTAACTCTGCGATTAAATACCTGTTGAAAGCTTTATTATTATTATTATTATTATTATTATTATTATTATATGCGATGGAAATAACTTAGAAGTGAAAACAATGATCTTGGCAACATTTGAAGCCCGTTATATTGCGGCTCTCCGACCTTGAAAATCAAATATAAACAGAACGTAATAAAATCATTTGTATCATCTCATAAAAAAGATAAATTCGTCTGAAAACGTTAAACTTACTGTGCGAAAGCAGTTTCTCAAAAACTGAGACAAGTTTTTCGTTAAGCCTGCGTAGCCTACTGTTTTTCTTTTTGACAGGTGCCGACAAGCATCAGTGTCTCGAGGGTTATAGCCTATGAAGCCTATGTCATTAATAAATAATCAATAAATACGCCAAGAAATAACATTTTCGATCTCGGACATCTGTACGTTATAAATCAGCCGCTAGTCGGGGCAGTTAAGGGGAGGCTAATGGTGATCTTATAATAATCTAAATTGTCAAGCCCGGTTATACATGCAATGCACATTGAGAGGACAATGAAAGTACGCACGTCGACCACATAAAGACCACCACTCAGGTAGGCCTGGGGAGCCGAAGTTTTTACTCACCGCAAGCATGTGGAGCAACAGTAAATAGATTCCAGAATAAAATATCCGAGCCATTTTGGATGGTACTCCGTACAAAAAGTTGCTCGCGAAATTTTATCAATCAAATAAACTGTCTGTGTTTCTTGCGCATAAGAGTTTTCCAAAGTTCTAATATTTCAACTCATAATGCACTGGAAGGTCCGCTAGCGCTTCAGGCTGGTTGCTGCACATAGTGCCGCAGGAATCCTATGGGAGGCGTCTGATAAGTCCACTGAACCCTTACTCAGCCCTGATAGGCAGACAGAAACTGGACAAAGGAGGAAATGACACCTGCGGTCATTGGCGACTAGTTAATGAGTTACTCCGGGATTAAAAGAGAAAGCAATGTTTCAAAGGCGCGAGGAACTGTGCATTTGCTTATTAAAAAAATCTTTAAACACAGGTTCATTATTTCAGCTAATGGAAATGATCTAAATGTATGGCGTCGATGTCTATATATTTTATGCGAATCAGTCACGCCATCAATTTTAATTGTTTTAATTTCTATTTTAAATTCATCTCCAAGCAGGTTATTAGTACGCCTCGAATTTTCCGCCAAATGTTATTCGCTAATCAATCTAATCACAAATGATATGGCAGTGAAAACATCCAGAAGATTAAAAAAAAAAAATCTGTCATAAGCATTTGGGACCATATTACTCACCAACGTGTTAAACTTCGCTGTGAGGACTGAAATTCTTTTGCTTGCCTTTGGCCGAGGGACCAGCATATAAGCGGAAACTGACCACTGGAGAGCCCCAACAAGTGATATCATCGTCCCTGCGCTTCTTTCCGTCTTTCTCTTTCTTTCTTTTCAATAATAATAATAATAACAACCAAATTGTTAATTAATAAATAATTAATTGTTGCTAATGTTATATTACACCAAATTGTCTGACACTGTCCCCGGCTCACCTTATTTTCTTTCCCAGGCTCAAAAAACCGTTCATGCCCAGTGGCAATTTCAGGAATATTCTGATCAGTAAAGCAGTTGATAGACTGTATATTGAAAAGAGAACACATTGAAAGGATATTGTGTTTTGTTGGTTTATTCTTTATGGGTGTGCATTTGTTTTGGGTGAGTCAGAGAGCTTATTGGGGTAATGAAATGGGGGTATGCGGACCTGGGACAACTCCTGACCTTGGAATTATAGGGTTCTAACTGACATTTTTGTCAAAATTGGGTAAACTTACTACCACTTACCAATTACCACTTACTTGGTAATAAATTGTTTTATCTAGCTATTAAGTGTGGGTAGGCTATTCAATTAGTTTGTTAAATGGGCTTTAGATCAGACCTAGAAAAGGCTAAATTTCTGAAGAAAATTTGTGTGCTTGCTTAAGCGAGAAAAGTTGAAGAGATTGGCTTATAAAACGAAGGTGCTTGGAAGCAGATGCAAACGAAATTGTTGAAGAAAAGCTGAAAGTAATTGTGAAAGGAATTCTCACTTTTCAGCTGCATCATGACCGAGTCTACTCCGCTTCAACCCAGCTGTAGAAAAAATCAATACTGCTAATAATAATAATAATAATAACTATTACAACAATTTGGCTAGTAACATTATATGGCGTCATTGATCCATTTATGATTAGCCAAACTAATAGGGGCAACTGATTACCCCAGGCTTAAACCCGGGCTTTGTACTTAACAGGCGCTATTTTGATACCAATATTTCACCTGTTTTAGATACGATCTTAATTTGGCGCCACACATTCAATGGTCCAGCAGGCCATTGTTATGCACTGAATACATGAGGGAAATGTAAACACAAGAATATTCTGAGTGACAACGAGCGTGGTGATCAAATTGCAGTGCCATCTGGCGGAGATAGGTGGTACTGAAATTCTAGCAAGTAGTATAACGCCAAGCGCCATTCACGTTGAAGACGTTGATCAACGTCAGTGGCGCCAAATGAGTTAAATATAGCTAGCTGGTGTGAACAATTGCTTGTATATACTGGAATAGGACCGTAAGCAACTTTTTTCTGCTTGGCAATTTCTTTTTTACTGTAAGATGTTCACATGGAGGCACCTTCCAAAAAGACCAGTCTTTGCTGTGCTCAATGTGCTCTCTGACCTGGTTTGAGCGACCGTACAAATGACGATACCAAGAATTCTTTCACCAAGTTTGAAACAAAATTAGATTTGTCTTAACGGTTGTATCAATCTTAATCCGAGCAACAATAATTCTGAGGCCTGGAAAAAGTAGTCCAGCAGAGGGCAGGATTGGACCGCAATTCCGTTATGCCACAATTGAGGATATCGCCAAAATGCAAAAAATGCCTGGATGTTGCATCTGTGCCCCGTTTCAGAGGCATTATGGGATAGTTTGGTAACCCAGTCACTTCCGGTCTCTTTCGTAGCTACAGGAAAAAATTGAACGCTGCCTAGGCGTGCGTGGTTCCGCCGACCGCACTGGGTACTTACTTGCATACTTGCCCGGATGCTCGTGAAACTAGCTGGGTGCTTGGTAAATGTTAAAATTTTCCACGGCTTGATTTACGTATGCGTGCGTGCATGGCCGAGCCGCTGCAAGCTGACCTTAAACGATAGCTGTGACCTCTGTAATGCACCGGAAGTAAGTGGGTTCCGGGATTAGCAAGATATTTGGCCGAAAGTGCTACATCCGGGCATTTTTTGTATATTGGCGGTACCCTCAATTTTAGCTGAGTCACTGAACCATTTGAGTTACTGGCTGAAGCATTTGCACCAACAGAGATTTTAGCTAAGGCATCTTTTACATACTACTACCACTACCTCAAAGATGGTAAGTCCAATATGCAAAATAAAGGTACCACACTGAAAAGAAGAGTCTGCTGAACAAAGTAGGTTAAAATTGTGTGTGTAGTGCCAAAAATGTGGGAACACGAGCAAGTAATAAAACTGTGTGTTTCAGATTCCCAATTGGCATTTTCTTGTCTTATTTACTAAAGGAGTTAAGGAGTTTCAGTTAGTGCTCCCGTCGCTTTTCGGCTCATACTGGCAAATCCGTCAGTCCGATTGCTTGTATAGTTACATTTTCATAACCAGCACAACTTTTACTTCAACTTGGATGTATAATTATTTATGTGGAGTGAAAACTGTGGGAGTTAGAGCAAGTTTAAGAGAAGACTTCTTGGCGATTTTATAGCCGTTCGCCACTCTCACAGTGACGTCACCACACTCTAAGTTCCCAGAATTTATTGTAATAGAATTATTTCAAAAAATTATAGCCTAATTAAAAAATTATTGAACTTACAAAAAATGTTACCTTCGGAGAAGTTTTCCAAGCTTAACTTAACATTTTCCAGTTTTAATTACATTCCTAGCTAAAAGTATGACAGCGTAAAGAAACGGCAGAAAATAACTGAATCTGCGGAAAAATTGCTGGATTTAATAGGACCCCAAAAAATCATATTTAAAATTAAATATCTCAAAAACTAAACAAAAAAAAAATTTGAAGTCAAAAATCTGTTCAGATGCAACGTAATTCAGAACAAGCTGAATGTTTAAAAGTTTGAACAGAATCGATAACTTGAACGGTGTAGGAGGAGTTATTTGGCTCAATTTAGGCGGAAGAAGAAAAAGAAGAAGATGAAGAAGAAGTGAGAGAAGAGAGAGCGCTGCTTCACTAAAGCAAGCACACAGTCACAAAGATCCAGTTCCCTGAGTGTGCACTGAGCGGCCAAACTTTGCAAGCAAATTCATGAAAACTGTTTGTTAGTCAGAAACCTGTAATTCTAAAGTCCTGATCTGTGGCTGGTACCAACGCCCTATTTAGGTGGAATCACGGTATGTTGTAGTCATTCCACCATTCCAAGAAAATAACCTTAATCCTCCTGTCATCAACAGAAACACACCTATCTCCCGCATTGTAAGAGTTGTGTGCATATATTCAGAAATGCATATGTTCATAGATGTTGTTCTGCTCTCTCTCTCTCTCTCACACTCTCTCTCTCTCTCTTTCTATCTGGGCTGCGACAAAGTTCAGCATTTGGAAAGGGAGAGGGTGGAGCTGTGGTAATCACATCATGAGAATTCTCTGCAGTGTCTGACAAAGGGCGATTTAGTCCTGTTTATTCGTGAAATTAATCGTTAACTAATTTATCCCAGCAAGTAAGACAAAGCATTTGGCTGGGCTGTTTACACTCAAAAAGTCAGAAAAGACTGCAGCTAAAAGTATGTTGCACCTGCGAACATTTCAAGACTGGAAAAAAAAAAAAAAAAACTTCTGCCAAATGTGCACAAGAGCTTTTGAAAACAAATAACTAGACAGGCACTATTTCATACAAGCTATAGCATGTTTTTGTTAAAGAATGTATCAGTTGTAACTCCAAATTAAAATAGATACAACAGATATTTGCCAGCAAAAACTGGCTTTATTCCACTGCAACCCATTTCAGGTATTTGCTGTGTTAATGAATTCCAGCTTTGCATCTCACAGTTTAAGGCCTGAATGCAGGACGTCAGAGAAGAGGGAACATGACCCACAGAGAACCAGAGACCTCCGTGCCACACTGTTGAGCACACAACTCATTGTGCAAATTGTAAAATGAACACAAATTAGTTAATCAGTTTCCTAAAAAACAAAACAACATCATGCCAGAGTGAAATGACTCCACAGCTGCATATTGAGGTTTGCACTTGAATATGATTAAAATATACTGAACAACAAAAGAATCACAAGTTAATCCAAGACAGAGTGGAATATAAGTATGTGTGTAATTAGTACAAAAATCTAATTCATTATTGGCACGCGCTTGTTTACACTTGTTTCATCAAAGTTTTCTTTGTTTTGCGGTCACTCTGACTGAGTGACAATGCAAGTCCATTAACTGACCAGCTAAGTGGCGTTTCTTCTGTTGCTCAGTATAAATATCCTTAATCTTTTTCCTTCCCTCAATTTAATATCCTTATCTTAGTTTACACTTGAGTTTCTTGCTTGTGAAAATTCTCAGGTTGAGAACAGAGGGTAAGGGTGTGTGCACTGTGTTAGTTCCAGTTGCTGAGTTGGCAGACAGCGAGTTTTACTAACATTCCTCATTCCCCACTCACTCTCTCTGTTTCACCCCCCCCAACACACACACACACACACACACACACACACGCACGCTCTCTCTCTCTCTCTCTCACTCGCTGTCACTGTATCTCTATAAATCTGGCTAATTCTCTCTCACCCTCTCCACCCATCTCTTTATATCTGACACATTCTCTCTCTCTCTCTCTCTCTGCTGTCCCGCATGGATGAAAGAGAGGGAAAGAGATAGCATTGCTATGACAAACATGAACATACCTTAAAGTTTAGCTGCTGGGAAAAAGTCCAGTTGACACCTTTTCTCTTTCTCTCTCTCTCTCTCTCTCTCTCTCTCTTCCTCCAGAGGAGCAAATAGTAAGAAATAATGATTTAATATTGTATGCTGTAATCTTTACCTGAGATTTCTTTAATTATTAATAGAACACGCCGTGTGACTTATCGCACATCTATAAGGGTGTAGTAACTATTAGGCTTTCACTTGTTCATACAGTTTCACTTGGAAGCAAATAACAGTCCCAGAGGTGAAATGTACATTTCTGCTCAGGGGAGCGGGGAAGGGTAGGGCTGGACGCTAGCCAAACATTACACCTACTCCCTACCCATAGCAATACACCCATAGGCTTGCCACAAATTGCTGGCGCAATATAGTTTAAAAATATATGAGGATGACAGCATATTGTAATGTCTCTCCCCTCGGACATTCCATTTCCCTGGCCCTGCCTTGCAGCTTATTAACCAATTATCTGTTGCCCATTGCCTGAATTATCCTCACCTGTTTGCCTTTTAGTTTATTAAATTAGCTTAGGTATTTATAGCTTTCCCCAGTCAGGCAGGTAGCCTTAGTCTGGTTTTCCCTTAGTGTTTGGTGCACTCCCTCTCCTGAACCTTGTATTTGTTTAGTTATGCCCTCACCTATTACTTAATAAACTCTGTGTCCCGGCAACTGGGCCCTCCCCTCCACTCCTTGCCCTGACACCCTTTACAACATCTTTGGGTACCAGGGTGTGACACATATAGATAATTCTACATCAGATGTACATCACACATCAGTGCCATGTAGGTTAAATACTGTAATTTGTGTCTCACTGGAAGCATAACTTGGTTATGTTTGAATATGATCTATTTGCATATTCAGTCCAACACTGTGAACATGCCATGTGAATGAACATGTGAATATGTGAATATTGTGCTTTTGTTTTGTTTGTTTGGGGCAAATACAATACAACATTTCTGAAATTATTTTTGATTTTTTTTTTTTTTACACAAAGTGCAAAATGCATTTTTCTCTGCCACAGTAAGTATTGTCATTGTTACTGTTCTCTGTACATGGCTAACTGTGTGCAACACAGAGTAGGAAGGCAACTAATGTGGAGTGGATTGTTTATTTTGTGTGGTTGCTTCAGCGAAGCAGCGTACGCTATTCTATTACTTCTTCCTCTTCCGCCTAAATTTAGCCGACTATTTCCTCCAACACCATTTAAGAAATTGATTATGTTCAAACTTTAAAAAAGACTCCTCCTGTTCCGAATTACATTGCATCTGTACAGATTTTTTAGATTTTATTCTTAGTTTTTGAGATATTTAATTTTAAATACTCTAACCCATTTTTGTGCTCATTCAGTAGATTCAGTTATTTTCTGCATTTTTGTTACTCTGTCGTACTTCTAGCTAGAAATGTCATTCAAACTGTAAAATGTTAATTAAAGCTCGTATAATTTCTTCACTTTTCAAATTTTTCGTAACTTCTATAATTAATAGTAATAGTAAATAGTAGCGTCTATAAAGAAGTTATAGAATTATTTTTTAAATAATAAATTTTCAAAATAATTCTTGTTACAATAAATTCTGGGAAATTACACTGCGGTGACGTCACCATTAGAGTGGCAAACAGCTGTTAAATCATCAAGAAGTCTTCTCTTAAACTTGCTCTAACTCTCAGAGTTTTCACTCCATATAAATTTTTTTTTATTCAAGTTGTAGCAAAAGTTGTGCTGGTCACGGAAATGTAACTATGCAAACAAACGGACAGATTGGTTTTGGCAGTGTGTGCCGAAAAGCGACAGGAGCACTAACCAAAACTCCATAAACTGCTATACTAAATGAGAGAAGAAAATCCCAGTTGGGAAGCTGAAAAACACAGTTTTATCATTTGCTCGTGTTCCCACATTTTTGGCACTTCACAGATAATTTTGACATATTTTGCTCAGTAGGCCCTTCCTCTTTAGTGTGGCACCTCCACTTCGTAGATTGGACTCACTGTCTTTGAGGTAGAGGCAGAAGTATATAAGAGACGTCTGGTTTAGAGTGACTCAGCGAAATTGTGGAACAGCAGTATTGCGGATCAGTTCTGCCCTCCGCAGGACATTTTCCTGGCCTCACCATTATCATTGTTCAGATTAAGATTGACATGACTGTTAAGCCACCCTGACACTTGCACGATTTTTGTTCCCACAATGCCACGCAATCAGTCGTGGCAATTATTAAAGTCTTCGGGAACAAGTGTGTGGAGCGTGTGAAGGGTGCGGGGGAGTGTGCCATGTCGTAGAGAGAATTTTGAAATGTTAAAAAATTCAGCATGCATCAATGTTCGTGTCATGTGTATGCCACTTGCGCGAACCATTCGTGAACACTACGCGAACTTGGCGTGAACACTGCCGACGGTGCGTGTCAATGCGTGGCGTGTGAGGGTGCTGTTACGAATTGTTCACGTGATCATGGCACGCCCAGCTCACACATAGTTTGCGCACATCATGAACCATTCACGCATGGCAGGAACTTCTCAGGAAGTGTTTATGCGCATAGTTCAAAAATTGCCACGAAGACTTCAGGCATGCGTAAAGTCGTCAGGGTATTGCATGGCGATGCGGGAAGACAGCGGGAACTATGCGTGTCGTGAGTGACACTGCGGGACATTGCGGAACAGTAGACGTGAACAATGCGCAAACAATACTTAACCTATGTGTAAACAAATCATGCCATTGCGTGTCAAAGCGTCCAATTTTTGGCCATGCATTGCATAAACACTGCGTGTACAGCGCGCGAACAGGGCGCCAACCAGGCACTGCTGCGTACCACCGAAAATGGCATCCCTTGCCACGGCGCATTGCACGGCATTGCGGGTACAAAAATTGTGCAAGTGTGAGGGTGGCATTAAACACATCTCATTCTTCTGCGTCAAACTCACTGAAAGAATTTCCGGAATCGTCGTTTGTACAGTCGCTCAAACCAGCTCCAAGAGAGCGCAGTTAGGGCAGCAAATACCGGTCTTTTAGCAGGGCGGGTCCACGAGTTCACGTTACAGTAGGGCCTAAAAAAAAAAAAAATTGCAAAAGAGAAAAAAGAATTGCTCGAGCTCCTATTGCAGTATATACAAGCAACTGTTCGCACAAGCTAGATATATTTACGATTGTATCTAAAACAGGCAGAATATTGGCATCAATATGATCGTAACTGCCATCGTAGCAGCAGACGTAACTTTTCCTTACCCACTGAGTAGTTTAATAGTTAACGTTTGCAAGCTAATAATAGCACAGAAATAAAAAGGGACCCATGAATAATATCTCAACATGTGTTAATGATAGCTTGCGAGCTATTTAGCTTGCGAGCAGAGCACAGAAATGAACAGAGAGCTGCGAATAGTAGCCTAGCATTTCACTACTTGGCCGGGTCAGCGTTGCACAGTTCGGGACTGGGGCAGACACTGACAATGAGCGACAAGCAACAACAGCTGAGGCCAACCTCTTCAAGTTTTCTTGCTGAAGCAAGCACACAAATTTTCTTCAAAAAATGTAGCCTTTTCTCATTTGAATTCAATCTTTCACTAAATAATCTACAATTCTGAACTTTTCATGTTGCCTCTTGGCATTTTTTGTGACTATCTGGGACTAATCTTAGATCATGCACTTCTCATTTAATTAAATCTTATGTCACGGAAAGATTTATTGACTCACAAATTTTTTCAAACATGAACAGATTATGGAATTGAGGCTTCTCACTCTGTCTTCAAAAGGATTTCTTTTTTACCATCGTCCATGCTGTGTTTAAACATAAAGATGAAAACAAAACAAAACTGAAAACCACAGTTCTAAGGTTTCTTCCATGATTAGTATTTTGCATGGAACAATGAGCAGATGGGTTTGAAAAAAACAATACATTAATCAAGAACTGAAAAAATACTCTTCCGCAGAAATAATGTCAAGCAATCATAACAATGCAGCGTCCTAAACAAAAACTACATTATCAAATCATTGTTATATTTGATTCATGGGTGTTTGGATGAAATAAAAACTCCTTTTTGAAACAAGGAATCTTTACTGGTGAACATTGTCAGCATGGCATGTGCCTGGCTGTTTCAGCCTTGCATTTGATTGAAAAAGCGGTGAAGTCCTTGGCCTTATCAGCTTTTTTAAGTGACAAGTTGATCTCACTGCCCTGACGGTCTCCACCCCCACAGCTAAAGCCAGACCAGATGCATTCCACATGGATGAGAGAACAGGTCATTCCCTCTCCACGGTAGAGCTCTTCTATGAAAATACGCCCATAGGTTCACCAACGCCCCATGCACGAACACACACACACACACACACACACACACACACACACAACAAGCATGTGATATTTACGGTAAACGTTGAAGAAAAACTTTAGCATTTGGCAAAGTCTCTTGTTGAATGTTGGGAAACACCTTGGCAACAAATATTCACTATTGGCAAACATGAGAAGACAAAGTCTGAGATTCTATTGAACGCCTAACCTTAACTGTAAATAATTTTTTGCTCAAAATTTTAGCCAGTTTTTACATTTTCAAGATCACAAAATAGTTGGTTCTTTCTTAAAGTCAAAGAGAAATAACAGGGGTAGGCTGCTGTAAAATATGACATCACTGACTGTGTCATGCATCTTACGGAAAATCACAAAATATGAAAAATAAATAAATTAATAATAATGTTATAATAATAATAATAATAATATCATCATCCTTTTAGAACGTATAGTTTATGTGTGACAGTATGTACGTATGTTACTGTTTATTGTGATAATGATTGCCACCCACTATGATTTTTGTAGGGCTTGCTTTCTCACGCATCACCACCTAATCTGATATCAGCCTGAATGGCTGTTTACTCATGAGTGGGCAGAAGATGGAGACGCTGGCACTGTTCTATTATTTAATTACATCTCCAGTTGAAGTGATACGCGGGAGCCCGTTGAATGTAGCGCTAAGATTGCAGGAATAAAACATCCATGTTACAGGGAAATACTCTATTTATATGAAAAGTGGTAACATATCTTCTGTTTTTTTTTTTTTTTTTTAATTGTATGCCATAGGCCTATGTGTAGTAAAATGCAGTGGTTGGAAATTTCGCTCTTAGGAAAACACGGATCAACTACGGGGAAAGCAATAGACATATCCCCCGGAGTTCATTATTTGCCTGACGACAACCTTACCCCTGGCCTGAAATGATCCCTTTTTCACAACTAGTCTTTACAACTGGCCACCGTCCCAGAGAGCATATAAAAGCAAATGCACATCGACTGCGGTGTTTTCAAGACATTTTTATTTTGAGAAACATTACACGATTATACACTATTCCAGAGAACGAATTGGATGCCGTCAAACGAGCGTGTAATGAACTGGCTCTCGAGTTACCTTGCGCGGACTTTTTTTTCTCTCTCTCTCACTCTCTTTGCAAAGAGCCCTTTGTTGGGGAAACGCTTCCTCCGCCCAGTACAAGGGTCGTTCTATTCACGATTCGACGAGAAGGACCCGAAGAAAAATTACACAGGCTATTTTGAACAACGAGCCGATCATGCACAGTAATACGTTGTGAATTTGGAAATGGGACTTATATACCAATGCAGTTGACGACCCCGGTCCCGCGTCTGCTGCCAGCCGCAACTTAATTAATTGTTGTGAGAGGGAGGAGTCCGAACTCGGGACTGCGGGGCGTATTGTGAGTCATGTATGATCCAGACAGGTAGACACCTGCTTCCGCTTTAAAAGCCTTGTCCCAGCGAGGAAAAAAAAAAGAAAAGCACAACAATAACGGCTGACACCCCGACAAGAACGGTATTATGTTAACAGATGAAAACCGAAAGCCTACGCCTTTCCCCCCACAAAGTTTACGCCCTTTCTTGTAGTCTTAGCTATAGCTGCGCAACTTGGACCAACGTTTTATTCCTGGCTGGGTGGCTATAATGGCGAGGGCACTCGCTCGTTTCTGGTCTGGCACGGCTTGCAGAATGACCCATTACATGCCTAGCGTCATCTTCGCATTAACGGTAAGGTCATTTTTGAAATATAGTTTGCAAATATTTTTATGCGAATATTCTAAACATGATGATCGTATTGTGTTAATTTACTCTCATTCCTGCGTATCGAAACGTCATTTATGTTTTTTTTTTTTTTTTTCCAATTCACATTTTCACTTTTCATCCCGTTGATCTCGGTTTAGAGTCTCAGCATGGAACCGTGTAGTCGTAATGTATTTCGGAAAGTCCGACGATGAAGTATTGCCTTTGAAAAAATTAAAAACTGCTGAAATAAAGTAATACAATAAAATTGTAAAGTAACAAGAGCTGGCCACGTATCGTAGGCCTATTATCTAATAATTTGAAGAAGTTGACATGAAGATTATGCGTGAAGTCCTCTTTATAGTAGCAAGCGATCACATGCTGGTAATTTGTACAGTTCACTGTGGCGAGGACATTTATTTCGCGAATACAGTGGATATTGATGCTGCTAAAAGTTTAATCAGAAGTCGACTCAATATTGATCAAATTGTGTATTTGGAAATAATTCGCCAGTCTTTAAGATTTTCTAACGTGTAATTTTAAATGTCAACGCCGACTTAGGGCCCGTTCGGATATGCGACGGTTTGATTCAAATGCTGCTTTCCAAAATCTAATATTGCTTCAAGAACTTTGTATGGACATGTGGGAACTAATGCAGTAATTACAGCGGTTCTGTGCCAAACGGCGCATGTGAGGACGGGACTGAGATGCTCAAGCCAGGCATGTCATCATCCTGGATTGCCACCATCTTAGGGTGCACATAGGAAGCAGTTCTTCAACTTTTAAGTATTTGATTGATGTGCAATTTTGACATTATAATTGCTTTTTCATTCAGCAGCTTCATATGCCTTTTCTTGTGACTCCCAAACTTGTTGGACGTTTATCACGCCCCTCAGTAGTCAGGACGGATCAGGATTGGTCAAGGTTAGGGTTATGTATTATGTTAGTATTTTTTTGTTCAGGTGTTTTATTGCGTCTCTGTCAACGACTCCAATGGCAACAGATGAAATCGATCCTGAAACGTCATCATAACTGGGGGGCGTGGTTAGCGCTCAACTGGTTTTGGAATCGAAGACGCCTTGATATTAGTGCATGAGCCCACTGTAACCCCCCGAATTTTCGAGACCGATACTATCTGAAAGCTAATTTTCTAAGGAATGCATTTTGCCTGTTTATCAAAATATAGCCACAAAAATGATACGAGAGCCACCTGTGAATGTCAGGAAGTCAAAATTCCCAGAAATTGCCACTCAGGAACATGTTCCTGCTCTTGTGGACTCTTCACAGTGTCAAATGGCAAACCTACCACTGCAAGATATATACCACCAGAAAGTAGACTACATAGGCTATCCAACCATGTATTATACAAGCTATTTCATGTACCTGTAAGCAAAAAATAGGTTATAAAAGTTTTCCCTTCTGCAATGAAAATGGCATAGTTCAGCTCGCTGCTGTCTGTCTTGGAATGATCTATACGTACTGGTAACAATTATATTATTGACATTTTTTCTGCTTTAATTTATTACATATCACGCTGTGTTGTGCACATGTGTACATGATGCACAGGGCAGGTTGCAATGACATGAATATCGCATTACAGGGTAACAGTTGTAAGAAGACACTGATAGCTTACCACAGAGCAAGGGAAATATGTCACTTCATATGGTGTATGTCCCCAACAATATGATAAAAATAAAATATGGCAAAAGAGCACGCGGTGTGTGTGACGAGAAAAAGGAACGGAAAGCAGAAAAAGAAGAAGAATGAGATGGAAAGAACATGCATTATACATTTCTAACAAAATGAAAGAGACAAAGCAATAAGGCCACTGGCTGACGTGTCATTTGACAAAATCAAAAAATGTGCCTCACTGCGAAAAGAAACCCACAGAGAATTAGATATTTGTGTTAATATCCCTAAGAGTTTTATGTTAATCTGGCAATAGAAGGCAGCTGGTAGACATCGAGACTGTGTCAGGCCATTGCAATAGCAGTTTCTTGAAGTTTTTCATTTGATTCCATGCCTTTCCAGGCTGAAACACAAGTGCTTTTGACTCGTAAGACGATAGGCTTTAAAACTATGTTTAAAACTGTGTAGCCCAAAGCACTTTACGAGAAGGCAGATTGATTAATTAATTAATTAATTAATAATAAAAAAAAAACACATGGCTGAGACACTGCTTAAGTGCCAGAGACATCAAAATATTGTTGAAACAATGAGAGGTAGGTGTCTACGAGAGTGTATAGGCTATAAAGCATTTGAAGTTAGTTCATCTCCAAGCCGCTTATAAATACCATATCTATGTGTGTGTGTGTGTGTATGAGTGTGTGTGAGAGAGAGAGAGAGAGAGAGGGGGGGGGAGGGAGAGAATGTGCACCGCTCATCACTGCTCTCATTGTACAGAAATTAATGTAATTGAATATCTAGGCGGCTCATCCATCTTGAACCTTACATTTAACACCAGATAAGTCAGTGATTGTTTCCACCTGCTCACCTGAACTGCCCTGACTGGAAATGGTGACCCAGGGTCATATAAACCTCTGAATTTTATGTAGAAACATTCTCATAAATGCTTATAACACTTTACTGTGACAGTTATTATGATGGTACATTGCGCCTGCCAAAAGTTGGAATAGCCAGTCAAATAGCCTGATTCACACACCAGGAGCAATGCTGTGACTTCTGCCATCAATTCAGGAGTGAGCCAAAGAAGGACCTGTTCTTCTCCCAGTCACAGTTTTAGTTTCTCCCTCTGTTTCACGCTGGTTTAACTTGCACAGACATGAGTCTACAAGAAGAGAGAGTATGAGAAGCTTCAGCCCCTCCCTTCACATTGCTATGTCTTACTTTGCCTTGCCCTGTAGTGCTGCCAGCTCTTGACGCCTCAAGCATTGTCTGGTTTCAGTACCAGACTGTGTGATCCGTGGGAACATTAGAACTACTTGGGATGAGTCAGCCATTGACATACAGTCATGCATGGGGCAGCATGATGGCACAGTGGGTAACGCCGAAGTCTCTATAGGCAAGTCTCGCCTCTCGGCGGCCATCTTGGCTACACCCCCGGTCAGTTATTACAGGCCAACAAGACTAGGCCACTGTCTAAATGAGCACGAATAGAGCCAAAACTTAATTTTCAATGGTCACAAAGATGTAAAAACTGCATGTTCGGTGTCACCGGTCAAATCTGATAAAAAAAAACTGCTTACTTTGCCAAAAATAAGGTTTAAACTATGTTTTTTCCCATCAGGTTATACTTGAACTACTCATGTGCAAGGTTTTATGACACTCACTTCTTTTATGATGTTCTGTGAGATGACGATGTCTGCTGATCCGACTGAACTAACTGATATATACTCAATGGGCTCCTCCCACTTGAGCATGTGAATGAAAACCTACTAAAAACCATAGGGTTTGAAACAGTCGTGAATCTGACCAGTGCGCTTGCATCAATGCAATATGATTGGCTCGATATGCTTCCAGGTGTGACTGGATAAAGCGGAGAGTTGCCTTTTGGGGGGAAACGGCGGGATGCGCGTCACACAACCGCCATCTTTAGCATTACGAATTTTTCTATTCAAAACGCTTGAAGTGGTTTTGTTTCTACTCTATAGCATCTCTGGGAATGCTTTCACCTCACAGCATGGAGGACGTGGGTTCAACTAAGGCATGGGGCATGGAATTTGAAGGTTTTCCTCGTCTTTGCCTGGGTTCCCTCTGGGTACACCCACACTCCAAGACCATGCATGTTTGGTTTATTGGAGACTCTAAATTACCCATAATTATGAGTGAATGAGTAAATGTTGTTTGAGCCCTGCCACCAACTGATAAGGCGTCAAGGGTGTGTTCCTGCCTTTTGACAACAGTCAGCTGGGATACGCTTCAGCTCCCCCGCGACCCTAATGAGTATGAGGTGGTTTCGATAATGGATGGATGGATTAAATTACTTTCATAGGGTGCCTTTATTCCTGTATTGACAAAATTCAATTAAACTGGCATACATACAAATAGTGCTTAGTTGAAGCTGGTGTTCAAAGAAAGAGGCCGACAAATGGGCACAAAAGATAGAATCGTACCAAACAGAATGAAGTTTTTTGTTGGCTTACCTGTGTCAACAAATATTGAACCATAAAAGAACCAATGTATGAGACTATGTGAATCCTGTTGACGAAACCTGGACAACTCAGCTTATGATTATCCACTGCTGTATATCCACTGCGGGGGATATTATGTTTTTGGTCCGACCGCCGCCCCCGCCGCCACACTACGTGTTAATGCGATAACTTCAGTAATATTTCACTTACAAATTTCAACTTTTGCAGATAAGTAAGTATCATAAAGAGGAAGAACTGATTTGATTTTGGACAATTTACGATTCCTAGATTGGCCACCAGGGGCCAAAAACTGAAAAAAACACTGTTCCACGATAAATTCAGTAATATTTCAATTACAAATTTTAATGTTTTGCACATAAGTAAGTATCATAAAGAGGAAGAACTGATTCAAATTTGGACAGTTTACGATTTCTACATTGGCCACCAGGGGCCAAAAACTGAAAAAATTACTGTTTTCATCATATCTCTGGAAATATTTGTCCAAATGACCTCAAGTCAAGTGCAAATTAAAGGTCACGACCTCACAACGTGTCACATGATGACATCATACCTGTATGGTTCAATATTTTGCCACCAGGTGGCGCTTTTTGATGGAAAAATTACCATTTTGGCCATATCTTCAGAACCTCTTGTCCGATTCACCTGAAATTAAGTTCAAATGAAAGTCTATTCAAGGTCTATTCAAGGATTGGGGAATTGGAGGATTGGGGGCGTTCGGGAATATACCCCCAGCCGTTGCCTCTGACGGCATGAGCCTAGTTTATCATTTGAAGCAGTGCTGTCAGGGCCATTGCCCGATGAAATGGACACCAAACCATGCATCTGCTTGTAGAATGGTAGAGGTATGATTTGGTCTACAGGTTCTTGCATTTTCTACACTATGAATCCCAGGGTCAAAGTTAAAGGAGAATTCCTGTGTAAAATTGACTTGGTTTGTATTGAAACATGATAACGAGCACTAAATTTTGTCGAATATCCCACCTCCATACGCACGCAACATTTCAAAATAAATGGCTTTTTAGCCGAAGCTCCCAACAGTCTTACAATGATATGAATCGGGCTTAGCGTTGCCATGCAAAGTAATTGCTATTTTTTTCATCATTGAATTAATTCTTCATCGGTAGAATTCCGAGGGCCCTGACATTTAAAACGAGGCACTGAGAACTTGCACTGGTAGTTTATTAAAAAAGATTTTTTATGCAAACAGTACCTTCAGGTACTTTCCAGTCGCCTCCATCTTGAAAGTCACAATAAGTCCATTGACGAATAGGAAGGATTGGGGAACAGATTGCAATGTATTCGTTCATGCTTGACAATCAACAAAAGTTAGTACTCATTATCATGTTTTAATACACCCTAAGTCAATTTCACACCGGAATTCTTCTTTAAGGAGAACTCAGTTCTTGATTAAATAAACTGTATGGTTAAAGGCAAAACAGAGCCTTGATTTTGAATGGAATGTCTCTGTGCTGACTGTAGAGGCCTGAATGACCTGAATCTTTGAGTCACTCGCTGAATCTGCGAGCAGATATGGCACAGTGTTCCTTTTTCCTTAAATTTTGCAATCAGCCGATGTTGATGATGCAGTATCCAACTTATGAAACAATTATTCACCCTTTGAGCGCTGAATACATTTTCAAGGAATTAAAAATGTAGTTATCCTGAGCTGTAGAAAACCTATCATGTAGCAACTTGTTTAAAAGAGCACCCCTGCGGGAGCTCTTTTAAACAAGTTGCCTAATGATAGGTTTTCAACAGCGTCTGATTTTAATATCTTACATCATGGGGCAACTGTAGTTGCCCACGGTGCTGAAAGGGTTAAGGCTGGAAGACCACTCATGGAGAGGGTGACATACTCTTAAAGTTCATTACTTTTGACGCGACCCTCGATGATGACAGCATTCTTTCCTTTTCTCACTCAAGGTATTTTCACAGTCGGTGGAATCTTGCCTTCCTCGGTCCATAGAGGCATGGGTTCCACAGGATATGATGGTCGGACATGTCATTTCAAAAGGTACCGTTGATTCTCATCTTTCGCTTTCCAGCATTATCACCTGTTCATCGTTCATGCTCACCGTGTACTGAGATTCTTGCTTAGGAATGGTATTTACTTTTGCCCTAAATAAGTGACAGTATACACAGATGTTTGCTGTTTCTCAGTTGATTCAAACATATTATCTCCCATTCAATCATTTCCCTTGTTTTGTTTATTCTTATTCAGTTACTTTTGCTAATTTTCACTATAATAGTTGTACTTAAGGTCATATGTCTGTGGCATATGTTTCCATTTTTCACTGTAAAGCATCTTTGTGACAGCCTCTCTTTGAAAAGCGCTATATAAATAATGTTGAATTGAAGTGAATTGTGGCCGCTGTATATGAGTGGGAAGCTTGTTCTCAAAGACCATTGTGTTAGCTCTTCCCTGCAATTAATGTCACGTCGTGCGAAACAGCACATGCAAACTGATACAGAAACTAAACAAGATGCTGATTGCAACTGTGTGGCTCGAGTCCCACTGTACATTTTCCTGTTCGTTCAGTAAACTTGGCCCAGTGCGGCACCAGGGGGTTGGAACTGGTGTCGAACGACTGGCGTTTCTCTCTCGAGAGAGACGGTGCCATCGTCTCCCGACTGCCAGTTAGTGTTCCGCCTCAAGGCAGGACATTTGCGATACAGGTCCGGGATCAAAGTGGCCTCTGGTGGAAAACGGACGTCGGCCTGTCTCTGAGTGCTGTCGAGGTAAGAATAAGAGAATGCAGAAGTTGGTGCAGTATTTGCCCTGACCCTGTCAGGATCTCTCGCAGCCGTTTACAGCGAAAGGGAGTGTGGCTCACCTCAGCTAGCACACCCCATGCAACTCACTACATCACATGAGTCTGTCGTAAATGTTTCAACAGTCACACCTGCACGCTCCACGCATAACTCGTATGAATGATTTGTCTCGTAATAACTTCGTAATCCCCAAAAAAGGTATTATAATGGTAGTTAAGTTGGAAGTTAAGTTGGGTGATATTCAATAATTAAATGTTAATTAAACATCACGATGAACATACACACGTGGACAAAATTGTTGGTACCCCTGTGATAATGATAGAAAAGCCCACAAAAGGTACCTGAAATAACTTGAAATTGACAAAAGTAATAATAAATAAAAATTTACTGAAAATTAACCAATGAAAATCAGACATTGCTTTTGAATTGTTGTTCTACAATGACATAGCAGAGGAAGGGCTCTATCTTACAGCTTGTGCAAGGCCGCGCAAAGCATGAAACAAGTGTCTTTGCTTGTGTATGATCAACGCAAATGTCATTTGTCAATCCGGTGCGTAGATGGGAAAGATAGCAAATTGCATCAAAATTAGTGCCCATGAACATGTTGGCCTTAAAATGAGGTGTGGTCAGGCAAATTGTTGGCATGTTGCCATCTTGAGGTGGCATAAGGCTTACGTGCCATTGACCAACTAAAACCTGGTCTTAAATCAATCCTCAGTTTTCAGCTATTATTTTAAGGGCCCAGTACTGATAGGGTATATTCCATAAAGTTCCGCAAGATGAGTTTGGCTCGCATACATTTACATAAACCTACGTATGGTAGTCGAATCCAGAGTGCTCTGCAAGTAACAGTAAAGATCCACAAAAAAGGCAGTGGATCTGCATTCATGTGACTATACAAGAACCTACACATTCCACTATGGAGGATTCCTTTCAATCGTGCAATAAAACTTGTCTATCAAGTTGAATTATTTAGCTTGAGGTGAGTTTTCCATAGATACTGTATCTAGACATATTGACGGCTGATTATGGCATGCTGCATTACATATATTCAGAGATTAATTCAATATATTCAGACTTTCATTCCATACATTCAAGTTTCCTTCCATATATTCAGACTTTCATTCCATATATTCAAGTTTCATTCAATATATTCAGAGTTTTCTCTATAAATTCAAACTTTCATTCTATATATATAATAATAATTTCTGAAATGGCTTGCCATTATATATATATATCAGTCGTTTTTCACTTGAAAATTGGTTGTGGGAAATAATTGCACTGTTATAAATTGACTGAGTTTGTCAGTTAAATTAACGCAGTGTCCTCTTATTATTTTAACTGTTAGTAGAGTCCTGTGCGCATTTAATGGTGGTTTACAGTTAACATATACAGAACCTCTGTTACAAACTGATCGTAAAACTACAGTTGAAAAGTTGCCAGTTTATAACAGTGTGGCCCATCACATGCAACAAAAGGGCGGAGAATATTGATTTGATTTGATTTGAGTTGTCATTTTTAGGTTGGACAAAGGGAGCAGAAAACAGGATCACATAAAAGGTTCAAGAGACGCTGGAGCCCCCTGCCCTTCCACATAACTGAAAACACCCCACCACCGTACCCACAAGACATAGACTTGGTAACCCATATTTCCTCATGTATTTGAAAATGTACATCACCCGTGCAGCGCACAGCCAGATTATTGTTGAGCATCTGCTTACCAGGATATTGGTGGATATTGAAGGATATTGAAATACTGTATTTATTGCCTTGATGCAACCTTGTTCAGTCATGAACTAAATAGAGAGAAAAACAAAATGGAACTGAATCAACCATTTATTGCCTGCAAAAAAATAAATAAATAAACAGCAAAAAAAAACAAACAGTCATTGGTGGATACTTTCTTTCTTCACCCTGTTGGTTCCCCCCGGAGAATAGTTCTGCATATCAGAATACAATCTGTCTATGATGGTTGAAAAAAGATAACACCACTGTTCTGATGAGTATTGACCATAGACTATGTAAAAACATGGGCAAAGAGACCATGGCGTCACCCACTGGTTTCTGCGTACCATTTAGGAAGCCTCGATTTTGGCAATTCGAACAGCTCCATTTTGTCATTTTGAAACCGGATGTGATTCCTATTGGATGAGAGTGTGAATTGAAGATCCAGGGAGGAGCGAGGGGTGGATCTATGGGTGGATCTGACCATATCTGAGGAGGACCAGAGAATAGCCATGCCCTTAAAGCACATTCTGGCTTTATCCTTTATTCTAGTTTATTTGGGACCATAATTTACAAAAATTAACATCATGATATATCGCAGGAGACTCAAGACTTGCGAAAGATACCATAAAATAATGTGGAAAATCATTATAGAAATAATAAATCAGTAAGGAAAGTAGGGTCATTTTCTCATAGACTTCTTTTGCATTGAACTAATTTCTGCAACCACCAACATCGCCATCTGCTGGCCAATAAATATAATGCAATTTTAAGAGATTTCCGCGTTGGCTTCACTTTTTTTCAGACCCGGGTGCTGCGTCCACTTTTTTATACAGTCTATGGTATTTACCGGCTTGCTCTTTCATTGGTTCAAATCACTCAGCTCTTTAATTCTTTATACACTATCATCTCTGGCCCTAGGAAGGGTAGAACAGGTGATGATGTCATCGTTATCTGTGCATCATCAGAGATGTCCTAAATGTAACACATTTTGACCATCTCTGGTATGGTCCTCAAAGCAGCTTTTGCACAGAGCCTGGAATTTGTCCAAGCGTTTGAGTGGAATTTATTTTTAAAAAAGTCTGGAATTATCGATTAAATGGGTAAATAACTTCCTTGAAATTTAATGCAACAAGAAGTGCTTTTTACAAGAAAAGTATGCCTTAATTTTGTTTAATTTTTTGTCTGTCAGGGGAAAGTAATAAATGTGACATTCTGTTGTAATTCAGGTCATTCATATGATGTCATACTTAACTTTATGCACGCACAGTGTGAAAACAGGAAGGTAATGGCAACGCTATGGAAACATTCTCTTTTAACCCTCAGTGTTTGTTTATTTGTGCGGTCTTGTGCTTCAATGTGCTCAACTCATGCATAATTCATTCTCCAGTAAACATCATGTATTCAAAGTATTATGTCAATGAGAGTGGTTGCGCTACACCGGCTTGTGTGTCATTGAAGTTTTTTTCTTGTTTGAAACAGATTGGTTCAGACTCCTCACAGGGTCGCAAGGTGTATTATGAGCTCCACGGCCCAGGTGTGACGGAGGACCCAATGAACGTGTTTCATGTGGAAAGTTTGACTGGAATGCTGAGAGTTCTCCGGCCTGTAGACAGGGAGCAGTACCCTGTGATCAGGGTAATTAAAAACATTTCACATGCATTGAAATTCTCTAATATTATTTGCTCAAGATTCAATTTTTCACAGTGTTTTTATATAATTAATTGATTAAATTTCTATTCAACCCTTATTTAGCCAGGGTAGTCCTGATGAGATTGAAATCTCTTTTTCAAGGGGGCCTTGGGGATTGAGGTGGAGAGAGAGAGTGGACAAGTTACACAGCCAGTTAGAATAGTGGATGATTAGGTGGCAGGTTGAAAGAGCCAGTTTGGGAATTTAGCCATGACACCGGGGAACCCCCTACTCTTATCAATAAGTGTCATTAGACCTTTAGTGACCACAGTGAGCCAAGACCTTGGTTTAATGGGTCATCCAAAAGGTGGCGTCTCCTTCAGTACAGTATCCCCATCACTGCACTGGGGATTATTACACCAGAGGGAAGATCGCAACCTACTGGCCACCAGCACCTCTTCCAGCAGCAACTTGTTTTCCCAGGTGGTCTCCCATCCAAGTACTAACCAAGTTCACACCTGCTTAGCTTCCGCCACATAGCTGGAGTAGTGGTGTGGCTGCTGACTTTTATGCTGGGTATGTGTTTTAGAATGTTTCAGTTTGTAGGGATATTAGCTTGCAACCGACTTCCAAATTGATTTTCAAATAACTATTAGACTCAAAACCTTTGTTTCCAGTGTGTCATTTGAATTTGGAACCACACTGTCATGTCCAAGGAGCCGTCACTACCTGGGAATTAGTCATTATTCGGCCAGAGGAAAAAAAAAAAAAAAACCTGTCATAGAAATGGCAAAGCCAGTTGGTGTGGCCAGATTAGCTATTCAGTGCTTTATATTCTTAAAATGAAAATAGTCAGAAAATGTGCTCTACCAAAGTGTTGAGGCAGTTAAAGGGTTAAAGTTCGCCATCCAATGCAGTTTTCAGGTATTCCCTCCATTCATGTGATGCAGTGACGTGCGGTGGAGGTTAGTTTGGTGAGGCAGAAACCACCCCTTTGCCTGATTAGCAATCATACGATGAACTAGTTTAGTAAGACTATTGGTTGAATGACGGGCCAGTTTAAGTTTCCGCGGCGTCATTGCTCAGTACATCGAACCAGAAATGCTCTACAACAGATTTGCGCGTACTTGCTTCCAAGAAGCCGAAGCAATGTCATCAAAAATATTAACACAGTTCAACTTATGCAGAGTTCAATGCTTAATCAATACCCTATTTAATGTATTCTCCTTCAAATACGCGCTTTTACACCCAAACAAAAAACTGGCGTTTATTTTCAGTCTTCTCTCTTAATCCGATTAACAAAATGTTTAAACGATATACAGAATTACCGAGAGAATTTTTCCTAATTTATTATTCCGATTACCATCCTTGCAGTCTCGAATTGCAGCGCATACGTGAATGAAGTCATTATCTCCTCTATCAGTATCAGGCTTCCTATAGGCTTGGTCTTAATTGTTTTCATTGTCAATCAGGAATAGTACGTGGGAACAGATTCACAAAATCCTGTGATAAAAGTTTGGGTCACTGCCTCACCTCACCGCACGTCTCTGGCTTCCTGTAAGCGAATACTCGCAAAACTGCAGTTTCGTGAGCCTTTCAAGTTCGATGTAGCCTACTGAGCAATAACGCCGCGGAAACTTAAACTGCCCGTCATTCTGCCGAATAGTCTTACTAAACTCGTTAATTGTCTGATTGCTAATCAAGCAAAGGGGAGGTTTCTCCCTCACCAAACTAACCTCCAACTGCACGTCACTGATGTGACGTATGTATGAACTGCGGCCATTTTTACTATGCCACTGAAGCTCAGGCATCACCTCAAGACTGTAGAATTACAGGGTTCCAACTAACATTTACAAAGTTTTTAGGAATCTGCTTGCAAAGTTTGGCCGCTCAGCGTACACTTAGGGAACTGGAACTTTGTAATTCTGATCTGAACCCAATTTAACAAATTAATTGAATACCCATACTTAATCATTAGATAGAACTATTTATTGCCAATTATGTGCAATAGTTAACTCAATTTTGACTAAAATGTCTGTTAGGACCCTGTAATTCTTAGGTCTCCACCTGTCAGGAGTGAATGACCGCGCGCACTAACTCGGGAAACTGACTTTGTTTGTGCGCAGTTCCGTGCCAGGGTGTTTGACCAGCTCACACACCTGGAAACAGACATACCTCTCAATGTCACGGTAAACGTGTTGGATATAAACGACAATGTGCCCCAGTTCTCCGTCCCGCTACAATTTTCAGTGTTGGAAAAAAGCGCACCAGGTAAAAGCCTTGATTTTTTTTTTTTTAAAAAGTATTCTTTATTTCAAGTATCAATGGAATAATAATAATGGAATTATAAAATGTAATGTAATATGGTAGATGGAGTGTGATGGTCTGGGAAATGCTTTGAGGGGAAGGCCTGGGATGGGGCATTCATGCGGAGCTCATTCTTTGCTGGGAGGTCATCATGTTATGGCTCATCAGTGTATATGATCACAGAGATTTCCAAATGTATCTCCGTGAACAATTTAGTATATTCCAGGTCACAGTGCCTCCAGGGAGCTCTGTGATGCCTTGGTGAAATAAATTCAGGTTATTTTTTGTTTGAATGTTTATCATGCCTCTGGTCCCTCTCTACAGGAACAGAAGTGGGGAAAGTCATCGCCACAGATGCCGACGAGGAAAATACACCTCACACTAAGATCAAGTACACCCTTCTCTCCGGAAGTGACTTGTTTAGCATTAATCCAGTCAGTGGACTGATCCTCACGAAGTCGCCAGCGCTGGACAGGGAGGTCAGTGTGCTGTCCTGATATATGTTGGATTTTTCTTCCTGATCAATTATTTTTCTGGTTGATTGAATATTGCTTTTTGGCATGGCGCAGTGTTATGACCCAGCCACAAATAAAACCTATCCTAGGTTTTCTGAGAAAGGCTGGCCGAACCTAACATTATTAAGTGTTGAAGGTAAATAATTTTTAAGTCCATCCCTGCTAGCGCTCACTCTCACGGCTCGCGTTTCTGCAGCCAGCTGATTTCTTCCCTTTTTCAATAGCTCAGTATTATTTCATGATAATAAACGAAGCTGGAGAAAAACACGAAGCCTCGTCTGACTGATACTCGCCTTGGTCTGCTTGTCCTTTCAGGTTAAGGACAAACATCTGGTTGTTGTGCACATCCAAGATATGGATGGTGACGCGAAGGGACTAGCCAATTCCGCTACAGCTACCATTTCTCTCAAAGACATTAATGACAATCCTCCCACCTTCCTCAAGAAAACAGTGAGTCACAGTTATTTACTTCACCTGTCGACAGTGAGCACTGATTGCTGTGCCAATAGACACACGTTTATGAATCACATTTTAAATGTGCAAAATACTTGTTGGGCAAAATGACAAACTGATACAGAGACACTATGATAGTATATTCTAAAATTAGATTTAGTTCCCGCATGCCCACAGTTTCTGCACCCAAAACACACCTATGGTTACTTAAGAGACTTAGTAAACCAGGCACCTTTCTTGGTACACAGACTAACTGCTATTAACCCCTTTTGCAGATATAGACACCGGCGTCCGTAAATTCTGAAATTTAATTCCTAAACAATTCTGTAATTGAATTTCTGAATGTCTTGCTTCACTGGAATATTTCCAAAGTCTCTGTGACACAAATGCTGAGTTATAAAGCCTATATAGGCTCCTGCATAACAGGAAAAATTGGCATTATTTTGTTTTCTGCGCAAAGGGGTTAAATTAGCAAAAGTGCCTTAGGACATGGCCTAAATGCACTTGTGCCATGCGCTTTAGGCAGCGCACTCACATTGTTAAAATATAGCCCCTGTGTGTAATGCATTTGACTCCATTGCAGCACCAGGCGAATATACTGGAAAATGAAGGTAGTGGCTTGGTGCTCCGAATTCCTGTGGACGACAAAGATTTGAAACAAACCCCCAACTGGAAGGCTGTGTACAAGATCACAGAAGGAAATGAAAATGGAAACTTCAGGATTGAAACTGACCCGGAAACTAACGAAGGCCTCTTGTACGTCGAAAAGGTGAGGTCCAAATGTTGGGTCTGCTTGCAAAGCTGCCGCTGGATATTCAAATGATAAAATATGAGCGCTGTCACAATTACCAAATGTGGTGGTTCAGTTTTCTTTTATGCCTGGATTACTTCCATCAGAGTGAATACACAATAAGCGATCAACACTATGAACATGGAACAAGCAATAATTTAATAATCAGCAGCGTGGCTTTGTTGTAGGAGCTCATGCATGGTGTTAAATACAGGCAATGCTGCAGCAACCCTCTCAGGGGACTGGATATGGCTGTGAAACAATGATGATGATGTTATGACATTGTTTTTTTTAGAGAATTCAACCTATTTTAACATCAGTGATAGTGTAAAAATAGGCAGTTAATTAAAGAAGTGAGCAGAATGACGGTGGGGGTAGGGTGGCGGTGGGATTGCAGTTTGGGTGCAGAAGCGGAATGGTGTAGCAGTTTGGCATTTAGAGCTTAAACGGACTTTACGATTTGGAAATGATTTTGATTTTCGGCGGGTATGGCTACCTGAGCAGTCGGCTGAGTATTCTGCTGTTTTATTGGCTGAGGATGAGTACCTTAGCGCAGTTGACTACGTGTCTTGTCAGAACTACGCCTGCCAGTCTCGCTCCATTTGTGGAGAGTTTTTTAAGTTATCTTGAAGATCACTCAAAATAGCTCAGTAAGTGCATTTTATTTCATCATCTCTCTCCCAATTTTATAAAATTTTCTTTGAAAAGCAGTAAATTAATGTAATCCCAGGAACAAATGTTACATAATATAGACGACTCATTTTTTTGGCTGGACCGCAGCCAATCGGGGTGCTAAGGTGCTATAGTCTGTGAATGACTGAGGGAGTGATGAAGTTACACCAATGATTGGTCGCGTTTTAGAGTTTCCCCATTGTTATGATCCAGACAGGGAACCAAATGCTAATTCAGAGTACAATCCACGCGGGAGTATTTATCCACGAGCCGGGCTCCTACCATTAATAGACAGAAATAAAATTCCCAGGTATTTTTATTGATGTAAATGTATTTTTGAAGCTATCTTCCTTCTTATTTAAGCAATTAAATAAACCTGGAAATTGACGGTGTTAAATGTATTAACCTTCAAAAAATAAATTTAAGACCACAATGGAAAAATGATCAGAATCACATTTTTCGTGTTGTGGAGAAATGATGAATTAAAAATTCTAAACAATCTAAGAGACAAAGCACTGAAACAAATATGCAAAAAAATATTAAATATATAAAATGTTATAATACCATATAATAATAAATAATATTTAAACTAAACAAAAAATGCTAAATTTGTACTCCAATCATTTTTCCTTTGTGGACTTCAATTGATAATGATGATGATAATGATAGGGTTGTCATAATTAGTGTTCTTTTTTCATTGTTAGTGCTCTAAAGAGGAAGAATCTCCAGTATATAAGTATCTATTGTATTAGTTTGCATGAGTTTGTTACATGACTGAGTCCCTCCTTCATGATGTCCTCTAGCCCTTAGACTATGAGAAGGCCAAAGATCTGAAACTGAAAGTGGTCGCTGAGAATGAGTCTCCACTCGTGGGGACCTCAGGATCCTGGAACTCCATCATAGTGGATCTGGCCGTTGAGGATGTCGATGAGGGCCCAGAATTTGTTCCACCAAACTTGGATCTGTGGGTCAAGGAGAGCGTGCCCGCCGACACGGTCATTGGCACCTACAGCGCGATCGACCCAGAGACCAGCAGCAGTGAAGGAATCAAGTGAGGAACAGTCCGCAGCCAACTAAAAGATCGCAGGCGCAATGTTCTGACAGATCTGACTTCTGAATACCAGGCCAGCCAGTGACTCTCCTTTTGTTAAATCTCGATGAAAACTCTTGAGATTAATAAATACATTTAAACGTATTCGCTCATTTTTGAAAACACTTGATGTTCAAATATTACCTGTAGTAGTGCAGTTTCATTCTGTACGACAGTTTAAAGTTGATGTATTCTATTAGATACAATAAACCTTTGATGTTTTTGTTGCATTTGGTCAAAATACAACGTTCTTTGCAAATGGCTATTTTTACCCTTGCATTTCATGTGTTTATTTCTAACTCAAGCTGGCTTGTATTCTGACCAAGTGCACATGTTCCTTGATAGAGAGCATGAGATAGGACTCATAAACTGCGTTTCCAGTAGGCACGGTCGGTATAGTGCCCTTAGAATTGGTACATAACCTGCACGAACTGGTACCTAAATCCTAGATCTTTTGTGTATTCACCCTGTTGGCAGGGTGGTCACTAGATGGCAATAACCAGGTCAGCCATGTTGTCGGTCATGGAGAAGTGCGATCCTCTCTAGATCAATTAACGGACTGCATTGTTTCTGGCTTCACTTTTTAGTTCTGGATCTGTGTGTTAAGTACATCAGCAGAAGGGTTAGAAAAAATTGGATTGATTGGAACTTTTTTTTGTTCCATGCCCCTCTTGGAAATGCAGAAATCACCGTTCTTATGTGTTAAGCACTAAACTGGGCTGAACCAGGCTGCTTGGTGGAAACAAGGCAATAGAAATTGTAGGAAGGCTACTTTGACCCCGCAGGTTCTGGTATGTAGGCTATTGTTGTTACTGTGGCAGGAATAATTTAAAAAAATAGCTGTTGATGGAGGATTGTTAAGGGGAACAGAAAATTATCTTCTCAGGAGGAATTAGACCGCAGATGCCACGCATTTCCTTTGTCTAGCCTGCCACAACTCAAATGCAGTGTGATGGAGAAACCTGTTTTAACGTTTTATATTTCCATTCATCTGAATTTCAGGTACTATAAAGCATCAGATCCAGCCTCGTGGTTCAAAGTGGATCCAGATACGGGAGTTTTGAAAGTCGCTGACTCATTGGACCATGAGTCAGAATTTTCACCGAACTCCACCTACAAAATGACTGTCAAAGCTATCGATGCCAGTAAGTTATAGAGCGGTACTTGATTAGTTTTCCCTTTTATCTTTTATCTGCACTGCTTTATTATTCCTGCATATCTTGATCAAGTTTAATCTTTAAAATGATGAGCTTTTTTTTTTCGTGAGTCAAATGGTGCTATATTGCTCTTAAGTTTCAGATTCTCTGATATACTGTACTGAAAAGGTGTTCTGAATCTTCCGACAAAAGTTGACATAAAAGTATGTAATTAATTTGTGTGTATTTCTGTCTTTAATATTAATGCAATTTTATTGCTTAATCAACTGATATTAACATTCTTCAATTTTTTTTTTCTCAAGATTATTCATTTCTGAATCTCCCTGTATGAGTGTGCCTTACCAGTCATAGGTGCAAGGAAATGGACTATGGATCACACAACCAGTGAAGTGGGCACATTATGTAAATCGTAGATAAAAACAGAATACAATGATTTGCAAATCCTTTTCAACTTATATTCAATTGAATACACTGCAAAGACAAGGTGTTTAATGTTCAAACTGAGAAACTTTTTTTTTTTTGCAAATAATCATTAACTTAGAATTTAAAGGCAGCAACACATTGCAAAAAAGTTGGCATAGGGGCCTTTTTACCACTGTGTTACATCGCCTGTCCTTTTAACGACACTCAGTAAACGTTTGGGAACTGAGGAGACCAGTTTTTGAAGCTTTTCAGGTGGAACTCGTTCCCATTCTTGCTTGATGTACAGCTCAAGTTGTTCAACAGTCCGGGGTCTCCGTTGTCGTATTTTACGCTTCATAATGCACCACACATTTTCAATGGGAGACAGGTCTGGACTACAGGCAGGCCAGTCTAGTATCCGCACTCTTTTACGACGGAGCCATGTTGTTGTGACAAGTGCAGAATGTGGCTTGGCATTGTCTTGCTGAAATGAGCAGGGGCGTCCATGAAAAAGATGTTGCTTGGATGGCAACAGATGTTGCTCCAAAACCTGTATGTACCTTTCAGCATTAATGGTGCCTTCACATATGTGTAAGTTGCCCATGCCTTGGGCACTAATACACCCCCATACCATCACAGATGCTGGCTTTTGAACTTTGCGCCTATAACAGTCCGGATGGTTCTTTTTCTCTTTGGTCCGGAGAGCATGACGTCCACAGTTTCCAAAAACAATTTGAAATGTGGACTCGTCAGACCACAGAACACTTTTCCACTTTGCATCAGTCCATCTTAGATGAGCTTGGGCCCAGCGAAGCCGGCGGCGTTTCTGGGTGCTGTTGATAAATGGCTTTCGCTTTGCATTGTAGAGTTTTAACTTGCACTTGCAGATGTAGCGACGAACTGTTGTTACTGACAGTGGTTTTCTGAAGTGTTCCTGAGCCCATGTGGTGATGTCCTTTACACACTGATGTCGGTTTTTGATGCAGTACCGCCTGAGGGATCGAAGGTCACGGGCATTCAATGTTGGTTTTCGGCCTTGTCGCTTACGTGCAGTGATTTCTCCAGATTCTCTGAACCTTTTGACGATATTACGGACCGTAGATGATGAAATCCCTAAATTTCTTGCAATAGCTTGTTGAGAAATGTTGTTTTTAAACTGTTCGACAATCAGCTCACGCATTTGTTCACTAAGTGGTGACCCTCGCCCCATCTTTGTTTGTGAATGACTGAGCATTTCAGGGAAGCTGCTTTTATACCCAATCATGGCACCCACCTGTTCCCAATTAGCCCGTTCACCTGTGGGATGTTCCAAATAAGTGTTTGATGAGCATTCCTCAACTCTCTCAGTCTTTTTTGCCACTTGTGCCAGCTTTTTTGAAACATGTTGCAGGCATCAAATTCCAAATGAGCTAATCTTTGCAAAAAATGACAAAGTTTACCTGTTCGAACATTAAGTAACTTGTCTTTGCAGTGTATTCAATCGAATATAGGTTGAAAAGGATTTGCAAATCATTGTATTATGTTTTTATTTACGATTTACAGAACGTGCCAACTTCACTGGTTTTGGGTTTTGTATTTAAATGTTTTCCCTCCTGACTGCGGTTTATTTATTTATTTATTTATTTATTTTTTCCCATTCTTGTGGGCTTCAGTACATACGTAATGTACGTGAATGACCCAAAACATTTTGACCACTCAGAGTAATAATCACAGACAATCGGTGAATAACATTGATAGTGTTCCGCTGGGAAATCATTGGTCAGGGCATTCACTTGTAAGCTATTTTGCATTACTGTTTAGGTGGCAGGCAGAGGTCCAACAGCGTATTAAGATGACGATCTTTACGTTTGGCTCGTCCGTAAATGTTGCTGCTGATGACAACATCTGCCAAATTACTGCACATGCACTGATCATAGGCCGTTTTAAAAGACAGAGGAAGCTACCATGACGTCACCCACTGGTTTCAGCACACCATTTAGGAAGCCTCGATTTTGGCAGTTTGAATAGCACCATTTTGTCATTTTGACATCGAATGTGATAGCTATTGAATGAGAGCGTGAATTGAAGGTCCAGGGAGGAGCGAGGGGTGGATCTGACCGTATCTGACGAGAACCAGAGGATAGCCACGACCCTATAGTGTATCTGGCTTTATCCTTTATTCTAGTCTATTTCATTATTCATTATTTTCAATCATTATTGAAATAATAAATCTGGTGGCAAAGTAGGGTCATTTTCTCATAGACCTCTACAGCATTGAACTTCTTTCTCCTGCCACCGATGTCGCCATCTGCTGGCCATTAAATAGAATGCAAATTTTAGAGATGTCCGCATTGGCCTCAGTTTTCTCACCCGGCCACTGGGTCCATCTTTTTATACAGTTTATGATACTGACACTTCCGTGTTGAATGTTTCAGGCTCCAAATCGAGCACTGGGACCGTGACCATCCATCTGGTGGACGAAAATGATAACGTCCCCGTGCCCCTGGGAACGGAGATGATCCTGTGTGAGAAGAAAGGGGAGCAGGGGTCCGTGCTGGTGGTGGCTGAGGACCGGGATGGAAAGCCCTTCTCAGACCCCTTCACTTTTGAGCTGGAAAGGGGCTACGAGAAGAAGTGGACTCTAAAGGAAGAAAACGGTATGAGGCTCGTCGTAGAACCGAGAGATTAAAGCCAATAGTCTTGTATCAAGTTCATTGTACTGGTAAAATTGTGAAAAAGCGGCGAACAACACAAATGAAAACCAACTGCTGAAGTTTGTGGCTCTGTCTGGTACCAGCATGGGAAGAGACCCTAAAGATGGAGGCCCAGAGATTTATGCTGAAACAAGGTGGGCTGTTCTTTACAGTAAAGATTGAACTGATTGGATACAAAAGGACAAATGGCAGAGAAAACCAAAGAACCATCTACAGAGGGGGGTTGGAGGGGCACTGAAAAGATAACAATGGGAGTGGATTGGTTGAATAGTCAGGTACAGACAGAATTATGGGTAAGGGGGAGGAGAGGAGGGCCTCCTTCTACTGCAGGCTGTATTCGAGAGGAGGAAGAGGTTTGCAGCAAGCGGAAATATCGGAAGAGTCAAAGCTAGGTCAGCGCACAGACTCTGCATTAATGTGATTTATGTTAACTACCTGATGTACATGAAATACTTTAAAAATAAAAAAATTTAAAAAGGCCGATATCCTGAAGCTGAAATAATGTTGCAGAAGGGTTAGTGACTTCACCTGAGAGGAGCTGGGGTGGTGTTGTTTATACTTCCTTGTATTTCTGTGTTCGATTGTTAGTAACTTGGCGCCTGCTTTGAGTTATCTTATAATCAAACGGAAAGCAATGAAACGTTTGCCTGGGCGAGGTATTTTGTGTCTGGCATGGTTCGTTTCAGTGAAAATTTTGATGAAAATCAGAGAGATGAGTGCAGTTTTCATTGAAATATCGATGAATGAATGAATGACAGTCTGACTAGCTGAGACACTGAGTAGAGTTAGAGCTGAGGTAATCACCTGTGTTCCGGGAGATCTGCCGTCCTGCAAGTTTCCACTCCTACTGCAACTGAGTTCACTTGATTTGACTCATTAATTAACAGCGCAATGGGATTTGCAGCTTTTGAACAAGGCATGCTTCGTAGGGGTTGGAGTGAAAACCTTAGGGACAGTTGATCTCAAAGAACAGGGTAGGTTGCCATTGGCCCAAACGCTCGATTTGTCCAGACTGACGTTACTGTGATGCCGCTCCTTCATAGGCACGGCGGTATGGCTTCACCCGGTCAAGGAGCTCCCCACTGGCAACCACGAGGTTCACCTTGTGATTAAAGACCAGCAGGACCAGGGCGGGGTGCAAATCGTCAATGTGAGGGTCTGCGAGTGCCAGAGTGGGAAGTGCCCCGCCCCGACGAAGTCCACTGCGCTGGGCGCGTGGGGCGTCCTGGCCCTACTGCTCGGGCTGGCTCTGTTACTGCTGCTCCGTAAGTGCTGCTGGTACTGCAGGGACTCAGAGCACCGCGAAATAACTGCAGCTCATGTCATTACACTGCAAACATAAAATCTTCCTGAACATTATGTTCTGGCTCTCAGACTTACTTATTTTGATAACCTCCTTTCTCTGATAAAAATTCTTCCTCTGAATGGGTGATCATTTTGACTAACTTCTGGATTGGTCCATGGGGTAAATGAGCTTTTTTGACCCCACGGACAAATCTAGAAATGAATCAAAACTCTCACATTTGGGCAGATTTATTTTTTTCTGTGAAAAAAGGAAATAGAAATATGTATTTAAGGTCTAAATACCAGATTAAAATGCTCAGTAAGATAATGTTTTTACAGTGTGCATCGTATTTTCTGGTTAGCACATAGAATGATGCCATATGGTGACGGTGCTCAGGTATAATAGTGGACATGGTGACATCCGGTGGACCTTAGTAACCACATGAGTTTGTTTTTACTCTCTGGGTACCTAAGTTCCATTCAAGCTGACTGTCAGAAATGTCATGGGAACGTTGAGCAGCGCTGCTTGAAAAACAGTTTGTGGAATTTACACGCCTGTTCTCTTCCTGTTCCTGCACGCTTTCGCCCGTCAATCAAGTTTTGGCAAATCTCTCGTCAAATTTTGGAATATCGCTATGGGCAAGATTTATTAGAACAGAATATGTCAGAGATATTTATGAAAGTCAACACATTGAATTGACATTACTTTAAAAAAGTGAAACCGGGAGAGGGTAGCGAATATGAAAAATACGGATAAATAATTAATCCTTTAGCAGTTTGATTCTATTGATTTATTTTGTGAATTAAAAATGAGTCATTTAAACTTTATACATTTTAATTACATATGCATGTTTGCCAACAAATTAAGAGTTTAAGAGGTCAAAGATGATATTATTAAATGTTGTTGGCTTGGACAGAGTATTTGATACGTGTTCTCAGGGAAGGAGAGAGCAGAACACAAGCCTGGAGACTTTTCCTGATACGCTGAATGCAGAGTGCAGAGTTTAACGCGAAGCTGTTTTCTCTCATTCCCTGACGGTTAAGTTTTATGCTGCACGATGAAATGCGATAAGAAGTCGGAGGCGTTTCACGTAATGGACAGCACTGACGGCGGCGGAATGCTGCTGAAATCCAACACCGAGGCACCCGGGGACGCAGTGGTGAGAGCCAGCTTTTTTTTTTCTTTCTTTCTTTCTTTTTATTTTTACAGAGCAAAGAAATACCACCATCCATCTTTTGACATCCATTTCACTTGATTTGATTGTAATCTGCAACATATTGTGTAATTATCATGTGCAAGTACTGCAATAATAATAATAATAATAATAATAATGATAAAAGCTGTCAAGGATTGAGGAGGATTACAGGTCATTGGTTGAAATTAGGTTTATGCTTACGGTTAGAGTTAGATTGTACAGAATGAATGTAAGTCAATGCAATGTCCTCAAAAGTATAGTTGTACAAACATGCGTGTGTGTGCATTTGTGTACAAGTGTGTACTTATTATTATTATTATTATTATTGTTATTATCCAGAAGAATTGTAATCAGTTTCATGTGATACAAGTTTTAAATATGTTGTTTATAGCTATTTTTATATCAGTTCGTAACTTCTTTCACAGCAGTGTCGAAAGTTCAACTCATTCACTTTGTTTTTTCACTGATTTCATTTCCTGCAGACTTCTGATATTGTGTTAATGCCCTCGTCTCCCATCGAGCACTCGATAAAGGGTTCTGTCATGGGGGACAATTTAATCGGAGTGGCAAACGCGAATACCTTCGGTTCGGGCGTCCCGTTCAGCACACAGCAGAATGTCTACCAGCAGAATACTGACACCATGATGAGCCAAACTAAAGGAACGTTCGGCAGAAGTGCTTACGGCGTGACCGGCTCATCCTCGCATCTCGTCGACAGCCATGCCCTCAAGTTCATGGATCAGTCCGCTCAGACCACTTGGAACACGAATGGCTTGTTCTTACATCAGGTAAGGCAATGTCGCCGTCTGAATAGTTACCCTGGTTGGTAATGGACGCTGGGGTCTGTGGCACAGGGCAGTTATCCTAACATTGTTTGTTGAGCGGAGCTCTTGAAGTTGCGTTGAGTAGGGCTTTCGAGTTTTCGCATTTCAGAGCATCGGTTTTAATGATTTTAACATTCAGTTTAAGCTACTGGCGTCAGAATGTGGAGTTAAATTTGTAAAAAGTGTGGCCCTCTGGAACCAGAGTTAAACATGTCCTACAGGGCCAGCTTGTATCAGAAAGCAGTTTCACGGAGTCAGTTGGACATCAATTCCCTGAGTAAATCCAAGAACTCCCTGATGTAAATAAGCCTGTTCCAGGTATCACTCTGCGCGTTTACTGAAAAGGAGTTTATTTGGATTGTCTCTAAAGGGAGTAATTCTTACTGCGTTGTAGAACTCTCTATCATATTGGTATGAAATTGGTATTCTCTGTGATTGAACTCTTTGGCTTGAAAGGGAACCCTTGAGCTAAATGTGTCCCTCCACAGAGTTACAGGCTTCCCATTGGGGCCATTTTCTTCTGTTCGGGGCATACGGTAACACTGCTTTGAGACATTAGCCCCAGCATTGGAGTTTAATGTCCTTTAGTGCTTTACTGAGTGTTACTGGATTTTGATGTTGTGAGTTTGCTAATAGCAAAGCTCACACGGCTCTCGCTGAATCTTGCAGAAGCTGGGTTACTTCCGGGAACAGGAAGACGGACGCTATGCTGACGACCTGCTCCACTCATACGGGTTCGAGGGGATGGGCTCCCCTGCTGGTTCGGTGGGGTGCTGCAGTGACCAAGAGAACAAGGAGAGTTTAGATTTCCTCAACACGCTGGGACCAAAATTCAAAACCTTGGCTGAGGTCTGCGGGAACAAATGAAAGGGCTCTTCGTCACCCGGTGGAGGTCGGTAGCATTTAGCAATTGCAAGGGGGAAATGCACCCACAAGTCATGGTTCAACACCATCCGTGGAATCGTGCTCCAAGATCAAGTGGCATGACCTGTATTTCATTACCCAAATCCAATCCTTTCACCGCTGTCTTCAGACGTCCATTTGAATCGATGAAGCTATTACTGTTCGAAACAACCACCTGTAGTCTTCAAAGTCTATGGACGTGGCATTTGAATTTGCAAGTACGGTGTACTGGTTACAAGTCTGTTGGTGCGTCTGTTCCTCTGAAATCACCATCCCAGTTTTCAAGACTGAGGGGCTGGAGGTTCATCTGAGCCGCTGCGTGTGCTAAATCATCTAAATACTATGTACAGTGGCGGGAAAGAATGGAGTCATCGCCTCAACATTAATGTCTGGGAAGGAGTCTTGTTTATGATTTTCTATTGTGGGCTTAAGTGTTAATGTTTTAGTCACTGATTAGAAATGAGACATCTTATTTGCGCTTGAGGTGAGTAGTCATATATTAGGTATTTTGTCTGAGTTCATCTCATATTTTCTTTGACCTAACTTGCGGTTCTGGCTCTTTGCCATGGTACTGATGGGAAATGGGAAATTATCATCTGCACTAGAATTTAAAATTCACTGATATTTTTGTAACTTTAAAAAAAAAAATTCAGAGTGGAAAAATAAGAAAATATTATTTTCCACTTGGGAAGATGATGACATGAATATAAAAGTTTATAACCATGCCATTAATTGATATGTGGCAAAGGAGGATTTATGTCTAAATTTTCTGGACTTTTCTGAGTGTGACCTTGTGACATTACAAAAAGAGGAATATTATTGTTCATGTTGAAGGTTAATGCTGGGATATTATGACAGTATTACCTTTCTGTCATATCCTGCTCATTTAATTTTCAGTAGGAAGTGGAGAAATATAGAAATAACTAAATAAATTGTAATGCTTTAAGTTACTGGCCAATAATTACAGTGTACTGTATATTGGGTAAGTACCAGCTACTTGAGTTTTTATTATTGGTAAGTTTCTATTTCAGAGACATGTTACCTGATGAATGCGTATAAGTAGCTGGTGTTTTCCCATTAAATAATGTAAATAACAGCCCGTAAAATAAAGTGTTACATATATAAGTACATACAGACCCTGAAGGGATTACACAAGAGATAGTACATTACCTGTCTGACTGTCTCAGGCTCTTAAGCTTATATCAGGCTTAGGATTCATTGAATGTAAATTTACATGTGTATGTGCTCTAAAATTGCCCATTTTGCTATGTTTTTTTTTTTTCATTGACTCTGTGAGATGGTACAGAACCCATTGTTGTGAATTCAGTGTTGATATTTTGAAATCGTGGGTGTGACTGAGGTTAGTTGAAACTTCTGAAATTTCAAAAGTGCTGACATTGTAAAGGGGTAAAAAAGCACAGATACCAGACACATCAGGAACTTTGAACTTTTAGTAAACGGCTTATTTATACACTGTAAAAAAAAAAAAAGAGTTGTCTCAACTGAAAAAAAGGTAGTGTCTCCGGGCTGCCTTAAAATTTCAAGTTAACTGAATTTAAGATTATAAGTTGAATATTACCTCTACTTGTCATCTCAGGTTCAATGAGCTTCAAATTTTAAGGCAGCCTGGACATTAACTTTTTTCAGTTGAGACAACTTTTTTTTTTACAGAGTACTGTCTGGTGAAAGCATTGAAAGCATGAGGTTTTTTATTATTATTATTAATTTCCGACTTTGAAAGTTAAACTCTGCTCATTTACCAAGTCATCTTAATTTACAGTTGCTGTTGCCTTAGAATCTGTCGTGGACAAACAGAAAAACTTTATTACAGCAGCTTTCAAATTCATTTCCAGTAATAAAATGTTGTTTCAACAATTTGTTTTGAGTGACCCTAACTGAGTAATTTATGAAAAATAGAAGACAGAAGAGGCAGAATGTTTGTATGCGTGTGTGTGTGTGTGTGTGTGTGTGTGTGTGTGTGTGAGAGAGAGAGAGAGAGAGAGAGACAGAGAGAGAGAGGGATGGTGAATCATAAATCAGTCATGGAGAGACAGAAGACGACAAAACTAAATGCCTGTAGCACTCTAAACTCTCATAGTTTTAAGGCGTGTCGCGATAACAGCTTGTCGTTTAAATGACTGTACACCCCAGCACTATAGCCAGGTACATGATTAACAGGGTGTGGTGCTTGCACAATAAAGTGAGCCCATGGCATGGAGAAAGAAAAAAAATCGCAAGCTTCAAATGGAGGACAGTTTCCCTGAGACAAAGTAAAATACCTACATGAAGACAGCGGTATCAACGGCACCACCTGCTGGAGTGGGAGCTGAATGTTCGCCGCTTAAAATTTAGTAATCCTTTGTCCAAATACGACTACTTTTCTGTATGTCTCTTTCGCATAATCAAACGAACGTTTGGATTGAAGCACAGTATATTTAAAATATCTGTGAAGCGATTTAGAATTCCTGACTTCACGGTTTATTGCCTCTGTCAGGGCAAGTTTAAATTTGAATTGAAATAATATCCCCTTTATTCTTTTCGAAGGTGTGGGACACATTAACTCGTCCACACTCATAAGCACACCCACATCCCCACGCACAAATCTGTTTGTATGTGTTTTGCATATGAGAGAGAGAGAGAGAGAGAGAGAGAGAGAGAGAGAGAGAGAGAGATGTGGTACTCAACAGCCGAACCCACTTCTTCATTCAGTGTTATGGTACCCTTTGTAAGGTAAAGTAAGCCGAGTCAACCATGGAAATAAGTCCGAAAAAGAGACCACACCAGTGAAACGTGAGAGTGCCTGGGCATGACTGGGCGTGACTGTCCTAATGAAACACTCCCTCTCCCTCATTCTTGTGTTATCTCATTGTCTCCAGTGTTTCGTGACGAAAAACCATGAACGGCCAAGTCATGGATTACCACCAAAATCCTCTCAGGGGCCAAGTGACATCTAAAGAAATTTTTGAGTGTGTATGTCTGTGTGTGTGTATGTGTGTGTGTGTGTGTGTGTGTGTGCGGTGGTGGTGGATTGCAGGGTGTTGGTGAGTGAGGGTGTGCCCTGTCTGCAAGTGTAGTATTTTCTACTCTCTCTCTCTCTCTCTCTCTCTCTCTCTCTCGCACACAAACACACACGTATATTCTCTTTCTGATCTTGTAATCTTCAATGCAGGCTCGAGGGATCATTGGTAGATGTGATTTCAGGAGTTATAGAAATACGTGAATAATAATAATAATAATTCAGTTGGGATAATGAATCTCCTTAAGCCCTTGCTACTTGCATGATAAAAATGTCAACCTCCAAACAGTACACATTCAGATGGTGGCAAAGGGGTCAGAAAAATAAAGTAAATTGGAAAAATAGTGCGCAGCGTGACAAAAATGCTTTACCGCACAGTGAAAAGCCTATGTGAACTCCCTATGCAAACATAAATTGTGAGCGTCAGCAAATTGATACCATCGCTTGGCTGTATAAATCTAATGAACACTTCCTTCCACTCTTATCGTTTCACCATTATAGCGTCAGCGAGTCACTTGTTTCAAGACGCAATTAATTTTAAAGCGGCAGCGTGAAATTAATTTATCGCTCGTAATTAGTTTCCTGCGCACTTTGAAAACAATCTTTCATGATAGAGCTTCCCGGTTCCCAGCCAAGATCGCTGTTTCGCAGCTTGGCTCCATCCGCCTGCCGGAGCGGCCGAGAGTCTGTCCTATAACGAGTCATATGCTCACTAGTTCTCACAGTGATGCAGATTTTCACAATACCAGATATTATATAATGTATTCATCTCAATCGAATGAATACGATGAAACTGTGTGCTCGCATATATGGAGACCACAATGGAAAAATGACCAGTCACATTTTCGCGTTGTGGAAAAATGATTAATGAAAAATTCAAAACGATCTTAGAAATAAAGCATTGAAAAATATACAAAAAAGGAAATATATATATATATATATATATATATATATATATATATATATATATATTAATTAATACTTAAAACTGTTATATATTAGTATAAATATTATGATAGTATATAATGTATAAAATGTATAAAAATGCAAAATTTAGACTCTGATCATTTTTCCTTTGTGGTCTTCAAAAAAAATTATTTCAGGTGTAAATCACCAAAAGAATTGACCCATTGAGTGCTAAATTCAAAATCGCCCCAAAAAATGAAAGTTAAATATTGAAATCACAGACTTATCCAACTTGAGTACATTTTTATCTCAGCCAATCGTAATGTGACTCAGTGTGTATGGCCCCTGCATGGCTGTGTGCACTCCTGACAACGTCTGCGCCTGCTCCTGATGAGTCGGGGGATGGTGTCCTGGGGGATCTCCTCTCAGACCTGGATCAGGGCATCAGTGAGCTTCAGTTTTAGGCGATACTTGGCGGCATCGGATGCAACAATACGCAATGTCCCTTAGTAGCTCAATTGGATTTAGGTCAGGGGAACGAGAGGGCCAGTCAATGGCATCCATACCTTCATCATCCAGGAACTGCCTACACACTCTGGCCACAAGAGGTCAGGCACTGTGCTGCGCCAGGAGGAACACAGGACCCACTACACCAGCATAAGGTCTGACCATCGCTATCAGGATTTCATGAAGGAACCTAACAGCAGTCAGGGGACTGTTGGTATTTACATGGAGGTCTGTGTAACCCTCCAAGGATAAGCCCCCCCAGACTATCACTGTCCCACGGCCAAATTAGTCAAGCTGGATGATGTTACAGGCAGTATAATGTTCACCATGGTGTCTCCAGACTCTATCACGACTGTTACATGTGCTCAGTGTGAACCTGATCTCATCTGTGAAGAGATTGGGGCGCCAATGGTGGCTCTGCCAACTCTGGTGCTCCGTGGCGAATGTCAATCGAGCTGCACGGTGCACAGGTCCCACTGGAGGACGTTGGGCCATCAAGACACCCTCGTGGAGTCTGTATCTGACAGTTGGGTCAGAAACGTGCACACCAGTAGCCTGCTGGAAGTCATTTTGTAGGGCTCTGGTAGTACTCCTCCTATTCCATACCAAATGATTGGAAAGAGGGCAATATAATACCAATATATAAGAAAGGGGACCATACCGAGTCAGGAAATTACAGGCCAGTCAGTTTAACTCGCATTGCGTGCAAAATATTGGAATCCATCATAAAAGATGAGCTGGACTTATTTCTTGAAAGTAACAGTATCTTGAGGGATAGCTAACTTGGTTTCCGTAAGGGAAGGTTTGTCATGCCTGACAAACCTTCTAGAATTTTTTGAAGTGGCCACCAAGACTTATGACCAGAGCAGGGCTTATGACATCATATACTTGGATTTTCAGAAGGCATTTGATACAGTACCGCATAAGAGACTAATTTTTGAAATGAGCTTCATTGGAGTTACAGGAGGTATTCTGGAGTGGATTCAAAACTGGTTAGAGGACAGAACACACAGAGTGGTGGTCAGTGGTATCTCATCAGAGCTAGGCATGGTGGGGAGTGGCGTCCCCCAGGGATCGGTGTTGGGACCCCTGCTGTTCCTCATCTACATTAATGACCTTGATAGGAATATTGAAAGCAGACTAGTTAAATTTGCAGGTGATAATAAATTGGGGCTTTTGGCAAATAGTTTAGAGTCCACAAAAGTGATTCAGGATGATTTGGATAGAACCCAGAATTGGGCAGAAATGTGGCAAATGAAATTTAATGTAGCAAAATGTAAAGTTGGACATGTAGGTAATAAAAACATTAGATGGGATTACTTCATGGGAGGTTTAAAACTGGAATGTGCTCCACACGAGAAAGATCTGGGAGTGATCGATGACCAAACCCTCACAGGCTCTAGCCATTGTGCCGTAGCAGTTAAAAAAGCCAATCGAATGCTGGGATACATTGCAAAAAGTATTGAGTACAAATCTAAGGAGATGATGCTTCTTTTGTACAACACATTCGTGAGACCTGTAATGTGAATATAGGCCACTAGATGGCAGTATTTACCTTTTTTTTTGTTAAGCTCAGACTGGAGTCATGTTTGGACATGTTTCCAGACATGTCTGGGGCAAGTCTCAGAAAATTAAAAAAAGAGGTCTAAATGTGGGTGGGGTCTGCAAAAGAGTATATAAGGAAAAGAATTGAGACAGTAAAGTAGTAGGAGAAATTGCAAGAAGATGACCAGACCTGCCATTCTGTTCAAGACCTGTGACGTTTCTTTTGTGGATTTCTTTGCCTGTGTTTGAGCATTTTCTTCATCCAGGACATCACCAAGCCACCCCACCAAAAAGGGACTGTAATTATTTCTGTTTTTTCTTATTTATCAATCTTGGTCTTTAGTTGTAGGTTTTTATTAGTCTTTGTCTTTGTTTAAAAATTAAATGTGTTTTAGTTGTTAAAACTGTGTTTGTCATCCCTTGCTGTTGCTGTTGTGTTATAAATGTAATAACAAATTGGGGCCTTAACAAATTGGGGGCTCGTCCGGGATAGACCATTGTGTGAGTAATTTATTGAAAATCTAACATTCCAAATTGTGAAATTGTTTCTGTGAATTTTCCTAGATATATATTGACAACAGCAATGGATGATTTCTTGGCATCACCAACCGTAGGGGTTTTGAAGTCTTTAAAAAGACAGAACTGCTAGAAATTTGCAGACATTTAGAGCTGACAGAGGTGAAACCAGCCATGCGAAAAGCAAGACTGGCTAGAGAGATAGTTGAATATTACATTGATGAAAATGTGTTTGCACCCGGAGATCTGGAACAGTTTCCAGTGGAAAATCCAAATATAGAAATGGAACTTAAATTAAAAATGCTAGAGATTGAAAGGGAGGAAAAAGAAAAGCAAAAAGAATTTGAGAGGGAAGAAAAAGAAAAACAAAGGCAGTTTGAGTTAGAAAAATTAGCAAGAGAAGAGAAAATTGAGAGGGAAGAAAAAGAAAAACAAAGAGAATTTGAGAGAGAGAAAGAGGAAAGAGCAGAAAGAGAGAGACAGAGACAGAGAGATTTTGAATTAGAGAAATTCGATAGAGAAGAAAGACTCCAAATGGAGCAACTAAAAATAAAAATAGCAACAGAAAATAAATTTCGGGCTAGCCAGGAGGTAAAACTGGTGCCTCCATTTTCAGAAAAGGATGTTGACAACTATTTCCAGTGTTTTGAAAAGGTAGCAAAGAGTTGCCAGTGGCCAAAGGAAAACTGGCCTCTGATGTTGCAAACTGTCCTAAAGGGTAAAGCTCAACAAGCCTATTCGGCTTTGTCTGCAGATGATTCCTCTGATTATGAGGTTGTCAAAAAGGTTATTTTGAGAGCTTATGAGTTGGTTCCAGAGGCTTACCGACAGAAATTCAGAGGTCTGAAGAAATCTGAAAATCAGACTTATGTTGAATTTGCTAATGAAAAGCAGGTTTGCTTTGAGCGCTGGTGTACTTCTATGGAGGTCAAGGATGATTTCAACTCACTAAAAGAGATGGTGTTAGTTGAAGAATTCAAGAACTGTGTTAAAGATGATGTTAAGACCTACCTTAATGAGAAGCAAGCACTGAATTTGCAATCAGCTGCCAAATTTGCAGATGAATATGTTCTCACACATAAGTCCAAATTTCAGTCTAGCAGTAATAATAGATGGTCCCAATTTCAGAAAAAGGGTTATGGTGATACCCAAGATTCCTCACCCAAAGACAAAGACAAATCTGGTGATGGTGCTCAGAAATCCAGTAACAGGTCTGATCAAAGTGTGAAAGCTGACAGTGACAAAAGTGGTCTAGTTTGCAGTTATTGCAAGAAATCTGGTCATGTTACAACTAACTGTTGGTTCCTTAAAGCTAAGAAAGAAAAAGAAAAGCATACCAAACCAAATGCCTTTGTGAAAACAAGGTTAGAAACCCCTGTAGTAGATAATCAATCTGCTAAATTGCCTGCTTCTTGTGGGGCTAAAAAGCCTGATACAGCTGACTTCGTGAGGGAGGAATTTCTTCCATTTGTGTCAGAGGGATTTGTGGCTCTGAATGAGCATACTACTCCTGTCCCCATATATATCCTAAGGGATACCGGAGCTTCTCAATCACTTTTGTTGATGGACTCCTTGGAGTTGCGTGATGAGACCGCTTCAGGGGATTTCATACTTGTACAAGGTATTGAAGGGAGGACTGTATCTGTACCCCTGCGCTCTATATTCTTGAAGTCAGATTTAGTTACAGGACAGGTAAAGGTGGGACTTATGTCAAGTCTACCTATAAAGGGTGTTTTTCTGTTGCTAGGCAATGACCTGGCTGGGGGCAAAGTAGTTCCCCCTGTACATCTTACTTCACAGCCGAGCACTGAAGATGGGGATGAGGACCCATCTCTGTATCCTTCTTGCGCAGTGACTCGTGCTATGGCCAAGAAGGCTAAAGAAGAAGATGATGTGGTGCCGTCCAGTACATTGAATAGTCAGGACTCAGGTGGTTCGCCTCATGACTCTGATTGGCCTACTATGGTTTCTCCGTTTGAGGACTTATCAGATACTTTTATCAGTTCTCTATTCAGCCAGCCGGATGGGTCTGGTGATTCTGATGTGTCTGGAGACTTGTCTCTGTCCAGAAAGCGGTTGATTGAGGAGCAAACTAATGATCCTGAAATTTGTGTACTAAAGAGGAGAGCCCTTCCTGATAAAGAAATAGACGCAGTTCCAGTTGGGTATTATCTCAAGGATGGTGTGTTGATGCGGAAGTGGCGCCCTCCTGATATCCCTGCCAATGCAGATTGGGCAGTGGTCAGGCAAATTGTTGTTCCGAAGGTCTACAGGAATGAGATCTTAACAATGGCTCATAGTCTACCTTTAGGAGGTCATCTTGGTGTTAACAAGACTGTTGATAAGATCATGAAACACTTCTTTTGGCCTGGGCTTCGGAAAGACGTTTCCAACTTTTGCAAAACCTGTCATACTTGTCAGGTAGTTGGAAAACACCAGTTAGACCCACCTGTAGCTCCATTGCAGCCTATCCCAGCATTTGGGGAGCCATTCTCTAGGGTCATTGTTGATTGCGTTGGTCCATTACCCAAGACTAGATCTGGAAATCAGTACTTGTTGACAATCATGTGTGCATCTACCAGATTCCCCGAAGCCATACCTCTATGTAACATCAAGGCAACTGCAATCTCGAAGGCTTTGATAAAGTTCTTCACGTTGTTTGGCCTTCCCAGGGAAATTCAGTCAGACCAAGGTAGCAATTTCACTTCAGGATTGTTTCAGCAGGTTGTGTATGAACTAGGTGCAAAGCAGATTCTTTCTAGTGCCTATCATCCAGAAAGTCAGGGTGCCTTAGAGCGGTTTCATTCCACTCTCAAGACAATGATGAGGACTTATTGTTATGACCATGAGAAAGACTGGGATGAAGGGGTTCATTTGCTGTTGTTTGCAGCTAGAGAAGCAGTGCAGGAGTCTACTGGATTCAGTCCATTTGAGCTAGTGTTTGGTCATGAAGTGAGAGGACCTTTGCTATTATTGAGTGAACAATGGCAAGAGAAAGAGCCGCATATCAGTCTGTTAGACTATGTTAGCAAGTTCAAGGAAAGATTGCGTGCAGCTTGTGACCTTGCCAAAGAGAACTTGAAATCAAGTCAGGGAAAAATGAAAACTTGGTATGATCATAAGGCTAGAAGCCGTGAGTTTAAACCAGGAGAAAAGGTCCTTGTGTTGTTTCCCTTGCAGTCCAATCCATTGCAGGCTAGATTTCATGGTCCTTATGAAATTCTGACAAAACTCAATGATCTCAATTACATTGTGAAGACTCCAGATAGGAGAAAACCAAAACAATTGTGTCATATTAACATGCTAAAGCCTTATCATGACAGAAATGCTAGGGTTGCAGCTGTCACTTCAGATTCTCCAATGGTCGAAACGTGTGAAGATGAGGGGGAGTTTCAAGATGATGAACCAAGAATTAAAGCTGAAGTTCTTTCATGTAAATTGTCAAATTCTGAAGTGTTGCAAAATCTTGATGTAAAACTCCAGCACTTAGAACCCTCACAGAGAGATCAGTTTGAGAGGTTGATCAAGAAATATGAGGATTTGTTTCCTGATGTTCCAAAGAGAGTTACTATAGCCTCTCATGATGTAGATGTTGGTGATGCCAAACCAATAAAACAGCATCCATACCGGATGAATCCTGAAAAGAGAAAGATTGCTGAGAAAGAGGTTGAGTACATGTTAAAACATGATATTATCAGACCCTCCAACTCAGACTGGAGTTCACCCTGTGTGCTAGTTCCAAAACCTGATGGAAGTACTAGATTCTGTACAGATTATCGCAAAGTCAATGCTGTAACTAGAACTGATGTGTTTCCAATACCTAGGATTGATGATTGTATTGATAGTGTAGGGCAAGCAAAGTTTCTGACCAAGATTGATTTATTGAAGGGTTATTGGTGTGTGCCTTTAACTGAGAGGGCCAAGAGCATCTCTGCTTTTGCCACACCATCTGGATTGTACCAGTATGAAGTCCTACCCTTTGGCATGAAAAATGCCCCAGCCACGTTCCAAAGGATGATACAGTCTACAATCGCCGGATTGCCACACACGGGTGCATACATCGACGACCTGATCACGTGGAGTGACTCCTGGGAAGAACATCTAAAAGATGTAGAGACGTTGTTCCAGCGCCTGACCCAGGCTAACCTGACTGTTAACCTGAGCAAGAGTGACTTTGGTTGTGCTACTGTCACCTATCTTGGCTACGTCATAGGCCAGGGTAAGGTGGCACCCATAAATGCTAAAGTCCAAGCCATCATGGACTTTCCAGTTCCTGACAACAAAAAAGCTTTGCGCCGCTTCCTTGGAATGATCGGGTACTACCGCAAGTTCTGCAAGAACTTTGCTGAGATTGCTCTCAGTCTAACTAACCAACTGAAGAAAGGCGTAAAGTTCACCTGGGATGATGCATGCCAGAGAGCCTTCGATCGCCTGAAGTCTCTGCTGTGTCACTTCCCCATGCTCAAATCTCCTGACTTCAACAAACCGTTCTCCATCGCGGTCGATGCTAGCGACCAAGCTTGTGGATCTGTGCTCCTACAGAGAAGTGACTCTGATGACATTGAGCATCCCGTGGCATACTTCTCCAGGAAGTTCAATCGCCACCAAAGGAACTATTCCACAATAGAGAAGGAACTGTTGGCTCTGGTCCTTTCTTTACAACACTTTGAGGTTTATGTTTGTACAGGACAAAAGCCAATGATTGTGTACACTGACCACAATCCGTTAATGTTTTTGAGTAAGATGAAAAACAAGAATCGGAGATTGTTGAATTGGAGTTTGATTTTACAGGAGTTTGACTTGGAAATTAAGCATGTGAAGGGTACAGACAATGTAATTGCTGATTGCTTATCCCGTGTTTGAATGTGTATATATATATCATGTGTTTGAATATTGTATGATATGTATATATAGACAAGTGTTCACTTAACCATTTTGTATTGAAAAGAAAAATTTTGCCTTTATGAGTCAAAATTTTTCCCTTTTGGAATGGAGGTGTAATGTGAATATAGGCCACTAGATGGCAGTATTTACCTTTTTTTTTGTTAAGCTCAGACTGGAGTCATGTTTGGACATGTTTCCAGACATGTCTGGGGCAAGTCTCAGAAAATTAAAAAAAGAGGTCTAAATGTGGGTGGGGTCTGCAAAAGAGTATATAAGGAAAAGAATTGAGACAGTAAAGTAGTAGGAGAAATTGCAAGAAGATGACCAGACCTGCCATTCTGTTCAAGACCTGTGACGTTTCTTTTGTGGATTTCTTTGCCTGTGTTTGAGCATTTTCTTCATCCAGGACATCACCAAGCCACCCCACCAAAAAGGGACTGTAATTATTTCTGTTTTTTCTTATTTATCAATCTTGGTCTTTAGTTGTAGGTTTTTATTAGTCTTTGTCTTTGTTTAAAAATTAAATGTGTTTTAGTTGTTAAAACTGTGTTTGTCATCCCTTGCTGTTGCTGTTGTGTTATAAATGTAATAACAAATTGGGGCCATAACAGACCACATCTGGAAGTATTGTGTACAGGTCTGGGGACCGTACTTTAAGAAAGATATAGAGGCTCTAGAGAAAGTTCAGAGAAGAGCCACAAAGCTAATTCCAGGTATAAAAGATAAAAGCTATGAGAAGAGGTTGAAGATCCTTAATCTTTTTAGTCTTAGGAAAAGGAGACTAAGGGGTGATTTGATTGAGGTCTTTAAATATGTTAAAGGGATTAACAAAGTGAATTATGTAGGATTCCTTCGACCAAGTGTTGTGAGTAGAACTCGGGAACACAAATGGAAGTTGACCAAAGGTAAATTTAACACTGATATTCAGAAATACTTTTTCACCCAAAGAGTCATTTTAATGTGGAGTAGCTTGCCTGACCATATTGTTGAGGCAGAGACCTTGGGGGTTTTCAAGAGCAGGCTTGACTTAAAACTAGATACCATTGAGTCATTGAGTATCTGAAGGGATATATTCACTATAGTATACAGAAACTGGCGACTGTAGTTGGGCTGAACGGCCTGTTCTCGCCAGTTATGTTATGTTATGTTATGTCATGTTATGTTATGTTATGTTACGTTACGTTACGTTACGTTATTCCTTCTCACACAAAGGAGCAGAAACAGTCCTGCTGCTGGGTTGATGCCCTTCTACAGTCCTGTCCAGCTCTCCTCGTGTAACGGCTGGTCTCTGATTATCTCCTTCATGCTCTTGAGACTGTGCTGGGAGACACAGCAAACCTTCTTGTTACTGCATGCATGGATGCACCATCCTGAAGGAGCTGGACTACCTGTGCAACCTGATTGGGCTGAAGGTACCGCCCCATGCTACCAGTTGTGACAAGGACACTAGCAGACCGCAAAACTAGAGAATAATCTGTCGGGAAGGATAAGGAGAGAGTAATTGTCTGTGGCCACCACTTGCACAACCGTTCCCTTTTCATGACTGTCTTACTTTTTCCTCTCCATTGCACCTGTTGTCAGTTTCTTTTGCACCAATGCAGGTGACATTGATCATTATATAATAATAATATATATATATATATATATATATACAGGTATACTGTTCAAAAAAATAAAGGGAACACTTGGAGTTATATTGTGTTGTTTAGTGTTCCCTTTATTTTTTTTAGCAGTTTACATATATATATATATTTATATATATATATACGTGTGTGTGTTCCGAAAAAGTTCATTGTGAAAAAATTTAACAGATGATTGTACAGCCTGCATGTCTACCCCACCCTACAAAGGGAGGGAGGGAGGGGGGGAGAGAGAGGGAGAACAAAAGAGAGAGAGAGGGAGAGAGAGAGAGAATGAGTGAGATTTCATTTGACAGTTCTCCAAAGAGAATGAGCTGTCCGTGTATTTGGAGATCAAATCACTGGCTATTTTCATTCAGAAAGAGTCCTTGGGCAAACATGGTGTCAGGCCAACATAGTTTGAGAAAATTCGAGGTAACCCTTGTGTTTACTGCTGTTGAACATGGGATTCAATGCAGTTCCTGTAATTAATTCATTACCCAACTTCACTAAGCTACTAAAATAAATATATATTTGATTATGAGAATAATCATCAATCTCATTACCAAAAAAAAAAAAAAGCAGATCTTCACCATCTTTGCTGTTTGGCCATTTCTCGAAAAAGGGTGGCACTAAATTTAATTGAATGTTTGTGAAAGTGAAATGCTCGCACATTAACATCACTTGAACTGCCTGTAATAGTTTACAGATATGTGCTATTTATTTATTTCTGTATATGAGTCACAGTCAGCCAAGGTGTAATCTGGCAATTCATTAAAACCACCATATGAAAAAAATATTCCCTATTTGAGTAAATCATTAAATTCTGTTTGGTGGCCTTAATTTAAATATTCAAGAGACAGGTCAGATAGTTAGAGAACCACCAATGACGCCCTGAATGATGATAAGAAAATTAAAATTCAGATGCCACTTATTTCAGTGCTTGGCAAATGTCTCAATCCTCAGGTAGCCATGTACTTGGCTGGATGTTTTTTCCAATTTAGTCCAAATTGCAATAACTATTTGCTTACATTTTAAATGGGTTTCAAAGCTATTGAACCACACAAAAACACAGCACCTATGGCTCATAATTTTAAAAAGAACTCTCCTCAAAACTTCCCAGTGCGCGCGTTCGTGCGTCCGTCAAACATATCAGGGTGATGGTCGAGGGTCTTTTTTGCCCAGTCATCAGTGACAGCTTCATGATGTAGCCTGTGCACGGTAGTGTTTTCATTTGAATATACTGAAGTTAGTGAGTCTTTCTCTGCTCATCAGTTGTCAGGCTTTTTAGAATCGAAGTCCAGAAAAAAAGTCCACCCCAATCCGTCAAAAAATAACGTACATAATTTAAGGCACTTAAAAGACAACGAGTTGGGAGGCCCTGTGACACCTGCATTTCCGGGAAATCTCCCCAAATCTCCATGGCCTGCTGTCTGCGTCATCGTTTCTTGTGGAAGAAGGCAGTAGTGACGGCAGGTAAGTTTTTTGAATGTCTTTCAAAATTATTTACATACGAATGATGCGAGGTGTGTTTGTAAAAATACAGCATTAACTTGATAGAAATTAATCGTTAAGTGGAGTGACTTCTTAGAAATAGGAAGAGAGTTGAAAGAGGTTAAATAAACACCAAAAACAAGTAACTCCCTGGAGCTCAGTGCAGATCAGATTCTCGTGTCTCTGACAGACGCTGTGATTTTCGCGTTATGATTTGACGGATTCTTGCGAGCGTTATAATTCTGACTCTGGTGCCATTTAATACGCGCAAGCAGTCGCACCTCTGGTGAAAAAGATAGGCCTACTTAAAAGAAAAAAAAACTGGGTAAATTACAATTTTTTTAACCAAATAAACTCTGTTCAGTAGTTCAGCTTTTATAAAACCGTCAGAAAATAAATGATTGAAGAAGTCTATATTTTGACGTTAATATGACAATTTATTACACCGTAGCTGACTGAGAGTGACTCATTTATTCATTGGGTTGTTCAGAGCAGCAGTACATTGTACTACATTTATATGCCACTAGATGTCACTGTTCACTATGGTGGGAGGCCGAAATCCTAAAACTGATTAAGTCATTCGCCCTTCCTGTTAATGGGGGACCAGGGCGGATCGCTGGCATGAATATTTTGTGCCAGAGGGGAAATCCTTGGGGTGAATTTACAAATTTTGCTTGGAAATAGCGCTAATATATGAGCTGAAATGCAGCATCTCACGTTTGCTGCCTAGGGACAAGCTTCAACTCAGTTATCCTTTATTCTTTAGTCATGATACCATGAAGTGTCATTTTACTGTCTACAAGAATTTGTTTGTCCAAGATTGTATAGTAGTATCCTGTTCTTTGTGACTGCAAGGTGCTTTTTTGCATGCATCCACAAGGTCTTCTTTCATGCCTATCCAATAGTTGTTAAAAAAAAAGCACTCCAACATTAATGGTTCTTGCTGTTTGAAAATTGAATATGTACTGCAATTGACTGATATATTTTGACTGAATATGTGCTGTTTGACAGCTAAAATAAGGTCATACTCGAAAGCCTTGCCCTATTGATGAGATGGCAGCCCATAGTGGCCTGTTCTATGTACTGAAGCTGTCGCTCCGTGCTTTGAGGAGCATAACATTCATATTACCTTCTCAGTCACCAAGTCTGATTCCAGTTAAGCCTTTATGGGAAACTCGGAAACAATGACTGGAACAGAGTCTCCCTTTTCTAAAGCATTAAGGGAGAGCTGATTAACTTTTTGGTAGAAGAGTCGTGCCTGACTCAAGCAGCAGATGCCCTGATATTACAAGGCTATTCCAACCATCCATTCAGTAATTTCACTCTTTTCCCGCAACCTTTTTATCCATTACTGAAAAATTTCTGGGCATTTTATTTACAGACACTTCCTGGGATTCATTCTGCTGTTAATGTTCCGATTGATCAATTTGGCAAATTTTGATAAAACAGCAGATATCGGAATCTTTTCAAATACAATAATGAATGATACCTCACGCGGATTTGAAAATCCACACTTCAGTGCTTAGATAGCGAGACAGCTGTGCAGGAAGTCTGCTGTATTTGTCTTCATATACGTAAATGAGGTGATGCTGAAGAATATCCCTTGTTTTGGCAGGGTCTGTCTGTATGCTTTCAGTGGCATGTCCAGGGGGACCCACACAGGTTGTACTGCAAGCCAGCTAATTGCCGGGGGTGATCGTCTCACTCAAATCCAGGCTGACAGAACGAAGATTAACGGATCGCACAGTGCAACAACCAAGAGTTTAGAATGAGTTGCATACTGAGGCGCTGCAAATGACTCATGTCTGAAATTTTTTTATTTTTCAGGAAGCACATTGGTACTGCCGCTAAACTTGCGCAAATAGAGACTACAGCATTTGAGAGAAAATAACTTTTATCCCCTCTTTGCCTTTCTTGTTGAAGACTAACTTTGTTCCTTGCTCAGATTTTCTTTTGTATTGAGCTGAATTCAAACACAGTTCATCACCAGTGGATCAAAACATGCATAGTGTACCTTTCCATACACGGCTACAAGAGTTATATAAAGTACTTGAAGAGCCTAGCATTAAAAGTACTTGACATTTTCTCATACCGTGATGTTAGGATGAGAGAATGTGTTTTCGTGTTACGTAAATCCACGAAGTTGATTTTCTCAAAATAATATTTTGCGACTCCAATACTTTTGGCACTGGGGTCTTCAATTGGATTTATTTTATTAAAATTTAATATTATTATTTTTATTTTATTTCTTTTACCAAACTGGATTATCTGAACCAATATTCAACCTAAATTAAATAATAATCGTGGAGAATATCTGCCGCTCATGAGTGTGGAGTTTGGGTGTGAAGGACATTATTTAGTGGCATATTTTCCTGAGTAGATTTTTCCCCAGAATTTTTAAAGATAGACTGTCTGTCCATTTACCCAGTTAAATTTGGTGCCCAGCTTCAGGCTTTATAGGGTATATCCAGCGTCTACCCCAGTTATCTGCACCTACAGCCACACTGGTATGCAAACGTCACAGATGGCTCAGGAGTTTCCCGCTATCTACTGTTTTCAAATCTTTAAATGATTATGATGTGCATGGAGGGGAATTAAATGACGAGCTTTGTACATGCAGTAGGTGCATGAAGATCAGCAGGGGTTGCTAGAGAGCCCTGAAACATGGTCCTCAAACCCTGGGTGAGACAATCCCCAACTGCACGCTGCACCGAGGAGCTTCCAACAATATTCAACACCGGTGAATTCTGAGCTTTATCTGAGACTGCGAGGATCATCCATCCATACACCACAGCTCAAAGACATATCTGCACAAGTCACCAGCTTTAAAGTTTGGAGGTGATGGGGGGGATGGGGATACTTTTGATGAACCCAAATGTTTGCGTTCTGAAGAAAAGATTCAGCCCTCTCCAACTTTGATGTTATGTACTGTGACATTGACTGAACTGCTTTGCATCATTCCATGAGGAGGAATAGGGCAGTGGGTACCATCCCCAATGAAAAAATAAATAAATCTGTGTCTGAAAATAAGTTTATATTTTGGTTGAATGATTTGTGCATTACATACACTGGGATACCTCGTTTGGTTATTTCCCCATCACATTTTAACCTCTTAAACCCAAACGCCCCCCGGTACCAGGGCAATCATTTACACATAATAAATGCGGAATGTTTCTTAAACACAACATCATGCAAGCACCAAGCAGGTAAATAAGCAGGTAGCAACAAAATAATATCAGCACTCAATCGCTGGTGTTTCTACTGAATTTGTGCTTGGCATACAAGTGATATATCAAATGAAAGAGGTAAGTTCACAGAATCCAACAATATAAACCATGTCATTTTAAACCAACACCACACTGAAACAATAGGCATACACTTTACATTCTACAGAGTTGAGCAAAAAAATGTCTTACCTTTGGTATTTTGTAATAATCAACTGTGCTCAAGGGTAAATCTGCGCTTGCTATTGTTAGCCCAATGTGTCCGTGTTGTGTCATATAGATCTTCCAGTCTCCATGCATGTTTTTTTCCATGGCACTGCTTCAAATTGCTCAGGTCCTGAGCAATCCGCTTGCACTCAATGTATTTTCCTCTCTGTGATCGGCTTGCAATGCTGTCAGTAAGATATGCCGGTGGCCATTTGATTGTATGGGCACTGATATTTCCAATGATACTTAAACCACGTTAATTGCACAAACTAGCCATGGGTGTACTAGCAGCCATACCACTATTGGATCTGCTCCAGCCACGTGCCTGAAGGTGGTGTGGGCTTGATTAGTACTTGGATGGGAGACCACCTGGCAAAACTAAGTTGCTGCTGGAAGAGGTATTGGTGGCCAGTAGGTTGTGATCTTCCAACTGGTGGAATAATCTCCAATGCCCCAGTGTAGCGATGGGGATAGTGCTGAAGGAGATTTCGCCTTTTGGATGAGATGTTAAACTGAGATCCTGACTCACTGTGGCCATTAAAAGATCCTATGACACTCATCAATAAAAGTAGGGGGTTCACCGGTGTTATGGCTAAATTCACAGCCTGGCTTTCAACCTGCCACCTAATCATCCCCTGATGTCATTGGCTATGCAATTTGGCCTCTCCCTCCCTACCTCAACCCCCAGGGCTCCCTTGAAACAGAGATTTCAATCTCAGCGGGACTTCCCTGTTTAAATAAAGGATAAATAAAAAAACCTAGCCTGAGATAGAGCCTTGCATTCCCGATGCTTTGAGCTGAGAGTCCATGCGCCATTGACACAATGTGCAACAATATAAACACTTAACTGGTTCATTTGTGGTATTTTCGGTATAATTATCTGCTAAATATTCAACAGTTGTAATACACAGCTCTAATACACCTTGACCCCAAAGACGAATGGAATCAGTCAAACCGTTCTTGAGATATTGTGTTCACAACAAACGGGATGTGCCGGACGGATGGAGCTGAATACTATATCCCCCGCCCCTAATACACCTTGACACCAAAAATGAATGAAATCGGTCAAATCGTTCTTGAGAAATCGCGTTCATAACAAACGGGACATGACGGACGGACGGAGCTGAATACTATGTCCCGCACCCTAATATACCTTGACACCAAAAATGAATGGAATCGGTCAAACCGTTCTTGAGATATCACGTTCACAAAAAACTGGACGGGACAGATTGACAGACAGGCAGGCAGACAGATGGAGCTGAATACTATGTCCCCCGGCCCTAATACACCTTGACACCAAAAATGAATGGAATCGGTCGAACTGTTCTTGAGATATCATCAGCGGCAGCTCGTCGGCCGTAACAAAGGGAAGCCAGAACCTCGCCCTTCAAAGCTTAATGACTTCAACATTTCGTAGTTCACTTTTCTTTATCAGCAGTTGCTCATATGAATTGGTTGAAGGACAATCAAATTTATTTTCGATAGCAAATGACGACGCAATTTATCAACACGTCTTTATAAATTAGTTTGCGAGGCTTCTTTCACAAGAAGCCATGACAGTCCATTTCTACAATCTTAATATAGAAGAAAAGAATGCGATGTTCTACAGCTTATTGCTTAATGAGCCTCACTAATCAACTTGCGCATCTATGCCGTTTCGTGAGCTTCTTGAGCGCGGAATTTGTAGCGTAGGCCTATGGTAATTTATGTCGTAATTTATGTGTGAAAGAAAACCCCTCATAATTTAGTGGTGGAAAGTATAACAATGCTATTGAAAATAAATTTGACTCAACTGACTGTTCTTCTAAAAATTCGTATGAGCAACTGCTGATCAAGAAAAGTAAACTGCGAAAGGTTTAAGTCATTAAGCTTTGAAGGGCGAGTTTTCGGCTTAACTCTGTTACGGCCGACGACCCTCTACTGTTTAAATGAATGATTGAAAACAGGTGATGAACAATCATTAACATTAAGGGATTGTTTGGGCTTCCCCTGTTGCCAATTCACGAGCCGCCACTGGATATCATGTTAACAAGGAATTTCTAAGTGGTCAAATGATCGTAATGACCTTGAGAATAATGCCAAGGTCACGGAAATCTCCTAGGGTCGGCGTATCACACCAATATACCTTATCACCAAAGATGAATGGAATCAGTCAAACCGTTCTGGAGATATCGCTTTCAGAACAAACAGGACATGACGGACGGCCGGACAGAGCTGAATACTATGTCCCCCGCTCCGCTCGCTATTGTGGCGGCGCAGGACAAAAACCACTTTAAGAGTATGTTGCAGGGATTCAGGTGGACCTATTTTGCCAGTGTAATGATTGGACCAAAAACTTGTGATGTATAGTCTGATTTGTGTTATGTTAGGCTATTTTGTGCATTTATGGCACCCCCTACTGGTCGATTTGATTGAAACTTTCAGGCTATGTTTCAGGTTCTTATGTGGACATATCCATGTAATGATTGGGAAAACTATTACCGATTTATGGACTGATTTGTGTTATACTATGCTGCTTTATTTTGCATTTATAGTGCCCCCCATCAATCAATTTGAATGAAATTTTCTGGGTATGTGTCAGGTACTTATATGAATATATCCTGTGAGTTTTACGGCTATAGGACAAATAATTGCTGATTTATAGTCTGATTTGTGTCATACAATGCCCATTTTTTGCATTTATAGCACCCCTTATGGGCAGATTTGCATGAAACTGTCAAGGTATATTCCTGGTACTTATATGGACATATTCTGCAAGTTCCTGATGATTCGCCAATGGTTGTTGAATTTTGTCCATTTATGTGCTAAGCCACGCCCCTGCTGAAGTTCATTGGTCAATATCTTGGAAACAAAATGAGATTTCAACAAGCTTTATGCTGTCTTTGATAAACTTGGTCCAATGATGATCCACTGCAAATTTTGAAGGAATCAGACCAACGTCCTAGGAGGAGATGTCAAAAATGTGTTTTAAAAAAATGTAAAACTCCAGAAAATCAAATATGGCGTACCTTAGAGGTCCTTATGGGAAAGTTGTTTTACAAGTTTTGTGTAAATCGGACTTACAGCATAGGAGTTATTACCTTTAAAGTGAAAAACTGTTTTTCTTGAATTATAGCGCCACCATCAAGCCGATTGATTTAAAAACGCCTTGGTCAGCATTTACACACAACTTCCAACCAATATGCAAAATTTCAGGTCTCTAACATTTACCATCTCACAGGAATTTGTGAAAACATTTTTGAAGAAGAAAAGAAATAATAGTAATAATAATAATAAACCAGCATAAAAACAATTGGCTTTCAGCCCTACGGGCTTGAACCCCTAATAAATAAAATTATTGTAATTAGATGGAATGAACACCTATAGTGACATATACGTGAAATTAAATTAGTTTTACAGTTTGGTTGCGAGAAATCTGAAATTCACATAGTGCTACTTTGGAGAGGCCACCTAGACATTCCCAAAATAAAACCTGTCTAATTTTGCTCTGATTTACTTGATTAGAATAAACCTTGGAGCAGATAATGGAGAGATTCTGTGCTGTAATTTCTTAGCGGTTTCACCTGACTGCAACTGAATAACTTTAAGACAGATAAAAGTAAAACTTTACATTTATGCAGTGTTCCATCTTCATTTACTCTTGACTCTGTGACATATACACTGATTTTCACACCATGACAAAAATACCCAATGTGTTACCTTTATTATGATACCAAAATTACTCAAATCAACCAAGTAGTTGCAGAGATATAGTCAGTTCATTTTGTGCTTGCCATTTTGGAGCCAGAGACTCAGGGCTTTAGAGGTTAATGAACATTTTCCCTTTTGTTGGATCTCCAGCCAATAGGTCGGGTTAGCTATTGAGATCAAGGGGCATTCAGCATCATTTCTGTGGCTGCCGTCCGTTGACAAATCTATCACAATCTTCTCCTTCAAAACCACTAAACAGATTCACTTCATATTTATTATGGAGCTTCCTTGGGACCAACTCTGTAAATTTGTTTGCAGTTTTTAAAAATATTTGATTTTGGATTTTTCGCTTTTTTTCATAGTTACACTTTCCCCATTTAGAAAATATGGCTAATTAAATTATGGCTAAAAGTGATTCAGCTATGCCCTCAAGTGGCTGCTCAGTGTGCTGTGACATTGTGAGATTCGTGAGGGTTTTGCTCAGACTGGTTTTGAATGCAGGCCAGTGAGCTGCAGGGCCATTGGTCTTATTTTTTTAAATTGCTTCCAAGGCTTCATTTATATCGTTACATTTTTAGTGCTTTAAATTCGGATAATTCCACAGGCTAAGTACAATGAAGTCTGCACCTAATGCAAACTGGAAGTCTGGTTAAAGTCTGGATAAGACCCCTTATGGACTGCATGAATAGTGGGTTCAGACAACCCCCTCCTGGGAATGTGCCTGCAAAGTCTGCTTGTCTGTGAAAGTCGGGACATTTGGATTCAGCAATTGGCCATACCATTGTTCAAAAAGGCTTTTTTCGACAAAGGAGAAACTGAAGTCATGAGTCATCATCCAACTACCTGACTTTAATTCCATTAAAGGAAAAAAAAATCTATGCCAAAGTTTACAAAAAAGGCATTTGTACTACTGACAGCTGACTGTAATACATGTCATGGCTTGGTTGACAAGTTAGCACTCCTAAGATTCAGACAAATTACTCTTGATTCCTACGGTGGGTGGAAACTCTTCTGTTCAATGGAAAAAATATGCACTGCGCCATTTATGCCTTCAGCTACTTTTCATTATCTTTATGACTTTTTAAATAGATCATGCGTAAATGAGCAGGTACTTACAGGTCCGTATTTCATGAAGTAATTTGGCAAGCCATTGTAGTATTCTTAGCACTGAAACGTTAGCTTGAAAGACAGCATATTTTCCGGCAATTTCTTGTTTCCTTGCCAAGCCCCCATTTTAATTAATTGTCCAGAATTCAATCAACATTTGTCCTCAAGTTTGCCTTTGTGCTGAAAAGCAGCCATTGTGCCTTTTCTTCTTGCATTTGGTTACTGTGAGTGCTGCATAAGGAATTTCATTCCAACCAACAGAATTACAAATAAATACAGTGTAGTCATGAACATATCATCATAAATTGGGCTGAAACTCTGTCAGGGTTCACACAATATGGATGCGCAGGCCAGTAAATCAAAGCTGATTGTCACTACTTTAACCTGATATTCATTGTTTTCAAATCCAACGTACTGGAGTATTTAACTATAATGTACTGGCGTTTGATTTTAATAGTTAGACTGAGAAAAAAAAATACTATTTAAGTCCCAACTATTTACCTACAATGTCTCTGAGATGTGAGGTACAATGCTTGTCTCTTGCAGTGCAACACAATTAAAAATGAACTGAACAGAATACCAAACTGATGCAAATAATTCCAGCAATAGAATTTGTCTCCTGAAGCGTGCAGTTTCAAATAGTGCACACAGACATCATGTCGTGATTAATAATACCACACAATTTGCTGTTTTATTAGCTGAACACTTCATTCAGGTCCAACCTTCAGTCCTCAAGTCGCACAAGCTGAAACGGAGCGGCAAATGGAAAGGATCGGACTTGGCATCGAACTGGCGAGGAGTGGCTACTCAGATCTGGTGTAGCACAGAGGTGTTTTCTCAATGCAGTGACACAAGGGCAAAGAATTCTATCATCTTTACAACCTCTTCACTCATCTGAGCAGGTCTGGGCAGCGCGCGCACTGGCCGTAAACGAACAGAGAGCAAGAGCAGGCACCTGTCCGTAAATCTGCAATGGTGGTGCTGTCATATTTTAACAAATACGTACTCTTCAATGCAGTGGAGAGCTCATTCAGTGGCAAGTTTTTTTTTTTTTAGATGTACAGGAACCAGCCCTTGAAGGGAAGGCAATACTGCTTCTTTGTTCATTTCCTTCTGCTAATAATTTAAAGCAATTTCATTCATACGTTCTAGTGTTTTCCCTCAGTCAAACCATCTCTGCATTTGTATTGCTTCAGAGGTAGCTACCATTGCGATAATACCCAATAGTCTTTGCGGCAAAAGAAAGCACAGTGAACGGTCTTATCCGTGACCTCGGGAATTCGCCTGCCACCATCAATCTTTATTTCTCTTGCCATTTTGTGTTCAACACAGGTGGCGGCGGCAGCAGCAGCTGGTGACTCAGCGAACAAATTCCTCTGCACTCACACTCTACGGACGCAGAACTTGACAGGAAAATTACGGAAGCTGAACGTTTTAGTTATTGCCTCAATATATATGTGCTGAGGTGTGAACTTGGAAGACTTGATAAAATGAAAATATGGCATCATTTCACTGTCTTGTTTTTTCTTTTTTCCCTGACGTCTCTCCCTGCGCCTCAGACATGTAAATAAATTGCACCGGCGTATAAATTTCTGTGGGCATAAATTGCCGTTAGAGGACTGAAAAGAATGAACATTCTCAGCAATTGCCCACGAATGCATGGCGAATCAATATTGGTTTTACATATTACAGGTCAACCTCCTCTGGCCTTCATTGTATTTGACTGTTCCTTAACTTGCAACGAATGACATACTATCACCCCTCATTTGGTGCAATTGAAAATGGTACAAGTTTGTCTTTTTTTGGGTGTTAAAAAAAAGTAAAATAAACATGCTTCGTGCCTGTGAGCATTTTTTGAGGGCGCTTCTCAAACAGACGGGCCTATTCTTAACTCCAGACAAGGTGTCAAAACATTAATCAGCGTGATTGATTGGCTGGCGTGAGATGTTAGATGAATTATTGTCTGAAACAGCTGAAGGGCTCCTTCAGAGGAGGTGCTGATAGATGCAGTATTTACTGAGAGATGAGAGGCAACTTGATTTGAGCATTTCTATTGTATTCACAGTGTATGTGATCTCTGTCCACTCAACCAGCTGATTCTGCCCAATAATAATAATAATAATAATAATAATAAAAAAATCTCCATCAATTTGTTGAAAAACATTTCTTTTCCTTAGTTAGGGTTTTTGGCAGGTGACCTGCATTCTGCAGGGAAAGCAGGTATACACAGGTTATCATCTACCTTATGGGCATTATTATTATTATTATCTATATTGTAAAAGCCGAGTGGACTCTGTGTGTGTGTGTGTGAGCATGTGTGTGCGTGCGTGTGTCCAGCCGATCAGCGGTAGATTCCACCGGGCGCGTGTCTGCAGCAGAACGTGAGCGACGCTGTTTCGCTCCGTCTTGCAGGCGACTTCCACCGGGCGCAAATCTGCAGCATAGCGGGAGCGACGCTATTTTGCTCCGTCTTGCACGTGACTTCATGTTCCACTGAGCGCGGAATGTCAGCGCTGCATTGATGGAAACAGCATAGCAACGTGATGACATCATAGAAGTGCATTGTTCACTATAATATAAAAGCGAAGTCACATAAAACAATAAAATTTTAACTTAGGTTGAAAATTGGGCCCCATGTGGGTTAAATCTAAAACCTGTGGATCCCCATGTAAGCGGGAAAGACAGAGAGGATCATCTGGCTGGATTTTCTAGCGCCATAATCATTACTCCAACAGTTTGACTCTTGTTGATATACGTGCCCCATCATTACGCCAACAGTTTGACCGTTGTTTGGATACGTGCTCCAACATTTAGCAGATGACCCCAGGGTCATGGGAATGGACTCAACCAGACTCTCGGGCGCCAATCTCACCTTGCCACAGGATTCATGGCTAATGCAGATGCCTGGGAATCTTCCAAATAAACTACTGTCAGCAAGCCTTTGGCCAGCGACACTCATGCCGGACAACTCCACAGTGCCATCCAATGGACTCTGACATAACTGCACCCGTACAATTTCAATACACTACAGTTTAGGTAAATATTTCTAAAAGACTTTCAATTTCCTGAGTAAAACACTAATCTCACTCACAATGTCACAGAATAATGTGTATTTTGCTATACTGAAGGTTAAGAATGGAATAATAGCCTTAATGCAGATTATTCTTGTAATTCGGTATTGTGTCGGACGTTTCATGACCAACTCTAACGCAAGTAGGTTGTGTTTGGTATTATTTTAATCCTCGTAATTTCTGAAATCTCATAGGGAATATTTCGAAGGAATTGGACTTGTGCCATACCCTCCTTCAATAACTTTAAGGGAAAAATATGCTTCAGTTTTCCTTGTGGTCATGTCTCCTCCCAAAGCCCCTCCGGAAAGGGGGAGCATTCCTGGCTCAAATGACCCAAACGACCTATGACCCCGCCATAGGAAGCAGTCTGGAGTTTGGGCATAAAAGAGGGGGAAACAGAGAAGTCGGGGAAGCTTGTATTCATCCTTCCCTCATATACGTTGTGTATATGTGTAGTTTTGGGCTGCGCCAGGTATGAATTGACTTCTTTTCTTTTCTGTAACGATGTAATTTGGTCTTGTGATTTAAGCTTGTGCCTGCCTGGCGAAATAAATTGATATTCGCATCTGTGGTGTGTTTCTGACTTTGGACAAACGCATACCTACCGGTTCGGACTCCTGGATCCCAGTTGAGTAACGTAGACCGTAATCGCGTGCCTGATCAACACGCTTGGCATCTGCGTTATAAGGTGGATTTTCCATGCTGTGCATGACGCTATTAATATTGGCTTCGAGCAAGATTCCGTTTATATTTTTAGGCGGAAATCTTAAAAGACGCAAGGCCTCTGAACGATGGTTTTCCGTTATGCCTCTGTAGTTGCTCGCTGTGGGCCCCAGTAATCCCTAGTCATAGCGAGGCTATGTCAAATTACTGGCTTAATAGGCTGCCAGCCTCTGAGTTCTTTCGCCGGATTGGATAGTCCAGATGGTTTTGGTCCGGCGGAGTAGGGTATAAACCTGTTATGGGTCCGATGCACAACAGAGCTCCAAATTGGGTAATAAATTGACGAATTAAAATCCGAACATATTCATGCAACGCATGATAACCGCAAATGATTGAAACTACAAATTTGTATCTTAAATTTGATATGGAGTCAGATATATTGTAACCACTAAGATATTAGGGTTGCAGCATCCACTAGGCACGTCTCAGGCCATTTAAAAGCAGAACGTGAAAGACGTCATCACGTGAGGCCTGGGGCAGGGGTCTAGTGCTGACGCTGTAGCCAGACCCCATTATTATAATGGAGACTGCGAGGACCATCTTTTAGCTGGCTGTTAAGGCAAACACGCTGAGACCTTCCGCCTCAGCTAGGACCCTCCTTGGCCTAGTTGCACGGTGTTTACACCCACGGGCAAAGTGATAGTTATTATTATTAATGTAGCCATCAGAGCAAAGCATTGATTGTTATGCCCCTGCCTGCCATAGCTTCATTTGCTCCAGAAGTGATCTTTAGTCTCTGCTCACAGCTGACCTTGTCTGACCATGACCTTTGACCTGATGACCTCCAAAACCTTATCAGTTCATCTACCTCCTGTGGGAGATTACCAGGTCTGATGATATCTAAAAAATGACAATAACCTGCCTACCATTTACTGTCAAATGTCTGAATTGTAGTTGTCAGCCGGTTCACATGCAACTCTGTGAAGCATTCAGTATAAAGTCTGTTTTCTGAGTCCAGACTCAGGCAGGAAGATGCAGCTTTAAAATCCCCCTCTGCTGTCAGGATGCATCCTGGGATTGACATACTCTCTTTCTCTCTCTTTTCCTCTTTGTTCCATCGTCTGCCTCTCTATTGCCTCTCCATATCCACTCTTTCTTTCCCTCTTGGACTCCTCTCTCTCTCTCTCTCTCTCTCCCTCGATCCCTCTTTCCAAACTCTATTAGCCTGTCTCTCCAGTCCAGATCCTCTCTTACCCTCTTGAACTCAACCCATGTCCGTCTTTTTCTTTCACCCAACCAGTTTCTATCTGTTTGTCCCCCCCAAGTCTTTCTTCCTCCAAAATGCACGCTCTCCTTTAAACATCTCCTTGATCTCAGTCGTTCCCTCTCCCTCCCTCTCCCTCTCCCCCCCGAATTGAGTTATTTTCTCTCCCGAGCTATAATGAGCGTCGGCCCCTTTTACAACTTAGCGCTTTGATGAGGCCACAGATCACCTAATAAACCATAAACCTCAGCCAATAACGAGCATGTGAAGCCGAAATCGCATTTTTTCGAGAGCGTTTTGTACCAACACTTTAAATGCAAGAGCCTGGGTGTGAAGGCTGTTCGGAGCACAGCAGGCGTATTTCTGGGTAAGCCTGGAAATCTCAGCCTTCCAAATGAAACCATCTGTCTGTTATCAAACACAAAGCAGCGCATTTCTCCTTGAAAACTAGACTCTTTGCAGACAGATATAGTGCTTTTTCTGTCTCTGCCTTATCTAGCCTTATTCATTTTGCTGTTATTATTTTCATTCTCTGGTGGGAGGAATTATCTACCAGAAACCATATTTATAAAGAACAAATAAACACAATCCTTTTCAAGGCATGAGTGTTTTTATGTGTGAGCGCATTGTGTTGACATTTTTATACACGCTGACAAACTTTTCAATGGCACCTCGAGCATTTCACTCAGCCTCTCTGAAAACCGTACATTAAGCATTCAAATTGCCCTCATACAGTAGACACGTATCGTGTCTAGCAATTTGGAACTTGATGAATGCAAGTTCTGGGTATGGTTCATGTATACAATGGTTTGTTCTATTCCTAAAACGTTTATGATTTCTTCACACGAGTGGACAGAAAGTCCTCATGTTTAAAACAGACCAGCTGGACGGGCATCGCCGTCATACATTAGCTTCATCCACGGCCTGGTTCAGCCTGTTTCTCTTTATAGTTTGAACAGGATATAAAGGAAATATACGATTTAGGACCAAGTAGGGCCAAACCCTCAGCTCTAGAGGTGCTGGTTTCTCTTTCCTTCCCTTCCTGGTTTATTATTGTTTGGTTCCTCGCGCTCTGTACCTCCATGGCTTTGTTGTCTTGTAAAGTGGAAAGGCCAGTTTCGCGTGAGCCTGCGTAGGTCCAGGGCCGAGGATAATGCGCTTTATTGATCGCGCTCATTTCCCTTTCCTCTTGTTACCTTTATGCGTAACACCGCTATAACCTTTTATTATGCAGAGGCTGCTTATTGTTGCTGGCATAAATCACTAAAAACTCCGGCAGTTTCCCACCCTCGTCCCTCCTGCGCTGCACACAGCATGCTCATTTTCATAACAAGGATTAAAGTTTTCCTGCCTTCTTTTCTTTCCCTCTCTGTTAGAGGTACCTTTTTCCTCAAGACTGATTTTATTTTTCCAGAGTGGAACAATATCTGGCACTGAAAACAATCACGAACATTCATTCATTCATCTTCTATACCCGCTTATTTCTACAATCACAAACAAACAATATAATAATATAAATATAGGAAAAGATAAAAAGAACACATGAACAGGATAATAAAATATGTTTTTGGAGAATTTTTGCTGTTAGAGTTTTCGGTTACATGTACTGTATTAGACCCTTTCCTGTACAATATATCAGTTATGCCCACAAGGTGCCAGAGGTACAAATAAAACAGATCAGAGAAAAGCCATCACTGGATTAAATATATAATTTAAAAAAAAAGATGTTGAAGTATTAGAAGATATATATATACTGCCATACTGCGGCTAAAGTTTGTAGATGGGTCCTATAAACAGCTACTGTAAATAATCTGGCCCTTAGTCTTAGCCAGGTAGTGAATAATTCAACTCAGGGAAACCAGAGACTCCCTGTGGTAAAACTTGGAACTGCAGCCTACCTACTCAAAGTGTGAAAAATCGGTCCTCGGACGACTCAAAGTCTGCGTGAACTGAACATGCGGACGGTTCTGTGAGCAGAAGCAGCTGTTTTACACCGGGATTATTTTACATCGCAGTGTCTGAATCCAGTCTGTACCTTCCTGAACTGATGGAGAAGGTTTTTACAAACCAATATAGAGGAGAGGAGAAAGTGTTTGAAGGCTGGTGGCAATTGTGTGGCTGTTCAACCAGCTATTCAAGATGACATACGCAGCAGCTGTGCTAACTCATTGCCACCCCACAGCAAACACAAAATACTATGAAAACGAAAATACATAAGGAATATTTTAACAACTGAAATTTGGGCACTGCTTTGTGCAGTTCATTCCTTACTCCAATCCTCACTGCCAGTCCAGTATTCATTCTTTTTCACAGAAACCCAGAACAGGGATCCTCAACTCTTATCTCTCCTCTCGGGTAATTAATTCACCATTTAGCACTGCAGATTAGCCAGACTGGCTTCATACCTTGCAGCCAGGTAAAGGAAGGGTGGAAAAACCAGCAATTTTCAGCCCTCAGGGAACGTGGACTTACACACTGAAAACACTCTTTGCTGGTGGCCGTGACCCTGGCGCGCAGGGCTCCATTCCTGCATGCGATGTGGGTGGGGGGTCAGCCTGCCTTTTCTCTCGCTGGAGGGCTTGGGTGGCGGGTTATTTTGCTGGTTGCCAGGCCGGGGCTGGTTGTAGGTCTGCGCTCATGATCTGTGCCCCCGGCTTGCAGGAGGCGTCTCTGCCACTCATACTGCAGGGGTTGTGAGTGTGCTGTGACTGGCAGCTCCTTCCCGTGTGTCTGAGGGTCAGCCTGCACGTCTCTGACAGGGGTGGGTGTAGCTCTCCTTTCCTGGGCTGTGGCGGCCATGTGTCACGTTGGGCTGAGAGTATGCAGGCTTTCATTCTAACCAATCACCACACCTGCTGATTACTCTGATTATTTCCCTCCTATCGGTCTGAAGGTGCCAATCAGCTGATGAAGTGATTAGTCAGAATGAAAACTAACATTCTCTCAACCTTCTGTGCTACATGATTGGGCACCACCGGTCTGTATAGTCTCTGCACGTTCTAGGTTCCTTTGCTGCTGTGGAGCTGCAGAATGGGGGCTCTCGAGTCCAAAGTTATTGGCCCTGCACTGCAGCCTCTGTGGCTGGTGCATCTACCTAATGACTCAGTAGCATTGCTGCACTGCACAGGCTCTACACTCTTTCACAACACCACTGAAACCATACATGCAAATGCAGATTCATACACCAACTCAGGACAATAAATAGGTTACCACACTTATGCGCCCAATTGTAGCCTACATCACGACATCTCACCCTTTATTTTGTATTAATATTAATTATTCCCCTGCCAGCCAAAGGGTAGGTCAGATGACTATTGATTTAGGCCATTTTCGTGCAGACGTGCATCCAGATCCATGACTGAAACTATTTGCGACAGCCTTAGCATTTTAGTTTTTTATTCAATCCTTTACAAGTTGGTATTGGCGGCCATTGCCTCAAGTTGGAAGCGGCTAAGGAAGAAGATGGCGTGGTTGATAAACGAAGATTTTTAACTCAAAAACAAAATTTTGAATATTCAACTCCACCGAACACCGGCTAGCTCGTCTCCCTCTAAAAACATTTTAAGATGGATCTGTCATCGTAATTGTATACAGGGGCGTAGCTAGAACCGGGAATTGGGGTGGCACAGACAGGTCCCTTTATGACAATTAGGATAGTCCTGGCTAGTTCTCAATTATTTTTCTTTATTGACGCGTTTTCCAATTATCGTAATAGGCAACTGAAGACATGGTTTCTCGTGCGATCTAACAGCGATGAAGTCATGGGGTAAATTCCGTAAAAAACTGAGAATTGGGGCGGACGTAACATCTGTTTTAAAGAATTATTAGTCCTGACCTGTTCGCAGTCATTTTCATAATTAACAAAATGTAAGCGCTCCGCACTTAACAGGTGCTGCTTGTTCTCCCCGATTAGGTAAGACGACCATCATTCATCTGGATGCGTTTGCATAATTTAAATCAACGTCAAATAGAGCCGCATGCTTTTCATAGCCCATGTCACTGCCAAGTGCCACTTTTTTTCCCACTCAATATTCAATATTCAAAATTTTGAATAACATTGATTTAATTAAATCAAACGCGTGTTTGCAAGTATAAAAATGCAAGTATAAAGATTGACCTATGACCTCTACAGGACCTGTGACCTTTGGATTCTCACCTTGACCTCAGTCCAGTTTCGGGAGAATATTTCCCAAACTACCAGCAAAGGCCTTTCAGAAAAAACGAGTTATTCCTGCCCCCCAACTGACAGGTCAGGAGGCAGTGTCTGTCCTTCTATCTGCCCAACGAACCATCCGTCTGTCTGTGTGCGTCCTTACGCCGTTTGTCTGTGCGGGTGTCCTTACGTCCATTTGTCTGTGTGTGTGTCCTTACGTCCATTTGTCTGTGTGTGTGTCCTTACGTCCATTTGTCAGTGTGTGTCCTGACGTCCATTTGTCTGTGCGCGTGTCCTGATGTCCATTTGTCTGTGTGTGTGTCCTTACATCCATTTGTCTCTGCATGTCCTGACGTCCATTTGTCTGTGTGTGTGTCCTGATGTCCATTTGTCTGTGTGTGTGTCCTGATGTCCATTTGTCTGTGTGTGTGTCCTGATGTCCATTTGTCTGTGTGTGTGTCCTGATGTCCATTTGTCTGTGTGTGTGTCCTGATGTCCATTTGTCTGTACGCTCGTCGTTGAGGGGGAGACTGACTTATTTTTCTAGCTTTTGTTGTTTTTTTAATTACTTTTTATAGTTTTTTGTTGTATTTTTTCTTTTTTTTTTACTTTCCCAATGCTGAAATCTGCCTCTTTTTGAAGTCTAGTGATTGTCGTGTTTTTGAAATTGGATGTGATTGTATTTTTTTGTTAGCTCATACAGTCTTGTTTTGTCAGTGTTTTTCCACAAATGACGATCTCTCTCCTCACACGATACAGTGTTGATTGATTTAGTAATGTTTTGTAACAAAGGCGGAACACAGTCCATGCAAGAAGGATGTTCATGCTTTTTCTTTCTAATGACTACTTAAGAATGCAAGAGTAACTCTGTGTTAGATGGAGCAGCATGCACGTAACCCAATTTATCTGCCCCATCTCCCTAAGACTTGCCACACTGTGGACAATTTTCAAATCTTAACCAATTTTAAAAACCTTCTAGACTGCAAATATGAGGACAGCTACTAACAATTTTTAACATTATAATCCTCCCAACCCCCACACAATAATACGGCCAGACCGCTAGACCACACTACACTGTTTGTTCTATCAATTTTGCTGTGGCAATTCCACAGACACGAGATCTCAATGGGGAAGTTGCGAACACTTGTGGACAGTGCGCCACTGCACTACACTAGTCATTTGGAAGCAAATATGAAACATGGAATTGAAGATATGCACATTCTAAAAAACTTGCGTTTTATAAGTCTGAAAGTCAGAACTTGACATTCCGCGTACATCCCAATAGGAACACTTGTAAACTCTATGTATGTGAAATTGGCTATTGCCAATTGCTATTGGCTATTGCAGGTGTTGTCAGAGGCAGCCGTATACTGGAATTGTAAATATCAAACCTTTGATATTTAAGATTTGAGATCGGGGTCACTCCAAATCGACCGTGAGCAGATTAATGATCTTGTTGACACTACATACTAGATTAGTTGGACAAATAATCGATCGTGACAAGCCTCAAATCGGGCCACGCCCCCACGATCACAGAGGGGTGGAAAATCAGGCCCAAAATTGGGCCTAATGTCATTTAGCGTGTGACTAGCCTAAGACAGCACGCAAAAAAGAAAGCATCAATTGCAAAAGCACACTGAAGGATTTCACAACACTAGAGCCAGTCAGTGGACCAGGCTTCTTCACATTTGACCAACCATTGAGAAAGCGTTCGGTGTCATCTATCAGAAAACTCTCCCCCTGGATCACTTAAGTCCACAAAATAACAAACAAAAATTCTATTTTCTTGGCCTCAGTTTGGTACATCATAAAGGTGTGATCGCGCATGAAAATAAACAAGTAATGTTTTAAAGCTTGCTTGAGGGAGAATGGGCAGGAAAGTGGGCTGTGATCGGTGGAAACACAGCTAATATTAGCCAGGGCGCGTGTAATTTGAGCATCTTCTCCATGTTGAAATATGCGGGTGCAAAGGTGACACTCCTCCACCCTCACTTCACATATTACATGAGCATCAATGAGTCATGCCAATTTCCATGTAAAAGCTTAGCATAATTGCACTAAGGTAGATGAAAGAAAAAGCAAAGATTTCTTCACCCAGTGTGAAGTAATTGTTTTCACCTTCTTTATTGGAATGAATGGAGTAGAATTTTTTTTTACGCTTTCACTTTGTACACGTGGCCAGGACTTAAATGGGCAATTAGCTGACAATTAAGCCACACATAGCTTCAAAGTGTAAGTTTAACATAAATAAGTTGTACATAAACTTATGTGAAATTTTATCACAGCAGTTCGGATTATTGGTGTAGATATTACCCCCTTGGCTTTCCAATGCATTTGCTGTAAAGACAACTACCACCGCAATGCTTTCACACAAGCTCCATTACTTCAGCCAAGCCCTCAACTGCGTGCGGATCTGTGACCTGAAGCTGTCATTGATTGCACTGCAGTGGAGCACCATTCACTTTCCTGGACCGGGAACTGGTTGTGATAATAATGCTAGAGAGAAAGAAGATACCCGCACACTGTAACTGTTGCTCCCGCAGTGATTTATTCCCCAACGTTTCGACCAGAATGGTCCTCATCAGGTGTACACCTGGCAAAGACCAGTCTGGTCGAAACGTTGTGGAATAAATCACTGCGGGAGCAACAGTTACAGTGTGCAGGTATCTTCTTTCTCTCTATTCTTTTGGTACAGTTTTATCTAGCATCTGTATTCATTTGATGTGCATGCATCACTGTATTTTTGTGATAATAATGCTGACAGTTTAGTCCTTGCCCAGAATTTTCAAAGCAAGCATTCTCCTCATGAGGACTAAGAGAGAGATCTCAAATCGGAATTTCTGGGTTGTCCTCCAAAACAAATTCGAAACAATGTGGCCACACCGTGTATTGTCTGACCCAAGCAATTAACGTGAATCAGGAATGATTTATGCCCACGAAACCGCCATGGGAAAAGAGAGAAATACCGATGGATCTGGCTAAGTAGTTGTTTTCTAAAGCCAAGCAAAGATAAAATATTTCAACGTAATGGCAAAAATATCTTGACTGGCAACATTTTCCACTCGCTTGCTAAATCTAGCCAACTCATGTTGCAATTATAGGTCAACGTTATTGTAACTTGGCATAAATGAAGCTGACCATGCCAAACCAGTAAGATAATGTTGCAAAAATGGCTGGTCAAATTTTCTGCTTGCTAGCTTGCTCCTGTTCACTTCAACCGCAAGCTAAAAAAAAACCTTCTCTAATTTATCTTAACATTATAGTAACATTATAGAAATCATGTTATCCAGTTAGCTTTCTGTGTCCTAAATTTATCTTGTTCCATGACATCCTCTGCACTCGTATTTTGGGGCGCTGTTTCCGCTGCAGCAAATGCAGCAAGCTTGCTGTGTTTCTCAGTGACATCTTGGGCTCGCACCCTGTCTTCCCAGAGGTGCGGACTGGAAACGCAGGCTGAAATAGCTTGTAGTTCTTCCTTACCTCCGACTGCATCCCTGTACACATCACATGATGGCGCTGGAGGGGGAAGGAGACAGATTTTGCGGTTGATTTCCAGTTATAAACAAGAACTTGGCGAAAACTGCATGCGTTTATCACTAGGGGTGTAACGATTCTGAATCAATGTTTTTTTAAAGCGTAGTAACACCACCTGCTACCATGGGGCTAACATCCGAGCTTTCCCTTTTCCTTTATTAACCCCCGTGATGTCCTAAACGAAAGTGCGTAGCATTAAAGGCCATGGGAAATGTTTCCGGAAAAAAACTTGACTTACATCAGTTTTTTTTTTGGGTAGAGGAGCCAAACAAAGGAAAACAAAATCGACTCCTATTAACTAATTAGGCAACTCTAAGAAACGTATACCTGTTCCCGTTTAGTTTGCCTGATTAGAAATCAAATGGTGGATTCGCTTACTCTTTAAGTTGAATGAGTAGAGCTGTAAGACAACACGTTTGATTGCTGCATTTTGAAATTTAAACGGGCATAGAATAGCACTGCTTGAACACGATTGCCATTGTCACGGCATTTCCTGCGACTGTGATAATTTATATCTCACATTCACGTTTCATCCGCTTTTCTGAATGCTTTCCACCTTGTGACGCTTAAACTCCAGGTCAATCTGATAAAAAATCTGTTTTAAAATTAATCCTAGATAATGTCCTAAAACGCTACAATCAGAGATGTAATTCAGAGGAAGATTTTTTCTAATTATTCAAATTGGCATTCTTTCAATCTAACACCGTAGCCCAGTTAGGTTTGTCTGCTTTTCACTATCACATCTTAATCGTTATAGGCTACTGGCTAAATTTCTTGATTGTTATTTAGGCCAAGTACACGGGAGCAGATTTAGGGAAGGGCGGAGCACCTGCAATTAGCGATATCTAAACTCAGGCTTCTTCCCGACAGCATTTTAAATCATTTTAAACTGCTTCAGGTGTGTATGTTTCAAGAAATTATGCGGGACTGCCGCCACACTCCATGACGGCAAGTTGTCTCATCACACTTTTAAAAAATCCTCGTTCAACATCGCCACATCCCAATTCTGCATTTCATCTCTCATTGTGGTATTTGTAGGAGATCTATAATGGTATAATAAAAATAAAAATAAAGACATTTCAAACGTCAGGATTTCAAACGTCTAAACTAAACACAAGGTAGAAAACATTAAAGCGAATGAAATGTGAATGTGAGCTATAAATGATCACGATCACACGAAATGGCCAAATACGAGTTCTTGTAAATCTTCCAGAATGCGGCAATCAAACATGCTGTCTAAATAAACAGCTCTACTCATTCAGCAAAGTAGAAAGGTGAATCACCTGTTTGATTGAAAATTGAGCAAAGTAAACAGGGACAAGATTACAGTAACCTAATTGCTTAAAAGGAGACGATTCTGTAGTCCTTTACTTGGTTCCATGCAGCATGTCGCCAAAACAGTCAAGTTTTTTTTCTGGGAGCATTTCTCATGCCCTTTGATGTTTGGCTCTTGCGTTCAAGACTGCATCAGGGTTAATAAAGGAAAAGGGAAAACTCGGATGTTCGCCCCATGGCGGTCCTATGCCGTAAAAAACATCGATACAGAATCGATTCAGAATCGTTACACCCCAATTTATCATACTATATCCCTAACTCAGATGGATGTTGAGATAAGATTGAAAATTAGCGAAGTATCGCTTTAAGAGCTTCATGTTGCGACTGCTGAGATTAATTTCTGCGAGGCAGGCAGTCCCAATTTCCTTTTCAAGCAGTCTGCTCGCTGTGTGTTTCGCTGCCTCTGCCTGTGGGTCTGCGTTGCCTCTGTGTCCCACACTTGCATTGATCTGCACAGCCCAGCCATGGTAATCAGAGAATGCACAGAGGTAATGGCATCATTAAAATTGATGTATACATATATTCCTCATCATGCCCGGGACACAAACTAAGTTCCTCCATTTATATCACATGCGGGTTATTTAAAAGGCAAATTACTCAAGAGACATCAGCCCAAAGCTGATATTATTTTCAAACCATACCAAAACAAGTTATTCTCCAGTGGGGTTCCACCTTATTTCGCTTGATAAAGCGCAGGCTTACTGTTGGCTGGTAACTGCATTAGTGTTAGTCATATATGTGTGAATTGTAAATAGGAATGCCTTCTTTCCTGTGAAGCACTAATTGTTCAGGGGTGCATTTCCCGAAAGCACATATGCTAACTTACATAGTTGGAACCACTAACTGTGAATGGACGAACTATGTAAGTTGCTAACTTACTTAGCAACTATGCTTTTGGGAAACACTCCTCAGAGTGATATTTCACATCAGATGGACGTTTAATTAACATTTATTGGTGTTACAGTCTGCCGTATTTTACTGTTTATGTTTATTGTGAGTTCTTGCTGGAGAGTAAGAGCTCTCATTTCTTTGAGGATCTGTGTGCTGTCTGATGTGTTCGTACCAGTAAGGATTGGTGGACCTGCAGTGATGTGCCCACCGACGTTTGGTAAAGCCAGGAGGCTAGCCTTTTTAGCTTCTGGGTCCCAAAGAGACAAGAGGGTCGATGGCTGACGGCAGTACCTCAACCCTCCCTTTACGATAGCACCAGCTGCTAGGCAATATTTTACAGTGGGTACGTAACGTAGCTTCACAGCTGAGTTACTTGTCCGTAGGTGCACTCGCAGGCCTGCTCATCCCTACCTCTTCTTGCTTCATGTTCTTAAAATTCCATGGATCCGGGTAAAATCCGGCAATAGAAGCTCTTACCAATTGTTTCTCACCACTCGTCCATTTTTATCGCCCACACTTCACGGTTAAATCAAATTTCTCAGGTAAGTCACTGCTTAGCCAACTTCGGCTTCAATGCTAAACATTGTTCCTTGTAGATTTTTGAGCTACGGCTCAAACATTTTTGTCTGTAAAAATCAATAAATGAAAGCAAGCCGTGGGAGCAAATCGCCACTTTCCTTATTCACTCCGTCTTCTCCTCTCTTTGCCAGGCCAAGGAGGCAGATTAATTAAATGCTTTTTTGTTTGCTTCTTTTCTATAGGGATTGGGAAAAGCATGGGTCGAGAAGATAGCATGGTTTTTGTTTTTTTTTTCTTTAGGCCTTGATTCACCCTGAAGTCAGTTGCTGAAGGATACATGAACCACCTCTCTTTGTGGGTGGCAATAATACAGTATGTTGCTCATGTTTTCCACACCATATAGCTATTTACCAGTAATTTATGTTACTTCCATATTCTGCTATACTAGGATATAACAATTTACCTTCGTGGCTAATATTCTACAAAATGAACAGTATATACGCATTGGCTCAGGTAAAATATGGTCATTTTTCCTGCACAGTTTTGTGGTCACGGTGATCAGCAAAATGTAGTCTACAAACAGAAAAAATAAACGAAGTTTTCATTAATTTGCATGGAAGTCATGCCAGTGGTATGGACCAGGTTGGTTTAGGATTGGCAAATTGAGACACCAAACATTTTTGGTAATGTCAAAAACAAAACAAAATCCCTCTAAAAGTTCATTCACTATGCAGTTTGACAACTGACCTTCAGAGGGACTCACAGGTACCTATGAACCCTTCTGAGGGTCATTGCCAACTAAAAATTGACAAAATTGTTGATCTTTTGAAGGCTGGAATCTGAAATTTTGCTTTGTATATTCTGCGCCTTGCGTGGCTGCAGCAGTGATTAGCATATATTGGGTAGTTTGTCACAGATGACAGGGGACTATTTTTTCCTCTCCAGCATTACGCATGTGCAGAATATTGGGGTTGCTGCAGATCAGTCATGTAGTCAAATAAACTTTCTATCTTTACAATGCATATACAGTGCATACAGTGCAACCACATGTACTATCCCAGAAGTTTAACAAGCTGTTTAATTTTTCTATTAGTTGCTTTCCAGACTACCACCATAAACAACATTATGACAGAAATAGCGAGGCATTCTGTGTTTTAAAGCCCAACATTCATATTGTTTGTTTTGATGAACTCCAAGCAAGCACGCCCTGCCAAGGTGGCGATATGCTTTATGCGATCAAATGCAAGACTGCGATCAATCAATTAGCTGCTAGTAGAGTTCTAAACGTACATGTTCAAATTCTTTCCTGAAACCAAACAACTAACATTTAACAAATTTCACTCATTATAAAATGCTTTGTAATCTTAATAGCCTGTTAATAGTTATAAGTTTTAGTGACCATATGTCCTCAGTTTTATCAATTAGAAGCCGATTCATAGTTTCATGTCATCGATTGCAAATTTCCATTTTCATGTGACAAAAGTAATTTGCAATAAAGCCCACTTTGAAACTTTTTTCCATCTTGGCCATTTTTGAAATGTGGTCAAAAAGGGTAAATAATCAGTATAAGCAAGAATACTGCGATAAAGAACAAATAACAGTTCATTAACATTCCAAGATGGGAGCTGTGGCTGGAACAAAAACCAGCTTACAGAGCTGGTCCTCAAGACCGAGTTTGGGAACCACTGGTATAGAGAGTGAATGGATGAATGGATATTGTTTGCTAGCAAGGTATATGGTTATGCAAGTGTGTCCAGATCTGACTGAATTTTCACAACGGCCAATGAGCCTCGGCTCCTCTGAAAAGAATAACAATATGCCAAATGAGCTTATGGGCGCCATTTCGCATTTTGTCTTTACCCATCCAAGAGCTGTTGCTACTATGTGATGCAATGTACAACGGAAGTAATGAATTCGCTAATCTTCCCCATTAGTTGTGACTTTGGTGGCAACAGTTCCTTTTATTTTTTAATTTATTTTAAGAGGAAGGTTCCTTTTTTCATTGGTTGGAGCTGTGTTGATTATAGAATAATGTCATGGTATTCCACCCAGAATGCACTATGGCAGGGGTGTCAAACTGACCCGTAAACGGGCCAAGAGGCTGCAGGTTTTCACTCCAACAATGCAGAAGCGCACCTGATACAACTAATCAGTTGTACAGGCCTAGATCAGTTGATTAGATCAGTGCTTTCAGGTGAGCTTCTGCTTGGTAGGATTGAAGACCTGCAGCCTCTTGGCCCGTTTACGGGTCAGTTTGACACCCCTGCACTATGGGGAAGAGGGGTGATGTCACCAGTTCAGCATGGATTTTCAGTACCTCTGTGGAGATGTGCCAGCAGACCGGCATGGCTCCAGTGAGCTCTACACCTACAGCATCGAGGATCAGCTAATGTTGAGCTTCACTTGAAATTTCAGGCCGATGCCCAGGAGCTTGAAATAACTAGGAGTATTCTCCTGGAAATAACATGGGTTTGAAATTAGTATTGGATTGTACTCAAAATGTACAATGAATTGGGTATTTACCACTGTATGTGGGTGTTTAATTGCATTTGTCTCACCAAACTAAGCAAATGTATATTTAAAATGTACTGGCTGAAGGGAAAAGACTGCATTTGGCAGTGTTTTATTCAATTAATTACAATGCAAAGTTGTCAAAAACTTTTTTTTCAGACTGATTTTAAAGTTCTTGACCACAGAGTTCCATACTGAAGGGGGAAAAAAATGCATAGCACCGCATTGGAGAACAGCTGACAGATCGTTAATTCATAATTTAAATTCTTCTTTTTTTTAACTTTACAATTAGTTGGCTCTCTGAGTATAACCACATAGAGAATGATTTAATTAAGCAAGAGGACGTAATTAAATGAGCCCTGTAACTGCTTAATCTCTATTGTTTGCCTACCGGTTACTTGGGAATTGAATTATTTTGTGCCAGTCATGGGGCCGGCCGCTGGTACAGGCTTTCAGTTCCTTTGTTGCGTGTCCTTGGGGGTTCCGACGTGACACGCTCGGAAAGGGCACCGATAGGAAATGATTAATTATCATTCAGTCGCACTTGATCTGAGACACGGGGTGGTTATGCATCAAACACCAGAGTTCTTATTAAAACCACGGTCACACGAGGCACAGGCAGGCAGGCAGGCCACGGCCCATATTTTGAGGGAAAAAAACGAGAACTTTTCCCAGTAATGAGGATTCAGCTTCAAAGTGATGTGAGGCAAAACCTATGGAAGCCAATGAGCGGTGCATGTCAGGCTAGCAATTTACACTCCTCCTCGGCGTCTGCCTTCCGAGAGTGAGATGCGAGTTATCACTTTCAGATATTCTAAGCTCAGTTGCCAATATGCTCTGTTTTGAAAATCAAATTACTGTTATTCATTTGATTTTATCAGAATGTAATTGGCCATTACCAGGTTCTGAGAGAATACTGTATGTTCTTATTAAATGTGAAGAATTCAGAGCGTCAATCCAGGGATATAAAACTTTGGGATGTACGTATATGATTAGTTGTCACTTTGGTGTAGATTAGGTTTCTGCATCCTTTATGTTGACCCAAGAAGTGAAGCCAGGCAAACACAGAGACTGTTGGGTACAGATGGCTCATACAGATGGCGTCCTCCCTGGCTAATTCTGGCATGTTTACAAACCTGCTATTAACATGGATTGTGCCTGCAAAAAAAAAAAACAAAGACAAATAAACTGCAGTTTTCTGTTTCAAATTTCTGAAAACACTGCCCTTAAATCTTGCATGCCTATAGACAAACGTATAGTTGATATGATAAGCTTATTATTACATTTCTCCAATTGGGCAGAGTACTAACATTTCTTAGGTCTCCTCAGTCAAATTGTTTTCAATTGAGGAGCCAAATGCTAAACACGCTGAAGTCACATTTTCACACGCTGTGAGGCAAGGATGGGAAAAGGTCTTTTCTAGCTACCTACGTCCAAAACCACGATTTTCTAAAGACGGACATTTTGTGACTTATGCACTTTTTGCGATGGGGTCTTCAATTAGTGTCACATGACTACATCTGAGGACATGCTCATGTTGAAAACCTGAATCCATCTTTGAGTTTGACGTAGGGCTGCATGGACAATGCGCTCTATGCGGTGAGGTTTAAGCTTCCCGTCAAGGCACCTCACATCTAACTTTAACAAAAATGAAGTCATTCAAAACATCGAGCAGGCAAGGAAAGCCACAATTTCCGGGGCCCCCTTGGGACACTGAAATTAACTCAGCGCATCCATCAACACCTCCACCTTACAGCACTCGAGCCAACAGATGTGAGCTATTTTGGTCTGTTCACCAAAGGCCACGACAAGATTACTTTTGTAAATAGATTTTCTGAATACCCACACATACACACGCGAATACATACAGTGCACATCTACTTTCTCTATATTGTCTTTCCTGGAAGGGCTTCTTTCTGCACTCCCCACCCCCCCAATAAACACACACACACTCACTCCTGAGATAATATATCGTTATTCCACAATATGCCAAAATATTGACCGTTACTGGGCACCATAAATGTCGAGGTTCATAAAGGATGAATGTCTTGTCTTGCTGGGATAAAATTATTCCAAGGTGACATTACAGTCTTGTCTGCAATGCATTACACGTTTCACAATCCCTTCATTTTTCATTGCCTTTTCTGAACTGTCACCTCTCTCTCTCTCTCTCTCCTTGTGTCCTTGATACCATTTGTTTTTTAATAAGAAAAAAAAAAACTATTATTACTGCACGTGCACCTGCTGTTTTCCGAAAATAAAAGCTAATGATGTTGGCTTTCGTTGCGGGGCTAATTAAAATTCTATAAATAGGTGAGGTGATGGATGCGATGTCAGAACGCTGGGCGCTGGGGGAGGCTCCAGGAAGGCCACAGCGATCAATACCCAGCCGCGAATGCATGACACTGCATATTCATTAAACGAACCCCAAGTTTATCTGTTAATTACAGGCACACGGCTCCTGTTCTAACACCCGTGGACTGGCACGGCAAGAGGAGCATACCTAGATAATGATTATTGCACATGTTAAATCTGTGGAGCTGTCATTTTTTTAATGCATTTATTAAATTATTTCATTTTTTTATCTGTCATCCACTGGGGAGGATTTAATCATGTTGATATTTTAAGGTCCTTGCACCCTGTTTTGAGGCGTATCACCGTGTTTACGTGAACATCCATCTCCTGGCGAATGCCTCATTCTGTTGACCTACACTCTCGAAACACCCTCTGCGCGGAAATTATGATTTAACAGCAAATGGTTCAATAAATTCATCCCCCCCCCCACATCATGCTAATGGCAGCCCATCATTTCTACCTATATTTGCACACCTAATCTGCCCACTTGATGGAACTACTAAGGACGTGACTGAGTTTTATCAGAATTTAAGTGACCTGCAAAACTGAAGAAATCAACCCTTTATTGTTGACCCTTTCTTGCATTAAGTATGAACAAATCCCTAAAATATGTTGAAATTGGACAACAAATTTTCTTTTGGGATCATCTGAAGGCATTTGGTGAAATATTGTTTTTGGGAGGGCCACAAGAGGGTGGTCAGTCTGTCTATTATTTTGGACGTTATGCTTGCGGGATACACACTGCTGCCCATTATTTTGGACATTATACATGTGGTTGACAAAAATAATGTGAAGTCAAAGAAACCGAGTCATTGATATGCATTACGTCCAGTATTTTGGACATGGCCAATTTGAGCTCTTTGCCTGGAATGCATAATGCCCAATATTTTTGACAGAGCATAAAATCAGGTGTATTACAACAAATACACGTGCATTTCAAAGCTTATTTGTTTCAGAGTGTGCTATATAATGTATAAAGTTGTGCTAAAAAATGCCAGTACGTTAAAAAATGTGAATAAAGTGCAAATTGTTTTTATAGCCTTCAGTTCCATATTTCAAATGTAGTGAAATCATTACACATTCAATTTCCGAATCATTAACAAATTTGATCAAGTCATTGTTATTCTTTGACAGGAAGCAAAGAAAAGGAATATTATTCTGTTAAAAAAAACAGGAGTGTCAACAATTATCTCTTTAAAATCAAACATGAAGTTTAACTCAAGATTTAACTTCAATTTGAATACTGAGCTAATATTTAGTTGCAAAACCATTGTTATTGATAACTGCTGCTCATCTTCGTTGCGTCGAGTTAAACAACTTCTGGCATCAAGACACAGATATTTCAGCCCAGGATGAACCCACATCCCACAGTTCTTGTGAATTTTTGGATGTTGCTTCAGAAACTGCATTTTTAATGTCACCCCACAAGTTTTCAATGGGGATTAGGGCAGGGGATTGAGCCGGCCACTCCATTACCTCAATCCCGTTTGTCTAGAAGCAGGATGTTTTTGCTTCCTCGTGCGTTTGGGGTCATTGTCTTGCTGCAACGCCTATTTCAGGGGCATTTCAACTTCGGCATATGGTAACATAACCGCTTCTATTTTTAGTTTACCGGCCCTATGGGCATGGCGTACGTCATCCAGAACATCTTTTTTTTGGCCTGATGAATTTTCGTGTAAATTTGCAATAACATACTACTAGGGGTGGGAATCTTTGGGCACCTCACGATTCGATTACGATTACGATTCAGGGGCTAGGATTTGATTGTAAAACGATTATTATCTTTATGTACACTTAGGCACTTTTTTACAACACATATTTCTTTTTGTCTCACTGAATTAGCATTCATCACTTACAATTTATAAAAACAGTGCATTTGTAATAAGAAACAAGAGTTGAATTGATTTCCATCATATTTTATTAAACTAAAACTGGAAACTGGAAAGTTACAAAATTTGTGCAATACAGAAATCAATATAACCATTGACAAAAAAAACATTTTGCTCTACCAAAATAAATGGCAGCATTTTGAAGAAAAAAAAACATTCTGTTTTGCCTGTTCAAGATAAAATAAAATAAAAGAGCGCAAAAACACTGCAATTAATTAAAAATGTGTACTTCAGTACCAGCAGCTCAAAAAAGTGCTTTGCTGCTTTTTAAGTTTTGTAAACATGAAAAGGTTTCCCTGAGTGACAAATAAAATTCTCACTCTGTATCAGCAGCTCAACAGAACATTCAATCTTCAGCAAAATAAAAAGGCTGCCCGAGTTTAATGTATAATTCTGTACCAACAGCTCAATTGTTTTTTCAAACTATAACAAAAAAATGTCGCCCCTACTTACAAAAATATGAACTTGACTTCAGACTGAATGCTTGGCACTGAATCCCTGAATAAAAATTTCTTTTAAAAGTGCTTTCAACAGGCCATTGCAACAAAAACTCAAAAAACAGGCCACAATAAAATCTCTATGTCGGTCAATTCAAATGTGCTTAGCTAGTGAGTGTTGCGCAAATTTGCAAGTTCTTGTGTGAGAACAAGACTTGATCAACATGCTCAGATAATAATCTGCTGCGCTGTGCAGTGAAAATATCTCCTGCAGTCTGAAAAACTTGTTCTGCAGCAACACTGGTATGTACCAGGAATACATAGGTACCTCTTGGCGAGCCTGGGAACAAGAGGAAAATGTACCTCATTCCCACCCCACCAGTCAAGAGGGTCCTCAGAGAGACGGAGAGGTGGAGCACCACAGTACTTGTTAACTTCTTCCTGAGCCGTGGCATAGACAGACTTGGGCTGTCGCACTTGAGCATCAGTGAAGGTCTGCCCCAGCGGATTCTCCAGCAGGGAAGATGACAAAGTCATTCTTTTGGGAGTTGAGTGATCCTCCTCCCCCTCAGTGTTTGGGGGGTCCTGTTCCCTCACAGCAGGGGTTTTTTCCCTCGTCCCCTCGCTCATCTGGCTGTAGGTAAACACACAATGAGAAGAACATGCGAACAAAAAAGGTTCAAATGTTTATATCACAACTTCATTAACCTACTTCAAATCACATTCGACCAAAATATTAAACAAAAAATCTTGGATCATGAAATTATTTGTATTAGTATAAAACTTTATAAAAAATGTGTATATTGTACAAAATAAATAACTAAACATCATAAGCACAGAGTAACATTTTACAGAAAATAAAATTGCAGAATTACCTCGAGTTGGGCTGCAGCCGCAGTCAGTCTGCCATGGGTCTCCTCTCTTTCCTTCTCTGACAGGAAGGGCAGGCCGTCAAGCCGAGGGTCGAGAGCAGCAGCTGTGTGAAGAGTTTGCTTCTCCGGCTCGCTGCTGTATGCCTTGCCGAAGTCCTCGTGTATGGCCTGCTTATCTCCTTGACCAGTATAGAAACCCCAGTACTGTCCTTGGTCTCATCAAGCAGATTAGCTTGCAAAGGAGCAACCGGAAAAATAGTGGGGCTGCTCTCCTCTGACAGGACAGACGTTGCATCCTTCATGGGCTTGAGGGCTGCGATGACATCCTCGGCGTTGGTGACATCAGCCTCACTGAGAGTGCAGTGGTCTGACTCTGCTCCCCTCATCTGAGGGGAGAGGAGTGTGGCGGTGATCGCAAGCTGTTGCTCCGAAAACCTGCTCACTATCTCATAGGCGCTGTTCCACCTAGTGCTGCGGTCAGTCTTCAGTTTGTGCATTGGAATTTTAAGCAGCTTCTGGTTCTCTTTAAGCTGGTGTTTGGCGATGGTGCCGCGGTGGAAAAAAGCTGCAATACGTCTTACTCTCCCCAGCAACCTTGCCACACTCAGCAACTTCAGGGCACACTGAGAGGCAAGGTTTAGCGTGTAGGCACAGCATTTCAGATGGACGAAGTGACCCAGCTTTAGTTATCTGTAACTAAAACAATGTCTTTCTTTGCGATGTTCTATTCATTTACGTCACTGCTTAACAGCTCAGCCACATTAGCACCCGTGTGTCTTTCGTTCATTGATATTGTTTGGAGCACATTTGACCTTGGCTTCCAATCACCGGTGAAAAAATGCGCAGTTAGAGTAACAATTAATTCAGTGGCGACAGACGTCCATGCATCACATGTAACTGCGGTCCTATCTGCCTTCATTAGCGAGGCCATGACTTCTGTTTTGGTTTGGTTGTAGAGTGTCGGGATGGACGTGTCGGTGAAATAGCGTCAGGATGGGATGGTGTACCTGGGCTCCAATGTATGCAGCAGTGCTCGAAATCCCTGACTTTCCACGACGGAGTAAGGCCGCAAATCCTTGGCAATAAATGCCGTGATGGCCTTTGTAATTCGCTTTGCCTTTTCTGATGTGGGTGGCAGCTTTCTAGTTACGTCCGCCAAGGGCGTAATAAAATTGCCTCGGTTTTTTTGTCTGTCTGTCTGTGTGTCTGTCTGTGAACAGGATAACGTAAAAACTGATAAACCGATCTCCATGAAAATTCACATATATGAAGATCTCATAACTTGGAAGACCCCAGTAAATTTTGGTGTTTATCCGAATCCAGATCACGATTCGGCGGACGTCAAAAATCTCTGATTGCTCTTGTTGCTTCTTCGATTATTCTCTGGTCGGTAGCACCACTATTAGCCACAGCAACAACAGCCTGCTGTCTCCCCGATTCCTCCGTCGAGCGGAATCGAGTTACATGGCTTCTCGTGTTTGTTGTGTTGCCAAAGTATTTTATTTTAGTGCGACACGGCTTACATATTACGTGGCTCTTTTCCAGTTCGCTTCCACTGTCGACGTTGTAGAAGTTTGAATCTTACGGCGAAGTGGTTGGCGGTCAGCCATGTTTGTTTTCCTTTGTGCGCGTGTCGGCAGGTCCACTCTAGGTGCGCATCCCAAAGTGTCCCGGAGATCACGCATACCGCGCTTCTTAGTTCCGCATTAATTAGAACCTTCTGTAAATAATCATAAATATAAATAATCGAAATTGGGACGTTTGTGAATCGATTCAGATTTGTCCACGTACGAATCACGATGCATCTAAGAATCGGAAATTTCCCCCACCCGCACATACTACTAGACCATATCTCCAGATTTCTCTGATTTTTGCTTGAATCATTTTTTGTCCGTTTTATGGGCCCTTGAAATTTGGCTCAAAAGTTAAAGCTAGGACTGAGAAATTTTAAAAAAATATTTCTCAAAAACTGCACAATAAATTTATTTTTAAATCAGGCAATCAACTTAGCTTGGTACTATCAACGAACAGTGCCAGCGCCATTTTGATTGAATCGACGGAAGTGGGTCTATTGGGGGCGCTGTACTTTATGAATATGCAAGATGGCCCGTGGAGGCCAAATGGTTGCAGATTGAGATTAAGTTTGTATTTTTTAAAGTTTGTATCGACATATAGGAAGTCATATATGACCTATAATTTGGCAATATTAAATTTGACCATAGATGACTTTGAAAGGTCAAACTTGAGGTCAGGGAATATATTAACAATGTTAAAGGGGCGCTATTTTGTGATATTTCCAAGGTTATATTTTGATCTTGGATTCCCCTAGAGTACTCCTGATCATTCAAAGTCCAAAACAGGGTCCTTATTTAGCTCATACTGCCATCCTCAAAAAAACCCATTTGTAGTTCATTGTAGTCTCTGCCTGAAACGCCTCACTGGGGTGGCTTTTCCGCTATGGCCCCCACTCCCCGTGTGCCCACTTTCTTCTGACTGGCCAGCTCTGTGGAGGGCGGATCTAGGCGAGACGAGGCAGCAGAACGCAGTTTTCCGGGTTCGTCTCCTCAAAAAGAAACTGAGACGTGTCTGCCATCTGAGCTAGAATCGACTGGCAAATTCCGCAATCAAACGCATTACATGTATGTAGATCTAATGAAATGAACTTTTTCTAATAAACACAAAGGCGAAAGTGGAGGACGCAGAGTGAAAGTCTGCCGGCTCAAGCTCGAATTTGCTTTCCACATACGGCTAATATGGGGAGTACACCGGTGTTTCTACTGTATAGCTAGGATGCAGGGAAAGCTAGAATCCACCACATACAGACACATTTGTAGAAGGGGTCGACATACCCAAGTGTAGACCAGAGACCATAGAAATCCGGTGGGTCTGAGTTTAGAGGGAAACATGGACAGTGAGGAGCAGCAAAAAGCTGGCCAACAGCTTATGGACTGCTTCAGTGTGTATATAAGCACCTTCTGGTTAGTGTGCATGACTGTGGTGTGTCGTTAGCATGAAGTAACGAACAGCTTCTGCGCTGGTATATGATGAAGGGGCGAAAGCTCCAGGCTAAATGGCCTTTTCGGAAATTGCCAGTGGTGATGGTTTACTTTTTACGTCGGAATGACCAGCGTTTGCTCGCTGAAAATGGGCGCGATAAGCCGCTTTCACACCGGACACTAAACAAATTTTTTGCGCGACAGATTACATTCAAAGTCAAGGCATTGTCTTTGTATTAACTCTGAATGTAATCTGCTGCGCAAAAAATTTGTTTCGCGTCCGGCGTGAAAGCTGCTTAACGCGCTCATAGGGCGTGTATTCGCATCTTTGCATCGACTTTGAATATAACCTGTCCTGCGAAAAATTCGTTTCACGTCGGATGTGAAAGCAGCTTTATGTATAGTAAGCGACAGCTAGAGAGAGCTCTGGTTATGTTATGAACGTAATACAGGTTTTAGAGACTGTAAGTTCCGTTAGCGCGGACAAGTTGCTTATGTGGAGCCAGCGAATCGATCACTACTACAGGAAAGAATTTCTGATTTAATCTCCACCTTTTTCGGCTTTTTATTAGCCACAATAATTTCTAAAGGGGAATGAAATTATGTCACGGTAGTGGAGAGATCGTTTGTTACACCAAACATGGTAGAGCCTCCGTGTTTTGCATTGCTTTCACAGTGGCATCAGAGAGCTAGCCAATAATTTGTGAAGTATCGCAAGTTTGATAGGATGGTCCCGCCTCCTGCTGTCAGTTCACCTCTTCAGAACCGCACTCCACATGTGAGACAGCTTGTACGCCCCCTCCTCCCTGTTCAGCGTCCTTTGGGCTCGCTTCCGGATTTCTATCGCCTCCATAATCCAGCGTTGGTGTCGGTTTTGCACAGTGCCGTTAACTTTGGCGTTTTCCCAGTCCATAATGTGGTTTTCTCGCTTACGATGGTCCGTGATGGCTGATTTTAGGTTTTCTTGTAGTGCCTTGCCTTTTATTGATCTCGTCTGTCTCATCTCCATTTCTTTTTCGCATTTTGTTTTGTGTCTTTTTTCCGTGTGCTGAAGCATCTCCCCGTTTCTCCAATATAACCGTTGAGTTGATGTGGAATTTTTTCATGACTCTTTGTATGCGTTCAGTGATACCCCTGATGTACGGTAATGTGACTGCACCTCTGTTTGTGCTGTTCGAGCGTTTCTTCTTGCAGCCCTGTGTGTTGTCTTTGTTTTTATTTTTGACCTGCTGCGTTCCCTTTTCTATGGCCCATTTCAGATATTGGCAGTTATTTAGTGCCTCCTGTATGTGTTTTTCCTCCAGCCTTTTGTCTTCTTGCTCGGTGACTATGTTGGTGCGTACCATACCATCATGTGACACTTCTGAGGAGGATGGGAGTTCCTGTCGAAACATGTCAAAGTATGAATGCAGAACTACGCCTACTTGTCTGATATAAAAGAAGTCAAATTTTAATTATGGAAAACCAACATTATAGCATATGTTATAACATAACATAACTAATATGTATTAAAAGAAGGATCAGCATCATAGGTCCCCTTTAAAAGATATGACTTCAAATTTAAAAAAATTATTTCTCAATTGTCTGATAACTTTTTTCTAAATCTGGCAATCAACTCACCTTGATACACTTTATGTACAGTGCGAGTGCCATTTTGATTGAATCGACGGAAGTGGGTCTAGTGGGGTTGCTGTACTTTAACATTGGGTCTTATGGAGAATGGGCCAAATCACCTGTGGAAGGTAAATGGTTGCAGGTAGAGATTAAGTTTGTATTGGAAGTTATATATGACCTATATATTGGCTGTGTTAAAGTTGACCTCAGATGACCCTGTAAGGTCAAACTTCAGGTCAAGCAAAATGTTACAATTTTCAAAGGTTTCTCTCAAGGTTTGAAAATATTGAAGATCGGGAACATGTGTGCATTGAACACTCATCGGAAGTCATGTATTAACTTTCATTTGGTCGCCTTGAACTTGACCTTTGGCGACCTTCGAAGGTCAAACTTTGCATCGTGAAATTTCAATGACCTCTATCACCAAAACTATTACAGATAGAGCTTAGGTTTTTTTTTTTTTTTTTTTTTAAATCCCTCCACCACCCCCCCCATTTTGGGGGCCTACTGAATTTAATCAATTACAGTAAATTTCTTAAAGACCCCACACCCACCCTTTTACTCCCATCACAACACCCTAAACCCATATTTACAGATGATACAGTGAAAGGACAATGACATAAATTAGAATGTAAACATACACAAAGATGAGTAAATTGAAGTGAAAATTAAGAACATACCTACACAATACCTACATTAATCATAATTATATATATGTATACATAAACATATGCATACATACATACACATACATACATACAGCATATAGATATATATATATATATATACATACATAAACGTACCTAGACACACACACATACATAAGATACATGCTTTAGCAAATATAGTCATACAACATATCATATATTATGTACTCATACAATTACTTATTTTCATTCCCATCCTTCTGCCACTCTCAGCGCCCTCCATCTATCCTTATACACACTTAACCTACTGTTCTCTTGTGCCATTATACATTCAATTTTACTGTGATGTTTTACAAAGATTTTGAATCTCTCTATCCTCAGAGCGTCCACAGATTTTGATTTAAAAATGAAAATTTTGCCAAGAAGTATTAAAATATTGACTATTTTTCCGCAGTCATTTTTTAGACTGCCCAGAAGAATGGTGGGCAAGTCCAGTGTAAAATTACTTGAATATAAAGCCAGCCACCTCTGAACCCCTGTCCAAAACAGACCTACACAGGGGCAGTACCAAAATAAATGTTCCACTGACTCAACCTCTTCGCCACAAAATCTACACAAGTTGGACTCCTCAATTCCCCAAATATGAAGCATCTTTTGAGTGGCCAAAAATTTATATATCAATTTAAACTGAAAAAATCTAATTGACGAATCTATAGTCGTTTTGTAAATTAAATTGAAGACCTGGTTCCATGGAATTGGGAAATCTAGCATATACTCCCAAGAATCTAAAATATTGTGAGGATTAGCTCTCAGGTTTCTTGATTCAAGGTGAAACTTGTATATCATTCCATTTATGCTGGTTTTTTCAATCCACTGAAAGTTTTTCATAAATGGTCGACAGACAAGCTCCTTGTTACTTCCTCGAACAATTCTTCTTTTCCATTTTAGCGGTATGGCGGCAACCAGTTGGTTGAACTTTTGTAGAGGGCAAACCTTGCCATAAATGTCAATGAACTCCTCATATGACATTAATTTACCTTCATTATTTACAAGATCATTTATAAAAATAATGCCAGAATCAAACATATTTTTCCAAAAAATTAATTTCTTACCAATCAAGATGTTAGAATTGAACCATATGATTTGTTGCAAAATTTCCTCTGTATTTTCTGGAGGATAGAATTGAAATTGCAGCCAACTTTGTATGGCTTCCATTAAAAATGGGGAAAGATTGACGGCCAGTTCCTTATTCAATTGTGAGAACTGGGGGCATTTAATCTGTAGAAAGGGAAACAGTCCCTTTTTAAAAATCGGGTGTACATTGTCTAATAGTCTCCGGGAGAACCATCCAGGGTTTTTAAAAAACTTTGGAATCAGGGAGGCTTTGAGTGAGAGATTCAAAGCTCTTAAATTTAACAGTTTTAGGCCACCTGATTCATATTCATTGTAAAGGTACACACGCTTAACTTTATCTGGTTTACCACTCCATATAAATTTGAAGATTTTTTTCTCATATTGTTTGAAAAATGATTCACTTGGTGAAGATAATGTCATAAACAAGTATGGAAATTGAGACACCACTAAGGAATTAATCAAGGTGATTTTACCATAAAGTGTTAAATATTTCCCTCCCCATGGCTGCAGAATTTTATCTATTTTATCAAGTTTTTTATTGAAGTTAACTTCTGAGAGATTATCCATGTTTTCAGGAACATGGATGCCAAGAATATCAACTGATCCATTCTTCCACTTTATGGGTAAATTACACTGTAAGGTAAATGTTGTGTTTTTCAGAGAACCGATCCTAAGTATTGTGCATTTGTCATAATTTGGCTTCAAGCCTGATAAGCAGGAAAAACAATCCAGGTCCTGTGTTAGGCTTTGTAAGGATAAGGACTGAGGTGTCAACAGAAAGGTAGTATCATCTGCATACATAGAAACCTTTGTATGCAGCCCCTGGATTTCTAAGCCTTTGATATTTTTATTTGATCTAATCTCCATAGCAAGTATTTCAATTGCCATTATAAACAAATAAGGTGATAAAGGACAACCCTGTTTTACTCCCCTTGACAGTGAAATATCACCTGAAATATGACCATGATTTATAATTTTACATGTTAGGTTGTTGTACATAACTTTAACCCATTTTATGAGAGAGTCACCAAAGTTAAAATATTCAAGGCATTTATAAATAAAATCCAGACGAACCTTATCAAAGGCTTTTTCGAAATCTGCAACGAAAATTAAACCGTCTTTTTTTGATATTTCATAGTTCTCTATAATTTGCAGTAGCTGCCTAATATTGTCCCCAATATTTCGACCCTGTAGAAATCCAGACTGGTCATTGTGAACAATATCAGATAAAACATTCTTAATGCGATAGGCAAGACATTTTGCTCGTATTTTGGCATCACAACACTGTAGTGTAAGAGGTCTCCAGTTTTTTAAATAAACTGGGTCTTTATATTGGCCACTACTTTCTTGTTTTAATAGCAGTGAAATCAGGCCACTTTGTTGGGTCTCAGACAGTACACCCTTATCATATGAGTAGTTAAAACATATAAGTAGTGGTTCTTTAATTTGATCATAAAAAGTCTGATACACCTCAATTGGTATGCCATCGAGGCCAGGTGTTTTCCCCGGCTGAAATGACTTAATTACCTGCCTAAGCTCGTCTTCAGATATTAGGCCTTCACAGGACTCTCTTTGCATGTCTGAAAGCTTAACATGGTTTTCAGGAAAAAAGTCTTTGCAGTGGGCATCATTTAGAGGCAGTGGCGGAGTCTGAAAAGAAAACAGTTCCGTAAAATATTTTTCTTCTTCTTTTAATATGTCTGTTGGGGTCACTAGAGTTTCACCCTTATTTGTGAGTAGTTTTTGTATGTTCTTTTTAGATGCATTTCTATATTGAAGATTTAAAAAATGTTTGTTGCATTTTTCACCTTTTTCCATCCATTTAGCTTTATTTTTTAAATATATATTAATTGATCTTTCTTAAAAAAGTTCTTCAAGTTCATTCTGTTTTTCTTCCAAGATGTTCAACATATCATTAGATATAATAACAGAGTTATCATTATCTCGTGTAAGTTTTTCAATTTCTTTTGCTAGATTTTTCTCTTTTGCCCTAAACTGCTTTTGTTTGAAGGAAGAGTATTGTATTGCATGCCCTCTAAAGGCACATTTGAATGTATCCCACACAATAAGAGGATCTGCTGAACCTATATTATTTGAGAAGAAGTCTGTAATGAAAACTTTTGTTTTGGTTATAAAAGTATTATCCATTAAAAGACTCTGATTAAATTTCCAGTATCCTCGGCCTCTAGGGAAATCGGTGAGTGATAGGTGCAGCCCTATCAGTTGGTGATCGGATCTTATTTTGTCTTCCATTAATGCGGTTTTAACTTTTGCAACCAAAGAGAAAGAGATCAGGAAATAGTCAATACGACTAGCTTGATTCTGTCTCCTCCAGGTATACCTGCGTAGATCTGGATTTCTGAGTCTCCAGATATCTACAAGGTCCATGGCATCCATAATACCTGAAATTCCTTTAAAAGCATGTGGGTGATAATTTGTGTTATGATTACCTTTCCGATCTAAAGCAGGGTTTAATACGGTATTGTAGTCTCCTACCATGATAAAGACGTCGCTTGTCTCTTGCAAACCTGATAGATTATTAAGGATAATCTCAAAGAAGTTTGTGTCATCATTATTTGGACCATATATGTTAATAATGGTAAAATATTTGCCATCAATTAATACAGTTAAGATGGTCCATCTTCCCAGTGGATCAGTGAGAGAAAGTGTTATTTTAATGTTCAGGTTGTTATGGAAGAGTGTCATTACACCTTTTGAGCTTTTTGTACCGTGGGAAAAATAGATTGGTCCCCCCCATTCTTGCTCCCAGACTGCTTCATCTGCAGGTATAGAATGCGTCTCTTGCAAACAAAGAATATCGTAACCTTTATCTTTGAGCCAAGTGAAAATCGTTTGTCGTTTTTTATGGTCTGCAAGACCATTACAGTTTATAGCTAGCTATCCTCAGTTCTCCAACAACCATATTTGGTTTAAAGATTTGTATTTAACATCTTCTTTGATCCAAAGCGTCAACCAGGGCAATGTAATCATATAAAGCAGAATATGACAACAGTTAAGTCTGACACTAATTATGCACTGTCCCTCCACTTCCCTCCCACTTCCCAGTGTCTCCCCTTCCCAAATATCCAGTGATATACAGTCTACCTCTGACCCCCCACCCTGCCTTCCTTCCCTACACTTCCCCCATTTCAACAGACACTTCATTCAACCTGAGACATCTCTCAACACCATCCCACTTGTATCCTGCTGCTAAGTTAAGCATTGTTTTCGTTGATAATTCAGATGCACGCTCTTCAATGACATCAACATTCTTTTAGAACGCATTTTTCACAAACTACATCTTCTGTCACATACCGTACAAACAGTTATTATGCAGTGAGGTCGTAATATACCCCCATGGATAAATTTATCAGCATACACACATAAGCATGTACAAATAAATAGATACACAAACATACCTCACGTCTATACGTATGCACACCACATGCATGCCCACACACATACGCATACCTACATACGCATATAGGCAAACATACATACACATACTTACATACATATACACACATACCTACACATACATACATACCCCTATGTATACAGACCTACAAACACACAGATACATACATATAGACATGCATACAGATAGTGATACATAAACAAATAGACACATAGAGCAATCTACATACACCAATAGCTATAAAGACATATACATTGCATACCTAAATACATATATAGATATCTCGTACATATACATACACACATGTATATACATTTATATATACATGCACGCATATACATCTACATACATACAAATATACCCATCCATGTATACATCTGCACACGCAGTGCCATATACATGTTTGCATACACACATAATTGTGAGTGAAATAATAAGATCTGAAAGAATACAACTGTGAAAACTTGAGAATTGTAAAAATGACAACAGACACAACAGAACAGCAATGACACCAAGAGAAGGAAGAAAAAAAATAGATTGAGCTTAGGTTTGTATTGCATACATATAAGAAGTCATGTGTTAGGGTTTCATTTGGTGACAATGAACTTGACCTTCGGTGACTTTCGAAGGTCAAACTTTGCATCGTGAAATTTCAATGACTTCTACCACCAAAACTATTACAGATAGAGCTTAGGTTTGTATTGCATATAGGAAGTCATGTATGAAGTTTCATTTGGTGACAATGAACTTGAACTTCAGTGACCTTGAATGCACAAACTTCACAGTAAATTTCAATTACTTATATCAGCAAAATGGTTGCAGATAGTTTTGGTTTGTATTAGATATTTTTAGGAAGTCATGCATGAAGTTTCATTTGGTGGCCTTGAACTTGACCTTCGGTGACCTTTAAAGGTCAAACTTCACATAGTAAAATTTCAATGATTTCTATCGCCAAAACTATTATAGATTGAGCTTAGGTTTGTATTGTGGCCATATAGGAAGTCATGTATGAAATTTTATTGGCTGACCTTGAACTTGACCCTCAACGGCCAAACTATACATTGAAATTTCAATGACTTCAATATTGCGTGCAATGTGAATTTAGTTCGACCATAACGACGCTTGAATGCATTAAAAAAAACAAACAAAAAAAAAAACAAGCAAAACAAACTATTTGCGGAACCTTACACAGGTTTAATAAGCGTTTTATATATCAATCAATAAGGAAAACACAATTTTAAAAGAAAAGACCTGCTCAATATCTTATCTCTAAAGGACAATAACTAAATGTCACTTAAAACTGAATGGCTCTTTTGTAAACTGAATTCAGGGAATTAAAAGTGGATACAGGATATACCTGGCACTGATTCAATACAGCTCAGTTTGTGTCATCACTATTTATTACTCATTGTAATAATCCCTTTAAGCTCAGTGTAGCCTATTATAGAATTAATGACCGGCTCAGCACGTGGCAGAAATTTTCTATAAAATGTGCAACCATTAACTGACCACAACTATGGAACCTATCACGATATGACGCATTTCTCCACTGTTTAGGACGAAGATTGACCTCTTGGCTAGAGACATCATCACACCACTGCAGGTCCGCAAATGTATAATTTCGTAGGATAACGTGAGCATGATCTCACAGGCTATTAAGTTGTATATTGCCAATTTCTTTATTTATATTGCGGTTGGCTTTTCAAAACCAATAAATCAATAGCGGCACACATCGCTGAAGGTCTACCCACAAACTCTCAGAATCAGTTTCTGCAATAAAAAAACATAGCCTATATTTAAAATACAAACAAAAAAAAAAAAATTTCTTCAAGAATACAATTGCTTTTATTACACTGTTGAATTTATCATAATATATTTTTTTCTTGTTCATGCTAGGCTTTTTAAATCGAGGAAATGATCAACCACGCGCTTTCCAGAGGTCACATAAGCTCTCACCTCCACTTTCACTGCAAGAGAAAATTAAAAGATGTTAAAATACATAACAGCAAACACAAACGTAATTCTAACAGTCAAAGTGCCCTCTATAACTTACACGCAGTACTACATTCAGTTCCGGAGAGCCACATGTGGATATTCCTGGCGGTAAATTGTCCTGTGATACGGCTCATTGGTCTGCAGTGTGAAGTACCGCATTATTGTGTGTTAGATTGTGGTTAGAAATGGGTTAGAAGGGAGAAATGTCCGAGGTAACTGAGCGTTAACAACGCCGTCGCTTCGGTTTAAACAGCAACTGTACTGTACTTGCCAGTATGCTACAGGACCCTTGGTCCTATTTTTATGTATTCAAACTGACCCATTATCACTGTTATACGATAAATAGGCCCAACACCATACTATGAAAAACACCCCCGTACCATGATTTTTGCACCACATGCTTCACTGTCTTCACTGTGTACTGTGACTTGAATTCAGTACCCGTGGATTGTCTGACATACTGTTGATGACCGCTAGACCCAAAAAGAACAACTTTACTCTCATCAGTCTGCAGAATGTTACACCATTTATATTTGAGCCAATCAGTGTGTTCCTTGGCAAATTTTAACCGGTTTTGCCGTTTTTGTCACAAGGGTGCTTCACGGGGCCTTTTTGCTGGTAGCTTAGCTTCGATCAAACATCTTCTGACTGAAACAGCACTTACAGGTAAATTGATATCATCTTCAGTTTTTCAGGAGGTGATGATTGGCTTTATCTTTGCCATTCTGACTATCCTTCGATCCATTTTAACATTCGTTGCTCGTTTCCTTCCGCGTGTTTTAGGGTTTTGTTGCCATTTTAAAGCAGTTGAGATCATTTCAGCCAGGCATCCTGTAATTTGCTGCCCTTCTTTATGCGTTTTCCCCTCTCAAATCAATATTTTAATCAAAAGACGTTGTTCCTCGGAACAGTGTTTGGAATGGCCCAATTTAATTCTCAATTCAGAGGGAAATATTTTTGCTAACAATGTAATCATTTGCTTCCCTTCTTCCTTAATACAGGACAATTAATGACAGCTGTTTCTCCACAGAATGAATTAATTCTCTAATTAAACTCCACACTGCTGTTATTTTGAACACGCCCCTTTCAATGAATGAGTCAATTACTCAGAACAAGCAGCGTGCATGTCCTGACAGTTGGGTTTGTTTGTTTTTTTTTATATTACACTACTACATCTGGAGTTAAATTACTTGCCATGCAGAAATATCACTACTACTAATAACAGTGGTTCATCAGGTTATTGATGTTGCACTGCTGTTTTTTTTTAACACAAATGAAGCTTAGCGAAAGTTCAGTCAGGAAGACTCTCTCTTTCGCGCTCGTCAACCCCGTCTATTTTGTTCATGCATGTTCACTCCTGATTCTCCGCAGACAATATCCGGGGCTGTCAATGAGCAGTCAGCTGGCATTGCAGCTGATTGCTTCTATCCACCCAGGGCACACTTCATTCGCGTCGCTAGCCAATCATTGTGCTGCCGTCTTTTTAAATATGTTATTTTCTCCGCCCTAGTTTTTACACGACTGTATTTCATCCTCCAACGGCTAAAAGTTTGATCAAAACCTGAACAATACAAGAATATTTGTGACCTTCATCTGACGCTTAGACGCTGCCATTGTGACTGTTTGTGGTAAGTCATGTGACTCATCACAGAGGCACCTATTGGGGAAATTTTGAACCGGAAATGCCTAATAAAATGTACATTATCTGTTTTCAGAGTATTTATGAGCCTACCCAACATAAACCCTACTTAAAATATGTCCAAAATATTGAACAACATGCAAAAAAGAGAAAACGTTTTTTTTTTTTGATAAATTCTGAATTGAGGACGTTTTTGTGAAATACATGGAAACTTGTTGCGAAGGTTTCAGTAATGTTGGGGCAACATTGTTGTCATTGTTTTTCATTCTGTTTTTCTCAATAGTTTCATTCTTCTGTCCGCGCCTTGTCTTGTATATGTATAGTATGTGAGGTGGTTACATTTTTGCCAAAATTAGGCTTCCAAACTACAAAAAGTCCCGGGGCACCTCTGTGCATACTAGCCTCCGTTGCAGACTTTTTTCGTTATTCGCTTCCCTCTCACACCAACGTCTGCACACTCAAGCTGGGTTTTCTGTTCAACTAATCATAGAAAAGCTCTGAAATTTTGAGGCTGTAGGCATATTCTGTTGTGGGAGGTAAGCGAAACAAGTGAGACATCTGTAATGGAGGCCAACCAACACGTTGAAAATCGTCAAAAGGTGGAATTTCAATAGGTGTCTTCGGTGTTTAAGTTTTCCCGAACACAAGTTCATTTTCATTAGCTGCAGAGCAGCGCACTTTACTCGGTGCTTCAATAGCTAGACGTCTGATGCGGGGCTGGTTTCTATCTTCGTAAAGTTGCTTATTTTAACTTAATGTTCTCATCCAGTCATCTTTTTATTCTTGAGAAGTTTTCTTATAAACGGTAGCATCCCGTGCGGCTCACTAACAGTTCGCTTTAGGAATGTACAGCAGTATTTACAGAACGAACCTGACTTATAATTGAAGGAACATCACGTCGCCTTTTTCCAAATGCCCATTTCTGATAGGACACCTTGTCAAAGAGAAAATTTATTGAAAGCATACATTAAGTTTGGCGGTATGGCTCTGCTTGAGAGATCCCTGCCTGTCCAGCGTGGAACCGAAGGCAGGGAGCTGTGATTAACCCCCCTTCCATAGAACAGAGCCAACGGGAACAATGACCTTGAACAGAAGAGACATTGTTATTGAACAACAGTTTAGTCATGAAAGAACAGGATTACAGAATGCCAAAAATGATGGGAGGAGCTGTGGAGGAAGAGGGATGTTAAGGGTACAGGCTGCAGAGCCTCTTCTCAGAATGCGAGCTTAAGTAAACTAGCGTATCAATCAAGCAATCATGTGACCCCAAATCAGATGACATCCATGAGCACTCAGGTGATTCTCAACTCGAGAAGCGGCTCCTGTAGCTGGCAAGCTTGACTCCGTGCCTATCAGAATTTACGACAAGCTCCATATTATCTCGTTCTTCGATCCAATTCTTATTCTACACGCAAAACAAATGTCATTATCAACGAGTTTTTAAAAGTGTCTGTTCCTGCCATTTTTGTTTATTGATATTTGACAGGGGGAACCCAAAAGGACAATTATTTAACAAGCATTCTGATTCGCTTATTTCCCACAATGCCATTATGTCACGGAACTCAAAACTTGGCTGGAGTGTGCAGACGTTGGTGTGGGAGGGAAGCGAAAGACATAAGACGTCTGCAACAAAGGCTAAATGTTAATTGGTTTTTGTTCAAACTGTATTTGCAATCATAGGATTTCAACAAAGCGTCTTAATTAGGCGCATGTCATATTTAGGGCAGTTATTTACCCCCAGAAGCCACATTTTGACAGAAAAATCCATGCATGCGATTCATAAAGGTGGTAGGCTCGAACAGCACAGAGACTGAACACACCAGTTTTTCTTTTAAGTCCTTTAAGCATTGCTCATCTTTCATGGACACTTGGGGGCACTCAAAAGTGTATGAGCAAAACATTTGTGGGTAGATGGGAACAGGATGATGAGTTCTCCCCTCATGAAATATGTATGTGTGTCAATGTAAGGTAAAATGAAAAAGCACTATACTGACAGCAATATACACAGACACGGCCTGTATTCCTGACATTCAGTGCCTGATTGCTCCCGGGAGTGAGGTGTAATATAGTGCTCAGGGGCAGCTCAGTCATGTGTAAGCTTTTATGAGAACACTCTGATGTGAGGAAAGGTTAAAAATCTCAATTGTTTTTTTTTTTTTTTAAATATGAAAGTGGCAGAAACATTTTCCAATTTACCCTCGGCCTCCTGACTTTTGCTTTGGCATTTTAATAAATAGTCACTGTAGGTTCTCTGTATGTTCATTTGAAAGAGCAGGGTTCTTAATCTGGTCAAAGGGAGAAGTTAGGGGAAGCTTTCTCGGTTAGAATAAATCCTGTTTCTTTCTTGATGAGTATATTCGGTTCAGAAACGGATGAAAATTCCAGCAAAGACCAGCTTTAGCTCCCCGAGGTGGTCAGAGCTGTGCTTTCGACGACCTAGATGGTTGGGCAGTAATTTTCCAGCTGAACATTCTGCTATTGACCAAAACTACACCTTGACTATCAGCTTAGCCAAATTCGTCCAACTGTAGACCCACAATCACCAGCAAAAGACCACCTATTACCAGCGAAAAGCTTTGAAAACCATCACCATAGCATCCTAGAGGAGCTTATAGGTATTCCAGCTCTGCATTCCAGTTTTTCTGACTTCCTGCCACAGGACTGACACGGTCAACGCAGAAATGGAATTAAGGATTCAACAGAAAATCATAGCAACTGAAAGAGAGGAATAGAGTGAGGCAGGCGATATAGAAATACATGAAGCGCTTGTTCCTGCTATTGCACATCACCTTTGTGTCCGGCTAAGACCATAAAGAGCGAGTCTGAGCCCAGCCGACCTTTCACTCAGCGGCAATTTACATTTCAGTGGGAAATTAAGAGGGTTCATTCGGTCCGTCCGTGCTCTACCCCTCTGTCAGAATCATTATCCACTTTCCTCACGAGCACTCTCATAATCTCCACCTGCTCGGCGTCCGCTCCTTTATCCCGGTCTGTATGGAGATTTACTTTTTAACAAACCTGCAAGGGGCTCAGTCCTCCAATTTAAAATGCATTTGGCAGTTACAGACTGTTCTTTTGTGTGCACCCGACAGGTAATGGTTGCCCTTTTGTGGCCTAAAATTTTCAGCGGTGGGGTAATAAAATAGCGACCCCGCCACTCTTTCTTATATCTCTTCACCACGGTGATGTATATTGCGACTGTCCTGTCGCTTCTGAACCTGTTCCTCCATATTTTATGATACTCCCTGTTCTTGCACAGATTTTTGGCCGTGCAGAAATATTTTAATCGCTCACACTTTCAAAAAAAAAAAAAAAAAAACTCGGGTAAAATGGTCAAACAATGAAAAGTCCTGCTCCTGAAGTGGCACCCTGTCGTCACATAGAATTTCACCCCATGCATTATTCACTTGCACATTTCTGCTGGTGATAAGTTCTTATTTGTCCCCATTTACAATATTATTTCAGCTTTTGGGTACATTTAAGAAATGTATTCATTATGGAAGAAAAATGTGCCTCCGCAGAAGATTTATTCCTGGGTGTACAGCAGTTTGCTTCAATTTGAGCCTTTTCACAAACCAAAGTCTCCCTGGAAGCGTTTTTTTTAGTCAATACAGTGTAATGTCTATTATTGCAGTCCCTAATAATGTTCACAGGCTCCATCGCAGTGGGAACATATTACAGCAATTGGAGGATTTTTAAGGATACAGCAGGCCTAATTGCATCATGTAGGAACTGACCTTTGGTCTCCGTCTCCACTGTGCAGAGGCATTAATTTTGCACTAAAAGTGGAGACATCTTTGTGAGCATTATTATCTTTTAAAACACTATTTGCTTTCCAGTGTCTGTATGATTACCCTGTGTTAATATGGCGTCACCCTGCCTATACAACAGTGATTTATTCACTATTTTGAAACAGTTCAGTGCTTGTATTTGGAAATTGAGAGGCGAGCAGAATTTTTTTTTTTTTTATTGTTTTTGCCATTTCTTGTTTTTCTTTGAGCCTTGGGAATAAAAACTTTACTTTAAAACTGAAGCAGTTGTTTCTATTTTCCTTTCTTGTGTTTTCGAAAGGCTGTGTCAGGATTAAAACTCACAGATGTGCGCGTATGAATTTATCCACAAGGGGTTGTTGTGCAGCGAATGAAGAAATAATAACTATGAAGCTGACATTGAGTGATGAGATTCGTGCTCGCAACCGTAGTTGCAGTTTGCAAGCTAATGCAGTCAATGTTAATGTTAATGCATGGTGTGTTCTAATATTATGTTATATTATTTCAGTTGCCTCAAAAACATGGAAAACATATTGGGCCTCATTTATCAAACTTGCGTAGGATCTGGTGAAGATTCTGGTGTAAATATCAGCGTTCGCCGGGTGTCACGTCTGATTTACTAAAAGTGTGTACGTTGCTGATTTTGGTGTAGAACTGCCGTGGCGTTGAGAAATCTGGTGGCTGAAACCATCGTAATTTACATGACACGCCCCTATAAATTCATGCTCCGGGAGGCATAGTCCTGCCCACTTCACGACATGAACTCTCGAAAAACGGCAAAGAAGAAAGAACTTCTCTGAGGAGGAAATATAAATTATCACGCCCAAGCTGGAGAAAATCAAAATAATTTTATTTGGAAGCCTTATGAGTGGCATAAATGGAGCCCAGTTTGGAAATCTATTGCTGCTGCGGTAAACACCATTGGGGTGGAAAACCGGAGTGCAGCAGAGGTTTGATTGAATTCATTAATAAATCTTAATTAATAAATGACTTATTGAAGTGCATCCAAGCACAAAAATTGATCGAAATTCGCGTTAGATGCACTTATAAATGTGGCCAAGATGCACATTTCTCCATTGCCCACACTTATTTTAAGTGTGTCCAAAGCAAAAATTTTAAGCGGTACTTTCTAAAAGCGGCTCTGGAATGGTCATCATCTTGTGCACTTATGTGGCCAAGATGGCCAAGTGTGGCCAAGAAAAAAAATTTAGCATTTGCCACACGTATAGTGCAAATTACATCGGCCTTAATAAATTCAATTTATAGATCAATGATATTTCATGTTATATAGCCTACATGATTGACAATCCAAATGCTTTACACGGAGGTAAAAAAAGTGGCCCAATTTTAAGATCGCCACCAAAAAACAGGTTGCGGCCACTAATCTTTATAAGTTAGAATTCTATATAGATCAGTGGTTGTGGCGCTCAGGCGCAGCAGCGCACGAACTGGTGGAGGCCAACCAGACTCGAACCTCCAGCTGTCACCACTCGAGGAGTAGAGGTCCCCCTCCATCGTGGGAATACGAGGCGGTGGGGTGACGGATGAGTCCCCACCACCCCGATCGGAGCTGCATGAGGGTGATTGTTAAAATACAGTCTGCAGAGATCACTCTTCATTGTACTTTTACTAGTAATACTCCATTGCATTTTATTGGGTGCCACACAAAACGAGCCACTCGTCACTTTATCAGAGGAGATCTTCTCTGGGCCGAAAGTACCTCTCGCATCGGATAGAAGCTTATTCTTCTAAAAAAAAAGAAGATCTGCCATTGTCAAAATGTTATCACGGTCAGTGTCCGTAGGCCTATATATACTGAGCAACAAAAGAAATGCAAGTTAGCAAGTTACTCTTATGGTTACTCAGTCAAAGTGACCGAAAATACTGAAAAGTTTGATGAAATGAGAGTAAATGTGCACGCGCGAGTAATACATTTCATTGTCTAACATACAAAAGTAATTACACGCAAACTTATTTTCAAGTCTGCCTTTAATTCACTTGCGTTTCTTTTGTTGTTCAGCATATATCTGACTGGATGAGCATCTGACAAACCACACTGCATATCAGGCAAGCCGCACATGGCGCTTAATCAAATTGATTGTTATGGTCTGCCTGGCCTGACAAGCAGGTTATCTCAAAATATAAGTTCAATTAATTTCTCAACACAGGTGTCTTATTTATTTATTTATACATTCATTCATTTAATAGTTTATCCTATTTAGCTATTTGGTTTATTACTCACTTTGACAGCTGCACTCGTTCCTGCATGTTGTTCGCTGGTTTCAAATCTGCGTACACCCGGTCAGACCTGGCGTGAGATTTTTGCGGACCGTTCGCTCACGTTCAGATTGATAAATGCCGATCTTTGAGGGAGATTTGGCACATTTGATAAATGAGGGCCAATGTGCACATACTTCATTGGGCAGTGACACAATTGTCATCATTGTTGCTTCTATACACCACCAAAATGCATTTGAAATGAAACAATCATGATGCACGTAAAGTTTGGACTTTCAGCTTTAATTTAGGGGTTTTGTAAAAATATTGCAGATACCATGCAGGATTACAAACATTTGTACATGTCGCCGCATTATGCAATTTCATGGGCTAAAATATGTGATCAGACAAACTTACACAATCATATATAAAATGGTCATCTTTAATTAATGATTGGTTGGGAACCCATCGCAGGCAATGATTCCCTGATGTCTGGAGCCTGAAGACATCACCAGGTTCTGGGATTCCTCCAAAGTGACGGTCCGACTTGTTCTCGGGCTATTTTGCCTCCAATCTTGCTTTAAGTAAGTAAAACAGTATTCTTGATGGGATTCAGGACAGGTGACTGGCTTTGCTATGTCAGGAAATTTTACGTTTTTGCCTTAAAATATAAGCTTCATGAATTAGCATTTTGCTGAATCTAAGCAGATAAAATAGTCCGATAAAGTGCAGAATATGTCCTTCTGCTTTTGTCCGCAGTCATTTGATCCGTAAACCAGAGGACGTCAGTTCCATTAGCTGCCACACATGCCCACACCATAACGGTTCCTCGACCATGCATCAGAGATGAGGTGGTATTCATTGGGGACCCTTCTCCATGATCTTCTCTTCTCTTCTTATTTTGGTCCAAGTTGATCATTGTCTCATTTGTCCATGAAATTTTGTTCCAGAACTGTGCAGGCTGCTTTTAGACGGTTCATGGCTACCTGTAATCTGACTTCACTGTTTTTGAGACAGTGGCTCTATAATATTTGGCCACTGTTGACTAATGGTTCACAAATTTTGTGAAACTCTCTAAATTCCCTCTGGTGAAGTCTTTTATCAATTATTGACTATGACGTTCATACCCCTGTCATGGGGTTTTTCCTCAGCTGGAAGAGAATTCTTCCATCATCCCCCTTAGTTGCGAACTGTGGTCTCCCAGACCACATGGCGATTCTGAGCTCACCAATGCATTTTTTTCTCTTTTTTTGCAGAAATCTCCAAATCGTTGCTTTAGCAGCACCAAACTTTTCCACCTCTATGATCGACTTCAGATTTCTTGGCCTTGCTTCACTTCTACCAAAAGCACTAAGGATTTCATATTTAACACCAATAGATTCTAGAACAAATGCTTCACTTGGGATGAACTCTTGGGATAGCGTTTCGCCCGCCTACTTGAAGTAACGGAATAAGAAACACCTGAACATGGAAAAGCTGAGCAAGCAATAGCTCAGGTATTTTTAATTCCTCAGAAAAAAAGGATAGGGGGAGGGGGGAGAGAGAGAGGGGGGCGCATTTACATGTGCTGTAATTTCTACAGTTTTCACCAGATTTCTTTGTACATTTATATACTCAGATTAAAGCATAGAATTCTGTCACAGTTATGACCTAACTTTATATTTACTTGGTGAAGAGTAATATCGCTTCTCCATCCAGTACCTTGTTGTGAAAATAAATAATAAACTACCCAGTGTCTGTTATGGTGGATCTTGAAATTCACTGCAGTCTGTTCACTAAGGCCTATTGACTCCATGGAAATAGATTGTTCCAGAGCCACTAGAATAAACATAAGCAATTATAAGCATGTGTTGCTTATGATTTATGATCACTGAGAATGCCACAATCTTGATTTATTTATGTCAATTATCCAATACAGTGGTTTTCAAGCTCAATCTGGGACCCCCTGCGTATATTAGGTATTGTTTTTGTTCCAACCGCAATGGCAATCACAGGATTTTAACGAGCTGTTAATTTTTCTTAATTACACTATTCTTAATCAAAACGTGTTCAGAGCGGTTGTTTACCCTTCAGCACAACATTATGACAAAAATAGCTGCGCATCCCATGAGAACAGAAAAAAAATCTTCACATTCATATTGTTATTTATTGGAAACATGCACAAAAAGAGGGGGGAAAGGTGCCTGGTTAAACCCTTTAACTGCCTTCTCAACCTTTTGGTACAGTACATTTGGAGTCACTGTTTCTGGTTGAAAGACATGTTGAACTTAATTGATTATATTTTTTCAGCATAAGATGCCTCAACAGAGTGAAAGGGATGGCTTAATCAGATTAAGTTCAGCCCATAATGCTCAACAAAAAGCTTGAGGCAATGAAAAGGTTGAAGAATTAAAAGGCTCCTAATTGCTGAAATTGTGGGTCATATGGTCACTAAAACTAACCACCTATTACAGAATGCTTTTTTATCAATCTAATTAGGAGCTTCTTGATTTCCTCAGTGTCAAATTTGACAGGCTCAACATGTCGCCACCTGAAATAACGTGCAGTAGTCAAAAGCAAACACAATTCAAACATTCTTGTCAAAATGTGTCTTGAGGGCAAATAACCGATTTGAATGTGAAATACGGCCAATTAACACAAATTAACTGCTTGATACAATCGTCTGATTACAACTGTAGTCCCTCAGGACTGAGTTTCAGGACTACTGCTCTAATGCTAAATGCCTGTGTTGAGATGAGAGCGCAAATTGTTTATTTTTCATGGACTAAAAGGTTCACTGTAGAATGAAACTAGTGGAAAAGAGTCATTAATGAATTTCGATGCTAAAATTTTAAACTCCGAGAACACATTAATTGCTTGGTTGAGGATTAGGTTCACTCAAAATCTACCCTGAAAGGTAAGGTCAGTGATAAGATCCAGTGCACTTTTACCTGTGTTTCCCTATATTCACCCTACAGTCTGACACAACATCTGCCACATAACATCAGAGGAGACACTCGGTCTCTCTACTTGCACCAGGCTCAGTTAAAGTGAAAATAAACAAAATAAACTTTGGCTGCATTAGACCTGTGTTTTCACAGATTAATTGATTTCAGTAAATGTTCCTGAATGATTCAACTCAGAAGTGCAGAGATGTGATTAATTTACTCACCAGCGAGAAACCTGCGTGAAGTTTGTGAGGTAACAGAAAACATTACAGAAGCAAGTGAATGGCAAATTACTACTGAATGGTATGCTGGGGATTATGGGGAAGAAAATATGCTCAAGTACCTGTATCCTGGTTAGGTGATTGCGCTGCTTCAAAAGATTTTGCAAATTTATTGAAATTTTAAGATGGGCGATAATGTGCGTGATTTGCATTGGGAATTACAGCAAACTGCCGCAAACCAAAATACGCAAACCCACGCCTTTTTCTTTGGTTCTTGCTCTTGCGATACGGCACAGAGTTTTTCACTTCTTCCTCTTTCTTGTAGGAGCACCACTGTCAAGATCCCAAAAACCCATTTGAGTGGCAGACCTGCTAACATTAACAATCTGTCACTGCGCAGGTGGGTGGAGAACATTTTTTACTGACAGATCGTAAACACAGTCACCGAACCAGAATACAGGTACTTAATATAAAAGTGTATATTTTGTATTTTTTCTTGCCCGTACTTCCCACAATACCGTCCAATAGCAATTTACCATTCATGTGCTTCGCAATGTTTTCTGCTACCTCATAAACTTTACACTGGTTTTTCGCTGGTCAGTACAGTAATCACATCTCTGAACTTCCAATACCAGTCGAATCATTCAGGAACGTTAACGGAAAACAATTATTTCGCGAAAGCATCTGTCGAATGCGGCCATTGTGTCCTGGTGTGAACAACTTAAACCAAATGGGACATAGGGTTCTTCCAGCCAATAATGAACAAACGGTGTGTTTCAATGTGAGTTGAATGAATCTCGGCTATCAGCACCCGTGTGGCATTCGATATGATGGGACAGAAGCTTGTGAGCTGAACTGATAAGTCCAGTTGTCAGTATCTGAATCAGTTTAATTATGTTTTAAGTGTATTTGTTATTTTTCATGTTTCAGTGTCCGTTTTTGGAGCTCATTGAGTCGTCTAGCATTCCTAGTCATCTGTCATTTGCCACGTTTCTGTTTTCACTCCTACAGCTGCAGCTCCCCTTTTTCATTGTTGTTTGATTGTTCCCTTGTTTGTAGCCACACCCACTTGCATACTCCTCAGCTCCACAAAACTGCACTCAATCAGGGTGTTTACATGCACAGTTAAGTCAAGCTACGCTAATGTCTCGATTAGGCCATTTAATCTGACTACTGTCCTAGTTCTAGTATACATGAATGGGAGGAAATTTGATTTATTGACCAAAACGTTCCTGTCTCCGGTACGAGAGGTGGCGATATGCTCCCTTTTAGCTTGTTTGTGTTGGACGGTTTTCTGGTTGACCCATTACGTCACAGACCAAACAACTGACCATCAGTTAGCTAGGGCAAACTGGTAGCATGTCGAGTGCTGAGAAAATGGGCAAATTTATGGCTCTGAACATTTCATACGGGCTGTACGCTATGCTTTTATTTGCATTGAGATGTACACTATCCCTGGTGGTTATGACGTAAGCCAAAGCTGAGCGGCAACGCCGCTGCGCTCTACTTTGTTCCCTCTTTACTACCCTGGAGTGCATTTCCCAGAAGCGTAGTAGCTAACTAAGTAAGCAACTGACAGTTTGTACATAAACAGTCTGTGGTTTCAAGTCTGGGCTTTTTTCGAAACGTACCCCCGGGCTTTCCGTGCATGTTGGATGCGGGTCAGGAGCAAAGATTAGTGGGAGAGAGTCGTTTTCCCGATCGTGAGTGGAAGGCAAATATATGGATGACGCGCTAATCATTAGATAAATTATGTTGATTAATGTAAGTTTGGCCCCCAAGGCATGACTGTTCAGGCACCAATAACCTTGCAGACGAGGATCGCTTCTGTTTTGTACAAACTTGCTAGTTGGGCAGAGCACAGAGTTGTTGCTAATTGGGTTGATGATTGTAATTCCACAAGACTTGAGAGTCAAAGCTTGGGATGATGAATTGTGGAGCACGCGCAGAACACCTAGTCTAGTTCATTTCGATTCAAGTGTATACATGAAGGAATAATGCAGCTAGTTATCTGGGTGTGTAAGTCCGACTATGATAAATTCAATTTATTGCAATTCCAGTCAGACTTACATGTTAACATACGTTTAAAAGCAATAATTCAATTTTTTCTAACTTCATGTAAACAAACTCACCGTTATTAGGTCCTAAGCTTCCCTTTACAGAATCCCATTTCTGTTCATTCCATTGCAAGTTTGACAAGCCAGTTCCCCATGTCTTACTGATGAGTGGTTTCTCATTCCTGGTCCTGGTTTGGTTTATGATTTAGTCTTATTACCCGTGTTTGAACTGAAGAGCTCTTTTCCAAAACGTGATGAATGCCTTTTTTTTTTTTTAATTACCTTGCCATGCCATTCTGCTGTGAACTGAACCTTTTCACTGCTCCATCAACGTTTTATGCCAAATCGCTATATTTCCTTGTTTAAAACGTTCTAAAAATGTAGTTCCACTCCAAACCGCGATACGAGCTAAAGCTATTTTTAGGCTGAATGTGTTAACTCCTCTCGACCATTAAGCGTTTGGTCAGCGTTCTTAGCTTCCCAACATGGCAGTGCCCTGAAGAGCAGACTTCGGTTTTCTTTTGTCCCACAAATGACCATGACTATTCTTATGTGATTGTAATCCATTGCAGGCAGGCTATTCTTACGTGACTTTCGTCAGGCCTGCGCAAATTGAAACTTTAGGACTTAATATTTCTTACCTTTCTTGTTCTCCCATAAGAATAGCTAGACACATGTAAATGGTTTGCGCGACTGATGCTCGTGTAACGTGGATATGTATGACTATTTTTACGGAAGTTCTATCTGATTAACGGCCTAGTTCCAGATGCTACCACGAGATTGCCCAACCTTTGTGAAGCAAGTACTGAGCAACGAAAGAAACCCAAGTTGATTAAAGACAGACCGGAAAATAAGTTTGCGCGTAATTATCATAGTAAATCACATTTATTACCGGCGCGTGTAAATGTGCATGCGCCGGTAATAAATGTGATTTTCTATTCCCATCAAATATTTCTTTGTTTGACTGAGTAATCATAAGAGTACATTAACTAACTAGCTAACTTGTGTTTCTTCTGTTGCTCAGTATAGCAGCCCCAGGGACGAGATTTCAATTTACCGGCACCATGGTTACGGGCTTTACCCTTCGGCCCCTTGGACAAGGTTGTCCACCAAATTGACATGATTAACAAACTGAGTCACACAATTTCAATGTGGGTATACCTGAATGGGAGTCGCGTAAGAGTAGCCTGCCTGCAATGGAATACGGTCACGTAAGAAAAACCACGGTGCCCACAAATATCTGTTGAAAATTAGTGTTTTGATTTTGTGAATACTTTAGATGGTTCTGAGGAACAAGTGAGACCTAGCTGGGTGGTAGACGACATTGTTTAAACAAAGACAACCATAAACAAGAGCAAACTAAGAAAGTTCGCTATTCTGGTGGCTGACTGATCCCAGCAGTTGGATGTAAACACACTGCTGCTTCTACGAGCTTTTGCTATGCAAATAAGTTGACAATCGATGACCATGAATATAAATTTTCATAAGTTTGATGACAAACCTGATAAGGTTGAACAGGACTGGGCTCTACTTCACCGATGAAAATAACACCAGTGCACGGTTAAGGCACTGCTCTGCAGTGCAGAGGTGATCACCACGTCGCGAGTTCGATCCCCGGCGTACCTAACGGCAGGGGTCGGCAGCTTTTTCAGAGTAGTGCACAATTGGCCATCGCGCTACAGGGTTTCAAATTGGGAAGGGACTGCCGGATTTGATATACAATAACAGCTTTGTTCGTTGCTCCAGCACCTCCTGTTGGCCAGACGGGCGCTCGTCAGGAAGACTCCGGGTTGGTTCATGTTCGGGTATCCTCCGCCCTAGTTCTGAACTTGCGAAGATTCAACCAATGAGTGTATAAGAATCAGTGGCAGACCGGCACGTGCTTCGGAGGAGAGCCGTGAACTGTCTCACTATCCTGAGTTGGCAGCAAGGGGTCGCATACAAGCAAGCTTTGTACATAGTTCCCCAATTGGGCGTTCCAGATTTGGGTGGGATTGGAGATGCCAAATTTATAAGAAAAAAAAAAGAAAATAACACCAGTGATAAGGCAGTGTCAAAAAGTTGACGATGAAAACAAAAGAAGACAGGGACGTCTCCGTGTAAAAACCATCAGGATAAAGTGCCTCTTTGCAAGTCAACATTCCTTACTGTGCTGGGTGAGTACAATTTTCATTTTAGAATGAGCCATTTTAATAGCTACTGTTTTGGAGTTGTTTCTATAATGCGCTTCAATCAAACGCTTCTCCTCAAATTAGGCTATAGGCTATTGGCGCTTTTCCACTACGTGATAGCGGCTCTACTCCACCTGCCTTTGTACCAGGTACTTTTCTGGGGGGTTGTTTCCATTATAGTATCACCTCAATGTAGCTGGTCGTCATAGCGGTGCAGCACGATACTTCCAGGTCGTCATCCTCAACACAACACACAATGTACCTGCAGTTATGTGAAGTTTATTCCGTTGATTTTGTCAAAGATTTATGTGTTCAAATCAGGGGACTCTCACTACCCCCACCACCACGTGATGGCTCTAAAGTCTGGCGAGTGTTGAATTGTATTTTCTGTTTGACATTGTCGTGTCCGATTCAGTTGCATGTAAAATTGCGTACCACCTAACAACGCAAAGCAATGATATCCGTAAAAGGCACGGAGACAGAATGTAGCTATATATCACTCAGAATTTGACGGCAAACAAACAAATTGTTAAAGCATGGGATAATTAAGTGATCATTGCAGAGCAGAGTTCCTCGTTGCAAATCCAAAAATCGCAGGAGACGTCTGTGTCAGAATTCATCACTTTCTGATGCGTCATCACATCTGAGATAACTTTAAGAGAAAAATGATTTGTCAACACCTGTAAAGTTATTTTTCTGCGCGATTTTCTTAAAACGGGGGTAGCATCACATAACTTTCTTCAGGGGAATTAGGGGAACAGAGCTGGACACAACACCGTCATTTAATTTCGCCACGAACGGGGTCACAGGCAAAGAGAAACGCATTTTATGAATGTATCAGCTTTGATGAACAAATTAAACCATGTTTAAAAGGTAAGGCAACGCACAGTATAATGAACAAGTTGCCTGAAACAATATAAGTCGATGATCATAATATCTACGCTAATCTTGAGACTCATCAATCTAACTCCAATGAGATGTCCCGAGGTCGACTACGGAGTTGTCTACTGCAGTGACGATTCTCTCTGACCAATCAGTGAGCTGCGTATTGTCACATCACATTTTAGTACCTAACAGTACCCGATCGGCTTTTTTTGGAACCTCAGGAGAGCGGGTACCATGAAAAGTGGTACCAGGTACTTTTTCCTAATGGAAAAGCAAAAAAGGCGAGTAGAGTAGAGCCCATACCTCGTCGTGGAAAAGCGCCAGCCTGCTGTTGAGAGAGCTTACTCTCATTGGTCGCGAATTAACATGAATCTGCCAATACCATAGTAGCGCTCGTTCACAAAAATATTAGATCACGACTGTCCTGAGAAATAACAGGAAATACAAAACAAAACCTGTCATACAATCTACATATTAGAACTGTTGCAACATAACAGAAACTTAAAGAAAACCTGACAGGCTCAGTTCATCATCTATGAGGTTAAACTGTGTTTGGAGTCTGGCAGATTCATGTTAATTCTCAACCAATGAGAGTAAACTCTCTAGCAGCAGGCTTCCTGAACTGTCATTAGGCTACCTGTTTAACTCTGATGAAAACGCTGTGTGCGTTGAAACGTTAGTTCGTTTGCACCCTCATTAAACTTTTAATTTCATAGTGTGCTCCAGTTTTCTTCTTTTGGGTTCAGTCTGCAATGAAGTGACCCATCAGATACTGGTGATTATTTCATACTGCTTTAAAGCAATGACTGACAACCAAAATATTACTTTCACAGGCATCAGCAAAGACTGTCTCTCCCGGGTTGCAAAATATTATGCTGAGACTGCTGAGACACGCCCAGAGAGAGAAGAGGTGATGCACGGAATATTCAGGAGAACAGCAAGAGAAGACAAGTCATTGTCGACCATATACAGTCCTTTAACTGCAGGGCCAGCCATTATGGGCAGAGAGGAGCACCAGGCTGCAAGTATCTGCCCTGTGACCTGAATGCGCGCAAGATGCATGAGCTCAGAACCGCGCTCACACCAGCTACTACCTCTACTATTCTGTGTTTTCCAAGGATTTCATTCTTGGCTTCGGCCACCCAGCTACGGATGCATGCTCTGACTCTGCCAAGTACAAGATCAGGATTACAGATCCAAACTTGACTGAAATAGAGAAGCAGATGGAATACGCATCATTCATTTTGCATCGTCGCAGAGCTCGTGCATTTTATGACCTCTTAGGCAGCATTGCTGAAGATCATGTGACTGTCTGTTTTGATATGATGCAAAACTTGATCCTTCCAAAAACACCAATAGAACAGGCCTCTTACTCACGTCAGCTGTATCTGTACCTATTTGGTGTTGTTAGACACCATAAAGAGAACAGTCATCAGACAAGAGACAACGTCGATCTCTACGTATGGCAGGAAAATGAAGGAAGCAAGGATAGCAATATGATTGCATCTGCACTTAGTAACTGCCTGAAGGTTCGACTTTAGGGCAAAATTAGTCAATCCAGGGGACTTCAGCTGTTCAGCGACTCTTGTTTAGGGCAAAAAAAGAACTTGAACATGGTGTCCATGCTCATGGAACTTCGACAGTTTTTTCTCAATCTTGGCATTGAGCACACCTTTCCAATAAGACGGCACAGTTATCTCCCAGCTGATCAAGTCTTTGGCAGGATTGAGCAGAAGATCAGAAAAATCGACACAATTCTGCTTTCACAAGAATACCATACAATCCTGCAGGAATTTGGCAATGTTTACATTTATGGCACAGACTGGGAGGCATTTGATTATAGGTCGGCCACAAAAGACTTTGTCAAGGCTCAGAGAAGCTTTAAAATCAGTGAAGCATGCATGCTTGACTTGACTTCTGTTATGACTTGAAAATCACAACAAAGAAAACCAGCAATGACAACTTAAACAAATTTATTTTTCACTAAAAAAAAACTTCTACAAATAATCCACTGTTCAATCCTATAATAACACTCTAATGCCACTATGTAACTCTGTTGCCAAAACAAAAACTCTGCTCCCTGGTGACCAAAATCACAGCATTTATAAAGACTAGCAACATTCAGGATTCCTGGGTGATCCAGCCCACTCCAGGCAAGAAGAAGCCAGAAACTTCTAGAAAGCACTAGTCTATTTCATTACAAAGACGTGGTATTGCATCAGATCATGTTTTGCTACAGACACACCATCAGAGGGTGCTAAATGATGAACAAAATAAATAAATAGCTGACCAGTAAGGCAGCAGAAACAGCATGTAACAAATCTCCATTTACAAATGACATACAATGCTGTATATAAAATACTCATACATAACAGTACCAACGAGGTTGGTTTCAAAACAACGTACAATGGGAAATACTGTTTCCACAGGGTGTTGAAACGAGGCAAGCGGTGGGCTGACCTGCAACCAGCCATACTTCCAAAGCAGACCACAGTTAAGAGCGCAAAGAAGCATAATGCGCTGCCACTTCTGGGATCAATAGGGGCGTCTGATGTGGTGAGGGCTTTTTATGATGACGCACTGTCTGAGGCGAATGAAAATGCATGCCAGAGTGATGAAGATCCAGAGTAATGCATGCCAAATTCCCACAAGTTTGACAAGGTGATTAAGAAAATCTAGTTGTAGTGTGTTTAGTGTTCCTGATTTGAGATGACACTTTACTGAGTGACTTCTGAATGCACTGTTCTCCTTCCCTCCACTCCGTTGTTATGCTTTTAAAGGTGGCACTTCGATAATTTAACAATGTCAATTCAATGTATGAATTTTTTTATGTAGCAGACAATGGTCCTACTTTTTACTGGTTCGACACTTTACTGAATGACTTGATTATTGAATGTATTGTTATCAATATTGATTATTTTTATTTAATTGGTGGTTTTGTCATGGTGGCACTTCAAATGGTCCTGAATTAAGGATTGAACTTACTGGCCAGTTATATGTATGTATGTATGTTTTATTTTGTTTTTGTTTTTTTTTTAAATGTTGCAGACAATCTTAACACAAGACTTAACATAATTGAAAGTTTTTTAAGTTATATTTTATTTAGCTGTTTATTTGCTTGATTTTATTGTAGAATGTATGATATACAGTAAGTTCCTGATATGATATATCTACTGGATGTACTCATTTTAAAAAGACAGAAAAAAAGCATTTTGAAATAAGAATGGATGGATTTATAGCATTTTGAAAAAGTACAATAAACTCCTGAATTTATAATAAGTAACATTGTTGTGTGAGGGTGCTTTCCACAACCACATGCAAGTACCAGGAAGTGCAGCAAAATGGGTTTTATTGAACTTAGGGGTGAAAACCCCGGCAGGATTGTAGGCAACGGTACAAAGTCCAGAATCCAAAAACATAATCCATAGGGTCAGAAACAGTTCATTACCAGGGCAGCAATGACAAATCTCAAGGTCAGGCAAAGCAGGTTCGGTACACAGGCAAAGTATTATCATAGGCAGAGGCAGAATCAAAATCTGGGATGTTCCAGTCAGAAGTATAAGGCTATGAAAACAGGGCATGAACAAAGTAGCACGAGCAGACAAGAGAAAACGTTCTGACAAGGGCTGGCTGTGATCTGACTGCTTAAATACACATACGGGAAGTCACATGCTGTAATAGGGAACAGGTGAGCTGGATCAGACCAATTAACAAGGGAATGAACAAGAGGAAGTTCCTAACCACATGAAATTGGCAAAAGCCAAAATGCGGACAGGGATTTCAGCCTTTGACAAACAAACGGCTCCAGTTAGGGATTTCTAAGTGCGCAGAGAGTGAGTGGCAGAACAGTGTTTAACAAGGTGCGGAGAATCCACCGAATCGCAGCAAAGTAAAGTCAGTGAAGGCAAGGGCGGAGACTAGAGCAGAGCAAGTGCTGAGAGCTTGTTAGTCAATTAGTAATGTGCAGCTATACAATCCCTTAGTGCTTGTTAGTAAGTTAATACCATAAACAATGTTAGTTATTGTCAGTAATTTATTCAAAATAATAAACTGTTAGTATTTATTAGTAAAGATGGAACAGCAAGGCAAAGGAAGCAAACAAGATTGGAAGGAATAATTGAACACCCAGAAACCTGAAAACACCTGAAAACGTGGCACACAAAACTGAGGAACAAAACTGCCTCAATACATATGACCAGACAGGGGAGACAATGTGCAATGCAGGGCATGGAGAAATATATAAACCAGGATGATAATCTAAACAGTGAATATGAGTAATGGCAGGAAAAGGACATGGTAAGGCAAGACAGGAAAAATACAAAACATGACATGGACTAAATCAAAACATGGCCTGGTAAAAGCAGAATCATAACATGTTTGATCTGAAAAGTATTGTTCAATATGTTCAGGCAGAGCCAACTAACTATTTTAACAGGATAAATTGAATATTGGAAAATATGTGAGTCTGGGTAAATAAATGTCATTTTTCTGAAAACAATTGAAATAGATTTATAGCGTTTTGGAAAAGAGCTCTTCAATTTCTGATTGGCTTTTCAGTTTTTGATTTCTCCTTTCGCTTTGGCAGTCCTAATTTATGGTTTTGGCTTTTAGATTGTACTCTGTTTACGATTCTGGAATGCTCTTATCTGCACCAAATTTCTGCTGCATGTTACTGACCTGGATCGCTCGATCTTGATTTATAGTCAAACCTGTGAACTGGATTTTTGTCTGTGCCTGAGTTCTGATCCTGCCTTGTGTCAGCGTTGCCTCCTAACATGGCACAGATAGCAAAAAGTAACTTGAGCTACGCTTTTGGGAGCATGGCATGACATGAGCAGTTGCAAAACGCATTCAGGATCATAGCTGTGTATGTGATTAATTTCAGAAATAATTTTTCCCTCAAACCAATCACAGTTGTTTGCAAGAGGTTTGCTTCTAAATTAGTAGGCCTATTTTGTGAAGCTGGCCTAAACTATAGCTGGGCAACATTTGGCTCAATTAAAACAGTGCTCGGAGCTTCTGTTACATCTTTTACAATGGTTTTTAGTGTGACTTTATTTTTTCCCATTCATGACAATGGTAGCCTTTGCTACCTGACTTTGGGAAGCCTGTAACATGGCTACCTAGGTTGCTCTACTGCCTCCTGCTCAGCCATTTTCCAATGAGATGATGAACCACTGCTCTCCTCGCTGTCTGAAATGTTTCAAAACAATCTGTATTTTCTCTCCAGATTGCTGACCTTTCCGTAATGAATAGCAGCACATATATGTGGAAGCACGTAAGTATACATTGAGTTCATGGGGCCAATACTGTGTATCGAAATTTCCAAATGTGTGTTTGTGAAAACATGATTCTGTTTTGGCATATCTCCAGGGTATGGAGAGCAATCGCATTCTAAATTTTATTAATTACCAACATACACTGTGGCTGGTCATTCCATCAAACTACATCCTGTATGCTGTAGATTCTGTACTGTTTGTTTCTGATATGGGATCAGTAAGACACCAGATGCGGGGAGAAGGGAATGAGGATTTATTAATAAACAAAACAAAACAGGCACGAGGGCCAACAAAAAACTTGGCCCAAAGGGTTGCAAAAAACAAACTAAAGTATGCTACACAGAGCTATAAACAATAAATGCAAAAAGGCAAAAAACAAAAAGGCACTGGAAACTCCAGGCAAGATACTCAAGAAAAATAAATAACAATACTAAATATATATATATATACACACACAAGACGAGCGGCTAGGACAAATACTAGGGAACTTGACAAGAACTTGGCTAAACGAGACACGACTAGAAACAAACTTGAGACACTGTCTGCCAGCCAACTTCCACCGCATCCAGATAAAGGCTTGGAAATCATGACATGAGGGGTAACACCTGGAGAGAGAGAAACAAGAGGCATGGCAAGATCAAGACATGGACAGAGATTGGATGACATGACCTGCTCATTAAGAAAATGAGCGTGCTCAGCTTAAGTACCAATTAAGTATGCAGTTTGGAAGCAAGCATGAATGTTAAGAACAGAAAAGCACAGCAAGATCTTGAAATAGCAAAGCAGGAATCATGACAATAAACTCCCTGTCTACATTAGTAGTATTAGTAATGTGCCTATCTAAGAATTACACCACCCAGTGAGTGTTAGTAAATGTTAGTAACTTAAAAACAGTTAATTGCCAATTAAGCTTAGAGAGCCCCGAATCAGCACAGCACAGAAGGAAGGGGAAATACCAAAGCCAACCATAGCTCAGAAATGTGCAACAACGAAGGCACGGGGCGGAACGCAGACAAGCGGTGGAGTGGCATGGCAGACCTGGCGAAAACAAAAACATGGAAAAGTAAAAACATGGACATGGAACATGAAACATGAAATGTAAAATCCTGAAACAAGAAACTGTTAAAACTATGACATGAACTATGAACCTATGAAATCTTGAACATGAAACTGTTAAAACCATAAACAATACTGTTCTGGCCAAAGGCCAGAACCCTGGAACACAACAGTACCCCCCCCTTACAAAAGCGGCACCTGACGCTGACAAACACTAAGAACTAAAATACAAGAAGCCGCACAAAACTAAACAAATTCCACAAGACAAATAACTAATGAGAATACTCAAGACAAAAACCCTATGACACAGAATACCTAACCAAGAAACAGTACAACAAGAAACACTAAACATAGACAAGATTACTTGGGGTCTCCAGCAAGCTGGGGCTAAGGCTTGGGCTATTGCTTGGGGTGATGTAACGGCTATGGCTAGAGGCTATGGCTATGGGGCTGTGGCTATGGCTTGGGCTTGGACTTGGGACTATGGCTTGGAACTATGGCTTGGAACTATGGCTTGGGGTGTGACTGGTGGTAATCACGGATGAGGCTTTTGTCTAGTATGTGCCTGGCCGGGACCCAGGAACGCTCCTCTGGGCCGTACCCCTCCCAATCCACGAGGTACTGGAGGCCCCGGCCCCTCCGACGGCAATCCAACAGAGACTTGACTGTGTAGGCCTCCCCTCCGTCGATGAGCCGAGGAGGAGGCGGAGGCTCAGGTGGGGGCATGAGGGGGGAGGTGGCAACAGGCCTCAGGCGTGAGACGTGGAACACTGGGTGGAGACGTCGCATGGTGGATGGGAGCTTGAGCCGGACAGCAGTGGGGCTGATGATCCTCTGGATGGGGAAAGGACCCAGGAAGCGAGGAGCCAGCTTGCGGCTTTCCACCCGGAGTGGGATGTCCTGCGCCGCTAACCAGACCTTCTGGCCGACCCGATAGTGAGGGGCTGGGCGCCGACGCTTGTCTGCCGTGGTCTTCATGGTCTTGCCCGCCCGAACTAAGGCGCGGCGAGCAGACAGCCACACACGGCGACACCGTCGGATGAATGCCCCGGCCGAAGGCACCCCGACTTCCTCCTCCTGGCTGGGGAACAATGGAGGCTGGTAGCCCATACAGCACTCGAAGGGGGAGAGGCCGGAGGCAGAGGCGGCGTGGGAGTTTACGGCGTACTCGACCCAGGGTAGCATGGTAGACCAGGATCTTGGGTTGGTCGAGCACACGCATCGGAGGACCGTCTCCAGGGTTTGGTTGGCCCGCTCAGTCTGTCCATTGGTCTGTGGGTGGTATCCGGAGCTGAGGCTGAAGGAGGTGCCAAGGGATGTGCAGAATGCTTTCCAGAACTGGGAGGTGAATTGGGGACCACGATCTGATACTATATCCACAGGAATGCCATGGGGACGGACAACATGCTGGATAAGTAGATCAGCTGTGGTTTTAGCAGAGGGGAGCTTGGGAAGGGGCACGAAGTGGGCAGATTTGGAGAACCGGTCAACTATGGTGAGGACAGTGGTGTTTCCATGGGAGACGGGCAGGCCAGTGACGAAGTCCAGAGCTATGTGGGACCAGGGACGGTGAGGAATGGGCAGTGGTTGGAGCAGACCAGAGGGAGGTGCGTGGGAGGACTTGGCGCGGGAACAGACTGAGCAGGCAGAAACGAACCCCCGGACCTCTGCTGCCATCTTGGGCCACCAGAAACGGCGCTGGATAAACCGCAGGGTCCGGCCGACCCCAGGATGGCATGACAGGTTGGAGGAGTGGCCCCACTGGAGAACGTCAGACCGGGCAGCTGCAGGGACGTACAGGCAGTTGGCAGGGCAGGCACTGGGCGTAGCTGCACCGTTCTGGGCGTTGCGGACCAGCTCCTCGATCCGGAGGCACACGTTGTTGACAAAACATGTTCTGGGCAGAATGGAGCTGGGCTCTCCCTTGGCCGAGGAAGCGTCGAAACGCCTGGAGAGCGCGTCAGCCTTGGTATTCTTGGACCCCGGCCTGTAGGCCAGGGAGAAGTTGAACCGGTCGAAAAAGAGGGCCCATCTGGCTTGTCTGGGTGTCAACCTCTTGGCAGAACGGAGGTACTCTAGGTTTTTATGGTCCGTCCAGACCAGGAACGGAACCCTTGCCCCCTCAAGCCAGTGCCTCCATTCCTCCAGGGCCAGTTTCACCGCCAGCAGCTCCCGGTTCCCGACGTCGTAGTTGGACTCCGCAGGCGTCAGCCGGTGGGAGTAGAACGCGCACGGGTGTACCTTCTGATCATTGCTGGATCTTTGAGATAGCACCGCACCAACCCCGACATTGGAGGCATCCACCTCCACAATGAACTGCTTGGCGGGGTCGGGGGTGGTGAGGATGGGCGCGGTGGTGAAGCGCCTCTTCAGCTCACAGAAGGTCACCTCGGCTTGCGGAGTCCAACGGAATGGCACCTTGATGGAGGTAAGGGCCGTTAGGGGAGCTGCCACGGTGCTGTAGTTCCTGACGAATCGCCTATAGAAATTGGCGAATCCCAGGAAGCTCTGTAGGGCCTTGCGGTCCTTGGGTGCGGGCCAGTCCACCACAGCCTTGACCTTCTCCTCGTCCATGCCCAGGTGGTTAGGGGAGATGACGTGCCCCAGGAAGGAGGTAGTGGTGGTGCTGAACTCGCATTTCTCAGCCTTGACAAAGAGGCGGTTCTCGAGGAGGCGGCGGAGCACCTGGCGAACATGGTTTGTGTGCTCCGTCTTGTCCCGGGAGAAGATCAGGATGTCGTCAAGGTAGACATAGACGAACCTCCCAATCATGTCGCCGAGCACATCATTCACCAAGTTCTGGAACACTGCGGGCGCGTTAGTCAGGCCGAATGGAACCACCAGGTACTCCCAGTGGCCACTAGGGGTGTTGAAAGCGGTCTTCCATTCGTCGCCCTCCCTGATGCGCAGGAGGTGGTAGGCATTCCGCAGGTCCAGCTTGGTGAATATGGCCGCCCCCTGGATGACATCAAATGCCGAGGACATCAGTGGAAGCGGGTAGCGGTTCCTGACCGTGATCTTATTGAGCCCTCGGTAATCGATGCAGGGGCGCAGGGAGCCATCCTTCTTCTTCACAAAGAAGAAGCCTGCCCCCGCGGGAGAGGAGGATGGACGGATGATGCCAGCTGCAAGGGACTCCCGGATGTACTTGTCCATGGCCCCCCTCTCTGGCTCAGACAAGGCGAAGACACGCCCCCTAGGGGGTGCTGTACCAGGCTGGAGGTCAATAGCACAGTCATATGGCCGGTGCGGGGGCAGAGACACCGCACGGGACTTGCTGAAGACAGCCGCCAGGTCATGGTATTCAGGAGGCACTCTGGAGACGTCTGGCTTCCCCTCGGAAGCTGGTCCACCCGCCGAACAGGAGGGTCGGGAGTCGAGGAGGCAGCTGGCCGAACAGGAGGGACTCCACTCCCGCACCTCATGGCGGGCCCAGTCAATCACCGGCCCATGTAACGCCAACCACGGATGACCCAGGACAATGGGAGAGCGGGGTGTCTCGGTCACGAACAGCCGGACCTGTTCGTGGTGATTGCCTGACGCCAGCAGCTGGATGGCAATGGTCTGGTAGCACACCTTAGCAAGGGGTTGCCCACCCAGCCCTGAGATGGACAATGGGCTGGGAAGTTGGGAGAGGGGAACCCCCCACTCGGCGGCAGCTCTGGCGTCAATGAAGCTCTCCTCAGCTCCTGAGTCAATGAGGGCGGTGGTCTTGCGAGAGCAGCCCTCCCAGGTCAGGGTCACCGGGATGCAGGTCCGGCGGTAGGAGGAGGTTTCCTTGGCTGAAGCACCCACTAGTACTCCTCCAGACGCTAGTGGGCGTTGTCTTGATGGACAGCCTCGGACCGCATGACCCTGCTGGCCGCAGTAAAAACACGCCCCCGACCTCCTTCTCCGTTGGCGCTCCTCCTGGGTGAGCCGGGACCTCCCGATCTCCAAGGGAGATGCCTCTCCAGGAGAGAGTGTGGTGGCGTCCCCCCTCGGCTGGTCCTGAGGCGACGCGCGATCAGGGCACGGGGGTTGGATCTGGCCAGAGGGGGTAGAGCGTCGGCCAGGGCCAAGGGTGAGCGCCCTCTCCTCCAGGCGGCTGTCGATGCGCAGGGCCAGGTCTATAAGGGCTTCTGGAGACTCAGGGATCTCACAGAAGAGCAGTCGGTCTTTGACTGGTTCGGACAGCCCCTGGAGGAACACGTCACACAGCGCCTCCCTGCTCCAGCCTGACGTGGCTGCCACCGTCTGAAAATCGATGGCGTAGTCCGCCACCGATCTCCTCCCCTGCCTCATCCTCAGCAGCTCCCGTCCTGCGGCTCTCCCCTGCCTGGAGCGGTCAAAGACACGCAGTAGCTCCTCCGCCAAGGCCCGGTAGGTGGTAGTGCAGGGCTGCCGAGCCTGCCATGCGGCAGTTCCCCACAAGCGAGCCCGCCCCGTCAGCTGGGAGAGGACGAAGGCGACTCGGGCCGGCTCTGAGGCGAAGGTGGAGGGCTGCAGAGCGAAACACATCTCACAGGAGGTGAGAAAAGCCCTGCAGAACCCTGGTTCTCCACCGTACCTTTCGGGCGGTGGAAGGCAGGGCTCAGGACCAGGGTGGACAGCTGGCTGCAGCTGAGGTGCTTCTGCGCCGGGCTGGCGCACAGGGGTGACAGGTGGCTGGTGTGCTGCAGGAGCCCGGGGCTGGACAGCTGGCATGATGGGACCCTGGCTGGGACTTGCCCGGGGAAGGCTGGCCTTCAGTGTGGCCAGCGCAGCTGTCAGCTCCTGGATCTGCTGCCGTTGATGTAGCAGCTCAGCCTCTCGCTGGGCGATCCTGCACTCCATCCCGCTGGTGTCTGGGAGACAGTGTCTACTGATATGGGATCAGTAAGACACCAGATGCGGGGAGAAGGGAATGAGGATTTATTAATAAACAAAACAAAACAGGCACGAGGGCCAACAAAAAACTTGGCCCAAAGGGTTGCAAAAAACAAACTAAAGTATGCTACACAGAGCTATAAACAATAAATGCAAAAAGGCAAAAAACAAAAAGGCACTGGAAACTCCAGGCAAGATACTCAAGAAAAATAAATAACAATACTAAATATATATATACACACAAGACGAGCGGCTAGGACAAATACTAGGGAACTTGACAAGAACTTGGCTAAACGAGACACGACTAGAAACAAACTTGAGACACTGTCTGCCAGCCAACTTCCACCGCATCCAGATAAAGGCTTGGAAATCATGACATGAGGGGTAACACCTGGAGAGAGAGAAACAAGAGGCATGGCAAGATCAAGACATGGACAGAGATTGGATGACATGACCTGCTCATTAAGAAAATGAGCGTGCTCAGCTTAAGTACCAATTAAGTATGCAGTTTGGAAGCAAGCATGAATGTTAAGAACAGAAAAGCACAGCAAGATCTTGAAATAGCAAAGCAGGAATCATGACAATAAACTCCCTGTCTACATTAGTAGTATTAGTAATGTGCCTATCTAAGAATTACACCACCCAGTGAGTGTTAGTAAATGTTAGTAACTTAAAAACAGTTAATTGCCAATTAAGCTTAGAGAGCCCCGAATCAGCACAGCACAGAAGGAAGGGGAAATACCAAAGCCAACCATAGCTCAGAAATGTGCAACAACGAAGGCACGGGGCGGAACGCAGACAAGCGGTGGAGTGGCATGGCAGACCTGGCGAAAACAAAAACATGGAAAAGTAAAAACATGGACATGGAACATGAAACATGAAATGTAAAATCCTGAAACAAGAAACTGTTAAAACTATGACATGAACTATGAACATGAACTATGAAACTATGAAATCTTGAACATGAAACTGTTAAAACCATAAACAATACTGTTCTGGCCAAAGGCCAGAACCCTGGAACACAACAGTTTCGCTTGTTTGTTCCTTGCATGAGTGTCTTCCTGCTTGGGAAAAAAAGTTCATGTCCGACTACAACAGAAGATCCCACTCTTCCAGACATCTCAAGATTCCTGGAATGTTTGGGATTCCTCTAGATTCTGGCACAAGCTCACTGACATCCAGGCCAGGTCTTTATTCTTCCAGAAATACACAAGAGACCCCCACCCAGGTCCAACAGCCTTCTTGGTGATTGCACTTTCAGATGCTTCCAGTGTGATGTCTAAATTGCAAGTATGTCAAACCTAATCCCACCCTTCCGCTGTGGTTTTAATGTCATATCTCCCATACTCATCTGACAAATCTCCCTGAGCTGAGTTCTGAAAAGTTGAGATGTATATTTTTCCATTCCAGCTATATTCTATGTCTTGATTGAGGACAAGCTTTTAAAAGCCCCTGTCTGCGTGTTCAGCCTGTAGAACGTAGAGCAGTATCACAGCTGGCAGATACCTTACCCAAGGGAGGGGCAGTCTGGATACCTGGACAGGATCCAAGCTAAGCCGGCATCACACCATTACCTGATAATGTTGGTGATCCAAATTAAAATCTAATTTAGGAGGCCCCTAAATTAAAAAGTGCATTTAATTTCTTCAATTTCCATTCCATTAGACATCTAATTTCTGTCTGTCAGACGCGGTGCAAAACTGTTCTCCCCGAGGAGAGATTTTTTCCCCCCCTCCTGTTGGACTAATTAGTCTGGGCGAGTGTGTGTGTATTTTTTATATATCTTGACAGCCTCAAGTTTAACCTTCTCCTCTTCCGCTTGATAGACTTCACAGGCATCATGCTATCTTTTTCCCGGAAAAAAATATTGCTTTTCGTGAGAATATGCTTCTGAAATCTTCAGATAAAATCAGCGTCTGTTACTGAGCAAAAAACAGGGGCGGGCGTAAAACATCCCTATGAACTGATAATTAGTCCTGACCTTTTCATTTTCCTTGATTAACACATTTTACCATGATTCAAATTATCCATAGTCAGTAAAAAAAATATTGCTTCCTTTTCAATGCAATGTTAGGGAAATGATTTTTTTTTTCATTCATTAACCAAAGCAGGTTATGCTTTATGAGACAAGATCAACTACTCTGGAACCACTGTGTAAACTTCTGGCACATCCTGCAATGTAGGCGAACAAAGTCATGTTTCATGATTTTTTTTTTAATGAAAACAAAGATTTAAATGCAATCAATTTCACATTCAAATGAAGGTCTTTATTTCGCGTCTTTCTGGAATGAAGTGAATTGGCTGCACCTGAGAGCGATGAATGCTCTAAGAGTTAATGCATCTTTAATCAAGGGAAATTATTGAAAACAGATAAAGGCTATTAATCAGTTTAACCTCTTCAACCCCAAATTCCCCTTGAGGTAATGCCAGCGTAATGGGATTTTCAGTACCGTGTGGAGAAGCCCCTCGGTAACCTCACCCTTTAACGCATGATTGCTCTCAACGTGTTCCTATTTAAAATTGCCTGATTAATAATTAAACAATTTTTTTACTGACTAATCAAGATGAAAGCTTAGATTGATTCAGAATTTATTAATTGTGAAACGACAAAAAGATCACTGGTACAACATACATACAATATTGTACATAGGACATTGCATGGATGGCAATAATTCAAATACAGCTGTGATTAATTAATCCAAAACTTTCTATGAATTCAATCTCATGTATTTCAGAAAGCATATATTTAAAATGGGAAACATCTTCGGCATTTCGGACCCCATGGAACGTTGGCGCCAAACGTTGTCACTTATATAAGCCTAAAAAATGAGTGCGGTTTAATGGGCTACATAACTTTGGAATGTTTGAAAGACAAATTGACACTATATGTCATCATTAATGTGGACAGAAAAATGCCTGATAACTCTGTGATGCAATGAACAGTAATGCCAGCCAAAAATAAATTGGCCAGTCATTCTACAAATTAATGTTCACGAATGAGTGAATTAATATTTGGTTGCTAATTGTGTGTGAAGAGAAGCAGTCACACACTCAAAGCCACGATGCAATCATAATTAATTTATTAAATTACCAACATTTTCACACAAGTCTTCTTGAGTGCATGGATTCAGGGAAAATTCAATACTCTTAAAGCTTATATCGAAATGTTGGCAATTCAAAAAATTAGTTATCGCATTGTTGCTATCGCAGTCAGCTACTCTCCAACAAAGATGTGCCCTCCTCCTCTCATACCTCTCTTGGTTTCTGATCAGGCAAAGTAAACAGGAACTGGTTTAGAGTGATCATGCTTTATGAGATGGGGTTAATGAGAGATTTTTACACCTCTGGGTCATCAATGAATAACCAGTGACACCCTGGTTGAAGAGCTATTTTTCATACCTGTTTTCTGCCCATCAGCTGTCACTGGAAGAAAGTATCAGGTTTGTCCGTAAGATTATATGTACAAGTAAACATCAAAGAGGCAATCCCGTATGCATCTGAGCAATAATTCTGAAAATCATTTCTTAATAATCCACAGACCAATAGTTTGTGAGGGCTGTTGTCATCCCTGTTGTAAGCCACAATAGAATCCAGAGAGAACGAAAACTTAAGGACTTTTTTTACAGACGTATGATGCTGATCAGCTTATCTGAATGTTCCCTGTATCCTGGCTGAGACACTTCTATGCCAGGAAATGAAGATGAAAGCTGCAGTGAAAAAAAGAGAACGGTGCGCTGTGTCAGGAATGCAGGACCCTGGCCAACAGACCCGTATTGTTCTAAAAGCCTCAGCCCCTAACAGTGACCTTCCGAAGACATGGGAGTGAACTGAATTAGGATCTTTCTGATGCCAACCTAGTTTGCCAATCGAATTTGGAGATCTATGGAGCGGCCACCTGCCACGGGGTTCATGAACTATCTCTGAGGTAATGGTTGGGGTCAAATGTCTTGCAAACCACCAGAAAACAGCTGACCATGAGCTTTTGGCCTGGACTGTCTCGGACAGTGCCACAGTGCCATCAACTGGACTTTGACAGGACTGTGCCAGTAACCCTCAAGTGCATTGCCTTCTATGTACGAATTTCCAACACTTAAACTGAGCAGTTGGGGCGTATTTCGCTATCATCTCAGTCACTGAACAGAGATCTTACAATTCTAACCCCAAGTCCCTGAACGAGTCCGTTAAACTTTGGGGTGACTGTGGTTGTGTATTTGTTTTGAGCTTATGTGCTCTCTACATATGTGCCTTACTATGGACATGCTAGCTTTTTGCTTTTTCTGTGCTTTTGTACTTCTGGATGCAATTTTAATGTTGTTCATGTGTATGTATATACCATCAACCTGCCAGGGACTGCAGATGAAAATTAGCTAGTATGGCTAAATCTGGCACATTTACGTGACTTAAGTGATCATGTTAATTAATGTGCATTGTCCCTTCCTAAATAAAATAAACATAAACATAAAACATAAACTCGTTTTGGGCCCCGGTAATCCCTAGTCATAGCTATTTTCTATGTCGAATTATCGCAATTAATACTACCTCCAACGTCTGCGTTTATTCAGCGAATTGGACTGTACAGATGTTTTCGTCCGGTGGAGTAGAGTATGGACTAGTCATGTTTCTGATGCACAACAGAGCTAAAGTAAGTAGTAGTTCATATATTGGAGTCAGATCAATGTTTATGCAAACGCATGGTAACTGCAATTGATTAAAACTAAATGTTGTGTTCTAAATTTAATATGGAGTCAGATGTATTGCAACCGCTAAGATATTAGGGCTACAGCCTCCGCTGGGCACGTTTCAGGCCATTTAAAAGCAGAACGTGAAAGACGTCATCACGTTTGGCCTGAGGCAGTGATCTAGTGCTGACGATGTAGCCAGACCTCGTTATTATAATGGAGACCACTAGGACTTTCTTTTCCCTGGCTGTTAAGGCAAACACGCTGAGACCTCCCGCCTCAGCTAGGACCCACCTTGGCCTAGTTGCACAGTGTTTACACTCTTCCATTCCGGCGGGCAGGCAAATGGCTGTCTTTATTAAACAGGGCTTTATCTCAGAAATTACTGACGCAATCCATTCGATATTGGATACATGCGTCTATAGCTGAAGAGGACTGAGCATGTCTGATTGGTTTCGTGGGCTAACTTGATCTTTGGCATTGATTGTGAAATTTGTTTCCGGATCGTATCTTAGTAACCATTAAAAAAATGGAACCTTGATATTAGGCTCAAATGAAAGCATACACTCCACAGGTGTGCCCTCTGGGGGTTAAAAAGAATTCTAACCTTTGACAATGGCACACTGACCTCGAAACAAAAATGTCTTTTGGCTTAGGTGCTTAAATTTAATGGAGATGCATGGCCATTGGAGGTCATGGAGGTTATTATAACAATTCTTACATTAACGATTTAAGCTTTAATCTGGCAGCAATGATCTTGACCTTGAGATGTTTCTGGAGTGTATCTCAGAAACTATTAACACTACAACCTTGATGCTCAAATGAAAACTATTACCCATGGATTTGCCTTCTGATGGTTAGTTAGAATTATGACCTTTGACCTTAGCACAGTGACCCTCAAACTCAATGTCCATTTGCCAAATTTTCCATTTTGATGATTCGGCATGGGAGGTGATATTATCATGTGAGGTCATCGACTTATTAACTCATCTTACTTCCGGTTAATATTATTTGATCTTTACAAAAATATGTTGCTCTGTGAAATTGTCAGCTTCTGCAAGTACCTCAAGTCATACGTCCAGTGGACTGCTGCCACCTGCCAAGGCCATTTTTTGTCTATGGAATACGATACTAAATATTTCCTACAGAAACACCTACACGTTTGATGCACGTGATACACACACAAACACACACACGCGCACGGGCGCTTGGAAGTACTTGTCCTTTTCATCGGGCTCAGAACCTGATTATTTTCACACATTTTGATGGTTCATCGCATTATGATTCAAGACATTTACAGACGGTGCAACCTTCACGGTCCTTTCGCTGCCAAAAAACCGGAACAATGACCTAAATAAGAGTAACATGACTTGACCGGTATGATTGTGTGCAGGAAGTCAGTTCTGAATGACACTTGGATGTCAAAGAAAAATGCGAGATGAATCCAGAGCAAAGTATTCTGTTAAAACACTTTGGTCTGGAGCTAAAGTTAAATTCTACAATTTATTTAAAAGCATCAAAAGGTTGCCATTAACACTCACAGTGACACCAGAAGATTCTCAGACTATGTCGTGGTTTAAGTGTGCGTTTGATGGACCTTTCTTAATTCTATCGTCCGAGACGACATCGGGTTTCTTTTCCATTGAATTCCTGGTCCAGCTGGCTGATTGAGCTGGGACTGAGTTTTCCGGACTCTATGTATATGGCCGGGGGTTCGCAATGCCTATCACTAGAGTGTCCGTTTCTAGCACTTCGGCTGGAGAAAATCTCTGGTCAGATTTCCTAGTGATTTGTTGTTTTCTATTCATTGTTAGGAATAGTTTCTTTTTGAAATTTTCTCTCTTCTCGTTTTTTTTTTCTCTCGCTCTGCTTCCGTGTCGCAGACATTTATTCGTCCTTGGAAGTGCAAGCTTTTACCGGAGGTCCTGCCCTAAGTTGAACCTTGAGTGTACCCATTCAGAAAATCCATTTGGTACACAATTGCCTTAATTGGGCAAGTTTAGTCCCCATGATGACACACTTCCTGCCATTTGACTTTGAATCAAAATAACATTTTGGTAATAGTCAGTGCTGGCATTGAGGTGTGTTTTGGGTCAGGAAGAAGGAAAATAGTGAATACAGTGCTAATCTCTGAGAATAGAAAAGTGGGCTGCTTTATTTTGTGGGCACGTCAATGCTTTCCCCAGCAGTTTCTGCCTTCATTTTCTACTTTGGCCAAAGGGGGAGCTAGACACTTTCATGACAGGAAAGAATGGATGCTTTAAACTGAAGCCTCCCTAACCACTGCCTTTATTTACAGGTCCCAGTTCCCAGCATTCTGTGCTCTTCCAAAACAAAGTTCCCAATATTGCATTGCAAATTTGACAGTATTAGACCAGTTGGGCCAGTTTCCCAGAAAGCATCACCGACATCCCTCTTGTCACCGTCACAATTCCTTTGCAATCAGCCTCCCAATCAGCGGGCAGACGCGTTTTCCCTTATAACTTTCTGCCATGTGACATTACCGGCAAAATGCCCTGCCTCTCTTGACTTCATGTGGGGCATATACTGAGTGTGTTATACGCTTCCTTTTGAGAGTGCTTTCAGGGGACTTCATATGTGATTATTTTATACCATTCCTTGGTCCTATAGACATTAAAATGCCTAGAATGTACTCATGCAAACATGTCAAAGTATAAGGGCTTTAACTGAGGGTGAGCATTTGGGCTCGAGAGCAAATCCTGGGGGAGGGGAACCAGGGTGAGCCGCTATGTTTTTTTTTTGTAGTGCGACGCATAATTCACTTACCATCCCCAAGCAATATAATTCAGTTTTGTCCATAAAGATACAATTCAGGTATAAAATTAACAAACAGAAAATATGTTATTATTTTGAAATGTGTAATATTTAGTCTCCCAGGCCTTTAAAATTTTTGTTGGCGGCTGAGTAAAATTTTAAACAGCACACACACACACACATACACATTGTTCAATGTCAATTTTAATCAAGAAGTCATCGGGACAGTGGTGACAATAGATCGGCAGTTACTCGTTGGCCAGTCAAAGGACACGTACTTAATGCTGCGATGCTTATGGCAACTCAGCATGTCCTCGATGGATATAACACCTCTTTCATATAATTCTCACACAAAATTATAAACAAGTGGGACAGAGAAAGAAAAGCATCTTCAGTTTGACTGCAGAATATCTGAAATCCAACACTCTATAAGTCAAAATTTGTATAAACTTGCTCATTTTTCCAATCATTTGAAAACACTTGGGATTTTTTTTTTGCTTTGAGTCGTATTTGGTCTGCAAATGGCCAGCTATCATGCAAATGCTTGCATGTTCTGAAGGGCAGCAAATTGAGATGGAATGAGAGTGCTCCAAGGAACAGTCATCATTCAACCTTGAGGCCTTTTTCCTACTGGCATGAATACATCACGGTTTGCTTTGAACAAATGAATGCTTGACCTCAAACAAGCTGTTATAATTGGGCAGTAACCGCTGATGGCGCAATGCTTAATAGAAGTTTAAAAAAAAAACCTTTCAGAGCAGCTCAGATGACCTTACAATTTGTACAGGCTTTCATTTTTTCATTTAAATGGAATTTCAAAGGGAATTTGGCCATTTTTACCTCTTTTCCCCAGCATTGCTGATGTTGACAAAGTGGGTAGAAAAGTACTTTTTTTTCCGCACCATTATAATACGAGGCAAACAAGGAAAGTGAACGGTTTTCAGTCAGCTGCATTTACATTTGATTCTTGTGGATGAGCATTACACATATTTAAAGAAGGTAAGCAAATGACATATTTAAACGGACTTAAATGATGGAAAACATATAAAATGGCGTGGGAGGAAGCTGCTTGGCAATTCACTGCAACTATATGAAGGTTTTTACATCAAAGTCTTGAAAGACAACCAGGGGGTATGATTACAAATGATGAAGAATGTTAAAAGGTACCATTGCACTTGGTGGGGGGTGGGGGGGGGGGGGGGGTTGTTATGTGAGGATAGGGCACCAGTGGGCTGCGGGTTACTTTCAGTTGGCTAGAAGTAAAGAGAGGGGGGCAATACTCATGAGCAAGTGAGTTCATTCACTTGTCACACATCAGAAAGACGATAAACAACTTGTCATCACATTGTTATTATTCATTAAGATGGATATCCATTTCAAGGAGATAAACAAGGTCATCATCCACCATGAGTGTCTTGATTCAGCTAGCTTGCATAGATATAACTGATGAAAAAAGAGTTTATCAATTATTACTAACGGAGTGACAAATAAATTAATGATAGCTCACAAAGTACATAACTCCAAAGCACACTCAAAAGTATTTTTGGGTGACATTAGCCGGCTAATTGATCAAAAACTATGATCACGGTTGTAGGGGTGAAAAATAATGTTGTAACCTTTGGCTAGTTAGTATGAGAAATTGAATCATTTGTCGTTTTACGTCACGGTTGAGCGTGGGTCTGAGATGTCTTTGCTGAATCATTCACAGCAAACTTGGTGTAAAAGAGATGCTTATCTAAGGTTGAGAGAAGGCAGGTAATCAACAAGATTTGGTACCATCACTTATGAACCAATATCATTTCCACCATCTGTAATTTTTGAAGGTCTTTCTCCAAAGATGAAAGGCACATCTAACATACAGAAAAATCTGATATTGCTGTGTTAGCGTTGTACCAGGATTAACAAAATAATGTTCCTCCAGGAGAAGCGTTATAGTCCACCGATGAATAGCACCTCTGTAAGATGATGTCACGACACCTCAAAGGCTTTACAACCATGCATCACTAGCTGCTAACATGGACTTTCGGAGATCAGTTTGAACCATAAAAAGTCCTGAAGGTGCTCAATTTTTTGAGTGAAAGTGATGTGAAAATACTATACAACTTAGAAGGCAAAAATATTTTGGGTTTTCTTGTTAACATGCATTTCTGTGTGTCTTCTTCTCCTGCTCTGGTCCATGGTTCACACCTGAGCTGTGTAAAATGAAGACTGCTGGCCGCCAACTGGAGCGACTTCACAGAAGGACTGGCCTAATAGTCCACGCACAGGCATATAAAGACCATATATTGGCCGACAAGGAGTCTCTTAATGAGGTTAAATCCCTATACCATTCAACCATTAAACGCTTTAAAAGAGAAGATATGAGGCGCTCATGGTATGAAACAATATGAATGTTGAAAAAATGAATCTGGTGCTCTTGGTAAGGAGGGATGAGAGAACAGCCAAAAATTGTAGGTCTTCCAGGCACTCAGAAAAAAATGTATGGTCAAAACGAAGCTGTTACCGTGGAGATTTGTACCAAACATCCAAATTACAAACAAGTATAAAAAGTTAGCTTCGAATGATGTTTATGCTCACACACCTTCTGTAGAATTTCCCCTGATATCACTCTTGCATATTTAGGACACAAACATTAGCTACAGTAACTTGGCTACGTTAGCCGCTGTGCTACAGCCAGAATCACCTGCTATCACGTCAGGATGGCTTCTGCAGTAAACAGCAACTTACAGCTTCTGTGTCTGTGAGTCACGGACAGTCGCAACCAATACTGGCTTTATCATCGTATATTTTACAAAGCCTGCTTTTGAGGCCAGGTGTTAGTGCTATCGCTAGCCGTCCTGCTAGCCACCCATAACACGTTAGCTTCACTTGCATTATTTGCTATTATATATTTACTTACACCTTGTGGCTCCGAGCACTTCATCAATGCAACTGCTTCAGGTTTGAGAAGCAGCTGAAAGGCTTATCCCGTGTCGAATTATCCTTTCTTGACAAAGCTGTCTTTGGTGAAATGCTGAGCGCAAACAGCAAACGTTCCCTTTGGCTGTGGCTGTTTGATGCCAGCAAACAAAAAAAGCTACCCACTTATTTCTGGTGACACCCTCTTTTGGAAAAGAAATTGGTGTTTTTCTTTGCGTCTTAAAGTAAACGGACAAGCAGCATTGGGAGAGATACTGACAAAACTGCACCTCAAATGATCTGCGGTTCTTCTTTTGTATTTCCTAAAGTGTTGATGCTACTAAGGCATGGTATGATCCACCGTTATTAGTGCCTGCTAGAATAGTTTCCAGTGTGGGCAGGTCCAGCGTCTTGATTGGCTCTGGCTTGGTCTGTACTTATTGGACGCCACAACCTGACGTCAGGTTTTGCCCAGATCTTGCGAAGATCTTGGGAGGAGCTGTTCAGAGAGGAAATCACATTCATGAAATCACCTTCTTGGATCACAGCAAAACCCCTGTATCTTATGTTTAGAAACTTTTCAGAGGTTGAGTACGGACAACTAACATTATTACATTACTAATATGTATTGAAAGAAGGGTCAGCATAATAGGTCCCCTTTAAACAGACTACAATACATACAGAATGCTGCTGCAAGAGTTCTCACCCATACCAAGCCAGGGGCGTCACTAGACCTAATACTGTACCGGGGCACATTATTTAGCACTAAATTATCATGAAACAGCATAAATAGTGCTTCAAATTATCCATTAATGTCAGATTATCTTGTTGTCTGGATCTATGATTAACGAACTGAAATGGACTGATACGCGCCTGGCAGGCCAAAACACTAAATTATCCATACCGTACAAACATACACAGAGGAAAACAGACAAAACATTTCCATATCAACAGTTTTGAATCAAGGCACAAAGTGTGCAAAGCTACACCAAACAACTGACTTACATTCAAATCACATTTCATTTTCACTGCAGTATTAATTGTAGGCTAAACATTCACTGTGTAATTCAAATAAACCATTTCATCTAGGTATCAATAACTGCAATCATTAAACTGTATCTTATATGTTCTAATCAGTGCATCTTTACGAAATATAAAACTGTATTCACTTGTGTTGGCTATAACAGTAGGCTATCTTTTAGTCTTTACCAAAACTGTATACTCTCCTTTGTTATCCTCAGTGTCTCATAACCAAAGTATTCAATGAGCCCGATTCTCTGTTCATACAGAACCCATGTTTTAACGTGAAATAGCTCATATATGCCCATGAAACATCGATAGCAATCTCCAGAAACCGAGTTGACAGTGCTAGGCTAACCATTATGAATCAACGTTATGCCTATGATGAGCCAGTTAGCTATAAGGCAGCAGCTAACGTCTGCACTAGGCTACTTCAATTTACAGTCAGAGCTAGCTGGCGAGACGGCAGCTGAAAGTTTAAGCAAAGTTGTGACATTTAAATTCCCATGGAAATGGCTACACAGAGGAGAAAACAAACAATAAGGACAGGCAGTTGCCCAGCACTAACCTGAAGACAGGTGGAAAGAATGACGGCGAGAGCAGTCAGCACTGACAGACACCGTTGTGTGTGTGACCTTGTGTTCTGAAGTTCTGAAGTAAGCACTAGCTGAATCACAGCCAAAGCCACGTGAATATTAAGTAGCCACATGCCATTGTGTACTATACGGAGTGAAGTGAATAAAGTAGCAATGAGTTACAGTTATCATATTAAGTAGTTGTGAGCCTGTGCACTTTCTGTTACTTTAGATTCTCTTACTGTAGATTATGTGGACATGCAGACTTAAAACATGATTTTTTTTTTTATCCCCTGGGGAAAATTATACTGGGGCACTGCAGACCAATACTGCGGCACGTGCCCCAGTAAAATATGTCTGGTTCTGCCGATGTACCAGGCCCTGGCAACATACCACTCTCATCCTACATCAATTACCCTGGCTCCCTGTGCATTACCGTATTCAATTCAAAAGCATTCTGCTCGATTTCAAAGCTCAACATAATCTGGCATCCCCTTATCTTTAAAATCTCCAAACCCCATACCAACCAACCCGCACCTTACGCTCCGCTGATGCTCATCTCCTATCCACCCCCTTCGCCAATCTTCGTTTCAGGGCGTTTAGAGTGGCTGGCCCTAAACTCTGGAATAACATCCCACCTGCACTACATCAATGCATCTCTCCTTCCACTTTCAAATCCATGCTAAAAACTCACCTTTTTACCTTGGCTGTTCCGTCCTACTCTTGACTGTCCCGTCCATCTTGTCTTCTCCCCTTGGTAATTTTCTTTCTTTCCTGCGCTAGCCAGCCTGATCAGTTTGGCATCATCTCCTTGTTTATATGGCTCAACACTGTGTTTTGTGCTCATAGTATAGCGTATTTTATCATGTATACATTGTCCCTTACTCTTATGACTGTATTATTCTTGGTTTTATTGTACAGTGTCCTTGGGTGACTTGAAAGGCGCTTCAAATAAAATGTATTATTATTATTATTATTATTCTGCAAATCTGTGCATCTGCATGAAAAGTTTGCCAACATTAGTTGATGAACCTTTGACAACTGAAACGCATGTTTTTTTTAATATGCAGAGCTGTTGCTCTTGGGTGGCCTATAATGTTACTGTTGGACGAGCATTGCTTTGTTGATCCCAGAACACTTACACAACAATGGCAGATTGTGCTAACATATATTCCAGCAGAATTTGCAGTGAAAGGTCAGCCAGCAAACCAAAGCCACTCAAGCTTTTTGAAGCTTTGCAGGGAAGGCACTGAGATCAGAGGTGCTTTTGCAGCCAAAAAGGGGCATTTACAGTGCATTGCCAAGTTAAGCAATATTTAGCCCCATTTCAATTTATAACATGAGAAGGACTAGCTATAGGTGGTAAAATACTATCAACACAACAACTAATGTTAATTACACAAGACTAAACACAAACTGATCCAAAGCTGACAGGATCTCTGACAAGTAGTCCATGCCCCTTTCAAATATTTCTCTTATTCTGTGGATAATGTTTTCATGGACTGTATGATGTTTAGATAGATGATTGTCCATGTTCACTTTCAACATTTCTAGGCATTTTCAAGCAAACACAATATGCTGATTTAAACCAATGGGTGTATGTTGAGCTTGATTCTGTGAGGCAAAAATTCGTACTGGCACATGAGTTCAAATGCTGAGAAATTGACCAATATCATTTTATTCCATTAGTGAACAGTATTGTATAGAAGTTTATTGGTGAAAAAAAGTGTTTTAGTATTGTTAGTCTTAATGTTTTTGCTCAAATAAAGGATTAATTTTATTGTCTTTATATTTTATTCTTTTTAAACAATAGAGCTTTCACTGATGGACATAATTTAAAACGTTAATTATCACTGAATTTATCTGTGTAACGGGCCTCCCATTGGACATTTCAGAACATCAGCCACCAGCCCTTATGCAATTATTCAATTAGTTAGCCTTAGTTCTTCTTTCAAGTAATTGAGTCACTTAGTTCTCTTTAGTTTATGGTCCGTTTTTAAATTTAAACCTTAGTTTTCCTCTTCATGGGCAGGTCAGAACTGCTCTTTTGTTTAGCGCATTCCACTTTTGTTTATCCCTGAAGTCTTCAATTAGTTTGGTTATTTCACTTTATTTAGTAAACTTCGACCGTTCCTGCATTTGGGTCCGCATCTTTCCATCACTCCTATTAACATCTGTGGGTGCCAGGACATGACAATCTGCTGCAGTTTTTATGGGAATATCAAACAATTTCGCATATTCTTGGTTTATGGATTCATACTCATTTTCTATTAATAAAAATCTTAGGTCAAAATAAGTACCAACACCAGCCCCGCTGTCAGTTGTATTGCGCTAGTATTTACTCTGATTACATAATTATCACGGGAAAGGAGAAATTCATAACCTCTTGATAGCTTGTTTCCAAAGCCCATGGCAGCTCCGCTCAATTTACAGTGGCAGGAAATGGCCTCATCAGTAAAACAGCATTGATTCAGAGGGGGGCACTCTCAGTAACTCGTTGTTATCACCTGGACTTGATACGAATGTTCTAATCAGGTCATTTTGCGCCTCTCAAATTTAATTGCCCTAAATTAAGCCCGCAGACTCGGCTATAATTGATGCAGTTAAGGGCCCGGGCTTATGGTCTGTCAGTGAAGAGATGGGTGGGAGAGATTAATTGGTGAATATATTTCTTCATTAAAGGAGAAAGGTCACTCACGATATTGCCGAAAATAAAAGAAACATGATTAGCAGATGCTGATGAAATCTCTGTTACCTTTTGCAGGTGTCAACTTTTCAAGCGGAGGTCTGTAGTCTGAAAGGCAAAACATGTCATGACACTTCTCGGTACACTGATGTGCTGAGCAGCTGTCGAGAGTGAGTCCAATTTACCACGCCGATCAAGTGTCTCCATGGTAAATGGACGTGCAGGGTGAAACCATGAAATAGACAACCGGTGTTGACAACAGCAGTTGTCAAAGGTGGACAAGCCGGTTAGAAATCAGGCATTCCGACCCACACATCGCAAGGTATGCTGCCTTTCCCTTCGTGGAAACGAGATGTTCGTGGTGAGGATTGCAAAAAGGCACTAATTTAATGCCAATGGAAAGTGGTACAAATGCATCGAATTCTATTGAATCAGAGAGAAAAAAATGAAGCAAAGCTGACCCTTTTTTGCTCTTTGGATCAAAGGAAATTGTAAAGTGGTATCATGATATTTGTTAATGCACACAATGCGGCGTTCTAATAAACCCAGCCTTTTCTGCCAGAGCAGAGCGTGCTGCCGACCAATCAATGTCATCCGCTGTTAATCTGTGGGAAACGGTGATTAATGGATTTCTCAGTTGTCCTGACTGTCCAATTGCAATCACTCCAGTGAGTGTGATCCAATGAGACAATTTAAATCTGATTCTGCAACTCCTGTCGAGAGAATTATTCATGTCAATCCGAGCAGAATTACAAGCCCTGCCTCAGCCAAAGCCAGAAACCTGCCCCAGATATCTCTTAGGTTCTTAAATTCTGTGTCTATCAAATTCAGCTGCTGTCCCCTGTGAGACAGACTTGCATAACATGGTTATTATAAGACCAAAATATCACGAAGATCCTGCTCGCAGAGAGGAGATTCCTGGAAGACCACGTGGAGATTCAGAAAGTTGGACGAGGGCGACGACTTTGGGTTCTGTCCAAATACGAAACCTTCCGTGATTACATTTCATCGCCCTCCTCCAGCAAACGCAGCGGCCTGATTTAAACAAACCACAGCTTTGCTTTGACTCACAGTTCGATTGCGGTGTCTGGGTCTCCAATCACAGATTCGGTTCAGCCTGCTCAGCAAACAACAGTATGAAGCTGCTGAACTGTGAACACAAAACCAACACTGTAATTCATCAAGATCTATTTAGGCACACAAATAACAACTGTACTGCAAAGTGCAATTAGCGAGACGGCTACCCTTATTGACCTTTGTGGGCTGGTCCTGGGGCTGATTACAGAAGCAGAATTACCGATTCTCCTCTCACGATTTTCTTCCAGCTCTCTTCCCTGCACTTTTATGCTTTCGTCGTCACATTTTTCAAAATAACTTTTAAAAAAATATATCTCATGAGTATGTTACTTGAGTATATGTTATCAAATGGGCTCACCTCACTTCGATAATTTCAGCTTGTTTTAAGCGCAGCCTCAATAAATAAATCTGAGTGCGTCAGCCTGGTCCGCCCCAGCCGTACACTCCTTCGGTTGGGTCGTTGCAATGTGTCCAGTCATTTTTTATTTTTTTTTCTCTCTCCCTAGTGCGTTGGAGACATTTTGAAATGGCTGCAAAGCTATAATTGGAACGCAGACAAACTAAGTTACAACGTGTTTTGCGAGTTAGGTATTTCAAAGCATATATTGTGCCATTGGTTTCTGCAAAAATGCATGTTGAAGCAATAATCTAGGTTTGCCATTTTTAAAAATTATTTTTCATGAATTCCTTTGTTCCAGCATAGTAAATAATTGATGCATTTTTATGCGGTTAGGTTTGTAATAAATCCAGTATAGAAGGGATGGCCAACCCTGGTGGGTAATAAGTAGTAGTAGTAGTAGTAATAATAATAATAATAATAAAGAAATAATAATTATTGATAACACATTTCACTCATCTCGCCTGGTTTCTTTGGCCAATAGAGGCTGGTCAGAACAAACACCAGCATACTGCACCTTTTCAGTATCAGGGATGGCTGTGACATGGCAGGTTTAACAGCATAAAACTGGAAACTGCTCACCCATCGCTAAAATTGCAACTGTCATTGGCCGTATAATTCTTTGATTTGAAACTGCATGTTGTGTTCTGGGGTCCTGGCCTTTGGCCAGGACAGCATTTATGGTTTTAACAGTTTCATGTTCAAGATTTCATAGTTCATAGTTCATGCTCATAGTCACAGTTTTAACAGTTTCTTGTATCAGGTCACTGCATTTCATAATTCATGTTTATTGTCCATGTTTTTACTTTTCCATGTTTTTGTTCATGCCAGGTCTGCCAAGCCACTCCACCGCTTGTCTGCGTTCCGCCCCGTGCCTTCGTTGTTGCACATTTCAGAGCTCTGGTTGGCTTTGGTATTTCCCCTTCCTTCTGTGCTGTGCTGATTCGGGGCTGTCTAAGCTTAATTGACAATTAACTGTTTTTAAGTTACTAACATTTACTGACACTCACTGGGTGGTGTAATTCTTAGACAGGCACATTACTAATATTACTAATTTAGACAGGGAGTTTATTGTCATGATTCCTGCTATGCTATTTCAAGATCTTGCTGTGCTTTTCTGTTCTGAACATTCATGCTGCTTCCAAACTGCATACTTAATTGGTACTTAAGCTGAGCACGCTCATTCTCTTAATGAGCAAGTCTTGTCATCCAATCTCTGTCCATGTCTTGATCTTGCCATGCCTCTTGTTTCTCTCTCTCCAGGTGTTGCCCCTCATGTGTCCTTGATTTCCTAGCCTTTATCTGGATGCGGTGGAAGTTGGCTGGCAGACAGTGTCTCGCTCATGTTTCAAGTTCTTGTTCATGTTCTCAAGTCTCGCTCACGCTCATAGTCATTTTGTATTTAACCATCTGCATTATTAGTCTCGCTATTCATTTCTGTTCTTGTTTATTCTTCCTGGAGTTTCCAGTGGCTTTTGTTTTTTGTCGTTTTCTGATCCTTAGTTTTTAGCTCTGTGTAGCTCACCTTAGTTTGTTTTGCAACCCTTTGGGCCAAGTTTTTTGTTGGCCCTCGTGCCTGTTTTATTTTGTTTAAATAAATCCTCATTCCCCTTCACCTCGCTTCTGGTGTCTACCTGATCTCTTATCACTGCATCCCAAAGGTCTAACGCGATCAAAGTTTCCCATAACCTGGGAATTCCCAAGAAGTCCTTGATTCCAACAAGCACCTCTTTCACCCAAGAATACAAAGAAGGCCAATTTTTCCTGTTGCGCATGAGCCTATTTAGGCTTCATAATTCAGTATTTGTGCCACAGAGACTGTGGAAAATTATTCCAGTGAAGCAAGACATTTGAATATTCAGTTACAGAATAATTCAGCAATTAAATATTGGAATTTCAGTCTGTGACTATCGCAGGCTTTGATAGGAGGCACCACCCAAAGCAAACTGCATGACACAGTGTGCAGGACCTCAGATTTTTGAGTCAAGTACTAATTCCTCATATGGATTTGAGTTTGATCCTTACCTCGCCACTTCCTGTGCTGAGATCCCAGCCTTATCTACTGTCACTCCTTTCCTCTCTTTGAATAAAGAAGACTGTGCTAAAGATAGGTATTTGAGAGTGGCAAGAATTACTAAAAAGGGCCATTAATTTTTGCATATTATTGTTCAAGTGTTTGGGGCCACTCAGGAATGTCCTTGTTTTTGAGAGAAAAGCAATTATTTTGCCAGTGAAATAACATTAAGTTCATCAGAAATGCAGCGTAGTCCTTGGCCTTATTTGACTGGTGCTTTCTCAAAGTAATTATTTTTCAATAAATGTTCCTGAATGATTCAGCTGGTACCAATAGCGCAGAAATGTGATTAATTTACTCACGTGAGAAACCAGTGTGTAAAGTCTGTGAAGTAGCACAGAACATTACGGAAGCACCTGAATTGCAAGTTGCTTCTGGATGGTGGTATAGAGAAGCAAATAAACTCAAGTACCTGTATCCTGGTTAGGATACAGCCTGTGCTGCTTCAAAAGATCTTCTAAATTGATTGAAACTTTAAGATGGGCGAGAATGTGTGTGATTTGCATTCTCAGTTACCGCAAACTGCGGCAAACCAGGGAAAAATACACAAAACAACCCCTTTTCTTTGCTTCTTGTTCTTTTGTTATGACTCAACGGCGTGTTTTCTGTACTTTGTTGGGAGAGTCCTCTGTTGCAGGAGCACCACTGTCTAGATATCTACCTGTCGACTGCTAACAATAACAATCTGTCACTGCGCAGGTGGGCGGAGCCCTTTTTTTAATTCACTTCTCAGCAACCAGCAGTCGAATGCAGCCATTGTTAATTTTGTGAATGGCGATTACAGCTGAAAAAAACGGACTTTTTTCTTCTTCTTTTTTTCTCAGCTACCATCACTCCTCTGTTCTAGTGGCATGTTGTGTTATGTAATTCAGGTTTTCCATTTTATAAGACTAACTGATTGTTTGAAAACCCTTTCATGATCAGGATGGCGCAGCTGAAAACTGTGCTGATTACAGAAGCAATAAAATTGGTCCGCTTTAGACAAGTTGACTCTCCGGAGCATCAGGATTTGTGGATTTGATTACAGGCTTGAAACGGCCAGAAAAAAAAAGAAGAAAAAAAACTCAGTCTATTCTTGTTGATAGTTTTGGCTATTTTATGGAAATAGCAAAAAAAAAAAAAGACTGAAGATTTCGTGGAACAGTGTGTGTTTCTGCCTTCACTGAACAGTACAAACTGGCTCTAACCAGAACAAAAAGAGAAGCACAACTCACCTAAAGGCCAAGTGCATGAGAGTCCCTAGTCTGAGAAACAAGCGCCTCACAGTTACTCAGCTAGTGGTTTCATTAAATGGTACCAGAAAAACACCAGTCTAAACGTCGACAGTGAAGAAGCGACTCTGGGAAGCTGACCTATGAGGCAAATTTACGAATAAAAGCTCTACAGTATCTCAGACTGACCAATAAAAGGGAGAGATTAAAATGGGCGAAGGAAAACACCCTCAACATCAACAGAGAAGAGCAAGGATGCAGATTTCATTTCAAAGTTGGTAGGGACATATATGTAATATGAGCGCGCATAGTGCATGAGCTGAAACATTTTTTGCAATAATCAGTGCAAATATCGCCTTTTCTTTAAACAGAGAGCATCTCAAAAAAAAGTAAATTTGCTTTTTATGTTAGGCTAAGTGAGGTGCCTCCAAAACTTTTTTAGATAGACGCCACATTCATAGGCTTCTTCTTTGATTTTATATTGAAATACTTATGATTTGATTTTTTAATGCAAGTTTACAACTGTTATTCTTATGATGCATATTTATTCTGAAGCAATAATGATATCGAACAATTGACGTTACGTGAATGTTACAATCATTATATGGTAATTTATGAGCTAGGTATGGCTCGCTAGCAGGCTTGCCAGATAGGCATCAAACACTAGTCACGTTCAGATACCACCCTCACAACTGACCGATCCCAAGCCCCGCTACTGTTACTGTTCCTAGGTCGGACAACTAACCCGGAAACTTCTGCCATGCCTGAGTTCAAAACAATCAGCATGGCCACGCTGGCTCTGTTCACTGATGTGTTGCATGCAAATCAGTGTTATTTTGGTATTGCTGGGCAGAGCGGCATTTTTTCTCCCTAAATATGTGCTTTTTGGAGGGTGGAAAGCGGCACACTCACTAATGGGAAGATCGAAATGTGACTTGGTGTCAACGTTAAAGTGCAAGCAGAAAAGTTAACCTGAAGAGGCTTTTAATTACCCTCTGATAATATAATTGCTTGGAAGCTTTCACAGTTTCAGAAACGTTGATGGATGTCCACATACGTTACCAAATTACTCTCTGGTTTCCTCACTTCATTGTATCCTGGTGAGCATATTTGCCCTCAACGGAATTGTCCATATTGAATCAGATGGAAGCGCTAGTTATGTTGTTATTTCGTCATGTTGCTATGGTGTTTCCATGAACACCAAGGTAGCTGTCGCGACCGATGTTTTTATAGTAACTAAAACTAAGTAACCATCAAGGGGAATACACTGCGCTGACATTAAGCGCTCAGTGGAACACGAAGTCGCCTGCAAGACGGAGCATAATAGCGTTGCTCATGTTATGCTGCTACTTTCTCTTGCGGCCTGGCATCTGTTTTTTGGGATTTGGGACTCCTGAAGATGAAGTAGCTTGGGTTCAAAAGGGGGAATCCCCAGGAGAGGGGATACCGGGGGATTCCTCCTGTATGTCTATACTATACTATGTCTATACGTTATGCTGTAAATATGCGCCGGTGGAGTCTAGCACTGATTGGCCGGAAACAGTCGCCTGCAAGATGCAGCCAAACAGCGTCACTCCCGCTATGCTGCAGATACGCGCTCGATGGAATCTAGCACTGAGTGGCCGGACCCACACACGGACACACAGAGGCCATTCAGCTATTATAATATAGATCAAACAAAAAAAAAAAACAGGCACAGGATAGAGGACGATTGGAAAAAGATAAGTGTTACAGACTAAAAAATCCAAGTTCGAGGCGCTAAACTCTCAGAGAACATTTGTGAGATGTAGAACAAATGAAAAGATGCTGTTGCGGAGCTTGATGCCATCCAGCATTTATAGAGGAGGCAGTATGATGGTCTGGGGGAGCATTGTGATGGTAAAGAAGGAGATTTACACAGGGTAAAAGGTATCTTGACAAAGAAAGGCTATCGCTCCATTTTGCAATGCCATGCCGTAGTGCTTGAGCGGGGCCGGTTTCCTCCTACAACAGGACAGTTGACTCAAAGCACAGCTCCAAACAATGCAAGAACTATTTTGTAAAAAAGCCTGTGTTCTAGCTATCACAGAGTGTCCAGCGCAGTCACTGGATGTCAACTCTCTTGAGCTGTTGTGGGAGCAGCTATGGTGCAGCAGAAGTGCCCATCAAGCTAATCCAACTTGAGGGAGATGCTTCAGAGTCCTTTGGGTGAAATTTATTCAGACAACTTGACAAATGGAGCCTTAATTGTGCAATTATTATTTTTTTTTTTTAATGATGAAAGCAACGTTTGAACTTAATCACATTTCCAATTCATTTTACAATTCATTTGATGTTATGTTTTTTTCCCCGCTATGGAAAACATGAAATTTCTAAGTGATCCCAAACTTTTGAACAGTGGTATGTACACTTATGCATTGGACAGTGTAGGATTTTGTTGCCTATGTATGAAAATACATTGAACATATCAGTACAGTGAGCTTCGGGAAATTCTGTTCAACAGAATATAATCTTTAAGACCATTCTTGAGTACTAATAAAAAATGAGAGCCAAAATATATTTTTATGTATGTCAATAATAAATGCCCCAATCATCAAAACTGCGCTAGTTATTCTGCGCAATATCCTCACAGACTTATTCTACTCCCATTTGTGTACATTAGGGAGGAATATAAGATGAGGCTAAGGTGAGTCTGTGCGCCTGTTAAGGTCAATGGGCACCATTTGCAGATAAAGAGTCCATCTGTGTCAGCCTAATAAGAACTTTAAAAATGCAGCATCTCTTAGTCAGAGTGCCAGGGTGCACTTCTATTTTTAAACGGAGTATGTGACGAGAGTTGGGAAGCAGCGAAATGTCAAGGCACCGTAAATCCTTATTCACAATACGACGGCATCGTTCTTTTTTATATGCACTGAAGCGGCGAAGGCTAATCTTGGGTGACTTTACACGGCCATCTGACCATCTGTATATTGAATTAAGCTGTGTGCATTGCCACACTGGAGATTTAAACTGAAAATATTGAGGTTCCAGAGTAAGTTTCTTAAAGTTCTTAAATGAATGGCAGAAATGGACTGCCATACCTGACTCGGCGCAATGTTCTCTAATGTTATGTGTACTTTGCCTGCGGATCTATGACTGTATGAGTTGGCTGAAGTATTCCTCCCTCTTGGCTCTGCGCTTTGATTAATTATTTTACAGTTGATCTTGGCACGAATAACTGCTCCCGTTTCCTTACTCCTCTTCCGTGTCAGGGAACTGATTAAAATACCTTTCAACATGAAGCACTTTTAATCTCTGCAGGAACATTACTTGAAGTGCTTTCTCCCACATGTGGCCTGTCGTTCCCCTGCTATGCCCTCATCACGCCATGCAGATTCACGGCTCAGCGCTGTGTGGAGCTTCAAGACTGTACTTAGGCCTGTTGTCCTAGACACAGGGTCACTATGATATCTTATACTGTATTTATGGTAAGACTTTACAATAAAGCTACAATAATTGACATTAGTTCATTAACTATCAGTTCTAACTAATGCGTTAGATAACCAAATAAGCTTTGTGCAACCATGATTTAGGCTAGTTATCCAACCCCAATTCCGAAATACTTGGGACGAAGTGTAAATTGTGAATAAAATCCAAATGACTTTCAGATGACATGAGCCAATATGTTTTTTACAATAGAACATAGATAATATTTCAAATTTTGAAAGGAAGATATTTCACATTTTTATCCACAAAATGAGCTTATTTCAAATTTTCTGGCTACAATAGATCTCAAAAACATAGGCAAAAAGGGCTGAAAAGGAATTAATATATAAGAGAATCTGCTGAAAGAACACTTAGCAAGTAATTAAGTTAACTGGTATCAGATGAGTAACATGATTGGCTATAAAAGCGATGTCTTAGAGGGGCTGAGTCTCTCAGAAGTAAAGATGGCCAGAGGCTGTCCAACCTGTGAAGGCTTGCGTAAAAGAAATTGTGGAAAACTTTAAAAACAATGTTCCTCGAAGTTAAATTGCAAAGGCTTTGAAGGTCTCATGATCAACAGTGCATAACATCATCGAAAGATTCTGAGAAACTGGAAAAATCTCAGTGCGTAAAGGACAAGGCCGATGACCTTCACTGGATGCCTGTGATCTTCAGGCCCTCAGACGCCACTGCATCACTCACCGGCATGATTCTGTCATTGACATCACTAAATGGGCCCAGGAATACTTCAAGAAACCACTGTCTGTAAACACAGTCCGCCGTGCCATCCACAGATGCCACCTTAAACTCTATCATGCAAAAAGGAAGCTATTGTTGAGCATGACCCAGAAGCGCCGCTGTGTTCTGTGGGCCAAGACTCATTTAAAATGGACTGTAGCAAAGTGGCAAAGTGTTCTGTGGTCAGACAAGTCCAAACTTGATATTCTTGTTGGAAATCATGGGCATTGTGTCCTCCGGGCTAAAGAGGAGAAAGACCACCCCTCCTGTTATTACTGTTCAGTTCAAAAGCCAGCATCTCTGATGGTATAGGGATGCATTAGTGCATATGGTGTGGGACATTTGCATGTTTTGAAAAGCAGCATGAATGCTGAAAGGTATATTAAGATTATATAGTAACACATGCTCCCCTGCAGAGGACATCTATTCCAGGGAAGGCCTTGTGTATTTCAGCAGGACAATGCATAACCACACACTGCAGCTATTACAACAGCATGGCTTCTTAGTAGAAGAGTCCTTGTGCAGAACTGGCCTGCCTGCAGTCCTGACCTCTCACCGATTGAGAACATTTGGCACCTAATTAAACAAAAAGTTCATCAAAGGAGACCCAAAACTCTCCAGCAGTAGGAAGCCTCTATTAAACAAGAGTGGGATCAAATTCCAATGGCTAAACTCAAGAAACTTGTCTCATCAATGCCCAGATGCCTCTGTGTTAAAAAGAAGAAGGGATGCTACACCATGGTAAACAGGCCCCTGTCCCAACTTTTTTGACACCTGTAGCAGCCATCAAATTTGAAACGAGCTCATTTTGTGGATAAAATTGTAAAATTTCTCAGTTTCAACATTTGCTACGTTATCGATGTTCTATTGTGAATAAAGTACTGGCTGGTGTGATTTGAAAGTCATTGTCTTGATTTTGTGTCTTAATTCTATTCACAATTTACACTTTGTCCCAACTATTGTGGAATTGGGGTCATATATAAGTCCAGTATCTTTAGTAACTTGTTGAAGGAGAAGCCATAATCAGGTGTTTTACTAATGGGGGGGAGGTCAGGTAGGTGTTGCGAATATCACACCCGATATCGCAAACATGCCAAATAGACATTGGCATAAGTATCTATGCATCTCAATCCTCCCAATGTTGAAACAAAGGTTACGCCCCTGGCTGTCATCCTAACACAGAGGATAGACTGCAGTTGCCATCCTTTTCTTCTTACTCTAAGTGGTATATTGACAAAGCATTGATTAAACCCCTCTCCCCCCAGGACTGATCTGATCTCACTGTGCCAACACTTGGCCTTGAATTACCAGCATTTGTTTGGGCCACTGACCGATAATGAGTCAGTTTCTTGTGAATAAAGTCAATTCAGTTTTATGTGTAATACATTGTCAAGTTTTCATCATTTCATTCGAAGAAATACTTTGTAGATCAATGAAGAAATAAATAAATATACCTGCAGATTCACCAGATTTAGAATGATTGGTTTGACAAATACACGCTCTGAATCTGACATCAAGCTCGTTTCTTGCCTGATAGAAAAAAAAAAAATCCCTTTCAAAATTCAGGGATGCTTTTATTTACGATATTAAATGTTTAAATTCAGAATTTTCCACATCAAAAGCATGCAGACTGGTTGCATGTGTGTGCGTTGGTGGACAGATGGAACACACTTACATTCATCTTCATGTAAATGAGATATAATTGCACAGTAACCGCAGTCGACTGTCTCTTTAAAATTCAGGTCGGAGAACGCATCATTAGCTGCCTTTTGAAATATGGTAATCTTTCAGGGATTTTACTCCAGGCTTCTTCCATCGCAATCATATCAAGTGGTTTAACCTCTTGTAAATCCTTAAAACACATAAATAATTCATGACAAATAAATAAGATAATTATTCGTACTTTTTGGTTAATCAAAAGATTAGGGTTCATAAGGAAAATCGAACAAATGGAATTTCATTAATATGAAGTGTATCTATTTTATACATTGAATTGTTCAAACGTCAATCAATCTTTTTTTTGCTGTGCTTGCTCCTAAACCTTTTTTATAATCCTTTATTGCCAAACGGTAAACAGAGCATGGCAGCGCTTTTTGGCACATTTAAACAGGCTTCATCAGTTCGTGATTTCAACGCATTTGTATCGTCAGACCAAACATTACAATTAGATTGCCAGTTTGAAATATAAATGCAATTACATTACCTTACGTAACATTTTGAACTAATCCATATTGGTCCAGGTCTAAAAAAAATGTGCATACATTTCCGCTCGCATACTGTGGTGGAATACTCTATTTTTGAAGTATGACTCAGTGAGAGAAACAACACTTCCAGTACCGGGATTCTTTTATTCTCCTTCGTTCAGTATTTACCCTTTGAACAGCGGTGTTGCATTGTGCTGATAATGTACTTCACTGTAATATACTCGCGTTATTTTCTGCTTTTGAGTGGTCATCTCTCCCCGGAGTGCCAGCTCGCTCAGTCTAACGATTCTATAAGCTCATGAGTCTGTCTGGTGAGCGTGCGCCTGCCATTGTCAGCTGGGACAGGGAACGTCCGGACTCTGAACAGAGATGTCATTCCGTAATGAGGCGAACTCCGGCGTGTCAGTCATGTCCCGCTTCATCTCCCGCGAGGGGAGGGTGATTGTCATCCGCCGGATCACAAAATCGCGGTAACAGCCAATTTAAGGTCCTGTGAGGAGATTTGCGTGGGGAAATGTCAATTCAGGCTTCCAACGGTTGCCTCAGTAAAAGTGTCGTCGTGTCTGCCGTGTAGTCATAGTCCCAATGGCCTTAATCAGATGCCGGGAATTTTTAGACTTTGCTTTCCGCGAGAAATGAGAGCTTTTTCCAGGTGGAAGATGCCGGAATAGGCCTAACATTACAGAAATGGACTGAATTATTGTTCTGTATTTCAGACCATCCAATCAAAAAAAAAAAAAAAAGAGGGGCCACTGATCGCAAGGGGTCCAGAATTCCTGATGGCTGAAAAATTGCGCGTATAAAGACAATTGACTCATTGTTCCTTAGAGTTGGGCCCTTTGGAAACTCAGTCTTCTTCAGGAAAGGGAAAAATTGATTTATTGTTTTGCCCATATGTTATGGCCAATATATTTTTAGTTTATTTATTTACAAAAGAGTGTCATTGGGATGCTTTTGGCTGAAATTTTTACGTTGTAAAAGTTCCTATTATTATAAGATATGCCCACCTCAAATTCATTGGAGTTAGGCCATTTGGAAACTCAATGATTCAATCCTGTCGCGGACATTGTTCCAGAATATGAGATATATCTCCAGGTGTGGAGACTGGCGCAGTTTAGACAGACATACAGCAGCTCGCTGGCCTCCTGCACATAGAAGAGCAAAACAATGTGATTTTAAAAGACTCAGTTCGCCCAGCCCAGGTCTAAAAAGGATGATGATGGCAGATGATGGCTGGGTAGCATAGAATGACGTGAACCTTGTTCTCTTAGATTATACATGTACCCCTACCATGTCCGGTAAATACTTTTGTACATTACATGGAACATTACAGAACCAGAGGACCCCGCCCCCCCCGCCCTTTCTGTTGAAAAACTAAACTGCTTTCAATTGTGCAGCCTCACTCTCTCAAAGGACTTAATTATTTCGCTGTATTCTCCAAATTACTGTAACTAGTTTGTAGTCAGTACCAGTGTTCTGGCTGACGGGGTGTAATATTATGTTTTGGCACAGTGCACATCTGGTCGATTACAGCGCAGCAGACAGTCCTCTTCTTCTAAGATGTCCGTAATGCAAAGGTCAAAGGTTACAGATGGTGCAAATTATCCAGGCATCACCAAGTAGTGTGATCCCCTGGTGAGTACGTCAGACCTACGCTGTACAAACTACCACTTGACCAAAGGGAAACCATAACATCTGCAATTAAGTTAATTTGTGTGGGAGACTGTTGAAGTTCCAGATATATTTTGCCAAGTTTCATGCTGTATTTCATGCGAAACATGTAGAGATAGGAAGGTGTTTTATACATGGCCCGGCCCATTCATTTCAAGTTATTTCAATATTTCTGACATTTTAATGTTGTGTTAATTCAATGGGTCATGCTGTTTTTTGGGTATCCTTTGCAGTTTTCATGCAATGATTGCTTGAAATTTGAGACCCAGAAACATCACCAAGTGTTGATATCTTCTCTGGAGAGGTTCTGCCAGGGCTGTACTGAGGTCAGTCTCAGCTCATCCTTATTCCGTCACCTTCATGAGGAAATTAAAGAATGAGTAAACATTTGATTTATGGGTAGTGCTTTCTCAAATATGCTCAAAGCACTTTATGGTCATATGGGGAATCTCTCCTCACCACCACCAAGTGCAGCACCTACCAAGGTGATGCATGGCGGCCATTTTGCACCAGAATGGTCGCCACACATCAGCTGAGGTGGAGTAGGAAAGAGTCATTTTCATTGCCAATTAAATTAGGGGATGATTACCTAGCATGTTGAAAGAGCCAGGGTGGGGGTTTATTCAAGATGCAGTGAGGAACTCCTTACTCCTGTCAGAGTGTCATTGGATCTTCAGTGAGTGAAAACCTCAGTTCAAAGTCTCACCCGAGAGATGCTGTCTCCTACAGCTCAGTGTACCCATCATTGCACCATAGATTACTTGTCCAGAAGGATGACATCCACCACTGGCCAACCCACGCTACTTCCAACAGCAACTGCGTTCTCCCAGGTAGTCTCACATCAAAGACTAACCCAGCCCACACCTGCTTAGCTTCAACCACACGGCTGGATCAAATCAAATGGATGCATGACAAAACTGTAATCTGTAGCTTCCAAACTACTGTACGTATGGCAATAAAGCTAACGCAGCACAGCTATAGTGTCTCATTGGCAAATGTATGTACATACATGGAATAATGTGTTTATGAGTTCACTCCTGAAGGATACAATCCTCGCTTCATGAAACTAGTAATCTTCCATCTGGATTAGGTATGTTTTTGAACACCGGATATGCATAGCATTAAAATTACTGCGGTAAACATTTTATGCAGGTGCAATTCTGCAAGAATGTGCCTGCCTGCCTCCAACTGAGTTTTGCAACAACATATTCAGTCATGTTTGTGAGTCAGGTCTTGTGTTTTTTCCCGCACTAAAGAGAGTAGATGGGCGTTTTGTGTACCACAACCCCACCCACCCACTCCCAAGATTCCTTGTCAATTAGTTTAAAAGTCCACTGTTGGCAGCAATGCTGCATGATCATAGCTGCTACAGGGAGGTGACTGTGAGCCTTATATTAATCTAGAGCCGGGGTGGCCAACCCTGGTCCAGGAGAGCCGCAATGTCTGCTGATTTTTAGTGTTACTCAGGACAGTGGCGCAGATAGAACTGGGAACTTGGGAGGACACAGACATGTCATTTATGACAACAATCAGTCCTGGCTAGTTCTCAATCATTTTCCTTTATTAACGCGGTACAACTACGCTAAATATCCAACCACATTGACAAATCTTGGTTAACACATAGATTGCTGTCACAACCTGCAAGTCTGCTTAATTGGCTCTAGGAGTCTTCTGGGTCGTTCCTGCCAATTGCTTGATTGGCTCATTATTACCAAATTAAACCTGAGACACCAGATGAGATGAGTAAAGTGAGTAATAAACTACTTTAATCCATCGATCGAGTGCTGAGTAACACCAAAAATCAGCAGACACTGCGGCTCTCTAGGACCAGGGTTGGGCACCCCTGATTGAGAGAGTGCATCATCGGACCAAGGGCTATCAGAGGAGCCCCTGGGGTGGGTGTCCGTCATTCACATTTTCTATTCTAAGTCAGAAGTCAGATTTCCCATATCCCTGCATTGAGAAGGTTGCTAAAATGTCTTCGTAGAAATGTCATCAGAGATTCCAGCCGTGTGGTCTTTGAAATAGCGCTGAGGAGGAAGATTGATTTGGCAAAAGTGAGCAAGGCATACATAAACAAGATTGCAAGAGATCTGTGGCTTTGGTTCTGTTTGTGTGCGAGAGGGGAAACAGTGTTATTTTTCAGGAATTCACCGATGGTATATTTCTCAGCTCCTGCTTTTTTTCTGATTCCTGAGGCAAAGGCCCTGACAGAGCACAATTAATATGATTCATGAGGTCAATAATTAGTGCTTTACATGACATAATTGATATAATATTATTGTATAATTAAAGTGACCCATTATATGCTTCTAATAAACCTTTTATATCACAGAGAAAGATACATTTCCAAAAATGTGAGTCAATAAACGGTGTTAAAGAATTTTTTTTTTCTCTGCAAAGCAGCGTGAAGGACAAATTTTGATTGAACCCAAACATATGCTCTGCAGTATGACTGTAATGTAAATCTCGGAAGTGAGGCAGGGAGAGGTGCACTATAGAGACAGGTTCCCTGTTGAAGGGAATTGGGAATTTTTTTTTTCCTACCGTGACTTATACATGTGATATACCAGAATGACTTTATAACACATACGGTGCAACATTGTGTCGCCGCCTGAATATTACACGCATCCAACCTTACTGCTTACGGTAAAAATGTTCTGTTTATTTTTGATTGCTCGCTTTTGATTGCTTGTTTTGCTGTCGTAATTATTTTGGAGATGAATTCCCACAGCAGAGCCACATGCAGCGGAAATCGTGAAGCGGATTATAAATTCACAGCTCGAGATGCTCTGTGGATCTGCAGAGCCAAGTGTGTACAATTATCATAGCCAGCTATAATTGCATACATTAAATACGCCTACTTTTGAGTACATATGCTAACACGTGTGTATTTTTAATGCATGTGCGTTTGGCAAAAAAAAAAACATTTCCCCACAGACTCATTTATATGCTATGGAAATCAGAGAGTGTGGATTCAGCAGTTTGCAGATGATTTAAATGGTTTACTGATGGCAGAATCTGCCTGCAGCCTCCTTTTCAGCAGTATAACCACTGCAAGCCGTCTCTGTCAAAGGGGCTGTTGTTTAGCTCGCTAAGCAAACAATAAGAAACAATAAAGATAACTTATTACAGTCCCCCCGTGTCCTCTGAGCAAGGGGAACACAAAAACAAGATTATGTTCCAAATAAACTGTTTCAATTCACCATTAATCATCAATCTTTTAAAGGCAAGGTCTTATTGCCGTGTCTGGAAATTGCTTTTTGTATCTTGTTGATTCATTGAATTCCATTTCTGGTTCAAAACATCTTAACAGCTCAAACAATAACGGATAATTATGGTCTGTACCATGTAGCTGATGATTGCAAACTCTGTTGTCAAAATCACCGTACAATCAATAGCACAGGTATGAAATGCTCTCAATGGATCTATGATGAATAATCACTCAATAAAATTCCAGTGAGCTTTTATTGTCTCTATTAGTCACTGCCTCTACCACAAAAACGCAAGTTCAAATAATTAACCAACAAAAAAGCAGCTTATCACAGGCATACAATTTTTTAAGTGGCTCACAAGGAGAGAAAAAAAATGACCATGAACAGAGTATTTTTGTTCCAATACTACTGGAATAACTAAATGAGAAACCCTTTTGAAGAGTTTATTGTTTATCCCCATTAATTCAAAAACCGGGTAGTGCACTCGAAATACAAAGAATACAAAGGCATTCTTTCACAACCAATTCTTCGTTTTATTTTGGCAGGTCACATTAAAGCCGACAACAGCCACAAGATCTGATTTATCGGAAGCAATCTTATCTCTCCCCGTGACCCCAGACCTTGCAACCTGATTGGTCACCTGCAGAATTTGCTCCCCCGCGCTTCATACTCTCGCATGCAGTAGATCTCCGAAGCATATACAAATATCTGTCTATCTGCTAAAAGAGGAGCTTGTTTGCTGTGATTAATATGATTAAAATTATGATTATTAATAATGATTAAAATGGCAGTAACATATTTGAAGAAACATACCCAGACAGACACAGTGGTAGAGTGTGTGAAGACAAGAGCATTAATTATGTATTTAGTGCACCACAACAGTCCAGATGCTTTTGTAAACAATGGACTTTTTATAAATGAAGCCAAATCCACAGATTTATGAAATCTTCACCGATATTTCTATGTGAGAGACACACCACATTACATGACATAAAACCGTACTTTTCATAGTTTTTTTTTTTTTTTGGTCCTCTGGTGTGGGGACAGTAAACTCACTCAACAATTTGGATCCCACCCCATCCGATACTGGATCATAAGTATTAAACATTTAATATTTCCGACTCGAGATCCATGTGGCACTGGCAGGTTTCCGAGTAGAGCTGGTGACGTAAAATATTCTCTGAACACAACTCAAACCACAAGAAAATTGAGCAAGATAATCAGTAAAGCTTTAAAAATTTTGCTTCGCTGAACCCCTTCACCTTCATGCAGATGCCAAATTGAACTAATTTTATCCAAAGTGTGCATGGCCTCTATTTAAGGCCTTATGACTCAGGATTTGAGTATCACCGAGACTGGAAAAATGACTTTAATGGAAAGGAAAATACTCATCATTTGAAACAAAAACTAATTTTCATTTAGGTTCACAATTTTGGGACAAAAAAGGGCTGCAAATACAAAGAGAACTGACCAAGACTGTGCCACATCTGAGGTTGATAAGCAGAACTACCATCTGTGAAGCCAAATATGAGCTGCCAGCCCCCCCCAAAAAGGATTTTTTTTGGCTTTGGTTTGAATTATAAGTAATACAATCTTTACTACAGAGCAGCTGTTTTGAGACGTTACAGACGAGTGCTTCAAATGCAAATGAATATTACCATATTTTAATCCTTTTGACTTAAAATGAGGGGGTCTTGAAAATATCTATGCATTTAGTCGCCAAACTGAAAGGTAACTGAAAGTTCTATAGTCATTAAAAGTGTATCAAATTGTCCATTAGCATGAAAAGCAGCATGAAAAAGAAAAAAGCAAACTCATATTGTGAGGGACATGACCAAAACAACACAGGGTCACAAGTAGAGTGCAAAAAATAATAAGGGTTTTATTTACCGCAAAAACAGACACAAAACCAGGGTAAGAAAACCATAAAAGTGAAATATATTTGCCTCAAAAGCCTAAATAAGGCCTGAACCAATCAATGACCACAAATCCTGACAGAACAAACTATCTTACCTAAGAAACAGTGGGGGAAATTATATAGAGGGCAACCAAACTAAAATACACATAAGGGGGGAAAAAAGGGGTTTAACACAACCACAAACAAATGACCTTAATAACATCATTTGACCTGACCTTCAACAACAGATTAAACAAAGTTTCTAAAAAACTCAACACTACAGATGTAATATGTCTCATTCTACAGCTATTTTAAATATTAAAAGTAACAAGTGCACCCCCCTGAGAAAAGGGGAATGGTGCCTCCCAATCTGCATTCTAATTGGCACCAGCTGCACTCGGGCTTGACTTTAGAGTGGCTGCTGCATGGCCTCGCCGTGAATCAGATCTGATAGACAAAAGGAACTGAGGAAATATTGTTCCCAAAAGGGTAATGCAACCAACTACACAACGAAAATATAAACGCACAAAGTGATTTTTTTTTTTTCTTATTATTTTTTATCAATCGGGAAATATTTCAACAAAACAATTATATTATTCTTGCCTTACTATTCAAGCAACAGAAACATAACACACTGTACACAATTCATGAGTTATCACAGCCTGAACCCAACAGAGGTCAGAGTTCACAGCACTCAGTAACGAGTGTGTCCACCATCGGCATCACGTAAAGCGGTACACCTCCAGTGCATGGCGCTCACAATAGTGGCCTGTGGAATGTTGTCCCATTCCTCCTGCAGTGCAACTCAGAGCTGGTACACGATTCATGGAACCAGAACACGTCTGACCCGTCGATCCAGAACTCCCAAATTGGCGACATATCGGGTGAATATGCTGGCCAATTGAGGACAGGGACATCCTCCTCATCAAGAACATCTGGGCAGTGTGTGGCTGGGCATTATCGTGCTGGAATGTCACGTGATGGAGTCGCATAAACGGTATGAATATGGGTCTCAGGATCTCGTCACAGTACCGCTGCCCGTTCAAGTTGCCCTCAATGAAAAGCAGATGGGTAAGCTGTCCATGGCATATGCCTGCCCATACGATTTACACTTGCACCACCATATGCCACCCAATGCACGACATTGGCATCAGCGTAACGCTTGACCACACGTTGCCATATGCGTAGTGTGCCATCAGCGCAGTACATTTGGAATCGCTATTCATCCCTGAGTAATACCATCCTCCACCGTGCAAGCATCCAGCAAAGGTTTCGGTTGGCCCTGTCGAGCCTGGACTGATAACGGATGGCAGTCAGGTCGAGACCTTGGTACGGTCGACAGGCTCGGGGGCCTCCCTCAAGCGGTTTCGGACAGTTTGAGCAGATATCCGCCTGTTGTGCAGTCCGACGGTCTCGTCAGCTGGTGGCTGGTCGGAGCCGATCATGGAGATGCTGGAGCCGCATGTGCCGATCCCGTGTGGTCGTGGTCACATGTGGTCGTGGGGCATGTGGACGATTCACAGTGCTGCCAGTCTCTCTGAATCGACTTCTCAACCGGCTGATGGTGGAATGATGCACATTCAAGTGTGTTGACACTGCTGTCACAGAATTCCCAGCATTCAGCATGCCAATGGAACGCTCCCTCATGACTTTTGGCATCTGTGGCATTGTGACGTGTGACAAAAGTGCACATTTTGCAGTGGCCTTTTATTGACCCTGGTGCAAGAACGCCTGTGCATTGTTCACGCTGACTGACTAACTCAATGTTACTCTCGATGCAGCTCAGGGGCGGATTAACTCAGTGACTGAGTAATCTGACGGGGAGTGGTCAATGAGAAGTGGGTCACCAGAATTGAGCAAAACAAATCATTCAGTACACCAATAAACACTATTCTGATGGCTGGTGTTTCGAGATGCCAGACGCAGTGGCCAGAACGAAAGGAAGCACAGGAAAGCCAGAGAGACAAACACAGTCAAAATGGGAGAGAGAGACTCGCGCTTCCAAAGGACATAAATCCAGTCCAAGTGAAAAAAGGAAGCAGAGCGAGCGAGACTGTTCGAAACAAAGGAAAAATCTTTGGAACCAAGATAAAACGACAAAGCACCAGACGGTGCTCAGAAAAAGGAAAGGAAAGAAAAAGATTCCCTTCGCTAACTAACACTTTCCTTTTTTGCAACTAATTCCTCAACACTTCTCTAGCTTGAGATCTTACGGGCTACAGTGCAATGGTAACACTGCCACTCCAGCAAAGGCGGAACTTGGGTTTAAATAGAGTCCAGGCACCGCCCACAATTGATGCCAGCTGGCCAAAGAATCCGATTGCGGGCAAAACGATATCGTCCCGGAGGAGAGTAACAAAGAGAGCTCGCCAGCCTCCAAAAACCATGACAACTATTTGTGGGCATATTTCATTATAGATAAATTTAACTCAGCATTTTTGGTTCGTGCATAATATTTTTGCTCAGCGTGTTTAACATAATGTTAACTTAAATGTGTGCACTCCATATAAAGTTAGCAAAGTAAATTTATACATATAAAAAAAAAACAGATATAAAAACCAAATCTATGTATATTATGGTATTGTTAGTATGTGATTGATGTTGAAACTAAATACTGTGGAACAGTGCTGGCAACTTCACATCTAAGTTGAGGGGCAGCCCTCACAGGCTCTCCGCTTCCAGTACTATCTCATAAAATCATTCACGTTTTTCCCCAGTGCTATCCTGCGGAGTATATTGTCATTAATTGAATTGGATGATGTTTTATAAATGCCTATATTTGATCAATTCATGAACAAATAAATGTTCTTGTTGTACATCACAAGAGTAAGTAGTGTTGCTATGCTGATATACCAACAACCTACCTTGTGTCTGCTAGTGCGGAAATAATGCAATTTCAGAATAACCGATACTTTGTCTTTTGTAAGTGTAGTAATCACCAATATGGAAAATAATATAAATCTGTACAGCGGTAAAACATGCTATTTGCCTTTCGTATGCATCTTCATCAGGCTTGATGATTGCGCCTGAATGGTTTCAATTCTCAATAAAAAAAAATTGAAATTTAACTACAGAATAGTGCGATAAATGGTGAAATTGCTGTGAGATAAGAGTATTTAGAATGAATGAATAAGCCTTGCGTTCATATGGTGCCTTTGGGTAATCTCACCTCTCCACTTTACGTGCAGCACCCAACTAGATTGTGTGACAGCAGTCATTTTGCACCACAACACTCACCATATGTCAGCTCACCATGTTTTTCCTAAACTTTTTTCCTCTGAATTAGTTGTAAATTATCTGCACGTAGTAGTGCTTTGGCGCAAAGCACAAAGAGAAAGGTCTCTTAATGTGTTTGAGTACAACCGCTGAATAATGATGTGCTAATTAAAAAATACACCATGTCAAAGCAAACATTTTTTCTTATTGGATTAAGTAACAACAACTCTTACATGAGTCATCAGGAAGATTGAAAGGGGCTAGAGGTGCAGAGAGAGTGAATTTTCAGATTTGGCTCTGCTTTCTATTTTATGTACATCTTCAGAAGGGCTCATCGGGAGCAATGGAAAAATATGAAAGCAATATTTTGGAAGGTACCTCTCTGCATTAGCAATGGCAACAATGAGTATTTATTAGAATTTGAAATAGGAGATGTTGTAAGTATGACTTTGTGGTGTTGCTATGAGGTTATACATTTTTTTAAAAATCAGTGTACAAGTACGTATATATTTTATTATTCTCTGGTTGTTTCTGAATGTTCCATATAAAGCTATGTTTTCAAAGCACAAAAACCATTTAGATGCCCCCGTCGAAGGTCACTGCTCATCTGCATGAGGGATTTAAGGTTATCAAAAGCCAGCAATCAGGCCCAGTACCTGTTGTATAATCTGTTGATGTGTGCCTGGCTTAAGCAGTTACCTTTAATGGTGACATGACAAAAAAAAACTAACGAAAAGCACAGCAGCTCAATTATTCACAGCTATATTAATGTTGCTGCGTAAATCTGTCATGGTTTAGACGTGCGTTTGTTTGTTGGATCTTTCTTTGTTCTATCGTCCGGGACGAGATCGGATTTCTTTTCCATCGAATTCCTGGCCCAGCTGGCTGATTGATCTGGGGCGGAGTTTTCCGGACTCTATATATATAGCCAGGGGTTCGCCACGCCTATCGCTAGAGTGTCTGATTGTTTCTTGCACTTCGGCCTGAGAAAATCTCTGGTCAGATTTCCTAGTGATTTGTTATGTTCCGTTTCTTGTTAGGAATTTCTTCTTTTAGAAATTTTCTCTCTTCACTCTTGTTTTTTATTCTCTCGCACTGCTTCCATGTTGTGGACTTTTATTTGTCCTTGGAAGCGCGAGGTTTTACCTCTTTTGTGTTTGTGTTTTATCTGGGATGCTCATTGCTCTTTCTCTCACTGGTCGTGGCACCTGGTGTCCGATCATCGCCCATTACAATACATTTTGACATGTGTGACAGGCAACTACATTTTTTGATACATACGTCCACAGACCAGCACCTCCGCCAGCTACCTGAGGAAGGGCTGCCAGCTGATCACTGTACACTTTATTTATTTATTTATTTATTTATTCAGAATGTTAGTATTTTAAATGGTATTTTTTCATTATCAATTTTATGTATTTCAGTTGGCCAACTCATGCCTAAGCGTTAATTGCAGATTAAAACATAGATGCAATGATAGTTTAGCATCTTCGCTGTGACCTTGGCATATGCTGAGTCCTACTGACCCTAAGGAGAAGAGAGCATGGTGTGTCAGGATGTAGTCATATAGCCACACTAACAGGTAATGGCATGATGGCATCCCTGAATATGGTGCCGAAATCATTGATTCAGGGAAAAAAAAAATCACAGTCGTCCATACAAAAAAAGTTTTCTGTGAGCTCCTTTAAAGCTATTTTTTTTTTCTCATATAAATACATGCGATTACCATCATAGTTAGACAACGGCCTCCTTCTGTCAGTACAAATAGGCTAGTAATAGCTACCAGGTTTTGCTGCTACTGTTACACACCTAATCAAACTTTAGTCGGCCACAAATGACAACTGTACATTTATAAACTAATATCAGCAGGATTAAAAGCCACCAACAGGACTACTCGAGACTAATAAAACTGCATAACTACAACAGAGTAAAATATATCTTACCTGTCCAGTAGGCGCAAGGCTAGTTGCGCGTCACTTTTTAGACACGTAGATTCCTTATGCCTCAGTCACACCTTTTTGTATATTGCCGCGTATTGCTGCACTATCCGGGGTATATCAATACGCAGCCATACCCAGCAAAATGTGGCAAAATTTGATGGTAGCAGTCACACTAATGCGTATCTAGCTCGTAGGTAGCTTATATGCTCATAGGTATGCTCGTACAAAGACTGCCTACGGTTGCCTATGGTTGCCTATTACCACGATAGCAGCTTGTCGCTGCTCATAGCAGTACGATTCAATGCGCAGTTTGCTCGCCACGTTGCGTATGTAGCTCATTCTTTGTTTGTTTGCTGCTCGCTAGCCGCTCGCGCCAGTTGGTCTTGTTGTGTCTCGCTGCCTGCTCCCTTTACCTCGTCTGTTGTTCGTACTGCTGCGTGCCAGCACGCTCTACAGCAAACCAGCTCGCTTGGGCTGCGGCGGTGCATAAATACTCGTCATTTTTTGGGACCAGGCATAAGCATCTTAGCTTCTGACGAGTCTACATCCACGATAAAAAATAAATCTGATGATAACTATGGCCCTGCAGCAGAGCTCTGCCTTGCAAAAGCTTATTCTTTTGGTTCAGCTGGAAGAAGAAGAAGTGAATGATGATTATCAAATTGCTGCTTGAGCCGCATTGACAAAGTGTCCCTCGAAGTTGTTGGGTGCGGTCCTGGATCTGCTGAAGGAATGACCAGGGACAATTCAACCAACTAATGAGGGAGCAGGAAGATGAGGGCCAAGATGCATTTACAAACTTTTTGAGAATAACCCCTGCAATATTTAAGGAGTTAGAGCAAAGACTACATGAAAGACTGGACGTCCATATGATTGCATATGCCCGCTCTAAACTACTCGCTCTCACTCGCTGTTGCTCACATTCACTGGTTCCCACTCGTATCCGCTCGTAGGCAATTTGACTTTGCATGCTAGTTTAGAAAATTTTTGAACTAGCGAGAGACTAATGCAGGCCTATGTGCTAGTCTGCGTATTGAGTACGTAGCGAGCACGTTTCATCGCACTTTATTGGGTATGACTGCCTATGTCTGCGTTCGGGCAATATGCAGCAATACAAAAGCCGAATATGCAAAGGTGTGACGAGGCATCAGCAGAACTGATATATACATGGCTCTTGGCCATCTCCCGTTTTTTCTTCCTTGACTCTATCTGTTCCTCCACTGGTAATTGGCGCTTTGGCTGTTTAAGTGTGTACGCCGTCTCCCGTAGTGCTGGGATCACTAGCTTCATCTGTTCTGCTGGGTAGGCTAACAAAGATAATCGCTCTTCTTCTTGACTGTTGTCGACGACCCACTTACAGGTACTGTAGACCATCGCCCCCTGAGGTCACAGAATCGAATGGGTCACTGATTTCGGTGGAACAGCGCGCGTTCACAAGCAGAGAGGACCACCTCTTCATGGCGTTCTCTCACCTAATTGGATAGAGGCAGTGGGTGACTCTAGAATTTTATTTACTGCTTTATTGCAAAGGACAGTGACTGAGAGACCTGTGTTTCAGACCAGATATGCTAGATCAATGATCTCTGCCGGAATGTAGAGCTACAACCTCAATTCCGAAATAGTTGGGACGATGTGTAAATTGTGAATAAGATCAAAATGCAATGACTTTCAGATCGCATGAGCCGATATGTTATTTACAATTGAACATAGATTATTAGAGACGTTATACATTTTTATCCAAAAATGGGCGTATTTCAAATTTTCTGGCTGCAACAGGTCTCAAAAAAGTTGGGACACAGGCAAAAAAGGGCTGAAAAGCAATTAATATGTAAGAGAATCAGCTGAAAAAACATTTAGCAAGTAATGAAGTTCAATGGCATCAGGTGTGTAACATGATCGGCTATAAATGGGATGTCTTAGTGAGTCTCTCAGAAATAAAGATGGGCAGAGGCTCTCCAACCTGTGAAGGCTTGTGTAAAAAAAATTGTGGAATACTTTAGAAACAACTTTCCTCAACATCAAATCACAAAGGCTAAGAAGGTCTCTTCATCGACAGTGCATAACATCATCTAAAGATTCAGAGAAACTGGAAAAATCTCTGTGCGTAAGGGACAAGGCCGAAGACCTTTACTGGATGCCCGTTATCTTCGGGCCCTGAGACGCCACTGCATCACTCACTGGCATGATTCTGTCATTGAAATTACAAAATGGGCCCAGGAATACTTCAAGAAACCACTGTCTATAAACACAGTCCACCATGCTATCCACAGATGCCACCTAAAACTCTATCATGCAAGAAGGAAGCCATTGTTGAACATGATTCAGAAGCGCCACCGTGTATTGTGGGCCAAGGCTCATTTAAAATGGACTGTTGCAAAGTGACAAAGTGTCCTGTGGTCAGACGATTCCAAATTTGACATTCTTGTTGGAAATCATGGGCGTCGTGTCCTCTGGGCTAAAGAGGAGAAAGACCACCCCTCCTGTTATCAGCGTTCAGTTCAAAAGCCAGCATCTCTGATGGTATGGAGATGCATTAATGCATATAGTGTGGGACACTTGCAGTTTTTGAAAAGCACTATGAATGCTGAAAGGTTTATAAAGGTTTTAGAGCAACATATGCTCCCCTCCAGACGACATCTATTCCAGGGAAGGTCTTGTGTATTTCAGCAGGACAATGCAAAACCACATACTGCAGCTATTACAACAGCATGGCTTTGTAGTAGAAGAGTACATGTGCAGAACTGGCCTGCCTGCAGTCCTAATCTTTCACCGATTGAAAACATTTGGCGCATAATTATACAAAAAGTCCATCAAAGGAGACCCAAAACTCTCCAGCTGCTGGAAGCCGGTATTAAACAAGAGTGGGATTAAATTGCAATGACTAAACTCAAGAAACTTGTCTCCTCAATGCCGAGACGCCTCCACTCGGTGGTAAAAAGAAGAGGAGATGCTACACCATTGTAAACAGGCCCCTATCCCAACTTTTTTGAGACCTGTAGCAGCCATCGAATTTCATTTGAGCTCATTTTGTGGATATAATTGTAAAATTTGTCAGTTTCAACAATTGCTATGTTATCTCTGTTCTATTGTGAATAAAATTCTGGCTGGTGTGATTTGAAAGTCATTGTGTTTTGATTTTATTCACAATTTACACTTTGTCCCAACTATTTCGGAATCGTGGTTGTATTTAACACTTGTTTAAAAGCAAAAAATCACTTACAGCAGCTATACGTAGCTCTACTGCTTTGCCTCTGCGTCAAAAATGTCTCTACCTGCTGCTGTGCTGCATCATGCTTCCCCACTGCTTGTTCATATTCAATTCAATTCAATTCAATTTACTTTGTATAGCACTTTTCACAGAGACTGTCACAAAGACAGTCTATTCCCCACTACAGTAAATGAGGCAAAAAGAAATCTCCCAGTGGAGAGAAAAATCCTCAAACAATGGTGAGAAAAAACTCGCCAGTGGGAAGAAATCTCAGGAGGAACCCGGCTATAGTGGGGGAGCCCATCCTCCGCGGGCTAGCCTCCGCGGGCTACCTAATTAAGAACAAAAAAGTGAAATAGACTGAAAGGGTAGAAGAGTTCCATTTAAGTCAATCTGAACAGTGGCATCGGTAGCTTCAGAAAGTGGCAAGTCGAGGATGGTGCAGGACTGGACCAGGGCCGGACCGGATCGGATCAGGACAGCAGCAGCCAGCGCTCATGGTGAGGGACAGGGCTCATACGGTCCAGGACTCAGGGTAGTGGAGGGAAAGATCCTCGGAAAGAGACACAGAAGAAAGGGGTGTGAGGCACTGGATAAAACTACTGCATCATATCCCACCACCACCCCTGCAGCTACATGTGGACTCTGAATTTTAACCAGTGGGGAAGGGAAGGGGGGATATCCTGACTTTCCGCTCTCTTCTCTTGAAGCTCAGCAGGCTGCAGAATGTGTCAGGGTCAGAGTTCAGAAGCCAAACTACCATTGCATCTATTTGTAAATACGACAATTAACTATTTACAGGTGAACAGGCTGACAGAAATTTACAATAAATATTTGTGCTATGAATAACATATAACAATACTATAATGTATTGAATTTATTATAGAATGTATATGTGTGTGTGTGTGTGTGTGTGTGTGTGTGTGCGTGCGCGCGATTGCGTGTGTTTGCGCATGAGTATTCATTATTCAAACATATTTATTACATAGCGGGGTTCTGAAGGTGAGCAGTTGGGCGTTTAATATGAACTGAAGGCAGTATAATGAATGACTCAGAGCTCCATAATAATAAATTAATGTGATGGATGGATTGAAAAATTAGAAAAATTAAAGTGCTTAACGCGATGCCTTAAATTAATTCATGTGGAAATAAAGAAATTTATGCTGTAGCATAGCATGCATGTACATTTATGAATACATATAAAATTATTAGTTGCTTATACAATTATTTTTTTTAATTGATTTAAATATATTTCTCTTAATTATTTTTTTCACTTACAACGTTCGCTTTTTGTGATTTGCATAATCAGTCAATCAAACAAAGCAATCTTTCAATCTGGGACTCCTCACGGATTGTTTTTATTGGTCAGTGGACCCCGATTGGGGTCCTGGGATAGACTTTATTTTAATAGACAGTCAATAATGCTGATCTCTGGCTGAACACTGCCTTATAATTTTGAAGGATAAAAAAACTCTTCAAATGGTAGAGCACGGTCAAACAATTTTACCCCAGGAAATGTTTTCTCTCAAATTCAGCCATTAGATTTTTATTCCATATTTGATGGAATGATTGCCATTATTTTATAGCAATGTTATTTTGAAACTAGTGGCAAGTCAGCAATTTAGCTGCGCAGCACATCCCTTTCCGGACAGCTAATCCATCATTCCTTCTCAATTATGCTCGACTGTGATTCTTTGCACCATATAAGACAGTATTCCCAGCTTACTGGGCTCATGAACTCAGATCTTTGGCTTGTCTGAAGCAGTACTGCACTGGTATGTGTGACCTCCAGATTCATCACTCGTTTGCTTGGGAGAAGTTACAGACTCCATGTAACACCAAATACCACCCTGCAAGGAAATTAAGTTTCGGTATTCCTTCAAATAATGTTTCGTAGAGACCGAATCGAATGCTGACATTCCCTTTGTAGCTTTGTGGTAAATCCATTGACAACTCAGCAGTGAAATGAGGTTTGTATTTGAGGCATCATCTGCATAATTATTGCAATACGCACCATTACATTCGTGACGTGATCCTGAAGAATTAACACATGGACAACAGCAATTTAGTGAAGAAAGTGGATACTTGACTCTCATAATTACACATACAAAAATTCCAGATGTGCACACACACACACACGCACACGCACACACACACACACACACACACACACACAAACGCACTCGCACATACAGTGTACAGACATGCAAAACACGACTGTACACAAAAGCACAAACATACACAACCATTCCCCAAACATGCACATGCATACACACATATAGCAGCATATTCTGTACCGTATAGACACATACAGATGCGCGCGCACACACACACACACACACACGTTTATTTCACTTGTAGGGACGAAATGTCCCAATAGGACATGGAATTCCAGATTTCTTTATCTTTATGGGGACATTTTCAGGTCCTCATGTGGAAATTGAGCATTTTTTGGGTAAGGGGTTAAGGTTAGGGCTGGGATGAGGTTCGGGTTTGGTTCAGGTTTAGGTTAAGGGTTAAGGTGAGGTTTTGATATGTATTGTTGAGGGTAAAGGTCAGGGAATGAATGCAAGTCTACGGAATTTACCCAAAAAACATGAAAACAGTGTGCGCACGGGCGCGTGCGCGTGTGTGTGTGTGCGTGCGTGTACATTTGTGTGTTTGAAATTCCCAGCACATAGCAATGTTTATTGTAATGCTAATGGAATCTGGGTGTTGGATTGTTGGAAAAGTTAAATGCATTGATGCATCGCTAGCCACATCATATTGCAGTCATCTGTCCGCCTACACAACATTATATATATTTACGATTACAAAGAAGGAAGGAAATTTGATGCTCTTTCACTGAATTTCTGAATTAAAATTCAAGAAATGCTTCACAGGTAGGCCTATTTGTATGTTTGTTGAAGCCTGAATAAGTGCACATGGGTGTGAAATGATTTAGTGAACCTATTACTTTGCATCTAGATCTGGACACATTTCAGCAGAAAGCATTACGCAACCAAGTCGCCAAACTAATCATGTGCATGTTTGTGTAGGATTTGCGGCAAATTTTTCATCAAATAGCTCACATATATAATGTTCAAATCTTGTATTCTGGAAACGCTCGATTCATATTGTATGTGAGATTCATCAAACTATGCGATTATTCTACCAGCGTTGACTTTAAATTATTCACACTTTGTCATATTTTTCAGGGTTTGATGGAAAGGCATTTGTCCCGACAAAATAAGAAAAAACTTTCTATGAAGCATGCTTAGGGTGCCGAAAAGCCGCATTTATAATGCACCACAATCCATTGGACAGTGGCATTTTTTTATTTCAACTTCAAGTGAATGAGGTGACAAGTGCAGACAAGGCTTTAATCCACATTTGGTCAACTGTTAAGAAATGGCAGCATCTTCTCTACATTGTCAACCCAATTTTTTTTTTGAGCACTTTCACAAATATGGGACCATTTAACATATGTAGGAAAAAAGTAACCATTTCCTTTTAAACGCTTGGTCACATATCATTTGACTGCAATGACTGCCTATGATACACACACATCATCAGACACTAGTTATCTTCCTTGGTGATGCTCTGCCAGGCCTGTATTGCTGTCATCTTCAGTTCCTGCTAGTTTTCAAGACTTTCAACCTTGGGACTCCTTGTCATCAGGTACAACGCATGTTCAGTTGGATTCAGATCTGGTGAGTGACTAGACCAACATAATCAAATGAATCCTGGCGCTTATACCCTATAAGTATCCACAACAAATCAGTAATTAGATGATAATTAGAGCTTGTGAATTATTTTGAGTGATTACAGTGTTATAAGGCAGGATGTATGCAGATAAAATGCATACATACCTGTTTGCTTTGTGGAAAGTGTCAGACAAAAACTAGGCATACAGAATTCTCCTGCAAATTATTACACTTTCGAAAATGTTGACTACATAAAGTGTGAGGTACCGTGTATGTATTCCTCAGGTACAAATCCTTTTTGGTTTTAAAATAACAGAACTGAGAATACACACAGTTGCCTGTCAAATAACGTTGATGTGGCATCCATCGAGTGACTGCATTCTTTGTGGTTGCCTGAAATTTGGAACTAATGTTATATTTTTACTGCGTCCAATTTTCAGATCGTCGCAATCCCATAATTAATTCCTCATGGCAACCCTGATTTTGAACAAAATTCAAAATGGTCTCTTTCTGCTGATGTCATGTTGCGACAGAAGCAATGATAGATATTTGGTTTGATTGCATCGCACTCATGACCAACTTCCAGTTGCGACGCCAGCTGTTCAGAGAAAGAAAATAAAGTTTTCTCATTATTTTTTTTTCCTAGCCTTCTGCTAAACAGCACTGACAACACATTCACATATAATTCCCGGCAAGCGTGCATATTGCTTGTTTGAAAAGCAATTTTAAACCCATTTCAGAGTGCCAGAGCTGTACCCCTCAAACCCTTCCCCCTCAAAATGTTTCTTTGTTAATGCTGAAAGAAAATTAAAGGGTGTGATTTCTGAAAGGTTCCGCTCTGAATCATCAAGCGACAGGAGGCAGTTCTGACTCTTTGGAGCACGAGTGGCTCAATAACTGCTAGAGGAACCTGCAGAAAAGCCTCACACAAATCCGAGCCTTTCATAATCCATGTGTGAACATGCGGGGTGCCGGCAGTACAAGAAACTTGCGTTCTGTAAACTCATTTAAAGACACAATAAAAGTACAGTCGAGAACATGGCTGCGCACCAGAACGGCTTTGGTTTTGGTGAAAACTAATAGCAATTCGTGACTCCACCGAATCTACTAAAGAGAGAATTTGATGTGTTTCCCTTAATAATTTTGTTGGCCGACACAGCACGTGCTTTCTGAATAACAGACACATGTTGGGCAAGAGTTATCATTAAGACCAGCAGTAAGTTTCTCACTTTGTGTGCTTTCTTGTACTTTTTTTTTTTACGGTTTTACAATTAAACAGTTAATAATTCTCATACAAAAAGCGAAGCTTGTGAGTAGTGACCAGTCCCACGGCCAATTCAAGGTCAAAGCACTCCACTGCCAAAGGTCGTTAACAAAACAGAACGGCTTGAAGTGTAAAACGCTAACTGCTACTGTTAATATCTAATCATTAGGCTCTGTCACAGAATTTTTTGCACAATTTATGAAAACCTATTTGAAGAAGAAGACTGCTCAGCAGGCCAACAAGAGAAAACAACAGCAAAATTAAAAATGTGGGCTAGCAAGTAAATCAAAAAATTAAAATTATTTATTTTTAGCATCTAATTTGAAGCTCTGTGGAGTGTTGGAATATGTCACTCATAATATTGTATAGCTCCTAATGAACTAAACAATTCTGCCAATTAATTACACATCCTTGTTTTACAATATCTACTTCATGTTAAAATATTCTTGTTTGCTACCAGACACATAGCAGCATCATTCTTGAGAAGCTGCCAGCTAACTGCCTGTGCAAAAGTATTAAGGGTTCTGAGCGAACATGAATGCTGAGCCCGTCTCAGCTTTCTGCTAAGCAAAAATCCATAATCTTGGCTCCCACAAAATGGAACCTAATCTGAATAACTTTTATGTTTCTTACTCAGGAACTGTAATTTTTCCTCCCTTATCAACGAAAAGCCAACCCTAACCCACCTTTTGTTAACCTTCTTAAAACATCTGAATATGGCTAGTGTAACACCATAGAGTGTATGTGGTTACACAGTGTTAGTGGAGAGATAGCATTGTCTGAAGCTGCGTTGTATTTGTCACCGATTATACTAATAACCCTGCTGAGAATCCAGTGGAATACCATTAGAAAAAACCATTAGGAACCATTAGGTTTCTAATGGTCTAATGGGAATTGGAACCCCATAGAAGAAACCATTAGGAACCGACTGGTCCCATTAAGATGTAAAAACCATTAGAGACCTACTAGTCCCATTAGAGACCTATCGGTCCCAGTAGAATGTACCATTAGAAAGCTACTGGTTCCATTAGAATGTAATACCATTAGAAAAATGGTCCCATTAGGATCTAAAACTATTAGAAAAACATACTGAGAAACCTACTGCTACAAGAGAAAATTATAGCAGAGTCCCAACACTGGGCAACAGAGACATGTCCATACATATGTGTAATAGTGTTATGATTCTGCCCTGTGTGCTTGTTTGTGCTTGTGTTTTTTTCCCCGTGTCTCTCTTGGTTTGTGTTTCAGCTCCATTCCCGCGGCCTGACCCCCTATTCCCCCTCGCTTGGCTCCTGTGATGTCGTGTGACAGCCTGCATGCCTGAGTCTCGTTGTCCAATCACGTTTTCTCTTTCGGTTCCGGCTTTGGTATTTAATTCACTGCTTCCACCTGTGCTTAATTGTGGGTCTCTCAAAACTTTGCATGAATGTGTTCTCTGATAGGGCCATTGGTAACGATACTAACCAGTACTTTAGGGTGTGTAAATATTTTGTCACTTAGTTACAAACCTGATTAACTCATTAGCGAGTGCCAGCGATTCTAGCTTCTGTAAATTCTTTCCTAAGCTTTCCCTGATTAACTGTGTTTAAAGCTTTTCTTTTCTTTTCTTTTCTCGTGGTGCTTTTTACTCGTCACGTTTAGACCTCAATCTAAACAGTCTAGTTTGATTGATCGTCTTGGCGTCTTGTCTCGAGTCATTATTGTTACCCAGTCCTCCTGAATTTGTTTATTAATCCCATGTGTTCCGGTTTCCCCTTCAGATCGCCTGCTTTATCCCCGCCTCCTCCCTGGTGTATTTAAACTGGGAGGAGGGAAGAGATGTCAGATGGGACTTCAAGTTTTGACCTGAATCTGAGCGGCATTGATAATCTCTGTTCCCGAGCACCTCAAGCATTTCAGTTGTATCTTAAGTCCAGTGATCTCCTTTGTCTAAGTTTCCGTGTTTCCGCCAGCTTGTTTCAGTCATTTTACTCTCGTCACTGGTGGAGTGTGCGTTTTGGTTTCCCTCTGCCTTTGGCAGAGTACCTTGGTTCTCCTGGTTCAGTGCATGTGCCCGGTGTTTGTTCATGGCCTGAGTGCCACTTTTCCCCGTGTCGGGGTTCTAAATAAAACCTTCTGGGTCCTTCATCTGGTGTCCACCTGACTTTCCTTAACATAATTGTGTATGTATTCGGATTTTTTCCCCTCCGAATTGGGAACGGGACATATGGGGCGTGACAACTCATTGCAGTTTGTGATTTCAATTAATTTTTTCAGAACATGAACCATCAAACCATCAGGTTGTGTTCATTTCCCTCCTCTTGGGTGGATGAGTCATGAACAATTTAATCACAAAAGGTCAAATTTGATTTAATCACAAATTTAATCGCAAAAGAAGGTGATCTTGGAATGTATTAAATGAAATCACTGAACACAGCAATCCAGAAACATACTATATAGCCAACACAAGAACCCACTAGAAATCACACAGATATGGCACAGAAGGGTATAACATCTGTGTTCCTCCATCACATTAGGAACCATTAGAGACCACTACACCCTGTACTGACTGGTATAGAAATGCCTGTAGGAACTATTAAGACTTCTGTTGGAACCATTAGTCTCCTGTAGGAACCATTTGTAGGGATCAGTTAAAGTCCTGTAGATTTGTGTCGGAGATAATAGAATCCCATTAGAAAAACAAACCAAACCATTAGGAAAACCTAAGTAGCCATTAGGAACCATTAGAAAACCACCAGGAACCATTAGAAACCAACAGAATCCCATATGCCTAACGGTTGCCTATAATGGTTTCTCTGACTTTTTTCAGCAGGGATTTCATGAAAGCCTTGCTGGAGTACCGTGGCCCAGGTCAAGTCAGTATAGCCCTGGCATGTGGCGAAACCCCATTGGTTAATTTTTTTGGTTGGTTCATATCAAGCAGTTGACCAGCACCTGTCTCAGTTGTGTTCCCAGGAAATAATCTGTCAGTGAGCCTGTTTCTGAATGACGCGAGGTGCTTCTTTTTACAGAGCGAGATTTTTCCTTTTCTTCTGTTTCTACTTATTGACAATTTAAGTTTGTAAGCAAAGCGTATTGCAAATGAAAAAAAGTGCAAATTTGACGCAGGACCTAAAATTATGTATTTATGTGTGTGTGTGTGTGTGTGTGTGCGCAGGGGCTAGGGGCAGGATGTAGCTACAAGTGGTGTCAGTGAAATAGAAGGCAGGACGTCCGCGAGCTTTGTTTTAAGGGTCCCCTCCTGTGAAGTGCTCCCCTATCTTGAACCGCAATGCTCCAATTTTCTGACAGTGCCAGCTTTTCAGAGGGTCCTTTATATCCGACAGCCGGTTACCTCAAAAGCCACCTCTGCCTCATCTTGACAGCGCACTGACATTGAAATATTCCCCTTTTCTCTCTTTTTTCTTTTATTTTTTTTTTAATCTGAGGCAAGCTATTAAAAATGCAAAGTACACGTCAAAATGGCAAGGACACAGCAGGCCACTTTTTAGTTGCGAAGTCTGTTTTTATTTCATTAGGTGATCATCAAATTTGACATCAAGCAGAGATCTCACGCTGGCAATGTAATTACTACACGAACCTCAAAAGATTAACATTATTCTCTTGATTAATGTGGTTTGAGGCCACCACTGAACAGGCAAGGCCAAGGTGAACTTTCTCTGGTTATCCTGTAATGTGCTGCTACATTTCCATTAAGCCGTAAAAAGGTAAAGGTGAATCAGAATGCCTGCCTGCTCTTCGTGCAGAAACTATTAGCTTTAAATGATAAGGCTGGTAATGCACAGGATTCAAGCAACATAATCCTTGGGTGACCTAAATCCTTAGGTAAACCGAAAGTTTTGTAACCATTAGCAATAAACAGCAAAAAGTCTTCCTGTTTTTGTTTTGGTCATATTGACACCGATTTCGGTCATAATGATTTTTGTACTCAGATACTGCATAGACATTTAACTAAAATGAATGTCAGCCACCATTATATTCATGCAGACAGGCAGGCAGACAATGGATTAAAGTATACCAAAAAAGATTACAGAAGTTGTTTTTGGTTTGTTTAGTTTGTTTATCCTTGTCAAATTGAGCAGGTTTCTGTTAAAAGAAATATTTGCGAGACAATGTCTGAAGCCGTATACCCGAGATAAACCAAAATGTTATGATAGTATGCCTATTTGATGAAAACCAAATGCACTTTTAAAAATGCAAGATGACATTATATATACAACATATATGTATATTTTTTAAAAGCGTAAGTCTGTAACTTTTTAAAATGAGCTCTCAATAGCGTGAACTCGATGTAAATTTCCAGAATTACCAATGCTCATTATCCCTTTCAAATGAAGAACAGTGTCACACAAGAAGGCTCGAAATGGGTGCATATAAAATGATAAACACTGGTGAAAAGTTTCCAAAGCTCTAATTAATCCAAAAACCGTAAAATGTTTCATCACCAAATTCTAGAAATTATTGGAACACTTGCATAAGCTTCCTTCTTGGCCCTCTTTTTAGTTCAGGCGAAAAAATTTGTCTGTATAAAATTACAAGAGAGAAAGGTTATAATAAGGCCTCTAAAGTTATAATGGAGTCTAGATATGAGGATTAATGTCTTGTAAATCAGCATGACTCTTCAAATTATAAATATCTCAACACCACAAAATATATCAACTTTGCAACAAAGCTTTCAACAGTGACGAGCCATAGTTATTCCTTAATGTAACAGCTGACAACATACCCCCACACAGTGTATCCTCGTGCACAATGTTTCATGCATAATCTAGCAAATTCTCTGCAACATGTGGCTTTTATAAGACAGCCACACAGTTTTTACAGGCGTTTCTTTAATCACTGAAAGGAACGATGGCACTGTGCTACAGCAGATTCAAATGTTTGCCAGTTGACCTGCCCGAGAAAATGTTCAATAATGGCCACTTCTTGAAAAGTAGAATCACACTCTGTGTTTAAACCTGTGACTGACTGAAACTGGACAGACAGGTTCACATTAGCATGCATACGAGTGCTCAGCTCTGAACTTGGCTTGCCTATAGGACATTTTACTGTTGTACTTTGGCATTTATCCAAACCATATTCCTACGAGAAATAAAAATGTCAATGATAAATGGCAAGACGATGCAATCGGTAAGATTCTATGGCTATATAATCGTAGTACCTGGGGCATAAAGATTATTTGAACACTTACGCAGACTGCTGGCAAACGTTCTCTGTTTGCTGTGGTTTTCACAATTATTTTGAGTTTTTACTGGCATCCACACTCATTATAGATTACAGACTCAGCTCTAAGATACCTCAGATGATATGAGAAGTCAGACCAGCCCTACTAAATAGTATGAAATCCTGAGACTTACAGTGCCTACAATGTTAAGATTGTGTTCAGGCTCCTCTATGTGGGAGTGAACCGAGGGACAGACGTTACTTAGCTGGGTACAGAAACTCCCAACGGCTTTACCGCGATGGTGAGGTCTTATGGGTATGTCATGTCTTCCATGAGAAAGCAAACTCTTGGGGTGAACTGGCGAGCACTCAGTTGGAGTTTAATCCTCAGATTTAAACTCAAGGACCGCAGGACTGCATTATAACAGGAAAACAGCTATCCAGTTTGGCGAGATAAGGATTAACTGTTTGGGTTATAATGCAATTCTGTGGTCTAGGGGTTTAAACCTGAGGTTTAATGCTAAAACTCAAGCTCAGTGCACTGTAATTGACCTTAGAGGTTTAGGGAAGAAAAAAAGAGGAAAAAAAACAGCGAAGAAGAGAGCGACTTCATGTCAATGGCACCTGAAAACTAATAAAGCCAAAATCACCTGGTAAAGCTCATGAGTCAAAGACCTCCCAGGGTGAAAGAATATACAAATGGATTAAGGAGCTAATGAAGTGCTCCAGCTTTGTTTCTAAATCCCTGAGATAAGTGACAGCCTGGTGGGGGTAACGGCATGCATTTTGAGTGTGTATTGGGGAATTACATTCAATCTGAGTGATTTGGACTTTACTGCGAGGACTCTTTTGTTGTGGAAATTTCCAGGAAGTTCAATTAAGTTTGATAGCTTAAAAAAATGTAATTCAAGGTGCCGTTTCAGCGTTGAAAATAAGTGGGAAAGTATTGCTCAGTCCCAAAGATGTAAATTTGGATTTAGAAACTGGCCGCAGAATTCCGTTCTATTATTTGATGTGGTTCTTCAACATTTTATGTACATAAACAGGACGTGAATGTCCTGCAAGTAAGGAAACAAAAAAGTGAAATGATTGGACCTGACCCAGAAAATTGCAGTTTTTTACTTAAACTCTGTGCAAGTATAAATAAATGCTAAATATTTTTCTCCCAGAACACAGAAATCTATTGATCAAAACTTCCCATGCCAAATTTGTGATCCCTAAATTACGTCTAGGCTATACTGTCTTTGGACATATTGGTACAATGGTGTAAAACGTTAAACCACAAAGACAATGATTTATGGCCCACACCAGAGTAATCAGTTACTTTGGGGTCCTTCAATGAGTAGCAATTTTGCATCATAGCAACAAGGTTGTGGGTTCGAATCCAGCCAGGGGTCCTTCTGTGTGGAGCTTGCATTTTCTCCCCAAAATTGCTCAAAAGCATTTCAGGCTAATTAGAGACTCTTAATCGCCTCGACTAAGTCCTTAAGAAGGAGCAGCATGCTTTCTGTAAAATCCCAGCAAATGACAGGTGCGTTTGGGCTTGAATTGGAGCAAATCTTGCTAAATCAAATATCTGGAATGTATTCAAAGGCACTGTTACAAACTAAGTGAATTTAACAGTTTAATTAACGCATTGTCTCCTTGTTATTTTAACTGTAAGTAGAGTCCTTCGCACATTTAACTGTGGTTTACACTTAACATACACAGAACTCCATTATAAACTTATTGTAAAATTAGAGTCAAAATAACTGGCAAGAAATGTGCGATTTTAATATGGATGTCTAAGCAAATCTAACATTAAACTTTTGACCAAAGAACAGGATTAATAGAAGCAATCTGCATATATGCAACTGTATAACTGCTATTGAACAATTGATACACTGCATTATGGTGGCTGTATTTAGAAACCTAAACAAGCATCATTTTGATTGTGAGCAGTCATGTCCCTACTTGTATGACCCTGTATGTAACTGATTAAAGCAGCATAGCCATTGCCTTTTGACAGAGGAAGAAAATTCGATTCAATTTTAGACGTCTCCTACATTAACTCCAATCAGCTGTTAGTTAGCAACTGTTGTTAATCAGTCCAACTCTGCGGCCAGATTGTTTAAAAAATTTTTAATTCAGCAGACTCACCGAATGGCCGAAACACTTTAATTTTCAGACCACTGGAATTTCAATCCAGGCATTTTGGCCCTGTGCTTATTTGCACAGCCAATTAATATTTTCTTAATTCTGCCTTAGTCAAATGATTTATAGCCCATGTCTAAAAGCAGCTCGTTGCTAATACTAAGGTCTAAATATGGGAAATTATTGCACAGATTTGTGCCATTTTTCAGTTGTTGAAATTCCTGGGTCAACATTATGGCGAAGCCGAAGATGCAATTTCACGTTGTTTGTTGAGGACTGGTATAAATGACTGGTATAAATGAACATCAAATGAGCAAATCCATCGGTGCTACATTAAACAGAATAATTTTTCCATGGGGCTTTCAAAAATAATCAAAGAAAAATATTCTACCGTAGATTGTGGAGGAAGAAATCAAGTGACATCTCTCAATTTTTTCTTAATAAGCAGCAATAGTTTCAGGACCACCACCCAGATTGCAGTCTACTTGTGGTATGAGTGGAACTGTGTTGTGATCTATTCTTAAATTTTTGTCAGGTATGCAAGCTATTAATTCCATAGGATACACCATGCTTGACGATATAATGCTCTTCTTCAAAAAGCGTACTGACTTATGATAGTGTGAAAATAGGAGAGGGGAAGGGAATGGAGGGTTGAAAAGACTGTGGATAAGAAGTATATTGGAGATTAGAAGAAAAGATTTTAAAAAATCGAAAAAATAGCATATATTTTTCTGTTGGTAATGATTCTATGAATCTCTGTGCCATAACCATCAAGTGCGACAGGCTTTCATTTTGCTATTCACCGTCTCCCCGGGCGTCAAGCTACTGTACCACCCTCCGGCTAAAGAAGCCAGACTCACCACTTCCTGCTCTTCGGGGAGGCTTGGGCCAGACTCCCCACTTCCTGCTCTTCGGGGAGGCTTGGGCCAGACTCCCCACTTCCTGCTCTTCGGGGAGGCATGGGCCAGACTCCCCACTTCCTGCTCTTCGGGGAGGCTTGGGCCAGACTCCCCACTTCCTGCTCTTCGGGGAGGCTTGGGACAGACTCCCCACTTCCTGCTCTTCGGGGAGGCTTGGGCCAGACTCCCCACTTCCTGCTCTTCGGGGAGGCTTGGGACAGACTCCCCACTTCCTGCTCTTCGGGGAGGCTTGGGCCATCTCTCCTCCCCAAAATGGCTGGACCACTCCAGATGGTGTTCTGGGGACGGGCTCAGTGGACCAATCAGACGAGACAGTATCAGGTTCTCCACTGTGACGGCGGACTGGTCTCCGCTCGTTAGGAGACATGCCATCTGCTCGTCTGCACCCCCCCCAAACCCACTCCCCCCGGCTGAGTAAAAGGGAAAAAATAATTTACCCCGACAGATTCTCCTGTTCTTTTCCTGGCCTCTAATTTTCTGCCCACTGATGGGCACATGCTGTTTTTTCCATTGCTTGATTTCAGACTGCTAATTTTGTTTTTATATATTTATTTATGTTTATTTATTTATTTATTTATCTTTTAAATTCAGATTGTGTCTGTTGCCTCTTTTCTTGATCGTCACAGCGCCAATTATGTGACATTAATTTTCATAATCATCACCATCATCAGTGCGGTTATTCTTTTGGAAGAGAATTATTAATTGGCTGACTCCTCAAACATAGCGAGAGTACTGGAGTGAGTTTGGGAACATGCCCATTGGGACAGCCAATGAAAACCATCCTTTTTCACCCCACAGAAAAAGTGACAGCCTTTCAAGAAGTAAGGGTATTGTGGGAGTAAGTTTTTGTTAATGAGAACACTTTTACTAAATGTACTCTGAAATCAGCAATATTTTTTTCACAAATAAAGACAATGTACAAGCAATGAAAATGTATGATTGAACCCATGACAATGAGAACGATTTGATGTACTTAAAAAATGCCACCCTCGTGATGAGCTAAGACTTTATACCTTTTAGATAGTTATTCTTACTTTTTTTTCTGAGAAAGTAGTTCACATTTGGATCCTCCGATTTCTCGCGCAGGCCGCACCCATACACTTGTTCCAGAAGCCTCTCTCTCCCATCGCCTCCTGACACTTAAATGATCAAAATAGAACTTTTTTGCTCCATCGAAGCGATGTCAGTTACAGGCGTGGAAGCTGTACGGAAATGCCGATGCCCACTTTGCCTCCCCCATTGCTGAGTCACTTAAAGGCCGATCGTTTCAAAAAATCGTTCCGCATAGGACGGTCTCATTTTTTCTTGAACCTTATCATTCCTATTCCCCAATACTTTACATAGATTATTATCTCAGGAATCATGGTCCGGCCTCAGTTGATTTCCAAGTAAGACAGTGAAGGAAGGAAGAAAAGTTGTGACAAACAAACTCTTGGGAAACAACGAAGGTATGGTTCGGACGTTTGGGGTCGTGAGGACATTTTGGGTGGCCCACACAGCGGATAACAGAAGGTTACAGAGAGTTGGTAGGGGTTCTGCCCCCAGATAGGCTGCAGGAAGGACAAAGGTCATACATTATGAATGTAAGTCAATACAGTGCCCTCACAAGCAGAACTCCGTATACAACAGCGCGTGTGTGCGCGCGCGTCTAAGTATGCGCGTGCATGCGTGTGTGTATGTGTATGTGTACATGCTTGCGTGTCTGTGTGTGTGTGTGTGTGCAATTGTTTGTATTAATGTTCTTGTAGAACAGGGAGTGAAATTCCGTCTGGCTTTAAAGCTGTATGATCTTTGGATAAAAAAACACAGGTTTACTGCTTATCCACGGTTTCACATCTGCTGTGAATTAAACAGGAATGAAGGAATGACTGAGTCTTGCATTAATAGGATTACTGAGGAACGGGTGGGAAAAAATTCACATGAAACAGGCCTCTACCCCTCCGATGAACGGGCCTCCCATGTTCCCTCCAGTACAATCCCTGCTCAGTCTTTAGTGACCAGGTCCTACAGCCTGAGTATTCGTGAAACAGTTCCAAGAACTGTACACTTCAAAGCACTATAGATGACAAATAAGTATTGAAAACCTGAGCCATATTCCCTGCATAGGGTTTGAAATGAATTCCAATTGTGACAGTTGATGGGTCCTGTCACTGGAAGTGTCTCCTAATAAATACATGCCCTGGCTACCTTGCCAATGGCTCTTTGGCGATGTGGTCAGCGTGCATGACTCTTACCCTGGAGGCTCAAGTCCCCGCCTGGGCCCTCCTTCGGTCTGCTACACAATGAACAAGAGAGCAAAGCCTGACACGCATGTTGTGTGTTTTAACACAGGCTGCACAGGGCCTCTCATAGGAGATATTCACAACACCAGTGAATTGACAAGATGAGTTTTTGGATTTCATCCATAAGCTGTGCTGTGTTGCCCATTCCCTCATAGATTAATGGGACAATATGATCACATTGAATTATGAATTACATGCTAGATTTTCCCTTTTATTGTGAAGTCCACATATTCTCCTCAGAGTAGTACATGGCTGAAGGTTTTTTGTTTTTTGTTTTTTTTTGGCCGCATACTTCAAGGAAATTTCACAGAATTTTACTATTTGAGCTGAATTGAATTGTCTTTCGTACCATTTGAATCATGTACAAGTACATTTCAATTGAGCATCAAGATCGACTTGCAATAGGGGCTTTAGAGAAATAAGGAATCCATCCCACGCAATAATAGGCATCTGGAGAAGATGTAACGAGAGAACCCTTAAGAAAATGAATAATTATGGTTTTATCTCAAGACTGAAAGCAGGAGGTAGATAAATGCTTCTCTTTAACCAATTGCCTTTCTCTCTATCCCCCATTGTTGGAACACTCACTCATGTTGGCGGAACTCTTCCATCTCTCCTGAGCCAGCTGTCATTTTAAGCGTGAATAACTGTATATTTAAAGGGATGTATACAGTCAGGCTGCCATATAGGCTGACAGTGCAGATGTGCCGTTGAAGGCAGAGAAGGCTGGGCATAATCTTCGTTTTAAAGAGCATGTCATTGGATTTTTTTTTTTTTTTTTTTGTGATTTTTGCTTAAAGTTCTCTGAAAATGACTGTTTTCTACACTGTAAACCCCAAATAGTGTGGAGCACTCCATTGTTTTGTGGAAGCTGATTACCTCGTGTTGATCTTGCGTTCACAGTGCTTAAAACGTGGTAAGAATGACCTTATGTTCTTTAAGTAACTGCTAAGGAATTGGTCAGGTGGACAACAGGTGCAGGATCCAGGAGATTTATTAGGAACCCCGGACACGGAAAAGAAGAGGCACACAGGCCGAAAGAAAACACCGTGCGCATGCACTGAACCAGGGGAACCAAGGTACTCTGCCCAGGGCAGGGGGAAACCAAAATACACACTCCACCAGTGACTCGGGTAATATACAGAAAAAAGCTGGCGAAAACACGGAACTAAGACAAAAGGGGAACACTGAACTTACTAAAAAACAACGAAAATGCTTGGGGTGGTCGGGAACAGATTGTCAATGCCGCTAAGATTCAGGTAACGCGTGCGTGCGAAGCGCAGTCGAAGCAAAGTCCGGTCTGACATCACTTCCCAGAATAAATACACATGGGAGGAGGCGGGGATAAGGCAGGCATCCTCAAGGGGAAACAGAAACACATGGGATTATTAAACAGATTCACGAGGACCGGGTAACAATAATGACTCGAGACAAGACGCTGAGACGATCAATCAAACTAGACTGTTTAGATTGAGGTCTAAACGTGACGAGTAAAAAGCACCACGAGAACAGCAAACAAAAAGCACAGCTTTAAACACAGTTAATCAGGGAAAGCTTAGGAAGGAATTTACAGAAGCTAGAAACGCTCGCACTCGCTAATGAGTTAATCAGGTTAGTAACTACGTGATGAAATATTTACCCACCCTTAAATAAGTGCTGGTTAGTACAGTTAGTAAGGGCCCTGTCAGAGAACACATTCACTCAGAGTTTTGCGAGACCCAGAATTAAGCACAGGTGGAAGCAATGAATGAAATACCAAAGCCGAAACCGAAAGAGGAAACGTGATTGGACAACGAGACTCAGGCATGCAGGCTGTCACACGAAATCACAGGAACCAGGCGAGGGGGAATAGGTGGTCAGACCGCGGGAATGGAGCTGAAACACAAACCAAGAGAGACACGGGGAAAAAACACACAAGCACAAACAAGCACACAGGGCAGAATCATAACAGTAATGTCCACACAATACTATTTCGTTGGCCTGCATAATTTTTTTTGAGGTTTCCACAAAACATTTGAGTTTGCCACAGTGGGCTTACAGTGAAGTACAAGGCAGTGAGTCTGAGCTTCCTTGATATAGTAAGTGTGTCTTCATTCAGTGGCTTAAAATTGCATTTCACCATTATTCATCATGGAAATGATTGTGTTTCTGGTGGTAGCACAAAGTCCAGCCAGTTAGGACATTGAGTGTAACTATCTTTTAAATGCACCAGCTACTAAGTCATAATTAAAAATGTTAGCGCGCATCAGAGACTTATACTGGTTCTGTTATAGTCTTATACTTGATCGCAAACATGACAATTTTGCAATGTGTACTCATATTTAAGCATCATCAGCTACTGACCATAGATATGTACGCGTAAGGTATATAGCTGTCTATAAGCTAACGGTGGTCATTTGCTGAGAGCGATGTACTACGAAGCAAGATTAGTGGGTTAGGGAGGTGTGTTGAGCCGAAAGCCAGGTTTTTAAGTGTCACAGAGGTCGCTGTCTTTCAACCTGCTGCGCTAACTTTGAGTGAGCTGACTTCACAAACCCCAAAGAAAACCTAGTTAATGTTAACTATCCTACTGTGTTCAAATGAATGAGCCATTTTTAATTTGAGGTCAGTTTGAGCCCAGCATTGTAAAACCGCAGAAGATGTTTGCGACTGAAAGTGCTACCCGATCTTTGTTCTCTCTCGGCTCCTTTGTTTCTATCTACTGACCATGTTAACTGCCAAGTAAATAAAACACGACTCCCCCACCCTCCTCTTATATTCCGGCGTTGATTTTACATGACTGTCGTGAAAAGTATGAGACCTACTGTCAAATGAATGAGACATTAATTAGAACTTTCCCTCCGTATTACACAACACTACAAAAACAAAATCAAAATGATGCTTTTATAAAATAATAAATCCCCACGGTCAAAATGACCCAAACAACACCAGCACATTAACATGCTTACAGGACATAAAATATTCTCAGAGGCAATGAAAACGCAACACTCTAAATTTTGGTTTATTTTTGCTTAGGACCTGAGTAGTCCAATTTGAGTTCTGAAGTGACCATTGGGGTCACAATGTGTACCTCCTTACATATGAATGATCATCATGTAACTCAACAGTGTGAGTTGGACTCTCATCAATCCATATTGAGTACAACATATGGGATTAGGAGTTGTGCAAATGAAGTGGTTGAAATGAAGGAGGGTTGTCTTCCCTATATAAAGGCATGATAAAAGCCACACAAAAAACATTTTTAAGTGTCATAATGCCACGTCTGTCGACTGAACAATGGAACAGGGCCCTGGGTATGCTAGAGGCGGGAGTAAGTGTCCTGCAAGTGGCACACCGTATTGGGTGTAGTACATCTAGCATCAGTACGTTTTGTGTGTAGTACGTCCAACTGGGACGAGCTCTTTCATCAAGACTACTCAGACCTCAAACCAGGCAGCAACTCCAGAATGCGCTACAGCAGGGGTGGCCAACCCTGGTCCTGGAGAGCCACAGTGTCTGCTGATTTTTGGTGTTACTCAGCACTCGATTGATGAATTAAAGTCGTTGATTACTCACTTAACTGATCTCACCTGGTGTCTCAGGTTTAATTTAGTCATTAGGAGCCAACCAAGCAATTAGCAGGAAGAACCCACAAGACTCCGAGAGCCAATTAAGCAGACTTGCAGGTTGTGACAGCAAGAAACCAAGATTTGTCAATCTGGTTGGATATTTAGCGTAGTTCTAATGCAGACAAAGTAGAAGTACAAAGTACAGATAAAAGTTTATAGAGCAGGGGTGGATAACGCTGGTCCTGTCGAGCCAGAGGGTGTGTGCTGAGTTTGGTTTTCTCCACCCCCTTTAAAGACACCAGGTGAGATAAGTGAAGTGTGTAATCAACTGCTTTAATTCATCAATCAAGTGCGGAGTTACACTAAAAACCAGCAGACACTGCAGCTCTCCAGGACCAGGGTTGGCCACCCCTGCACTACAGGCAGAGTGGCCACAACTTCCCCAAGACAACCGAAGACACTTAGTCAGGTCCATGAGGAGACGTTGTAATGCCTGTATGGATGTTCGTGGGGGTCACACCTGATACTGACTGTTCTTTTGAGTTCATTTTTAAATATGTGTTCTGTTCAGTCTTGTTGTGATTTTTCATTTTCACCTTGTGCTCGTTATGTTTAATGCATCTGTTTATTATTGTCCAAAGCGGCCAATTAACACATTTAATTCATCAGAGTCAACCCACCCAACATATTTGAATTTTTATAATAAGAAAATAAATTTGAGTCACAAAATGATTTAAATCCAAACTGGTGTTGCGTTTTCATTGCCACTGAGTATATATATGTATATTATATATTTTTTTTATTTATTTATTTTTACTGAGTTAATTTCATGAATTATCCGTAGAGTCAGGAAAAAAATTATGAACTTGATCTGTGGAGCACCTCTCTGCCCTGTTCACTGCTGGTTCTGCTCGTTCCATACTCATTTTCTCTCATCAGACTGTTATTAGTTCTTACCCTCGGCTCTACCTGGGGTGCGTTTCCCGAAATCACAGATGGTAACTTACATAGTTGGGTCCATTGACTCTGAATGGACGAAATACTACGCTTTTGAGAGACCCGCCCCTGGACTCTTGGATGCCTCATTGACTCATAATTTTTAGGCTGTTGTCAGTGATATGCAAATCAATATACATTTACAATCTTGTCAGTCTCAAAACCACAACTCATTTCTTATCGATAACTCCAGCCCTTCCTTTCTTCACATCCTTCATCCTTCAAATATGAAAATCTGGTTCCTACTTAATTTTCCTGCAAACTACTTCACTGATTCACAGGGGTCTCACACCTGCAAGTTGCCCTTTAACTCAAGATTTGTGTCAACATGTTCCTGTGAACTTAGTACTAATCAACTAGTTCAGTGTTTCCCAAACCTCTCCTGGAAACCACCTGCCCTGCATGTGTTAGATCTCTCCCTGCTTCAGCACAGGTGATTCAAATGATCAGCTCGTTAACCACCCCCTAAAGGTGATTGATGACGACCTGATCATGTGAATCACCTGTGCTGGAGCAGGGAGAGATCTAAAACAAGCAGGGCAGGTGGTTTCCAGGAGAGGTTTGGGAAACACTGAACTGGTTGATTTTGCTCAATAGCAAAGGCTGATCAATAACTCACATGGTAATCATTATTTAGATCAGGGGTGTCAAACCACTGCCATGGAGGGCCAGAGGCTGCAGGTTTTCATTCCACCCAAAAACTCCAGCAGGTGATTCACTGATGAGTCCCTTCTCTCTGCTTGAAGCGGAGGTCATCAGTGAACCCTGCAGCCTCTCCATGGCACCAGTTTGACACGTGATTTACTGTAGATTATTATTGCATTATTGTTATTTTATCATGTTGCTTTGAAGCATTTTGACATAAAATGTGAATGTCTCTCATATGTCATTACAGAGTCTGAGCCCTTAATACCGATGAAACAACACAGGTTTTTCTGAATTCATCTGTTAGGCTCACTGTTTTGCTCCAATTTTCATTGCACCACAATAAATCACAGATGTTTTCATCCATCCTTCCTCATCCATAGAGGGAGAAGAGAGAGGGAAGGCGATCATTTTTGCGGGGGCATACAACGAACGGGAGGCAGGAACGCTCCATGGACGATTCAAAAATCTTTTGCAATGATCGCACGCTATTGATCACACACAACGAGAAATTCAGTCTACAGTTAGTCTGGTGTGACGGGACAGGGACACTCAGGGAAGAAGACGTGGCGCAGGAAGCTTGTGCACGGAGGAGGAGATTTCATTTCACAATCAAAGTAACAGAAAAACATAAACCAGGAAATGCTATGACAAAAGGAATACTCAGATATAACAAACTATGCAGGAATACATCAACACGGGACAGAATCACTAAAACAGGAAAGCGTATAAACACGTACAAAAGCCAAAGTAACAAATCAAAAGCCCCAAGTATCAAAGAAACGTAACAACTGAATGAAATACAAAATTCTGAAGGCAAAAATGCCAAAATGCCAAAAACCCGCAGAATACTAAGGGATGAAACATTCTCGTTAGAAGATCAGAACTGGGATAATAGTATTTGCAAGAGTAATCTGCACCGGGAAATGCTGGAGCCTGGGAACACAGGAATTTTACATACGTGACAGCAAACAAGACTACGAAAACGCAGAAGCTAGGAATACCAGAGTATATTTTGACGACGCCCGGTGACCAACTGTACAGAACTGTGAGTTTAAATCGGCGAACTGCCTGCTGAATACAATCAGATTTCAGGCGAGTTGAACGAGGAAGTGGAGACTTGATTGCAGATGAGGAAGTGGTGGCCAGGCTGCCAGGCACGGATGTGACAGTCTGGTATATGCATGCCTTTGGGTACACTTTGGATTCAAAGAATACTCACACAAACACTGGGAGAACATGCAAAATCCACAGAGAAAAGTTCAAACCCGCGACCTAAACATTGTGATGCAATCACGCTACCCATCATTACGACAACAATGATGATATTATTATTATTATTATTATTATTTTATTACGACTTTTGCAGTTCATCCCACAATAATCTGAATTCGAGGAGTTGTGAGGATTCATATAAGTGCTTGTGCTGGTAAGTAAACAGTCTTCTGGCAGAAATGCAAAGAATGTCTCACACACTCTCAGACACAAACACACGCCTACGCATGTATAATAAAAAGAATTTAGTCAAGAAAACATTTCTTTTGTGTGCCGCCATTCGCATGAACGACATCATATATTTCCCTCTTATACAACGTCTGCAGCCTTTCCGCTAACCAATTAATCCTCCCTACTGTCTCTTCCCGCAAGGTCAGAGCAAGAATGCACTTAAGGTGGAACACCGACTCTTTTCTCTTGGCGATAAATCGCGCCCCGACAAAAGAACCATCGGAGGGGGGTAATGTGGAACGTAGTTGCGGGCTAAACTCAAACAAGATGTGATGACCCTGAAGCTTTTGAGAACATTCCGTCTTTTAGCTCTGAAGCCTCGAAGGGTTAGAGCGCTGTCCTGGACGAGAGCGCCAGCTTTGTGTTTACCTGGGCCTACCAACGTCTGCCCACCAGATGTTCCCCCGGCCGAGCTTTCATCTGCACTGTCAATCCTCTCTCTAGCAGCGGTTTATTTTGAAGCGCTAAGGGAGCACAGAAAGCAATAAAAACAGGGCTTTCTGGAACAAAAAGAAAACAGGGTAATATTAAATATCAGAGCAGGTAACTCAGCTCACTTACAAGCATACGTGCACGCAAGGATTCGCACACATTCATAGAACCATACACGCACATGCACACATCCTTACACGTGCACACACACACACACACACACACACACACTTGTGAGAAAGGTATTTTATTATCTACATGCTATTCCCTTTTCCCCAAACCCTAAGGTCAAACCCTTATCTTAACCCCTTCCCTGACCCTAACCTTGTTGTGATTCTGCTTTTTGCTCATGTTCTGCATTCTGCATGTCATGTTTAAATTCTGTGCCTGGCTCTGCCATGTTTAGGATTCTTGTGTTTAGTGACCACTGCCTGTCTGACCATTCTTAGGATTGTGTATTGTGTTTTTGGTAGTGTAGATTTCTTGTTTATTATTTTTTATGTTTAGATCATTCAGTTTTCCATTCCATGTTTTCATTTCCATGCTTTGCACTTTGTCTCCCCTGTCTTGTCATGTGTGTATCTTTGCTCACGGTCCCTTGTCTTGTGTGCCCCTCATTCGGGTGATTTATTGGTTTCTGGGTTTCAATCTTCTTTCATGATCTCGTGTTCTTCCTTCCTCTCTCTTTTACTGTCTTACTAACACATACTAACAGCTATTGTTTTTGCTAATTACTAACAACACTAGTCTTGTTTATTTTTATTAACTTTCTAACATGCACTCAGGATTGTATAGCTGCACATACTAATTGACTAACGATCTCTCAGCAGTTGCTCAATTCTAATCTCCGCCTCCTTGCCTATCCCTAATTATCTCTGCTGCAAGTTTCTGTGGATTTCCACTTTGGAAATGGATTTATACTTTGTGCTTTCCTTTCCTTTTATCTTGGCACTTTAGCACTCCTTAACCGGAGCTGTTGTTTTGACTTAGGTTTGTCTTGTGATCCCTGTCTGCGTTTTGGCTACAGCCAAATTCATGTAATTAGTTTATTCCTCATGTGTCTCTCCCTGATCATTGTTACCATTGATTGCGCCTCTTCTCCCTGGTCATGTGTTTACCCCGGATGTGTATAGAAGATGTCTGTTTGGTTCAGTTTCTTGTCAGATCGTTCTCCCTAGTGTTCTCGTGCCACGTTTTTCGCCTTGATTTCTCAGTGTTTATCTTTCTGACTGGACCGTCCTTGATATCGAGTTTTGCCTATTCCCTGTACTTTTGCCACATTCTTGTTTTTTGACCTCTTGTCTGACTACGATTTTTGTTATTGGTGCCCTGTGTATGACTCTGGATTTCGCCCTTTGGATGCTGATTTTGGATTGTGGACTTTGTACTGTTGCCAGCTCTGGGGGGTTTCCCCCTTCAGAAATAAAGCCTCCTTTTTGTATTCTACTGGTTGTCGCACTTGGTTCATTTCATAAATTCCCACAAACCTCCGTAATCTGAACCATAACCTGCAGATCTCCCAAAGCGACCCTAATTTTAACCTTAATTTAATGTGACCTTAAACAGCCTAATTCTGATACCTAACCTTAAAATTAGACTGACCTTAACTCAGGGGTGTCCAATCTTATCCGTGAAGGGCCGGTGTGGGTGCAGGTCTTTGTTTTAGCCCAGTGCTACAACACCTGATCCCAGGAATTAACTGATCGGAAGGTTCAATCAGGACCTTGAGTAGAATCAGGTGTATTAGTGTTGGGCTGTGACAAAAACCAGCAGCCACACCGGCCCTTTGTGGATTAGATTGGACACCCCTGCCTTAAGTTAACTAGATTAGACCCAAACATAAGCCCTATTGTAATGCATTCACTGACACTGATGTGCATACTTCCTTAAAAAGCACGCAGTCAAACACAAATTATTTGAGATGCACACAAATCTTGTAGCGCACATGCACTAGCACATTCCATCTCAAACTGGGAGCTCCACTCTCAAGCCCGGGCCGGGGGGGTGGTTTTAGTGTTTGATACACATATATATATATATATGTCAAATTATCCTATTGACATACTCCTGTCTGCTTGTTCACTATGAATTCAGGTTGACAGAAAAACCTTTGCAATTACAGAATTAATAAAATTTCTGGATGACATGGGTCAGCTGTACATGTAGTTTTATGCTGAAAAAAGACACAGCTTTTGCTCTCAAAATTAACTTTTTTTTTTGGTTTTGAGTTGCCGATGTACTTTAGTTTAAATGCCAACATTTTCAGTATTCAAGCCAGCTTGGACCAGACACCAGTGAATTCAGTATTTTGAACATACTGGAGTACATCTTGAACTCCTGGCGTTTATCCTCTATGACACAGTCTCAGTTCACCTTGAACTACAGACAAATTATTAAAGTATTTCAAAACTTGAACATGACTGTAGAATACCTCGAGAATATAGAACTCTTTAGCCGGAACAGCCTGAATTCACATTGCACTTTAGATAAAGGCCAGTGCCACTCTTCAGTTCCACTGCCCATTGCCAAGGGAGGCATCTAATGGTTTTATTTTCCTCAGGAAAACTATCTTATGACATTTGACATGAGCATCTTGTCTGCAGGTAGAGGGAATTTTAACACAGAGATAGAAAAAAGAAAAACTTAGGGTTATCATTTGAAGACCACAATGGAAAAATGATCAGTCTCACATTTTCTTGTTGTGGAGAAATGATGAATAAAAAATTCAAAGCAATATTAGAAACAAAGCACTGAAAAAATGCAAAAGAAAAGGTATACATTTTAATAATAGTATTATGATAATATTATTGGACATCATTATAAATATAATATTATATACTGTAGTATATTAAATATACAAAAATAAAAAAATTGGACTCTGATCATTTTTCCTTTGTGGTTTTCATTTAGTTCCAGAGTAACAGTGATAGTAGTAGAGTTGTTATTGTGGAGTGAAAGGGGGGGGGGGAGGACCCAACATGCTGTTGCCATTTTCCAATGTGGGTGTAAGAAGTGATTTGGTCGACCTACAGTACATATCACGGTTTCTGAATTTACAAGTGTGGTTGTGCATATTAGTATTACCTGAGGGGAGGTTCCAAATATGATGACACCCAGACCTCTGCGACACTGGCTCAGACATAAAATGGATGGCTATAAGAACAGGATCATGTGTTGCAGATATAACTACTTCAACTCTGAGAGAGTTTGGCGTAAATACATTATTTTGAATATAATGCAGATAGGCGAGTTTACCCTTTTGGCATGGGTGGCGACTATAGCCGATATTTTTAAACTTTCATTTTCATTTGGCAAATGGCAGCATCCGCAGTGTGTAACTCCATTCCAATCTTATAAAATTAATTTTACTTGACACCAAAAATCCTAAAGACCATCAGCTGTCACCAGTACTCCTTGTTAGGCTATTCGTGTTCATTTTAACTTTATTCTTGATCTATTTTCAATAATGCATTTAAATTGCCATTACAGAAACTCAGAACACTCTCAACATTGTCAGGTGTGGCCAGTTTTCATGAATAACGCATACCTGTCAACCAGTGTCGGCACCAGAACTGGAATTTGGGGGTCATAGACACATTCCTTTTTCGCAACTATTAGTCCAGGTCAGTTGCCAATCATTTTCTTTTATTTACGCGTTTTCGATCACAGTAATAATCCACTGGCAGTTGAAGACACGGCTTCTCTTCATGTGATCTAACAGCAACCAGATAGTGGGTTAAATTTAGTACAGAGAAATAATTTACTAATAAACAGGCCTATGTTTTACGAAAGACAAACTGTACTGGAACTTCTGTGCTACTTTATCGCCATATCAGGCGATCAGACCTGCGCTTCATGATCATTTTAAATGACTGAAATGATATAAAAGACCATTTGAAACGCCTCTGTTCAATTCAATAACGCTGATTTAAAAGCACCAAAGTGTGAGTCTGAATGAATGATAGTCGCCTTACTTTAACTAGGAGAACTAGCAACAGTTGATCGCGTGGGGTGTTTTCGGAGTGAATGCATTGTTAATTTATAAAATGACTGAGAACAAGTCAGGACTAATAATTGTTTTAAAAGGAAGTGTCTGTGGCCCCCCAAATTCCAGTTCTGGCGCCAACACTTAGTACGTTTACATGCACAGCACCATCCGATAACCGGGAATAATCCGATAATGGCAATAATATGATTTGAGGCGTTTACATGCACTTTAATAAACCTTTTCTGGAAAAACCTGGTTTACAAGATTCATTCAAGTAGTTGGATTTCTATCAAAACAGTGGCAGCATCACGGCTGAATAGGAGGTGTAACTGGGAACAGGTTTGGAGAGTTTATCCACTTTAAAGTGATGTGAGAGCAGTACCAGGATCCCTCAAATTGCAACTCCGGAGTGGAAGAGGTTCAGAGCATTCGATCATTGGGCACAAAGTTGCAAAGGCATGCAGAATAGCATCTGCAGTGATCCTAGGGAGGAACTCTGTGCCCACTGTTTTTTGGTCTTGACTGAAATCCAGGACTCTGATGGAGAACAGGTTTGAGTCTTGAGTTTTGCGCTGGGATCTTGATTTAAAAAAAAAGTAATTGCCCGTAAATCCTAATAACTGGTTTTACCACCGTCAGCGAAAACAACTGCACAGGTGGGACAGGGCTGGACAGTAGTTTTTTAATTGAAAAATAAACATTTTTTAAAGCATTAAGTGGCCACAATGTCTATCCTATGTCACTCTGTTATTGTTTTAGATAGGGCTGAGGGAGGGGCCCCATAGCTTAACCTGCAGGAGGGCCCAAAAATATTGTGCAACGCCACTGCTCTCGCAAGGAATGGTTTACATCTATCAGCTTCAGGAAAACTGGCGTGCAGTTTACAAACGCAGACACAATCACTGGGAAGTAGCAGGAAGGCCTAGCGCTGCCAACAATGGCAGGTGTTGAGCTGGGCCAGCAAGACAACCATGGCTCTGATGAGTGAAACACAGTCAGGGCCAGTACTGTCATAACGTAACATAACAAAACATGAGAGGCAAGACCAGGCCGTTCAGCCCCACTAGGTTCACCAATTTCCTATTACTATGGCGAATCTAACACCTCAGATACTGAATGACTAAATGGTGTCTAGCACTAAATCAAGCCTGCTCTTGAAAATTGCCAAGATCGCTGCCTCAACAATATGGTCAATCAAGCTCTTGTTAGAACCCGACTGTGATTTGTTCCAGTCGAAATGGTAACAGGCTTAGATAGACGAAACAAAATCAGCGGAGGAATTTGATTGGCAAATCGTTTGCTTTGAAAATAAATTGTTCAAAGGCGAATCCAACTACCCCACCTCGCAGTCCCCGAAGTCATATTACCTCCGCCTGTGGCCATCTTAAAACTGAGACAGAAAAAAGATAGAAAAATGAGCACTAGGTGAAAAGGACCAGACAGAAATGCAGCATTTCATTCAGCTCACTCGATACTTCCATTCTTTACTCAGTCCTGCAGCTCCTCTTAGATGTGCTATTGTCTGCCTTCTTCATGGTCTTATCTTTCTAAACGCCTCCGTCGAATCTATGTGCTGTCAATGGCATGTAATAACTCAGCAACCGATACATCTGATCTAAAGCTATTAAACCATGATGTTGAATTGCTATAGAAAGAAAAAATGGTTTTGTTGTTCTGGAGTATTAGATATTTTATTTGTCAAAGGTTTTTTTATTTTTGTTTTTCCCATGACTCCCACAGTGCGAACGGTGATGAAAAACTAGATGAGGTACATGGAATGAATTTCTGTGCAATGCTGTGGTGGAACACAAATGCATTCTTCACAGTGAATGCTGAAAATGCATCTTCTGTGTTACCTGAGGTGTTTCAAATTGAAGCATTGAACTTCCATCATAGAAAATGTTCAGGTATCTCACTCGCAATAATGAGTGTGGATTTCTCCACAAGGTTAGCCTGAATAGGACGAGCATTACATTTCTGAAAGGCATTGGCCTTCGGTGTTTTGTAGCACAGCTGCAATTGTTCGCAATGAGATGAGTAACAGTCACAAGCAAATAGCTGAGTGAAAGGAACATAATATGGCATGTTCTTTGAAATACCCCATTATCCGCAAACAAGCTCTTACATACTGCCTCAGTGCACACTCACATGTTAGCAATTGTGAACAAATGCCAGCACCACACACACGCCCGCGCGCGCGCTCACACATACAGATAAAAACCCACACTTGCACAGGTATACAAAAACACATATGCACATGCAACATCAATGCATGGGTTCAAACAAACATACTTGCACACACTCCGCATCACTACACAGATGTAAACAAATACACACTCTCAGAGTTGCACGGCACATTGATGCATTGATGTAAACACACTCAACTGCTTTAGCACACACACTTGCAAAGTACAGAGATAAATAACAAATATGTTATGATTCTGCCTTTCGTGTGATGTCTCTTGCAAATTTGTGCTTGTGCTTACTTTCGTTTTATTTTTCAGCTCTCAGTTCAGCCGTCTGACGATCCACTCCCACTCTGCCTTCAGTGATGTCGCGTGACAGCCTTCAGCATGCCTGCGTCTCGTCGTCCAATCACGTTTCCTCTTTCGGTTTCGGCTCTGGTATTTCATTCATTGTTTCCAGCTGTGTTTAATTCTGGGTCTCGCGAAACTCTCGAAAGTCACGGGCATTCAATGTTGGTTTTCGGTCTTGTCGCTTACGTGCAGTGATTTCTCCAGATTCTCTGAACCTTTTGACGATATTACGGACCGTAGATGATGAAATCCCTAAATTTCTTACAATAGCTCGTTGAGGAATGTTGTTTTTAAACTGTTCGACAATCAGCTCACGCATTTGTTCACTAAGTGGTGACCCTCGCCCCATCCTTGTTTGTGAATGACTGAGCATTTCAGGGCAGCTGCTTTTATACCCAGTCATGGCACCCACTTGTTCTCAATTAGCCCGTTCACCTGTGGGATGTTCCAAATAAGTGTTTGATGAGCATTCCTCAACTCTCTCAGTCTTTTTTGCCACTTGTGCCAGCTTTTTTGAAACATGTTGCAGGCATCAAATTCCAAATGAGCTAATATTTGCAAAAAATTACAAAGTTTACCTGTTCGAACATTAAGTAACTTGTCTTTCCAGTGTATTCAATTGAATATAGGTTGAAAAGGATTTGCAAATCATTGTATTCTGTTTTTATTTACGATTTACACAACGTGCCAACTTCACTGGTTTTTGGTTTTGTGTGTTGGTCTATTTTTTTTTCTGTTTTTGTAATTATTTGAAAATATGTTACATTATGTTGTTTTTATTCATCTGTTATTTTCATATAATTTGCACAGCCTTACTGAAAAACAGCTCTCCAGCTGATAGCAGGCTTTTACCGTGGATAAATAAAATAAATAAACACGCGCACGCACACACACACACACACACACACACACACACACACACACACACGCATACACACACCAAATTAATAGATATAAATACACAGGCGCACATATAAAGACGTTTCAATTCATCACCAGAAAACTAAATAGATAAATAAATGCATAAATAAATACCAAAACACTTCTATTCACACTGGCATAACAACTGATGCTTGATCATCTTCTGTTTACCCACCATTAACTGTCACTCAACATGTTTCTATGCTGTTCATGTTTTGCAATTGATTTCTTATGTTACATTCTTTCTTATTTTTGTTCAGGGAAGGTGTTTCTTTCCTTGTAAGATGTCCTTGGGTGTTCCTAAAGCTGTTGATCTAATAAAATGTGTTATTTAAAGATTCACTTGCACTGTGTACCGGTCTACCTACATAAATACATTGATACATACATTCAAACACATGCAAAGAATATATTAGATTACAATAAAAAACGTGCTTGTACAATATATTCCCACACGTATTATATTACAATAAAAAACATCCTTGTACTGGAACGCGAGAACACACAGAGACGGACAGAGACAAACACCAACCCACACACACACCCACCCACAGACACACACACACACACACACACACACAGACACACACACACATACACACACACACACACACACACACTACATTGATACTTGGTGATAAACAGTCAATGAAGACATGATCTTGCATGATGCACTAGGACAAAAAAAAAACACACACACACACACACGACATTGATACATTGGGCTCTAATTTCTTGGTGCAGCACAGGGTGGCCTAGTGTGGCGCAGCCCACGCAGTGGTAATTTAGTGCGGTGAAGCCCGCGCAGTGGTAATTTTGTGCAGTGCAACACCGTGCGCAGCCACTTTGGCAATTTGGTAGAAGGACGTATGCCGAGATGGGTGTGGTGGCGTGGTAGGGGGAGGTGTCACATATTTATCATGACGCAGTGGCAATTTTGTGGATCAAGGCTCTGCCGAAAGTGCGCAGAGCCCTCGCCAGCTCCAACCTGGTTTACTTTCTGTGCAGTGGTAATTTGGCTGACCGGCGCACAGTGCGCACACGTCACCGAAATCTCACAGGCAGGTTTCCAGAATGTCAGGCACATTTCAATGCAATAAATAATTACAACAACCAGTATTTAATGTAATTACCTGAATCAGCACATAAATTATAGTATCTATATCAATTGCCCAGATGTCAGATCAAAGGCGGTTGGCACGCGTAATGGAAACTTGACCTGGCTTAATCAACCCAGCTGAATCTGTGATGCAAACTAACGACTTCACATCTTTCTCAGCCAACCACAAACTGCCTCAGCATCAGGCAGTTCATGTGTATCTATATATATATATATATATGTATATATATATATTAGTGCTTGAGTTCTGTCCTCAGTAAAGCTGCTTGCACAGTGGACGCGAAACAAATTTTTCGCACGACTGATTACAGTCATGCATTCGCGTGTATTCGCGTATTTGCATTGATTTGATGTACGCAGTGTCTACGTGTCCGAAAATCGGACAGGGTTTTAATGTATGTCCGTGTCCAGCAGTCAGATGGTTCCAATATAACTCCATGGCTGACAATTGATTATTGTTTTTAATTTCTTCAAATCTACTAAATCTTTTAGATATTAAATGTGAATGTTTTGATGAGAGGGCTCAGTTCTTCAAGATGAGTAAAGAGAATTTCAATCAATGTTTCTGTTTAAGCTCTGCTCAATAAAGTGAGTCGACAGACTGTCGGACAGATATCCTAAAATACTCTGTGTCGAAAGTCATAAAAGTTCAAATTTTTTGAGTATTCCAGGAATTTTAGACGTAAAAATTTGGCCATGTTTGTGTTCGACCTTCACAAAATGCAAATTGATAGCTATCGACTTTTCTTGGTCTAATTTTTAAATATAAATTTGGCATCTCCAATCCCACCCGAATCTGGAATGCCCAATTGGTGAACTATGTACAACGCTTGCTGATATGCGACCCCTTGCTGCCAATTCAGGAGAGTGAAGACAGTTCACGGCTCTCCTCTGAAACATGTTCCTGTCAGCCACTGCTTCTTATACACTCATTGGTTGAATCTTCGCAAGTTCAGAACAAAGGCGGAGGATACCTGGACATGAACAGACTTAGAATCTTCCTAACGAGCGCCCGTCTGGCCGACAGGAGGCGTTTGAGGAATGAACAAAGCTATTTCTTGATTTCCCTCTCCTGGCAGTCCCTTCCCAGTTGGAAACCCTGTAGTGCGATGGCCAATTTTGCGCTATTCTGAAAAAGCTGCCGACCACTGCCGGTTGGTACGACCGGGGCTCGAACCCGCAGCGTGATAATCGCTTCTGCACTGCAGCGCACTGCCTTAACCGAGTGAGCTATCCAGCAGCTTCTTGGTCTTTTTATTCGTCTGTTTTCTTTCGTTGAAGATAGACAACAGTCTTTATTTGGTCTCTCTTTTGAAAATTAGTCAGATGGATCGAACAGATTCACGCTTTATTTCCACACCAGAGATAAAATGGTGCTTGTAGTCAGTGACCAAATCAATTCCATGACCATTGAAATGGTAAATTGAATATCGCATGCACGATCAAGACTGTCTGAAGCGAAATGCAAAATACTCCATGTCCGGTAGCCAGCAAAACGTGAAAGTATCGATATGAGAACAGATTTATAACGAAATAAAGAATAAAAATATATCACCAACAAACAGAACATCCAAAAAAGATGGCCCGCAAATAAATAAATCATAGTGTTTATTGGATGTACTGTTTGTTGTTAAAATGATTCTTTTTATTCTTTATTTCGTTATCAATCTGTTCTAATCGTCCTCTTTTCTTTGGCTGTCACAAAAGTATTTTGCACAGAATATTTTGCATTTAATGTCCGACAGGCGCCAATGTCGACTCGCATTATTGAGCTGAGCTTAAACAGAAACATTGATTGAAATTCTTGGTACTCATCTTAAAGAACTGAGCCCTCTTATCAAAACCTTCAAGTTTAATATTCAAAAGATTCAGTAGATTTGAAGAAATTAAAAACAGTGATCGACTGTCGGACACTGAGTTATATTGAAACCATATGACTGTCGGACATAGAGGTATATTAAAGATGGGGCCTATTGATTCGGATGCTGGCTCTGTTATTCTAGCTTTACCTGTTTTTGACCCGGATGTAACTTCTAATTTAGAACTAGCGCCCCTACTTTGCCCGGCTCAATAACTGGACATTTGAGACAATTGAACAGGATGCCGGCCATATCAGTCAGCCTCTACCTGTTATTGACCAGGCGGCGTCCAGGGCAATAGTCACTAAAACCCTGTCTGACTTTCAGACACGTAGAAACAGCGTTCAACGAAATCTGTTGTGCGATAAATTTGTTTCGCATCCAGTATGCAAGCGGCTTAATACTAGGCCTACTATTATTGTCACTTAGCTTTTATTTTTTTTAGTGGGGGAAAGGAATACAGCCTGATTGCTATGATCTCGTACTGAGTTAAGATCATATATTGAAAATAAATGTGTAACGTATCTGGCATTGTTGTTCATACATGTTAATCCCAAAATTTTAAGCAGCAACAGGGTGTAATAATAGGCACACACTATCCATCGTTTCTCTTCCCAATGATGCAGGCAGAAGAAATAAATGAGCAACCATCGTATTTCATTCCAACTCGATAAGTTTGAATCATCTGATGTAGTTTCGTTTTGAAATTCCATTCAAGTTCGCTAATGGTAATAATTCGTGAATGCCCTAGCTAGCCAGCTAACTCATATTCGTAATGCTTAATATAGACGTAAGCGGTACAGAAAACATGCCTGAAGCGGCAAAGTAAAATGCAACATTAACGCATCATGCAGATATAGGACAGAGGCTTCTTTATTTCAACACTTTAAAGGTGAGGAGAGGAGCTCATTTGATTGGTGAAGATTTGACTTGGCTGTGTTAAACCCACTTAAGCCTTTTCTCCTCCCTCTTTGCCACTTGCGCCGGAAGGAGGGACCGAGGCAGCACAGAGGAGTACTTGCACCAGGCTACGCCGGGCACGAAATTGCAAAATACGCCTGGATACCCCCGTTTGCACAGCGCTCCCCCCATTCGCCGCGCCTGTGCCTGGTCAACGAATTTAGAGCTCATTGTGATCAACACACAACGAAGACAAGATCATGCACGGTGCACAAGGACTCACACACGCAACATCATCAATACAGAGATACAAATACACAGGCGAACACAGCATGCATAAGGATGCTTCGGTTCATCACCAGTCTCCCAATGAACATGAATGGGCACCACATATATTTTCTCTATCATGCTGAAGATATCCTGCTATAAATCTCACTCGAACCCACTAAACTCCCTCATCACTTGTCACTACAAAATAAATGACTGCATGGCCTCCTCTTTTCCAAAGCTCTATGGTATTAACCCTTTGAGCGCCATAGGCAACTATAATTGCTCAATGGCGAAAGATATCAAAACCAGATGCTGTTGAAAATGTATCATGTGGCAACTAGTTTAAAAGAGCTCCCACTGGGGAGCTCTTTTAAACGAGTTGCCACATGATAGGTTTTCAACCACTCAGGATAATTACATTTTTAATTCCTTGAAAATTTATTCAGGGTTAAAATCAATTAATCAATCAATTAATTAATAAAAGGGTTAAAATAAAAAATCATGCTCATTCGTTCAAAATCCTCCTTGTCCTCAACACCTGGCATCACCGTCGTCACAGATGGTAAACTGCACCCCCTCCATATCCCTCCAACTTCAGTCATATGTGACAATACCCTCTCTTTTGGACCCCATATCACAATCGTCATGCACATTGCCTTTTTTTTCAAATTCTTGGTACATTTCCTGACTCTGCCTGCAGTGTCCCACTACAGGAGCCCCCATTCAAACATTCATCACCTCCCGACAGGACTGCTGCAGTGGCCTACTCACTGGATTACCCACAAACCCATCAATTAACTGCCAACAATCTAAAACCCAGCCGCACGAATCCTCACACGGGCTAAACCCAATGACCATAGCACACCCATTCTCATTCCATTACACTGACTCTGGCCACTGGCACAATACCGCATCAAATTTATGACTCACCTCCTCACTTACACCCTCAGGCTCCTATACCTCTCGAGTTTACTCCAGGACTAAACCACAACCCGCACTTTCTGCTCCTCTTCAGTCCGCATGCCCTCCATCCCACCAACCGGACGCAACAGAATGGATGCACGAGAATCCAGCCCGACCGCCCTAAGCATCCGGAGCCTCCCTTGGAGCCTCCCATTGCATTCCATTAAAGAATGAAAAATAAAACTAAATAAATACATAAATACCAAAAACACATTTGTTCAATACAGCATAGCAACTGACACTTGATCATCTTCTGTTTACCCACCATAAAATGTCACTCAGCATACCGTGTTTCTATGCTGTTCATGTTTCGCTATTTTATTTTTGTTTACCTTTTGATGCAAGGTGTTTCTTTTGAATTTAAGATGTCCTTGGGTGTCCATAAAGGTGTCAATCAAATAAAATGTATTATTTAAAGGTACACCCTGGACTGGTATACCAAGCACGCACACATACGCACACACACAAATACACACACGCTACATTCATACATAGTGATAAACACACAATGAAGACATGATCTTGCGCAGTGCACAAGGACACAAGAACAAGCACACACACACGCGCACACACACACCACATTCATACTTACAAATAAACACAAAATAAAGAAAGACTCTAGCACAATGCACATGTGACTCAAACACAATGATACTTGGATATAAAAATAAACACACAAGCATATGCATGGACATTCACACATGCATGTATACACACACACTCACTAACACTAACACACACACACGCACTTGTGCTCACAGACAAACATACATACACACCATGAACACAAAGACATTTGCGCACACACACACACACATGCACACACGCACACACAGACACAAACACACACACGCGCACACACACACACACACACACACGCACAGACACACACACACACACACACATGCGCACATACACACACACACACACACACACAGGCCCATATTATTCACATATTGTTGCATATTATCCATGCTCAAATATACCTCCTGCTGTGCTGAACAGTTATTCAGCCTGTGTAGTTATGAATATCTGTCTTTCTGAAGACACTGTGATAGGAAAAAAATGGAATAAGTAGTAAAGCAGTATCTAAATGACGATGAGTTCCTACCAGAATGAATAGTGGGTGATTTTATGGCGAAATTTGGCTTTGCAAACAGTGGAAAGTCAGGATCAAAGCCTGCAATCAGTCACTGAAAACTTATTTATTCATTTTTTTTTTTTAAGAAGTGCTTGCTGATGTGCTGTGAAGTGGAAAATAAGCGGCATCGTCGCAAATCAAACAAATCACCTGAGGAGTCCTTCACCTGTTTCATGTGAACGAGCCTGGAAATCACTGCAAGGCTCTCCAAAATGATTCTGAAGTGAGTGGGTGTATTTGACTGGGCAGAATAGGTGCTTTTTCAAGCGCACTCTTAAGACAGATGGAGTAGGTCGGTTCTTATTCCATGTGCCGAGAACTATGCACACATTGCATCCATATGAGTTCTGTTGTACTTGGCAACTGAGTGCAAAAGGTGATTCTTCTTTTTCTTTGCGGTGTCACAGCGTGCAAACTCGGGCAGGAAATGCATGGCGAGTGTATGCAAGCGAAGCAGGGCTGACTGGGACAATCTATGCGGAGGATTTTTTTTTTAATGTTATGGTTCTACACAAAATATGTAAACAGAAATGAAACAACTTTCATTAATTTGAATTAGAGGGCAAATTGAGGCCGTGCATCTGACGAGTATATGCATCTTACACAGGTGTGCGACCTAAGGGCATGAAACTCAAAGTAAATGAATCCAATACATTCTTGCGCGGTTTGCCAATTCGTCACAGGGCACACACACCATTAACTGTCATACTGATGCAGTGGGGTAATATTAAGTCTCCAATTAGCCGAACTCGCCTTCGGACAGCAGGAGGAAAGAAAGGTAGCAGGAGAGAACTGACGATGAGAGCGAACTCCACACAGAAAGGCCAAGGCCAGATTTGAACATACAACTTTTGTTGCTGTGAGGCAACAGTAGCAAAATATTCTAGTTTATTTTGTAAAAAGGCAGTAAAAAGGCTACCCTCCACAATCCGATTAATTTCAGATGTCCTCCTCCCTGGTGAGATAAAACGATTTGTTACATTTCAGAGAGTCTGTTTGATTAGCTGTGCGCCAGGACTGTGTTAGCCCGCTTTTCTTCTCTCGCCTTCCACCGCTGATACTCACTTTATTGATTTTTCTGCTTGTCTTTTGCTTTCCCGTTCATTGTGTCAACATTTGAATGTATGCTGGCCTTTTTTAAAACTTCCGCAAAGTTTCCTCGCCCGAAAAGAACCTTTGCAATTAGCCATACCTTGGTTTGTGTTACTTTCTCATTTTTTCATCCCAGTGAAGTCTAAAAATACCATTTCTCTCCCTCGTATAACTCTTTAACTGGCTAAAACTTTTGATGGAGCGCACTTCGAGTCACTGTACCTAATTGATAGATGCGTTGAACTTAACTCATCCTGATTAAGACTCAGTTGAGGCGTTATGTTATGGTGGAAAAAAAATCAAATCAGTCAAGTTTTGCACATCTTTCAATTAGATATTGAGACAAAAAATATGCTCAACCAAAAGTTAGGAGTTAGAGCGAGCAGTTCAGCCAATAAAGAGAGTGAGTGGGGGAGGGGCTCTGGTGGCAGAGTTGAGGTGTGATTGGGCCGGATTTCTGATGTTTTTCCAGCTCAATTCCAGGAACACCAGATAAAAACGAGGTAAGCACAGAAAATTTTCGCTGTTTTTATTTGATTGTGAAGCATATTCTTACATCATCACAATTTATAAATGCCCCATAGTGCCTGCAAGAACAGGCACTGGCGAATCACTGGAGCTTTGTAATCTGGCTTTCATTCATATTTATTTTTGAGTCTTACTTAAGCCGTAGGTCCCAAGAATGTCTTACTGGGCCACCTTGTTAAGATGCATTAAATGCCTACTGGAAGAACATGACCTACTCCCACATTATAAAAAGCAGAGACCAGTGCTAACATCGTATTGTCGACTTGCTAAGCAGATACCCAAGTCTAAGCAGCTAGTGCAGCTTACGGTTACTTTTCTGGATAAAATCTATGTACACAATTGGATGTTTGCTGAAGTTATTTAAGTTTTGAAGCTCATACAGCGCCCTTGCCTGATGTACAGGAGCTGGTAGAGTAAGAGAGATCTGGAGTGATAATTAGCTCCCACACAGAGACTGCATCAGAAAGGCACTCAGTAAGTGGCCCCTGCACGAGCGCAGAAGTTTATAGGCAGTGTGGAATCGCGAAATCTGTGCACAGAGATCTCCGCTGATTGTGGAAGTCTCCTCGGGGCGATTTTGTGGTGGCTGCGAGTTCAGTCTTACCAGCCGGAGATTGCATCGTTTGGAGTCTGGCTGCATGCGTTCTGCCAGTGCGACACGGGTTCATTAGATTACAATCACTTAGCTGCTGCTGTTACAGAGCGAGACCTCAAAAATTGGAGAACATCAATGTTTGTCACAGGAATACACAATGCAATATCGAGAAAGGAGAGAGGCCATGTCTGCAATCAATAAGCTTAAAGTCTGCCAAAGAAACAAAGAGGTTTTTTTTTTATTATTATTGTAAGCATTAGCTAATGCCAACACAGAGCGAGAAATCTCACTGAACAGCGATACAGATTGCACAATTATCTCATAAGGAAATGTAGGAATAAAAAAGGCTTGTTAAAGATGGTCAAAGGGGCCATGTTGCAGTCTCCAAGCATCCAATTATATCTAATCAGCTTGTTAATCAAACTGTGTGGAAAGTCCTGCAAGCCCCATAATGAACCAAATTGACCAAACTTAAAAAAGAATGAAAGCTAAGACACATTTTCTTTGAAATCTGAGTTAAATTAATGTTAAATGAGCCAGGGCTTGTGTCCGTTCAGAAGTTAATGCCAATTGACTTCTGTGGGTGTGTGCGTGTGTGTGTGCGCGCGTGCGTGGGTGTGTATGCCTGTGCGGTTGTGCGCGCGTAGCAAAATTAGTTTTCTCTGAACTTAATATCGCTGACATTTGTCGGCCTGGTGTAACATTTCAGAAATATCACGGCCGAGCAGAGCAGGAAATAAGAGCGTTTGTGCTGTGGATGCAGGCTGGAATTGAGACAGGATCCCCCCCCCCCCCTCTGTTTACCGGTCTCCTCAGAGTTGGGCCACCACTGGCGCTGAACCATGTGAGCAGAGAACTCTGAGCCGCCGGCTACATCACAGTTCTCACATCGAAGCCCAAAAAATACGAGGATCAACCCAGGCGCTTTAAGAGCTCTGTAACCTGACGGTCATTAAAAAACGTATAGCCAACAGCGGCATGCAAATGATCTCAAACGCTGAATCGCAGATGAGGATGCACAGGCAGATAAGGATGAGCGATATTCAGCGCTAACCCACGGGGAGGGAGGGGGATGACTGAAAGGGTCGGGAGAGAGGAACACAATGCATGGTATAATATGTCTTTAGCATGTGACAGCTGCCCCAAACAGGAATCCCCCTGACGAACCATCTGTGCCGCCATTCCCTTGGTATTTTATTAATTATTAAATGTGTTTTTCACAGTGTAGCTCAGGGTATAAGGCCTTTCTTGGAAGCTCGAGGCGTGTTAGCAATCCCTGTTTGTCTGTCATTAGCGCGTCGCGTTTCGATCCCTGGCGAGTGTGATAACCGGACTTCGTGCTGTGCAGTATTCTAAAGGGGGGGGGATTACATCACAATGGCCTCTCAGGGGCATTTTAACTGGAGTTAAACGGTTAAACATGATGCTGAATAAAGTAATCTTTTTTTTTTAAATACATTTGGTTGTGTATCTGAGCGACTGCTTGAAGTTTGTGATGCATAGACATCACCGTTATGTTGGTTACCTTCCCTGGTGATGCTCTGTCAGGCCTGTTCTGCAGTTCCTGATCGTTTCCAGCATTTCATGCCTTCAGTTTCCTTTTCAGCATGTAAAATACAAGGTCAAGTGGATACAGATTCAGTCATTGACTCTGCTAAAAATAAAATTATCAAAAAAAGTGTATGTAAAAACGTTATATAACACCAGCCATCAGTGTGTTTGTGGTGTATTTATGCATTTTCATGGTCTAATTTGGATGAAGAAGATGATGATGATGCCACATATTTACTCAGCCTAACTTCATTCATTCATTCCTTTACCAGTAACATCCCACTAAGATTAATTCATTCATTCATTCTCAGGAAGATTCAAATGAGATAAATCTCTCATCTGCTGGGACAACCTGTGAGGTTTTACGAAATGAACCAAGAGCAAACACCAGTAAAATGCAAAAAGGAGGCTTTATTTCTGAAGGGGGAAACCCCCCAACAGAGCTGGCAACAGTACAATGTCCGCAATCCAAAATCAGAATCCAAAGGGCGAAATCCAGAGTCATACACAGGGCACCAATCACAAAAAATCGTAGTCAGACAAAAGAGGTCAAAAAACAAGAATGCGGCAAAAGTACAGGGAGTAGGCAAAGCTCGATATCAAAGACGGTCCAGTCAGAAAGATAAACACTGAGAGATCAAGGCGATAAACGTGGCACGAGAAAACTAGGGAGAACGATCTGACAAGAAAGTGTACCAAACAGACATCTTATATACACACCCGGGGTAAACCCATGACCAGGGAGAACAGGTGCAATCAGTGGGAACAATGATCAAGGAGAGACACATGAGGAATAAACTAATTACATGAATTAGGCTGTAGCCAAAACACAGACAGGGATCACAAGACAAACCTAAGTACAAAACAACAGCTCCGGTTAAGGAGTACTAAAGTGCCAAGATAAAAGAAAAGGAAAGCACAAAGTATAAGTGGAAATCCACAGAAACTTGCAGCAGAGATAATTAGGGATAGGCAAGGAGGCGGAGACTAGAATAGGGCGACAGCTGAGAGATCATTAGTCAATTAGTAAGTGCAGCTATACAATCCCAAGTGCTTGTTAGTAAGTTAGTCCAAATATACAAAGTTAGTGTGGATTAGTATTGAGCAAAAACAATAAACTGTTAGTATGTGTTAGTAAGACAGAAAAAGAGAGAGGAAGGAAGAACACGAGATAATGAAAGAAGATTGAAACCCAGAAACCAATAAATCACCCGAATGAGTGTCACACAAGACAAGGGACCGTGAGCAAAGATACACACCTGACAAGACAGGGGAGACAAAGTGCAAAGCATGAAAATGAAAACATGGCTTGGAAACTAAATGATCTAAACATGAAAAATAATAAACAGGAAATCTAAATTACCAAAACACAAAACACAATCCTAAGAATAGTCAGACAGAGCAGTGGTCACTAAACACAAGAATCAATAACATGGCAGAGCCAGGCACAGAACTTAACATGACAAGCAGAATCATAACATGGGCAAAAAGCAGAATCACAACAGTACCCCCCTCCCTACGAATCGCCACCGGGCGATTCAACTTGATGGTCTGGGGTGGTTTGCATGAAAGTCTCTGATCAAGTTCTTGTCCAAGATGTGGCGTGACGGTACCCAACTGCGGTGTTCCGGTCCGTAACCCTCCCAGTCGACGAGGTACTGCAGTCCCCGGCCTCGCCGACGACAATCCAGGAGGGCACGGACCGTGTAGGCTTCGCCTCCGTCGATGATCCGGGCGGGTGGTGGGGGATCAGGTCCAGAGGACAGGGGGTGGGTTACAGCAGGTTTGACTTGGGACACGTGAAACGTGGGGTGAATACGTCTCATAGACAGTGGAAGACGGAGGCGAACCGCAGTGGGACTCAAGACTTTTTCAATAGTGAATGGGCCCAAAAACTTAGGGAAAAGTTTGCCCCCATTACCTCTGAGAGGAATGTCCCTTGAAGATAGCCAGACACGCTGCCCAGGTCGGTATGAAGGAGCTGTCGTGCGCCTCTTGTCTGCTTGCTCCTTCATCCGGGCGACCGACCTGAGCAGGGCCTGGCGAGTGGTTATCCATGTGCGTCTGCACCGACGCACAAACTCACGGGCTGAGGGGACAGCTACCTCCTCCTCCTGGGAAGGGAACAAAGGGGGCTGGTAGCCTAGGCAGGCCTTGAAGGGGGAAATGCCAGAGGCAGCAGAGGTGTGGGTGTTCATGGCGTATTCAGCCCATGGCAACTGATGACTCCAGGAGGAGGGGTTCCTAATGCAAAGACATCTCAAAACATTTTCCACACATTGGTTAGCCCGCTCGGTCTGGCCATTAGTCTGGGGATGGAAACCTGATGATAAACTAACTGTGGTGCCAAGTGATTTGCAGAATGATTTCCAAAATAGGGCAGTGAACTGGGGGCCGCGATCAGATGTGATATCAATAGGAATACCATGAAGTCTGATGACATGTTGAATAACAAGGTTAGCGGTTTCTTGGGCGGAGGGGAGCTTGGTGAGGGGAACTAGGTGAACGGCTTTGGAGAATCTGTCTACAATGGTGAGAATGGTAGTGTGATGATTGGAAGGGGGAAGGCCAGTGATGAAATCGAGTGCTATGTGGGACCAGGGGCGGTGTGGAGTGTGAAGGGGCTGAAGCAAACCGTGAGGTGGTTGATGTGAGGCTTTTGCTTGGGCGCAGACCGAGCAGGCAGCTACAAAACTTTGGACATCTTGAGAGATTTCTGGCCACCAAAATCTTTGTAAAATAAAGTCCTTAGTACGGCGTACTCCAGGGTGGCAGGACAGCATGGAAGAATGTCCCCATTCCAGAACCTTGGGGCGTAATGCAGCTGGAACATAAAGACAGTTAGTGGGGCAAGCGCTAGGGGCAGCAGTACTGGCTTGGGCATCTCTGACTTCCTTTTCAATATTGACATAGATGGCATTAACAAAGGCTTCTTTGGGCAGAATCGTATCATGACATGGTTCCTCTTCCTTTATCTCAAAACAACGGGACAAGGCGTCGGGTTTAACATTTTTGCTTCCAGGTCTATAAGCGATGTGAAAATTGAAGCGGGAGAAGAATAGTGCCCACCTGGCTTGTCTTGGGTTAAGTCTCTTGGCTGTCTGTAGGTATTCCAGGTTTCTATGGTCTGTCCACACTATGAAGGGTACCTTGGATCCTTCTAGCCACTGCCTCCATTCTTCCAAGGCCAACTTTACTGCCAGCAGCTCACGGTTTCCGATGTCGTAGTTTCTTTCAGCAGAGCTTAGACGACGAGAGAAGAAGGCACATGGGTGAATCTTCCCATCCTCAGGGGACCTCTGGGACAGAATGGCGCCGGCTCCAATATTCGAGGCGTCCACTTCTACAATGAACTGAAGTTCTGGGTTAGGGATAATGAGGATGGGTGCAGACGTGAATCGAGACTTTAGTTCTACAAAGGCACTCTCTGCTCTCTCGGACCAAAGGAACTTGGACTTGGAGGAAGTGAGGGCAGTGAGAGGAGCAGCAACAGAACTATAGTTTCTGATAAACCGTCGATAGAAATTAGCAAAACCCAAAAAACGCTGGAGAGACTTACGGTCCTCAGGTCGGGGCCAGTTGGTGACGGCCTCCACTTTGACTGGGTCCATACGTATGGTGCCTGGGGAGATAATGTAACCCAGAAAGGTTGTAGTCTCAACAAAAAACTCACATTTTTCGGCCTTTACAAAGAGACGGTTCTCCAGGAGACGACGAAGCACTTGGCGAACATGTTTCACGTGTTCCTCTTGGGAATCTGAAAAAATCAAAATATCGTCAAGGTATACAAAAACGAACTTGTTAATCATGTCTCTCAGTACATCGTTTACAAGACTCTGGAACACAGCTGGAGCGTTAGTGAGCCCGAAAGGAAGAACCAGGTACTCCCAGTGCCCTGTGGGAGTATTAAAAGCCGTCTTCCACTCATCTCCCTCCCGGATTCGCACCAAGTGATAGGCGTTGCGGAGGTCAAGCTTGGAGAAAACCTTAGCTCCTTGTAGGAGGTCGAACGCTGTGTTCATGAGGGGGAGAGGGTATCGGTTCTTGACGGTTATCTCATTTAGTCCCCGGTAGTCAATACAGGGCCTCAACGTCCCATCCTTTTTGGCCACAAAGAAGAAACCAGCGCCCGCAGGGGAGGATGATGGTCGAATAATACCTGCAGCCAGAGACTCTGACAGGTACTTTTCCATGGCTTGGGTCTCTGGTCGGGACAGGGAATATAATCGGCCTCTAGGGGGCATTGTACCTGGCTTTAGGTTGATGGCGCAATCGTATGGACGGTGAGGAGGTAAGCTGGTGGCCCTGGACTTTGAGAACACCTCCTTGAGATCATGGAACTCGAGGGGAACCTTTTCTAGGTCGGGGATCTCCTCTGGAGTAGAGTAAGGCTGTAGTTCCGAAGCATTTTGGAGGCATGTCTGAGAACAGTTGGGGCTCCAGCCCTTGATTTCGTGCGTTCGCCAGTCAATGTGAGGTAGGTGTTTAGCCATCCATGGGTGACCCAGAATGATAGGAGCATGGGGAGAGTGAAGGAGGAATAATTGAATTGTCTCATGGTGGTTGCCTGATATCTTGAGTTTGATGGGGCTGGTAACATGAGTTATCTGGGCAATTTGCTGGCCACTAAGGGAATTGGCCACTCGATCCGGGAAGATCTTTTCCACCGGAACCCCCCATTCACGAGCCAGCTCCACATCCATGAGGTTTTCCTCTGCTCCAGAATCAATGAGAGCCGTAGTGGATCTGCTCTCCCCTCCCCATTCCAGGATCAACGGAAGGCAGGTGCGGTTTCTTGAATCTTGGACTGGCGTAACGCCCACCACTGTTCCATTCCTGGTGCCAGGACGAGGCTTCTTGCTGGGGCACTGAGCTATCTGATGTCCCCCTTTGCCACAGTAGAAACAGGCCCCCTCTCTGCGACGACGGTTCCTTTCCACAGTGGGAATGCGCGTTCGTCCGGGTTGCATGGGTTCCGTCTCAGGAGAGGGGCTGCCGTCAGGAGGTGGTGGTAAAAGTGGAGTGGTCCGGTAGGGGTTATTTGGACGACTGTGAAGAACGGACCGTCTACGTTCTTCACGGCGAGCATCCACTCGTATGGCTAGGTCGACCAACTCGTCCAGCTCCTCTGGTAAATCCTGGGACACCAGTTCGTCTTTTATGGCCTCGGCTAGACCATTAAAAAAGGTGTCATATAAGGCTCTTTGGCCCCACCTGCTGTTGGTTGCCAGGGTCTGGAAGTCGATTGCAAAATCAGCCACAGAACGACCACCCTGGCGTATCCGAAGAATCTCCCGTCCCGCCTCATGACCCAACTTCGTGCGGTCGAAAACCCGCTTCATCTCCTCACCCAGTAGACCAGATGTCTGTACACATGGTAGATCTGCCTCCCAAGCTGCAGTAGCCCACTGCTTGGCTCTTCCCGTGAGTTGCGTGATGATAAATGCAACACGAGCCCGTTCAGTGGGGAATGATGAGGGCTGTAGGCTGAATATGAGGTTGCACTGGGTGAGGAATGCTCGACACGCACCGGGGTTGCCGTCGTACCTTTCAGGGGGAGGCAGGCGTGGCTCGCAGACAGGCAGCGGCGGAGTGGAGGAGGGCACAGGCGTGGCGTGGACCGCAGGCTGGGGGGTATGCAGCAGCTGAGAGTCTTGAACTGTTCGAATGAGGTCCGCAACCTGGAGACTCATGGTTTGCATATGCTGCATGAGGGCGCGAAGCTGACGCTCCTGAAATTCGAGCTGGGCTCCCTGTTCCTTGACTGCCTCCTGCAGAGGCTGGATGTTCGCTGGTTCCATCTTGGTCAGATCGTAATGTGAGGTTTTACGAAATGAACCAAGAGCAAACACCAGTAAAATGCAAAAAGGAGGCTTTATTTCTGAAGGGGGAAACCCCCCAACAGAGCTGGCAACAGTACAATGTCCGCAATCCAAAATCAGAATCCAAAGGGCGAAATCCAGAGTCATACACAGGGCACCAATCACAAAAAATCGTAGTCAGACAAAAGAGGTCAAAAAACAAGAATGCGGCAAAAGTACAGGGAGTAGGCAAAGCTCGATATCAAAGACGGTCCAGTCAGAAAGATAAACACTGAGAGATCAAGGCGATAAACGTGGCACGAGAAAACTAGGGAGAACGATCTGACAAGAAAGTGTACCAAACAGACATCTTATATACACACCCGGGGTAAACCCATGACCAGGGAGAACAGGTGCAATCAGTGGGAACAATGATCAAGGAGAGACACATGAGGAATAAACTAATTACATGAATTAGGCTGTAGCCAAAACACAGACAGGGATCACAAGACAAACCTAAGTACAAAACAACAGCTCCGGTTAAGGAGTACTAAAGTGCCAAGATAAAAGAAAAGGAAAGCACAAAGTATAAGTGGAAATCCACAGAAACTTGCAGCAGAGATAATTAGGGATAGGCAAGGAGGCGGAGACTAGAATAGGGCGACAGCTGAGAGATCATTAGTCAATTAGTAAGTGCAGCTATACAATCCCAAGTGCTTGTTAGTAAGTTAGTCCAAATATACAAAGTTAGTGTGGATTAGTATTGAGCAAAAACAATAAACTGTTAGTATGTGTTAGTAAGACAGAAAAAGAGAGAGGAAGGAAGAACACGAGATAATGAAAGAAGATTGAAACCCAGAAACCAATAAATCACCCGAATGAGTGTCACACAAGACAAGGGACCGTGAGCAAAGATACACACCTGACAAGACAGGGGAGACAAAGTGCAAAGCATGAAAATGAAAACATGGCTTGGAAACTAAATGATCTAAACATGAAAAATAATAAACAGGAAATCTAAATTACCAAAACACAAAACACAATCCTAAGAATAGTCAGACAGAGCAGTGGTCACTAAACACAAGAATCAATAACATGGCAGAGCCAGGCACAGAACTTAACATGACAAGCAGAATCATAACATGGGCAAAAAGCAGAATCACAACACAACCCAGCCAACAGAAATAAATATACAATTACAGTGTTTCATTTTTCATTCATCCATTCACAAAGATTGCAGTGTGGGAATCAGGGCCTCCTCTGATATCCGTTCCGGCCTGGGCCCCACAGCTGTCTACACCATGCCCGTCTGAATCGCTCCGAAGAAAGGAGTACAGGCGAGGCACTGCAGCACAGATACTGTCTCAATGTGCTGTTTTTATAGATAAGAATTCCAAACAATGGCGCTGTGAGATTACCAGAGTACAAAAAATACTTTCCTGCTATTTTTGGCTTCTCAAACATCTCTACAAGATTAGACAAGCACATTTGACACCGATAGAGTTTCTTTCATATCCAGTACAAACTGGACATAAACTCAGTCGCAGCTGAATTATAACCCAAGATTTTATTGTGCAACTGTGAAGATTAATTTTTATTTGTCTGCCACAAGATGCTACCAAGCTTTCCTGTAATGCCTGAGCCATTTATTAAAAATGTAATACCAGGTGTTTTTTGCCTGATACACCTTCAAACAGTAAAACAGAGGTGGTGGTGAACATCTTTGTCAGTTTTACTTCAGTTTTATCAAAAACATCACATTTCCAGAAGTTACAGCATGACTTTCGAGAAAAATCTCCAAACACCAACCTGGCTGAAAATTGATATTTTGGTTCCTTGACCTGGAGCAAGGGAGTTATCTTTGTTTGTCTTCACTATGTGGCAGAAAGGAGATAGCTGCAATTTGTGTACCAGAGCGAAGACCCAAAGGTCTTACTTACAAAAATATCTGAGGATTTCATACTTAAATGTTGCATATACTCAAAAAAGGGGCATGCAGTTAAATATAAATTGAGGGTTTGCTAAACTTAATACAATTCTCATTTAATCAATGAAGATCAACTTTTAATTTTGCATAAGTGCATAATCCAAGAAATGCTGTGTTTTTTTTTACAGTGGTGTGCAGGGATGATTATACACTTGACAAAATGATAAGGTAAATTAGAAACCAAATACCATTCAAGTATTAAACATAATGTTGGATCATATAAATGAAAATAAGTGAGCAGTTGACAATATATTGTGAAAACAAAAATAATATGTCGGCCGTACCAACCTGCTGTGGTCGGCAGCTTTTTCAGAGTAGCGCACAGCTGAACCCCTTAGAACAAGAGTGGTCTAACTCACTTTTTTAATTTTTCATTTTGAACCACAATTGCAGTGAGCACTTTATGCATTCTTGAACTGAGGAACACATCCCTCAACCATTGTATAGTACTTGAACTACTCTGAGATAATCCATTATCGCACGAGACAGAGTGACCACTTAGTAATCAGTTTCGGATCAGTGCATAAAAAAGACAAATATGGAGTTCGACCCCTTCTGTTTTCAGGGGCTCCATTAGCCATTGCGCTGCAGGGATGCAAATTGGGAAGGGTCTGCCAGGAAGGATAATATACAATATGGTTGCCTTGTCCGTTGCTTAAGCGGCTCCTGTTGGCCAGCTGGGCGCTCAACAGGAAGATTCTAAGCTTGTTCATGTCTGGGTATCCTCCGCCCTCGTTCTGAACTTGAAAGGATTCAACCAATGAGTGTATAAGAAGCAGTGGCTGACGGGCACGTGCTTCAGAGGAGAGCCGTGAACTGTCTTCACTCTCCTGAGTTAGCAACAGGTTGCATATGTGAAAGCCTTGTACATAGTTCCCCAATTTGACATTCCAGATTTGGGTGGGATTGGAGATGCCAAATTAAAAAAAAATAATGGTTTTTGAGAGAAAAAGTCAATATCTAGTGTGGCCACCCTTTCCTTTGATGAAAGAATTTAATCTTGCAGGCATAGTTTTCACATTTTTTTTCCTCACTCGCAAAACCATTCTATTTGGTTTGAAATAAATTCCAAAGAGATTCTTTCGATGTTGCAACTGATTTGCTCAATCGGATTAAAGTCTGGACCGTGAACAGACCAAGTCATAACTTTTATGTTATGACTTATATATAAGACATTTCTTTCCAAATGAGATCATTTTTTCACAACTTATGAGAGTGTTTAGGGTCATTATCTTCTTGAAAATAAAATCCTGGACCTATCATGTCGCCGCAAACCAATTTAAGCTTTTTTTTTAGCATCAATAGTCATGGAATGAGCCATCAAACATGCATTCAGACTATACAAGAGTCAAAAAATTTAATTTGCAACACCTTTCAATTGTTATTAAAAAATGGATGTTTACAGCTTTTTTGTTTATCACCCATATTTTTACCTTAATAGCTATTGTTGTGGGAATGCTTTTTTTTGTTCTCATTGCCAACAATAGTGTTTTTCTATACATTTTCACCAAAAAATTAAGTAATATATTATGACCCCTTTTAGACAAAAGTGGTGGTTTATAATCACCACTGCACACTACTGTGAAACACCATGGTAGGAATACAGTATTCAATTACACTACTTTTGTAGAAGCTGCTTTGTGTGTAGTGCGCATCCGCGATATTACTGAATACCTAATTTCTCATTAATCATGCCAACCTAGATGCTATGACCTACACAAGGAGCAATGTACAGATTTAGGATACAATCTACTAGGGTGTATTATTTATAGAAATACGGTACCAATAATCGGGGAGGGGGTTGTCATAGCCCAGAATGGAAGAAGGGTGAGTCCAGCTAAATTGAAAATGACTGCAGAGTGTAGGGGTGTGCATGCACCCAAGCCAGTGGCCATCCCGGCTCAGAAAACAGGTGGTGAATTCCCCTTGCCGAAGTAGGACTGCTTGACAGTGCAACTGAAGCGTTTATCAGGAACGCAGTCCCAGTCCCAGAGACTGATGAAGGCTTGGAGGGTGTTCCTGTAAGAAGAGGTCCGGGGAACACCAGATGCAGGAGGCAGAAGAGTTTATTAAACACAAAAAACACTAGGAGAAAGGGTTGGCAGACACGCCAGAAATAAAACACCGTGCTCAAGCACTGAACAATGGGGAGAACTAAGGTACACTGCCAAAGGCAGGGGGGAACAGAAGTACTCTCCAAGAGAGGATAAACTAATAAAACAAAAACTGAACCTAACTAAACTGACGGATACACTGGGAGACTTTAACACGGGGCAGACAAGACTAGAACGCAGCAAACAGGAAGACTCGGGAACCATACACGGGAGACACTCAGAACGCACAAAGAGCTGAGACTTCACCATGTAACACACCGACAATACGGAGGATCCGTCTAACAATCGCGTGGAAAACTGGAGCTTTTAAAATCTCGAGAGGAGGCGGGGACTCGGAAAGCAATCACACTGAAACAGAAACACATGGGATTAATAAACAATCACAGGAGGACCGGGTATACAATAATGACTCGAGACGAGACGCGGAGACCATCAATCAAACTAGACGGTTTAGATTAAGGCAATCTAAACGTGACAAGTAAAAAGCACCGCAAGAAAAGCGAAAGGAAAGGCACAGTTTTAAATGCAGTTACTCAGAAAGCTCAGATTGAAATCACGAAAGCCAGAAACACATACGTTCGCTAAATGAGTTAATCAAGGTTAATACTAAGTGACGAAGTATTTACAATCACCCTTAAATACGTGAAGATTAGTACGGGTTAGTAATGTCCTATCAGAGAACGCATTCACTCAGTTTAGCGAGACCCGGAATTGAGTGCAGCTGGAAACAATGAATGAAATACCAAAGCCAAACCGAAAGTAGAAAGGTGATTGGACGAGGAGACAGACACGCTGAAGGCAATCACGCAACACCACTGGAAACAGATTGGGAGCGATTGTCAGTCGGCTGAACGGAAAGCTGGAAAATAAACGAGACGAAAGTAAATCACAAGCACAAAAACGCACGGGACAACACACGAAAGGGCAGAATCATAACAGTTCCTAATACAACTAGTTTGTGTTTTTATTTGTTAAAACAGATGTCTCTCCCTACGGCCCCCCTCCTTGCCTAACTCACCGGACGGGCAGATGGACGGACGGAGGGACGGAGGGACAGATAGGCAGGCACATACCGAAAGGCACCACTGCTAGACCTGAGTAGTCAGTATGCAAAGTTTCCTTAGGATTATGCAAACGGTTTTGTAGTCATGATCCGGAGAAGAATGGATGACATACGGACGGACAGTCTGACGGACAGACAGGCACATACCAAAAGGCATCATCTCAGGACCTGAGGAGTTGGAGTTGCGCGCCGGAAACGAGGTGACAATGCAGACCCGAACGCGCACGTGAATGGGAATCGAGCCTAAAACAGTATGTCTCCCCTCTCCCTCTGGAGGGGAGACATAATGACTCAGAGGACCATCAAAACACACAGAAGAAAAGCATAGCTCACTTTAACAGACACCCCCAAAACACAATCAGACCATAAGTAAACTAGTTATCAGAAACTCTCAGTCCCCAAATTTTATATCGCCATATCATACTGTGGTATGTGACGTAGCATATTAAATCTCTTAAATCACGCCACAATACTTGTCGTTGTACAGTATCACCGGCATGTGGATTGAAACAAAACTCACAATCTCAGTGCTTGAGTTTTGGGAGTTCATTTTTTTACCCGAAACATTTCAGCTTAAAACTCTAAACCAAACAGTGTTTGTGGGGGGAGGGGGACTGACATTCAATCCGGTATTACCCTCACATCTAAGGTCAAAAAAGAAAAATGAGACAGTGCAGACCGCAGTTTTTTCCTTCCTTTTTTTCTGATGGGTAAAAAATAGATATATTTCACCGCGGGATGGTCGATGGATCAGCGTAACAATCCACAGTCAGTATGGCCAAATTGGCCATAAATGAAAAAAAGGAGTTCTCGCAGCGGCGAAAGTATGCAATTTTGTTTTAATTGGTTAAAATGGTTCTGGTTACCTTCTGGGCAGTTCTTTGAACAGCCGCCATGCTACCATTCTGCCATGATGGGCCATCGGTTTGCTTGTAATGAAGGTGGTAATCATAGGACGCAATGCTGCAGATGCTGGATATGGGAACTATGACGCCTAGAAAATGGCTCATTTCTGAGGAATCTCAGTCCAATTTAAAATGCCCTTCAGACTCTGCCCACAGAGAGAGAAAATCAAACACCCAATTATGCGTGGAATTGCAAAGTGTACATAGATTAGCCATTAATATGCTCTCATAAGCAAAATATGGAGCTATTTAGATTACATGACCTTTCTATTCGATAAAGAAGAGATAAGTCTTTGTGAGAATGGTCCAGAAGCCATCATTTCACTCCTGGCTATTATGGAAAACACATCCTATGCATGCGTAATTGTAAAACTCATGACATGTCTCTCTCACCCCCTCTCTCTCTCTTTCCCAGTGGTGCACGTGCGCAAGACTTACTCTACAGTCATTGCTTTACTACATCAAGCAATAATTCCAGATTATCAGATCATTTTTATTCAATGCAGTGGAAGAAAAAATCTACATAAAAACTCGCTGCAAAAGTACACTCTCACAAATGTTCAAAGCCAGAAGAAAAATCAATAAATAGCATCAGCATGCCTTGAGGAATAAAGACGACCACATCAAAACACAAGTCACGTTTACAAATAAAGTCTGCAGGTAGACACACACTTGATGGGACATTTGACTGGCGCTCGACGTGCTAAATGCCTCCGTTAATGCATCCTGACAGGACACGTGTGTGTAAATGGGTAAGTGACTGTTTGGGTTTTTGCTTTTTTTGTTATTTCAGATCACATAAGTTTGAATAAATAGCGCCACTGAGGACAATAATGGCCCCCTAATAGAGTTTAACCTCTTTCATTTGATGCCTCTCTCTGGCTCATTACTTTGGAGTGGTAAGGAGTTGTAAGGCTCCCCCGGTGAGCAGTCGCAGACTCACTTAATGCATATTCACAGCTGATACTGTCCAGACCAGACCTGCATTATATAGCCCTTTGAAACGCCTCACCCTGGCGAAGGCATTAACATTTAAAGATGCTGTAATTCCTTGCTTTGGCCACAAGTGCGGCTGGTGGGCCAAGCAGTCACTGAGCTGAAGAATAACAGAGTACAGCGCAAGGCTATTGTTCACAAACTCAATGGATGGGAATTTGTGCGTGCAGTCATGCCAACTAGAGTTACATTAGAACCGCAAACACGTCAGCATCTCATTGGTGTTCCTGAGGTTACTGAGTTTGCACAGACATAGAGGCGAGCCTGCGCGTTGTCCATGTCCATTTAAGCCGTTCTTAGCCTAGTGAGCAAGACCACGCTTACCAGGTGCACCAGGCTCATTTACTCAAATTATCAAAATTAAAATCACAGGATGTATAACTGTAGAAGAAGTAATAAGAACTAATTGCACGTTTTTGATCGCTAGTTTCAGAAATAATTAATAGAAAATGCACAAGAGGACGGGCAAGGGCAACACTGAGCACCCATTGCCTGGAATGCATTCATATTGTCCAGTAAAATGCTACTACTATAAGAAAAGGGCACGTGCGAATCCAGCAGTAACCTGCGTTCTCTGGGCTATTTTCTGTGAGGTATTTAATTCAGCCATCAAAACCGGAGGTGGAAAGTTCAGCCGTCAGAAAATGGAAGTCCTGCTGTGTGTTTTTACCCATTAGCTCTGAACCAGCTAATTTTATTAAACAATTGTACCTCCTGGTCGGAGATATTGCGCCAACTAAAAAAATCCAGGCGTCTGGACGAAAACAGCGGGGAGAATTTTTGCTTGTTACCTTAATTTTCCATCTCTGATCACCCCTCTGTTTCCTGTAATGACCAATAAACCTCTGAGCCACAACCCAGACTGATGGCGCACTGCAGCGCCGCATGATTAAATGCTGTGTTTCCATTGTTACAGCTAGCGACCGTGGCGCACATCCGCGCACGGAGAAAGTGTGAGGTGGAGATGAGCGTGCTGGAACGGCGGGGAGCCGTTTCCACGGTTGCGGCGGAATGGACACCGCGTGCGCTCAGCTGTCTGGAGACTGGCCCACTGGGGCTGACTTGACCATATTTGGGCTGGTGCGGTGCCGTAGCGAGCGCGGCACATTGCACATTGCTCTGGTATGTTGAGAGATGAGCTGGCCAGAACTCGGAGAGTTACCGTAAACAAAGAGGTCAGCAGATCCCTCCTTTATACCCCGTGAAAAAAAAAAAAAAGCCCGGGACTGCTCACACTATGCAAAGTGTGGTAAATGAAAGCCAGGCCTTTCAGTAATGACTCATGTTGGGCTATTTTTTCATTCTCTATCGCTCTCTCTCTCTCTGTAGGTGATGTACGCGTGCCTGTCTGCGCACGTGCGTATACTGAATGTTTAAACAAAATTAACGTTACCACCAAGTATCCTGCTTTTAGCTTTTAAGGCCAATTCTAAAGCAGGGATTGACATCCTGGTCTTCTCGCAGAAAGAGAAAGTGAGAATTAAGTTCATGAACCATAGTTGCCTCCTCCTAAAGATATTTTTCAAACTCTGACCGCCAGCTGTGCTCAGCGTCCATGACCTCGAGACTCATACAGAGGACCAACACGCAGGGCTTCAAACAGTCTCTGCACAAACTTTTTTTTAAGTTTAAGTTGGCATTAATTACAACATTTGCTGTATTAATCTGCAAATGAACAATTATCATCTTTTCGACATTAAAATCTGTGTAAGAAAGAAAGCCTGAGACTTCGAGGGTTTTCAGATTGAACAAAAACGTTTACTTGAACTGCTACTGCAAAAAAAAGAAAGAAGTGTGTGCGTGCGTCCGTGCCTTTGCGTGTGTATATAAGCGCGCGTATGTGTGCAGGTGTGTGCGTGTGCATGTGTGCGTATGCGCGCGTGCATGTTTGCAAGCATGCAGGTGCTATGCCTGTTAAAATATTACTGATTATTTTGTGTCTTGAGTTGCAAGCTAAAATCCCAAACCACACCGTCCTAATGAAGATTTTTATATATTGGGCAGATGCTACGCTAGTGAATATTTATGAATCAATTCCAGTCAATATTCTCCATTGCAAACTGCATCTATGGCAACGTCAGATGGTACTCTACTGAGAAACCACACAATGCCACACATTTTTTACAAAAATCCCAGCTTTGTTTGCCAGCAGAACAAACCCCTGCCCCTGAATAAGTAACCTTACGACAGTTATTAAACATCTGAGGCAAATGTACGGTGCACAAAAGCTTAATGAGCTGGTGCATGAACTCATCTGTCTAAACAGTCAATTCCTGCTCGTTCTGCAAATGAACATTGTGCGAGAGATGAGCATTGAGTCGCATTCTTGAAGCAGTGCGTCTCATTGCCTGGCTGAAAGATGTGGTGACTGCAGAACACCCACTGTGTCTCCATTCCGCAATTTCCCAGGCCCACAACACTTGCCAGACTGCCAATGAATCAGTGAAGCACAAATTTTTAAATACTTTAAAAAAGAAAACAATTAGGTACTCTCACAAATATCCACAAAGGCAGGCCTTTTTTTTTTTTTTAAGTGCAAATTCATTAAATTTTCTTAAATAAAATCTAATCAGGTATACGTTTGACCAAACAGTTCATGAACTGCATCCTGCTAGCTGAATGCCCCAAATTTCCTGCTTTTTCCGGAAAATGAGCCTTTTATTGAGGTCCGAGCGGAGATTTCCAAAAATTAAATGAAGATTGACCCAAATTTGCCATTTAGCAGACGTGGCGTAGCGGGAAGTGTTCCAAACCTGGAAGTCAAACTGAAAACAATAGGAAAACAAGAAGTTGTCATAGAATGTACTTTCATAAGTTGATGAAAACAAATGTTTTAATGTTTCTTGTCTGTCTGTTCTTTGTAGTGTATTTTATATGGACCGATTTGAGTCTGAAATAAAGATTGATTGATTGTTTGAAATATTTTTCAAATCACAGGGGAAAAGGAACAATGTGACAATCTGCCTACAGGCATGATGCACCGAAACTACTTACTGAGAGTTTTTTTAGGCCATGACGAGGAAAGGTGTCTGAAAATAGGTAGCCTACATACACTCAACAAAAATATAAACGCAACACTTTTGTTTTTGCTCCCATTTGTCATGAGATGGACTCAAAGATCTAAAATTCATTCCAGATACACAATATTACCATTTCTCTCAAACATTGTTCACAAATCTGTCTAAATGTGTGATAGTGAGCACTTTTGCTGTGCTGAGACAATCCATCCCACCTCACAGGTGTGCCACATCAAGATGCTCATCAGACACCATGATTAGTGCACAGGTGTACCTTAGACTGTCCACAATAAAAGGCCACCCTGAAATGCGCAGTTTTTGCTTTATTGGGGTCTGGGGACTCAGAACCAGTCAGTATCTGGTGTGACCACCATTTGCCTCATGCAGTGCAACACATCTTCTTCGCATAGAGTTTATCAGATTGTCAATTGTGGCCTGTGGAATGTTGGTCCACTCCTCTTCAATAGCTGTGCGAAGTTGCTGGATATTAGTGGGAACTGGTACGTGCTGTCGTATACGCCGGTCAAGCACATCCCAAACATGCCCAATGGTTGACATGTCCGGTGAGTTGCTGGCCATGCAAGAACTGGGACATTTTCAGCTTCCAAGAATTGTGTACAGATCCTTGCAACATGGGGCCGTGCATTATCTTGCTGAAACATGAGGTGATGTTCATGGATGTATGGCACAACAATGGGCCTCAGGATCTCATCACGGTATCTCTGTGCATTCAAAATGCCATCAATAAAATGCACCTGTGTTCTTCATCCATAACAGATGCCTGCCCATACGATAACCCCACCACCACCATGGGCCACTTGATCCACAACATTGACATCAGCAAAGCGCTCACCCACACGACGCCACACACGCTGTCTGCCATCTGCCCTGAACAATGTAAACCGAGATTCATCCGTGAAGAGAACACCTCTCCAACGTGCCAGACGCCATCGAATGTGAGCATTTGCCCACTCAAGTCTGTTACGGCGACAATCTGCAGTCAGGTTAAGACCCCGATGAGGACGACGAGCATGCAGTTGAGCTTCCCTGAGACGGTTTCTGACAGTTTGTGCAGAAATTCTTTGGTTATGCAAACCAAATGTTTCAGCAGCTGTCTGAGTAGCTGGTCTCAGACGATCTTGGAGGTGAACCTGCTGGATGTGGAGGTCCTGGGCTGGTGTGGTTACACGTGGTCTGCGGTTGTGAGGCCAGTTGGATGGGCAGTATAAGGTACACCTGTGCACTTATCATGGTGTCTGATGAGCATCTTGATGTGGCACACCTGTGAGGTGGGATGGATTGTCTCAGCAAAGCAAAAGTGCTCACTATCACACATTTAGACAGATTTGTGAACAATGTTTGAGAGAAATGGTAATATTGTGTATCTGGAATGATTTTTAGATCTTTGAGTCCATCTCATGACAAATAGGAGCAAAAACAAAAGTGTTGCGTTTATATTTTTGTTGAGTATACATGATGGCAATACTAGACTTTCAAAGTCTTTTTTACTCTGATTCACAAACAACATGGCCCATAGAGGTCAAATGAGGCCCCATTTGCGAAGCTGGGGAGCGTTCCCTGAAATCACAGGTGCTGACTTTCATAGTTGGAGCCACTGACTGTGATTGGATGAACTATGTAAGTTGCTAACTTAGTTTGCAACTACAGCATGCTTTTTAAAACTCAACCTTGGCTGGCTAGCATGCTTAAGCTTTCCGCTATTAAAGTATTTAAGTTACACGTGTAACAGTTGCCGTAGAAACTTGAATTTATTAATTTAATGGCAAAAAGCAGTAGCATGCTAGCTAGCAAATTACTCATCCCATTGACTTGAACAGACTAGAAGCTTACACTTTTTTCTTCTCCAATTGCAGCTCCTGGCCTTGTTCTAGCTGTGCCCTCATGGCAGAAGTTTCAATTTTACTCAAGGTCTAGTTATGAAGGATGGATTTATTTTTGTTTTGGGTAATTTTTTGCATAAAGTAATTACTACAGTCATTTTAGGATGGGCTTGTTAAGTGGTGCCCTGGGCTTATTAACCCACTTCTCTGAGTACAGAATAGATAGGGCAGATTCGGGACCAGAGCAGTTTAGGCCCGGTTTATTGACCGATGGGTTATTAAGCAGCAATTTCAGTAATTACCAACCCACAGTGATATCCAGACTTTTCCTGTGACTCCGGACTAGGCTGATAAAAGCAATCATCTGTGAAGTGTTTAGAGCAGATCCCTGATCATGATCCAGTGTTGTGTCTGATTAAGGTACCCTCAAATTGTGATTCCGAAAACAATGCAATGCAATGACATCCCTAAATAGTGTGGAGAGTGAATGCTTTGCACATTTTACTCTGGATTTGATGGCAGAACAGATCGTTAAAGAATGGTGTGTAGCCTCTTTAATTATGGGAGATTGCAGCTGACTTCCCACACGTGTACCTCTATGCCAATGGTCCTCAACCCCGGTCCTGGAGGGCCGAAGTATCTGCTGGATTTTGACGTTACTCTGCACTTAATTGATGAACGAAAGCAGTTCATTACACCCTTAACTCATCTCACCTGGTGTCTTAGGTTTAAATAGGATGGACAAAACCAAACTCAGCACACCCTGTGCTGTTAGCAATACTCCTGCACTGAGGGAATAATAAGCCAATCAATCAATTACCAGGAACTACCCACAAGACTCCTAGAGCCAATTAAACAGGCATGCAGGTTGTGACAGAAGTCTAAGGGGAAACCAAGATTTGTCAATGTAGTTGGACATTTAGCATAGTTGTAATCCGGACAAAGTAGAAGTTCAAAGCAAAGATAAAAGTGTATAGGGCAGGGGTAGCAAGGCCTGGTCCTGGAGAGCCACAGGGTGTGCTGAGTTTGGTTTTCTCCACCCTATTTAAACCTAACCTCAGACACCAGGTGAGATGAGTTAAGTGTGTCATGAACTGCTTTCTTTCATCTATTAAGTGCAGAGTAACGTCAAAAACCAGCAGACACTCCGGCCCTCCAGGACCGGGGTTGATGACCACTGCTCTATGCCATGTGTAGCCTTTATAGCTATGGCAGATCGTCTCGCTGACCTTGCCCTCACGCAACTCCGTGTGTGTAGCTTTCGCCAGGTATGACTTTTATATTTGTCTAAATTCCTGGTAACTGATTTTTGGTTTGTTGATTTAAGCTCTTGCCTACCTGGCGAATAAATCATTGTTATTCCTTTAAACTTGCATGGTCTCTGTGACTGGTAATCCTTTTATTCTTTCCAGCCACGTTACGACCGGTACTTAGGGGGCGATTCCTTATCATTCTAGACTAGCTAACTGATGTTTTTAGTTGGATTATAAATTAAGGTCGACTTATATAAAGGGTTTATGTAGTACCGGTTCTGGGGATTTGGCATTAAAGGGCACCCCTGGGCTTATAGAGCTCCAGGGGCTGACATCATGCATTTAGGAATCGCCATATTGGCGGTAAAGTGTGTGGTTAACAACACTGGCAGGCATATGGCAAGCAGCTAATTTGCTGATTATATTCATGAAAAGAGAATAATTTCATGTCTTAGGTAATTTGGACAGTCATTCAAACTTTGAAAACGTGGTGACACAAGCAAGTTAACATACACCTTGAGCAGAGCGAATAGCTAGTTACATTATTCTGCCCAGTTGCTAATGCTAACGTAAATGTGATGAAGAGGCACTTAAGGCCTGCGTTCACAGGCAGCGCTTTCAGAGCTGGAAGCGCCCGTGATCACATTTACAGAGCGCTACTCTCTAGCGCTGATTTTTGCCTGAGCTGACTGTCTGAGCATTTCCTCTATGCATCGTTGTAAATGCATTTGTTATTCAATGAAATGAAACCGCGAATGACTGTTGCAAGTAAGCAAATGAATGTTCATTACCCAAAAGTGCAATTGGAACCGAGTAAAGTCAATGATTCCAACTATGTAGCGAAGTTGCTAATGTAGCTCCCAACCGTGCTTTGGGAAATCTAGTGACCCAGATTAAAATAAATAGGAACCTAAGCAATCACAGAATACCAAGCTGGCTAAAGCTGTTGGGGTCTACAGTTGTCATAAACATTAATACTGAATAATTTGTCAGCAAACTTCATGTCCCAAAATGGGGAACAGTAAGCAAACCTAAACTGTAGCAAGCTAATTGATTAGAAACTCGACTGTGGCAGCAGGAAACGTTGCTCACTATTGATATTGTTAGTGCCTCCCAATTTACGATTATGATTTGTCAGCGAGAGAGAAGTGACATTAATGAGCCCGGCGGTGTTCCAATAGTTGAACTGTTTCCAGCCGAGAGCGCCGTGGGAAAAAGCTGTATACTGAGGACGTTTTGGTTGCTGAGGGCGTTGAGCGCTGTCAATGCTAAACTTCATTGTATTTGCATTAAAAACGGATGCAGCCAGCACAAAAAAGAAGTTTCCTGACACAGGCCCTATTCATCACAATGCTAAATTGCGTCCATTTGTATCCCTCAAGGCTCTTGTATGCTTTGAGAGACTCTATGAAAGGAAAGTTGATCAGGTATTTGTAGTTGCTGGATACTGCAGGTCTGGAACATTGTCCGAGCCGGCTGAGTCAATACTTGCGCACCTGAGGCATTATAAGGGTCAATAATGTTTAACCTATTAAGTGTTGAATTATATAGCTCCATTTCTTGGCATGTAAAGCGGGCATTGAACTCTGATGGCTTGGAATCAGCACTAGCGCCATTCATTTTCGCTTTAGCTTTTACTGCCAAAATGGTGGCGTAATAAAAGGAGTCACGTGACGTCCGGAGCTCTATAAGCCGGTGCCTCTCAGATTCGCCTTAAGGAACCCTTGGGTTCACATAAATCTGGGTTCATGATATGTTTAAGCCAAGATGCTACAATCATGTTGATTTCTTCCATCCACTAAAACTATCACCGACCTAAGATTCGGCAATAATGCTAAAACCTGGGGGCATATATTGAGTATATATTGGGGGCATGCCTATACCTACGAGTCTGAGGGGTAATCACCCCGAGGTCCACGCATGTTTTCGCTAAATTATAAAGTCTATTTCTATTTTGTTTAGCACATTTCTCAGTTAATAGAACCTTTTTATTTCATAATTTTTGCAAGCATATTTGCCAAACAAAATTGCTTTAAATGTGCCCAAAACTTTTGCACAGTCCTGTTAGTTTAACTTCTGCATAAATCATTCAATATGTTTAATAAAATCCAACATCTTGGATTGAAATGTGACAAGCCATGTTTCTGAGGTGGATAAAACAGATACTGTCTTTAGTTGTAAGTTCGTGACAAAGACAAAAAACCAGCCAATATGTTTTTCGTTAAGCCATAGAATGAATATTATTCTTTTTTTTTTTTTTTGACAAATCTTCACCTGAGAACAAGGTACTAGGAATACTCATCAAAGTTATGATATGAATAATCAGATCTTGAAACTTCTTAACTGCACTTTCTTCTTTCTTTCTTGGTTTGAAAGTCATATCCTATTTATTGGCATCAGTTCAGTAACTTGGAAATATGTTTAGCACTCATTCATACTACAGAAAATGCTACTTTATCTAATGCATTGGCACATCATTTTGTCGGGATATAATCTTCACATTTTTTCACAAAACAATGAAGCATTTCTATATGCTCCAATCACTATCCTCTGGGACTGGAACTGGGTGCTAATATTTAAAGAACGCAGAGAGTAAAATGATAGAAAATTAATTCAATGATCAGATGCAAAAAAAGAAGAGAAAAACTTGAAAGTGAGGGAATACGCATGTAAGCGTGTTTACTGCACATGCCTACTTCTGATGTAATATGCCAGCATGCGCGTAAATAAACTGAGCCGTAAGCAGCATTGCCCCTTCACAAGAATTTATGATGTTAATTTATGCTGGAGGATATAAAAATGATAACTTCTGAGACTGTCTGTGGCATGCTGACTCTCAGTGTTTGGAATTACAGAAGCATTGCAAAACCCCATGGTCCTCTTCTTATTTGGAATCCAAGCTATTTAATGATTAATTTATGCTGCAAATCTAGCCATGATCCTGTTGCATGAATGTATAACATGAAGACCAATGCGAGGCTTGGGTGCCATGGCTGTAGATGACGGAGTACTTTGCCCGGGTAAATTTCCATGTTGAATACCAGTAACAAACATAAAAATGTCATAAAGAGAGAGAATACTGTCTTTATGCACTGTAGATATCAATGAAAACGTTTTTTTTTATCTGATTGTAGGTGTACTTTTTTTTTATCCCAAAACTCTGTTCAGGTGGTTGATTTAAATATATAAATAATTAATGAGATGATTAACCCAGTCATATTGCTCACTTCCTAGGCAGACCTTTCCAGAATGCTCCTTCAATTCTCATTCCGCTACAGCTATGGAAAGTGCCTGATGAAATCTCAGGCTTGGCGCTGGAAGTAGTTAGCATCTGCCAAGTTCCGTAATGTTGTTTATCAGTGATGGTTTTCACATTACATGCAGCGGCATTACACTGCCCAGCCATTTTAACACTTAGTTCCCACTTCGGAAAAGTAAGAGGGAACAGGTTTGGAGACGTAATGCACTTTAAGGCAAGGCGAAAGCAGGGCTATAATTCCTCCGATGGCTAGCTCCAGGTGGAGGAGGTCAAACATTTTCTTTGGTGAATCAAGCCAATCGGACACAGATGCCTAAATAAATGAATAATACCATTTTGTGAGCTTCAGGAATATGCTTGAAGACTACCGCAATGAACAATAATGGAAGTTGAGGGAAAATTGGCAGCAATTGACCAATGGATCCTCACAACTGAACAAATTAACTCTTACTTCCTAAAAATGGCCTGCAGGCCTGAAGGCCTGAAGGCCTTGTGTCCCCCGTCGCACAAGTGACCAGAAACATGTGGCAAAAACTGTTTTGATGGCTGAAAATAATGTGGTGCACTGTACCACTAATAATGTGAAGTACAATGACACTGTAGCTCATTGGTCATTGGTTGAACAGAGAGATGGATGAGGGATGGATCATTGTGATATGAGCTAAATATAACCATGGGTCATGAGATAGATTACAATTTTCATGACTTGCGGATGATGGAAGCATGGCCAAGGCATAGTTTTATGCCCATGGCTAAGATCTACCTAACAAACCAATAAGAAAGTCATATGAATTTGCTGAGCCTCCATCAAAGCTGTCAAAAGTTATTGCGAGTACAGTGTTCCTCACATCTTTTTGCTCAGTGACCTTGAAAACTAGGTCAAGGTCACTCATCATTGAACTTGAGCAAGGCCTTCACGCGAGGCATATGTAGTGTGAATTTGGTGATCCTCCATCAAAGCTGTCAAAAGTTATTGCGAGTACAGTGTTCTTCGCATGTTTTTGCTCAGTGACCTTGAGAACTAGGTCAAGGTCAATCATCATTGAACTTGAGCAAGGCCTTCACGAGAGGCATATGTGGTGTGAATTTGGTGATTCTCCATCAAAGCTGTCAAAAGTTATTGCGAGTACAGTGTTACTGGACGGACGCACGGACGGACGGACAGATGAACAGCATTTCTATGTCCCCCGTCCCGCCGGGGCAACGGGGGACAATTAGGAAACGTAAATGGGAGCCGGTTTGGAGAAGTAATGCACTTTAATCTCTCCTATGGCAAGTCCCGGGTGGAAGAGGTTAAGCAGCATCTGAGGCTCTCATTGGGTTGATTTGTAGTTTTATTGAAATGGTAAGACAGAAGTCTCTGTTTTGCCGTGTTCTGCCCTATTTTGAACAAAAATTAATAACTTACACTGCAGGTACTCACGAGAGTTTGCTCCACCCCCTCATGAAAAACAGCATACTGTATCTGAACATAAATAATTGACTTGTATTTTCATGTGTGTGTGCGTGTGCGTGCGTGTGCGCGTGACCTTACTACTGAAAGTAAACACACATTTTTACCAAAGAAAAAAAAACTTTGATTTGAAGTTATGAAGCTTGCTAGCTCTATCCCATATGATTCGAGATAAGGAGTTCAATAAATCTATGATCAAATCATTTCAATCCATTAAGGACACAGAGAGGGTTGCTCTTCAATTCATTTTTCTATGATTGGATTATTGCACTGCTTGGTATTTCGTTTTATCAGCTCAGTTTCATCTCAGCTCCTGCTGTTCAAAAAAAAATAATAAAAATCTACTGTGTGCTTTTCTCCAAAAGCAAACAAGAGGTGAGACACAGCCCCAGCACTGGCCCTTACAATGGCTGCCAGTGCGATTTAGAATACGTTAAATTTTAATTGATTTCAGGCAAACATTTCATGGTGTAGATAGCTGGTTCATAAACTATGGAATACATTGCCTTTAAGTATCAGGAATTGAATGCCTTTTTGAGAATCAATTCAGAGAATCTTTTAAAAATCCAGCTTTTTATCATCAGTTTTTTAAACTTTCTTACTCATAGTAGAGCATCTTTGTTTTATTTTGTATCATATACGTTGTATAGTTTAGCATTCATTTTCCCCCTTGATTGTTTTTCGCGATCTTAATAAGAGGCCAAGCTTAGCATCATGAAAAAGCACATTATATATGGCTGTAACCCACTCCATGCTTTGTATGTGGACAACTTTTGAATAATTCCAAGTTATAATCTGGGCAAGGGTGATAAAACAATTACATTTTACTGGAGGGAACAAAAGTACTGATAGGAACAAATGGAAGATGAATAGAATGCAATCAAAACCAAAGCATGCACTTACAAAAAAAAGTTTAACCAAAATGGTTTTTTTTTTGTTGTTGTTAAATTAGACCCCAGATGTTCTCATACCAACTCTCTTAGCTGAGAACTGAACATTTTACTGAGTAGAGAGGCAGAATTAAAGTTTATAAAAGTTCTAAAACATCCATTTGATATTGTGCCAGGTAAATGGCATCGGTGTTGCGTTTTTGCTCTGTTTGTCGGCCTGTCCAGCGCGTTTTTTGTTTCTGCAGCGTTTCTGCGTTAGCCATGTCCTTAGTTCTTCCATGTGTCCTTGTTTATTCATGTGTCTCTCTATTTTCTAGCTCCGGTCCGGTCTGCCGGTTGGGAACCACCTCTCCAGTCTGTGTTCCGTGCCATGTTTTGTTCCTGCGGGCTGCACCTTTCATTGCTTTGGTTTGGCTGGTTCTGGTTCCACTTCCTCCGCAGCTGTTCTGAAACCGGGGCTGTTCTAAGCTTGATTGCCTGTCGATTGTTTTTCCTCATTACTGACATTTAACTAACTCACACGGGAGGTGTTTCTTTAAACAGACACACACTAATCCTGACTAATTTGGATAGGGCATTGATTGGCATGATTTCCCACATTTGAATGTTCTAGATCTCGTTCGCTTTTCTGTTAACAGTCTCATCCTTCCGTCTCTGCTGCATTTTAAATCGGCACTTAAGCTGACCACGCCCATTGTCATAATGGGCTCGTTAAGTCTTACCGCCTGTCCCATGTCACATGCTTCCGTGCCATGCCCCCTCTCGTTTTGCCCAGGTGTTCCTCGTTTCCCTGATCCCATCCCGAGCGCCAGTCTGGCAGACCGATCCTCGTTTCGCCACAGTCCTGTTTCGCTCATGTGTTGCTCAGTGCTTATCAAGTTCTCATTCTTCGCCACAGTCTCTGTCTGTTCCTCGAAATGTTGTTATTGGCTCTGTTATTTCCTCCTATTTTATCAGGTCTTTGAATGTAGTTTTTCGTTGGCCCTTGCGCCCCCTTACGTTCCCTGATTTAGTCATTTCTGTTCTAATTTTCAGCTCCTTGACTGAAGGGTTTTTTTTGGCCCTCGTGCTGTTTATTTTGTGTGTTATTAAATTCAAAATTCAAGGGTTTTATTAATGTCTCGCGTCTGGTGTTTCCCCATCACCGTGCCTAACAATCAGCAGACGTAAATGTGGCAAAATATTTACAAGCGCACATGAGGCTCTGTTTTCTGCATAATGAGTTGAGCAGAAATACAAAATCACTCATTAAAATACAAAACCAGCTCGCAATTGGATTCTTTGTCATCTCCCCATTTCCTTAACAATTAGCAGGTGCTCCCCTTAAGCCTTTTAAGATTAATGTTTCTAAAAAATGTGCAAACACTTCCTAGAAAATAGCTGAAAATGTATAGTATTTTTCCTGAAAACTCAGCAAAGACGCTTCTTTTCTTAATTTTGCACTTTAAAAGTCATCTTATTTTATTAATTGAACGAATGTGTTTTGCTTAGCTCTGGTTCAGCTCTTGGCTGCAGTGATTTTACACATGAAAGTACATTTTTAAACATCTTGGCCCACGAGCGTACTTTAATCTGTTTTTTTTTTAAAGAACAGCACCAAACTCATAAAAGGAACAAGTGGATTCTGTAGTCTGATAGGATACCCAGCTCTGCATCTCTGTGAATGAACTGCAACTCAAGACCAAGTCGGGCGCATTGGGGCCTCGAAATCTTTTTAAAGGGCATGTCTGCTCGGTAAAGAAAAGCTGTCTATTGTCTGGGCTGCCTGAAAATTTTAAGATAACTGAATTGAAGATGACAAGGTGTGGTAAAATTTTAGGGCAGCCTGGACACCACCTTTCTTTAAGTTAAAACAACTATTCTTTTTTTTACATTGGGGGCAAAACCCACTAATGCTGTGGAGAGTGGCAGAATCACCCAATGACAGAGCAGGGGGACAATGTACAAATTAAACAAATAGTGCTGGCTGTCAGACAAAGCAGCAAACACCGTGTCCTCACTACAAAACTAGAGTAGCAAGCAACCACTAGGATTATAGATCAGTTAGAAGCAAAACAGCAGCATCTTATGAATTCCGAGCAAGAAGTCAGCCAAGATAGTTCAGAATAAAAAAAAAGAAGAAAAGTTTTCTTCCCCCCTGTCTTTTTTAATAAAACATCAATTGAGCAGCTGCCTGGAAGGGGAGTTTTCAGTTCTCCTGTGGAAAGAGGCCAGTGAATGTGCCATTCAGAGTAGGTGAGAGAGGCTGTTCTTTTGCCAGACACACATACGCGTGTAATGAATCCCCAATAACTCCGAAAACAGGTGCGAGGAGTTCATTCACAAAAGTCTTTACAGGTACCAAAATCATAAATGCACAGGGCCCACTCTCAGAATAACAGCAACCGAACAGGACAAGGCAAGCAAAAAGCAAGCTTAAACTAAGAGAAATTTGCGTCGAACATTACCGGTGATGAGGTCGTATTCATGGTCATTGGGTGTGGGAAGCCGAGCGCTAATAGGTTGGAATTGAAGGCATCACAATGAGAGGAATGTAAACAGACATACCCTGCCCTATAAAGCAGTGGTAACCCACCGTACTCCATGAGATCTACCATCCTGCAGATTTATTTTAACCTACAAATCCCAATTTCAATGAAGTTGGGACATTGTGTAAAATGTGAATAAAAACAGAATACAATGATTGGCAAATCTCCTTAACCCACATTTTATTCACAATTGAGCATAGACAACATATCAGATGTTAAAAATGAGACATTTTACCATTTCATGAAAATATGAGCTTATTTTGAATTTGATGGCAGCAGAACATCTCAAAAAAGTTGCGACAAGGGCAACAAAAGGCTGGAAAAGTTAGTGATACTAATGAAAAACTGCTAAAGTAGCATTTTGCAACTAATTAGGTTGATTGGCAACTGGTCAGTAACATGACTGGGTAAAAAAAGAGTGTTTTAGAGAGGCAGAGTCTCTCAGAAGTTAAGATGGGCAGAGGCCCACCAATCTGTGATAAACTGCATCTAAAAATTGTGAAACAATTTCTGAAAATGTTCTCCAATGTAAAATTGTGAAGACTTTGAATGTCCCACCATCTACACTACATAATTTAATCAAAAGATTAAGAGAATCTGGACAAGTATCCCCAGAATAAATCTCTCTTCTGTTGTCAGATGAGTCAAAATTGAAATTCTTTTGTAAACCACAGATAATTTATTGCAATCAAAAGAGGAGAGGGACCACCCAGCTTGTTATCAGCACTCAGTTCAAAAGCCTGCACCTCTGATGGTATGGGGCTGTATTAGTGCCTATGGCATGGGCAGCTTACACATCTGGAACGGCATTATCAATGCTGAAACGTATTAAGAGGTTTATAATAATAATGGCAATAATAGTAATTAATAATCTATTTTATTTACAGCGCCTTCAATGATTATTGGCACCCCTGGTTAAGATGTGTTCTTTAGCTTCTAATAAATTCAGTTTTTTTCTAAATAATGTAAAACTACTAAGAAAAAAAAGAGGAAAATCCAACCTTTAATTCAAGTGCATTTATTTAGTAGGAAAAAAAATCCCACATTAAGAAATAATTATTTTACATCAAATCATGCGTGCCACAATTATCAGCACCCATGATGTTAATACTTTGTACAACCCCCTTTTGGCAACAAAGCAGCACCTAATCCTCTCCTATAATGTTTCACAAGATGGGAGAATACAGAGAGAGGGATCTTCGACCATTCCTCTTTGCACAATCTCTCTAAATCATCCAGCGACCTGGGTCCTCTCCTCTGCACTCTCCTCTTCAGCTCACTCCGCAGGTTTTCAATGGGGTTGAGGTCTGGGGACTGAGATGACCGTGGGAGGAGCTTGACTCTGTGTCTGGTGAACAATTTCTGCGTAGATTTGGCCACATGTTTAGGGTCATTATCTTGCTGAAAGACCCAGTGACGACCCATCGCTTTTGGGCAGAGGCCACCAGATTTTGATTTAAAATGTCCTGGTATTTCAAAGCGTTCATGATGTCATTCACCCTAACAAGGTTCCCAGGGACTCTGGAAGAGAAACAGGCCCACAGCATCACCGATCCTCCCCCATACTTCACAGTGGGCATGAGGTGCTTTTCTGTATACTCATCTTTTGTGTTTCGCCAGACCCATTAGAGTGTTTGTTGCCAAAAAGCTCTATCTTGGTCTCATCTGACCAAAGCGCATGGTCCCAGTTGAAGTGCCCGTACCGCTTACCGAACTCCAGACGTTGGGCGGCACGGTGGCACGGTGGTTAGCATTACTGCCTCACAGCAAGAAGATTGCGGGTTCGAATCCAGTCTGGGGCCTTTGTGTGTCAAGTTTGCATGTTCTCCCCGTGTTTGCTTGGGTTTTCTCCGGGGACTCCAGTTTCCCCCACCTACAAAACATGCAATATAGGAACACTGTGTGGCTGTGTGTGAATCTTTGGTGGTGGTTGGAGGGGCCGTAGGCGCATACTGGCAGCCACGCCTCTGTCAGTCTGCCCCAGGGCAGCTGTGGCTACAAAAACGTAGTTTACCACCATCAGAGCATAAATGTGTGAGTGAATGAATAATGTATCCTAGTGAAGCGTCTTTGAGTGTCCAGTAAAGCGCTATATAAAATTGATTTATTATTATTATTGGCATGTAGATAGCGCCTGATGGTTGTTTTGGAGGCTTTGTGACCCCAAGATGCTACCATTTGTTCTCCCAGCTTTGGAGAACTTTTTATTTTTCTTATTTCTCTTACCGTCCACCTCACTGTGCGTGGTGGCAAAATAACCTTGTGTCCTCGTCCAGGCTCGTTTACCACTGTTCCAGTTGTTTTAAACTTCTTAATGATTCCTCTGACAGTAGATATGGGCAGGTGCAGGTGAGTGGCTATTTTCTTGTAGCCATTGCCTGTCTTGTGAACGTTGACACACATCTGCCTTACTTGAATGGTGTGTTCCTTTGTCTTTCCCATGTTGAAGAGTGGATAAGAGAAATGGCCTCTGTGTCACATCATATTTATATACTAACGAAACAGGAGGTGATGATTTACTAATTTAATGTTCCTAGAAACTCTGATCAACTTTGTAAACTACTGTAGAAATGACAGAAATACTTCAATTACATTTATTTCCTAGGAATTGTTAGGGGTTCCAATAATTGTGGAACAGGTGATTTTATGAAAAATAATTGTTTCTTAGTCAGTGATTTTTTTTCCGTTAAAATTCACTTGAGTTGAAGGTTATATTTTTGTACAATTTTGAATGTGAGAGTATGCTTCTGCAATAAAAATGGAATTTATTTTAAGGCTTTTAACACATCTTAAAGGGATAGTTCGGGATTTTTCACATGAATCTGTATGGCATCACCGTCTTTAGTCTCGTGCACACACACTGACTTTCCCCCGACAGTGTCCTGTGAGCCGAGTTCTGATCCTTGAGGTACACCACGGGAGACAGGGGCTGTCTGGGACCTCGTGTTTCCCAGGCTAACGTACTCAGTGCTGCTGGTGAGGTAAAATGAAAACCAGTCCAGTGCAGTATGGCAAAGTCCAATATCAGTGTGTAGGCGGGTAAGCAGGATGTGATGGTCAATGGTATCAAAGGCAGCTGTCAAGTCAAGAAGGATGAGCAGAGAGGGGAACCAGCATCAGCTGCCATAAGGAAGTCATTAGCGACCATCACTAGAGCTGTCTCTGTGCTATGAGCAGAGCAAAAACCAGATTGGAACCTTTAAAACAGTCTATGAGAATGGCTGTGGCCCTGTAACTGAGCGGCAACTCCTTTTTCCAGCACCTTAGAGAGGAACAGAAGGTGGGAAATGGGCCGGTAATTAGAGAACACCTCCGGGTCCAGGTTGGGTTTTTTCAGCAAAGGTTTGATCACAGCAGTTTTCAACAACGATGGGACATGGCCAGACTGTAGAGACAGGTTTGTTATTTGTGTGATGAGAGGGCTTAGGGCAGGGAGGTTGGATTTAATGAGGGCTGTAGGGAAAGGATCCAAGGCACAGGTAGATGGTTTCATTTTCTGATGAGGCCCTCAATTTCACTCTTTGTGACCTCAGCAAAGCAGCTGACTGTCGCCAGATGTGGAGAAACTGATGACCGTTAAATTAGTACAGTGTTGAACTGAAAAGGGTATTTGGATTTGAATACCAAATATTCAAATGAAGACACATTAGGTAGAGAAAGAAGGGACAGGTTTAGTTCACTGCGATAAATTACCGCCAGACCACCACCATGGCCAGTACTACAGGCCCTCTGCAGGTTGCTGTATCCAGCGGGACAGGCTTCATTAAAGGAGGATTACACCTCAGGTTAGTGCCAAGTCTGAGTTCGGCTCATGATGTCAAGATTCCTCTCCAGGACGTGGTTGTGGACCAGACAGGATTTATTTGACAGGGACTGTGTTGAAAAGCTCAATTTTAAAGCTCATTGGAGCAGAGTACCTCTAAATGGGTCGAAGTAAGCTGTAATCCACTCCGCATTTTCCTTTCCACTTGGTTCGCTGCGGTCTCGCAATATCGGACCCCACAGTGGCAGCGCTCTGATGACGTGTGCGAGGTGCGACGAGGTGACCGGCGGACCAGATGGATGGGATGGAGCTGCTGTTGGTCAGCTGAGAGTGAACAAGGTTTCTCCGTGAGCCTCTGTGGACATATCGAGGTCTGTGAAGGAGTCCGAGCTGCTTTACGGTGGACATACAAGATGGGATGGAAAGATTGTTGTACTTCAGCAGCTGTGAGGCAGAAAATGTGAGCATAACGCCGGCTGAGGGAGATGTTAGCCTGGAGCTAGCCGCTGGCAACTGTCCCAAACCACGGTGGAGGACTGTAGGAATGAAACACAGCATGACTCAAGGAGACTTCACACAGGGGAAAGAGTCCAAGCTGAATATTGGCTGGGACAGCCAGAAGGAAGTGGATAGCCGATGCAGCGAGGTAGATCTGGGGATGTAGCAGCTAGCACTCGCTGCTAGGTGCTGCCAATCGGAGCCGCTAGCAGACAGCAGGGTAAAGAGCACCAGTCCCAGGCAAAATATCCAAAAACGTCACTGTAGAGGCAGTTGAGAGACTGATAAAGAAAACCCTTCACTAAGGCAGCTGAGCAACGTCAGGATTGTCCAGGTAAGTGCCCACCATAAGCAATTAGGAAGCTTGTTGATAGCTGATGGCGATAATGGAGAGTAAAGCAGGTAAACAGCACCTCCACATAAAACATAAAACAGATGAGGAAAGGCCAAAAAATTCAACCGCGTTGCGAAATATCCTGCTTGGTCAAAATAATCGCAAATAATCAACAAAATAGGCTCAGAGAAGCGGAGAACAGACAACAAATGCGTCCTCCTCCATACTGTAGAGCAGGGGTCCCAAATCTTTCCCAGAAAGGGCCGGTGTGGGTACAGGCTTTCATTGCAACCAACCAGCTATGCACCTGATGCTACTAATCAAGCTTATTAGTAAGGAGAACAGGGGTTGATTAGTAGCATCAGGTGTGTAAATGCTTGGTTGCAATGAAAGCCTGCACCCACACCGGCCCTTTCTGGGAAAGATTGAGGACCCCTGCTGTAGAGTCTGGTTTTACAACATCATATTGTGCCATCCAGACCTCATCTTTTTTAGGGGAGGTCTTGCATATTTCACCATCACATTGCTGACCCACAAACTGCATCCATCACAACAGCATGGCTTCACAGTAGAAGAGTCCAGGTGCTGAAATGGCTTGCCTGCAGTCCAGAAGTTTCATAAATGCCAAACATTTTGTGCGTCATAAAATGGAAAATACAGCAAAGAAGACCCAGGACTGTTGAGCAGCTAGAAATCTACATCTGACAAGAGTGGGACAACATTCCTATCCCAAAAATCCAGCAATTGGTCTCCTCACTTCCCAGGCATCTACAGACTGTCGTTTAAAGAAGAGGGGATATTACACAATGGTAAACGGAGCCCGGTCCCAACTTTTTTGAGATGTGTTGCTGCCATCAAATTGAAAATGAGCTCATATTTTTCATGAAATGGTAAAATGTCTCACTTTCAACAACTGATATATTGTCTATGTTCCATATTGTGAATAAAATTTGGGTTTATGAGATTTGTTCATCGTTGTATTGTTTTTATTCACGTTTTAAACAATGTCCCAACTTCATAGGAATTGGAGTTTGTGAATCTCATTCCCCTGAACTCACTTTGCAAGGTTTCTATTGAATGTGACACTTTGTGATGGCTAAAGTGAAAATCAACAGGAGATATCCAGGAACAGGGATGATTCGTTTAAAAAAATGCTACTTCTATTTGTTGTATGTTTACAATTCACACATCAAAGTATTAACTTAAAAATATGTAAAAAATCTTGAGTGCAATCGATACGATATTTGAAAGAACAGTGCTGTGCTCATAAAAGCAGCATCTGGATTCCGTCATCGGATATATACCCCAGTACTTCATCTCTGCAAAGGAGCTCCCGTTCAAAACATAGTTAGGCGCCCTGGACCCACAATATCTTTTTAAAAGTTAAATTGGTAAATATCTGAAATTTAGCACAAAAGTTGTCAAAGTTTCTGAAAACTTTCTAACATTACAATTGCTGTAACAATTCAAGTGCATTGAGGAGCTTATGGTATAAATCAGTGGTTCTCAAACTTGGTCCTGGGGACCACTGTGTGTGCTAGTTTTTGTACCAACCACATTGCACCCCTAAATTTTAACATTGCATTGCTTTTGTTTTGCTATTTTCCAAGTACAACTCAAATTTGACAGCCATGAATTGAGAAGCATCTAATGAGGGTTCTCAATGCAAGTTTGTTCTTTTTCTTTTCCCAAGAAATGAACGAAAATAACAGTAGAAAAGTTTGGATCATTACAATTTGTCTCGTCTTTGAATTTTCCATTATCGAGTCAGTAGTTAGATTTGGTGACCATCTGTCCACAATTTCACCAGTTATAAGCCAGCTGATTCTTAAATTTCATTAGCAACAAAGTTCACCAGTTATAAGCCGGCTGATTCTTAAATTTCATTAGCTACAAATTTCTCCCTCCTTTTATGCTCATTATAGGCCATGTGCTAAGGCTGAAAATATGCCTAGAAAATGGTTTTCGTTCCAACAACTGGGTAATACTTTATTTTTGCATAATTATAACCAGAAAAACATGCTATCAAAGTAACCAAATGTTCGCCGCTGAAAAGTTTGCAGTTTTTGCAGAAACAAGTACCATTTCAGGGGCAAAGGGAAATATAGTAGGGGTCAAAAATCTGGTGTCATCAGATTGTAACAAGTTTGGTATCAAACTGTAGGTCTATGAATGTGCTTCAAGGAAATATGTGTCCCAATCCGCTGGCCAGCCCCTGTGTCTCTGTAGAGGGGGTTGAAATCTGAGAAAATGAGATTTTGGCCCCTTACCATGGGGCCCAGGGGCAAGTGAGCAAGCTCAAACATGTTGTATTCAAGTCTGTTTAGTTAGACCTTTCAAATGACACCCATGTCAATGGGGTCCACAAACCCATTCACTCAGGGGAAATGTTCATGCATTTTGGCCCCATTTTAGGGGGTTCCCTGCCCCTGGGCAGCAATGAGTTTGTGGACTCCGGCGACATGGGTGTCATTTGAAAGGTGTAACTAAACAGACTTGAAAACAACATATTTGATCCTCCTCACTTGCCCCTGGGCCCCATGGTAAGGGGCCAAAATCTCATTTTCTCAGATTTCAACCACCTCTGCAGGGGCACAGGGGCTGGCCAGCGGATTGGGACGTATATTTCCTTGAAGCACATTCATAGACCTACAATTTGATACCAAACTTGCTACAATCTGATGACATCAGATTTTCAACCCCTACTCTATTTCCCTTTGCCCCTGAAATGGTAGTTGTTTCTGCAAAAACTGCACAGTTTTCAGAGGAGAAGTTTTGTTTACTTAAATAGTATGCGCTTCTGGTTATAATTATGCAAAAATAAAGTATTCCCCAGATGGTGGAACGAAACATCATATTTTGACCCTTAGCACGTGGCCTATTATGTCCAGAGGTCAATAAAGGTCATACAGACGCAGCCTAAATAAAGAAAAGGAGAAAATTCACATGGTTAAATCAGACTTATCTCAATCCAACACAACAACAGAAACTTCTTCATACCTACTGTACCTCGGAAAACAACAAAACCAAAAACAGCAAGTGGCAGCTGCCACAAATGGGCTATGCACTGTGGATATGATATGTTCACTCAATCTGACATAGTCAAGATCTGTCTTTGCTTTGACTGAGAGAAGTTCTGTGAAGGCAAAGAGTTAGGTTTATCACTACTCTTTACATTCATGGAGCTCAACTTAAAAAAAAAAAAACATAACGCGTTGCTGAATACCCCTTGGCCTGTGCACATCTATGGGTCACACAGAGTTACAATACCAAAATTGGTGAAGCTGCGATCATTAGTTGCTGAGTACTGACCCAGACAAAGTCATGGACAGATGACAGACAGACAGACAGACGGACGGACAGACAGACACGCAGGTGATGACAATACCCCTGTGGCCAAAATTTGGTCGAAGGGTAAAAAAATTACTTGATATGGTGAAGTTCAGCGAATAAATAATTTTTAAGGTGTATGCAGAATTCCAATGTGGATGCACAATGGAAAAGGGTCCCTATCAGCGTGTGAACCCCACTCCTTCCCCATTCTATGGTAACGAATATACGATTAGCGAAATGAACTGGTTTGAAAACACGAACAGAGAAAACAGACAGCCTTTAAAGGGGGCACTGGCGCAGTCTTTAAAGACCAAGATGAGGTGGGGTGTTAACAGATTGTCTGTGTTGATTAAGGATGGACCACATGGGGAGGAGGAAGACTCAGACATTGGAGGATTGACAGCAGGCAGGATGTGTTTTTTAAATGGGGATACGCTGGCAGGAAACCTGTACGAAAACACATAACAAAATGAAAGACAGTACAAGCAAGGCTAAGACAGCAACGCAAGGAAGAACAATTAAGTATTCTGTAATAATCCTATAAAAAGTAATTCGCAGTACAGGACAAAATTCCTGCGGGCGTTCATTGCTATTTTTGACATAATGTGTCTTAAAAGGGTAAATAATCTCTATAAATATCAATAAGGCAATTAAGAAAACAACTCATTAAAAATTATAGGACAGAAATTGTGGGTGTATAAACTAAGCATACTCATCGATCTCCAGGACTGAACATGAGGCTCAATAGTTGGCCATCCACACAAACACAACTACTTTTGAAAACGTTTTTTTTTTTTAGTTTGAGTTTGCCTTTCACACTTACAAAAAAGATATTTCATGACAGTGGCTTTGGGAGCTTCATGAGGAAGGTAGGATTTTATTTATTTTTTTTTTTTTAAAATTTGGTTTCATGTAGCATTTCTCCATGTATGAGTGAAAATGGAGGCTTTCAACAGTGCTTTCCCACCACCCAGTAATGGGCTGATATGCAATGTGCATGTAACATAACATAACATAACATAACAACATAACACAACACAACACAACACAACATGAATGGCGAGAACAGGCCATTCAGCCCAACTACGCTCGCCAGTTTCTTTATACTATTGTGAATATATCCCTTCAGATACTCAATGACTCAATGGTATCTAGATGTAAGTCAAGTCTGCTCTTGAAAACCCCCAAGATCTCTGCCTCAACAGTATGGTCAGGCAAGCTATTCCACATTGAAATGACTCTTTGGGTGAAGAAATATTTCTGAATACCAGTGCTACATTTACCTTTGGTCAACTTCCATTTGTGACCCCGAGTTCTACTCACAACACTTGGTCGAAGGAATCCTACATAATTCACTTTGTTAATCCCTTTAACATATTTAAAGACCTCAATCAAATCACCTCTCTGTCTCCTTTTCCTAAGACTAAAGAGATTAAGGATCTTCAGCCTCTTCTCATAGCTTTCATCTTTTATACCTGGAATAAGCTCAGTGGCTCTTCTGTCTCAGAACCCCAAGAGTAATGGTGGACGTAGGGCTTGTGTATTTGCAGGATGCCACGGGCTTAACGACTCATTTACAAGAAATCCATGCTCTCGCCTCTACAGGTTAAGACGTACACAGTGTTTTTTTGTTTTCAGTGACTTTTCTGTTTTTAATTGACAGATTTGCTAATACAACCCCAATTCCCAAATAGTTGGGACAAAGTGTAAATTGAAGTGAAGAAAATCAAAATGCAATGACTTTCAGATCACATGAGCCAATATGTTATTTACAACAGAAGATAGATTACATTTTAAATGTCGAAACTGAGACATTTTACATTTTTATCCACAAAATGAGCTTATTTCAAATTTTCTGGCTGCAACAGGTCTCAAAAAAGTTGGAACACGAAAGGGCTGAAAAAGCAATTAATATATAAGAGAATCAGCTGAAAGAATATTTAGCAAGTAAGTAAGTTAACTGTCATCAGGTGTGTAACATGATTGGCTATAAAAGGGACTTAGAGAGGCTGAGTCTCTCGGAAGTAAAGATGGCCAGAGGCTCTCCAACCTGTGAAGGCTTGCGTAAAAAAATTGTGGAATGCTTTAAAAACAATGTTCCGCGACCTCAAACTGCAAAGGCTTTGAAGGTCTCATCATTGACAGTGCATAACATCAAAAGATTCAGAGAAACTGAAAAAATCTCTGTGTATAAGGGACAAGGCCCAAGACCTTTACTGGATGCTCATGATCTTCGGACCCTCAGACGCCAATGCATCACTCACCGGCATAATTCTGTGACTGACGTTACTAAATGGGCCCAGGAATACATCAAGAAACCGCTGTCTGGAAACACAGTGCGCCATGCCTTCCACAGACGGCACCTAAAACTCTATCATGCAAAAAGGAAGCCATTGTTGATCATGATCCAGAAGCGCCGCCGTGTTCTGTGGGCCAAGGCTCATTTAAAATGGACTGTAGCAAAGTAGCAAAGTGTCCTGTGGTCAGACGAGTCCAAATTTGACATTCATGAGTGTAACTAGTTCAGGCAGGAAACTCGAGAAGAGCTACGTCAGCTGACAGCAGCCTGGTAAGCTACCAGCACGTCGGCACCAGCAGGCGAACAATTGGAGGATACACATCACGAGGTCATGCTGCGGTCTATTTGAAAGACGTCAAGCTCACTTGCTTCCGCTGCTGTTCGCAATGACGCTTCATGCTATGCAACATGCTGTTTGGTTTTTGCTTGCCGCCTCCACCCCAGCCTCCACCTGTTTGGTTCTGCTCACATCGGGGGGATTTTGATTTCTGTTCCTGACTATGTTTGTATGTTTGCTGTGCCTAAGTAGATTATTCCTCCAGAGCAGAACTGCCGCCAAAATACAATGTAATGCTCATATCCATGAATAAATTGTTCTATTTTATTGAAACGTGAGTTGTCCTGACTGAATTGTTGTGAATCATGTGTGACGTGTCCTCTAGGCAAAAGAGGAGAAAGACCACCCCTCCTGTTATCAGTGTTCGGTTCAAAAGCCAGCATCTCTGATGGTATGGGGATGCATTAGTGCATATGGTGTGGGACACTTGCATGTTTTAAAAAGCACCAAGGTTTTAGAGCAGCATATGCTCCCCTCTGGACGACATCTATTCCAGGGAAGGCCTTGGGTATTTCAGCAGGACAATGCATAACCACATACTGCAACTATTACAACAGCATGGCTTCACAGTGGAAGAGTCCGTGTGCTGAACTGGCCTGCCTGCAGTCCTGATCTTTAACCGATTGAGAACATTCGGAGCATAATTGAACAAAAATTCCGTCACAGGAGGCCCAAAATTCCCCAGCAGCTGAAAGCCTGTATTAAACAAGAGTAGGATCAAATTCTAATGGCTAAACTCAAGAAACTTGTCTCCTCAATGCCCAGACGCCTCCACTATGTATTAAGAAGAAAAGGGGATGCTACACCATGGTAAACAGGCCCCTGTCCCAACTTCTTTGAGGCCTGTAGCAGCCATCAAATTTGAAATGAGCTCATTTTGTGGATGAAATTGTAAAATTTCTCAGTTTCAACATTTGCTGTGTTATCTCTGTTCTATTGTGAATAAAATCCTGGCTGGTGTGATTTGAAAGTCATTGCATGTTGATTTTATTAACAATTTTCACTTTGTCCCAACTATTTCGGAATTGGGATAGTACATCCCCTAAATTGAATTTTTTTTTTTAAATGGCAGAGGAAAAAGTTTCCTGGGGAAAAAAAATCTGTGTTCGTGTCGATGCAGCCAACTCGGAGGATACTCCTCAAGTTCTTCCACACAGTGCTTTGGAATTATCACATGACCACACTACACACCCAGGCTACTGCAGCATAGTATTTTCTGACCAAACCATTATGTCAGTAAGCTGACAGATAATATTTTGTGTCCAGGTTCAGATTTATATTCTTCTGGTCAAATCCTCGCTCTTTTGATTGTGTGTGTGCCATGGGCTTTCCTCCTAATGTCCTTGAACTGCTAAGCCTTCAGTTTGTTTTCACATGAGAATGAAAAATGTTGAAACTGTCTTCATCTAATGACTTGGAACTCTGTCGCAAGCATTTCTTTTTTTTTTTAATTTTTCCTTGTATTAATTGTTAGATCACTGAACATAATCCTCTACAATGGTATTTCATGAAAAGGAATTAGCTAAGTACAATGTAAGTTATCCTCTGATGTAACGCCCAGTGGCATGAATAATTCACAAGCACTTAACATTTGCTCATTAAGTGAAATGTGATGGAGAGATACGACTTCATGTCAGGGGAATGGAGAACAAGACTGTTCCCTTTTATGTCCTGCCACTGCTTCTGGCTTGGCAAGGAAATGTGATTTTATACTCCATATTTTATTGGGACTCCTACACTAGAATCTTGATTTATGAATCTTGAAATTCGTCAGGAAGTGGCAGATCCTGGAGATCTCCTGGGCTTTAACATGCTCATTATATTTCATTGTGCTGACCTCAGGTGACGATACTATTCCGTCATCAGATTATACAGGGGCCAGCTAAATCAGAGGCCCTGTCATAAATACTACATTTACTAAGCTCACAACATACTCTTTTTTGTTAAGTTGATTCAGGTATGGATTGATTTAATTTTATGGTTATTTTTGGAGCTGTAATTCTGTGGTTAGAGTTGCCAGCAACAACCCAGCCTACATTCTTTTTTAAGCTATCATACTCATTCCGCTAATCAGAGTAAATCAATGTAATAACATTTTAGTAGTCTCTTAAATAACATTTTTCATGCTATTTCAGTGAAAAAAAAAACAGACAAAGCATTAATATTCTCCTGGCTAATGCATTCAGTGCTGTTCTGTGATGATAAGTGATGAATATGCTTATTAAATTTTCACTTCAGCATTCATGTCGTGCTTGATTATAAAACTTCCTGATGAACAAAAAGCTTTAAAGATTTACGCTATTAATTTAAATAAGTAATCAATTATGCATGAGCTTCGGCTGACTGGCAGACAAGGTGCCTTATATATTTTCTCATATATCTTCTCGAGAAAAGTATTTGAATGTACAGGTCTTTGCATTATCGCAACGTACTTATTGCATTTAAAATCCATTAATAATTGAGCCATTGTGCCAATACATGTAAATTTGACTAAATAGATTAATGACTTGAAGATGATTCACGCAAACAAATTAGTTCAACTCTGGATATCCATGAGAAGGTTGGCACCAGCTAATTTTGTTAAATTATGCAAAAAATTTGCAATTTTTACCTCAGTGAAAATAGCAAGTGGGGAACGGTATAATTTAGTCATTTGAATTACTTAACTAATTTTGTCAAATGAGAAATGACTTCCAGTATTTGGTGCACATTCAATGACGATGGACTTACCGGAACCCCTTTCCTTTCGACTGACACAAACATTGGCAGGGTGAGGGGGAGGAGTAGGTTGGCATAAAGTGTATGCTGTACCTCTCTGTGCTCACGCTTTCAATTGAATACCCTCTCGCTCATCTTTTGAGGCCATTTTCCAGCAATGCTGAGGGAGTACAATGCCTGTTTGAAAGGCTGACGCAGTTCCTCGGTGGTGAGGGAGCGTAATGCCTCTTGGAAAGACTTGAGGCCCCTCGTTTCGCAACTGAGGGAAAAATAGCGCATCTCCGAAAGACAGTTTTCTATCTATGCAGACAGAGTATTCCTTATATGCTGAATATGAGAAAGTCTTGGTGAGTAAGTGAGCAGAATGACTAAGTATGCAAGTAAACGAGTACGTAGAGGCCTATCTTTTTACGCTGATTGAATATATGCCGTGGGATTTTCATAATATGAATCTTAAATTAACTGAATCTGTTTAAAGGGAATCCGTGCAGATGAGAGGCGACACATTCACTTTAGTAGTTTATGAACTGCATAATAAAAATAAGTGAACAACAACAACAGCAGCAACAAAATAACTCATGTTACATGAAATCCTGATCATAATCAGTTACAGCAGTTTTTTTTTTTGTCAGTGACAATGCCCCTTTATTGCTTAATTGCTTAAATGCAAATTTTTCATCTTTACTGTCAAATAAGATCATTACATTATACAAAGTGAGCGGAGTTCTGCATAAATGGGAGAGAAGGATTAACTGAGGGGTGTAATTCATTTAAGTGTAAAGCTAGTCGTACAGTTGGCACTTCAGGCCTGCTGCTTTGTAAGCCCAGCCTATCACAGAATAGCATTGAGCTTCTCTCAGCCAATTTGAGCTTTGCGTGCCCTCTTCTATTTTAAACTGTGGATGTTTGTGTTATTATATTATTTTTGTTAATATTTTTAAAAAGTTTCTGCAGTATTAAATTCTATTGTAGCAAGACAATATTGAGTCTCACTGTTTTCTAAATTTTATTTGGAACATGAGCCTGCTAGCTCGTTCACATTGGCAAAAAACTGACTCAAGAAGAACTGTGGTGCGAGAGTGGCTAACAAGTCGCATCGTCCAAAGTCCCTTGGTCGCTGGCTATGTTTGCGGTTTCACATGGAGTGAAATACTGACCAGGGCATATTGGTTAGTGCTGAGTTTGATTATTTGTCTAGTTTTCACCAGAGTGGTTGGGATTGGAAGTTAACCTTTTAAAATCTGAACGTCTACAAGCCCCTGACGGATAAATGTTGATATTCACCAGCTATTCAATAGATAATTATTTCTTGTATTTGAAATTTAGTTTCATATTTTACCGCATTTGGCTACTAGCTGGTGCTAATTTCTCACTCTGGGTGCGGTACATTACATGAAGAAAAGATCACATAAGGGCTGCTGAAGTTTTCTGAGCAGTTTCAGAATTGAGCACTTTATGTCAGCTAGCAAGCTAGTTGATGAGGGCACTTGCCTCCAAAACTGGGTGGATACTAAAATGAAAATGTTAAGGCCAAATTAAATAATAATAGTTACTGAATGTTTCCAATTATACTGATTTGAAAAATAGGCAGGGTAGGGAGGCATTTTCTTATTTTGCTGAAAGTTTCTTTTTTTGTATAGGTTTTAGGGTAGGTTGGTAAACCATCTTTTTTTTCCTCTGTCACAGCAATATTTTAGGTACAGGGTTTCCACTACATGTAATTGACTGTGGCGCACTGCCAAGGCAAAATAAAAGCCGCCGCGCCTATGCAAAATGAAGCTTGGCTAAAGTTCAGTCAGGAAGACTCTCTCACGCACTCTAACTCTGTTTATTTTCTTTTCATTCCCTCTTATGCTCACTCATAAACCTCCGCAGTCAGTCTCTGTGGCCATTAATTGATCAGTCAGCTGGTGTAGCAGCTGATCTCTTCCATCCAACCGTGGCGCACCTCAGTCGCATCTCTAGCCAATCGTTATGTTGCTGTCTTTTTAAAAAATGCCATTTTTCTCTGCCCTTGTTTGTTCTTGCTGCTGTTCGCCGACCCTCCTCCCCAACGCCACCCTGCTCCATCAGGCCTTCCGTCCTGAAGGCAGATTTGTCAGCCTTCAGCCTTCACCGCCACCAGTGTCTGGACTCTTCGGGGGATTTTTCTGCTGCAGCTCTGAGCTGTGCTCCTGCTCTACGAGTCTTCCCGAAGAGTCCAAGCGCCAAAGACTTGTCTGATTTTAAACATGTTAATTCTACTTATGCTCAACGCATAATAAATTTTTTTCCTGGTTTCACTCGAGTCAAGTCTCTCCTGATTGAAATGACTTCACATAAACTCCAAAAATATTAAGGACAGTCAAGTGTTGCCAGTTCTCCTTGTTAAGTTAAAATGAGCGCTAATTATTCTTGACCTGTTGTTAATCATTTTGCTTGATGAACACATTTTCCAATGTGCCATCGGCAGTAAACGCACTGCTTTCTTCTTAATGCAATGTGTGCAACATTTAGAGAAAAAATATTTTGTTCACTTTGCAAAACGATAAACTATTATGTTAACTTCTGTGTTTGCTGTGAACACATCCTGCTCTACCTAATTGCAGGGCTTCAAACTCTCCTGCATTCGGCGTGAGACTTAATGGCATATTCATGTTCCCGTGCCGTAGTCAGAAATTATCCAATCAATGCAATGCATGTGTTTGAAATGCTTATATGCAATTCCGTTGCTTTTAACCCCTGAGTAAAGAAAAGCATGAGGAGTTATTGATTTAATTGATTTCCATGTTACTAATGGTGAAATCCACCGTGACGCATGTGAAACTGATAAACCTCCGTGCACATAGACTTCAATTATTACGTCGCCTACGTGCTGATTAATGAAAACTGAGTTTTGACCCGACTCTGAAGCCCTCCGCTACAGTTTCAAAAAATCCTGGAGGAAACCCTGAAGTATGTGCCAAACCTGAGACAGACATTCTACTAGCCAATGATTTTGTTGGGATTCTGATTCTGCATCTCATGTTTAAGTTCTGTACCTGGCTTTGCCATGCTTTATGATTTTTGTGTTTAGTGACCACTGCTCTGTCTGACCATTCTTAGGATCATGTATTGTGTTTTTGGTAATTTAGATTTCACGTTTTATTATTTTTTCATGCTTCAGATTCCATGCCATGTTTTCATTTCCATGCTTTACACTTTGTCTCCCCTGTCTTGTCATGTGTGTATCTTTGCTCACGGTCCCTTGTCTTGTGTGCCACTCATTCGGGTGATTTATTGGTTTCTGGGTTTCAATCTTCTTTCATTATCTCGTGTTCTTCCTTCCTCTCTCTTTTACTGTCTTACTAACACATACTAACAGTTTATTGTTTTTGCTAAATACTAATCCACACTAACCTTGTATATTTGGACTAACTTACCAACAAGCACTTGGGATTGTATAGCTGCACTTACTATTTGACTAATGATCTCTCAGCTGTCGCCCAATTCTAGTCTCCGCCTCCTTGCCTATCCCTAATTATCTCTGCTGCAGTTTTCCACTTATATCTCATGCTTTCCTTTTCTTTAGACTATGCACTTTTAGTACTCCTTAACCGGAGCTGTTTGTTCATAGGATTGTCTTGTGATCCCTGTCTGCGTTTTGGCATTTTCCAAATTCATGTGATTAGTTTATTCCTCATGTGTCTCTCCCTGATCATTGTTACCATTGATTGCACCTGTTCTCCCTGGTCATGTGTTCTCCTGGATGTGTGTATAAGATGTCTGTTTGCTTCGCACTCTTGTCAGATCGTTCTCCCTAGTTTTCTCGTGCCACGTTTCTCGCCTTGATTGCTCAGTGTTTATCTTTCTGACTGGATTGCTCGACTATTGATTTTGGTTTGCCCTTTTTGGATATTGTTGCATCTGTGAGTTTTGACCTTTTTCTGCCCGACCTTGATTTTGTGATTACTGCCCTGGTTTTGGATTCGGACTGTCTTTGGCTTATGAGTTTGTTTCTCCTCCAAACCTACGCCTGTGTACCGAACCCTTTTTGTCTGACCACGAACTTTGTTATTGGTGCCCTGGTTACGATTCTGGATTACGCCCATTGGATACTGTTTTTGGATTGTGGACTTTGTACCGTTGCCAGCTCTGTTGGGGGGTTTCCCCCTTCAGAAATAAAGCCTCCTTTTTGCATTCTACTGGTTGTCGCACTTGGTTCATTTCGTAAATCACAACAGATTTTGGTGAAGGCTCCATTCAGCATTCAAATATGCAATAACTGGCATAAACTGAAAACAAGAAAAGTTGTCATAAAAGTTTTTAAGTTACTGAACAAGCACTGTACATGTAAACGGCTCTGAGCGTAGACTGAGAGAACTATGTTGTAAAGAATGCTGTAATTATTGTCTGTGATACAGTTTGCATCACTAAGTGGAGGGCTATAGGAATATCACTTGGTGTCTCAAATGTGTTTCATTCCATATACAGCAGTTCCAACTACAGGTTGATCCAGCTAAGCTAGCGACAAAAAACATATTTAAAGCAAGAATCCATGACACAAACTGAACTTCAACTTTTGATTGGAAAGAGTAAACCACAAAGTGACAATATTCCCGGTTAGACTTCACAAAACTACCCGTAGTTTCCTTTCCCAGTATTTTTTAAGTCTTGTAGTTTGGATAGTCTGATCACAAACGTCTTGAAAACTTACCAGTGACAATTCCCGCGAAACTTCCCACTCCAATTTGAGAAGTTTCTCACTTCCCAAGAAACTTCTTAAATTCTTGAAGTTTTTAGTGGCCTCGCCAGGCCGCCTTGAAACTTCACATAGTTTGTCACGTGACTAGTACCATCTCCAGCCATGCCATGAGGTTGTTTGCATTGATTTATTTGTACATGCTACTCATCAAGCTAGCCTGTCTGCTATAAGTGGTGTCTTGATTTTCCCGACTTAACGTTGAAGAGAGGTAGGCGAGAGATACTGAGGTAGTGATTTAAGATAATTTAGACAAATGCGAAAATCATGCATGGGTTGGACCGCTGTACTATTTCCGTGACGGCCGAGGATCTATGCGGTTTCTGGGCATGCGCGGTATGGGTCCAAACTACGAGTAGTTTGGCATCGCGCTTGAGACTTTGGGAAGTGATCGAGAAGTAAACTTAGTGTAGTTTCACATCATCTGACTGGGGCTAATGGCTTTATTTTGGCAAGTCAAATCATTTCGAGCAAAGCCTCACCTCAAAAACTACTGACGACTCAGAAAGACACAAACGGTACGGAGCTTCATACAAAGACTCAGCTGTAAAATGCCGACTGGCCACGAAACAGCTAAACCAGCAAACAAGAAAAAAAGTGATTTGAGCGATCGTTGACGTCACACCAGACATTGTGGGGTCAGCTGAATTTCTTTTTATTTTATATTGAAAACATAGAAGATTGTTGGAACTTATGATGTAGGTAGGTTTGTGAAACTGGAAACGCACCTATTTTTATTATTTTGCATAAAGGCAACGGTTACCTAGTAGTCTCCTTTGTTTGCATTACTGTCCTAATATCATGACTACTTTTTTGTGGTATAGGTGTATATTGTATTTATACCACACACGCGCGCACACACACACACACACTTAGGGCGTATTCACACCTAATTCACACACGCGCTGTTTGTTCCGGACCAAACGAACCAAATTTTATTTGGTCTGGACCTTTTGGGGTGGTCTGAATACAACCGCCGAACTCTAGTCCGGACCAAACAAGCGGACTGAGACTGAGCTGAAAAGGTCGGACTCGGTCCGGACCAAAGGAACCCTAGTGCGGATCTTCTGGAGGTGTGAAAGCAGTCTGGACCTAATACGAACCTTTCGCTATTTTGTACCTCGGGAGCTTCCGTCGTTTGCCGTGCATTGTGGGAAACAGAGTCTAGATTACACAGAGTGGGTGTGAGAGAGCGTGGGAGACCACTTTAAATCCTCATTTTTTGAAGATTGGTATGAGAGGAATATATGGTCTATAGTTGACTTGATTGACAGGAATGGCAAGTTCTTAACTTATGAACAATTCTGTATGAAATATACAGTGGCTTCAATAAGTATTTGTACACTACTGTACTTCATGGAGCCGGTTACGGATGGCCTGGGCACAAACATGGCTTCCAGTTGCTTCCTCCACTTTGGTGGCAAGACTGGAGGCCGAGGACTGTCTCTCCCTCTGTACCAGCAGGGAGATGTACCGGTCAGTGCGCTGGCTGGTCTTCCTGGGACGTCCTTTCCTGGCTGCATTGGCTATGCGTTCAGACTGTTTGTACTTCTTGATGATGCACTGCACGGTCGTGTGGCGTAGCGATAGCCGAGCATCAATTTTTCTGATGCTTTGGCCTTCTTTATGTAGCTGAATGATTTGCTCCCGCATTCGACGGGGTATCTTGCCTGTCTTGGCCATATATCACAGGAATACATTATGGGCATGGTCAGGCCATTTACATAGGCCAGGCTGTGTACAGAGGGAGTGTCCAGTATGGTCTTGCTTGACCAAATCAGACCAAGTGAGTCAACCATGTCCTGTAAACATCTTGAGTCAATTTTAGGTGAGTATTATAAGTTTTGTGACTCACTAATGGAACTGTACAGACACTTATTGGGTCAGATAATCGCCTTTCTGACCAAATATGCCATTTTGACATTAAATATTTGTTTAAAATATTTGATAATCAATATGTTTTAATCACTTTTACACACAATAGCAAGCATTTAGCCGAATATACAAAAGCTATTATGTAGTCGAATTTTCAAGTAGTGTACAAATACTTATTGGAGCCACTGTATAGAACCAGTCAAACATTTGGACATACCCACATTTTTCTAACAAGACATGTTAAATAAATTGCTACCAATTATTTTGAAAAAAAAAGATTCTTAAATATAAACATCAAATTAACCAGCATTTTCTGTCATTTTTACAGCGCATACTCGCATTTTTTTCTTTACTAGGGCAGTTATATGGCTATAATGAGTTTGCCGCTGAGTGGCCTAAGTACCCAAAGATGTGCTGCACTTGTTGTTTGCTTTTCATCCACTTTTTTAAGTTCTAAAACAGCTTGTCTTTACTTTCACTGTTGGAGAATGGAAAGAGCTTGTTTGTCTGCTTACTTTGCAAAATATGGTTTCTTTGAGAATTCTAAAATTTTGGACACTATTCAAATAACTTCTGACTGCTTACCTCTAACCAGTTTCCATTTGAGATTATATAGAGAAGTTAAGCCATTTAAATGTCTCTAAAAACAGCGCTGAAGCATTAGCAAAGTGTGTCCAAACTTTTGACTGGTACTATACACACATACATAAAATATGTGTGGGCTTGTGTGTGTATGTCTAATTACAACTGCCTGGCATCAGTGAGAAGTTGGCATTGCTGCTGGCTGTACTATATTTGTCATCTGGGTTATGCTACTTGAAGAGATGTTACTTCATTCTGTAGGTTGCTCAAAAGTTGTGTGAATGTCACACATTTCAAACTGGTCGAATTACTGAATCTTTCACATGGTTACACTTAAGATATTGTACAGACAACGAAAAAATATCAAAAAAGTAATTCATAATGGTAGAATTTTCATTTTAAAATGCCATAGCCAAGCTTCGACCAGGTAACCGCAGCACAACGCGACTGTTTACAATGGTCTCCCAGCGAGAACTCCGTGGCAACCGTTGGTGACCATGACAGTTAGCTCGAGTGGTGAAGAAACTTCAATTTGTTTCCATGGCAGAAAGTTTGTATGGAATAGACAGTTCAAATACCGATGGGAATGCGAGTTTGGAGGAAATGGTGGGAAACTTATTGCATTTTCTACTGGCCATATGCATCACATGCAGATGAGGAAAACACCGAGAGTGACAGCGACTAAGGACTGGTCCTAGCCCGCCTTAGCTGTTCAGTCGCGTCAAGTCGACAGTCTTGAGCGGTATGTTAAAAAGTGGCATCTCGGTCATCTTAATTGTCATCTCAACCTTCAGAAATAACATTGAATATTTTGTGGTTAACTATGTGCGTGACGCACAGCCATAAAAACTGCGATGGAAATTAGTTGCTTTCGAGTTTCGTACCCCTGTGGAATACGGTGGACCTGAGATTTCTACATCTTAGGCTATGGACTCCAGGGAATATCAAACAACAGAAATTCAACTCAGCTTAATGATAAATAGATGCACTGACCTTATTTCTTCTTCATGAGTGAAAATCACACACCTCTGAGGTATTTTGTACAGGCTAAAAAGTTATTTTGTTTGCATCCACCCAAGTGGGAGGCAACGGAAGCCCCACTAGGAATCTCTAGGTGGTATTCTGTTGTACTGGCTGACTGAAGTAGAGGAGCTGAGATCTCAAAGCAAACCAAGGAAGGTTTAAAGGATTCATGACAACAGAAGAAGTTTAGAATTATGGTTTTACTGCATGTAAATTGTTTCGTAATTACACTACCTATAGGTTTGTTTTACCGCCTATGGCAAATTTCGGCTTAGTCACCAGCCTCAATCCGAAACAAAAGTTAATCAGCTGCAGGTCACATGACCTAAGTGCCGTCAATGTAAGGCTGGCCGATGTAACATTTAGCTGGATGTCAGTTGAAGTAAAGCGATTTACAACACATTATGTCTGTCTACGAATTAGACCCACTGAGAACCATGCTTTCCTCTCTGTCTTTCCAGTCATAAGTTTATAATCCAATAAGGAAAGTTATTTCAGAACTGAGAAACAAAAGATTGAGCCCTGAACCTTCATGCGTTTTGAACATTTACAATGATTGGAACGACGGCCACAGTGCTTAGCCTTCACCAGTACATGACGATATGATAAAGGACAATTTTACTTAATACGTTTATATATCCTATTTGATAGTCTATGAAATATAAATTGTGAGACTAAAGAAAGTAAGTGGCAAAATATGACAAAGAACATTATCTGTAACGGGCGATGATAGGACGCCAGGATAGGCAATGATATGTAGAACCTGAATGTTTGGTTGATTTTGCTCATCACTGATATTTCAAATGTCAAAAACAATGTTGTTGGAACACGTGCTCATTACGCGTGTGTAACCTGAATGTTTGGTTGATCCAGCCCCATTCAGGCCCAGCAGTAAGTTTAACAACCTGGATGTTCTTGCTGCCTGGCTGTGGGGGTAGAATCCCCTTTGTTCTTCTCCGCGGGACGCCAGAGACATTCCGTCCAGGCTGCCCAGGTTCTCCTCTGAAACTTACCCCACTGCCCTCATTGAATTTAAAGCCCAGTTACATTAATCTGCTTAAAACCATCTAAATCTCTGTCAAATTCATAATATGTTTATGTTCAATATCCTGTAAAGGAACCACTTATATACAGTATTTAGTCCAACACAATTGGACTATGATACTCCATTTTAAGGCTTTTCCATGACAGCTGCATCATTTTAGCACATATTCCTATCATGTTTGGTCTTTTTATTCTCGGGAGAATCCAAGTAGTTGAATGGAACATGTTTCATTTCCCTGAAAATTATGGATAATCCCGTTTGGGAAGATCTTATAGTGGTCAAATCTCGCCCACCTCTCTCTATGGAAAATAATCTTATCACCTTGATATGGAAAGCCCACCTTGTTCGCAGGCGTGGTTTGGAATCTTTAAAGGCGGGAGATTCTAACTGAAGGGTCTTCTTATTCTTCTCTCTTCTTTTCCGAAATTTGGCGTGCGGAAAGTGAGTTAAGGAAGCTCGCATTCCACCTCGTTCCGCCCGCTTAGGCCTGCGGATCTCGGTGGGCGGAGGGGGGTGGCATCTGAGTTTCTCGGCCACATAGTGGGACAGCTTTACTTCCACGTGGCCATTCATCTTTTCCAGGTATGAATATATATGCATTTTCTTTCTAAATTATGTGTAATTGGTAATTGGTTTAGCATTGATTTGTTTGATCCAAGTTTGTGCCTACCTGGTAATTAAGTTATTGTTATTCCTTTTTCATCTTGCGTGGTCTTCATGACTCTTAATACTCATATATTCTTTCTAGCCTTGTTGCGACCGGGACTTAAGGGGAAATTCCTACCAAGACATTTGTAGGTAACGATACTTCTAAGTTAGAAGTGGGATTACGTTCTACCCCTTAAGGGTTTGTGTAATACCGGCCCTGAAGATCTTTAGCTCTTAAAAGGTGCCCTTTTGGGGCATAATTAAGCCGGCACCCGGTTAAATATTCTTTAGGGGCCCTTGGGTTTACATAAACCTGGGTTCGTGATACGTTCACGCTCAGTGCTACTTTGTTTATGCTTCGATGCTGCTATCATGGTATTTTCCTCTAATCAATGGAATTATGGTCAAATTAAGCCAGGACAGCTGCGCTTATTAACCCTGGGGGCGTATTTGCTGAGCAACGATGGCTTCCACTGCCAAGTCTGATGGCACAGCTGTCTCGAGATTCACGCATGCTGTCCCAAAACTCAATTCTAATTCTAATTTGGAGTCAGATATTTAACAAGGATACAAATAAATTTGGTATTTTAACTGTTTTATGGAGTCAGATTAATCGTAACCATTGCGTTTCTATGCCCCGTCTTTGGACGGAGAAAAATATCCATTCTATTGTGATTCGCACCAGCCAGGAAAATGCTCGAATTAAAGTTGGTCAATAAGAACACGTGAGTCCTTCTCCTCACTGCAATGTCCGTCGTTGGTATTGTTTTGTGGGGCTTTACAGATAGGAAGCGCACGGGTGTAGCTTATTGTCCCGCAGGAGGTGCTGGGACAAAATGGCACCCACCTCGACTTCAGAGACATCTACTTCCACAACGAACGGGAGGGAGGGATCGGGAAAGACAAGAATGGGCACTGAGCTAAAACATTTCTTTAACTCCTGAAAACCAGCCTCAGCTGCTGGGGACCAATCAAACAGCGAGGAGGAATTCTTCTTGGTAAGAGCAATAATGGGGGCAGCTACTGCACTAAAATTATGGATAAACCTCCTATAAAAATTGCCAAACCCCAAAAACTGTTGCACCTCCTTAATGTTTTGAGGGGCAAGCCAATTCCTGATCGCTGCCACTTTAACAGGGTCCATATGGACTAACCCATTCGACACAATGAAACCAAGAAATAAGACAGTCTTGGCATGAAAAGCACATTTCTCAGCCTTGAATAAAAGCTTGGCATTGAGGAGGGCCTCAAGCACACATCTGATGTGTTGTTTATGCTCTGAGAGCATTGAAGAATGTCGTCAAGACAAACGTGGATGAATTTCTCCAACATCTCTCGGAGGACATCATTAACGAGTCCTTGAAACACTGAAGGGGCGTTTACTAATCCAAACAGCATGACCAAATATTCCCAGTACCCATCATGTGTATTAAATGCCGTGTTCCATTTGTCCCCCTTCCGAATGCAAACTCAGTTATAAGCATTTGGGAGATCTAGCTTGGTAAAAAATGACGCCTCCTGCAGACATTCAAACGAGGAATTCATCAATGGAAGGGGGTATCATTTTTTATGGTGATCTTATTTAAACCCCTATAATCAATACATGGTCTCATGCCGCCGTTTTTTTTCCCCACAAAAAAAAAACCCGTTCCGGCAGGAGACGTGGATAGCTGAATAAAACCATTAGCAAGGCCCTCCTGAATATTTTCTCGCATGGCCTTACGCTAAGGCCCTGACAGCAAGCATAGCGAACCCCTAGGAGGAGTAGTACCAGGGTGGAGATTGATCTCGCAATCGCGCGGGGGATGAGGAGGTAAAGTCGAGGCTTGTTGTTTGCTAAAAACCTCAGTGAGATCAGCATAATCACTAGGAACGTTAGGAGGCAGATCAAAATTCAAAGCGGCCCCCAAACTCTCCACTCGTTGGGGACTCGCCATATCCATGACCGAATCACAGTCAAAGAGATCCTCCAAATGACAATCATCCTCAGGCTGCTGCCAGTCAAATTGAGGATCCCACTCCAACCCCTCCTCCGCCTCCTCTTCCCGACAAGGAGGGCTGTATGTTACAAACTCAGCAAAATCACTTGCGGTATCCGCCTCCCCCCTAGGTTGATGCCCGGAACTACATGTCAAACTCTCCCTACAATGGGATCTACAATTAGAGCCTCACTGGACAATAGGGCTAGTCTGACTACCCCAATGGATGTGAGGCTTATGTCTCGAGTGCCCTAACACAACAGGAAAAACGAGGGAAGAAATAATAAAAAAATCAGATCTCCTCAGAATGGCAATCGAAGGGTATGAACATGGTTAGTGCTCTGCATCCATAAAACAATCCAGGGCCCCCGAGTCCAAAAAAACCTCCACAGGATTATCTGTCTACCTACAGTTAATTCTACAGGAATCAAGGTTCAAAAGGGAGTTTGGGCCTGTCCCTCTACCGCCCCCCATACAGCTAGAGGGAATTTCCCATTTCCCCTAAGAACAGGGCTGTGAGGGCGAATATGTCCAGGTTTGTAGCAGTTATAGCAGAAAATTGGTTTACGAACGGGCTTACAAGCCCGGTTCACATATGAGCCATCGACTTGCGTAGGTTCCCCAAGAGCGGAAATTTCGGTGGGCGGAATAGGAGCTATATGCCTGCTACGAGGAAGATTAGCCCCGTTGTCAGCAAGAGCTAAAGTAGAACGTCTTTCTCTGTTGCATTCCCAAATTCAATTATCAATTCGCACAGCAATGCGAACCAATGAATCCAGAGAAGTACAGGGTTCTAATGTAGCCGGAGCATCCTTCACCTCCTCCGCCAAGGCATGAACAAAAACAGTCATTAGAGGCATCTCTGGTCAGCTCTTCATTGTAATATATATATATACCTAGAGCCTTGGGAATGCTGAATAGTTATGCCATTGCACAGTCGTGATTATTCTATGATCCATGACCACTATAATCTTTTGCATGAAAGACAGTTTTTCAAAATATTTACGATAATTATTTAGTGATTCATATTTATATCCACTGAAGGTATACTTCAAATAACAAACAGGGAATTGTCTTTAAGTTCCATAAAAAGTCCACTCTGTTAAATATGAATACGTTATCTGTGATGAGGTACAGGCTTCTGTTTTGTCTGTTAATTTGCAAAAATTTTCAGTTAAATGGTACAGAACAGTCACCAAAAGTAACCTTTTGTAATATTTTTAAGAGGAAAAAAAAAAAAAAAGAAAATTCACCCGTGCGGCATGCTCCTGTACCCCTATAGGTGTCCCTAGTCTAGCTCTGTGCTGCTTACTACCTTCATGTGACCACCAGCCGCCACTGGTACAGATCCTCTTTAAACAGAGGTCACAGATAAGCGCAATGCTGGAAATGTTGCCATTCTTTTTCAGAGAGGTCAGATGCTGATATTTCTCACAGAATAAAGGATCCTGCCTGACCAGCGGAGGGCAGGTCACTACAGTTTGATACTCTTGCTTTGCAATTACAAAGAGCATGCCACAAGGACACACACACACACACACACACACACACACACGCGCGCATGCATGCATGCACACAAAAGTTAGCTCACACATGCATATTCACACACAAACACATGCATGAAGACACACACACAGACTTGCACTGTGCAGACGCACAAATGCATGCATACACACGTGCGCGTACAGACACACACGCACGCAAACACACACGCACACACACACACACACTCTATACCAGTGGCAGCTGGTGAGCTGAAAATAGAGCCAGCACAGAGCATCCCTTTCGGCTAATGATGGGTCTTGACCTGTGTTTAAACCTTTTCTTTTTAACTACAATTATGTGAACTCCTAAAATACACAATATTATCAGGTGTAGAGAGTTCTCCTCATAGGGGAGACAGAGAAATAAAATGCGTAATTTCATTCTACATTTTTCAATTGTGGACACTTGTTGCTTTTTTTTTTTCTCATTTGTCATTTGGAGTAAATAATCATGAAGTGCAGGTTAGATAGCCTCCTTCTTCTTAAAGCAAATGCTGAGGTTAACTGGCATATTTGAGTTTTTCATGAAGTGAAAAAAAAACTTTCTCTGAATTGAGTTTTCAATTTAACTGCCGGAACATCGCAATGAGAAGGAAATGGTGAGTTCAACTGCCAATGGATTTTTCCAGCCATGATCATAGGAAAACTTGTTAACCAAGGACAAATGACTGAATCCGGTTAAGGTCATTTATAGGTTGAAAAGAATTTTTAAACACTGCGCCACACATTTGCAGACACATATTAACAATTTCACTCATTCAGACAATTTATTAGCATTAAATACTTTCTAACCCCATTTTCATTTTAATATTGTTAGCTATATGGTTTAACACCACGTACAGCAGCACTGGAAATGAAACTCTACATTTTGCTGACCGGATGTATGTTTAGCATTTTTACACACCTGAATGTCTCTCTTGGTAGGTCTACCCAAACCTCAAGGTGAGGCGAAAAAGTACAGATTTTATTCAAAATTGGTGGAGATTGATTGTGGAATTCTTTCCATTTGTTTATTAGGCTGTGTTGCTATTCTCAAATATAAAATAGGCAAAAATAATCTACTGTCGCTGTCAGTTCGACCACCACATAACGTTGTATTGATGTAATTTCTAAGGAAGGATGATGATGTGCAGTTTGGGCCTGGCTGGACAAAACAAAAAAATACGTTAGCAGCAATTTTATCTGACCTAACACTTAACCTTCATTAGCTGACAATGTAAACTTTATTAATTTTACTGACTAGGTCCTAAGTTTAGAAAATGACATTTTCAGTGCTGTAGACTTCATTGAAAGGTGCATCTATTGTCTAATTTACTGATAGTGGTATTTTTGTGGGATGTCTGCTGCCTGTATAGTTCGGGTTCTTATTCTGAAAGCCTAACAGGCCCATAATACACAAGATAAAATGCAAGTTATCATTAATTAACTGGTGTTTATGTGACAGAGACTTATTTATTGTATTTTATAGCAAATTAAGGGGCTCTTCTGAAATACTTGGCAATATCCTCTTGCACCGTATATTTAATGTCTTGTTATTAATTGATCATTTTTATTTTGAATGCACATATTGGATGCATATTGCCTTATTTGTGCATTCATTAATATTACTAAGCTCCAAGCACATGTGCAATGAAAATTTTATGGGCATATGTGACCAGCCATAAAAAAGGCAGGCAGGGTCAAAATTTTCAAAATTCAGTTTTATGTTACTTTTTATAGAGTGGATCTTCCTCTTCCAGAAATTCATCTGGACGTGTATATGCCGTATTTAAATTAACATTATTCAAAATTGAATACCAGTCCACTCTCAAATGGCTTGAGCCGCACACTTTTTATAGCCTATTTAACTGCCGAGTGCAGTTTTTTTGTCAGCCCATGTAATACCGAGAGTGAAAGGCGAAATTTCATTGGAACGTGGACCAGTTCAATCAACGCAAAGCCTTGGCGAAGCATAATTTTTCTGTACCACGAGTTCATCGCTGTTAAAATGCACATGGAGAGAAACCGTGTCTTCAATTGGCAAGTATGATAATCGGAAAACGCGTCAATAAAGGAAAATGATTGAGAACTAGCCAGAACTAATAGTTGTCATAAAGGGATGTCTCTGTGCCCCCCTTACTCCCAGTACTAGCTCCGCCACTGAATAATAGCCCATTGTCGGCAGTATTGAAATGGAATGTTTTCGAGACACTGAGGAGATTCCGCATCACGTACATGGAGCTAAAGTGCGTGGATCAGAGGCAGTTTTCCAAATGTGAAAGTAAACACATTCCTTGTGTTGAGCGGGACATTTATATGTTGTTTTTCTGAATAGCACGATCGCCGCTCGGAGGTACCTTTAACCATGGCGGGTCACATATGACAGGCGGGGGGCGCCAAAGTGGAGGGCCGCCCAGAGCACCATGGTAGCTAGAACCACCACCGGGGCTGAGAATGGAGTTTTAGCATCACAGTTCACTAATCACGGAATTCCTTAAAAGACAAAATGACAACGAGCCTTCTTGATCCCAGATTACGCATGCTTAACTTGTTAGGTCCCAGTACAGTTTAATACAACCCACAGTGATTTTTTAATTTCACTGAAATTGACAATATCGCCACTTTAAACATAGCATAGTGTAATATTCACAGCAAAGCAAACATTGGGAGGTATAATCAGTCAGCTAGCTACAAGAGGTGTTTTTCAGACTTTTTTTTTGTATTTGTTGAAATTCTCATCACAGCTCAAGGAGTATTAATAAATGAAATGTTTTTTTTATTTAAATAAGAAAATCTGGTATCTGTGCCTGTCCCAAACCTATAAAAAGCATGTTGAATCAATTCATGCTCTGTAAGTACACCGTCTTAGGTGCAACAACAGATCAGCACACTGCTCGACCGCTCACTTTCTCTACCGTAAATGGAGCCCCATCCGTTACAGCCATGCACACATGCCCCATATCCAGAGCACTGCCTTTCCCAAAGACAGTTTCACTGGTTGTGTGTCCTGCTAATGGCAGTAAACCAAGCAATCTTTCTCGGAAGCATTTGCCGTCAGAGAATCAAACATGTAGACCATTTCTCTATTTTATTTAACCTATATTTAACCAGGGAAGTCCCGTTGATATTGAAATCTCTTTTTCACGGGAGACTTAGGGAGGTTGAGGTTTTGTCCATGGTCTCATCCACTGATATAAACATGACATCAGCCTTTTTTTTAGTTCTTCTAATAGTCATTCAAGCTTGAAGTGGCGTACATGCACAGTAGATGAAGGCAGAAATCCAGGATTCCTTTTATGAATGAGAAAATGTTCAATGTTCTCCGTGGCAAGGATTCTACTTGGGACAGAATGTAATTCCATTGTTCCGGGAGCCATGTGCTCTCTCCGCGTCCAGTTGTTGGATATACCCAGGTCTCCATGGAAACAAATTGAGAGTCACACCAGAAAGCATTTTGAAACTGTGCGATTCTGATTTAAGCAAATTAGACTGTCAATAAAAACAATGTACGCATCCTGCAGTTCAAAATAGAGAATAATATATTGAAGTTAAATTATTACATTTTTGCACATGTTTATTGGTGACGAAAGGGGCTACTTAATTCAGTTGAGTTTTGAGTTTATTAACTAGCGTGGCTATGCATAGCATTCTCATTGGGTTTTTATTTTTTCCAGTCGCTTTTTTGATTCGTTGTTGCAATTTGAGTCGCAATAATTTAATCCTCATTAAAGTCCCCCCTCAGGTGACTTATTGAAAATGACCTAGCAGAGCAGGCTGAATTATTGAGAAAGCCACGATTTGCATTGTATTTTTGAAAATCACCGCTCTGCTTGCTGAAGCACGCAGGAAGTGAAGGATGAAGTCAGTCAGCGTGCCCAGTGGATACTTATCAGTGAAACGCTCGGGCCTTGTTGCCTATGACATGGTGAACCCTGGTGCACTCAGCCTTCTGGCATGTGAGGACTGCTGCTGTCGACTGGGCCCTCCTGGGATGTCATTTGCCAGGTGGGACAAGAACAACAGGAGACACATCAGCCGATCCGGAGAAACAGGAAGTTGTTAGCGGGAGTTGCAGAATGTATCTCTGTCCACAACCAGCAGGCTGTGACAGGTTTTATCAAGCAGACACTCCTGAAAAAAATCCTTTGTTCTTCTGCAATAAAATAAATATATAAATTATTCATGCACCAAGCCTGTTGTTTGTAAAGTTCTGGGCGAGAAGACACCCATTGATGGGGGGGGGGGGGGTTGAAACAACAAGGCAGTGACAGACGCTGGAAAAATTAGACAGGTTGCATTATTTAGCATACAATTCATGTATTGTATACGGTTAAATATTTACGGAGGGAATTCAGGCTGTGTTGCTCGCTCCAAGGTAGAATGCTGCACCTTAGCACCAAACCTATGACCCATCGAATATTTATATTTAGTCATTTGGGCTATGTGCCTTGCTCAAGGGCACAGCACCATTCACCTACTGGGAATAAGACCTATAACAACGGAGTCACAAGCCTCACTCCCCATCATACTACGCTGCCACCCAGCAGGGCCTGAGCCATCCTACCACCCTCGGGCTACAGTTTAATATTTGGGGATGATGTTTTCCCTGCTGCTTTTGAGCCCAATGAGGCTTTAACTCACTCCTAATACCAGTGCTCATTGCAGGAACAGCCCCCACACAGTCCTTCATATAGCAGCATGCCTCAATCTATGGTTTAGTGCGTGGAAATAGCATGAGGGGTATTTCCATTCCTACGGACAGAAGTCCGCAGCATAAAATTTTCCTGACTGTCTAATCCATTTGTACGTGGTGAAGAAGTGGGCGATGAATTCTCCGAATATGTCTCCTGAATTGGAGCTACCCAGTATCCAATACGCAAGGCAAATATGATCGCCAATAATGACAGGTCAAAGTTCAAAATGTAGACGAGTAAACTTCCGTCCAAACCCGCGCGTGGTCGAACACTAGCTTATATAATTGCGATTTGTAACATTTAGTTCCAAGACTTGGACTCTGCCTTAAACTTAAATTAACTTTTTTTTCATTTTGCAGTATTTTTCATGTTCATATCTGTGTATCCACTGTGGTTTTTTATTTGAAGGCTGCACAATGCTCATTGCATTCCGATGTAAATGATTTACGATCGTTTCATGATTTACGAGGGTTTCATGCAATAACAGGTGGCTCCAATTGTTGATACATAGCTGGGCACCATTTTGTGAAATGCAGATATCTTAGCACTATCATTGACAGGAAGCGATTCCAGAAGGTGAATGCAAATATACAATGCATAAAGATAGACCAATTAAGAAATTAATTTATTCATTGTAAATCAAGAAACCTAAAACGATCCTGGAGTTGCATTTTAACCCTTTTGCAGACCCTGGAGCCTTGTGAACAGCTCAAAAAATGAAGACTTGACGTAAGTTCTGATAGGCCATGGAGTCAAGCCTACTATCAGAGGAGCAGCCACCTGCTAGGGAGTCACCGGGGAAACGCATGACTGTCATCTGACCTAGCCGCCTGATGATTGCTTGGCCGGTAATATACTATTCTACTTAAGCTCGCCTTCAGGTAGCTGCTCCTCCGTGCGCTAGCTCAACAACCCTCCTCCAACCCAGCTCCGCCGATCTATTGCATTCATTAAACCCGGCTCTCTTTGTCTATATTACGTTCTATAGCAATGTCTCTTTCGTGACGTCATTGTTGCTTTGGCTCTGTTTCCTTGGAGGGGGGTTACTAGCAGCTCCCTGCCTTCGGTTCCTCGTTCGGACGGGCAGGGATCTCTCATAACAGAGCCATGTCGCCAAACCTGTATGATTGTATGCCTGAATATTGTCAATAAAATATTTGCTTTTTTTGACGAAGTGGTCCTATCAGAAATACACTTAATATGTTTTTTTTAATCAGTTTTAGATTTCATGAGTGTTCCAAACTTAATTTGAAGTACTTATAAACTTGGGTTGTTACTTTTGGACATGTTTTAGAAGTGCTGTATGAAAAATTATGCGCAACATTTGCATATCGAGCCCCTTAAAGTCAATTGAACTGAATTCAACTGAATATAAGGGTTGAGAGACAGTCATACAGACCTCCTCCAAAATGTCTCGGGGTGTTCTTTTCGTCCAAAATAAGGACAAGTTTAACCAAAGAATTCAAGAGGTTAGAGAGATATCTTTTGTCTAGCTAAGGAGCATCATGTCCCTGTCTAAGCATTGCATCCCTAATCTCACTTAAATGATTCCAGCAAACTCATCCTGTCCACGGTGGCTACTACCATCTGGCTGTGCATACCGCTGTGCAGACAATAAAAGCACTTACATCAAAGAGCATTCAACTCAATGCCAAATGTTTGGACTGATTAATTCCAGCTTATTCAAAATATCACTATATGTCTTATATTATACGTCTCATATATTATTTCACCAACAACTTTTTTTTCCTTTTTTTTTTTTTTTTGAAATTTCTATACCTTTTCAGAATTACATTGTGCTATCTCAACTTTCAAATGTGAAGAAATCAAACAGGGAGTGCACATTCATGAAGTTCCGTTGTTCATTCTGTTTTCTTAATTTTACTTTTACAAATTTTTTTTCCTTCAGGGGCTTTTCACTTCAATCCGACAGGCACTCCTAGGATGGTAGAGAGCAAAACCTCCTTTAAATATTTCTCTGGAGATTGTGGGTAATGGACTGCTTAGTGACAGAATAGCCATGGGTTCTGACCGACTGTTGCTCATGAACGCTGCGAGCATGTGTTACAAAACCACAGACATTGGCCAGTACTGACAGAGCGCAGGGAGAGTGTTTTCTGGACACACCAGTGTATAAAATGGTGGCCGACAGAGTGCCACTATCTTTCTGTGTGTAACTGAGCGCTGTCCCTTTTCCTGTGGGCTGTTTTCTTATACTTGCGTGAGAACAGAACATAACACCTCAGTTCCATAAAATAAAAATGATTTAGGTGGCAAATAACTGCGCAGTAAAGCATTACAGTGCCTCGGAGATCAGCGAGGCAGACATTTTCCCTCAACTTAAGCCTACGCCATTGACACAGAGCAGACAAAATGAAATGAAACACTAAATGCAAGTCCTAACTTTCTCTTATGATTCTGGAAAAAAAGCAGCCGGGACACAGCACATTGAAGGAAGATCAGAGAATATTACTCTGCGTAGGAGTTTAAATTCCCCTTGGTCTTGCGAGCGCAAAGCACCTTCAGTCAGACAGGTTTCTCTTTCAGCTCACATTGTTCTTACCTGGTTGACACTTTTGGGCAGAAAGGATGCCAATGTTTTCCCATGGAAACTGGCCACTCTTAATTTTAGTAATGAACTGAAAACATACAGTTCAAAGCTAGGTATTAAAATTCTGTTATACATTAGATACATTACATTACATGCATATACATTAGATAAATTTGTTTCAAAACTCAACCTTCATGTTAATATCAAGTTTTTTTTAGGTATAATTGCATATTAAATACAGTATTTTATACATCAAAATGCACATGGCAGTATGCATAACATAGGATATCTACAGCATTTCCCTTATGGTCTAAATTATCCACCAGTGGATCCATCGCCCCATTGGCCGCAGTCTTAACTGATGTGCCATCAAACAAACGCTTGACTGAAAATCTAATTCCCTTATGCAAAGCTCCTTAATTCCAATAAATGATTGGCTAATTAGCCAAATATATACCCTTTAAACAGCGCCTTTACTGCACTTGGTTTGTTCATGCCACGCTAGCGTTACAGGTTACGAAGGGCTACGATGCAATGTTCACTTATACAAGTAGTATACATATGTTTCTTAGATGCAAAACTATACCGTGAGGCATTTATTCATGTTTGGCATGCTGCTTGAATACATGCACAAAGCAAAGGTCTGGTGCCTTCAATATCCAAAGCATAATGTCTGTGGCATAAAGTTTTTTAAGAGCCGAGGATGGTATCCATGGTAACCAGTGGCTCAAAGATTTCACATTTCATACTCTGTGAGTTTAACCGTGCTGCTAAGAGAGTCAAAATCAAGCACAAAATGTACATATGCGCAGACACTGCTTTTTTCTGCTTCCACTGTGAACATAACCTGTGGTTTAGCACCACAGTCTGATTAAACATTATACATTTTGACTATTTAGAGTTTTGGATAAAGTGGCCTCTGATCTTCAGATGAAAAAGTGGAATCGGGAAATCTTACCGCCTGTTAACAGCTACTTAATTCTCCAGGGAGCAATAGTCACACTGGTAGCGCAGTTGCGAAACAGCGACAGCTTTTTTTTACTGGTTTGATTACACCCATCCTCCGGGGATTTTTATAGAGATAGTGTAGTTTGTGACAGACTCACTCCAGATCTGACAAGCCATTAGATATTATGGCAGAAAATGAATGCATGTACCGAAGTGCTGCGCAGCAAATAAATCATGGGGGGCTGTTCATTCTTGGGAGGATATTTGAATGCTGGAATAATAGTTCTATTCTTCTGCCGGTTGCCGGTGTGCATGAATGACGTACATTGAAGGAACACAAGGGAATTTGCCTCCTTTTTTCTCTGAAAACTTGAAGCTTGTTCCTGTTGTGGAGAGAAAACATACACATGCGACCCCACACAGGAACATTCAAAAATTCAGGCACACACACGCAAACACTTGCACACACACACACACACACACACACATACACACACACACACACACACACACACATACGCACGCACGCGCGCGCGCACACACACGCACACGCACACACACACACACATTTTTAGAGCTTTACGTGAGTGGATATTGCATTGACTTCCGTACAAAATTTTCCAAACCCTAATTGCAACTGAATTCTGCATAACCCTATAAGCCTAACTGCAACCATAATTATTTAATGTTTTGTCTTTTTTAAAGCAAATTTTGACCCAAAGTAAAGTGCTTACTGTTCTCAAACCAATTTCACGTCAGGTACAGCCGTTGTCCTGTTTGAAAGATGATACTCAATAGATTGCTCTCAGACAGTCAGAGTTACTGAAAACATTGGCCATGTTGAGTGACAGTACTGCACTGTTATAAAGTGAATGAATTTAACAGTTAAATAAACGCAATATTTCCTCATTTTTTTTTTTTAACTGTTAGCAGAGTTCTGCGGGCATTTAATTGTGGTTTATAGTTAACATGCACGGAACTCTCTTATAAACGTATTATAAAATTACAGTTGATACAACTGGCAAAAGAGGTTCCAGTTAAAATTGGCAAAAAGGTGCCAGTTTGTAACAGTGTGGAAATATAAGTTCTTTTTTTTTTGATTGTTTGTTTTGGCAGAACCTTCTGGCCATGTGGCGCCGTGACCAAGCCTCATCAGCCTAGAAAAATAACACAGCCACAGCCAGACACCTGATATGAAACAAAAAATGTGTACTTGATGGATTTTTTTTTTTTTTTGGTAATGTTTCTATGTTCAACAAACAATTTTGGAGACTCCAGATTTCCCCAAGCACAGTCCTGTTCGCTCTTACAATTGTTTAAGAACTTCCTAAAGACTTCCTAAAAGTCTTCTCCTCCGCATCTGTAGCTCCGTTTTAACTAGAATATAACTTCCGAATTCCAAGCGATAGTGTGAGATGGTACGCGTGTAATAAAGTCGCTTCTAAAACTCCTTTGCTTCCTTAACCAACCGCCCCCCCTTGTCAGAAATCATTGAAACAATTAATCGTCGTAAAAAATTAATCCCTTGGCTATCATGCCATAAAACACCCACCGATCCATTACATCAGCACATTACAGCCAATGGGTGCAATTACTTTGTTGCCAAAGGGCAACTGTACAATCTACAGCACAGCATCATATATGAAAAAGGATAATTATAGTAAAATTCATAAAGATGCACAGCTATTATCTTTGTGTCAAAGTTGATTTAGGGATGTCTGCCTAAGCTTACTTGCTTTGCGGATTAAAAACCATATCAGGTTACCACATCAAGACCAGTGATTTCAACATGTTTTGACAAATCTAAACAATGCTACACAATTGAACCCATGAGACTGAATAGTCAGGCTGAAATTTGTAGTGACCCAATTTTCACTGCTTTTCTTGCTGTAGTATTTGCATCATAAAATGGCTTATGTAGTTGGAACGATGTGTCTTCACACATTAAAACGATACAGGGTTCTCTAAAATAGCACAATATTTGAGGGTAAGATAATGCAATTACGGCCCACCCTTGGGCTGAAGATTGTGAAAGGGGTTTACCAGAACTTAAGCCAATTAGTCATGATCCTCCATTAACATCTGTAAAGACCACCCAAAATGTCCTCACAATCCAACTGCCCTCCCAAGACGGTTTCTCAAGAGTTGTTGTTCACAGGTGTAGCTATAAGCGCGCACACACACAAGCAAATACTGAGGCATGCCTACCCATGTATACACACACACAGTCATACATGCACACACACATTCATGAACCCTCCCACAGACGCTCACGTACATGCACATGGACACATATGCACCTGCACACACACACACACACACACACTCAGATGCGAGCTGCTGGAAGTATACTTTAGAACTGGTCGATCTGGTCCTTTGTGGCTGCATCGAACAGTCTAAAGGCTTCATGGGTGACCTGCAGTACGGGGGGACTAGTCTTGATCATAATTACTCTATCCAGTATGGGAGAGAAAGCCACCATCGTGAGCACATTAACTGTAATCATCATCAATTATGAGAAAAGCCTGGCGCACACACGAGGGCAAGACTGCTACATGTAGACCAATGGCTTTGGGCCATTTTCAGGAGCCTGAAATAATACCACGAGATACGTTAGTCTGTTCTGACACAAATCATTTTCTGAGTCCCTCCCACAAAGGCATTAGGCTTATTTTTAACCACCCAAGTTGAGGCAGTGTTTTTTTTAGGCAACCAGAGGAGCCAATTTAATACCGACAGAGAGGGCTGTTATAGATCAAACGATATGAGGGACGCTTCTATTTTTGGAAAGACTTATGAGCCTCTGTGCTAATGACAACAGTCAGAGACAAGGGTCAGTAACATTTTAGAAGCATAGCTTGTTCTGGCTTCACTCTTTCGCCCGGAGGCCGCGTAGCTCTATTTGAAATTCAAGACTGTTCATTTTATAAATCATTTTTCAAATCAAGTGATATAATTGGAGAACTGCAGAGAAAATGACTAAATTGCTCAAAGAAGCAAACAATTAAAAATGAAGTGTAATTTTGCTTTTTTTTTTGAAGAGCTTGAAACTTGCTGCTAATTAGCTCATTTTTCTTTTTGCCATCTTTTAATTTTCTTATTTATGCGGTGACAACTATACTCTTGAATGCAGCCTAATAACCCATTACTGAACGAAATGAATGATTTTCCTGATTGTGATATCTGCGAATGAATCACGAACACCTAAATGAGCTCCCCCTCGTTACCATCTTTGCTCTGAATGAAGCACTTGATGTATACATTTGATAAACAGCGCAAAAGTTCTCAGGACCACCATCCTGATTAAGAATTCAAAATTGATGCTCCCTGAACTGAAGCATTTCAGGTTGTTTTCCCTCAGTAATTTCCAGGGCTCCCTCCAGAATGATAACAGAAAATATATTTTTTGAAGAAAATCACATGAAATTGTATCATCTCACTCACACTGAGTGCGCTCGGAGACAGAAAAGAGCCATAAATCTTTCTCTTGGCGGGGGGGAGGGTCGTCCTTGCTCTGCAATTTGTTCTTGTAACGAGCGTTGCGATGCTAATCAATGAGCTCCATCTGTATGGCTCATGTGATGCAGTTTCTACATCGACTGAAATCGCGTCAGTTTTTCAAAAGGGCCTGCTGGGAACTGTAAAAAAAATCCCAGCTTATTCAGGCCAAAGGTCATGAAATTCAGCAGCTGTGAAATAACTGTACTTGAGCGTCATGCTCATTAAAAAAAACACAGTTCACATGCGGGGAGGCCTGCAGCATTGCCTAATGAAGGCTCACTTCATCCAAGCAAGCCAGGCCAGGACCCCTTAGTTTAAAGGTTAGGCTGTTAAATTCCAGTCAGATTTCAGCAATAACAATAACTGTTTCCTCAGCGTATGGGACAGGAATGCTAACCCCCTGTATGAATACGTTCACATCTCAAATTCTGTCTGAAAAAAGCATGTTTAAAATTCTCCCATACAATAAACTTTTGTACGTGGCAAAGACAGTCCCAGATAGTGACACTTGAATTTAAAGTTCTACAGAAAGTGTGAACCTATATATTATTTATTGGTGTTTGCTACTGCAGCCATGGCGGCCTTAGGGCGGTTTTGCAGTTAAATTTGAATAAAAATAGCACCAGTAGTCTTGAGAAGCCCTCAAGGGCAGGCGTAGTTTGAGCTTATCTCATCTCATTACAGACCGCGAGCATGCATGTGCTATGCATTGCTTGGTTTGAGTATATTATGAGAACTTCAGTTTCTATTGTCCACCTCAGTCGATTGGGTTATTGGGTTTTTCTCTCGCTTTTTCTTCTTTCTTTCCCTCAGTCATTGTTTGCATGCTGTCTGTAGCTGTCCACGGCACCGTTCGTCTGAGAGAAAGATTCGACCAGTCTGACAACGAAACTCCCTTTTTCGTCTTGCCCTTTAAATATGGCAGCGGTTCCCTTGTGGAATGTTTATTTTCTTTTACTTATCTATTCTTGCTTCGGATGAGACAGGGAACATCGCAGGAAGGGTGGCGGGAGGTCTCAGTGGCGTGTCGGAGCAGAGACCTGATTGGTCGCCCGAGGGACTAGAGGAAGCAGGAGTGATCCATCAGTTCGGAGCCCCGGTGTGGCTCGGTGTCTCAGGTTCTTGTTCCTCCTCGCTAGAGCCTGACATGGGTGTAAGAACGGGGGGGGGGGGGGGGGGGGCGTGTCCCCTTCAATATTGGAGTTAGGCGCATTTGTCCCACCCAAAAATTATACCACAGAGGAGAAAAATATTTGATTTTTGAATTTTTAACCTACGTGCTTTTATTTTGAAAGTGCAGTACAGCGTCATGTCACCGGCCCGCCCCCTCCCTCACTGGCTCTGAGAGAGTTTGGGAGGCAGGAGACAGCAGCAGTCGACAGCAGGCGGTCTGATGACAGAAACTCTCTTCATGATTTCCACAGTACTGTAAGGGTCAACGAATGTTAATTAAACATGTTCGTTAGTTTCAACGGTTTCAACCAGCAAACTAAACCTGGTTTCTGTCACATGTTGGGTAGTAATCGGGTTGCTAACAGTAGTAGCTAAATATAAGCCAGGTGGATTTGTCAAATTATGCGGTGAGTTTCAATGGAGAAATCCCGCGAAGGTGCCATTATTAATTAATCATTTTATATGTAGGAGCCCCAGCAGCAAGTGAGAGAAACTGAACAAGCTGTTGGGGACACAGGTGTCTCAGGGCTTCAGGCGAGGTCATAATCATGACCTATACTGTAGAATTATAGAGAAAGCATTAAAGTTAGTCTCATGATGTTCAGCAAATAACCTTTGAAAGTCAAAATGTCCAACCAACTTTGGCTCAGTGGGGGAAAGAAACACGTACTCGTAAATCCAACATCATCCAGTCCGATTAACGCTCGGTTAGCAGCTTCTTCGATTAATAGTCGGTGGTCCATTTTGAGGTGTTTATCGCGGCTGCAACTGCGTTACCGCATATTATGATGCCTAATAGAGAGGATTGTGAGCTGGCTTGCTAACGTAGTTATATATCCACTCACTTGGTGTCCAGGTTGCCAGATCTGACTGGGTTTCTTGAGTGGGGTAAGATGGTTTGCAGCTGTCAGTTACGGCTGTGGCAAGTTTATGTATGTGGTGTCTTTGTATGAAAATTTTGGTGGCACCTTGCATAGCCTAATTAAAAAAAAAAAAATGGACAAACGCTCATTCGGATAATCTCTGTATACAGTAAAGGCGGTATCTGCACTCACATTTACAAAATTTTTCCAGCTCGCGCGTTCGCATCACTATCGTGTCCCTACCAATTCTCACATTAAACCTACGCCCTTGCCCCCCCCCCAGTATTAAACTCATTCCTACGCCCTTGGAGCCAGGCCAGTTTTTATACAAATAAAGAGCTCGGGGGGGCTTACCTCAGCACAAATCACAGGGCGGACATTTTATAGCGTGGCACAGATAGAGGTGGACTTCAGCAGTACACTTATTCATGCAGCATACAGGGAAGGTGAGATTTGATTGGCTGAATGGAGTTAGTATTTTCACGGCTTTGGGTGAATCGTAGAATGTCCTTTCGCAGCCGTTGGTGTTGTTTTCCTTAATCTTGTTGCTGTTGACGCTTCGTCTCGAAATAAAGCCAACTGAAAGTAATCTTACAGCAGCAAAGCCTCCCTTTGTACTTTTTATCTCTCCTTCTGCTTGGTCTCTTACTCTAATCCATATCCATCCACACACACAAACACACACAGGCACGCATGCCTGCACACACACACAAACACATACAGGCATCCTTGCACTTCTACCCTCTTGAGTACATTACATTGACCTCCATTACTTTGCGATGCATGCCTAACCCAAACCCTTAACCCCAACCATCACCTATCCCTGATCCTAACCTTACCCCTAACCCTATCAACGAGTCACAATTTGCCTTTGTAGTTGTGAGGACAGGTAATAATATCCTCACTTCCCAATAACCAATCATGTCCCCACTCCGTAAGAAAGGAACATTTTCTAGTCTTCACTGTGTAGAAAGTACAAGAGTACGCGCAAATCCCACTTGTTGCGCTGATGTGAAGAAAAAAGGAACTGAACTGAGTTCAGCCAGGAAAACGTTCTGATTCAAAGGATGTGCAGAACAACCCAGAAAGATGGAGTAGACTTTGGCAGGAGGCCATGCTGTAAAAGCAAGACTAATGGGGCCAAGACGGGGCTGTAACAGAGACCCCTCCACAATGCAGCTACTAATGAAAGCTCTTGCCTCCCAATCTGTATGCTGTACTCAGTGTGATATACCGACAGTCGGATCAGGAAAATTTGCTCTTGGCTGTACCCGCACCCACAAGTCATTCTTCTTCCAATAAGAATCCTCGCCCAGTCTTTGTCTCTCTTTGCCAAAGGGACACTGGGGGACACAAACCCAATATAACCCGAGTGTGAGATACTTCTGTTGTTTGTCGGAAAGAATCAGCATAGCAGGCATAACATTCAAAGGCCACTTTTATTTAATAGTTTTTACTACCACAAAGTCAAATCATTTCTATTTATTCCAATACATTACTTTTAATCTCTTCCTGACCAGTGTTAGTGCATAAATGTGTCTATATTTCCTTCATACTGTTGTCCTCAGTCTTCGGTTTCTAAAGAGGAAGGACAAATCTTTGTATCACTGTGTGCAATTATGAAGGGTGGCTGCTACAACAGACCTGTATTTGTCAGATTCATCATACATCCAGGCCTTAAGACTTCCTGTGAAATGTTAGACTGTTTTTCATGCTCTAATCTATCAAAATAATAATCAAATAAAAGGGATTCACAATCAAAGGGCATAAGCAGAGACAAAGAAATTCACGGGCTAAGAATGTAGATCACTGGAAGAGCACTGTATATATTATTTCATCTGACAGACTCTTTCTTTTATTTGTTAGCAAAGACAGATGACAAAACATTCATAAGTAGTTGAGGGGAACAGTCGCCTGCAGTCACCGACTACTCAGGTCCTGCAGTGGTGCCTTTTGGTATGTGCCTGTTTGTCCGACCGTCTGTCTGTTCGTCCGGATATAATAAAGTTTTGTCCGCAGCATAACTCCTACACCTTTTGCACGATCACAACGAAACTCTACATGCTTACTACTCCGGTCCTGCAGTGGTGACTTGTGGTATGTGCCTGTCGGTCTGTCCGTCCGTCCGGTGGGTTTGGCAGGGAAGGTGGCCGGGGTGGGGGGGGGGAGACATCTGTTTTTATGAGTAAAAACACCCTCTAGTTCATATTGTGGGACAATGTCAGATGTACATATTCTGTTCCTTCTGGTTGCAGTGTTTCATGGAGGCTGCATCACACTCATATTGAAAGATATATTCCAGCCCAGGATGCCATGTTCTTTTTTTTTGGCCACAATATTAAAAGAAATGGTAAATATCGCAGCCCCTTCTCACTCATGACCCTGAAAAGCTTCAGTTTCGTAAACATTCTGGAGCTTGGCTGGGGGTCATATTACGGCCTCAGATATGAACTAGGGTTATTGCTTGGCTTCCCTGATACACAACAACTTGCATTGTACATACAATATCAATTCAGAATGTGCTTTTAAATGTTTTGTAGCTCCCTCTTTTGCTATTCAGTAACCTGCCATCTCCGCTGACCTCTCTCTCTCTCTCTCTCTCTCTCTCCCCCTGTCATACACACATACATACACACGCACACACACGCACACAAACACCACAGACTCACATTTTTTTTCCCTCTCTCACTCAAGCATGCATCCATGCACACATACATATAAACAAATACACATTCCCAAGCACAAAGGCACACAGAGATTTGATAGGCATTTTATTTGAATTTTATAATGCTGAATCTAACTTTAGGTTTTGAAATGCATTGTGTCCGCTATCAACTCCAGAACTAACATCAACATATTTCCTTGAGTTTGTGTAAATATGCTCGATTACATCTGCACACCTGTTTGCCTTCTGATAACGTATTCATGGGAAAAATACCAAACAGGACTTAATTAGTGATAAACATAGTGATAACTCAAATAAATGTTTCAATTCTTCAACTCAACAGAGCTGATTTATTTTGGATTTGGAATTTTTTTGTGAGTTCTACTCAGTTTGCTGCTTATTCTAATACCACAGTCAAATTTTCTTTTTCATTTAAAAACCTATTTTTTAACATGACAAATAATCTTTAACTTGACAGAACCCACCAGTTTGCCCATTGGGTGACGACTTGACCTAATTCTGTGGCTATGTGCTATGTGCATAGCGGATGTATTGATTGGTCAGACTATTGTGTATTCAATGAATTCAACTCGTTTTACAGGAAAAATAGTTTCAAGAAATAATTATTCCTGATTCACCTGCAACAAGAAGAATAATCAGGGGGAGGTAATTGAGATAATAGATTAATGTGGTGGTTTTCAAAATTCTAACATTGAGCAAAGCTTATCAAATATCACCGATTGAGAAACAAAAAAAAAAAACTACTTTCCTTCCCATTTGAGATGACATGGAGTAGCTTGTATCTCAGCCACGTACGAAATGACCTTTAATTACATCCAGAAATATGCATTTTGGCCCTAGAAAAAACACTTTTATTTGAGTTTTTATGCAGGTACATCAAAAAAAGTGAATTTGAAAAAATGGTGGGTTTTCAAGGGTGAAACCAATATACGTGATTCAAATAAGTATTAATAAAATTTTACTTCACCTCTGATGCGGTAAGTGAGGCTTAAACTAACATATACCATATGGCCAATTATGTTTTCAAGACACAAGAATGAATGCATATGTGCACAGCGTTAGTAAAGTGCTTACTTGGTGCTTATTTAGAAATAACATACTTTATTTGACTGGCCCCTCATGAAGGGTGTTTTGGCACATTTCAGTGCTCTAATTATGATAATAAGAGAGCGTGAAGTGTATGCGCTGTTGGAAAAATTTCAGGCGGTTAGCTTTTTTTAACCACTCGTCCGTCTGTTTACTTGCGAATCGAGCACCACTGTAGTTCCGTGAGCCCAGCATGCATCTACCATTTGGACAACTCAAGGAAACTCATTACACTATGAGGGTAATACAGTGAAGCACGGAACAGTTCTGGATAGATTTTTAGCAGAACTGCATTAATGAATGTTTTTTTGATGGGGTGAGAGGGGTTGGGGGGGGGCGGTGTGATTTAGACATCAGACATGATGCACTGAATCTGTCACAGAGTGCAGTGTTAGAGAGAAAGAAAGACATATAAATCAAATGGTGAGCATTTTCCTCCTCGTGAACTTCTTTAGGTGAGGAACAGCGGAGGTTTTTGTAGGTGGAATAAACGGTGCAGATCCTGGCGTGACTTTAATGGAACCTGACCTCCGTCCTGCCAAACCATCCTTCAGTCCTTGAACTCTTCATCTGGAATTATACCTCAATGACTTTTTGGTCCAACCTTACTGAACCTGATCTTTCCTATCCAACCCTTACCAACCCTTACCATGTCTCCCTAAAATATACTATCCCCTCCTGCAAGTTCCTTAGATGCCTCATGTTCATATGGTTCCCATGCCCATTTTCAAGAAAAAAAATCAACCATCTCTGGCCCCTAAATGAAAAATGTAAATTAATCAGCTTCTCTTCGAAACAAAATAGTATGAGAATTAATTACTGCATATCATGCGTTTCATAGGGATAATGCCTGTCGATGTGTCCATTATCAGGGAATAATGGACAATGTTGAGGCCAGACGACCGTCTGATGCGTAGGGGAGATGGATGCCTCCCCAGGGTCTATTATTTTCTGATAATGGACACCTCAAAGGGCATTAGCCCGCTTATGCCATGGTCACTCGCCTACAAAAAAAGAGAAGAAATTCAGACCATCGTATATTAATGCATTTTTCAATCAAAATCTATAGCTGTTTACCAGCCTTAACTCTATATTTTGGGAGAATAACTAGTCTGCTCATGCTCATAGAACCCTCAATGAGAAAGCAAATCTTATGCTATCAAGATGAAAAATCAATAACATTGCTTAAGATTGATGAAAAGTAAATACAATTTTCATGACAAAGGGATTTGTGTTTTTTATTGCAAAGAAACATGCTAACAATTAATTCAGCTCTGCTGATTGGCAAAAGCGGTAGCTGCAGTGAATTAAAAAAAACTAACTGAATGAACTTTTATTTTGCACCAGACAAAGCAAGCACCCAAGATATGAAAAAACTAGTCCTACATGCTACAGGAAGCCAGCAGTCTAATTTCAAATTAAATTTGACATTTCTATCTATTGTTACATTTGACAAAGATATTAACAAGTACAGCATTAGCGGCCTTTGATGGAGGGTTCGACTGCTGAACAATGACCATGATGAGCACTATTCGTATTCGAAACAGCTTCTTATCTTGTTGCAATAAATTTTAAACAGTTTTGACTGTGTTCCATTTTTACTTTGCGGTGGCTGTAGTTAGCACATTAATTTAGAATGGTTAGGCCAAATTAAAAAATAGGTCCGACCCTACCTACGTAATTAGGGCCGACCATAAACATTTTTCTACGTTTTCAATAAAAAAAAAAAAAGAAATGAGGCTGACCCCCGACGTCTGGCACGACGTCATTGATTGCTCTCATCGCTTTTTTCTTGTTCGCTGGTTTAGCTGTTTCACGGTCTATCGGTTCTCTCTAGCAGAGCTCCGAGCGAAGCTTCACGCAAAAGCCCAGCGGGTCACGCTTTAGATGTTGCTCATTAAGGCTTAATACAGCATGTTTATCGCCTTCATAAATGAGACACAATATCTTCCTAAATGACACATAAGTAAATATCATGCTTTACAAAGGGTGAAATAACAAATCCTTATTCAGCATGTGATGGCAGATGTGATATTACTGACAATGTTGTAAACACCGTGCATCTAAGCCAAAGAGGGTCCTAGATGAGGCGGAAGGTCTCAGCGTGTTTGCCTACACTGCAAGGAGGAAATAAAAGCTTAAAGGTCTCCTTTGTAAAAATGGGGTCTGGATGCAGCATCAGCGCCAGGCCACTGCCTTCGGTCAAATGTGACTCACGTTGTTGTGCGTCAGACTCATAACCGGTCTATACCTTACGTCTGCCGGACCAAAACATCTGTACAGCCCAATCCGGTAGAACTCAGAGGCTGGCGGTCCTATTTAGCAAAGTAATCTGACATAGAAAATAGTTATGACTAGGGATTACCGGGGCCCAAAGCGAGTAACTGCTAGGTATAACGGTATTCTGATCATTCAGGGACCTTCAGTCTTTTAAGATCTCCGCCCTAAGACCGAGCCGACTCAGTCTATAAACGGAACCTAATCGAAGCCAATCAAAATAAGGTGGAGAATCCACCTTATAATGCAGACCAAGCAGGGTGATCAGGCACGCACTTACAGCCTTGCGTTACCCAATTAGTAGACAGAACTCGCTGGGAGGACAAAAGTTAGTTAGAGTGAGAAACACACAACAGAATTCAATTACCAATCTATTTTGCCAGGCAGGCACCAGCTTAAATCACAAGAACCGATCACATTGTTACAGAAAATGTAAAAAAGAAGTTAAATCATACTTGGTGCAGCTCAAAAATACACATATACACAAATTTTACAATGCGGGAAGAATGTATACAAGCTTCCATAGCTATACTGAGTCAAAAAAGAAACTTCACACTCATAAATTTGTAAATATTTTCTTGAAACTTTTAAAAGAGTTTTTATCATCACTAGGGGTAAATGCATTGTCAAAGACATCATGACACACATCAACTCCGATGTGCACAGGTACGTAGCACGTGCGAGCATACTTTAAGCTAAAACTATGTTTTCTCGTGTTCCTAGTCACGTGACCGTATGAGAGATGTGCAACTGAGCTCACATTAGCACGTTAGAGTAACATCTTGGAAAAACAAGTTTTTACAGTTAATTATTCGTTGATTTTCAATGCCATGGCTGTCAAACATTCAGTGTGAACGTGCCATTGGCATGCTGAATACGGAAACGTCCTTCACTGAAGTTGCAAGGGTTATGGGATGCAGTCGATGGAATATCCATGATCTTTAGACACGTCGCCAAAAAACTGGCACCACAGCTGACCGACCTCGTTCTGGTAGCCCATGTGTGACGTCAAAATCAGAAGACTGACAAATTGTCTTCCGTCATTTGCATAATCGATTTGTCACTGCAATGTGCAGTAGGAATTAATTGTTTAGAGGTCGTGTGACTGCCCAAATCATACGTAATTGCCTGCGCACTGCTCTTATTCAAGTTGTAACTAACCATTTTTACTCTTGGACATTTCCGTAGCATTTCCGGCGGAACTGGTTACATTATGAAAATTATTTTTATGATACACCATCTTTAATGAGTATAGAATTAAATAAAATCATTATTTAAAACCTCATTTCTGGTATGTTCAACTTATCGACCTCCAAACGAGTGTGAAGTTTTTATTTTGACTGAGTATACAGTATATCACGTCTGCACATGGCTGCAGGAACTCGTGTGGGAAATCGCCCAAGAGCTTCCATGACTAGATTAAAGCTAACCACGGCATGCAGATGCGAGTAGGGGAAGTTAAATGCAATCTTCCATTCTGGTAACGGCTACACACATACAGCTGTATGTGTGGGAAGTCTTCTGCAATCTTCCATAACTACTATTGGCTACACCTGGCATGGAGATGTACGTGTGGGAAGTCGGTTGGGATCCTCTCCAAATAGTTTGTTTTCCTACCTTTTATGCCCAAACTCCAAAAGCGCTTCCTTCAGCAGGGTCATAAATCATTTGGGTAATCAGGATGGCCGCCCCTCCTCAGAGGGAATTCGGGAGGGGACATTACCACGAGGAGAAGTAGAAGTATATTTTTTTCATACTTATTGAATGAGGGCTTAGTACAATTTTAATCTCTATGAAATATGGCCCATACGATTTCGGAATTTTAATGGAGTAAAATGATACCAAACATGATGCTTGCTCTACAGTTTGCCATGATACAGAATTACAAGGATAATCCACATTAATGTTATTTATCAGCTCTTATCGACCAATATAACAGAAATATGCATTATATATGTTACATTGTTGGTGAAATGAGTATTTTGCCACTTGGATCCTTGGATCCTCCCATTCCCAGGGCGCAGTTCTGTAAAAGGCTGGTTGATGACCCTGTGGCATTGTCCAGCACAGGGTTGAGTTCGGGAAGGTTGTTTTTAGGGTGAATTGGGGGACACCCTGATCAATATGCTCCCACAGCCCTGAAATATCTCTGCTGAATGCAGGTGCCCTTAAGACAATACGGGATAAGTTTTGCTTCTGTCAGAAAGTGGATGAATTTAGTTCTCCTCGCATTTCACGAACCAGAAGCGTCTCTGTCACGATGCATTTGCCCTTAAAGTAAGTTTACCAGAGACATGCATCTGCGACATAATGCATATAGTCCTCCCTGCCTTTGCAGCGCGGCTTACAATGTCACTTTGTAAGTGGCTAAATGCTATAAAGGGTGACATTGTCAGCTAAATGACATTGTCATTGTCACATCTGGCATCACATGCTGAATAAGGATGTTTTATTTTACCCTTTACAAAGCATGACATTCGCGTATGTATGGTTTATGCAGACATTATGTCTCATTTATGAAGGCATTATACATGCTGTATAAAATGTTTATGAGCAACAAATACAGCATGTGACTGTCCATTGAATGTTTGGGAGGGTCTTTCCTATTCGTCTGTAGTTTTTGAGGTGAGAACCAATCAGAACCAAATCTTAATCAATCAAAATTGAAAAAGCAGTTCAAAACTAGTTTAGCTGGATCGACCTGCAGTTGGGTCTGCTGTATATGCGATGAAACACATTTGGACACCAAGTGGTCACAGATTCATTTAGCCCTCTACTTCGTGATGCAAGCTGTATCACAGACAAAAATTACAGTATACTTTAGAACATGGTTGTCTCAGTCTAGCTCAATGCTGTTCAAAAAATTTTTTTATGACAACTGTAATAAATTGAAAGAATAAAAGTTTTGTACAAGTCCTGTATGTTAGTTGTTGCATATTTACATGTTGCATGTAGCATACACCAAAATCATTTACAGGTAGCACCATCCTGTCAGGTTTGGCAAATGCCTTACATCCTGCTGTGATGGAGAGAAAAAAAAGATCACCTACATACCTTAAAAATTTTACCAAAAAAAATCTTCAAGCAAAAAAAGGAGGATGATTTCTTACATTACCTAGTTTTCAAATCATTGTAATAGGAAACACACCTATTATTTTATTTGGCCTTAACATACATTGTCACTCAAATTACTTAGCAGGTGATAATCTAGATGTTGATATCCTCTTAAAGAAGTTGAAACTAAAATTGTGGTTCTTCTTGGGAAACAAATCCTGTTTTACATTTCAACACCAGGAAACGGCTTGTAGCCGCCACTTTCTTACCTGCTATTGATTATGGTGACATTGTTTACATGAATGACTCTGCCAGCTCTCTACAGATGTGGGATGCTGTTTATCACAGAGCTTTAAGGTTCATAACTGGCTGTAATCACCTCACTCACCACTGCACTCTGTATTCCCAAGTCAACTGGTCATCATTATCCACATGTAGGCTATTGCATTGGTACAACTTCATCTACAAATCAATCCTTCGACTGCTACCCTCATATACCTCATCCTACATGACACGTAGTCAGTGCAGTTGCAGCCTGCTCTACCATATCACCTACAGCGTTCCCTCAGTAGATACAGAGCTCGGCAAAAAGACAGCCTCTTATTCTGCCTCTTTAACCTGGAACACCTTACAAGAGGATCTGAGGTTGTCCAGTTTGATTTCATTGCAGGATTTTAAACAATTATTAAGGGCACTTGAAAAATCTCTGTAAACTCGTTCTTGTTTTTGGCATTTTAACTCCCTCGCATCGGCACTCTGATTTTACATGTATTGATTTTACTGTACTGTACCGATACTGTATTTCCGCCTAACCGAAACTACTTGTTGTTTGTTCTATTGTATGTTGGTCTGAAACAGGTCTCTCTTGAGAATGAGACCTCAATGAGACCAGCTGTATAAATAAAGGTTACAGCAAGGTGTCTAATGCATGACCTACAGCCAATCAGAATTGAGTCTTCGCCCAGACCATGGCACCAGCAATATTAGACAACTGTTACATGCAATATGTATTTTGAAGTTGAGGATATATTCAAACTTGAGCGTCGCTCAAGATGAGTTTCAACAAACATAACCTACTTGAATAAATATTTTAGTATTTAGTATTAGTATTAGTATTTTAGAAAGCATTTGGAATAGCCCATTTAAATTTATAAATAGCATTCATAAATATGATAAATATGCATAAATGTGCACCATCTGACGACATATACAAAAACTATATGTATTTATATACAAAATATTACCTGAGGAGGTAATAACATCTGCAAATGGAAACATTGAAATATGCATTGCAGTGCTTACCAATTTGATTCCTGTGGGCTTGTTTTACATACGTTTCATAAGCAGTATGAATAAATCATTAAAATTACATCCGTTCCAATGGGCCTTTAAAAAACATGAATTTCTAGCGAAGCTTGCATCATGCAGTAAGGTTGGATGCATGTACATATTTCAGATTAATCAGAGAAACTCTCTTTTATCTGAGGCGAATGAAGGATCTATGTGTACAAATTTCCCCACAACAGGAAATCCCGTGCTATCAAGAGAGATAATTTTCCAAAAATGTGTCGATTGAAACATAATGAAAACAAACTTGACCTTTTCAAGATGCACACCATTAAAAAAAATAAAATTAAATAAAATTTAAAAAAAAAAAAAAAAAATAAATATATATATATATATATATATATTCTTGAATAAAATGTATATAAATTCAATTTATATAAATTGAATAAAAATAAATTGAAGTTTCATTGCATTTTATATCTAGCACTGTGCATACTTTTTGCATACTTTTAGACAAAAGCATTCAGGGACTGAACGACGATAATCACAGTCTGCCGACTATTAAATAGAGATACCCTTTGATAAGGTGCCATATAGAATATCCAGAGATTCATTCAGAAACATGAAAAAAATACAGTGAGATGGTTAAGAAGTCCTGTCTGGAGTAGGGCTGTATCACTCATAATATCAGCCAGTAAAAACTCATAGGATCACAGCTCTAAGGACTCCAGTATTTTTATCCAACCCCACTCACAGTCTCTCCATTTCAGCAGCTTGGGCCGCACATTCTGTGCAAGTTTATTCACAGGGAGTCGATTCTGGGTTTAGTTCAGGTTAAGATATCGCACTGAAAGCTTGGCAGTTTGTTTGTAAGTGGATTTGCAGCGCTTTCGCCCAATCTTGCCCTCCGGTGAGGCAAACAAGACCTTTTTTTTTTCTTTTAAATGATGGGGACACCAAAATCTGGCCCACAATCAAGCCGAGCAGCCATTAATAACAATGAAAGCTCAGTGTAATTCAATGAAAATATTGACTTGTGCCTTGCTCAGGGAGCACGTTGAGTGGAAATCTGAAGTGTTGAGGCATGAAGTTTGTTTGCCCGATATTCGTTAACAGGATATCCACAAGGGGATTGCGCTATGGACTGTTTTATCAAGGAGAAGTCAGAAAACGATCCGGTAGAACTGGCTATTGTGTTTCTTCAGCAGTCTGGAGTGTGGTTGGGGAGGCGGAGGAAGGGGGGCCGGCAGTTAATGCGATTGTTACTGCTCGGTGATGAAAACTCACCGTGTGACGGTTCATTAGCCAATAGTTTCGATCGACTCTCCTCACAGCCAACAGTTTCGAGCAGAGAACGGCCACAATTTTCATCAAAGCCCCCTTCGCCCAGCTGTTTTGATACTGCACTTATAAACTGCAAAAATATTGACACTTCTATCAGAAAAACGATCAACATTTTCTCTAATAGGTAAAGAAATTTATCTGCCTGAATCCTTTAACTAGTTTGAACAGGTGCCTCTGTGAGTCATTACAACAGCTACAGTATTCTGTCAATTGGGAAAGATTTTTTATTTGACTTTTTTCCTCAGCAGTATGACCAGAAATATGTGATAAATATTCTTTTTTTTTTAAATAAAGATTCTTACCAGTGTTGGAAAGCATGGGAGCCAGTAGCAGATGGCCCCTCTGAAGAGTTACACCTCGTGGAGGACCAATACACAACCTCGTCTGTCCCCTATGCTTCTCCGATATATACTGAGCGCCATTAATAACGCAAAGGTGAGGTATGTTCTGTATTTGCAGCAAATTGAAGGATCGATGGATTTTTATTGCTTTTCCAGTGAGGCAGGAGTGAAAATAAAGAATAGCGTGTGGTACTGTAATCCTGTGAACGCCACGTGAACGCGCCAAGCACTTCACACAGTGTGTTTTACCAAAATGCAGACTTAAAAAAAATTAAGTGGACATTTCCTTGGTACCAAATTTTGACAAGGCCTCCACCATCATAATAAGCTGAAAATTGAAATATTCTGTTGGGAAAATATTGGGTTATCTAGTGTTAAAAATGGATAGTCTCATGGATCTCCTATAAAAGGTAGTCTGGGGAATAGATTATCAAGACAAACAAAATAATGTAGTTATTAATAATAGCCTTTATCTCTCCACAAAATCATTACAGACCTCAAGTGCATATTCCGTAAATGTACACTACATATAGTACACTGCCCTATAACCAAGTGTCCATTTATATAATACTTATAGCTTCATATCTTCAGAGAGGAGCCCCTAGGAACCATACTGGGCCATCCCGCACTTTTGGCGAAAAACAGTTGAGGTTGTAAACGTGCGTAAAACTGAGATCTACATTTCCTGAATGGGCCAACCCAATCATCCCACGTGGATTATTAATACAAGCAAACGTCTTCTCTGTTCCTGTACATATGCTCTGCACTGCCTTAGCCATAATAGGCCATCCCACAACCTTCCCATAATTCATTGCAAACATGGCAGCTGGGTATGTCACTGATGAGGAATTGCATCCTATGATTGACGATGATGGTGAAGTGGAGGATGACAGAGACCCAGAGTTTGTCCCAAATGAATCAGAAGATGATGGTTCTTCTTCAAGAGCAGGTAGGTTTCACTTTTAATGATGATTATGCATCGAAAACCTGCGCGAAAAGTGCATGTGCATAATTTCACATACAGTGCCATGAAAAAGTATTTGCCCCCTTCCTAGTTTCTTTTTTTTTCTTCTTCTTGCATATTTGTCACACTTAGATGTTTCAGATCAGCAAATTAATTTTAATATTAGACAAAGACAACCCCAGTAAATACAAAATGCAGTTTTTAAAAGATCATTTAATTTATTAAGGGGAAAAAGCTATCCAAACCTACCTGGCCTGGTGTGAAAAAGTAATTGCCTCCTTAACCTAATAACTGGTTGTGCCCCCCTCTGCGACAACAACTGCAATCAAGTGTTTGCGATAAATGCCAATGAGTCTTTCACATCGCTGTGGAGGAATTGTGGCCCCCTCTTCTTTGCAGGATGTTTTAATTTTTTAATTCAGCCACATTGAAGGGTTTTTAAGGTCATACCACAGCATCACAATCGCATTTAAGTGCGGACTTTGCTTAGGCCGCTCCCAAACCTCCCAAACCAGTTTGTTTTTTTTTAACCAATCAGAGGTGGACTTGCTAGTATGTTTCGGATCATTGTCCTGCTGCATAACCCAAGTGCACTTGGGCTTGAGGTCACCAACTGATGGTTGGACATTCTCCTACTGGATTCTCCGGTAGAGAGCAGAAATCATAGTTCCATCATTTACGACAAGTCGTCCAGGTCCTGAAGCAGCAAAGCAGCCTCAAAGCATCACACTACCACCACCATGTTTGACTTTTGGTATGATGTTCTTCTTATGAAATAATATGTTAGTTTTATGCTTGATGTAACGAGATGCATACCTTCCAAAAAGTTCAACTTTTGTCTCGTCCACAGAATATTTTTCCAAAAATTTTGGGGATCATCAAGATGTATTTTGGCAAATGTGAGACGAACCCTTGTGTTCTTTTTGGTCAGCAGTGGTTTTCACCTTGGAATCCTCCCATGGATGCCATTTTTGCCCAGTCTCCTCCTTATTGTTGTATCATGAACACTGACTTTAACTGAGGCAAGTGAGGCCTGCAGTTCTTTAGATGTTGTTCTGGGTTCTTTTGTGACCTCCTGGATGAGTCTTCGATGCATTTTTGGAGTAATTCTGGTAGGCTGGCCACTCCTGGGAAGGTTCACCACTGTTTCAAGTTATCTCCATTTGTGGATAATGGCTCTCTCCGTGATTTGTCGGAGTCCCAAAGCCTTAGAAATGGCTTTGCCACCCTTTCCAGGCTGATAGATGTCAGTATCTTTGTTTCTCATCTGTTCTTGAATTTCTTTAGTTCGCAATATGACATGTTGCTTTTTGAAATCTTTTAGCCTACTTCACTTTGTCAAACAGGTTCTATTTATTTGATTTCTTGATTCAACAGGTCTGGCAGTAATCCAGCCTGGGTGTGGCTAGTGAAATTGGACTCAAAAAATGTGGTTAATCACAGTTCATTCATGATTTAACAAGGATTTATCAATTACTTTTTCACATAAGGCCAGGTAGGTTTGGATAGCTTTTTCCCCTTAATAAATGAAGTCATGATACTAAAACTGCATTTTGTATTTACTCGGTTTATTTTTGTCTCATTTCAAAATTTGTTTGATGATCTGAAACATTTAAGTGAGAAAAATGTGCCAAAAAGTAAAAAATCAGGAAGGGGGCAATTACTTTTTCACGGCACTGCATTGAATTTGTAGTTTGTAGAGTTTGTAACATATGTAGTGTTTTTGTTGCCCATTGCTTTGTCACAGCTCTGTAAAATTTAAATATGCGCTATGAATGCATGTCGAGGTTTCACCTTGAACCCACTGTACAAGGAAAAAGTGGGCAGATTTGACAGTAAATACAAAGATTTGAACATTTCAGGTACCAGCAAGGTCTACATCATTATCCGCCATGTTCCAGAGTTCATTGAGCACCACAACAGGCCTTTGGGTCGATTCTCTGAGTAGGTGGTTGAAACATATCACACCAAATTTGACAAATTATTCAATAGCTACTGGATCAAAGACAAATCCCAGGCAAGTTATTTAGATAAATTAGATTGTCTCCCCCCACTTCATATCATTCCAGGCAGATTACCTTTTGTGCCTTAGCATCTTTTGAACTTCACCTTTTCCCTCAGTTGTTGGTTCTTGGTCATCTGCACTTGGAGAACAGACCCACTAATTCCTCTACTCTATTAAACTATGCACTTTGCAACTAAGACGTGCCTGCATTTGCATTTGTATTTTTCTACTTTCAAAAGTATGGAGGAATACAGTGAACTCTTAAAAAAATCCCACAATCTGAATATTTAATCGTAACAAGGTAACAAGCAAAACTGGTAGATCAAATGTCTTCAAGCACATTGTCTTAGAATATTGAAAAAAAAAAATCTACTCTTCAGAGCGCGAGAATGATCAAGAAATTTAAGGGGGAAAAAAACACTACTATTCAATGGAGTTGTGGTGGGGGCTATCATGTCCTGTCAATCACTGATGTTTCAACCAATCAAATGACCAGTAACAACATCAAGACATTGTGGTTGATGGAAGGGAGTTTTACTTCAGGTGGCTCCATTCCATATTCAGCATATGAAAGCACAGTATGAAACATCCACGCATCATTTTCCTAAGTATTCACATCTATTTTAATATCCATCCTCATTATGCTATGTACAAAAATAAATATACAATGCCATTTCTTTTGAAATATAAAAATATTATATTGTTCTGTTTTTTTTTTGGCATTGAACAGGCGCTTTTTACCAGCTGGGTTAGTTGAGGAGTCAGTTAAGCAAATGGCTAGGCTAGCGGCAAGGATTCAAATTTTATGTGACAGTATATTCGTATCTTTTGCAATTACCTGTAAAAGAGCTCTAAATTCTCTCTAAGAATGCAACTTCGGCTGCAAACAGCTCGTTATTGCTGAATTACACATGTGCTGGGTTCCCACACAACAATGTTTTTGATAATTGTTCCATTCCGACTGCAGTCATTATTTATGAAATGGAGGGGGGGCGGACACACACACAAATTCACACGAGTGCACAGGCAGATGAATCTCTGAGGAGAGGCAATGTTTTTAATTGACTTCGAAAGTGTAGTTTCTAAGGCCAGTACAGTGCAAGCCATCATCCTTTAAAGTAGTGCAGGCCATCTGAGAGTGCTTCTTATAGCAGCAAACCTACATTAATGCACTCTACCAGAACAGAATGGGTCTCAAGAGTCACTGTGACTGGAAGGACAATATGCAGAGGCAAATATGTAATTAAGAAAAACATGTCATTAGAGCGAGAATGAGGGGCCCTCTGGTCCTGGAGAGGGTTGATGCGGTGCAGAAATGGTCCACACAGGACCGCCTCTGACAGGTGCCCCCCAGTTATGCATTATTATACAACAGATATCCATGTGTGTGTTTCTGCGTGTATGTGCACATAGTGGTGTCGGCATGTGTGTGTGTGTTTGTGAGTAATTTGGTGAATTGGAAAAGAAATGGCGAACAAACACTGAAAATACTGATACAGAATTACAGCGCATGTCCAGGAAAAGAAAAAATATCAGAGACCTTCAATTAGAAAAGCATTTACTCAAGTAATTCATATTATTTTCATCGCTAAATTCTAGCATTACGTTTCCTTAAAAGAGGTCGAACCAGTCGCGCTTTTTCTGGCTACAGTGCTGTGAAAAAGTATTTGCCCCCATCTCAATTCTTCCATTTTTGCATATGTCACTCTTAAATGTTAATATTAATAAGGCACAAGAAAATGGAAATCTTTCAGTAGTAATGTTGCAAGATGGTGCGGGTCTACCACGACTGACCTCTATGGTTTGTGTGGATATTTTGAGTAAGATTCAGCGGTTTCTGAAATTCAGCAGAAAGCAAAGAGTGAGCAGTGCTCCACGATGGCAAAGGAAACATCTAAACCATTTTTAATGTATCAACAAGGTCGATTAGACTCCAAAGCTCCTGTCATTGAGGGTCATTAGAAGTGGATGGCATCTAATTGCCATTTTTACATATTCAACCCTCTGAAAAAGAAAATGCTTTAACCTGACGTCAAGATGATCGGTCAACAAAATTGAGAAAATATTGCCTTCTAAAGGTTTTATTCTTTGCAGACCTGCTCGCGAAGTATGACTTGTGCCATTTATACAACTATGAAACCCCCTTTGCATCTGGAATGTTTTACCGGGTTTTTTTTTCTCGTCTTTTTTTAGTTCTGGACATGTGAGCTCTTTCCATTCTCTCATCTCTCATTTACCTTCTTTGATAACATTTTATTTTTGCGATTGAGAATTTCATGTTGTGCATGCTTTGAATATAGTTATTACGGAATGAATGTGCTGACAAAAGAGCAAATCTTTTTGTCAATCCATCAAAGAAATAGCTAGTTAGAGATGCGTAATTCATTTAACAGCCCACTCTAATGACAATCTATTACTAACGAGTTCTACAAAACAAGACTAATGGTTTAATTGTCTCAGTCATTTCATAAAGCCCTTCGCAAATGGTGGGGGTAAACTCCAGTGTTTTCCAATTACTTAAAGCATGATGGACTTCTGCTGAGTACTTCTAGTTCATGAATTATGAATGATGGAGGAATATGATCATTTCATTTAACACCGTATGAGCAGGCTGCCGTTGCGTGTGGCAAGAACAAGTTTGAAATCACCTTTTATCATAATTTGTCATGTAAAATAGTTTGATTGACAATCATAAATTTTGATTTATGATTTTCATATGTAGTGTTTAGCACAATTGTTTAACTTTCATGGTTTAATCACTGTTCCGTGCATGATATAACAGTCAAAGTACTTTACTCTGAATTATATCAACCCCTCTTTCTACAAATACCTTTGTGAATCACATATTAAGAGTAGCTTTAATTAACTGTCAAGGTATTGTAAGTTTGAATTGAATAAATACGTTTTTTGGTTTTTTTTTTCTTCGGAATTTAGGATAAAATTATCCTATGTTTGAATGTGCACTGCTTGTTTTATGTCTGTTTGACTTGCAGAAAATTTGTAAATCGTGGTTTAGTATGTATTATTATTCAGTATCGCAATCATCAGATTGTGGGGTTAACCCTTCGAGCGCCGAATACATTTTCAAGGAATGAAAAATGTAGTTATCCTGAGCGGTTGAAAACCCATCATGTGTAACATTGGAAATAAATGTAAATGCCCCAGTCCAATGTAATGTTAGAGCGTCTGCGGTAGGTGGCTTTGTCCAAGTCATAGACAGCCAATGGTTTGATCTAAAGTGTTTATCTTTGCTGTAGTCGCGTAACTTATGTTGTTTCAAGAAAACAGTACAGCGCAGAATAAACAAGTCATACTGTCATACTGTCTAGCTTGCTAATTTAGCCAGTAGCTGCAAAGTAGTTACACTGTCCACTCGACCAGAACTGAGCAGGTTTTGTTAGTACGTGGAGGTGATTTGCTGTGGTCAGTGAAGTTTTGGAAAGTGAACAAATCTCAAACATCAGCTGATATTAAAAAAACTTGCCAACTAGCGGAGGAAACACCAAGAGTGAAATTGCACCTGTGCACATGTGTGCCTGGTATTCATGGGCAAATTTCATTCGATGTTGTGGCGAAATGATCGATGTGGTTGTCTACATCTACTCCGACAATCACAATTGAGCAGGGGTGATTAATTACCCTAACGCTTTGCTTCCAATGGTGATGTGAAAGGTTTACTTGTTACATACAAATGACAGCAAAGCCAGACAAACCTCAGCGGTGGGACATTCCTTAGATACAGTATTCATCTGTCAGTGTTTAATAATGATGTAGATATGTTGGACCTACATTTGATAACTGAATTTATTTTATAATAATTGGTGATTAGGCTGGATACTTTCTCTTGATATGACAGAAAATATCTTACTTTCTTTTTGCCGAGATTTATGAGGCTAATGAAGTGTCCAAGTAGGCAGAAAACGATTCTTCAAAAATTCTGAGTGTTAACTATTGCCTAACTTATGTAGGAACTTGGCAGGATGTTGGGCTTCACAGAAACTGAGCGAGCCATTTCCAAATCTGATTTGTACAGCCATTAATTGTTTGACTGGCATCAGATTTTAAAGTTAGACATCACTACTTAGCGAGCTATCGGACTAATAAATGACTGTATAATGATTGTAACAGTTGCTAACAAGTCGACATCGTCAACAACATACCCCGCCAATTGTGTGCTTCTTATTTTCGAACTCCAACAAGGTGGTACGCACCACATTTGGTTGTCCTATCTGTAATAGTTTCTGAGAAAAGTTGTCCCCTTTCTCTCGGATGGACGGACGGACGGACGCACACACACACGGAAGGGCGGACAGAAGGAGGTCAAACCTATATCCCCCTCCCACTTCGTGTTGGCGGGGGATAATAATGCAACATAACATCATGTATTTAATTTGCTCATAAGTTGTTAAACGTTTTATCAATTGCTCAGTATTGTTAAGCTTCATAACAAAGGTTTGTAACATGAATAACAGTTGGTAAGTCTTATTCAGAAACCTAATCAAAAGTATTTGGATGCAAAACAATTTCTGGCCTGCGTTCATGACTTGCCCAATGTAATCTAGGATAGGCAGCAGTGCCCTGTGACCCTACACAGGAATTAAGTCAGTCAGATAATACTTTGATAGATGGTTTTGTACTGAAAATAGTTTGAAGTACAGTTGTTGTTGAAATATTGTAGTTGTAGTCGCAGTGTCATAGTAGGCCGACTGTAATTGTCACAGTATTTCAACACCATTGTCGTGTATTTGAGTTTGCATTGTACTCATAACATTTGGACTTTTTTACTCGTTTAAAAATAAATGGCAAAATAACATTTTGCTCAAATATGGCAATAACAGTTGAAAAAACATGTTTGTACTTAATCAAGCTATATAGCTTTCACTTGACCAAAGCGATGTTCTACAGACATGGTTATACATGAAAACCTTCACATCCCAAAATTTTTCCAAGATTAATCAAGATCAATTTGAAATAATTTTGTGTGCATTTACTGTAAATGTAGCCGGTATGACGGGTTACGTTGAATGTGAATGCCATAGGCTAAATGCAAAAATGTCACATTGCTGCAGATTTCCTCAGACAGATTTAGCCAAACAGGATGCAGGTTGTCCAAAAGGCACTGGATGTAATCTGGGAATATTTGATTTATAAGGGTGAGAAGCACCTGGTGAAAAGTAAAAGCATTTTTAGCAGGCACAAGGGCTAGAGGAGGGCTCTTGAGCTGAATTAAAATGCCTCTAAAACCTCTCTGCAATGCAAATTGCGGACAAGAGAGATAAGGGTGAGACTGGGGAAGCTATGCTTGCATGGTGGTCAGCAGCTGCATTTTGTATATGCTGCAATTGACTGATATTTCATATGAATTAAAAATGAGATCATATCAGACCTCATCAACATTCAGATAAGAGGAAATTTCAAATTATAACAGCCAACTACTGGTACTCTCATACAAAAGCACGCACCCACAAACACACACTTTAGTGAATCATAAACTTCACTGAGAAGCAGCTCAATAGGTACTTAGCTATTGTATATTGGGCACTACGAGTTATGAACTTCAGGGAAGGAACAAGGTGCAGATCCAGAGAAAGACATTAAGACACTTTAAAATGATTAATAAGCCGCGACTGGCCCAAACGGAGGAAAAGAATTAAAAAAGGGCTCAGCAGAGCAGTTCTTCAGTCGACAGCCAGACAGGATCAAGGTAGTTCAGCAAGCAGTAGTGGTAAAGTAGTGGTGATTCAAGGTTAATAGTGTTTCCTCCTAGGTACTTCCGCGATGAGCCTTAGTATTCTTTTTAGTGTGTCTGTGTAATGGAAATATGGTTGGGGGGTTGGACTTGGATGGGGGGGGGGGGTTCCATTTTATTTACTTATTTTATGATTGTTTTTTTTTTTTTTAAATACCTAATTTGTCGATGTAAAGCACTTTGTGCTACATTTATTGTATGGAAAGTGCTCTATAAATTAAGTTTTGATTGATTGATAATAATGGGAAGGCAATCCATCGGTAACAGGGCACGCGGGACAGGAAGGGGAACATGAGAATACAGGAACTTATTTTCTCACTTTGCCAATTAAGCATAAGGTAATGGGGAGTAGGGAAGCCAGAATGAGCTGATCAGGACCCATGTTAAGCCCTATGAGAAACAGACAGCATTTTCATTCAGTGCTAATTTGATATACATATGATGCACAGTATAAGAACATGCAGATATTGCTTTCATAAGAATGATAGTGACATTGTGGTTGGTCACGTTCTTTGATTACTTTTTCAGGAAATGTACTCAGTGTAACAACAACGCACCCATCGATTCAACTTGATTCCTTTGAGAAAAGCTGAAGTGCACTGGCTCAAATCATGTCAGATTACCTTTGGCACTAACTTTGCGTCAGTTGGGCCGGGCAAAACCATGACCTCAAAAATTGCATCTGACTGCGTCCAGATTTTTCAAAACTACTTACCACATACTACTGTTAAAGGGGCATGTTCTTCATTGGACAATACAGAACTCTTTCAAAGTAAAGGAAGTTCTGATCAACACTGAAAAACAGTGGTCTTTAAGAGCCACACAGCCTAAACTTCCAGAGATTGCTTAAAATCCACAGAATGTGTCAATGTTTGAATCTTAGCATTGTGAAAGTTTCATACAATCTTGTTTCCAAAGAAGCTGGGACAGTGTGTAAAATGTAAATGCTATGATTTCCAAATCAATGAAACTATGCGGAATTTAAAGTAGCACAAAGACAACATATCAGATTTTGACACTGCGAAATGTTATTTAATTTTATTTTTTTAAAAATAAATGCTCATTTTGAAGTTGATTCCATCAATGTGTTTCAAAAAAGTTGGGACGGGGCAACAAAACACTGTAAAGCCTGTTTGATGCTAAAAGAAAATGCGCCTGGTGGAACATCTCACAGCTTATGGGATTAATTTGCAAAAGGTCAGTCACTCAACTGGGTAAAAATAAAAGCTTCCCATAGTGGCTGAGTCTTTCACAGATTGCAAGGCCTTTGCCAAACTGTAAAAGACTGTACGGAAAAATAGTGTAATGATTTACGAAAAACGGATCTTAAATTGAGAAGAATTTGGGGATTTTATCGTCTATGGTACATAATATCACCAAAAGATTCTGAGAATCTAGAGAAATCTCTGCACAAAGAACAAGGCCGAAAACCAGCATTCAATCGCCATGATCTTCTGACCCTACTGCTGCACTGCATTCAAAACAGAGAGGATTCGGTCTTGAAAATGACTGCATGAGCCCAGGAAAACTTCTGAATACTACTGTCAGTGAAGACAGTTTGTTGCAAAATCTAGAAATGCAAGCTTAAACTCTACCCTGTTAAGTAAAAGTATGTATAAACAAGATCCAGAAATGCTCCTGCTTTCTCCGGGCCTGATCTCATTTAAGATGGGCTAAAGCGAAGGGGAAAACTGTCCTGTCATCTGACCAATCAAAACATAAAATTATTTTGGAAATCATCGACACCATGTCCTCAGGGCTAAAGAGGAGATGGACCATCCGGTTTGCTGCCGGCACACAGTTCAAAAGCCAACATCCAAGATAGTATGGGTGTGAAATTACAGAGCGTCATTGAAAGAATAGGTGATGCAAAACAGTGGAAAAACATGCCCCTGTTCCAATTGTTTTGAAACGTGTAGCTAACAACATGGGCATATGTTTTTCAAAAACGTTATAAAATTGCTGAGTTTCAACATCTGATATGTTGCCATTGTGCTACTTTCAATGAAATGAAGAGTTTAAATGATTTGTGAATCGTTGCACTCCTTTCTATTGACATTTCACACAGCGTCCCAAATTTTTTGGAAACAGGGTTGTTGCAGTAATGATAATAATAATAATAATAATGAAAAAACAATGAACTGGAAAGCAGCGCAGAGAATAAATAATCAAATAATCCCTTGCGGTGGAGGAGACATTACGGACTGTGGCAATAAGCAAGTACTGACCTGTGGGTGACTGTACTGCAATTTCTGAACAGTTGTCACAGTGCTGTCACATGCTGTGCTTTTTATCCTCAAACAAGGGGCTCACAAATTTCTGAGCAAACACACAGGCTTGAATTCAGGAGGTTTACTGAGAACAAAAATTGACTCAAACTGTGTCCAGCCTCATTCCCCAGCCATATGTGTGTGTGTGCGTGTGTGTGCGTGCGCGCACACGGGTGTGTGCGTGTGTGCGTATACAGTTTGTATGCAGTATATAAGGTACTATATATGCCATATATGCTAAATATATAAATGTATGTGCTGTATGTGTTATTTATAGAATCGTGTTTTCAGTTTTCAGACGTGTTCCTTGTTGAAGTTAATTTTTGATTTCCTTCAGTTGTGATTAGACTCTACAGGATTCTCAGTAACTGATGTATATAATCATTAGGCTGACCATGAGTAGATAGCAAGTTTATGACTATAAATGTCCTCTCCTGAAGGAGTCTATCCACTGATAGCACAGCATACTTCTTATTGTCTAAATAATTCATGCTTTTAGTTTTAAACTTCAGATACTGCACTTTAAAAGCGCAGGGAGGCTCGGCTTCAATGTAGAACTTTGTGACAAGAAATATGCAGAAATTTGCCAGCAATTTTAGTTTTCTATGAACGAATAATGAAAGGGAGGCTTTTCCCCTAAGCGCTTAGTGGAAATGAGTCAAATTTATATTGTTCACGCACACTTTATTATCTCTTCTAATTCATCAGCTGGCGGTTGTCATGGCTTGTGCAATTTGCTTTTTTTTTTTTTTTTTGGAAAATCCATTAATAAAACAGAATGTCAGCATTGTAGTGGGTGGTTTACTCTGAAATATCCTCCGCAGGGGCCACATTTATCAACCTGTGTGAAGAAAGGAATGAAACTTGTGTGTAAGTACTAAAAAAAAACATATTTATCAAACGTGCGGACACCGGTCGTACACACACCAGTAAGAAATATGCGATGATGAATCCCACCGGTTCTAAACTACCATGCTCGTGCATGTTAGGCTCATTTGCATTCAGAAATGCCTCCAATTGACCATATATGGTAGCAGCAATCCCTTTAAGAATGCGTTTATTTTCCCTCTCCGAAATCATAGCAAAGAGGGCGAAGAAGAGGAATTCCTCCGGATTTTTTATTTTTTTTCCCTCCGGACAGAGATTGAGGTGCTTGTAGGAGACGTTGAAAACCAAAAAATACTGTTTGGAACACTCAATGCAGGTGTGATCAACAAAAGAAAAGATGCTGCGCGGGAGAAGGGTAACGGCTGCTGTTAATTCTGCTGGGTCAGCGGAAAGAGCAGAGTCATTAGCCACGGCTTCAGTAGACATCCCCGATCACCTATAGAGATGTTATAACAAACCATGTGAAGCCCAGAAAATAATTTTGAAATGTTGTAACGCTCACCAATAAGCCAGCCATCCTCAACAGCTCCTGCTCTGAGGTGCACACCCACAGAGCTGTTCTGCGGAGTGAATGAGTCCAGCGTTCCTCCAGGCCTGCGGGCAACAAAGTTTAACTGAGACATATTTGTATTGAAGATTATTGGTGCATTGATTGAATGAAATCGTTTCCCTGCTCACATGACTGAATTCATTATGTGATGGTGCTTTTATTGCGATGTGGGTGCAATCTATGGTTCCAATTATGTTTGGGAATCCGGCGATGGCGTGAAATCCTTGTTAAATTTCGGCTTGTTGGTGATGTCTGTATGGGAACTGGATGTCAGTTGGGGCCTGAGAAATTATTGCATCCAACACTGCCAGCATGACTCTGCTTGGTGTCGGTTGCGAAATGCCGCATGTGTCTCCAATCTCTCGCTGAAATGTTCCGATGGCCAAAAATCCCAGGGTGGACAGGAGCTGGATGGGCGCTGGGATGGCTTTGGTGTGTTTTGTCTCTCGCTCCAACATGGGTTGTAAATCACGGCATAAATCCATCAGTATGTTTTTGGGGAAGCGGTACCTGCTGAGAAGCCACTCTGTGCTCTCACTGAACAGATCAGCACGCTCTTTGCAAACGCGGCCCCTGCGGAGCGCACAGTTCTCCAAATCCTCCAATAGTGCAAGATAAGCCATTGCACTTGCATTTCAAGTTTTGGCTGCATCTAGATGCCCACACTTCACCGCATTGCAAATTCGCCGACTTTGCGGGCGTGTTCACGGGAAGTCCGGGAGAGCTGAGGGCTGTCCAAATCCACAATTGATCCAGTCCACAAGGGGCCTCAAGCAGACTTTCTGCGGACTTCCATAGAGTCCGCTTGGGGTGCAGACTTCGGCAGACTTTACTGGTGTAATTACAAATCCATTGTAATCCGCACGTGACGTTTTAATTTTTCCAAATTGCTGACAGAAAAAATAAAACACATTAACCACAAAGACTTGTTATAAATTTATTATATAATAATGTTACTTGAATAACCTAGGCCATATATAAAATTCAACATCATGTTACAGAAATATACGCTATGGAGGTGATTAATATGCATTGGCACGGAAATGGGTGAAACAGGCTCGAAGTCCGTCTATCAGCTCATGTTATAATGCTGCAGACTTTACATGATGATGGTGAAAACATCACCTTCAGTACGCCTGAAGTCCTTGAGGGCTCGGTCGGCAAGTCTAGAGGGTGGAGATTTGGATTCAGCCTTTCTTTTCAGGTTGTCCTGTCACAGCTGTCTTTTATAACTTATTACACAAATTATTCAAATTGTCTGCGAAATTACTAATTGAGAATTTTTATTAAGAAGAGGAAATGGGGAACATGGGTGAAGTTTAAGATTGCTGAGCACTGTGACTCTTTTAGTGCCTTCTATTTGTAGTTTCGCTGTTCTACCACTGGATTTTGTGTGTACGCATGGTAAGAGTCGTGCTTAAATTTGCACATGTTCCTATGCTCAAGTACAAGTTGATAAATCCCATACTTTCCGTGGGAATGTTCTTACGCACTCATTACGCACACATCTGCGCGTACGCAAGGTTGATAAATGAGGCCCCATTTGCTTTTTTTCCGCCCCCCTTACTTATTTGAGCTCTTCTCAGAGGTGCACACTGCCCAGAAAAGAGAACCTGATTCTCCTTGCAGCTGAAATTCGATTGTGGAGCCAATCTTCGCATGGCATCTGCCTGTCTGCCGCCAGATGCATAAATCCGGAGTAAACAAATCAATAATGAAGAAGGAGCCGCTCTCTCACCTGGCGACCTGTCCTCTGCATCCTGCAACGCCTTCTGCATTCTTCAGGCATTCATGTTTTCAGTCATGAAGGCAGGATACCCCAAGACACTGCTTATTCGATGTAGTTAAATCACAAAGTACTTATTTATTCATTTGTTTCTGTGCTGTTTATTTATTTATTTTCTTATTGTTTGCAGGGCTAAAATGAGAGGTACATATCAATAGCCAAAAGATAAATATTTGCGAACTCATCGTGTTGCGATGGTGCAGATAAAGATGCTTTTATATGACTCGAACCTGACCAGCATATGTTTCATATTTTTGCCTCGTTGTGCATACCTGCATACTGCTTATGCCAACACCAGATTACATAATTGTATGTGAAAACTTGTCAAATTCTGAAAGATTTCCTCCGGCCAAAATGTTATTTTGGGCATGAAAGTCTTACTGTGAATCTGAATCTGAATGACCAGACCATAGGAGGGTATTAATACTGCCTGGCCAAAAGAGAACGTCGCACACGCTAATATTTTGTTGGATAACCTTTAGCTTTGATCACTGCGTGCATTTGTCATGGCATTGTTTTGACAATTTTATATAATGTTACAGCATTTATTTCCAACCAGAGTTGCATTAATTTTTGGCCAAGATCTTGTATTGACAACGGGATAGTCAAACCACACATCAAGGCCTTCTCCAGCACATCCCAAAGCCTCTGTTGTGATTCTGCCTTGTTGCCATATTTATTTATGATTCTGCCATGTCTGGATTATGATCTCTGCTTTGTCTGGCCATGCTCTGTATTTTGTCTCGTCTTCGTTTTGTTTTCATATTCCATCATTGCAGTACCACTCCGGTCCATGTTTTGTTTTTCACCATGCATTGCACTCTTTCTCCCCCTGTCTGGTCTCGTGTCTTGTGATCACTCAGCCCCAGTATCATGTGCCACTCTTTCGGGGTGATTTAATGGTTTCTGGGATTTCAATCATTTCTTCCAATCTCGTTTACTTCCTTCACCTTGCTTTTCTATATTACTAACAATACAAACAGTTTGTTGTTTTAGTTGAACTTACTAACCAAAACTAACATTGTTTGTATTACTAACTTACTAAAAAGCACTAGGGATTGTATAGCTGCACATTACTAATTGACTAATGACCTCTCAGCATTCGCTAGTTTCTAGTTTCCGCCTCTGGTCTTTAATTAAATTACTTTGCTGCAGTCCCACTGTCGCTTTTTGTCTGCGATCTGTCGTCCACTATCCACCCCTCAACAATTCTTTTAGTTTTTCCAAGAAAATTACAGGATGGATCTTGCCCAGATCCCTAGTACAAGTTTTACATACTGTCCAGTTTAGCACCATGCAAGTTGGTGCCTAAAAGTCAACACCTAAATGTCAATAATGCAAAAAGGAAGCCACCGTTGAGCATGATCCAGAAGCGTGTTCTATGGGCCAATACTCCTTTAAAATGGACTGTAGCAAAGTAGCAAAGTGTCCTGTGGTCAGACGAGTACAAATTTGACATTCTGGTGGGAAATCATGGGCATCATGTCCTCCGGGCTGAAGATGAGAAAGACCACCCCTCCTGTTATCAGCGTTCAGTTCAAAAGCCAGCATCTCTGATGGTATGGGGATGCATTAGTGCATATGGTGTGCATGTTTTGAAAAGCACCATGAATGCTGAAAGGTATATAAAGGATTTAGAGCAACATATGCTCCCCTCCAGACGACATCTATTCCAGGGAAGGCCTTGTGTTCTTCAGCAGGACAATGCAAAACCACATACTGCAGTTATTACAACAGCATGGCTTCATAGTAGAAGAGTCTGTGTGTTGAACTGGCCAGCCTGCAGTCCTGATCTTTCACTGATTGAGAACATTTGGCGCATAGTTAAACGAAAAGTCTGTCAAAGGAGACCCAAAACTCTCCAGCAGCTGGAAGCCAGTATTAAACAAGAGAGAGATCAAATTCCAATGGCTAAACTCAAGAAACTTATCTACAAAAGTATTTAATGCCCAGATGCCTTCAATCTGTGTTAAAAAGAAGAGGGGATGTTACACCATTGTAAACTTTTTTGAGACCAATAGCATCCATCAAATTTGAAATTAGCTCATTTTGTGGACAAAATTGTAAAATTTCTCAGTTTCAACATTTGCTATGTTACCTCTGTTCCATTGTGAATAAAATACTGGCTGGTGTGATATGAAAGTCATTGGGTTTTAATTTTATTCACAATTTACACCTTGTTTACAGCTATTTTGGTTGTAATTATAACAGCACTTGGGTCAGAGTTTCAAGTTTAGTTCACGAAATATGAAGAACAAGCCTATACAGACTACTATGTCAAACAGGCATGAGGTTACATAGACTTCAGAAAGAGGCTGAGATAAGCTTAGCCTTAAATATACTGTGTTACCACTCAGAGACAATAGGGAACAGGTGCAAATGATAATTGAATAATGAAAGAAGTGAGAAGTCTTTCTCATATGTAGTTCACAGGTTTCCTCAAAGGTATAAACGTGCACCACATGATTTTTAACCCCATATGCACATTAAAGATGGCTCCCAGGTCACCAAGTTAAACATTAAATTATTTATTAAGCCTAAGCCTGCTGTGGGAATCCTTGTTACACTTGGATAGCAAGTTCAATCTACGATGTGCCCTCAGTATTTATTGCCAAATCTATATATTCAAAAAGACCACCATGCTTCCATTTATAGTTTGCTTTCTGCTATTTCCATGAAACTTGACAGAGAGATCTTTTTCCAATATTGAACACAGGTTCTCTTTAGAGTGCTGTTTTGCACGGTGTGATTTTTGACCTTATTTGAATTTTCAAAATGGTAGCCTGGAAGCTATTAAAAATTTTTGCTCAACTCCGAATGTATGCATTGGCTGCAATATCTCCTAGTGCTCATTCCATCTTGTGTTAAGAAATACTCAGTTAGAGATTTGAGGCCAAAAATTGACAGTAAAGCAGGCGCAAGTATTAGCAATTGACACATTGAGCCAATTTATGTGAAATGCACTATAAGCAACTGTCAGCAAACGTATAATAAAATTGTATTTCTACATGCATTTTACCAGTAAGGTGTTCTAAATATATTATAAATCTAATTAATCTGATCCTGTTGCTAGTTTGCACTGTTTAGAAAAGACACCAATGTTCGATGGTAGGTGGCAAGATCAATTTACGGATCTCTTGTAAGGACGTTTGCAATTTCATTCCCTCGACACATTTATTTTGAACGTACACTACTTTGAATGAAATGAAAAGCCATGTATTAAATATGATGTGGAACATTTTTACATAATTCTAGGCTTGGCGCTGCATAGATCAGCTTTGATTATGGGGTATATGTCGTCCATTGCCCCTGACACATAGACTGTATAAAAATATGGATGAAGCTAGCGTGACGTCACCCATTGGTTTCAGCATACCATAAAGGAAGCCTCGATTTTGGCAATTTGAATTGCGCCATGTTGTCATTTTGAAACTGGATGTGATTTCTATTGGACGAGGGCGTGTATAGAAGATCCGGGGAGGATCCTGGCTCTGGATCTGACCGTATCAGACGAGGACCAGAGGATAGCCAGGCCCCTAAAGCATATTCTGGCTTTATCCTTTATTCTAGTCTATATGGGACCATAATTTACTAAAATGAACATCATGCTATATCGAAGGAGACTTGAAACTTGCTATAGCTACCATAAAATTATGTGAAAAAAAATTATTTAAATGAAAAATCAGGTGGGAAAGTAGGGTCGTTTTCTCACAGACTTCTATTGCATTGAACTTCTTTCTGCAACCACCAATGTCGCCAACTGCTGGCCATGAAATAGAATGCCATTTTGCAGTACTTCCGCATGGGCTTAATTTTTAAGACCAGGATGCTGCGTCCATATTTTTATACAGTCTATACCCTGACACAGGGAGAATTTATATTTGCCTCATGAAGTATTAACTCCAAACGATTGGAAGCTGGGTTGGAGCAGCAAGGTGAAACTGTGGCAAAAAGAGCAAAGACAACATACCAGCGATGCCTAGAAACAAAGAACACCAGTAAAGGCATCAGGCATGCAAAGCAAATGAAGCGTGAGGGGGTGCGTAGATGTAGTCTGATTTTTTAAAAAGATTGGTCTCCATTTGTAAAGTGAAGTGTGCAGATGTGATTGGCTGGTTAGAGGTAATGTGCTCTCTGCATTCGGCCATGCAGCTACAGCGACAGTTTCCTGACTGAACTGTTACACGCATTTTATGCACGTTGATAATTTCGTCCACTGGGTGGCTAAAATGATATTTGCAGAAATATCGGGTTGACTAATATCATCGGATGGATTGATCACCATCCAGTTTTTCCCATGAATAATAAGACAGTATAAATGTCATCACTTCATCACAAGATCTGTCAACCAAATTGATCTTGCTAACAATTACAGAGAATTGAAAGCACCATCATTCGGTCACATGAAGTGTCTACAGTGACGCTTTGGCCTGCTGTCCTGAAACTGAGTCATTTCATTCATTCTCAACATTTCCTCCGCATAAGTTCACATTCTCGCTTAACTTGTAAATACAGAGGCAAATCAGCTGGCTTGTCTTTGAAGGTAACAGGTGAAACACAAGCGCTTGTTAAAACTGCAGACGGACAAACTGTGAAGTGAAACTTTGGCTGGAAATCAATAAAGGCCATCAGTAAACTACCGTGCACTCCTGTTAATTAAAAACTCTGGCTCAGGATCTGAAGATATGACTGGATTTAACAAAAGCAAAGGTCGTTTGATCTTCTCATTGGAAGCTACTCCACAATTCCTTGTTAGGAAACTTCGACAATAATGTATTCCCCGCATAAATCAATTAACTTTTGAAAGGGACGTGCAATTGAACGGAAAAGGTCTAGTGTGATATTCTGAGATGGTCTGCAAGGACGGAAAAATTCAGGCCATTTAAAAGAGCCAAACGAGAATTACTGTGTGTGAAGAGACTAATATAATTTCAATAAGGCTGACACTGATTTAACTGTCGCCAGTGCTGTTTCGCCGAGCAATCAAAAATGAGCTAAACAAGCGAATGCTGTCAGTCATAATTTTTTTTTTTTTGGCTATGTTTGTCATTTTTTTTGTTTTTATTTATCACAATTTGGATTATCTCCACACATACAACAATTCCTGGGAATTTCTCCCATTTCCCAACAAGCCAGGAGGAAAGCTGTACAAATAAACAATTTATTTTAAATTTTGACCCTTTTCACTTCTCAGTAAGACAATCAAGTAATACCGTACATGCAGATAAATGAAAATTGTCAGTAAAAATATTTTTTGTGTCATGTGACCGTGTTTGGTAAAATAATATTATTGAGTTAACGGTAGCATTTGCAATATTTACCAGGGAAAAAATTATGCAGGGTAAAAGGGTCACATATTCTGTTGGTGCACGGCCCAGGTCGCAATGGATAGAAAGAGCACATGGCCCCAAGCTCACGTGATGTGAAAACAAACGCACACGAACGCATGCATGCACATACACACAAATCAAATAGATTGAATGCGGAGGGACAGGAAAAGGCCAAATCAGAGTGAACCCATTTACACAGTACTAACACATTGCTCCTCTGATATGTCCTTTCCCTTGGCACTAAGACTGCAGTGATAAATTAGATATTGCTCAATATTACTCCTTGACTGATGTCTGCACCATCAGACTGAAAACCCTCTCCGCAGGGTTCACTCCCTCCTCATTGGCTGATACAAAGTAGAACATGACTTTGCCTCTATGAAATAAACTCAATGGTTCAGAAATTCCCCCTAAAACACTGACAAATTGCAAATAAAATAACAACTGCGTGAGTGCTGAGAAAAAATTTTGAGGCCTAAGGCAATAGGCTATAGCTTGCCCTCATTATGAACATTATGAGAACAAAATGTACATCCTTCCAGTGTCATTCTAGACTAAGAACCTTGAATAATTATAATAATAATAATAATATTGTTGATGATAATAATAACAATAATAATAATAACTGCGAAAGTACTAAGAAATGTCTTTGAGGCCTAATGCTATAGGCCAGGGCTGCCCAAACCTGTTCCTGGAGAGCTGCCATCCTGCAGGTCTCTGCTCCAACCCTAATTCAACACACCTGATTCAGCTCATTAGCAGCTGGTCAAGATCTCTAACTGGGAAGGCAGGTGTGGTTTGCTTTGGTTGGAGTGATAACTTTCAGGGTAGTAGCGCCAGGAACAGGGTTGGGCAGCCCAGCTACAGGCCATTACTTGCCCGAATTATGTACATTATAAGAGCAAAATGCTCATTCCAACAGTGTAATTCTAGACTGAGAATGTTCAATAATAATAATAATGATACATTCTAGAAAGCACTGTGTTTTTAAGTGCGTCACAGGCTACTAGTAAAGTAGCAAAGGCACAAATAGAGGAAAATGATGATGTTAGTCTTTTAAAGAGCTGATGCCGTATGACACCAGGTTTGACATCATTATCTGCAGCTCATCATGTGATGCACATTACATGAATTTTGTCTTGGGAAAAGGGGCAGTAATGAACGGCTCACTCTCCGTTCGCTTCTGACCTGATGTCTTCAGAAACATTGACTCACGATTTTCTCCACGCTGGGAAAGGCTTTTATCCCTGTGGAATTCAACAGATATTAATGAGGGCGAGTTTTCCGCTGAACATCCATTAATTTCTTCAATTAATTCCTTTATAATTCAGACAAGTACATGCAGTGTCACAAAATTCATAATGTCAAGCAAGAGTATTCATTCCAGAGTCATTCATAAGCACTAATATAGTGTAGCACATAAATTTTTATTAAATATATAAACGCTGTTCGCTTGCAGTTTAAATGCAATTTGCTTGATTACTGCAGTCATTGTTAAGTATTCGTCGACTACAGTTTGAGCACTGCACCATTCATCCCAAAAAAACAATGTATTAAGTAAATTGCATTTCTGGAAACCCAACAGGGCAGTAAATTAATTAACCCAAACCCCAACATCAGTATGACCTCTATCAAGGTGTATGATGTACAGCACATTGTAATGATATAACAATATGACTTGCAGATATGGGTTGAAAATTAGACTCATAAGTTTAACAAATCAGATCAACACACAACACCCCGCTCAACATAATCTGGGCTTATAATATAGGATCTTTGTACTCTTTAGTCTTAAGAGTTTAATATTCTCTACTACACGTGGACCTGCCGATAGTTCCTGATTGAGCGCTGCTGAAAGAGTGGCGCAGAAAATGTTGTTTGTAAAAGTGCAAATTCTGCAAGTATATTGGCCTCGGTTTCAAATACAAATAGTTAGAGTCCACTAAAGTGATTCAGGATGATTTGGATATAATCCAGAATTGGACAGAAATGTGGCAAATGAAATTCAATGTAGCGAAATTTCAGTAATTTCGATGTGGAATAGCTTTCCTGACCTTATTGTTGAGGCAGATACCTTGGGGGTTTTCAAGAGCAGGCTTGACCTAAAGCTAGATACAATTGAGTCATTTAGTATCTGAAGGGATATATTCACAATAGTATAAAGAAACTGGCGAGCTTAGTAGGGCTGAAAGGCCTGTTCTTGCCATTCATGTTATGTTATGTTATGTAATGTTAAGCCACAGTGGACTGTATTAGAAATGCTTTTATGGGGTTATTTCCCTGCTGGAACACTGCCCTCGTGCTCTTCAGCAAGACACGTATCCTGTCGTTTAAATCCTTTGTTTGAAATATCAAGCTCTGATGAACTGGATTTTAGTTTTTCACAAAATTGTAAGTCATATCAATAGTAAAGAATAGTGACAGTCAAATTGTGGAATCAAATGCAATGTCACAAGCTTGGCATAACACGTGTAATAGCTTGTTATGAGAGCATTTCCCGACAGCGGATACACTGTCAAAAGGTTCATAAGCTGTCAAAGGGGTTCAATGTGCAACAGCTGCTTTCAGATCTGCTCTTGAAAGTTCCTTACATACATTAGCCTGTGAAAGAGAAATAATACTCCTCATGAGCTCTGAATACACTCTCATGGACGCTATTAGTCCTACGCCGTGATTATGTAAGAATTAAGTTGGATTTGTGCCATGTAGTTCAATTAAACATAATGAAGGACTCATGGGGAGTTTGGCTCTCCACTATACATTGATATGGAATTTAAGTGGATCAAAGGTATTTCTACATTAAAAGAAAATTTAGCAGACCGTCTCATCAACTCTGCAGATTTTTCCTCCCTTTTTTCTTAGGAAAAAAATATCAATTTTCCTCCGCCGTTCCGTCTTCCAATAGGTTGAATTAATGCCCTGGCTTTAAAGTGACACTCCTAGCAACCTTGCTCTCTGGCGACCATCGTCAGTGTAATCCAGGCTTTAATAAAGAGCCAGGCACATACACACCCGCATCACTTGTTGCTTTAGGAATGGAGGAACATCAAAGATCTAGTGCTTGAGGAAGGCAGGCAAAGGGAAATGCTCTCCAAACAAAGACTCTTTCATCACAATCCAGGGATCCCGCCTCTTCCCTCACGCTCTAGATCACTGGCAAATGGGATGTCTGGGGATGACTACTATGGCATTTTGAGTCAGAGTGATTGTGCCCCCATCCATTTTATGTGAGAAAGCAAGGCTTACTGAAAGAAGATTGATTACCCTCATACTCTTATATAGACTGGTTCAGTTGCAGAACTTCTATTTCCAGCTTCACCATAGTATGCTAATCAGTGGCCTATTTTCGTTGTGAGTACAAATCATATGAATTGGATATAATTATGCGTACATTTTTACGATTAAAGAAAAAATGAGAGACAAAGAGGGGCAACATCGTAATAATTTATCACTAGCTGTCTCATTCAGTCCCATTCTAATCACGTCATACAGACTGGGCTGGAACTTTTTTTTTTTTTTTTTTTTTTTTTGGGCATCTCCAATCCCACCCAAATCCGAAATGCCCAGTTGGGAAACTGTGTACAAGGTTTGCTCGTATGCGACACCCTGTTGCCAGCTTGGGAGAGCGAAGACAGCTCATGGCTCTCCTCGGAAGCACACGCCTGTCAGCCACTCCTTCTTTACACTCATTGGTGGAAACTTTGCAAATTCAGAACGAGGGCGGAGGATACCCCAACATGAACAAGCTTAGAATCTTCCTGATGAGTGCCCGGATGACCAACAGGAGGTGCCTGAGTAACGAACAAAGGAACCATTTTTATAATACCCTTCCTGGCAGACCCTTCCCAATTCTCATCCCTGAAGCGCAACGGCCAATTATGTGCTACTCTGAAAAAGCTGCCGACCGGTTCGACCGGGGCTTGAACCCACGTCGTGAACCCACGCCGCAAAGCGTTGCTTGAACCGAGTGAGCTATCCGGCAGCTTGGGCTGCAACTATATCAACTGTCAGGCTACTGAAAGGCAGTGGGCAGCTAGCGCTTATGACAAATTTTCACAATAAAGATATAATTAGCAGGAAATGTTTTTCATTTTTTATTTATTTGTGAAAACGTGGAAATCAATGTCTGGTTTTAACTGACAAGTCAATGGACTGCAAATACCCCTGTCACACCAAACAGAGTTCCAACGGAGTTGTCACTGCAATCTGAAACTTATTAGAACTCTGTGGGATCACAGAGAAATTTGGAAATTGTTTTGCAAATTACTTGAAATTTTCACAAGCTGGAGATCTCAAAGTATTTTCATGGCAATTATGGTGTCCATATGGAGTTCCTGTGGCATGCTGATGCATTCCAACAGCGTTCTCATTTGGGATCGGTGGCGTTGTCATGTAGCTCTCATTACGTGTCCACTGCGAGCTAGGCATTTTCACTGCACACTCGCTGCGTGCACGCTTAGGTCACTGCATCCTCAAAGTGTCCATACTGCGTTTTCTCAGATGGTATAAAAGCCGTGACATTTCAATGCAGTCCGTGAAGTCTGCGAGCGAACACTGCCACTATTAGCTGCGTTCATGTGTCGTTCATATTCGACCTTGGGGCGTGCCCATGGCGCTCCCGTATTGCTGTAGGAGACCTCACTGAGCTGCAACAACAATCCTAAAGAGTTCCAACAGCGTTCAAATCAGAACGCAGAGCCACGGCGTTTGTTTCTTGCATGCAGTGGAGATGCCACACAGATGCCGCTGCGCTCTAGGTGATCCCACTGTGCTCACCCCGGCGTTCTACAATTTTTGTGAACGCCGCATGAACTCCATGAGAACGCAACTCTGGTGTGGCAGGGGATTAATCACCAGAAATTGCTTTGAGGTACAAAGTCACACAGGAGGTGCCCACTACAGCTTTAGAATCTCAAGTCTCAGTCATTGCCATTCTTATGGTGTTACGCTAAATTGCCATACCATCAAGCTGTCCAGTGAAGCGGGAATGGAGCAAAAAAAAAAAGGAAAAAAAAGGAGATTTGAATGAAGCGGGTTGAAAAAGGTTGCACACCAGTTAGCACTCACCAGTAGGAATTTTATGCCTTTACAATGGTGACATTTTGGCAGCAGATCTATTTGCACAGAGGGAGAAATACAAAACAAGGCGGCACAATTCAGATTGTCAATGCTAACTTCTCAACCTGTCCTGGAGCTGAAAGCTACAAGCAGAAAAATGGGAAATAAATAAATAAATATAAATCCGTTGAAATCCCGTAGTCTATTACTTTGATCTACGGCTGTAGGAAAGTGAAGATGGATGCCGAGGCTTAATGGTGTTATGAGCCATATCGAGATGAATTTCGATGTAGCCCCAAGTCATGGCATTTCCACATCTATTGCCTTGTTCTACGAAACAGGGTAAGGCTGCAGAATTAACAACTGCACAAGAGCCATGTTTTGCCATCAGCCAAGAGAGGGATGCAGACTAACTGATGAAACACAAAATGCAGAGGAAGTCATACACTGAACATAAAATATATATATATATTTTTTTAACTCAACTGTCCCTTCTTGGTTTTACTGACACTTTATGCTTTTTTTTTCAAGTCTACAGTAGGATATACTGCCGTTGTACCAAATGAGCCGAAACATTAAAAACACTCCTCCAGATGAAGTAAAAAGGTCAATTATCTCGTAACAGCGGCACCTGTTGAGGTCTTCAGACTGACGCTTGACGATCAGTGAATAGTCGGTGGGTCAGTGCATTGCCATAACAGAAAGGCCTCCGGGGCACACCCAGACATCAGTGGTGATTAGTACCTACCAACGCTGGTCCAAACAGGGACCAACCACGAATAGGCAACTGATCCAACTCAACTGATCCAGACTGACAGAAGGGCTACTGTGGCACAAGTGGCAGAGAAGTTTAATGGTATTTACAACAGTACTGCAAAAACGTCTTGGGTGCCCTAGATTTTTTTTTTTTAAATTCATGTAGGATGTTTATTTTTGTTTTCTATATTAGCTGTAGATAAAAAGCTCATATGAACCATTAAATGCTAAGTTAAAAAAGAAGAACTTACAAAAGAACTTTGTAGAAAAGTTGACACAGGTAAAATGCAATGACAGAGCCCAGATCTCAACATAATCAAGTCTGTGTGGGAATACCAGAGGAGACAGTCGTGAGTAAGTCTGTGAGCCTGCAGGGGAACTGTAGCATATTCTCCAGTGCGCTTAGAACAACCGAACAGCCAGTGATCTTATACAACTACGAAACTGCAGGACAGTGTCCAAAATTTTTGGGCGAAGGGCAGTCCGAGTGTTCACCCTAAATACTTATTTGAGTTAGTTTTAACAGTTCACAGCACTTTATAGCACATTTTTCAATGTGAAGAAACCTTTAATTTCATGGTTTTTGGAAGCATGTTTATGTCATGGAATTAAGCTAAATGTGCCCAAGTCTTCTACACAGTACTGCACATGAGGCATGTGTGACAGCACCCAGTTCATCACACCCTGATGTGAGTAGTGCTTTGTAGCTGCAGAGCAGTCAGAATGCCCATCCAAACCATTGTCTTCAGCCAAAAGCGCCCTCAACGGGCACCTAAGGGAAGGAACAGGGTGTACATGCAATTGAAGAAGTTCGCCTTGTCCAATGAATTCAATTTCCCTTAATATCATGAGAAATCGGCCAGATAGGTGAACACTATTTTCCTGGGGAAGAAATGACACCAGGATCCATCAGGACCCAGGCAGGGACAGACCAGATCAGGTGAAGTCAAGAGCGGCACAGAAAGGGAAACAGGTTAGCAGTATTTAAAAAAATGTTTGCAAAAAATTCAGTCCCAAATCAGATAGAGTTTGATACAGAGCAGGCAAACTAAACCACATCAGCAGGCAAAGTCAGAGTTTCAGGGACAGGCAACATTCTCAAACAGAGCTGTCGAAAAACGCCTTATAAACCAGGGTATAAGAAAACTGATAAACTGAGAAACGGTAGAAAAACAGTATATAAAGGCAGGGAGTTGCTACTGAGGCACAGGTGGGCAGAGTAGCAGAGGCTACAAGTTGCTGATTGGTCTAATCAGTGTAGGGCGGGGAGAAGAACAGGACATGAGAGGAACCAAAACAAAATTACGTTCTCACTGACAGGAAGACTAAAATTGAGATAATCAGCTGGCCGTCCTGACAGAAGAAGACAAGCTGGTGGAGGGAGTGTGAAGTTCTGAGAAATGTTCTGTTGGGAAGAACAAGGTATAGGAATTCAAAGGGACATCAGTTTGATCAGTCAGAGCAGTTTTTTTTTGTACCATGAGGGGAACACTATTAGGCCAGTGGTTTAAATGTTGTGGCTGATCAGTGTACATATAGAAGCATGTTTACTGCATTTTCACATTTCCAATGCATAAATTCAGTGATATATTCTGCATTACAGCGGCAGATCACATTTTACGCTGTTTTTTTATCTGCGTGTGTGCGTGTGTGTGAGTGTGTATATGTGTGTGTGTGTGTGTGCGACCATGCGCGCATGTGTGTGTGCGACTGTTTGTATGCAAGAAATAAATAAAAGCTGTTTAACATACTGCATGGGCATGATTTCCATCACACGAAAATGCTGTCATAAATTTGTTCTCTGGATCAGAATGAAATCCAATTAGAATATGTGCGAATGATTCCCCACTTCCATTTTCTGTCAATAGTGAAAACAGGCTTGGAATTCCATTCATTCCAATACATATCCACATAATGCCAATGAAACAGATGGAAAGTAATGGCTCCGAGTGTTTGTGTGCCTGCTGTGTCTTCGTGTCGATGGGCCTGATTTACTAAGACCTTTAGCACATGCAAAATCTTTTTACCCGTGCAAAAGCAATAACATTGCCCATGATTGGCCAGGGTACTTGCCTTGCACCAAGCAGTGACAATGTTATTGACTTTGCAAGGGCAAAGAGAATTTGCATGTGCTAATGGTCTCAGTAAATCAGGCCTTTTGTGTTTTGTTTTGTTTTTCTTTTTCTTTTTTAATAGAGCTACTCAATTATCAGTTAAAACTTCATGCTTTAAGCATCAGGGCAAATAACATCCTGTCATATTTTTGTCCAAGAGCGGCAAATAGACAGCCTTAATGTGGAACCTGGAGGTGGAAAACGCTGAGCTTCATTGGAGGAATAGATGGACCAAAGTCAAGAACCAGCAAACTAGCTTATGTAACGTAACACAACTTAGCGTACCTCAACGCAACGTCATGTTAACGTATGGTAACATAACATACACTGTAAACCCTGATAGTGTGGTGAACTCAAATGTTTTGTGGAAACTGATTACCTCAAGAAAAAACATAAAACATAATTGCGTTGTATGGGAGGAACTTAACTCATTCCCCACGGCGAGCCGCTGCCAATGGCGCGGCAAATTCTACCATTCCCTACACAGTAAGCCGGTGCCAGCAGCGTGGATGACCATTCGCTTCCAGTGAAAACACGAAATCAGTTGACGATCGCGGTAATCGGCCACCTGTACTTCAAAACTTTATATTGTGTAATTTTCGGGGGATAAATAAAAAGTTGCAATCATTTGTCAACAAATGTTTGAGAAGAATCCTGAAGATATATTGGACGGACAGAATAACAAATGAAGATCTTTGGAAGCAAGCAAGCCAGGAGGCCATTCATCTACAAATCAGGCGTCGCAAATGGAAATGGATTGGTCACACTTTAAGGAAACATCCAGATAGTGTTACGAGGCAAGCTTTAAAATGGAATCCCCAAGGCAAGCGAAAAAGAGGACGCCCCAAGAACACCTGGAGGCGGGATGTTGAAGCAGAGATGAAGAGCTGGGGCCACACGTGGAACACTTTAGGGAGACTAGCCCAAGACAGAACGAGATGGAGGAAGGAAATTGTTGATGGCCTATGCTCCAGGAGGAGCTAAGGGCAGAAGAAATTTTCGGGGGAAGTATACTCAGCAACAAAAGTTTCTGTGACACCATTTATGTGTATGTTATAAATGACACGCAAAGATCTCAATGCAATCAATATGTTTATTTAACAGGAGAAACACTGACTTTTCAGTGCCAACGTCACTCAAAACGAAAAATGTCATTTTCATGCATCATGAAGCACTTGTCTGACGTCTAACCAATTGTGACCTTCACACTTCAATACCGGGTGTGACTTCCTCGTGCCATGATGCAAGCAACGCATCTCCGGCGCATGGACCGAATCAGATGTGCCAGAAATTGCTGTGGGATGTCATTCCAAATCTGACGTAGACGTTGTCGCAATTCCTGGAGTGTAGCTGGCGGGTTATCCAATTGCCGCAAACGTCGATCCATCTCGTCCCAAAGATGCTCGATTGGGGACATGTCTGGGGATCTGGCTGGCCATGGCAGGACATTGACATGTTGTTGCATCAGATACTGCTGTGCAGCGTTATTCCGGGACCATGTTGCATCAAAAACGGTACCACCAATGGCCGTAGCACTTCATCGTGATATCTTTGACCTGTCAGATTTCCATCAATAACAAGCAAATCTGTTCTGTTTCTAGCCGTGATCCCTCCCCAAATCATGACACTACCACCTCCAAAACGATCAAATTCCTGAACACAGTTGTTGGCATGACGTTCTCCACGTCGACGGTATACACGTAAACGACCATCACATCGGTTAAGCATGAATCTTGATTCATCAGTGAAGAGTACAAGATCCCACTGACGTTGGATCCACCGTCGATGTTGTTGTGCCCACTGTAGACGCAGTCGTCGGTGTTGTACTGTGAGTATTGGACGTCTTGCTGGCCGACGTGGGACAATGCCAAAATGACGGAGACGGCGACGGATTGTCTGTGCAGACAGTCGCCTCAAACCAGGTATCGTTCTTGCAGTTATGGTTGCAGGTTGGAATTGATTTCGGAGATGGGTTGTTCGAATCCAGTTGTCCTGTCTGGGAGCGGTTACTCGTGGACGGCCGCTGCGAGGACGGTCTCTGACATGTCTTGTCTGCTGATGACGCTGCCATAAGTTCCAAATGGTGTTTCGGTGGACATTCAGGCGATGAGCAACTTCCCTCTGCGAGGTTCCGGATTCAATCATCCCAATGGCCCTCCACCGATCATTTTCAGACAGTCTTGGCATTTAGATGGTAGAGTTCCTGATCCGAAATGGCTGTGTTTTCGATAAGTGATGCTTCCGTCGTTCATCAGGCACAATGTGAACATTCCAAAAATTCTCCTCTTTTATTGCCATCCACAAGCATGATTTACACACATTTTCACGTGCAAAGTCATTTTCTCGCATTTTCATGATTTCCATTTCAATGTTGTGTTTACGTGTACTGTTTCAGTCTGATATCACCATGTATGACAATTTCATAATTGCGTTATGAAAAATAATTAACAATATTGGTGTCACAGAAACTTTTGTTGCTGAGTATATTTCATACAAGGGCGACTATTTCATATAAAAGTATTCCGCAGGGAACAAGTAAAGAAAAATAAGGAAAGCTTTTTATTTTGTTTTACATTTTTAAGCGCTGTACACACAAGATCATTAAGTCGACAAATTCACATTTTTTTTGAGGTAGCCGGTTTCCACAAAACATTTGAGTTTACCACACTGGTCAGGGTTTACGGTGCACAATAACATACAGTAAGACTTGCAAGAGAAGGCCATTTAGCCCAACTGAGTTAATCATTTTCCTATCAGTTCAGTGAACCTCACCGTTCAGATACTTCTGGACTAGATGGTATCCAGCTCTGTATAAAGCCTGGTCTTGAAAAACCCGAGTTTCTTCCTCCATAGTATGGCCAGGGAAGCGAGAGCAGGCAAGGCGAGGTTAGAGTTCAGTCCAGGATCCAATGGACAGGCATGGAGGCTCGGAAGAGAGGAATACAAGGGAAGGGTGAGAGAAGATGCTAGACTGAGGGAACCATGAACGGCGACCTGGGCGACAGGTGCAGAGGATAGAGGGACTTAGGAGAAAGCTGGGAGGGGAGACAACCGCAAGGAGCACATCTAACAATCAGGCATGGAAGAGGATTGGGACAAGAATGTGTAGACATGGAGGGAACGAGGAACAGGAGAGGGAACATTCGTGAGGATGAGGGGCTACGAAACAATCCTCAGATTGCAGAACCCCCCCTAAAGAAAGTAAGCAAAGTAAGTGACCATATTCTAATTCATGACAACTGTGTACTTTGTTATTCGGAGGTACAAACACTTGTTCTTTGCATGTATTTGACTCAGATGGTCTCCAGCCTCAATCAGACATTTTACAGAGGACAGGAGCTCCGTTGTGTATCGAGACTTGACACTTTATCATCTTGTTCATGACGCTTAAAGCTAGGTCAAAAAAATAACAGTATTCACATATGCCGGGCTGATTCATCACTGTGATTCCTGAGCCCTTCGAATGCATTCAGAGCTTTTTTTTTTTTTTAAAGGAGTTATGAAATATCTATTGGCGGATTCATCTCAATGAATGAGCTCCAGCAACAGATGGAGCCTGTTGACAGAGACACCGAAACCAACAAATGAATCTTTTTCATTAAAAAACAGACAAAGGAGCTGTTCACCTTGCAATGCGTGGGTGTTTCACCTCAGGCCACCATGGCTGTTGCCATTAATGTTGTCATAAAGCTGGATACTAAACCTTTAGCAATTTATTGATGGAAAATGAGGAGGCAGGCATGGTTCTTTATAACTGAAGCCTTCAAAGGAAAATAAATAATAATAAAAAAATAGCTCTGGGCTATCAAATGACCTTTAATATTGGAGAGGTGATGACCCAAAGATATGGATAATATCTTCTCAGTCAGTATTAAAAGGCAGCCTTCTGCCCCACTGCAGAAATGTATTATTGCCTGTGGCTTCACCGAGGGGAGACTTTGCATCAGAAAAAGAAAAAAAAAATCCCATTTACAATAAACAATCGAGCTGTTTGACATTAAATTTGAAAGGCAGTGCGATTGTCAAGATATGTGCCACAAAAAGGAGGTCAGGGCCGGTGCTACATTTCCATCAGAACATTTTAAAATGGCTGCCCTGAAGAGGTGGGACAATAAGGTGCCCACTGAATGAAGTGCGGACATGTTCTGCTGGTATTAGTTCCACTTGGTTAGCCCTTAGATTGGCACTCCACTCATAATAGAAATAATAATAATAATATCTAGAGGCATTTCCAGAGGGCAAGGCTGCTCAGTTGTAATCTTGCGGAGTGAACACGGCTCATAAGAAATTTAAGGTATCTGCAACATAGGATTTTGAGATAGTTGCTGTGGTGGCCAAATTGTTTGACGCAGTCAAAACAAGAGGCACTACTTGTAATGGTTCTGGATCTTTGAGCATGTGTTTTGGACTTTTCTTTGTGGCTCTTGTCCCGGGACAATATCATATTCCTGTTCAATCGAATTCTTTACCCGGGTGGCTGATTGAACCGGTGCGGCACTTCCCTGGGTTCTATATAAGCCAGATGTTTGCCACGCCTCTTTGTTAGTGTGTCTGTTTGTAGCTAAGCACTATAGCCGAAGATATCTGTAATCAGGTTTTGTTTAATTTTCTATCTTCTAATCATTGGAGTTTCTTCTCCCTTTTTCTATCTCAATTTGCTTCTGTGGTTCGGACTATTATACGTCCTTTGGAAGCGCGAGTACTTTTGTTTGGTCTGTATAATTCTCTGTGTTTGTACTGTGTCCGTGCTACTCTACTAATAAATCTCTCCGAGTGTATTAGAACAGTGTCTGCTCAGATTACACAAAGTGTTTCACAAGCACAATCAGTCCACCTTCCCCGAGAACCTAAAATCCAGTTACCCCCTGGTTCTAGAAGAATCACAGGTTTCGCTTATTTTACCGCTGTTGACCGGAACAGCTCTCACTTGGGTGGGGCCACTCATTTCAGCTAGATCACCGGTAGTAAATTCAGTGGAAATTCTCGTGAGAGAGAGATGATTAATGTTTTTGATCAGGATGTCTATGGTCAGAACACAGCTACGCGTCTAATGCATTTGAAGCAGGGCACTGAGAGCGTCGCTGATTTCTCTATCTCATTTCGCTCCTTGGCCACAGAGACAGGGGAGCCAAAGGCACCTCTCATGACCGTTATTGTTCACGCTTTGGCGGAGGGGGTTAAGGACGCTCTGGCTACACTAGAGCCTTGTGTTTCTTTAAATTAATTAGTTCATACTGCAGTGCGAGTTGATAATCGAACTAAACAAGGAGAAACGTACTGCATTGGCTCTTGACAGCAACGAGGTTAATGTACTGTGCAACAAGCATACAGTCCCAACTCCGCCCATTGAAATGCCCAGTTTAAGTGAGCCAATGCAGGTTGATGGCTCATATCAGAACCGGGCTCGTAAGCCTGTTCACAGACAAATAACTTGTCATCATTGTAGCGGAACATATCCGTCCGAGTTGCCCCAAGTTTAAAGGGTGACGGGAAGCCCTTCTGGTGGTAGGAGGGGCACTAGAGGGACAGACCCAATCTCCCGTTCGAACTCTAATTTCAGTGAAGTTAACTATGGGGTAAAAGAGAATGTGGGTTAAAGCCTTTTTGGACTTGGGGGCAGTTGATTGTTTTATGGATGCGGAGTGGGCTAGAAAACATTCCATTCCCATCCGCTCTCTCTCCCATTCACACTCGATCAAAGCTTTTGATATTCGAACGTTGGGAGATGGGCTTATAACCGAGGTCTCTGATTTTTTGACTATGTTTATCCCTTTTGGTGGTCAATCAGAGAGAATTTGTTTGTTTTAATCAATTCCCCAGTTTGTCCTGTGGTTTTAGGTCATTCGTGGTTGCTTAAAGGAGAAGTACCGTATCTCCAGTTTTGACATTATTTGTGGCATAAAACACAACCATTTACTCACCCATATAACTTTTGTGTAACGTGAAGTCCTTTGGAAGATATTTAGATCCAAAGAGAGCCGCGTATATCCGTATAATGGGAATGAACGGGTCACGGCGAGCGCAGCCTCTAATGCTGTATTATCCATCGCGAAACTCATTCATTTCACCAATATTTTGTTATGATTCACTAGTGTTGTTCCCCTTTTGAGTCCAGGGTCGCCTGCTATTGTCATTCTTCTCCCTTTTTCTATCTCACTTTAGTTCTGTGGTTCGGACTAATATACGTCCTTTGGAAGCGCGAGTTCTTTTGTTTGGTCTGTATTATTCTCTGTATTTGTACTGTGTCCGTGCTATGGTCGTTGCACTTCGCCTCCGTATTCCACCAGCCATTACACTACTAGAGCGCAAACCTCCACCAAGACAGTACAGTCCAAATCTTATTGAGTGGGAGCAAAGTTCAGTTATCGCGAGTCATTGGATTTCAAGATGGCTGCCATGGTTTCACTGATCGTGGTAAAAATCAATAGGGTCCATCCCTGATGTAACAGCAACCCACCCACAAAATTTCAGAGGTATCCATTCATTACTTTTTGAGTTATGTTATTCACAAACAAACAGACAAACAAACGGCACCGATTACATTACCTCCGCCGCAAGAAAGTTGATGGGAGGTTATCAATAGGGTTCATCTCTGATGCAATAGCGACCCACCCACAAAATTTTGAGGTATCCTTTCATTACTTTTTGAGTTATCTTATACACAAACAGACAGACAGTCAAACCAACGCCTCCTTGGCGGAGGTATTAATAATAATTAGAATAGTGATAATAATGCCATCTATAAGCTACAAGGCTCTCCTCACAGTAAAAGTGCTGTGCATTGTGAGGATATACTCCTCAACTACTGCGACGTATTTCCCAATAAATCAGCTCATCTTGGTTTCCGCTTCCCACTGTAACCCTATCAGGCCATCACTGCTACCCTGTCTGCACCCATGCAAAGGGAAACACGTCTGTGTCGAAAAAATATTGTATTGTAAGTATTGAGACTAAGTGGATTATTGTAGTCCATGAGGTGTGGTTGGTCAATTAAAAAATGTGAGTCAACAGCATGGATGGTTCATGAGCAGAGGAGCAAAAGCAGAGCCAAAATGGATGCCGTGTCCTCTTCAGACAATGAGATGTTTGCTGGCAAGCAAGGCAAAGGGAACAAGAAAGGGGCAAGTTTGATGTCCGTTTTCATCAGTCAAGGGAAAGCTGAAGTTGAATACGACCTCTGCCCTCAAAAGGCCCCATAGCAGTGCTGGCACTGTAGGTAGAAATGCAGGAAAGATTGGAGAGAGGTTAGAACCTGCAAGCCTTCATGTGAAAAGTTGAAGAGAGAATTTGAAAGTTGTTTGCACAACACAGCATGTCACACGGACAGGAGCCGATGCCTGGAGATGCTGAGAAGGAAATGCCTCATTGAAGAAAAGACCATTAACGCAACCTTGTCTTATTTTAGCAAATAGCATTAGCAGAAAGAAGGAGTTTTTCTGTCTATGCATTATAATAATAATGATGAATACAGAAATCTTAATAAATGATGACTACTTACGAAAAAAAAAAAAAGAGGTGGCTCAGCTGTGACGCTTGTGTTTAGCAGTCTGAAGAAAGTTGTGCAACGAGTGATCAATTGGCAATCAAGAAGCCTCTGGTTATTTCAGTGATAAGCAACAGAAGCTGAAATTCATTCTGAACTACGTAACCACTGTTTCTAAATTAGCCAGAATTTTCACCTTCTGGTTGAAACTGAACAAGACCCAGCAGCAATGAGGAACAAAATTGTCTGGTGCTTGTGACAATACCCAGATATGTAGTACTATGTAAATGTAGGCACCCTGCATTTTTTAAAATTTGATGTTGGATGTTTATGTTGATTCTCAATATTAGGTGGTACTGTAAATAACAACAAGCACATTTGAAGCATTGAATATTATTTTTTAAAAATCTCACAAAAGAACTTTCTGTTTTACCAAAAAGAGTTGATAAAAATATATACGCAGTGACAGAGCCCTGATCTCAACATCATAAAGGCTGTCTGGGAATATGTGGGGAGACAGACGTGAGTGAGACTGTCAGCCTGCAGAGGAACTGTGGTATATTCTCCAGTGTGCTTAAAGCAACCAAACAGCCAATGAGGTATCAAACTATAAAACTGCAGGCAGTGTCCCAATTTTTTAAGTTGAGAGAAGTCACTCTAAATATTGATGTGAATAAGCTTTAACCATTCACAGCATGTTAGAGTATGCTTTTCAATATTTAGAAACCTTTAATTTAAAGATTTTTAAAAGCATCTTTGCCTCACTGAATTATGTTAAATGTGCCTTAAACTATTGCACAGTACTGTATATGTGTGTGTAAGTCCTGCTGAACAGATAGGATGATACCTTAAGTTGACCCAAGACACTAGAAAATTCCAGGAATGAGGAGAGTGAAAAGTGAAAAAGACCTTTTGGACACTGAGATGCTGAATATTAACTCCATGCTGGTGACGTGCCTTCCAGGCAAAATTGCCAGGAAGAAAGAGAGAGAGAGGGAGAGAGCTGGTAAAGTTGTTTTTCAGTTTTTGATGTTCATACGTAACCCCAATCGAATAGACAGCGATATGTTAAAAAAAAGCACAGAGGTTTGCAAAATGTGTATGTATCTGGCCTGTAGCTGGAATACTTTGGGAAGGATGATGTTGTAACAAGTGGGGGTGATGTGGAAAATGAACATAAAATCAGAAAACAAATGTTTCTAAATTTACTTTGACTTGTATACTATTCAAAGGAAGTTGAAGGCCAAATATGTTTGCGCATATAACTAACGCTGTTGTGTTCCGTGGGTCTGTGTGTTTGGTTAGTCAATTTTAGGCTAGCATTGCTGCCCCACAGCAAGAAGGTCGTGGGTTCGAATCCGGCCTGGGGCCTTTCTGTGTGGAGTTTGCATGTTCTCCCCGTGTTGCGTGGGTTTTCTCCGGGTACTCCGGTTTCCTCCCAGAGTTCAAAGACATGCACTTCAGGCTAATTGGAGACACCAAATTGCCCATAGGTATGAGTGTGTGAGTGAATGGTCTGTGAATGGTGTGTGCGCCCTGCGATGGATTGGCAAGCTGTTCAGGGTGGGTCCCTGCCTTTGCCCGTAGTCAGCTGGGATAGGCTCCAGCTCGCCCCGTGACCCTAGTGAGGAATAAGCGGGTAAAGAAAATGGATGGATGGATTATTTTTGTGATGTTGGTTTTTAGTCCATGTCTTAGTGCTCACATTTCATTCCTCTCCCGTGTTAGTCCAGTCCACGTCTTACCCATGTACGGTCTTTGCTTTCTCCCCGGTCGCATCATTGTTTGTGGCAGTTTTCTGTCTTAATTGATTGTGACACTATTTCGGGTGATTTAATGCATTCTGGGTTTCATCCTTCCTTCCTTTCTCTTTACTAATTTCCCCTTGCTGTTGCTATCTAACTAACCCCTACTAACAGTTTGGTAAGTAAATTCTAGAAAATAACAAACTAACATTGTATTTTAGACTAACCTACTAACGAGCACCCGGGATTGTATAGCTGCACTTACTAATTGACTAATGATCTCTCAGCAGTCGCCCTGTTCTAGTCTCCGCCTCTTGCTTTTCTTTCACTGGCTTTGCTGTGTTTTCCAGCAGAATCTTCTGCATTTATCTTATCTGTCCTGTCTCTTTCTATCCACTGTGAAATATTTATTTTGTTTGTTTATCCCGTCTTTGGGATTGTCCTGTGATCCTCGTCTGTGTGTTAATGTTTATCTGTTTCATGTAATTAGGTTTCCCTTATGTTCCACCCCTTGTTAATTATATAAAGTTTCTGCACCTGTGTCTGCCCGTGCCCCTGCCCTATATCTGTCTCCAGCCAGCAAGCAGATTCAGATCTGACTTCGCCCACGCCTCACCACTCCTTGCCCCTGTGCATGGTCCCTCTGGTCCCCATAACTTCTCCGTGTTTTCCATCAGCCTCATGAGTCTGCCCCCGGCCTGTTGTTTCCAGAGCCCTCTTCCTGCCAGCTGTGCTAGTCTGCCAGCTGTGCCGTCCAGTACTGTCCGCCCTGCCTGCCGTCTCTGAGCCCCCTGGTGCCCCGTGATGTCTCCCGAGCCCCAAGATGTTCCTGTCGCCGCTCCAAGATGTTCCTGTCGTCCTCGTCTGCCCCCTCCTGATTTCCCCTATCCTTCTCCCGGCCAGCTGTGCCTTCCGAGTCAGCCACCTGCCAGCTGTGCCCGTCTTTTCGTCCTGTGCCTGCCCTCTGCCTTTTCTCTCCAGCCTCTGTCCCGAGCTCCCCCGTTCCCTAGCTTCCCGAGTTCCCCCTTCTGAGTCTGCCCCTGTCAATTTTCGAGTCTGCCCCTGTCAGTTTCCGAGTCTGCCCCCTGGTGTTCCCTTCTATTAGTTTTGGATTCCTGAGTTCTCCTTCCTTCAGTGCAGTTGCACAGTGTTTCTGTTGGCCGGAGCGCCCTGTTTTCCCCTTTCGAGTTTTCTGGTTTTATTTAATAAATATTTTTGGATCCCTGCATATGTCGTCTCATCCCCCTTTGTCACCTTGTTTCCGATTCCCCCACAGCTGATCTCTGTATGTGACCTTTCCTGTGGGTATATTAGGAGTCTTTTCACTCACAGCTCTTGTCAGAACGTAGATCAATATTTCTTTGTACAGAGCGCCTCGTATGCCATTGATTATTGTTTCGGTTCTACTGGATAGTCCGACCTTGATTCTTGCCATTGCCGTTTTTGTCTTTCTGGATTTCGACCGATTTTTGTATGACCACGAGTTCTGTGTTTGGATGCCCTGTGTACGACTATTGGCTTTGTTCATCGACTACGACTTTTTGCCTATCGTTTTTGTACCTCTGCTCATCTGTCTTACTGGTTCTGACCCCTGCATGTCTAGTCGACACTGTTTTTGGATTTCGTATTGTGGCTTTGCAATTCCTGTGTTTTTTTGGCTCTGACTTGGACCCCATTAAAGGCATACATTTTTTGGATTTCGGTCTCTCGCGTGTGGTTCCTGAACAATACATCTCACTACGCTCTGTAAATCCTGTTGAGGTACAGGTGAATTTGGTTCTGCTTTTGGCTGTAAGGCGGTGAACTTTTCCTGCATGGGCAGCTGGGGGTGGATTTCACATGTCTGTGCCCAGGGGCCCAACGTCTCATAATCCAGCTATGCACCCCCCAAAATGACGTTCACACAAGACGCAGAAGCTTCAGTAACTAGTGTAGCCACAGTTTGCATTCATACATTCGTGACAACATTGCCGCACGCTGTTCAGCGAGCCTTGGAAATAACGTTGAGAGATCGTTTGTCATTCAGCTACTAATCGTTGAGCCAGTTGTTGAAGGTTGACAGCAGGAATGCGATGTGATCAAACCCGCCGCCCTAGTTCATCCCACGTACACACGCACACCGCACAAACCATGACAAAATCTTCCTCCTTCTGAAGAGGAACCATCATCTAATTCATTTAGGACAAACTCTGGGTCTTGGTCATCTTCCACTTCATCATCATCATCAATCACAGTCAGCAATTCCTCATCAGTGAGATACCTAGCTGCCATTTTTACATTGAATTATGGGAAGGTTGTGGGATGGCTCACTATGGCTAAGGCAGTGCAGTGCATATGTACAGTGGCAGAGAGGACATTTACTTGTATCCATGTGGGCAGATTGGGTTGGCCCATTTATAAAATGTAGATATGTTTTCTGCACATGCTGACACCCTTAAATCAATTTTGCCAAAAGTGCGGGATGGCCTGTTATGGTTCTTACGGGCTCATATGGTAGCCGAGCGATTAATCTTTTGGAAGGAGGAATTGTTTCAATGGTTTCTGACAATAGGGAAGATTTTGCCAGTGATGTTTTGGAGGCAGCTTTATTATGCATGTACGATTACACATCAGTGCAGGAATCAGAATGGTATATTAGTGTGAAAATTTTGCAACATATTGGGCAGAAAATTTGATTGAAGGAAGCTGTGAAACTGTTGTAAAAGTGAACACGACTGTGGCTAAAAACGCTGAGAAATTTTGACTCTCCAAAACTGTTTGATGAAAGACGCAGAAACATAACCAAGAAAAAAAAAATGATAAAGTGTTCATTTTGATTATGAAATCTCAGTTCTTTAGGCTTCTGGCTGTTGCTGAATCTTTTTTTCTCGGCTGATGAGGCAGAAGAAAACTTTTTTTTTCCTGACTGACAAAAACTTATATTTTCAGCACTGTAACTTAAATTGGGTAATGTTCTCAGCAATTCTAATATTCTATCTATTTCTGTTTAATAGTAATGTACCGCGTGTCATCTTTCAAATGAGACCATGATAATGCCTGTAGTCACAGTGGTTCAAGAACAGTAAGCATTTTAGTTTTTCAAAAAAGGGACAGCACTTTGAAGGGTTACCAGGCTGCCAATCTTTCCAATCATGCAGCCAGCTGATGAGTTGAGTTTTGCTTGTGGATATAATGTCTTAGAGGGTTGCTAGTATGTGTTTCTGTGTTTTGAATTTCAATGGTTTATTTTTGCATTTTTCCTAAGATTTGTACTCAAAACTTTCACCCTGATGTGGGGGTGACCCTTCTCCAACCATCGACACTATTTAGCAAATTTTTATACAATAGCAGTCTGCTATCAGCATGACCACGCACTAACTATCTTGCATCCTCTTACCACCAGCACCTTACATTAATTGCTTTGCCTCAATCATCCACAGTAGGAATACTACAGAGATGATATCACGACAAGCACTACAAGTCCGCTACCAGCAGCTTGGTCTGCACTCCAAATAAACAGCACAGTGGGTGCAGCTCCTGGGTTAGGTCTGAAATGTTTGTTGATTGGGGAAAATGCCATTGTAGCGCCTGAATCAAATGTGGTAGCAGGGAAGCGTAAAATAATCACTGTAAGTGTTCGTGTACCTGCTGTGCCTGTGTTTCATTGTGTTTATTCATGCAGATAGCCTATTATCAGACAGGATTATATGCTTGCTTTAAGCATCAGGCCAAATTAAATGCCTGTCATATTTTTAAAACTTTATTTTGAAAGACAGACAACTTTAAAGAGCTGATGTCATGAAAAACAAAGTATAAAAAGACCTTAAGAATTTGAAGTAGTAACGAACTGTGAGGTTTGTGTCATAGCTGCCCCAGCCGCAAAGAGATAATAACATGGAGCAAGCAATTCAAAATTATGTTTCTCTTGTGCCAGTAAGTTAGCCTTGTTTCACCTAGCCATCTTCATTGTGACGTCATTGGCAGAATTCTTGCAGACCCATTCAACACATTTCACCAGAAGGCAGAGCAGAGCAAGATATTTTCAGACATATCGGACTGTTCTTCAGATTCTGATTAAAAATCTGGATCATAAATATACGGATATAGGCCTACATAACGGCCAGTACATCATGATTGTCATTCCTGTTTGTAATGTCTTATAGTAAGATTACTAATCATCATATTATATATGTCTCTGTGCAATAGGATAAATGATTATTGCCAATATTGTAAAACAGTGTTACATGCATTGGCGCCAACTCGGATTTAATATTGGCACAAAATTTCATTAATTTTTGATGATGCTATTGTGTGCCTAGCACATATCAGTCTTGTAGCCAGAGTATCAGTCTTGTAGCCAGAGTTGGAACTGGTGGTGGTTGGGGGGGGTGGGGGGGTGGACAGACACTTAACCTCAAAACAATTTTTGGTCCTGACTTGTTCTCAATCATTATCTAAATTAACAATATATTCAATCCAAAAACACTCCACACTATCACACTATCAGTTCTCCCCATGAAAGTAAGATGACAGTCATTTATTTGGATGCGCACCAGCGTTATTCAAAATGACATAAAGCATTCGAAATGGTATTTCAGGCCCGGCGCTAGAACAGGGAATTGAGAGGCACAGACACGTCCCTCTATGACAAGAATTAGTCCTGCCTAGTTCTCAATTTTCATTCATTGACACGTTTTCCAATTATCGTAATTGGCAACTGAAAACACAGTTTCTCTCCATACGAGATCTAACAGCAATGAAGTCATGGGCTAAATTCAGTGCAGAAAAATAATTTACTTATTAAAAAACCAATGCTTTGCGTTGATCGAACTGGTTCGCATTCCATTGGAATATCGCCTTTCGCTCTCGGTATTGCGTGGGTTGATTAATACAAAGTGGCACGCGGCAGTTAAATAGGCTATAAAAAGCATGCGGCTCAAGCTATTTGCGCAGGTATGCAATTTTGAATAACATTGATTTAAATACAGCAAATACGTATCCAGATGAATGATTGTCGCCTCACCTAATCAGGGAGAACAAGCAGCATCTGTTCAGTGTGGAGTGCTCTCAGAGTGAACCTTTTGTTAATCATGAAGATGACTGAGAACAAAATAATAGTTCTAAACGGATGTTTGGGGCAACCAAATTCTTTGTTCTTGTTCCGCCACTGTACTGAATTTAGCCCATGACATCATCGCTGATAGATCGCATATGGAGAAAACCGTGATGCCAATTACGATGATTGGAAAACGTGTGAATAAAGGAAAATGATTGAGAACTTGCCAGAAATAATTCTTGTCATAAAGGGACATGTCTGTGCCACCCCAATTCCCTGTTCTAACACCGGCTCTGTGGTCTTTTGTTTCATTTCAACTACTGGAACGATCATGAAGCGCGGGTTAGATCCCTGATGTGGCGAAAAGGTAGTGCAGAAGTTCCAGAGAAGTTTGTCTTCCGTAAAGCATTTGCCTATTTATAAATTTGATGAATGCGCTAGTTCGGGGGTGTTCAATCTTATCCAGAAAGGGCCGGTGTGGGAGCTGGTTTTTGTTAGAGCCCAACACTAACACACCTCATTCTACCCACCAAGGTACTGATTGAAACCCCTGACTAGTTAATTAGTAGAATCAGATGCAGTAGCTCTGCTGGCTAGGAAAAAATCTGCACCCACACCGGCCCTTTATGGATGAGATTGGACACCCCTGCGTTAGTTAGTTTAAGTTCAGGTTTACAGTTTGATTGAAGCTCTGCAAAATGAATTTCAGACTACATTCATTTGTATCTTCGTGTAATGGCTTTCACTTGAGACACTGGTCGAGGGAACAGCCAAGTTGACAGATGGGCCAATGGCCCAAAGAAACGCAGAAATTGCCACCTGTTCTTGGAATTCACTTGGGCAGAGTAAGCTGTGCACTCAACGAATCAGTATTATAGGCCACAAACTACAGGTGAAAGTTGCTGTGGTCCATGCTGAAAACATAAGGGCACTACGGCAAATAAGCCTCCATATAAGGGGCACCACAGAAAAGTCTGCCGCTACCTTGGGGGCACTGCAGCAATCCATCCTGGAGCTTTAGGTCCTCATATTGGCTGATAAAAAGTAAAGGTCCGTAGTCTCCGATGTTCCTCACATAATGTTACCAATCAGCGTGCGCTATGCAAATCAAAACCATTCTTGAAAGAAAACGTTTCCCGTATTTTTCCCCACTTGCTGTTTAAGAAATTGTCTCAGTATGGCACTGGGACACCGCTTGGGCATTGCTATAATGCAAGTACAAGCAAAGGACATGCCAATCAAACGCAGAGTCATTGAAGAAATAATCAAATTTAACCATTTTGTCCATCTTCTGCCACCGGTGAAATTTGGACTTTGTCCTGTCATTCCAACACTCACTGACGACAGCGCTAGATACTGGCTATGAAGAGCACCTCACAAGCTTTATCAACACACAACGCGCAACCTTTCAGTAGGCTACCTCCATAACTTTGTTAATTTGCCACACTTTGCGGCTGCCGACTGTAATTCGGCATTTTTTTTCTTCTGTTGTTCCTGACGGAATCGTGATCGGAGTTAAAAATAGAGAAGTTACATAAATTATTCAAGAATAATTCTGCACCCGCGATTGTAAGAAAAGGGCAAAAAAGACTGTAAAAACCAGTGGCAGCATTGGCCAAATCCTCGCCCTTCAAAGCTTAATGACAGTTGATTTTTCTTGATCAGCAGTTGCTCATACGAATTAGTAGGACAGTCAAATTTATTTTCGATAGCACTGTTATAAATTGCACCACAAAATTATGAGGGGTTTTCTTTAGCACAATTTACGACGTAAATTACCATAGGCCTACGTCTTTATAAATTCCGCACTCAAGTTGTTCATGAAACGGCATAGATTCGCAAATTGATTAATGAGGCTCATTAAGCAATAAGCAGTGCAACATCGCATTCTTTGCTTCTATATTAAGATTGCAGAGAACGGAATTTCGTGGCTTGTTGCAAAAAGCCTCGCAAACTAATTTATGAAGACGTATTGATAATTTGCATCGTAATTTGCTATCGAAAATAAATTTGACTGTCCTACCAATTCAAATGAGCAACTGCTGATCAAGAAAATATAAAAAAATAAATAAACTGCGAAAGGTGTAAGTCATTAAGCTTTGAAGGGCGAGGTTTTGTCTTCCCTTTGTTAGGGCTGACGAGCCGCCACTGGTAGAAACGGGAAATGCTGTGTGATTTATTTCTTTTTCGTAGGTGTTTTGGCCGAGGGGCACTTTTGGCAATGCAGGGAAAGGGCACAGCATTCTACTGCCGTGAACTGGGGCTTTTATAGGTGGGCAGCATGGCAAACAGGTAGGGCATCGACTGTGAAATTCGAGCCCTGGTATTATATTTAATAAACAGTTATTCGCCATTATTTCATTATCAAAGTTGCTTAACACAATTGCGCAGGATCATCTGAAAGCCTTCAAAATTTCAGCATATTTACATTTAATTTTAAACTGTGATGAATGTTCTAGCCGTCATAATTAGCCCACAGTGACCTTAAGAGCTTATTAGATTTAAAGTGAACGGCAAGTTTTTGATGTGATTTGTTCAATCCAATGAATGTTCGCTTCCAGGACAGAGCCAGAGCTGGTGGAGCAATGAGCCCCGACCGTAGCCCTGCCCCGTTGGCAGTCAGTGCCAGTGGCAGCACGTACCTCAGACTTAGAAACTCTGGTCCATCTCACTTGTTCTTTGGGATACTAAGATAAAGAAAAAAAACCGTCACTCACGTAATCCTGCAATTCAACCTTGCGGGATTATGGAAAAAACATGGTAATAGCAGACTGAAGGAACAACAGAATTCAAGACGTCTCAGTGTGTTTTGTTTGCCTCGCGTGGAAAAATTTCTGCCACTTTTGTCATATCCACCTTCTTCCTCACTGACGACAAGGCATTCAGTTCATGAGCGGGAGAAACAAAAAAAATCTTTATTCGCAAACGTTTGGTTCATTTCACGCAGAATGGCTTCTCTTGTGAAATTTCAGGAATATTTTAAGCATTTTCAAACATAGATATGATATGGTGTCATGAGCACTGTAAGACCAGCAAGAGTGTTGCACCTTGCATTAATAGAGAGACACAGCCCTGCTGTCATTTTGTATGCAGCTTTTCTTCCATTTTATCTACTTCCAGTTCCATTGCTCAATAAAAGAATAAGCCCTGAGAAGCAGTGGGTTACAGTGATTCTACAATGGCGGAGGGGCGTTCTATGGCAAGACGCGCAGCGGAGTGCCTTAGTGCCCCTCTGCCATTGTAGAATCACTGTAACCCACTGCTTCTCAGGGCTTATTGCTTTTATAAAAAGGATGCCCCACATATAGCCCATTAAATAAACCCACAAGAAAATAAGTCAACAATTTATTGATAATGCAACACTAAATTGCTCTTGATATCGAACTCTACAAAGCTATAGCTAGCTAGGTAGATGGCCAACTGGTTAGCGGGCCAAAAAGCTAAACTTCACTAACACTGAAATAGCGAGCTAGTTAACAACCTGGCTATAGACTTCGAGATCACTTTAGCTTGATAGCTAGGTTGCTAACTAGCACACTATTTCAGGGTTTCTATTATGTTATAGCTAGCTAGATAGCCAACTGGTTAGCGGGCTATAAGGCTAAACTTTGCTAACACTGAAATAGCAAGCTAGTTAGCAACCTAGCTATAAAGTTCAATATCACTTTAGCTTGATAGCTAGGTTGCTAACTAGCTCACTATTTCAGTGTTTCAATAATGCTATAGCCAGCTAAGTAGATAGCCAACTGGTTAGTGGGCTAAAAAGCTAAAATTTGCTAACGCTGAAATTGCAAGCTAGTTAGATATCTAGCTATAGAGTTGGTTCAAGGGGCTTATTGCGTTTATCAAAACGCACATAGTAGTTGGTTGCTAGGCCACGCGCGCCGGGATATTTTCTGCTGCGGTCTGCCTCAGAATGCAGTGGGTTACACTGATTTTATTCAGGCATGGAACACGGCTCAGCCAATCACATTTAAGGATGGGAAGCACCCATTTTATAAGAGGTGATAAAACACAGTAGCATCCGTAACCATGAGTACCAACGCAAATTTTCCGCCATAGCTGTGCGAGACCAGAAGTGACTTAGCCACCAAACTATCCCATAAGACATCGGAAATGGAGCTTGATTGCAATATCAAGTTTGTTTTTTTTGGTGATCGCTTCAATTGAAGAAACATCGGCTTTCATACAACACCCACCTGTGACCTGTGGTCTTGTGGTGTTGACTGTGCATTCCTGCATCATCAAATAAGTGGGTAAGACTTCAATTTCAGAAAATGCACTAGCCCATGTGCACTTAATCTTAATGAACCCTTACCGTAACACCACTTCCGAGTAGTACTAAGGCTCAAGTGTATCCCACAATTTATGTTTTTTTTAATAAATTTGGCATCTCCAATCCCACCTGAATCTGGAATGTCCAGTTGGGATACTATGTACACGGCTTTTCACATATGCGGCTCCTTATTGCCAACTCAGGAGAGAGACAGCTCCTGGGTCTCCTCCGAAGCACACGCCCATTACCACCGCTTCTTATACACTCATTGGTCGAAACCTCGCAAGCCCAGAACGAGGGCGGTAGATACCCGAACATGAAAGGAACGGGCTTAGACTCCAAGTGCAGTTCAGCATCGGCAGGGCGTTTATTAGGATTGACAAAGCTCATGCTCAAAAGACAGAAAACAGATCAATAGCCAGGCAAACAGAGTAATGCAGGATAGGCAGAATCGAAGTCAGGGGACAAGCAAAATAATTCAGTAGCCAGGGAATCAATCCGCACAAAGACAGTAACAAAAGGGGTAGATCTAAGGGAATGGAAGGGGAAGGAAAAAGGGAGTTGGATGGGATAAGGGAGAACAAAGGAGAAACTAAACAGATGGGTACAAAATGGGAATAAAGGAGAACTAAGTACTAAGCAATCAACCAGCAATCAAACAACGTAATACAAACAATCAATAACGAGACTTACGGGAGATTTCACAAGAAACGAGCAATCAACAATCAAAACCAGAAAAGTGCAGAAACGAGACTTGACCAAGACGAGCTATGGGAAGAAACGAGTCGACACGAAGCTGAGGAAAAAGTGGGCCTTTTAAACACACAAACTAATTAAGTTGAATCCCAGCTAAACACAGGACAGCTGTAGAGAGAGGTGGAGCTAGAAAAGCAAGGACGGTGATAGGAGAGAGAGAGGAAAAGGGTGGAGTTCTAACTCTAATCTAACTAAACACTCATGCCTCTCTAAACTACTCTCAGGTGTGGATAGCCAATGAGAACAGCAAGAGAGAAGGAAGAGGAAATACCTAACCGACATATAGGGAAGAGAGTGTGATGAAAAAGACAAGACTCCACATGACAGAAACGAGAGGAAAACACTGAAGACCAAAGACAGCGCAATCTTTCTGAAGCATACATACTCTAAAAGAATAAATATGATAAATAAATAAATAGCAACTAAAACTACTAAAACATACTAAAAACAAACATACAAATCAGCGATGTCTAACAGAACGAGCTTAGAATCTTCCTGATGAGCGCCGGTCTGGCCAACAGGAAGCGCCTGAGAACTTGTTATTTACAATACCTTAACCTGGCAGACCCTTCCCAATTTGCATCCCTGTAGCGCATTGGCCAATTGCACGTAACTCTGAAAAGAGCTGCCGACCACTGCCTGCTGGTACGAGGCGGGGATCAAACCCACGCCATGATAGTAACTTCTGTTTCGCAACGCAACGCTTTACTGAGTGAGCCATCTGGCAGCTCATTTATCTGCGTTTTTAAAGTGAAACAGAAAGGATGGGTCGAAAAAAATGTATATTATTATAGTCCGTATAAATTAGGCAATGGTGATTAAATAATTTCATATTTATTTACATTGTTTTGTTAACTTTTTTATCGTCGGCCTTCATGTTTTTGCCAGTGCCTGAAAGCTTGTCCCAGTTGCCACTGACAAACCCATAAACTCTTGCAATCTTCTCCCACCTGCTTTGGGCAAGCCAAAAAATATGTTGGCACCTTGGCCGTGTGCAAAGACCATAATTATGAGCAGTTGGACAAAGCCTTAAAAAAACAGAAAAACAACCCATTCGTTGGGCTTATGTCAAAGACATTGCTCCAGAAAACTACTCATTTGCCAGATCCCTTGGTGCCGCGGTGTTCTGTCGTTGGCATGGCAATAGAAGGCCCGTCCTGGTTGATTAATGCCAAGAACATGACAGCAGAATGGCCCCTGCAACCACACACTTTAGAAACCCTGTATTATAAGGAGCGAGCCTTTCATAAGTGTTTCTCGCATTCCCGACCGAGCGTGAAACCGTGGCATATTAGCAATGTTTGTGATTGTGTTGATAAATAAGCCACTGTGATACTCAGCCTTTATGCTGGGGGCTTATCTGCCAGATAAGGGCATCAGTTCCCCACAAGTAAACATGTCAACTGTAAAGATTATATTGAGAAATGAAATGCAATCATTTGAGATCAGAGTAATTAACACGAAGGCCTGTGTATGGTAATTTGGCCCCGGTGGAGTACTGGGTGCGGAGAGGAAGGACAGAGTAATGAGATCCTGGCAGCAAAAGATATTTCTAAACAGATCGAAGGCCTTCACAGAGCTACTGAGGATACTCGTTGCCACTGAATTGATATGCCGTTTGTCACAAGCCAACAGTCATGGATTATACATGAATTTCCCTTGCTAATAACATCTACTTTTCTTTGAATCCTGACCACAGTAAGAGTGCTTTCAATTTAAGTTTGGTAAGAATGGCAGTATGGAAAGTGTACAATAGTCAGGCGCACATACAGAATAAACTGCACTGAAATCCTTTTAGAACAGCAGAATGCAAGCAAGGAAGTACATTTATGAAACACTACGCCTGAAACAGTGTAAAGGACCTAGGTCTTAGGGTATACACATGCAATTAACAAATCTATAGAAAAAGCTAACAATATTCATAGAGGAATGTGATAATACTCCTTTCAGACATGTCCTTGAGACATGTTTTTATTTTTTATGATTGATGTCTTTATTGGTATTGTAGGAGATGTCATTCAATGTCTGAGGCAATGTAACATGAGAATGTGCCAAGCCAGATGCGAATATTTGAAGAAAGGATGGAATATGAGGTTTGTGGTGCATGACCTTCCTTTTGCAAAATGGTTAATTAACACTGTGGGGATGCATGTACTCTAAAATACAGAGAATGCCGAGTTAACAGTTCACTGGACTTGAGTCTGTTACAGTGGGAGCCTCATGTATAATATGTTTTGTACATCTTGTCATAGCCTGAAGTACTGCGCAGATAAAGTTGTCAAGGGGCTAGAGGAGGAGGTAACCATCAGAAATTCAAATCCCAGTTGTGCAGATATGAATAAATTCTGCTTTACCAGCAATCTGCTGACATTTGAATGCGAATGAAGATGCTTATGTGCACTTGCGCCAAATGAATGGCCTGTTCCTCAGTGCAACGACAGTGAATCAGCCATTTTACTGCCTTTCTCACACTAGGCATGGATTTAATGGGACGGTGGGGAAGAAAGCAAATGTAAAGTAAATGAACACTTTCAAACAGAGAGGGATAAAGACAGATGGCAAATTATATTCCCCAGATAAACTAGCATTTGTCATCTGCGCCGAGTGAGAAAGCCAACCGTACCTGCATCTCCAAGTAAGTCCAAACGCCACTTAAAATGTGCTCTGAATCAAGAATACGCCCCAAATATTAATCACTTCGCCTTAACTACTTCCACCAAGCAGGTAATCTTTTCACTGGCATTGGTTTGTCTGTCTGTCTGTTTTTGTACAAGATAACTGAGAAAGTAATATAAAAATATCTCTGAAATTTTGTGGTTGGGTTGCTATTGTACATCAAGGATGGACCATATTGATTTTGACCACGATCGGTCAAACAATATGGCCGCCACGGCACCCGTCTTGAAATCCAATGACGCGATAACTGAACTTCGATCCCAGTGATATCACTCAAATTTTGTGGTTTGATTGGTCTCCCATCACGCTGTGTTGGCAGAGGTTTGCACTCACAAAAAGGCTCTAGTTTGTATGTATAACTAAAACTCCAAACAAAGTTAGAAAAGAGTGTAATATGTAAAAGTCAATGGGTTTCATATCAGTTTTGACCTTTATTCAATTGACAGTATGTAGTCAAGATATTTTATAGTTTAACTAATGAACTTTAAAGGTCTTTGGAAATGATCCTACATGTGATTCTTGTAACATGTTGCTTGTTACATCACCTTGGTTGTTAATTACACTCAGCACTTATTTTGGAACTGTGGACACTAATGCTTACAGTTTTAAACAAGGTATTTTCCCCCTTTCTTGTTTGATGTGATGCAAAATCTGCTCAGAGGTTCAGGATCTCTGCACCCTACCACCTCACAATGCTCCACACATTTTAAATAGAAGATGGGTCTAGACTGTAGGCAGGCCAGTCTATTATCCGCACACTAAATATGCTGATTAGATGTTGTCCAGATGTTGCTTCAAAATGCATATGTATTTCAGAGGGCAATTGAGATCGCAGATGAATCCATCGCTTATATATATATATATATATATAGGGCTGTGAAAAAGTATTTGCTGTCTTCAAGATTTCTTATTTTCTAGCTGATTTGTCACACTTTAATGTTCAGCATCATCAAATTTTAGACAAAGATAACCCGAGTTAATACAAAATGCAGTTTTTAAATGATAAATGATTTTATTTAATGAGGGAAAAAAGCTATCCAATCCTACCTGGCCCTATGTGAAAAAGTAATTGCCCCCTATACCTAGTAATTGGTTGTGCCGCCCTCGGCGACAACAACTGGAATCAACCCCCCGCCCCCCCGCCTGGGTAAAAATGGCATCCATGGGAGAGTTCCAAGGCGAAAACCACTGCTGACCAAAAATAACACAACGGCTCGTCTCACATTTGCCAAAAAACATCTTGATGATCCCCAAGACTTTAGGAAAAATATTCGGTGGACTGATGAGACAAAAGTTTTAAGTTTTTGGAAGGTGTGCGCCACGTTACATCTGGTGTAACACTAACACAACATTTCATAAGAAGATCATTATACCAAAAGTCAAACATGGTGGTGGCAGTGTGATGGTCTGGGGCTGCTTTGCTGCTTCAGGACCTGGATGACTTGCCGTAATTGACAGCACAATGAATTCTGCTCTCTACCAGAAAATCCTGAAGGAGAATGTACGACCATCAGTTTGTAATCTCAAACTTAAACGCACTTGGGTTATGCAGCTGGACAATGAACCAAAACACACCAGCAAGTTCACCTCTAAATGGCTTAAAAAAAACAAAATGAAGGTTTTGGAGTGGCCAAGTCAACGCCTGGACTTAAATCCTGGATTTAAGATGCCTGGATTGAGATGCTGTGGCATGACCTTAAACAGGCCGTTCATGCAATAAAACCCTCTAATGTGGCTGAATTAAAACAATTCTGCAGAGAAGAGTGGGCCAAAATTCCTCCACAGCGATTTTTTTTTTTTGGTTTGCAGAGCATGTGTATTTTCTTTTGGAAACATGGACTTTGTTGACTGTAGTTTGACAGGTTCCTATGACTGACACATCCACTGCAGCTGATCCTCATCACCCACCATGTATAAAGTTCATAGTTTGATCAGCCTTGGAATATAATATGGAGGATGTGCCAGATCTCAGTGGTGGATATAATCAGGAAGGGAAAATGGAGGGATCAGCTCGGAACCACAACAAGCAAGCAATTCTGTCTGCAGTGTGGAACCAGTGGATTGCCTGAGAACAATACGCCAGTTCTGCTTTATACAAGGCAGGTGTTTATCACTGTTTGCCCCAGTACTTGCATGGAAGCTATGCTTGGGCTCTCCTTCTCTCTCTGGGAATCTAGGGCAGAAGACAAAGACATCATCACAAAGACTCGTCATTTTGCTTCCAGCGTTGCCCCTTGTCTTAAAGAGACAGTACCGACTCTTTATAGCCCTGTTTCCAAGGCTCTCAGAACAACTGATACCTAATTTTAATTTTTTTCCCTTCTGTGACATGGACTTTAACTTTAACAAGAGCCATCAGGAGATGACATTCCCCCCCCCGGCCCCACATCATCAATTTTGGATTAGCAAAAGGCACCACATCAGGGGCCTCATTTAACATTGTGGATACACCTTTCTTCACACCTTTTTCCCCCCGTTTTGTGTGTGTGCACTTTTCTCCGCCAAATTTGGGATCTATCAAACCCAAACCTGAGGGGAAAAAGTGCGGTCATTTACACTCTTTTTCACCATGGCGTACCTACCCTGATTCACACCATTTTTCAAAAAAAAGAGGAACTGGCGACGCAGCTGCTTAGTCACTGAATTGCAGTTGGCAAGGGAGAGACGACCGTGGATTATAGCCGATCTAAAAAAATCAATCAAAGCCGTTAAGGAAATATTCTCAAAAATATGTCAGTCATGCGTGATTGTCATACCCCTTACACACACACACACACACACACACACATATATTTACTTTTTTATTTATTCAGTATACCATAATACCAAATGTCAATATTTGGGGATTAAATTGCCATCAAGATATGATCAAGCACACCTGTGTGCGGCAAGCATTATAAATACCGCGCTGGTGCACCTGTGCGTAATGGAACAACATGGATCCAGCAAGCTTGGAGCTTTGGACGTCCTAGCATGTGTCGTGGCAGATATTAACCACATTGAGTTTCCTGGGAATCGGGACCTACCAACAGGAACTAGCCAACAGGTGTGTATGATAACATTAGCATTAACTTGTTCACCCTTGTGGCTGAAGCCCCTGCTGGGAATGCGCTAATCCTGCAACATCTCTTCTCTATAGGTCCGGGATATCACAGCTGTCACTGAGCGCCATAATGCCTACAGTCTGGGATGGCCTCATCAGGATGAGTGATCGGTTCATTACGCTGTGGAGGAGCAGGCCGACACCAAAAGGTGATTTGCAGCAATGTCCGGTTTTCCTAATGTAATCGGAGCCATTGACTGCACTCACATCATGATTAGGGCACCATCAGTGAATGAATTCGTATGTGTGAACCGCAAAAATGTGTATACGATCAATACCCAAATCATATGTGACGCCGACATGCTCATAACGAATGCAATGGCACGGTGGCCTGGCTCTACACATGATTCATTCATCTTGACGCACAGCAGTGTGGGGGCGAGACTGGGGGCAGACGCTGCGCATGACGGCTGGATACTTAGTGAGTGCATGTACGCTATACAGATTCATTGAAAGCAGCTGCTTATAATCATCAATTCAAGGCTGATACTCACCCCATCGTGGTCACTTGCAGGTGATAGTGGCTACTTCCTGAGGGTGTGGCTGCTAGTTCCGATCCCAGACCCACAGGGTGGCCAGGAAACCCAGTATAATGAGGTCCATGCCCATACGCACTGCCTCGTGGAGCGCACCATTGGGCTCCTGAAAGACCGATGGTGCTGCTTGGATGCGTGGGGTGGTAGGCTCTTCCACCACCCGAAAAAGGCGTGCGGAATCATCTGGGCCTGTGCCATCCTGCACAAGCTGCGGTGATGGGGTATAAATATGACGCGACACAGAGGCCATTTCTCTTTTCCACTCTTCAACATGGGAAAGACAAAGGAACACACCATTTAAGTAAGGCAGATGTGTGTCGACCTTCACAAGTCAGGCAATGGCTACAAGAAAATAGCCACTCGCCTGCACCTGCCCATATCTACTGTCAGAGGAATCATTAAGAAGTTTAAAACAACTGGAACAGTGGTGAACAAGCCTGAATGAGGACGCAAGGTTATTTTGCCACCACGCACAGTGAGGAGGATGGTAAGAGAAATAAAGAGTTCTCCAAAGCTCACTGTTAAAGAATTGCAACAAATGGTAGCATCTTGGGGTCACAAAGTCTCCAAAACAACCATCAGGCGCCATCTACATGCCAACAAGCTGTTTGGGAGGCATGCACGGAAAAAACCTTTTCTCACTCACAATCATAAACGCAAACACCTAGAGTTCGCTAAGCGGTACAGGCACTTCAACTGGGACCGTGTGCTTTAGTCAGATGAGACCAAGATAGAGCTTTTTGGCAACAAACACTCTAAGTGGGTCTGGCGGAACACAAAAGATGAGTATGCAGAAAAGCACCTCATGCCCACTGTGAAGTATGGGGGAGGTTCGGTGATGATGAGGGCCTGCTTCTCTTCCAGAGGCCCTGGGAACCTCGTTTGGGTGCATGGCATCATGAACGCTTTGAAATACCAGGACACTCTAAATCAAAATCTGGTGGCCTCTGCACGAAAGCTGAAGATGGGTCGTCAAAGGGTCTTTCAGCAAGATAATGACCCTAAACGTGGCTAAATCTACACAGAAATGTTTCACCAGACACAGAATCAAGCTCCTCCCATGGCCATCTCAGTCCCCAGACCTCAACCCCATTGAAAACCTGTGGAGTGAGCTGAAGAGGAGAGTGCAGAGGAGAGGACCCAGGTCACTGGATGATTCAGAGAGATTGTGCAAAGAGGAATGGTCAAAGATCCCTCTTTCTGTATTCTCCCATCTTGTGATACATGATAGGAGAAGATTAGGTGCTGTTTTGTTGGCAAAAGGGGGTTGTACAAAGTATTAACATCAGGGGTGCTAATAATTGTGGCACACATGATTTGATGTAAAAGAATTATTTCTTGATGTGGGATTTTTTTTCCAACTGAATAAATGCACTTGAATTAAAGGTTGGATTTTCCTCTTTTTTCCACTGTGGTCCTATGTTATTTAGAAAAAAAACAGAATTTATGAGAAGCTTAAGAACACATCTTAACCAGGGGTGCCAATAATTATGGAGGGCGCTGTATATGCAAGTGCTCATTTGAAAAGGGTGTAAATATTTTGGGTGTACGCCATTTTTGCCTTTTCGTCGTATGTGAAAATTTAGTAGCACTTTCACACCCTTTTTGATAAATGAGGCCCCAGATCATGATTATTGTGCACACCAAGTTTTGTGAAAAAAACATTGAACAGTATTTAAGTTATGCGCCGGGATCAAAATGTTCACAGACAGACAGATGGACGGATAGACAAGCGCACCCATGACTATATCCCCCCGGCATATAAAATCAATCGTTCATATCCTATCCTCTTGACTGTTTTGTAGGGCAAACCAGAGTAAAACAAACTTGGGTCTCTTGAGTTTCAACCTTTAGCGATCTTAGCTCTCTACTTAAACATTATGTGGTGTAATCAGCTACCCTTATGTGATGTGTACACTTTAGCATCAAAGATGCCTGCACAGATGTGCCAGATACCCTTGCCATGGGAACTTTCATACACCCATTCCATGACAGACACTGGCTCCTGAACTTTGCATTGGTAATAACGAGGACAGTCTTTTTCCTCTTTGCTCCTTACAGCAGGAAGTCAATTACTTGCAAAAGCAATTTGAAATTTGGACTCGTCAGACCACGGCACATCTTGAATGCACGTAAGCCCACAGGAGTTGGTGGAATTTAGAGATATTGCTGATATATGGCTGTTTGCTGCAGAATAGCCTTAACTTGCTAATGAAGCCATGAACTGTGTTTACTGATGATAATTTCAGGAAGTCCTCACAAGCTTGTGCGGTCATATTTATGACAGAAGTATATTGGATTTATTGGCATCACCACATAAGGACTCAAAGATTGCAGGCATTGAATATTGGTTTTTGGCCTTGCTGTTTGTTTATATTCATAGATTTCCCTGGATTTTTTGAGTATTTTAATAATAATATTGACTGCAAATAATGAAGTCGCAAAGTTTCTGGCAATCATGTATTGAGAAACGTTGTCCCTAAACAGTTGGCATACGGCTCATGCAGAGCCTCGTGCAAAAAGTACTTGAGTCACATTTTCACACACTGTGAAGTATGGAAGGCCATAGTGGACTATATTCAAATGAAAATGTAATCCCACTATTGCATTATAATGTTCCACTGATGAATGAGTTATTTGAGACAATATTAAAATGAAAATGCATTAATCCAATTATCACTTTCATTTTCATGTACACATATGGGAAATCTATGACTATATTCAAATGATAATGAAAAGCTGTTTGACATTTCATTTTCAAAGTCTTGCTCCGCAATACAGTGGACAATATTCAAATGCATTAAGCAAAACAGCATCCCCAGCCTATTGGATTTACATTTACATGTCATCACGCTCTTTTTGGGTCAACATGATAATAAAAATGCTGTTTTCTAACAATGAACAATCGGCAAAAACAAGAGCAATCGCTGTCAGCTAGCTAGCTGGTGAAGCTAGGGCAAAAACCGAATCAAAGCGATTAAGTATAAAAATGATGACACATTTCCCCTAACTAGCGTCAGTAGGGTGGGAAGATGGATAGTGTTTTATCTGGAGTAATGTAATACGCTATAGCACACATGGGAGGATAATGCTGCTTTAACTAGCTATGAAATAACATGTCTCAGGCTGAACTGTCAGTTTGTTTTCAAGGTAAAAGAAGCTGCCAATCAATGGTAAAAGAGGTTGTGTGTGCGAGATGGCATTGAATCAGACAAATCAGGGCTGTAAGAGCTTCTCCAGTAAACATCATAGCTTGTACCTAAGCGATTGCTTCTAGAGTCACTAGTAAGCTAGCTAACGTCTCTGAAATCTGCAAGCATACTTGGGTTGCAATTGCACAACACTGCCGCGAAGCCTCAGATAAGTTCATGCATATTACAGCTAGCTCAGTTAATAGAGTTGGGGCAAAAATCAAAACATATCGCTTTAATGTGATGATCATTTACAGTATATTTTCCTTAGTTAACGTTAGCTTGCATACTAGCTGCCGAGATGGCTACATCCAAAGCGCAATGTAGCCTACTGCAGGATGGCTCACAAGACAAAGCAGCCTAGCCATCAGGATATTATCAGTAAGCCTCCGTGCGTACAAGCGCTACTCAGAAGCTGATTGATTGGTATGCAAATGAGGAACATGGTTTCCGTTCGCGCCCCTAATGAGTGACGTCCTAGCGGAAGACCTGCCTTGATGAGACACTAATAGATTGCATTTTAATTTTCATCGTGTCCCAAAAAGAGCGTGGTGACAAGTATTTCAAAATGCAATGGACTGGGAGGCGCTGTTTCCCTTACTGCGTTTGAATATTGTCTCATGTACTGCAAGATAAGTCTTTGAAAATGAAATGTCAAATGTAGTCATCATTATTATATCATTATTATTTACAAGGGATTAGAAAACAGCATTTTCATTATCATGTTGACCCTAAAGGAGCGTTATGACATGTAAATGTAAATGCAATAGGCTGGGGGTGCTGTTTTGCTTATTGCATTTGAATATTGTCCACTGTATCGCGGAGCATGACTCTGAAAATCAAATCTCAAACAGCTTTTCATTATCATTTGAATATAGTCATAGATTTCCCATATGTGTATGTGAAAATGAAAGTGATAGTTGGATTAATCCATTTTCAATTTAATATTGCCACAACTAACTCTTTCATAAGGGGAAAATTATAATGCAGTACTGGAATTACATTTTCATTTGAATATTGTCCACTTTGGGCTTCCATAGAGAGGTATGGATGGGTAAATATCTATTACCTATAAGTCAATTTTTTTATTTATTTAAGTATTTTTTGCACCGGGGTATTCAGTTAGAAGCTTTTGTTGATTTATTATACACTCAACAAAAATATAAACGCAACACTTTTGTTTTTGCTCCCATTTGTCATGAGATGGGCTCAAAGATCTAAAATTCATTCTAGATACACAATATTACCATTTCTCTCAAACATTGCTCACAAATCTGTCTAAATGTGTGATAGTGAGCACTTTTGCATTGCTGAGACAATCCATCCCACCTCACAGGTGTGCCACATCAAGATGCTCATCAGACACCATGATTAGTGCACAGGTGTACCTTAGACTGTCCACAATAAAAGGCCACCCTGAAATGTGCAGTTTTTGCTTTATGGGGGTCTGGGGACTCAGAACCAGAAAAAAGTTGTGTTATCTTGAAAAAGACGGTCATAAACTCTCGGGTTATCAACAGATAGCATACCCTAAATGTGTCCTGATTTTTATCTACGGCTTGAACTTTGGCAAGGATTATCTCAAAACATGAAAAACGAAGTTAGACCACTCTTGTCCTCAGGGGCTCAAATACTTTCACTGGATGCAGGCAGTCCAGTTTAGCACCCAGACGTCCATTATTACCGAACATAATTTCACATTTCAATGGTTAGACCACAGGACAATTCTTCACTTTGTCTCAGACGATCTTAAATGGGCTTTGGCCCAGAAAAGATGGCAGCATTTTTGTATCTTGTTCATACATGGTTTAATCTCTACACAGCAGAGTTTGTATGTAGCGACAAACTGTGTCCACTACAAATGGTTACAGGTGTGTTCCTGAGCCCTTGCCTTGATTTCCACAACCGAATCATGTCTGCTTTTACTGCTGAGCAACTTGAGGGCTGAAAATTAGTTTTCAGCCTTGTCCTTTGCTGATGGAAATTTTTCCTGATTCTCTAAATTTTTTAAATATTATCTACCTTAACTCTTTATAGGGCACTTAAAAAAATACCCTAAGAAGCTGACTGTAAAAATGTTCCGTGCGTTGGGCATATGTCCATAACCTGTTAACTGTCACTGGGCCCTAATTAGGGCCCTACGAAATTTTCAAACAAATTTTGAATCCTTCATTTGTAAACTATGACTTAAATCCTCAATCAATCTCGGCAAACGATATACCACTTGAAAGCTTGGACGCTCAGGATTTAATTTCTTCCCACCTTTTTGCCCTATGTCAATCAAAACAAATGCAATAAATCAATTCCACAACATAGACACCACGTACTTGAGTGCAATGAAACCTGTCAGTCCTCATCATCAAACTTGTGTTGTGATGGTCAAACCATGTTTTATCTGTCCCATTTGGTCTTGCAAGCGGAAATATATCTCTTTATTCTAGTCTCAATTACTCTCTGACAGTAAGTCCCAACATTTTATGATGCATTTCATTGAAAACCTCTATGTCTTATCTTTCCAATGAGACCATGCATGTGTAATAGAATCAATATAGGTAAGCATTTGGAATGTGGTGTACCAATCCAGGCCAAATGTGAGGAAATGCAGGAGACCGTTAAGAGGTTAAATAGTCTTACCATCACTTGCTGTAGACTTACGTGAAAAGGGCGTGTGATCACATATGGCCTCACTACCAATTTTTTTTATTTTTCATGCAAAATCTCACTCATTTCTGGAAATCCTACACAAAAATCTTTTTAGCAAACCTTTTCAACATTTTAATGCATGAGTTCTCATCAGTTTTCTTTCGTGAGTAATGAGTAATGATGTCAGGTCCTTGTGAGTGGGACCGGGTAAGGGCACACAACCGCACAGTGAGAGGTCTGGAGACGAAAGGAAGTTTGAGAAGCTCGGATTGGTCGAGCACCCTGATGTCACTGCCTGTGATATAGCCTAATTCTCTCTCATTGGCTGGGATAAATCACCGTTGGTCTACTGCCTCACAGAGAGGCATGGGGGCGCCACTTCGGATGCCGACTGAAGTTACCAAACATGGTTCCTCGCCCGATAAAGGGATAAAAGATGAAATCCTCAAATTATAGCTTGAATCTAGGTCTACCGTTTCATCTGTCATATAGATTGACAATTGGAGACGACTGGAAATTTTCCTAATGCATTTTGATATCACCTCTTGAAAACGAGGCTATGCCAGAGATCACTACCCTTTTTCATCAAGGTCAGTCCTTCCGGCCCACCTGTCCGGCCTGTTATAGATCGTTCCCTGCTCTAGCACTGGTGATTCAAACGATCAAGACGTTATCAATCGGCTTTAGGGGGTTAATATCGAGCAGATCATTTGAATCACCTGAGCAGAAGCAGGAGGAGATATAAAACATGCAGGACAGGTGGTCATCCAGGAGAAGTTTGAGAGGCACTGATCTAGGTCAAGGGCAGCTCGATTGTTCGCCTACTTGGCGTCTAGTGAGCAATTTTGCGTTGAGAGAAGTTCTCCTTCAGTCGTTGAATTCTTTGTCCGTAGTATTGACCGAGGGGTGAAGCCCTATGGCCATCATTACCTCTGAAAGACTTTTTATACCCAATCATGTCACTGACCAGTTACCAATTAATCTAATTAGCTGGGGGACGTTCCATCAGGTGTATTTGTTTCGTATCACGCATGCTTTCAAGTCTTCTGTAGCCTCTGCTCCACCTCTTTTTGGAATTTGTTGCTGGCATCAAATTCAAAATAAGCAGATATTTTTTTTTCCAAAAACAACAGAATTCCCTACTTGCAACAGTTTATATATCGCCTTCATACAGGGTTTAAGTGATTTTCAAATTATCCGCTTTCTGTTTCTGTTTACATTTTCCTCAGCATTACAACTTTATTTATCAAAATGTGGTTGTAAATGACTTCAGAACCTGTGCTGGAGTGTGAACCTTGCCAGCTTGGTTTGTGAACTTATGGGCGATTTGAGCTGTCGTATATGAATCATAAAAAGATCATTCGAAATTCGAAATTTGACACGTTGTGCTCACCCTCATTTGTGCCGCCACCTTCCCAGATGCTGCCTGAATGACTGAGTACAATACTGAATCTTGAGTTACAACCAGAAGCTTTTACAGATCTTCAACTTACTTACCATTGTTGACAACCTCGTGTACAGACACACTCATACACACATCCCTGAAATAAAAGCTACGCAAGGAAATTATGTTCCTGTGGAACCTTGGTTTTGATAAAAGGAAGCCACTTTTAAACTGAAAGGAAAAGGGGAAAAAAAGACTGCTGAATACATTCGGAATTCATGCATTCAATCTCCCTGTATTTAGTACATGCGGCAATGTCTACTTGGCTTTCAAAAACAGGTCCTTGCGAGCATTTAGCATTTGTATGAGTACACTCAGACAGTGCAATTGAAATACGTCAGTGGCCACTCTGCTGATTATGAGCAACTGGAGCAGTATTCAAAAGAAGTCTCTGCAATGTTTGGAACGCAAGGGCTGTGATTTAATTGACTCGATTTATCAGTTTTTAATGTTCGCTGCTCCCAGTCAGATCATAAAAATTCTGTTGTGAAAATCTGAAAGGAGAGAATGTTTTCTTTCTCTTCAAAAAGAAAGCCCTGACCTCGACACTGGCAAAACATCCATTTAGACATTTTCATTGCTGTCAGTGGATCACTTGGAATCCATCAAAAGTACAGGAAACAAGTCTTTAGGAAGTGAGATCAAAAAAAAAAAAAAACAGAATGAATTGTGCATTTTTTTCGATTTTAAAAATAGAGAATGATTGGTTGTTTACAGAACAACTTTCTGCGACTTTGTTAATTACTTTGTTAAGTACAAGAAAAAGCAAAGTCTCTCATAATGGGTGAAAAACATGAAGTCAGTTTTGTCGAAATTTTGGATGGAGCCTCTGAGTTTTCTCTGAGCTTCTCTTTGTCCTGAACAAGGTTGTTAAAAATGTCCTTTTTAAACTGCCAAGTTTCTACACTGACTAGGGCATTGTCCATTCAGAATATACCTGTCTGAATGGTCAAAATGCTTGGCCTCCAACACATTCTCATCCCGACTCGTCATATTGTGACTCTTCCTGTCTAAGCGTTGATATTCGACAAAAAAGTAGGCTGTAGCTGTTTTGATGCTTAGGGTTAGGGTTCAGGCTCTGGGTTAAGGGGTAGGGTTCCTTTTAAACTGGCGTGAAATGAGAATGCCGAAAGCCTCCTTTTGGGACATATATCAATGCTTGGTCTGGTAGCATCACTATATGACGGGTTGAGATGAGCCTGGGCTCTGACCTCTGGTATTGCTGTCTGCAACTTTCCCAAGAACCAAGCAGTGAAGCAGCTTAGCACCGGACACCATTCTGCTTAACATGAAGTCGATCGAATGATGGAGAACATGAAGTCGATCGAATGAGCGGCTGTGGAGAGAAATCGTAGGACATACAGGCAAACAGGTAGACAGGGACTCCTTCCATTTTATTTAGATGATCGAGTTCCCTTTAACTACTTAAATTTTATAATTCATATAGCAATACATATCAAGTTGACCGGTTTATACACACTGTATGCATTTTACAATCACATGACCCTGATAAAGAAACAGTGCATACAACTGCACACATGCAGATATTAAAACATACACGCCTACGCAGATGGAGATTTATTCAATAGTTCCAATTTCCAAGTGGTTGCTGCATAATGTGCCTTTGCTTCCTCCGCGTCACTCTGAATAAATGAGCTCAAGAGACGTTTCACAAACATCGTCCCGATGGTCACGCTTTATCTAATCATTTTCGAACAACTAACTATTTGCTGGCCAAGCAGGGCTAAGATGGCATTCCAGCTTTATCTCGATTCCTTCATTTTTTACTTTTTCACTGGCGGTTTTTTTTTTTATATGAGACTTTGGCTGTGCTTTTAATGGAGAGCAGTCAGCTGGAGAAGCATATGTTACGTTGAATAATTTTCTCATATTAACATAACTGGCAAGAACATTTCAGCAATGAGGCAGTATTTTTTTTACTTTCTTGTTTTATATCTTTTTCTGCCTTCATGTCCTCTTTCTTTCTTATTTCTTCCTTTTTCCAGTTTCCCACACTATTACACAGTCAGTAGCAACTTTAACCTCCTGCCCTTGTGTCTGTGTGATGTCCGACCTCAGCAGTGGCTAGTGCAAGTATAAGTCCCCGTGTTGTTCTTCATCTAGGCAGGGTGACCTATGCTTAGCAGAGGCGTTATGAGGAGAGGTCCACAGCACAGCAGAGCTGGGCGCAACAAGTACCTCTGGAAAAACGGAAGCGATTTGCATGCCTCTAAGGTGTGTAGTGTTGGTGGCGAAAGCAGGGCCAAACTGAAAATTTTGAGTTTTTGATACCAGCTCACAGAATCAAACAAACAGTTCATTTAACGGAATTATCTCTATGTCACTGTTGGGAGACCACAGACCATCACTGTTAGCGAAACTGCTATAAAATCTGACGCCGCACCGCTTAATCCCAATTAAGGTCATCAACCTACAAGCCTCAATGCCCCCCCCACCCTCCCTCTCTCTCTCTCTCTCTCTCTCTCTCTCTCTCTCTCTCTCTCTCCCCCCCTCCCTCCCTCTCTCCCCCCCCCCCCCCCCCTCTCTTTATCGTTGTTGATGCTTCCATGACTCTAACACTCCTGCCCCTGTTAAAATATCTGCCCTGGCTCTTTAAAAGGCCATTGTAAATCATCTGCCTTCGCTGCGCTCAACTGTGGCACCAACAGGAGTTGTCTCTGACCTAATATATGAGCCCAGGCTCATCCTGAGTCCTGATGACGCTACCTGACCAAGCGTTGATGTACAATTAAAAAGGTGTCTTTATTTGACACCAGTTTAAAACAAGTCTTACACCCGAACCCCTGACCTGTTTTCCCCGTGCATTTTGCAGGCTGATTTCTAATGATATATATGTTGGGAAAAACTTGCATGCTTTTTTCATGCTATATCCCTAACTCGAGAGGACAGAGATTGAAAATTGGCAAAGTGCCAAAGTTTTCGGATTTAGCAGAAATTCTAATCTGCTAAAAAAAAAAGTTCACTTTGCTAATGAGCAATTACCACATTAGTGGAGCCGTGCCCATCACTGCAGAGAAGTCGCCGATGCTTCTGGATTGGGGTGATGAATGGCTTTCGCTTTGCATAGCCTTGCCTCGCATTTAACAATGTTTCGAGTTCGTTCACACATCTGAAGAATTTAGAACCCAATTATGGTTTAGTCCATTACAGAAGTATTTTGGTTCTTAATGCAACACTGCCTGAATGCTCAAAGGTGACGGTCATCCAAAAGGTGGTGTTTGGATTCATCTCACGAAATTTGCCGCGGTGTTTCCAGATTCTCAAAATCTTTACTACATTATAGACTGTTGATGGTGAAATCCCTAAAAGCCATAAATCCATAAGTTCTTTGCCAACAAGACACTGAGAATCATAATTTGACTGTTCCTGGAGCTTTTGGCAAAGTGGAGAACCTCAAACCGTCTTACTAGAAAACAACCACGGCTTTTGTACGTGCTGATTTTATACCCAATTATTTTAAACTCTTGTCGCCAAATCACTGGTTTGCCTGAGTAATGTTCCAAATGGGTGTTGTTCTGAACGTTCCACAACTTTTCCAGTCTGTCCATTACCGTGTCCCAGCTGTTTTGGAATGCATTACAGGCATCAAATTCAGAATTTAAAGGGACATATCCAAAATGCCTACTTCCATAAAGAAAGGAGGTATGTTAATTTATCCCATGCTCTCTTGCAGACGTATTTTTTTGCAATTTCAAAATACAAAATATACTTTAAATATACTTTATAACGCCATTAAAAAACGCAACCGTGAGGTATGAAGTGTATTTCCGGCAAATTGAAGAATCAATTGATTGTTATTGCGTTTCCAGTGAGGCATGAGTGGAAATAAAGAAAAGCGCCTGGTATTTTAATCCTGACATGTGCCACGTGCACAGGCCAAGCACTTCAGTAATAACAAACATTGAGCTGTTTGTGCGGTGACACTTGACTTGTTCTTTTGGATGTATACAATAGCCTACATAAAGCCAATAAAAAAAGAAACTAAAAATGCTACTGCATCAAGATAATGGAACGGCTTACGACACAGGAGAGAGAAAGCCATTAGCATGTTACGGGCAGGTCTCAGCCGCCGAGAGGTGGTGCGTCATTTGCACTGTCACCATACAGAAATCAGTCTATCTGAGAATGGAACACAGGCACTGTCACTGACTGACCCCGCTTACGGCAGCCACGAGTGGCTATGGTAGCTCAAGAGCACCACATGCAAGGGCGGATCCAGGAATTGGTGAAGGGGGGGGGGGGGGGGGGGCGCAGTAAGGAGGGGTCCCGGAACCCTCCCCCAGAAAAATTTAAAAAATGTATGTGCCTAAAACATGTTTTCCTGGTATCTTGGGAGAAAAATCTGGCATATCTGTTCAATGATTTTCCTCCCAAGGTTCCAAACATTAAGCTAAAAAAACTGTCAAAGCGCTGTTATATCGCAGTTTTACATTAACAAACAACTTTAACCTTTACCTAAGACTTTCACTTTACGGTCAAAGTTCATGATCTTAACCCTTTCATTGCTGTTGGCGACTTGGTCAAAATTTCAAAGAGGAGAAAATCTTACGAAATTGTCAAAACCCTACAGTGTTCGTAGTGATTGGAAAGTGCTTGATGAGAGCTTTCCAGTGAATACCAATGTGCTATGGTTTGAGCGATTTTCAAAGGCTTTGATGTTTCAGAAATGTTGACAAAATCACTACTAGCAGTGAAAGGGTTTGACCATATTTCCCACAAAACATTGATATTATTAGTTTTTGAGTTTATATAACACCAAATAGCCTCCACCAAAATAATTGTAGTGTTACTGTATATCTAACATGCAAACCCAGTGGCTAAATGCATCTGTGATTTTAGCTGATGTTAACAGATCACCAAATCCCCCAACCCCCAAGTCCCTAAAAGATACCACCCTCAACAGCTAGCAAAAAGTTATTACAATGCCGTGATTGCCTTTTTTCAAAATGGTTCTAAAAGATGAGGCTCTAATGCTTCCAAAACACTCCCAAGTGTTGTCTGAGTAGGAAGTGTTGTCATACACATAATCCAAGTCACCATTAAGTTGAATTTCTGCACATGGGAGTGAATTTACTCATCTGGAGGCAGTGGCTATTTATGTTAAAGATCCTATTTATCCTCAAGATGCGCTGATATAAATTCAATACAATGATGCTATCCTACATTAAAACATAACATTGTCAACATATAAATGAATTTTTTCCCGGAAATATTATTATTGTAATATTTACATGAATGAATGTGAAAAAGACGTGACTTTAGGGCCATTTAGAATTTTTGAATAAGACTATTGAACTATTTGGATTGACTCATACATGACCTTTTTTAAATAATGTCAAATATCATACAGACTCTAAAGTGCATAGAATAGCTCACTAGCTTCAGAACTGCAGTAATAGCTGGTTACAAGTTAAATTACGGATGATTTTGAATATCAAGACGGGGTTTTGGAAAGGAAAATTCCGGTACTCCAGGACAAATTTTATTTGGCACCATAAAACAATGAATCAATATGCATCAAATAGAAGGCTATGAACAACTGGTCCATCATTGGGGACCTTTTGTAAGCTCAAGCAAATTTTAACCGAACGCATATTTGCGATAGTCTATTAATTTAATGTCGGTCTTACTGCTTCTATGTCCCCCTGAAAATGAAAACTGCTTGCTATGACGATCATCATGGCCAAACAGCTGGTCATTTTTTTGCATTTGAAAGGCTGAGCCTCAAATGTCGGTTTGCTATATTCTCTAAGCTTTTCTGCTTTTCCATTGCTTTCTGACATTTATAGTCAGTGGCCCAATCCCAATGTCCACCCTCACTGACTTTGCGGTGCGCTTTCGCTAAGTCCGTGAGGGCTTAGGGTTGTCCCGTTGACAAATCATGAAGTGCGTGAGGGATCTCTCGCGGAATTTTTGAGCCCTTAATGCACCCTTTCCGTAAGTGGGCATCTCCGCAGACTTAGCGTTAGGGAATTACTCATAGTTCATTGCATTGTGACGTATGACATGAATCCCCTGGAGAAATCAGCTGGCGGCCGCGATAAAAGCGAAGTGAAACGAGCGAATTTGTAAACAAAAAGTCCCAAAACTGCGATTGTGAGAAACTTGATGCATCACTGTTGACAAACAAACAAAGGGCTGTCCCATTCCCTTTTTATAGTACTTCAGCCCCTTGCAGCCTCACGCACTGAATCACTTTCCATGTGCAGCTACTTAAGTCAGTGAGGGCTCAGGGCTCAGGGAGGAGATTGAGATTCAGCCACTGAAACACGTTTTTAGACTATTACCGCAACAGGGAACAAGCAAGGCCATTAGTCGAAAAAATTTCCCGGCAAGCCTGCCTTCTTAAACTTTAGGACAAAAACAAATAAACAGGACATAGCTTAAGTCCATATATCTTTTCTTATTTGCAAGAAAAGAGTTTCTCGGTCATTCTTATCGCATAAAGCAAAGATCTACGATTGGATCCAAATACATTTGCCATGTTGTATAACAACCGGAATAGTGAAGTTGAACCATTATAAGTGCAATATATATCATGAAGACTGCTTGTTTATATAAGGTTACATAATGGGAGTATATCAGAAATGTCATCTGCAAACAGTATGAATGCTCATTCGTGCTGTTTAAGGGTTTTTTCAGGAAATATTGTTCGTGTAACTTTCTCACTTCCTGCGACCCTTGGATCCACCAATGATAAGGGGGGGCACACGTCGCGTGTGTCCCACCCTAAATCCGCCTATCTGGTTACAGCCTGTACATGACAGATTCTGGACAACAACCCAAACTGATCATGATATGAGGGGTCCGAGACATTTGAGGGTGAGCACAAGTTCGATTCAACTCCGTCTATGTTAGCAACACATGCCTGCGCATAGGCCCTACAGAAAACCCAGTTTTTACGCTTGGCTGGCCTTACCGTGGTCGGTCAGTAACACTCCCTGTTTTCCATTCTCAGACAGAAACAGGGAAATAAAGTGCCAAAAAATTACTCAGAGGCAGGTGCCCACAGTCAGAAGTGAAGAATTCCAACTCCTGTTGATCGGCAAAAAATTGGTTTTCTGCGGGGGCTGGGTGCACGCATGTTTTGCTCACGTAGACAGCGTCGAACGGTACTTGCACTCACCCTCAGTCATCTCGGACACCTCGTCTCATGATCTCATGACGCAAGTGTCAATAAGGAAGAAGTGGGATGTTTGTACTTGTTTGTGCTGATGATGGAAAAGACCCTTGGAAAGAGCTGTAGGAAATAACTGAGTCAGCAAGTGGCAGACGACTGAGTGGCAGGGTCGGCCTCTCAGTCTCTTGGTTGTCAAAAGAGATCTGCAATTATAAAGATGCACAAATCTATCTATAGTCCTGCAATCTCTTTAATATGCTGCTCAGGGACAGTCGCAGTATCCCCAAAACAGACATTCAGTAAACAGTTGGCTCAGCTTTATCCCTTTGCGTCCTTGGCAATGCTACCCCCCTCTGAACTCAGTTGTCCAGCAACGGCGTTCATCTTTGGTGCCTGCATATTAGGCTCTCCTACCAGGACCCTGATGTCACCTCGAGAGACACAAAAACAAGTGCAGCAGTATCCAAATCCATGTAACCGAAATGTAATCAGGCACTAGGACGTAATAGTGTGCATGACTCTGTAGTTTGGGAACTGTTTCAGCGGTGGCTGGTGAACTGGTGATAGGGGTGGCACAAAACAATCCCTTAAAATTAATGATCGGTCACGACCTCTTTTAAGTCATTCATTTAAATTACCATTACAGAAACCCTGATAACTCTCAACATTATCAGGTGTGGCCAGTTTTCATGTGTAATGCACACCTGTCAACTCTCACGCATTTGGCGCAAGTTTTAGTAGTTTATTTACGTTCCTCTGCTGTAGTCAGCAAGTATTCAATCAACGAATATGTGAGAGATTCTCGCACAGAATTGAAGTCCTTGTGCACTCGAGGGGTTGGAAGCAATGGAATTGAAGCCCCTATTACTAAAACCCCATAAGTCACACTTGACTTGACTTGTGGGGTTTTAGTAATCAGTGCTTCAATTGCCGAAATACATTTCAAACTAACTTATTTAATTTAAACGATCATGAAACACTTGCATTGCTTCCAATCCCTGAGTAAAGGAAAGCGCAAGAAGTCCGGAGTTGTAATCGGAATGTGTTATAAATGAAAACTGGCCACATCTGATAATGTTGAGAGTTATCGGAGTTTCTGTAATGGTAATTTAAATGAATGATTGAAAACAGGTCTGACCAATCATTAAAGGGCACCTATTATGCTGGTCCTTCTTTTAATACACATTGGTAATGTTATAATGTTGGATGTCCATACTCAACCTCTGAAAAGTTTCTAAACATAAGACACAGGGGTTTTGCTGTAATTTAAGAACGTGATTTTTTTAACATGATTTCCTCTCTGAACAGCTCCTCCCGAGACCTTCATGAGATCTGGGCAAAACCTGACGTCAGGTTGTGCCGTCCAATTAGTACAGACCTAGCCAAATCCAATCACGGCGCTGGAACTGCCCACACCAGAATCTATTCTAGCAGACACGAACAACCACGGATCATACTATACCTTTGTAGCATCTACACTTCCAGAAATACAAAAGGAACTGCAGATCATTTGAGGTTTCTCTCCCAAAAGACGATGCCCCCAGAAATCAGTGAGTAGCTTTTTTTGCTCGCTGGCGGCGAACAGCCACGGCCAAACGGAACCTTAGCTGTTAGCTAACTCAGCATTTCACCAAAGACAGCTTTGTCAATAATTCGACAAAGGAAAAGCGTTTCAGCTGCTTCTCAAGCCTGAAGCAGTTACATCAATCAAGTGCTCGGAGTCACACGTTGTAAGTAACGATATAACAGCAAATAATGTAAGTGAAGCTAACAAGTTACAGGAGGCTAGCAGGACTGCTAACGATAGCACTAACAACTGACCTCAAACGCAGGCTTTGTAAAAAATCTGAAAATAAAGCTTGTATGAGTCGTGACTGTCTGCGACTCACAAGCTATGTTTCTGTCCGCTTGTCAATCGAATTATCTGAAGTTCGCCAAAAATATATATACGAATAAAGCTGGTGAAAATACATTTCCATCTAACGGCATTAAAGCAAATAAAAAGAAATGTCTAATGAAGCCACATGCTCAAATTGGTGTATCAAGTACATTTCTGACAATTTAAGCTGTTTCCATTAATTTTTGCATGAAGTGCAGAACCTTTAAGTGAACAAAAGGAGTGTGTTAGCCAACTAATTTACCTGGTAAGCCAAAATGGATCGCGTTTTCCAACAAATGACGATAATTGCACAAGTTGTAGTAGTGCTTAGGTGCCAGCAAATAGCAGCATAGCAGACCATAATCGGAAGGAAACGACGACATCAAAACACCGTCAAGATGCAGTAGCAGGTTTATTCGGCGAATAACATTTCCATCAGTATTTATCGCATAAGTCTTCTACCGATCAAGACAAAATTCGATGAGATGGACCATATAAACTATGAGTTGATAGTCTTGACATCAAGTATAATTTCACTGTCTCCATGAGGCATTGTTAATTCAATATTACTAAATTCGTATTAGAACGTGTGGATGGAAACATGGCTACAGATGCGATAGCATTTGCTTCACAGCATAAGCCTACCCAACTGATGGCCTGTTGAATGTGGCTGTAGCACGGCGGCTAATGTAGCCAAGTTACTTTTGCTAATGTTTGTGTCCTAAATATGCAAGAGTAATATCAGGGGAAATTCTACAGAAGGTGTGTGTGAACATAAACCTCATTTGAAGCGAACTTTTTATATTGTTTGTAATTTGGATTCTTGGTACAACTGCCCCCCCAGTAACGGAATTTACTGTCTGCAAAACCTGGATTGCAGGGTAACGTTTTTCTCTAGTTGTTATGACTGCTCGGTTATCAGCTATAGGCAGTAATTATGATCGGTATGCTTGTGTTACTTCGGTAAGCATCAATGTGGCAGTTCCATCGTAACGTTGCCTGATTGTAGCCACTACAGTTGAAGCTAACCGGAGAGGTGCTGTATGTGTCTGCCAAGTTGGGCTGCAGTTAGACGTAGGTTTTGCTGAGCTTATTATTATTATTATTATAATAATACACTCAAGGACACAGTGAAAAGATAAAAAAAATAAAAACAATAGAAGAACAAATAAAAGTTACATAATCAAAAAAACTACAAAAAAACTATATAAAATATAAAACGGGACAATGTCATTACAAAGAGAATGCCAACTTGAACAGGTGAGATTTGAGTCTAGTTTTAGACAGAGGCAAAGTGTCCATGTTTCGGATGTCCAGTGGGAGTGAATTTCAGAGTTGAGCAGAGTGGCTGAAAGCTCTGCCCCCCATGTATGGCATTAAATTAGTCTCAAAACTCAAGCGCATAAAAACTGAGCGAGCAAGACCCCCTCTAGCCGCTCGCAACCTCAAAATGCGCGCAATTTCAATATTATGTGCTCTCAATTTTAAAACGCGATCGTTTGCAACTTCTACACACGCTCTCAGTGTCTAAATACGCTTGCAATACTTCAACACGCGCTCTCAATGTCAAAATATTTCCGCAATATCAGTATACGCTCGACTGCCAATTTGACTTTTAGACATTGGAGGCGGGACTTCCAGTGCTGACCATGAGCTTTGATTGGCTGTTTAATTTTTTACGTGGTTTTCTGTCTATACAGCTCTGCCGTAAACTAGGCTACAAAATAAGAAATCAAAGAGGACAACCATCATGTCGGAGCAATTAAGTCTTTCTCAAAGCGAAGTCTTTCATTGAGCCTATTTTAATATTGTTTGAGGGTATTGGTTTCATTCACTGTGCGTGGCTACGATGATGCTGTATCATGGCTAGCTAAATATTTCACGCTAGAAAAGCTTGCTTTCATCAGTCCCTATATCAGTTATTTTACTTTGCTATTTTAGTGCCAAATTTCCCGTAGACGGACACTAAGCTAGGCCATTTACGTGGCAATATAACTTTCCTGAGTTGTTCTTATTCATCAGGTTCCTCAAGCAGTATTCTTCTCTGATGCTGAAGACCCGGTAATCTGCCAATTTGTGCTACCCATCAAAACAAGCTACTTCGCAGTTCAGCGCATATACAGACCCAAAATCTCAGGCTTTGTTTCTTCACTGACATCATAAATATCTTTATAGCTATGTCTTTAAAATATTTTTTTCTTTTCCGTGGCCTTCCTACCTGAATGCATTTGGATACTTGCATGTACACACTAACTTTTCTGGAAAATGTAGAAATTAGACATGCAGCATTTAACTTATATCTTTGAACGAACTTATCCAGCCCATTATAACATGAACAAATGTTATATGTCAACTAAAATTATTTTGCAACTGTGGGCTGATTCATTGAGCAATATTATGGCGAAAACAAAGACTGTCCGATCGTGGTGCACTATGGTCATATTTTTAGATGAGGTAGCAAAAATTGTCAGAACACCAGCCACGAATGAAGTTTTCAGTTCGTACATTCTTTGAGCAGAAAACGAAGAATTGTTAAATGATGAATGATGTCATGGCAGCTTTTTAATATTTGCAATATTCTATTATGAGCTTTTGGGACACTATGGTGTCGCCATTGTGTGTTGGTTTTTTTGTTGGGATGATATAGTTCGGAAATATTCGCTATATTCAGGTTGATGGTTTCCACGTATCCTAGACTTTAATTACAACTTGATGCCGTTTGAGCAAGTGAGTTACAGGCACTACTGTTGTGGACTAATACAATGTCACAAATAAACAAACTAGCCCTAATCTAATTTAAATATTTTGGCATAAATGGATGCCAGTTTGCGATGAGATCAGTGAAAGTGTAGGCTAAGGGGGCAAATGCTGATATATGTAGAGTACATAAACACTCTAAGTTTATTGAACTGTTAACATTGTAGTGGTGTACAACAGCAGTGAAAGCTCGTGTCGATCACTCGTTTGCTCAGATGGTATCGAGTTGTAAATAAAGGCTGAAAAACGTTGGAAGCATTAACCTGAATGTGGTGAATATTTCCGAACCATATTATCCTATCAAAACCATAGCGTGCCAATAGCTCATAATGGAATCATTGCAAATATTAAAACACTGCTACTTGTTACGGCATTAGGGTCGCTTGTCAAGAGACCTACCTTCCGTCCTTCACCATTTGCATAAAATCACTTCTACGTTTTATGCACAAATAATGAACAAACTGAAGATCTTAACTCTCGGCCGGGTTGTCAGCATCAGAAAAGAAATATTGTTTGGAGGAACTGATGATCAAGAACTACACGGGAAGATAGTATTGCTATTTAAATGGCATAGCCATGGGTAAACTGATGCTAGAATAGGCAAGCTAAGTACAAGAATTAACTTGCGGGGACTGACATTAGCTTTTTGAACGTGAAATATTTAGCTAGCTATAATCATCGTTAAGTATAGTAAGTGAAACCAATACCTTCAAACAATATTGAAATGGGATCAATGAAAGATTTTGTTTTGTGAAAAACTTAATTGCTTCGACATGATTTTTGTCCTCTTTGACTTCTGTAGTCTAGTTTACGGCAGTTGAAAACCAGTTATAAAATCAAACCGCCAATCAAAGCTCATGGTCAGCATTGAATGTTCCACCTCCAAAGTCTTAAAGTCAAAACGGCAAGTGAGCATATACTGATATTGCGAGCATATTTTGACATTGAGAGCGTGTTTTGAAGTATTGCGAGCATATTTTGACATTGAGGGCTCTAATTTCCTGGCGCAGCGCAGGTGGCGTAGCGAAGCGCAGGCCGCGCAGTGGTAATTTAGTAGGGCGCAGCCCGCGTAGTGGTAATTTCGTGAGGCGCGCAGCCTTCGGTAGATCAAGGTGCGCCGAGATGGGTGTGGCGGCGTAGAAGGGGGAGGTGTCACATATTCATGAAGACGCAGTGACAATTTCGTAGAAAAAGTCTCCGCTGGAGTTGCGCAGAAAACTCGCCAACTCCAACCTGGTTTAATTTCCGTGCAGAGGTAATTTGGCTGACCGGCGCAGAGAGCGCACACGTCACCGAAATCTCACAGGCAGCTTTACAGAATGTCAGGCACATTTCAATGCAAGAAATAATTACAGGAAGCACGATTTAATGTAACTATCTGAATAAGGACATAAATTATTGTATCTATATCGATTGTCCTGATGTCAGATTAAAGGCGGTTGCCATGCGTAATGGAAACTTGACCTGGCTTAATCAACGCAGCTGAATCTGTGATGCAAACTAACGACTTCACATCTTTCTCAGCCAACCACAAACTGTATATATATATATATATATATATATCGAATGCTTGCGTTCTATGCTCATTAAAGCCGCTTCCACACTGGACGCGAAACGAATTTTTCGCCCGACTGATTACAGACAAAGACAATGCAAAGACGCGATAGTTGGACAGGGTTTTAATATAGCTCCGTGTCCGAAAGTCATAAAAGTTCTCATTTTTCCGAGTATTCCAGGAATTATTAGACGTGGAAACTTGGCCATTTTTGTGTTCGACCTTCACAGAATGCAAATTGATAGCTATCGACTTTTCTTGGTCTTTTTAGCATATTCTTCTGTTTTCTTCCGTTGAAGATAGCCAGCAGTCTTTATTCGGTCTTTCTTTTGAAAATTAGTCAGATGGACCGAACAGATTCACGCTTTATTTCCACAGCTGAGATAAAACAGTGCGTGAGCAAATCAATTCCATGACCATTGACAGTGTGAAGAAATTATCGCGTGCACGATCAAGACTGTCCGACATGAAATGCAAAATACTCCATGTCCACCAGCCAGCAAAAAGTAAAAGTATTGAAATGAGAACAGATTTATAACGGGATATCCAACAAAGATGACCCGCTAAAAAATAAATCCCAGTGTTCATTGGATGTTCTGTTGTTAAAATGTTTCTTTTTATTCTTTATTTCGGTATCAATCTGTTCTAATCGTCCTCTTTTTTTTTTTTTTTTTTTAGCTGTCAGACACGGGGGCATTGTACATTGTCCCATGCCAGTGTCGACTCGCTTTACTGAGCAGAGCTTAAACAGAAACATTGATTGAAATTCTCGGTACTCATCTTAAAGAACTGAGCCCTCTTATCAAAACATTCACGTTTAATATCGACAAGAGTCAGCAGATTTGAAGAAATTAAAAACAATAATAGACTGTCGGACACGGAGATTTATTAAAACCCTGTCAGACTTTCGGGCACAAGACGCAATATGTCGAGCGAAAAATTCGTTTCGCGTCCAGTGTGCAAGCGGCTTAATACAAGGCTACTATTATTGTCACTTCGGTTTTATCGTCTTCAGTGGGGAAAAGGAATAGGCCTACAGCCTGATTGCTATGATCTCGTCCTGAGTTAAGATCGCATATTGAAAATAAATGTGTCACGTATCTTGCATTGTTGTCCATGCATGTTAATCCCAAAATTTAAAGCAACAACAGTTTGTAATTCATGGGAACACGCTATCCATCGTTTCTCTTGCCAGTGAGCAAGATTTGACTCGGCTGTGTCGCCTTCTTTGCCAACTTGCGCTGGAAGGAGGGACAGAGGCGGGACAGAGGAGTACTTGCGCCAGGCTACGCCGGGCACGAAATTGCCACATACGCCTGGACACACCCCGTTGGCGCGGCGCACCCCCCATGCGCCGCGCCTGCGCCGCGCCTACGCTTGGTCTACGAAATTAGAGCCCTGAGAGTGCCTGTTGAAGTATTGCGAGCACATTTTGACATTGAGAGCGTGTGTAGAAGTTGCAAGCGAGCGGGTTTTAAAATCCAGAGCATATAATATTGAAATTGTGTGCATATGAGGTTGCGTGCGGCTAGAGATGGTCTTGCGCGGTAAGTTTTTTTGCGCTCAAGTTTTGAGACTAATTCACCGCCATACCCATGGTACTGAGGCGGACGGAGGGCACAGTGAGGTGGATGGAGGAGGACGATCTGAGGGAGCGGGAGGGGGCGGCTATGTGGAGGAGTTCTGACAAATACCAAGGGCAAGGTTGTGAATGGCCTTGAATGTATACAGAAGGATTTTGAATTCAATTCTGAATTTGACGGGCAGCCAGTGGAGTTGCTGTAAAATGAGGGTAATGTGGTGAAATGAGGGGGTATTGGTGATGATGCGAGCAGCTGAATTCTGGACCATTTGAAGCTTATGGAGGGATTTGTTAGGGAGACCGAAGAGGAGGGAGATACAGTAGTCAATGCGGAAGGTGACGAGGCTGCTAACAAGGATAGAAGTAGTGTGAAGGTTGAGGGAGGAGTGGAGACGATTAATGCTGCGTAGATGGAAATATGTAGACCGGGTAATATTATTGATGTGGGAATGGAATGAAAATGAGTTATCGAGGATGACACCCAGACTCTTAACCTGAGGGGAGAAGGACACTGAGGAACTGTCAATTTTGGATAATGTAAATTTTGTACCGATGAGGAGGATTTTGGTTTTGTCTCAGTTTAGTTTTAGAAAATTTGAGGTGAGCCAGGATTTTATTTCAGACAAGCAGGTGGTAAGGGAGGAGAGTGGGAGGGTGGAATTTGGTTTGCTGGATAGCTAGAGCTGGGTGTCATTCGCAAAGCAGTGGAAATGAATGTTGAATTTGCGGAAAATATTTCCAAGGGGAAGGAGGTAAGTGATGAAGAGAAGGGGCCCCAGTACAGAGCCTGGGGGCACACCTGAGGTGACGGGGGAGGGCTGGGATCTGAAGGACTTGAGTCAGATTAATTGAGAGCAGCCTGAGAGATATGAGTGAAACCAGTCTTGGGGGTGTGAGTGATGCCAATTGAAAATCTATTGAGGAGGATGATGTGAGAGATTGTATCAAAGGCTGAACTTAGTTTGAGGATAATGGGAATAGTCACTAAACTGGAATCAGCTGCCATGAGGAGGTCATTGGTGATTTTTATAAGAGCAGTTTCTGTACTATGACGAGGGCAGAAACCGGACTGGAATTGTTCATAGAGGCTGCTTTGGGATAATTTAGAGTGAAGTTGTGTGGCAACAGTTTTTTTAAGTATTTTGGAAATGAAAAGAAGGTTATAAATAGGGCGGAGGTGATTGTAATCATTGGGAACTGAATCAGGTTTTTTCAGTATAGGGGTGACAGTGGCAGTTTTAAGGAGTGTGGGAACGATTCCAGTGGTAAGTGAGGGGATGATGGATGATGGCAGATATGAGGGGGAGGAGAGTGGAGAAGCAGGATTCGACCAGTGCTGTGGGGAGGGGATCAAGCTGACATGTGGAGGGCGGAGATTTCAGAGGTGTCTGGGAGTCGGAAGCTGAAAAATTGCTGACAATGGGGAAAAGGTTCAGAGAGGGTGAGAAACGAAGAACTTGGACTCAATTGATGGTGGATTTTGTAAATTCTTTCATTGAAAAACAGCATTAGGGAGTTACATGTGTCGGTTGAGTAAAAGTAGGGTGGTAGGGAATTTGAGGGTTTGAGAATTTTGTTAAGAAGTGAAAACAGTGTCTTGGTGTTACCTTCATTGAAGCAGATTAGGCTCGAGTAGTAATTGGATTTGGTTTGAGCAATTGAGTCCTTATAATGTAATGTGTGAGTTTTGTGTACAAAAATAAGACCAGTTTTTAACATAACTTAACATAACATAACATGAATGGCAAGAACAGGCCTTTCAGCCCAACTACGCTCGCCAGTTTCTTTATACTATTGTGAATATATCCCTTCAGATTCTCAATGACTCAATGGTATCTAGCTTTCAGAGAAGCCTGCTCTTGAAAACCCCCAAGGTCTCTGCCTCAACAATATCGTCAGGCAAGCTATTCCATTTCTATTTTCTATAGAGTCCCTCAAGTCAGCGACCTTCAGCTTTCATGGACCGGAGTTCAGGGGTAAACCAGGTGGCAGATTGTAAGAAGGAAACAGACCAAGTTTTCACTGGAGTTGAGAATATTGTCTAAACTATTGTTATATAGGGAACATCGGGGATGGAAAAATTTTCTGGAATTGGAATACTGTCAATGAAAGAGGAAAGGGCATCCATATTAGTTTCCTTAAGATTTCGGAATGAGATAAAATGTAGTGACTTGGTGATGGAGAGACAGAGTGTGACATTGAATGAGAGGAGGAAATGGTCAGTTATGTGAAGTACATCAGCTGTGCAGTTGGAGGGGATGAGACCAGAACAGCAGATTAAGTCCAGAGTGTGACCTTTTGTTTGAGTGGGAAAATCTGTGAATTGATGGAATCCAAAACTTTCGAGGCATGATGAAAAGTCTCTGGTGAGAGGAAGATTATGATAGTCCATATGGATGTTGAAGTTTAAGTCCCCCAACAATATTACATTCGGTGAGAGAGTGTATAAGTCAGGTGAGTGAAACAGCACAGTCGTTTAAAAAGTCATTGTGTGGTTTCGGCGGGCGGTAAACTGTAGCGATGATGGTGGGAACGGGTCCAGATAGTTTGCAAACTATGCATTCCAATGAGGTGAATGGGGGCACGGACACAGGGAACACTTTCCAGGTCTCGCGGTTAATTTGTAGTGAGACCTCCTCAACGACCCGAGCCATGGGGTTGACAGATGTAAACATACCCCGGCGGAGTAGAGTCGTTGAGTTGGGAAAAGTCGTTAGGTTGTTGCCACATTTCAGTCAAACAGAGAAAGTCAAACTTACGGTCAGTGAGGAGATCCTGGATGAGATGTTCCTTGCTCGTGAGTGAGCGGATGTTGAGCAGACTGAAGTTGACAGCGGTGCTGTCTTGTTTGACGGTGGCGTTAGCAGACCTAGCTAGGCTGGCTAACTCCCTGTGGTCAACAACCCGGCCGGTGTTTCTGGGAGGGCGACGAGTGGTGGACCAAAAGGATTTTATTGGTTTGGAGATATTGAGGTGGAAATTCCTGCGAGACCCTCGATGGATGTAGCTCCGGCGCCTCAGGCGAGCAACGTCCAGGTGGAAGTTCAGCGTTGCCGACAGAGGTTCAGACAGATGACAGCGGAGCTGGAGAAGCTCAGCAGCCGTATACTGGAGTAGACCAGACACGGGTTGATGGAGGAACGATCAGAGAATCCAGGCTTGTGCAGACCAGACATAAATCCTTCCAATCCTCATTGTGATCCACATCAGCCAGTTGGGTCGTGAAGCTGGGTGGTGTGTCAAACAGGTAACGTTAGGCTGATGTTACCGCTCGCACACAAACACACAGAAGTGACAACAAAAGCGTTGATTATCTGAGGATAGAGAGGTATAACTCACATTTTGAGTGCAATTACAATGTCTGTTAGGACGTAAAACCGTAAAAACATGAATTAAAAGTTACCGGTGAGGAGTGGCAGCAAGCCGCGCCAGCGTCCACTTGACCAGAGCCAATGTCATGTCATGCCAATGTCATATACTGAGTTCAAATGAAAAAGCACCACTCACGAAATCTGGAATAGCTCCACAGATTGAAATGTGAAGTATATACGTATGATGCATTTGAGATAATGAATGATTTAAAAAGACATGTAAACATCATTCAATTTCCTTCACGATAATGTTAATGCGCGAGAGAGGTTTAACTGGTGTAGGGGTCAAACAGGAAAGTCAATAACGGGTGTGACCGCCATTTGCATTGACACATGCGGTGCATCGTCGTCTCATGGAGTTGATCAGTCTCTGGATAGTGTTCTGAGGGATAGCATTCCACTCCTGCACAAGGGCAACCTCAAGTTCTCGGATGTTGTCCATCTGGCGTCGACGTGAAAGACGTCGTCCAATATCATCCCATAAGTGCTCGATAGCGGAGAGGTCGGGTGACAGAGATGGCCACTGAAGCACGGGGATGTTCTGCTGTGCAAGGTACTGCATGGACACCCATGCAGTGTGTGCCCTAGCGTTGTCCTGTTGGAACGTGTGGACATCGTGGTGTTGGTTGAAGAACGGCACAACATGGTTCTGCAGCACCTGGTCCCGGTAGTAGACGCCGTTCACCCTTCCTCTGCAGATATAGAGAGGGGTTCTGTGATGGTAGCTTATTTCACCCCACACCAAAACGCTGCCACCACCCCAACGGTCCGTTTGAACGACACAATCGGCGTTATAACGTTCACCACGTCTCCGCCAAACACGTATACGGCCATCTGCGTTCCTTAAGTGAAATCGTGACTCGTCAGAAAAGATGATTCTGTGCCATTGTCGTAGTCGCCAATTCTGGTGCCTGTTTGCCCACTATAGAAGCTGGTTTCAGTGACGATCCGTCAATATGGGGCCGAAATAAGGACGTCGTGCACGCAGGCCTGCAGCTCGCAGATGGTTCCGTACGGTGTTGGGGTGAATAAATCCACGTCGTCCTTGGACTTGAGTAGTCGTTCTTGTCGCTGGTAGTGTTCGTTCTCGGACATCATCCCGTACGATCTGACGGTCCTGACGTGCCGTTGTCACATGTTGTTGACCCGGTCGAGGACGGTCCCGAGTGCTCCCCGTTTGCAGAAACCTTTGATGGAGTCTTGCGATCGTTGTGTGTGCGCAGTGTAGTCGTCTGGTAATTTCCCTGGTGCTGGCGCCAATTTGAAGCATGCCTATGGCACGTTCTCGTTCAGGGGCTGTAAGTCGCGGCATAGTGTCGACATTTCACAAGTGTCAGTGAAGAAGTGAAATTTTATTCGGATTCAAATGCTTTTAAAGGCAATGTGTGCACAAATTCAGAGTCAAATTCATTTTTCCCGTGGTGTGCGTGCAAGAAGTTGCGTTTTTGCAAAAAATTGCCTAGCGTTACAGTTAACTTGAAATTTTTGCATTTCTTGCACCTGGCATGTCGGGTGACGTCACTGTAGTGTTGTTGTTGTATAAAAATTATATTGAAGTTCATTTGAATTTAAATATTGACTTTTTTCAAGTGGTGCGTTTTCATTTGTACTCAGTATATTAAGCATTACGAATATGAGTTAGCTGGCTTGCTGGGGCATTCGCAAATTATATCCTTAACCGGGGTCAGCCTGATACTTCTCCAGTTCCTGGGCAAGCTCTGATGCCACCGGTGAAAGCAATAGGGAAGTGCACAGGCTATAACGTGTTTGGTATAACAAATAATTTCTCTGCATTGCCATTGATTGAATATTAAATTGGCAATTGAATATTAAATTCTTTCCTGTAAAAGTTATCAATTTGCTAGATCCACATAAGCAACAGTTCACACAAACGGAACTTACGGACTGTAAAACCTGTATTATGCTCATAACATAACCGGAGCTCTATCTAGCTGTCGCGCATTATCCATAACGCGCCCATTTTCCGTGAGGAGACGCTGGTCATTCTGACGCAATGAGAAAAACCATTACCACGGGCAATTTCCGAAAAGGTCGTTTAGCCTGGATATTTCACCGCTCCGTCATATACCAGCGCAGAAGCTGTTCGTTACTCCACGCTAACAAGTTATCCACATGAACCAGCACGTCCTTATAATACACACCGAAGCAGTCCATAAGCTGTTGGTCCCATTTTAGCTGCACCTCACTGACCATGTTTCCCTCTAAACTCAGACCCACCGGACTTCTAGGGTCTCCGGTCTACACTTGGGTATGTCGACCTGTTCTACAAATGTGTCAGTATGTGGTGGATTCTAGCTTTCCCTGCATCCTAGCTGTAAAACACTGCTACTTGTTATAGCATTAGGGTCGCTTGTCAAGAAACCTACCCTCTGTCCTTCAGCAAACTGTAGCCGATAGCAAATTCGAGCTTGAGCTGCCAGACTTTCACACTGCATCCTCCACTTTCTCCGCTGCGTTTATCAGAACAAGCTCATTTCAATAGATCTATATTCAAGTATAGCGTTTGATTTCGGAATTTCCCCGCCGGTTCTTATCAGATGGCAGCCATGTCTCACGTTTCACTCTGGGGAGGCGGGCCCGGAAAACTGCGTTCTGCAAATTCGTCACGCCGAATCCGCCCTCCACAGAGCTGGCCTGTCAGAAGAAAGTGGGCACGCGGGGAGTGGGGGCCATAGCGGAAGAGCCACCCCAGTGTGGCGTTTCAGGCAGAGACTACTATGGACTACAAATGGGATTTTTTGAGGATGGCAGTATTAGCTAATTAAGAACCCTGTTTTGGACTTTGAACGATCAGGAGTACTCTAGGGGAGTCCAAGATCAAAATATAACCTTGGAAATATAGCAAAATAGGTCCCCTTTAATTTTAAGGGACTGTTTTGAGCCTCCCCAATCGCCAGTTCACGAGCCGCCACTGATATTCAGCACCCTCCATAATTATTGGCACCCCTGGTTAAGATGTGTTAAAAGCCTGAAAATAAATTCAATTTTTATTGCAGAAGCATACTCTCACACTGAAAACTGTTGAAAAATGTAACCTTCGACTCAAGTGAATTTTAAGGGAAAAAAATCCCTAAGAAATAATTATTTTTCATGAAATCACCTGTTCCACAATTATTGGCATGTCTAACAATTCCTAGGACATATATGTCATTGAAATATTTCTGTCATTTACTACAGTATCTACTAATCTACAACAGTAATTTACATTTAATTAGTAATTCATCACTTCCTGTTTTCCTGGGGAATAAATATGAGGTGACACAGAGGCCATTTCTCTTCTCCACTTTTCAACATGGGAAAGACAAAGGAACACACCATTCAAGTAAGGCAGATGTGTGTCGACCTTCACAAGTCAGGCAATGGCTACAAGAAAATAGCCACTCACCTGCACTTGCCCATATCTACTGTCATGGGAATCATTAAGACGTTTAAAACAACTGAAACAGTGGTAAACAAGCCTGGACGAGGACACAAGGTTATTTTCCAACCATGCACAGTGAGGAGGATGGTAAGAAAAATAAAAAGTTCTCCAAAGCTCACTGTTAAAGAATTGCAAAAATGGTAGCATCTTGGGGTCACAAAGTCTCCAAAACAACCATCAGGCGCCATCTACATGCCAACAAGCTGTTTGGGAGGCATGCACGGAAAAAACCTTTTCTCAATCACAATCATAAACGCAAACGTCTGGATTTCGCTAAGCGGTTCTGGGACTTCAACTGGGACCGTGTGCTTTGGTCAGATGAGACCAACATAGAGCTTTTCTGCAACAAACACTCTTAAGTGTGTCTGGCGGAACACAAAAGATGACTATGCAGAAAAGTACCTCATGCCCACTGTGAAGCCTGTTTCTCTTCCAGAGGCCCTGGGAACCTCGCTTGGGTGCATGGCATCATGAACGCTTTGAAATACCAGGACATTTTAAATCAAAATCTGCTGGCCTCTGCCCGAAAGCTGAAGATGGGTCATCACTGGGTCTTTCAGCAAGATAATGACCCTAAACATGTGGCCAAATCTACAAAGAAATGGTTCACCAGACACAGAATCAAGCTCCTCCCATGGCCATCTCAGTCCCCAGACCTCAATCCCATTGAAAACCTGTGGAGTGAGCTGAAGAGTAGAGTGCAGAGGAGAGGACCCAGGTCGCTGGATGATTTAGAGAGATTGTGCAAAGAGGAATGGTCGAAGATCCCTCTTTCTGTATTCTCCCATCTTGTGAAACATTATAGGAGAAGATTAGGTGCTGTTTTGTTGGCAAAAGGGGGTTGTACAAAGTATTAACATCATGGGTGCTAATAATTGTGGCACACATGATTTGATGTAAAAGAATTATTTCTTAATGTGGGATTTTTTTCCCACTGAATAAATGTACTTGAATTAAAGGTTGGATTTTCCTCTTTTTTCATTGTGGTCCTATATTATTTAGAAAAAAACAGAATTTATTAGAAGCTAAAGAACACATCTTAACCAGGGGTGCCAATAATTATGGAGGGTGCTGTGTGTGTGTGTATATATATATATATATATATATATATATATGTGTGTGTGTGTGTGTGTGCGTGTGTGTGTGTTAGAACCAAACTTCCTTTCCTTTCCTGCTGTGGTTCCTTTCTGTTCTGTATTGCACATTTATCAAATAAGGTAAAGGGTAATATTTGTTTCCCGGCTCTTATTTTTGTAAAAGAAAGCAGTGGTCTTATCTTTAAAAGAAAAAAATTGCCAGAAATTGAGGCATAAGTATGAACCCATATGAACCCTGAGAGCTTTTCACCTGTGGTTCTTTAGGTGTGTCGGTTTGCCATATAATCATCTGTGAGAACTCATTTCTAAAGGGTGAATTTGCCGTGCCAACATTAATCATCGTGTATATATTTTTATCCACGTATATTACCCTGCCTGCTGGCAGAATGGTTGATGGGATTGAAGATGGAAAGAGAGCAGAAGAAAGTAAGTAAAGGAGAATTTGTAACCACTTCATTTCACTCGGTGTTTAAGGGTTATTGATTTTTTTTCCTGATGAATCCAGTTAAAATGAGGAAGTCTCCGGTTTTGCAGAAATGAGGGGAGGAACTTGCTGCTCCTTTGAAGTGGAACTGCGGTCAAGGGAGGGGAAAAGAGAAATAGGGAACGTACTCGTCATCTCGGCTATGGGCTCGGGATATTTCCTGCATACTCGCAGAGTCAAATCCCCCTGATGTTGGGAGTTATTAGCCATCAAAACCAATGATCTGCGAAGGTGCTGTGCAATGCTGATCTAATTGCTGATTCATAAGTCTGTCAGTCTCAATATTACTGAGGGACACTGGGCCTAATGCTGGTGTGTCTTGATTTGGATTGTAACGGGCACATTTGTCCTTGCATGGCACCTTTTTGGTCAGGTACCAGGGCTCCCTCACACAATGAAAAAAGTGCGATGAACTTTGACCTTCCCTGCCCATACTTGGTGGGCTGCCCCTCTTGCTTTGCATGATGGTCCTAAATGAGATTAATGATGCCAGCATGAGGCAACAAGGACTCCTGGCGATGCCGCGGACCCCAGACGCGCAGGAAATCAATAGCGCTGAAAATGGATACGCTAATTTACCCGATGCGTTTTGACATCCGTCCTTTTCCGTCCATTTAAAAAGGCCATTGCGCTGGGCTAACTCCTTTATGTGGGGGGAAAAAAAGAAAGAAAGAAAAACTGTCAGATAATGAGGGTTGTTTTTTTTTTTTCCTAACTGTTGTGAGCAACTGCCAATCAGTGCTCACGGATCTCGTTGTGCAGTGATGTCCAGGACAACCCCATTAAAATACAATGAAGGAAAATGAAATCAACTGTGGCTCCAGTTCTTCTGACTGTAATGCATTAAATGGTAGGAAAGCAGACATTTGTACATAATCTGTTTAGCAGTTAAAGGGGAAAAAAGGCCCTCTGAGTGCAAAGTGAAATTTGCTTGACAGTTAAGCAGATTTCATTAACGGTTGATATTTGTATTGTATCTCTTGGAGGCAGTACTAATTGCCCTCTTGGAAACATAATACCTGTTAGGGTTCATGAGAATTATGCATCATTTCTGGTTATCCAAGCCTCCTGGTCCCTCACTCACCAGTAGCTTATATTGTAGACTGTAATTATAAGGGAATTTCATATCTGCTCAAGTATTACTGCAGCCTTGGCTGGACATCAGCTCAGTCTATTTCAGTTCCACAAAACCTCAAATATGCCTTTTTTTTTTACATCTCTCTCTCTTGGACTCTTAGCAATGTGTATAACACAGTGGACAAAGAAAGTGAGAATTTTGTTTGCTCCTGTGGCTACAGCTCAGGCATTTTTATGTACTGTTTTGTTGTTTGAGACATTTGGAGAGCAACTCACTGCTTTAGATCATTAATTCACAGTGTCCCTTCAGAACTAGAAGCATAGACCCACATTTACAGATTCTCAGACACACACAGAGGAACCTCGTCTTATCCCGGCGCGTCATATGGTGACGCCAGCTGACGAAGTGTCGATTTATGACAAAAAAGGAGGCTTGGGGCGTCCTTATTTGACGCCATCTTAAAATTAACCCTACCCTCTAACCCTTGGCCCAAACCCTAACCCTGAGCGTCAAATAAGGACACCAAAAGCCTCCTTTTTTTCGTCTTATATTGACGCTTGGTCAGGTAGCGTCACTATGTGAGGAGTCGGAATGAGAATGTGTGGCACAGAGGGCGATCAAATCATCAGGAACATTGCTATACATTCCACAGCTTTGTGAGGCCCGTGACATACTGTTTGTCTTGAGCCTGGTTCAGATTTGGATTAATTCAAATTTATAGCTGAAGTTCCGTGGTGATTAGCCACTATTCCACCAAGTGTCCATCTGTTCCTGTTGGAGAGCATTGACTCGCAGTCACGTTTCTCTTTTGCTCTTGCTGTTATTTGGTGTTTGGCATATGTTGTAAAACTTTGAAGTTCCATATGCCGCCTTAAACATTTGCCGTTTTTGAAAAAGACAGGCTGGAAATTCGAGCTCAAAATATTTTCCCAGTGTTGAACTCTGTTCGTATAGTTGTCTTGCTTTGACAAAACTCTTTTGAGCAAAGACATTGAGCTAATCAGCATTCAAATTAATAGGGATGTTGTTGCTTTTTTTCCCACAGGATGCTCAAGAAAATGTGTCCACCTTCTACGTTTTTTGATTTAAGCACGCAATGCAAACTACAACTGCTACATTACCCTTGCCAAGAGCCCTGACACAACCCCATACTATGCCAGACCATTGCTTGTGGACTTGCTGCAGAGCTTGAATGGTCCTTTTCTTCTTTGGTCCGGAGCACCAAAAAAAAAAAAAAAAATTCATTTTTCTGACCACAGTACACATTGCCACTTTGCCATTGTCCACTGCAGATGCCTCCAAGCCCAGAGGAGTCAGGGGTGCGTTTGTACACTGTTAACATAGGGAATCAATACTGTTCAGTTCAGTTTTAATTACATTTGTGGATGAAGCCATGTATTGTAGTATTTGATAATGGTTTGCCAAAGTAATCTTCAGCTCATGTAATTATATCTCTTATGGACTAATGATAGTTCTTGATGCAATGCACTGTAAAAAAAAAAAAAAGTTGTCTCAACTGAAAAAAGTTAGTGTCCAGGCTGCCTTAAAATTTCAAGTTAACTGAATTGAAGATTATAAGTTGAATATTACCTCAATTTGTCACCTCAAGTTCAATGAGCTTAAAATTTTAAGGCAGCCTGGACACTTTTCTCAACTTTTTTCAGTTGAGACACCTTTAGTTTTTTTTACAGTGCACGTGAGTCAGCGGAGATCACGGAAACACGGGTTGGGCTTGCCCTTTACCCACTGAAATTCTGCCAGATTCCTTGAGTCTTTGAATTTTGTTCTGCACGGCAGAGGAAAAAATACTCAGCTCCCATCCAAACTTTCTCTGAGGAACATTATTTTTAAACCTTTCAATGATTTTCTCTTGTATTTGTGGGTAAATTCGGTGATCCTCAGCCTATCCTTGCGCCTGAAAACCTTGATGCTGCTTATGTACCAAATCGTGCTGTTTCAAATCACATTATTCAAATGTTTCTTTGCTCATTATTAGTCCTTTCTGTCTCCACCCAAATTTTCTAATGCATTGCAGGCCTGAATGGCAGCATTGGATGTTTATATACAAATAAAATTTAAGTAACCCGACAAAACATTAAACACCTCATCTTCACACTGCCTGCAGTGAAATAGGGGTCAAAGTAAATGGGAAACACTGCTCAATGTTTTATTGTGCTTTTTCCACACCTTCCTGATTGTTTCTAAGTTGAGGGTATATGTTAACCAATGTGGGATTGTCGAATAAATCTGTTCTCTGACTCACCTTACTTTCCCGTATAGATTACAGCAATACTCCGGGAATTGTAGGACAAGCAGGAATACTATTTCCTCTACACAATACTCATGTAAAATCAACCAATTAATACTCATTGAGGAATTAGTCCTTTACTGAACTCAAATTTGAAGCCATCATCTCGAACAAAGTCTAGTCGTTTCCGGGGCTAAGCTGGGTCTGTAAAATTGGCTGCATGCACAACTAGTAACCCGTGATGATTCAGGTACTCAAAACCACAACATTCAAAGTGTCATACATACAAATTGCCTAATAATGCAGATTTTTGGGTTTGTCTGTAACATTTTCAGGCATTAGTTGTATGTTTAAAGGCCATGTTCAAAACCTAATCTATCAAGTAATTTCATTCATATAATGTAACAATGAATGCAGATTCATCTGTAATTTTTATTCATAATGGTATCTTATTTTATGTGCATTTTGTCAACCTGACAAAGATATGGAAAGTGGGAATTAAACTGCGCATACTCACCAGTTAGGAAATTCAGCTTAGGGTTAAGAAGTGAATAATTGCTGAGTGCATAATGCTTGTGTCCTCTCACCATTTGCCCATTAGCAGGCTTGTTTGTGGAAGAAGTGTGTGTGTGTGTGTGTGTGTGTGTGTGTTTGCGTGCGTGTTTGTGTGTGCACATGTGATATCTGTGTTGCTGCAACAAAATACTTCCCTTTCAAGATTTTTCCAGTAGACTAAATGCCTAATTATTGTTCAAGGTCCCACGTTATGTCAGCAGGTGCACAGCTAATCAACAATTACGAGTTATTTTTAAAACCTGTTCCTTCTTGACATCAAATAGGGAAAGGACGGCCCTGAGACAAGAGGGGTCACTGCAAAATGTTCAGAGCTAATTAAACTCGTACAGAATCAAATTCAAGTCCACTCTTGCCAGTGGGGAGGCAAATATACTCTTTAAGAGTTGATTTAATTCTGAATATTGTGCTATGGTTAATTAACTCCAGCCAACCAGATTATCCTTCAGTGGTTCCTTCAGTGTTCCAGGTGGTCACTCCTCCTTGTGATGTCAGGAAAGACAGATTTTGAAATGGCTTGTTATTGCTGATTAGCTGTGCACAGAGTGACATCATGGGCCAGGCCCATCCCTTGACAGTATATAATTTTCCTTATTGGCACTTACCCAGTTGATTGTATAATGAAATCAAAGCTTTGAAGGACACATTGAGGTGGGACAAACTAATTTTAAAGAACAAAAAATTGTCATATGTTTAGCATTTCCACCAACAACAGTGCGTAATATTGGGATTCGACTTCAACTAATATGACATTTAGTCTGTAAAATATTAGGCTTCATGTAACAGAAGTTAAGTTGAAAACTGAAAATGAGTGGGTATCGGAAAAAAGTGCACCTCTTTGCCCAACCCTTGAACAAACATTCAGTAATAATCCAGGAGTTACATAAAATGTCTGTTGATGTTGTGGATGTTCAAATCAATGTTTTGCCAAAGCACCAATTTTCCGTGATCACTAATGTGTTTCTTAATAGAACCAAGGATAGCAAGAAAGTGGCTTTGGGTTTAATCATGAAATAGCATGTGCACATTGGTGCGTTTTAAAAATTTTTTTAAAAATTAAAAAAAAAAATTGACAAAGCTTGCATTCAACAACCCCTGTCTCTCGCTATTATTTCATCAATTGCAATGGCTGCTTGAATAATCCCTTCTTAAATTTTACAGCATTGTAAACCATGAATGTCACATTTACCCAAATACAAACTTACAGGTGAATGTTCCCCTCGGACAGTTTTTACTGGAACAGCAATTCAACTGAAGAATGGTGTCATTAATGCATTTCATGTATGGACTAAATTCAAAGAAACTGCCATAAAAACGCCAAATATACAGCAAAGGCCAGTCACCATTAGGCAGGGACTTACCTTGAGTGAGCACAGAGGGACACATCCATCCATCCATTATTTAACCCAATTTTTTCCTGGGCGAGTTCGTGTGGGCGCTGGAGCCTATCCCAGCATGCAATGGGCGAGACGCGGAGACACGGTCTGTGCTGTCCATTAATCCATCACACGGATAGTACACACCAATGACTCACACACACGCACACACACACACACACATATATGGGCCGTTTAGAGTCCCCAATTGTCCTGACTGATGCATATCTTTGTACTGTGGATAATAACTAGAGTACCAGAGGGACAGGGCGAGACCCCAGGCTGAATTCGAACCCGGGACCGTCTGGCTGAGCGCCGCCCAAGAAAGACCACGATTTTTTTGCATACACGCTCGTGAGCAAATTAATTGAAATAAGCTGCAATTTTTTACATCTTTTATCCTAAGTCATGTTCTCAAGCAAAAACTGTATTTTTGTCTTTATTTTTGCAGTTTTTTTAAAGGGTAGAAGAAAATCAAACAGTATAAGAAATTTCATAATATTTGTGGGGTGGGTGACACCTCGGTTGCACATGCACAGTTATTGCATCAGTGGGTATTGCACCGCATGTTTCTTGGTTATTTCTGGTCTTCTGTGTCCCCGGACAGCGAGTAGTGAATCAGATGGGGCACATGATGGATGTGACACGGAGAATCCAGACGAATATTGTGACTTTGCACAAACCCACCAGCAAATCATACAGGGACAAAGCAAGTACATTTGGTGTCAGTCTTTCAGTTTTAAAAATTGAGGAGGTCATATTATGTATTAATATGAGTAAGTCAATTTGATTCATAATATTATTCTAGTTGAAATTATAAAAACATCCATTATTCAGTACCTTTTCACAGCTTTTTTCAATTAATTTGCACAGGGGTGTAATTCTCTTAAAGCACTTCTTCTTATAACAGAATAGGTTATGCATCCCGTATAGTAAGTGTACTGTGGTAGCACCGCATTTGGGAAGCAAGCTTAACCATTCGGTACAGCTTACTAGAATAGTACACTCAGTGGCGGTCTGTCGGCAGGAACAAAGCCCAGCAGTAACCTCACCTTTCATTGCTTGACAAACTAAGCCTCTCACAGTTTACTTCTCCTGATTAGCAACAGTTGCTCAGACCAGTTGGTTGAACCGATGACAGTCTAATTTATTTTTTAAAGCCTTGTTATACATTACACCACAAAATTATGAGGTGTTTTCTTTCGCACATAAATGACTACGTAAAACATCGATTTCTTTATCATTTCTAGTATTTCGTGAAACAGCACAGATTTTTGTTAATTATTTGCGAGGCTCATTCAGCAATAAGCCCGAGAATCCGTTCTGTATTCTGAATGTAGTTGCAGCTAAAGGTCGTTGTTGGGTACGATGTACAGCTGCGTGATGGCGAAAATAAATGCTGCGAAGTCAGGGACAGTTTTGGATTTTCTGCATTTATGTTTCCATCCTAACATCCTAACAATGTTGCATCAATTGAATAACTCTTGGCAATAGGCATTCTTTTTTTCATTATGATTTCTTATAATGGATCCAGGATTGATCATTCAGTCTATAAATTGCTTGATTGTTAATCAGGCGAACTTGAACGAGAACATCCTGACGACAATGCAACGGTAAAGGTTGAGGTTACTGAAGCCCCTGGGAACATGTGACCCCATGCTGCTGAGTATACTGCACAATTGCCCTCCAGTATGACTGCTGAGAATACTACACAATTGCCCTGCAGTTTTAACTACCATATGTTAGAATCACGCTTTTTTGTACATGTTTTTTTCTGAGCAAAAGTCTTGTTTTGTCATAGTTGACATTACTGCAAACTAACCCTCCTTTATGTCCAAAAAAAAGAGAAAATCCTGGATAAAAAAGTGATTGTCCTGTCGATTTTAGCAGTAAAATCTCAATAAAGCATTAGTAGCCCACCAAATAAGACGCAAATTAGGAATGCGTCTGCTAATGGATATATAAACCTAATGAATAAAGCGGCAAGTACTGGATGTTTCTCAGCATAGAGCAATGCGAGACACATATTTTCCCAAGTACTATTTAATTTATTCACACATAATACTCAATGAAAATACACTGTTGTTATGGCCTGATGATAAATATTGCAGTTTATTCTCACATACTGCTGCATTTGATACATAAACCCTCAATGATAATGTGCTTAAGGGGTACAAAGAACTGAAAAAGAGTAATAAAACTAATAATGGTTAAAAAAAGGCTCTTATTGAGACACTCTATACACTCTATCGTTGCAGCAGTTGCTGGTGCTTACAGACACTTGACCTTTGTCCCAATAGGCAGATAACCTTAGTCGGTGGAGGTCTTGATATAAGACCTTGACAAAAATAGGAATGAGCAAGACAGCATTCTCGTCTACTGATATATTGTGTCCAATAACTGTGCTATAAAACGTCTTAATTTAACTAACAGGGGTCCAGGATGGATAAATGTAACATGCTGTCAGATGTGATTTAGCACAGAGCGCTCTTCTCTGTCGCTCTATTTCAGGTTGAGAACATAAACTGACTATGGTTCCCTTTTGATTTTTGTCCATGAGCGGGCCCCTTTCGGAAGCTCTCCTGACCCTTTCGAGAAGAGGTCTGGGTCAGGTTCCGGTCTATGGGGCACGAGCGGATACAGGTATGGAGTTCAGGACTACTAGCCCTACCTCCGCTCACAGATCAACTAACGAGCCATTATCGTTTTCCCCCGTCCATTTTATTGCTATCATGGAGAGCGAGGTGATGGCAGTGACTGATGTTTTATTGCAGAAGTAATAAAAGTTACATGAAATAAGCCATATTAACAGCAGTGTTACTGTACTCAATGTTGAAATGTCAACTCACTTCCCCCTCCCCTTCAAATCTCAACTCCAGTCCCAAGCACTCTGAGTGGACTACGATAGCCATGGCCACTGCTTGAAATGGAGTAACCCCATGAATGTAGGGTGTGAATGAGAAACTGGTTGTCGGCACCCCACCCCCCCACCCCCACAATCGATATTCACCTGCCACTTGACCTTCCCACAAGTCAAGTAGCTACCAGCCTGCCACAGCACTGCTTTGAGCACAGCAACATTTTGAAAATGGCTGCTACAGCGCCGCAAGCATTTGCTAGCCACTCTGCTTTGCATTCTTTTCACGGCTGGTCTTCAATTCAGCTGCACGGCTTCGACTGTCCTTTCACGGAACGCCCTGGCCGAGATTTGAAAAATGTATCGGGCACTTTTTGTTTTCTGGGTGGATAAGCACTCACTCGCACTTTTTGAGGAAGGAACCTTGTGAAAGTTTGACGGTGCTCATACCTCGCAGATCTGTGCGGTCGTGCATGGTGAGGGTAAAAGGGAGGAGTGTGAGGTCCTGACCCAACCTTGCTATTGCATTATATTCCGCTTTAACTCATTAGAGAGTCAGGGATTCATTAAATGAAGAATCCATAGCAATCAGTTGCGAGTTAATTTGCTCGGGGTACCACTGCTTTTATTTACATCACTAAATTCAGCAGTATTTTCTGTGCCATAACTTGCTCGCTAATTGCCTCCCTCTCATCGGCAGCTTGTATGTTGTGCACTTCATGTTGCAAAATGGCTGCTATGCATCTCCCAGGTGGGTGCTAGATAAAAAAAATATATCGCTGGAGCCTTCTCTAGTGTGTTGGTGTGCGTTGTGTGTGTGCGTCTATGTGTGTGGTCAGTGTATACACTGTTATACACTGACTGAATTTGACAGGTAAATTAACGCATTGTTTCCTGGTTATTTTACCTGTAAGTGGAGCTCTGTGGGCATTTAACTGTAGTTTATTCTTAACACACAAGGAACTCTACTGTAAACTTATTGCAAAATTACAGATAAAATAACAGAATGACAGAAAAGGTGCCAGTTAAATTAACTGACAAAAAAGGTGCGAGTTTATAACAGTGCATCCATCCCTGTGGGGACATTCTGCCCCCACAAGAAATGCAATACTAGATTTATTTATCCTTTGGCGCATTTTCTGGTCCCCCAGAGGAAATTGAACAATTTGAAGGTTAGGTGTTAAGGTTAAGGTTGGGCTAAGGTTAGGATAAGGGTTAGGCATGTTGTGTTTATGGTCAAAGTCATGGAAAAGGCTTAGAGAATGACAGTAGGTCTATGTAATGTCCCCACAAAACATGAATATTCAACGTGTATGCGTGTGTGTGAGTGTGTGTGAGAGAGAGGGAGAGCCTGAGAGAGAGAGAAAGAGAATGTATTAGGCTGCTCTGCAGAAAAAAAATAGAGGACAATTTTGTTTGTCTACAGGATGCTATGAAAACAAAATGGTGTCAAGTATATTTTTGTGCACGTCCCTCTGGCATGAATCTTGGCAGGGTGAGGTGTGTCTGGACACAGGGTTTAACAAAGACTTTTCCCTTTGTTTGTGAGTTACATTACCCTGCCAAGTGTGTGAACCAAGCTTTGGGAGCGATGGGGTGTTCACTGGGGGCGTGAGACTGACTCCGGGCCCGTTCTTCTCCAACCAGGTTCTTTCCTGGGAGAGAATGTAATAGAAGCTGATCTGCTAGGATCCACACCTCCCCATTCTCACTAACAGAGTCGGTAACATGCTCTGGTCTCAAGCTGTCTGTCACTTCTCATTATCAACTGCTTTCACATCTCCGTCTCTCTCCCTCTCACACTCTCACACCCCAAACTGACAACCCCTTTTCTCGCGCCAAAAATGCAGTCTTGACTTCTGACGTAATTCCATTTTTGTATTAACTTCTCAATGTTCCAGATGAACCTTGCCATCCTCCTCCCATTAATCCTGCTTTTGCTCTCGAGCACGGCACCATCAAGGCGTGGCCACGCTGAAGACTGCCCCCGAGGTGAACTTTAAATAGGGACTTAATGATAAATTAACCAGAGGGTAATTTTTGACTTTCAAGGGATATGAGTTAATAAGGTGCTGAGACATTTGCCTCACTCTTTGGATCTTAATGTCACACCTTAATAAGAACTTTGTGGTTGCAGGCATTAAGAAATACATTTGAGGTAAAGGTTGAAGCAACCTTTTCCACACAGAGAACAAAGTAATCAGTCTTAATGCTGGGCGAGCATTGTGCTGCTAACCCCCTCACATTAGATTATACACAAAAGTGCTAATCCGTGCGCTCGCGACCTCTTAGTCTTGAGAAATAACAATAGGGAGAAAAAAAATGTTAAGGTATGGTCTTTTATTGTAAACAAATTAAATCAACCTTAACTGTAAGGCGCGATTCAGCTGATCAAGTGATTCAACTAAAGTTATTCAGTGAATAATTGTGCTGACATTGGATAGCACAGGAATGCACAGGGGGGAAAAGCTTCAGCTCACAGGGAGTTTATATATTGTGGTTTTCGGTAAGGGGTACAGGCTAACCTTTTGTCACATCTGGCTCCACTTAAATTTGAGTGCACGCAGCATAAGGTAATTTATGTTGCTATTTTCAGATCATTTTCCTGTTACATTTTTTAATGAGCACTACAGCTGGCCGTGTTTCCAGCAGTAATATCTAGTCAGAGAGGCCATTGCATTTTCATGGAAGACAGAATAACGGGGGTTGGGGAGACAGAGGGCAGTGGAGGGGGGGGACGTTACATCCACTTTAAGTCTTTTTTGCAATATTATACTCCTACACTCGATAGATAAAATGACGTTTGTCAATGTGTGTTGAAGCGCTGCTAGAGAATATACTCTTGGAATAGGAATATAACGTAACAATATGAAAGCCAGTGAAAACTACTAAGGAGAAAGTTAATTAAGAGCATGGATAACATATCCGGATAACACACCCGCACGTACACACGCATGCACGCAAACACACACTCTCGCACAAAGATATTCACAGAAACACCCACACGTACACACGCATGCACACAAACACACACACTCGCATAAAGATATTCACAGAAACACCCACACGTACACACGCATGCACACAAACACACACACTCGCACAAAGATATTCACAGAAACACCCACACGTACACACGCATGCACAGAAACACACACACTCGCACAAAGATATTCACAGAAACACCCACACGTACACACGCATGCACAGAAACACACACACTCGCACACGAAAATACAGATTCACACACAAAGACACACACTCGTGCATACACAAATACACCTGCATGCTCAGGCACAGACAGACACACACACACACACACACTTGCATACACTCGAGCATGCACAAATACACCTGCACGCTCAGAGACACACACACACACACACACACACACGCACACACACACTTTTTCATATTTGATGAAGGCCCCTCCGCTGGATGTGTTTCTGCTGACGTAGCAGGTGAGATGGGGCAGGTGCGGAGGAGGACCCACCATAGATCAAACTGGCCTGGATCATTACAGCCCAAGCCTATCCCAGCATGCAGCACACATAAAAGCAGCACCACAGACTGTTTACGGTGGACGGGGCAGACACTGTATATCACCGCGAGCCCCTAATGGGACACACTGTTGTTCTAGAGATATAAAGGGAGAGACATGATTTGGTTTGAGGTGCCAAACACTTATTAATCTGCCTGGCAAGAGCAGTGGAGTTGGGCTGCTATCACTGTGTCCAACTTAAGCACATTCCCTGTTGTTCTTTTTCAAAGTCCTTTTCAAAACGAAAAGCAAAATCAAATTGCAGTCTATGGGAGCAGCTGTTATGAGTAGCTTCAGTAAGGCACTCCACTCAAAAGTTCCCAGAGAACAGCTCAGGGTGAAATGTTTCTCTTTTTTGTCTCTCCAGTTTCACAACAAAAGAAGAAGCTTTCGGTGATGGGCATCTATCATTTTAATGCAGCGGCACTTCCTCCATTTTCATGTCACCCTTGAAAACCTGTAACCAGGGAAACCGGCATGGGAGACCACACGATAATGGACACGCAGCTGACCAGCGTCGGGTCTTCATCTTGCGAACACAGAGCCTCCGAAATTTTTCGCGCCATCTGACCTGTCGATGAGAAAATGCGTTACCTGCAATCCAAATGTAGCGTCTGAAATATTTTGCGATGGAATTAACACCGCAAAAAACCTCCAGAGTTCATTTATCTCTATCAGACTGAGTACGAGTCCGATAAAGACTGCCAGTGTTCTGTAAGAGTTGATTTAACGTTAAACATTTCAATGCGGAGATTAGCATAAACAGCTGCCTACATGTCGACTGTGACTAATGCCGTGCATGTAAGTAGGTGTCTGGGTGAAAGCGGGTTATTGAAGTCGGTAGCACGGTCTTTCAGATAGGTCACTGTTCTGGTCCAGCTTTTAACGTCCTGTGACAAGGAGTTAGGCACAGAGAAAATAAACTTTAAGGTAAAGAAAGCCACATGAATAGGTGGAGCATCCTTTCGAGGTTTCGCCAATGAGTGTTGTTCAGTGTCCCAGGATTGCCCTGGTTAAGGTTCAGGTCTCGTCCGCACAAATACAGATATTTTCCTAAACTTTTATTTCACCCTTAGTTTTTTTTTTAAATTCTGTCCACACAACCTTATTTTCAAAATATCTCTGCGCACGCATGAATGCAAAAATGAGTACAAAGGCCCAGATCAGATATGCTGGGCCAGTAGGCAGCAAAAAGTTTTCATAATAACATGGACATTATCAGAGAAGAGCAGTACTCAGAGCGACAGTGGGCATGTGCAATTTGAGTTGTGATGTCATCCTTTCCCAAGTGCTCCTTTTTATAGTCAACACAGATACACAGAAGCCAGAGTTTTTAAAAAAAATCTTCATTTTTGAAGGCAAGGGCAAAGGCTTAATGTTAGAGTAGGTAGGGACACATATGTGTAGATGGCGCACATAACACACAAGCTGGAAAATATTTGGAATAATCTGAGTGCAAATACTGCATTTTCTGTATCCAGTGATTGTCCTGATGTACGTCCCTTTGTTTTTTTTTTATTTTAGCTCAGTGCCTCCATAATTTTTATAGATGCCATGTTCATGAACTTGTTTTTTCTATTCTGCATGCAAATATTTTTTAATTTGATTTTTGAATGTAGGTTTACAACTGTGTTACGCGACTGCAGTCGAGATCAACACTTCAAATTTGCTCACAAAACTGTCCATTGTAACAAAGCAGCCAACCAGTGCAAGTTCAAGTCGGACCAAGAAATATAAATTAGAAAAAGCCGTAAACCAGAAATTACATGGCGCATAGAAAAAGATATGTTTTTCAAAAATACAATATGTATGTGCGTGTGGACAGGGTCTAGGACCACGGTTCTCGCTAAACCTTGTTGGTGTGATGCAGCATGTAATTCCAGTCTAGTCTTGATTTGATTTGTAGTGATGAAAGTACAGGCATCATTTGACAGAACCCAGGTCAAATATTGACTAATTCACCCTTCTTTATCGGTATCTGAGGATAAAAGCGGTGGCGTGAGAGGATGCTTCCCTGAGTGCAACATATGGTGACAGTGCATGTTGATGGAGTTCCACCCGCCATTATCTGGTTTTTAACTAAAGATAATTGGTAATGGCGCCAGTTAAAGATTCCTTTCGAGACCTTTCTGGTTGGACCGGTGTGCTATGTTGGCCGGTGTTTGTGAGCGTGAAGTCCTTTTCAATGGGCAAACTGTGTAGCAGGGGGTGTAACCCCATTTAGGAAATTATTTAAGCTAGGTTCTGAATTACTGCAACATGCATTACTGCCCTATACCTCTTACCCAATGATTAGAGGTGTTAATCCCTGGCATCTGGTCACCTGATCATCCCCCACACAAGCGATTTGCTCCACAATAACATCCTGCCTTTCTTTTATCCCCGGGCAGCCAAGTGGACCGCACAGCCTTGTAATTAAGGTCAAATTTCAACCTCACTGCTAGATTTTAATGAGTCCAGGTTACTCTGGTTTCAAAGGTTATGCACTCCACTGTCTACCCTCTTATCCCCCAGTGAAAAAGGTTTGTCAAACTCGACTTTCAGAAAAGTAGAACTCAGGAGGTAAGCTTTAAGAACTGTCACTTTTAAAGTTTAAACTATTTTCACGGCTGTAATATTTTCTCTGAAGTTTAGTCTGCTTGTAGCGATGGCAGGTGTGAGATTAAGTTGGAGAGAGGCATCGGGTTCTCTAGTGAACTCTCTGCCTAAATGATTTCTGCAAATTCACTTTGTAATCACAAGCTGCCAAATGTTTGAAACAATGCCAAACAGAAACAAGTAGGACACAGCAAACACCTTTAAATGATCTTTTTTTTGTTTGTTTTTTCATTTAAACCAAAGGCATGAATACATTGTAGTTGTAAAACACATACTAGTATACGTAAATACCTCTCAAAAAGTGAAAGAAACAATAACCAATATTTGCGAATATCCTGTTAAAATGATGAGCCTAATCTTTACACAGCACTCATTTTTTGGGTGGGCCTTATTACATGAATCATCAGATGTCACTGCAACACAAGATGGATCCCTCAAAGAAGTCACTCAGAACCAGCTGTGTTGTATTCCTGCAAGTGTTAAGCCAAACGACCGCTGTAAATCAATTATATTTGTAATGTTAAGTGTTGCACATCACTGTAGTCAATGTAATCCTGCTGTGATTGAATAATAATAAGTATCATCAACAGCTCAATGTGCTTGCAACACCATTTATCTGTTCTTGCAAATCCGTGAAATGAAAATGATTGCAGAATGATGAAGATTAATTAAATCCAATAAATTGCGAGTCAAGATTCCTCTCATTCTTTTAAGCTGTTTTTATGCGTTCATTTTGCTGCTGATAAACGTATTAAAAGTTCAAAGAAAAACAAAGTTTTGCGACGATGTGAGTGTAAGCTCGGCTCATTAGCGGGCTGATGTGACGCGCCCAATAAATTGGAACTTCTAAAAGACGACACATAATCAAAAACGCACTCCTATGTCAGCTGTGTTTGTGTGTGCGCATATGTGTGTGTCTGTGTGCATTTGTGCATATGTTTACTTGTTAATTTTAAATAAAAATCCAAATTAGTAATTGTCTGCTTATGAAATCATTGTGAAACTGTACTAATGGCCTAGAGACTGTTTTTCCTAATTGTTTGATGCAATATTTTATCCCTTTTATACAAAATGTGATAATCATCCACCATTTTTCACTCCTTTGAATCTAACAAATTAGGGACCACATATTCTCAATTACCTGCAGGCAAGACATTTTCTGCAAAAATAGACTCATTCAGTTCCCTCTGGCTCTCCCAGGAAGCAGTTTATTGTTCTTAGTTGTATTGTTTCTATTAATGTTATGCTATCCCACAAAGATAAAGCAATCTCATATCTGCCATGCAACAATGCAATTATCATTGAGATGATAAGGCATTATTGGGGTAAATCCTTATCAAGTGACTCCAAAAGAGCTTATTATATTTCCTGAGCTTCAATATTACGCTCATGAGTAAGAAAGGAATTGAGAAATTACGAGGAACGAATTAGCCTCGAAGAGATTCACAGTCACTGACGCATAATTAAAAAAAATGTTAAAGCATGCTACCATCAAAACAAAGGTCAAGTTTACCTTTTTTTTTATTTGTGCAGCAGAGATAAAATAGAGCTGAGTGCTTCATAACCTACAACAGTGTGGAAAATGAGGACACATGTTGAGTTAATGAAAAGCTGCCTGGTTGGGACCTGGCAGAGCAGGATGTTCATAAGCCAATCAAACCAAAATGATGAGGCTTGACTCTGCGATAACTTACGGCAAAACTGATTTTAGATAGAACCTTTGTGGTCTGAGTCTGGACCCAGATAGCAAGCACCTCCGCTCCGGATCTGCCCCGGCTCTGAGCCGGATCAGCTGGAGTCGGCTCAGAGCTGGGGCAGATCCGGAGTGGAGGTGCTTGCTATCTGGGGAGATGACTCAACTAAACAACTAAATATTCACTCAAACACCCACATCTCCACCCTACTGAAACACATGGTGCATTCACAATTAATTCTGATGCATACATGATTTAAAATGTGCGACAACTGTGTCTCAGATGCGGCCATCCATATATCCAAAGATCAGAGAGTGAAAACCCTTCAGATCGTAAGTTCATATGTTATTAAATATTAAAATGCTGGTGATATACAAAAACTGCTCAGAAAGTACACCACAATTTCACCGCAATCCACAAACACTCTGCCTTTTCTTCTTCTACTTTCTTATGATCAAGACAAGGAACCAGATGTAATGTCAGAGCACAGTCCAGTGACGGGGTTTATTGATTGGAGTATAGTAATGACTGAATGGGTGGAGCCCAGAGTGGAATGCAGAAAGTTCAGTTCAGATGGTAAATGGGCTTGGGTAAGGGATGTGTCCGTGCCTGGCCAGTGGCGACCGGGGCGTAGGCCAGATGATGATCACTATTGCCAAGGCAGAACTGTCAGATGGCAGGTCTTAAGAGTATATCAGGAATGCAGTCCTAATCCCAGAGACAGTTGAAGGCATGGGAAGTGTTCCTGGAACAATCTGAGAGGTAAGTTAACAGGAATGTGGTCCCAATCCCGGAGACCAGGAAATGGACGCTGGAGCTTGTTCCTATTAATAAGACCAAGTACAGCACTTCCGTACAAACTCTCAAACTTGAAAGATTACTGACTGGTTTCAAATTTGCAGAACCTACTGTTCTTGTATCCAGTAGATTATGTGCAAAATCTTAGACCCACATCTTCATTCGTTTTTGAGACTTCAAAAAGGGGACGTGGCCCACAATTTTGTATAAGAACAAGTGTTACTATACAATATGCTATTAATCAGTCATAACTTTTGAACTATAGATGAAAGATACATGAATTTTGCACAATTAGTTCGTTGGTGTATTATGTCACACTACCAATAATCAGTATCATAACTTGTATACTTGTCAAATAGTAGCTTCTCCAATATGACTCTCAAAAGTTTTGCGCTTGGGGCCAGGTTTCGCCCTCAATATCTCCGGAGTCAAACACACCAGATCTTTCTAGTCTCAGAAACTATTAGTCATTTTATGGTACTGTCATTAAAACTTGATATGAAAATTTGGACTTTCTGGTTCTTGGGCCCTTGAAACCTAAAAAAACCACATCTGAACCATATTTCATTTGTATATTGCCAAGGCTTGACAGGGTATACCATAAAATTAATGACATCATTCGAAAGAAGATGATTCAATTGACAAATTCAGCAAATATAAAGTTGGTATCTTGAAGAAAATCATATTTGTCGTCGTGTAAATTACACTATGTTTCCCCACAGGTGGAAATATGATATACAGTGCCCCGCCTAATGCTGTATACCATTATAGAAATATATCAATGCAGCTCATGTGCAGCATATCACTATATACAGTACATGAGAATCTAGTTTAAAAAATTTATACAATGATTAAATTTACCTAATTGAAAAACTAAGCTTACATAAGAAGCATCCCAAAGAGTCTACTTGATCAGCCACCAATTCAGTCTGGCAAGTAGATACACATAATTTCTGTGCTTCTACAGTATAATTATCAAAACAAAAAGAATTATGTGCAATGAAAAGCTTTTTTTGATTAATAGGAGATAGTCTGCCCATCAAATGCCCATATACCAGCATATTTGTTTCAGTAAAACATTGTGTGATTTGACATTTTGAAAAATGCATCTTCTTTAAGATGCCGACTTTACAGTTGGCAGCAAACCCAAAGCTTACTCAACGAGCTTCATTACTTTCTTATGACATGACCAGGAGTATAAGATTCTGTTTAGGACATAACTGAATTGCGTAATTCAATAGAAAACCAATGTAATTTCTATTAGAGCCCATTGTATGTTGGCATTGAGCGAACTCCACCAGTGTGGAAACAAAGCCAGTCACTGAGTCACGACATTCACAGCTGAACTAACAACTGTTTGTAAATTCAGTTAAGTGAGTAGCTAGCTAATTTTTGCTGGCTAGCTGACAAACTAATGTTACATAATGGTAGTGAAAAAGTATTGCATGCACGCTAGCTAGCCAGCAAAGTAATGTGAACTTAATTACATTAGTGGCACTTGCTACGGTGCTGAGCCATACCGGTTTTAGCAACGTTACACTTGGTATTCAGTTTGGGTAAATATTAACAACGTGATGTAACACAGAGTGACCTTTTTCCCACGCTCTCAGATAATGAAATTTTGGCAAAAATTGTAGATTAGATTAATAGATTAATCTCAAAAATATGTCATGACCTGGGCTATGGGGAAAGTACTACAGTTATATGATACATATCCATTAATGTTTCAAATAAAATATGCTGTTTCTAATGATGTAATTTGTTCTAATTTTATGCTACACCCGGTCATACCTTGACAAGTGCACATGTTGTAAGGCTGATTTTTGGTAATCTGAGTTTTATTATACTGAAGAAAAAATCCAGCTAATTTCATGTATCTGTCTTTGATAGATCAAAGGTCATGGCTTATTGAATTTGGCATACTGTATAATGGCACTCAGATTTGCACAAATTTGGGGGCCATACCCCCTTTTAAAAGTCTCATTTGCGCATAATCTACTGGATACAAGAACATCATGTTCTGTAAATCTGAAGCAAATCTGGGGTGGTCAGTTCGAGAACTTTTTTGAAATCTGGCCATTTGAGATTGAATTACTCTGAAGTGGAAAAGCAACTCTGCAGTACTCGAAGTAAGGTTATATACACACTGGAAACACACGACAGCGGGGCACATACATTGCTTAGGAACACTGGTGGGGGGGGGCACAAGGAACTAAACCAGTAAAAGGAGACATTACATCTCAAAGTCACGCAGGTTGCTGGGTGGGAGAAGGAACAATGGGAATTCACACGAGGGGTATGACACATCTTTTTCCATTTTTTCTTCTTCTTTATTAAAATGGCTATTGTTGTAGTAGCAGTACACTGAACAAAAATATAAAAGCCCCATGTCAAATTTTTGAGTTTTTATTATCAGTCTGTGAATAGCACTCTTCTCCAGTGTGCCAAGGGCCAGTGTGCTTTTGCCCATTCGAGTCGGTTCTGACGCCGGACAGCGATGAGATCCAGATCACAGAGAGGACACCGAGCGTGCAAGTTGGCTTCTTGCAGGCGGTTATGGACTGTCTGGTTGTGTGATGCGTCTGTTGTGCAGACCAACGGTCTCATCCACTGGGCGTGTCGCTGATCTGAGCCGATCCCTCAGGTGGATGAGCCGGATGTAGTGATCTTGTGCTGGTGTGGTCACATGTGGCCGACGTGGATGAAGTTGATTTGCTGTACTGCCCGTCTGTCGGAAACGAATGCTCAAACGGCCATCGTCCGATAGTTAACATTCAACTGCACAGCGACCGCTCTGGCGGACATCCCTGCATCCAGCATGCCAATGGTACGTTCCCGCATGACATGATACATCTGAGGCATGATGACTTTGGACAGAATTTGACATTTTGGGGTGACCTTCATTGTCCCCAGTATAAGGAGTGTCCGGGTACTGCTCATTTTGTCTAATCACCCTCTGGAAATGCCACACCCTTGTACTGAGTGAAATCGCTGCATCACCGAACAAATGCTCACTGACAGAGAGATGGATTAAAAAATGGTACAAAAATCAAGAGAAATATCCCTATTGTACTAGTAAAAGTCAGCATATGCTCACTTAGAGTTGTTAACTCCATGTGGCATCAATATTTGACATGGGACGTTTATATTTTTGTTCAGCGTAATAGTAGTAGTAGTAGTTGTTGTAGAAGTAGTCGGAGTGCTAGCAGTAGCAATAGTAGCAGTGGTAGCAGCAGTTATAACAGCATAGGCTGCAGTGAATATAATAATTTTAGTCAATAATGAACTCAAATAGAAGGAACTGAAAAGACTCCATAGAAAATTTATGGGCAGTTTCAATTGCTATATAAATTTGACTGAATTTTATGAGATTACAACATTGATATGGAACCCGACCCTAAATTTAGGATTAAAGGGGCAGTAATTATACATGATAAGATGTGAGAGCAATTCATGCCTTCTTTGCTTAATTTGACTTTTTAATTGCAAGGGGAACATCAACAAAAAAAAAAAAAAATTAATGAAAGTTGTCTAACCTTATTGATACAACAAGGTTAAGTGCATAAAATATGTAAACATTTTAACGTCCTACTTGAGCAGCTGACTGAGAAGACGGGACATGCTCTTTTCATACAGGGCAGAATCTGCTCCCCTTAACGGCTCATAATCACTCCTGAAAGTTGTTTACATTCTGTCGGAGAACATTAAAACGAATATGCGCCTAATTACGCTTGATGAAAAAGGAGCTGAAAAGCCATCAGCAGGCGAACAATCATCGGACTGCGTAATAGCTCCACATTAGGGAACCGTAATCATTGTAATCTGTTCAGATGGGCAGGTTGGCTAATCTGTTGCTCATCTCAGGAAGCATTTACCGTTTCACGCTTTCCTGTAACTCCCAAAACTGGGCCATGTGCTAAATCAAGATGGCAGAGCGGTTTTGCTCTGGTTGTTGCATTCTATGCATTATATGCATTGCTCTCTGAAGAGAGTTCCATACCCACAATCCAATGGTACTAATCTCTAGCCACTACAAGTGAAAAGAGACATCCATCTTATCTATATATCATTGCTTGGAGAGGCAAATGAATTCAGCCAGGATGATGAAGTCACTAAAAGATAAATGTGCTAACGGAATGGGTCCAGTTTCAGTGTATATGGGCCTAACATTAGGAATTAACATTTCATTTGCAAACTGCTTATCACCTAATTGAGAGGCAAAACAGTTACCTAGATAAACACAGATTTACACAGGTAAAAAAAAATCTGAAATATGCTCCATTACATACAAACACCCACCTGTCAAACTCATGTCCTGGAGGGCTGCATGATTTGTGGAGATTTTGCAGTGTTCTTGTAACTTAAAACCAGTTTAGGCTTTGGAAACAAGGCTTGTGGACTCCTTTGTCAATTATGGACTACAGTTTTTCACTTGGGTTCACTAGCCCTCAGTGGCTAAAGCCAGGAAACCCTGTCAGGTCGAAAGATCAAGTTCATGTAAGCCACTATTGACGGCGCTTTGAATTACATGCAGTGGCGTCTCAAGGACAAAAGATTGGTGGGGCCCTGAGCTCCCCTTTAAAACAATTACTCTCCCTGACTTGCACGCAATCATTCGCATAATTGACAAACAATACACTTTTTTATTGTTTTTGACTTTTTTTTTTTTTTGCGGAAACTTTTCAAAAAGTGGCAATGAAAGTTGCAAGGTCTTGGCGATTTGTTTTTTTGTCCGCAAGAAATTTGCGTGGATTGGTTGAATTTGCTTTAATAGTTGTAATCACGACACGCAACTTCCTTGAGGGACTGAGCAATAGCTTCACTCCGAGAAAACGTTGGTACAGTACGGTACATTTCGGTACGGCGACAATCATTAATCTGGACGTGTAATTTAGTGCATTTAAATCAGCGTTATTCAGAATTGTACACAGACGTTTCAAATGGTCTTTTATTTTATTTAAACAAAACGATCATGAAGCGCCAGTTAAATCACTTGATGTGTGGAAAAGGTAGCGCAGACGTTTGAGAGCATTTTGTCTTTAATAAGGTGTTAAACAATTTTTGAGTGGCCTAAATAATTTTTCTGATCTGAATTTATCCCATTATTTAGTCGTCAATAGATCTCATGGAGAGTGAAACCGTAACTTCGACTGCCTGAGGATTATTGTCAAAATTGGAAAACGTGTTAATAATGGAAAATAACTGCGCACAAGCCAGGAACAATCATTGACGCAAAGGCATGGTCCGGGCCCCACCAATTATCACTTCCAGAGACGCCACTGATCACGTATTAATCATTTTATTGTTAATTACCGCATCACTGGATATATGTAATTTTAAAATGATTCTAAACAGTGCCTAAAGTCCCTGGGTGCACTGAATGAATTTCAAAATGGACTTTATTTTGAAGCATCCACCAAAGTTTGAATGGGGAAAAAAACATTCATTTGATAAAGAGCATAACAACAATAGGTGAATAAACTAATCAAAGCTTTCTTATGGACAGTATGGGTGTGCCTGTAATTAATGTTTCAGAAGGGCGGGATGATTTAGTACAGGGCTGGCCAACCCTGGTCCTGGAGAGCCGCAGTGTCTGCTGATTTTTGGTGTTCCTCAGCACTCGATTGATGGATTAAAGTACGTAGTTGATTTAATTTTAATTAGAGTAGGTTTAATTTGGTAATAACAAAATCATCAAGCAATTAGCAGGAACGACCCACAAGACTCCTAGAGCCAATTAAGCAGACTTGCAGGTTGTGACTGCAATCTATGTGTTAACCAAGATTTGTCAATGTGGTTGGATATTTAGCGTAGTTGTAGTTGTAATGCAAAGTAGAAGTACAGAGTACAGATAAAAGTTTATAGAGCAGGGGTGGATAATGCTGGTCCTGTCGAGCCAGAGGGTGTGCTGAGTTAGGTTTAAATCGGGTGGAGAAAACCAAAGACACCAGGGCCCCGTTTCAGGAAGCAGGGTAAACAAACTCTGAGTTTGTTCTATAACCGTGAGTTGACCTACTCTGAGTTGCTGACCGCGGAGTTTTCGGGTTCAGAACAGATAATACCTCAGGTGATCTGAGTTAACTTACGCCACAGTCAAGCGTGTGCACGAGGATATTAAAAGCCCTCATCAATGGAATATAGATAACACGATTCACCATGGCAACGGTGTATAAAAAAGACGCACGTCTGACTTTTCTCTTGCAGAGTTGGACAAATTAATAAAGGCGTACGCTGAGTACAAACTCTTATTTAAAAAAAAGAAGTACAGTAGCCGCTGCAATAGAGCGTGAGCTTGTGTGGCAGAAAATCGCTGACCGAGTCAATGGAGAGTATTAGAAAGAACAACCAAATGAAGGTTAAATTACGAATGCTGAAAACTAAATCAGAAAACCTAATGGTGGAGCATCAGGTCCAGGTGGATGAGGGGATAACAGATGGATGATTTTACTTGTTTGAACAACATACAAAATAAAAACTACTGCATTTGTTCTTGCAGGAAGCAAAGAAATAAAAAAATGTAAATTTAAGTTGTCCTTATTTTATTTAAGATGATGCAAGTGGAATCTCTTCTCTTTCCAAGCTGATGCAAATAACAGGACAATAACAATTCCACAGACTTTAATTTTCACATTTTAAAACATTAGTTGTTCTGTCTTTAGGTCTTTTGACTTAGAATGAATTGAACATATGAACTGCTGATCATTCATTACAGCAAATTAGCAGACTTTCCAACATGTATTGTAAAGAACTCTCCAGAGAGTTATTCATTATCAAATGAATTCTGGACCACTCCCAAAGTGGAGGAGAGTATTGGGTGGAACTGCGGATTGGAGATCGGATCGAACTTCAAAAAAGTGTTACTGGCTCAATGATAGATTAAATGTTAGTATATCATCGAAATAGGTGCGAGTTCAGTGCCTCTACGAGTGTAATGCAGAAGGTCCGTTAATTTCAATCCTCTGGCCCAGCATTCCTCGCTTCAATGATGTGCTGAGAAATAATCCTACAGGTTGCAAAAACTTGGATGTGACGGAAATGTTATAGGAACCACCGGCGAGTGGCTACGGCCCCGGAGTCGGTCGAGAATGTTGGGTCTTGGGGAAGAGCGTGGTTATTAATTTATCTGCGTACGAGGGACTCAGTAGGATTTCGGATTTTGAGCTTCGGGTAAGGGAACTCTTGCTGTGAGCTGGCTGCCTGGTTAGCGAGTGAACAACGTAGAATTGAGACGAGGGGATTGTGGGAATATAGGGGGTATGTATAGGCGTAAGGACGAATAGGAAGGTGCAATGGGAGTGGCCCTGTTCATTAACTACGTTATTGGGAACTCCGTTTTGTACTTCGAAGAGCTCAATCGTGGTAGAAACTGACTGACTGTGAAAAAAAAAAAAAAAATGAAGAAGCTACGCAATTTCTGAGAGAATTTCCTCGGTGTGTCACGAGCAATATGGGGACTGAAAATTGTGTTGAAATAAATTCTAGATTCCACAGAGACACGGAATGCTCAAACAAATATTCGTCCGAAAAGGATAAAACGTCCAAACGTGGTCTGATAACTCTCTCCTAACGGAGAATTCTTCTCAGTCTTTGCGCTTCAATGTCCTCTGTCTCTTCAAGGACAGGCCATGTCTAACATCTCCTCAGTCTACAGTCTGAGGAGAAGAAACTCTGAGTAACTTGAAGAATACCTGCCAGCGTGCAGGTTAGCTTCACGGAGCATGTTGCTGGGGTAACTGACTCTGAGTTGGACTGAACTCGCATTTTGAACTGGAAAGCTCGGTGTTTCCTGCAACTCTGAGCTAACAAAGTCAGAGTTACCACTAAGCCCGCTTTCTGAAACGGGGCCCAAGTGAGACAAGTGAAGTGTGTAATCAACTACTTTCATTCATCAATCAAGTGCTGAGTTACACTAAAAACCAGCAGACACTGCGGCTCTCCAGGACTAGGGTTGGCCACCCCTGGTTTAGTACCTCAATTTTGGTGTTGCTCCTAACCAATGAGCCTTAGTGGATTGAATGAGTATGATGTGATGTCACCTTGTGATGAAAAGTTTCACGGGCAATTTAAATCCTGCCTTGGGTAAAGGCAAATATTTGAATGTGTAAATCTATTGACGGAAAGGCAATCATCTTTGCAAACTCTGTGTGCATGTATACTGTACAACCCCAAGGTCTGAAAAAAGATGGAAGACTGAAAAACAGTGATTTGACTTCCCAAGGACCTCGATGCGAGAAAAAAAATCTCATATTTTATTGGAGATAAATGAAGGCACGATTTGAAAAAGGCCACATGCTTGCTATTTCTCTGTGGTCTGTCATCAGCTCAGTGTAAACTAATAGTCAGCCTCTGGTTCACCAAGAAAACAAACACATGCACCCCCAAAATAAGCAGAAATTGCTCAATTATTGCCCGCCTTGCCCAAAAATATCACTGAGCAGAACTGAATTGAACCTGTGGTGGATAATACAAGTCATTTTTGTTTGCATGTGCTTTCTGTTATGTGCAGCAGTGAAGGAACCAGGTACAAATCCACACAAAAGAAAGCCCTAAGGGCACTTTTAATGATGAAGATTGTCACAAAGGGCACAAACTCAAAGAAACAGCTGAAACAAGCCCTGGGTAGAGGAATTGTGTGGAACCGTATAAGTCTGGTAAGAAACAAACTGGATCAATGGGGAAAAGGCAAGCCGTAGACTGGGACAGGTTCGAGGTCAGTGCCAGGAAGGGATACAGGGCTCATAGGGCAGTGCCTGTTCTCAAACTCTAGGTCTAGAGCCCCCGGCCGACTCACCATACTGGAGCTGGATAGCACAGGGAAATATCCCTGATAAAATGGTCATTGCTGCTTCTTAAGACACCACAGACAGAACATAAACAGCTCAAGGCTAAACTGACACAGAAGACACAGAAGAGAAACAATCCAGCCGGGAGCAAACGCTGACCAGGGACTGGGATATATGCCATAATGATCAACCAATAGGACCAGGCTAAGAGGGCAAGATAACGCACAAGGCAATAGATGAATAATGGAAACTAAAGGGGGAAATGAAGAGAAAACCAGACGAAGACTACTGGATTGTGGGAAAATTAAGAAAATTCAGGATACAACAGCTTTCTAACTGCAAAATGACTTGTTAAGTATCTGTTTGTGTACTTTAGAAGAAATGAGGCCCAATATTCCAGTATAAATGGTAAAAATGAATGCAAAGCGTTTTATACCGCTGAACTGAATAATGGTAGCGCTGAATAATTATGAAAATAGTGGGCAGATTAGACCAGGAATAGAAATAGAAATAAAATGTTGTATTGACTTTAAAAACAGGCTGATGGAAATCTCTAGCACAGTTAACCATGGAGGAAAAGTTTTCAGAGCTCTGATTTCAATCCCAGAGAGAATATTTGTTCTCACCTTGAACACAAACTACCTATTGACTGTTTGAAGCCATCAATGTCGAGTGGAACAACATTGACTTGTCTGTCTGTTAATACCTGTCTTCGGGTCTGTATCACAGACACAAATTAAGCTTAATCCTAGACTAAATTCAATAGAAATTCTCCATACAAACTCTGTTTAGTTCGGGACTACTCTCAAGTCATGTCTGTGAAACTGGCCCGTTTAAGCTAACTCATCATACGTTACATTATCTATTAGTTTAATTGTCGCCAATTTAATGACCAATGGTTTGCAGAAAAGCTCTCAAAAAACTCAATTTTAGGCTTGGCCCTATCTTTGCCTAGGAGTGAACAGCCTGTGCGTACACACACACACGCATACATGCAAGCACGCACACACACATGCACACATGATCAAAATACATGCTCAACAGAAACAGAAATATACAGTATCCATGAAAACAGCTATTGTAGTAAATGTTTCTGTCTTTTTGGGCGCTCAGTATAATCAGTAGTTATGATTCTTTTCCCAGAAACAAATCACTGGATTATGTTTTCCCTCGAGGATTGCCTCTGAATGCATTACAGTACTCTGTGATTAGAATTAATCATTCTTCGGGATGTTGAGATACTGCTTTCTGTTAACTTATCTGCCGTTGATGTGCTTCAGACAGCAAGTAGATTATGGGATTTCCTCTGAATGAATCAGCATTAGATTTAGACATCACATTCAACTGCTCCAGTGTTTACTAAGATGTCGAGTTGATCAATTACAGAACCGTACAGAGTAAGCAGGTGATTCGCACATGTATAGTGGGGTTTATTTGTTTGAATATTCCTGTAAAGATGTCAGAGTTATATTTTACTGAACATGCATGTTAGAATATTTGTTGCTGTAGTTGAAAGTACTCACATGTAAAGTCATTTAACTCATGTAAAATGGCGGGTTCAGCGATATTCACTGGGCTAGAATCTGGATGAAAGACCTCTTCGGAAATCTCTGTCTTGCTTGATAGTAATGTAGTCCTGACAACACAGTAATGTTCAAGCGGCTGCTGTTCAAAGGAGGATGGGATTAATAACAATATTGCGGCCTAATTCTCAAGGTGATTCATATGCAGAAAAACAAAGCCAATGGGCTTATTTTGGCACATCTGAGAAAGACCATTGCCCAGTGGAAAACGGCCACATAAGATCCATTCACAATGTCAGCCCAAAACGGCAGTGCACACTTGCATGCACAAGCACGCATGCAGACACATCTGATCACACTCACACGCACACGCACAAGCACACACACACACACACGGCTCTTTCCGTGCACGCCGTCTGAGAGGCATTGAAGTGCGACACACTCACGGTACACTTTTCCTCACTCTACCTAATCTAATAGCGCGGCGCCAACACGTTCGCTCCCGCGCCAGCCCAAATCGAATTTCAGACCATTCAATAAGAGCAAGGAGTCCTCTTCAGAGGAAAACGATAGATAAATAGGACTGGGTTGGACCTGGCAGATGAAAGAGAGATTCTTTTTTCTCTCCTGTGCACTGATGTACTGAAGGTGGGGGAGACAGTGGATGTACTAGGCCAGAAAATGGTGGGAATAATAACTGACTGGGACAGTGTCTTCATATAGGATGGAGACTGAAGGTGATTCATCTTATTTTTGAAAGTGGCAGTCGTCTGGTGAACCTTTGCCTGACCTGTGAAGAGAAACCAGAGCGAGATCGGCCTGGAAACCCTTTCGTCCAATGAGGAAACAGCGGCATCCGCGGAAAAGACGCACAGTACCCAAACAGGAATGCATGAGAAATACGCTAGAAACACTGCGAAAAGCTTTTGGCTGGCTCATGCACAAAATCTATGACGATTTTCTCTAGATCTAAATTTCATAAGAAAATGAATTAATAAAATATAAAGATGTACTGTTCACAATTTAGAATAATGTGCTTCAGTAATGCTGTACTAATGCATGACTCATGATGATTCAATGCATGAATTACTGCAGGACATATCATGATTCCTGTTACTCATCGTTAGCAAATGGTGAAGTCACTTTGACTTCTTGTGATTAGTTCACGCTTCATAGATCACAAGTTCATGGATGCTAATTCACGCTTGTGTCATAAATAAATTCTTTTGGCAACAAAATTACCCAGATTCCTTTTAGAAAAAATGTAATTTCAGGATAAAGCATCAGCTCAGCCTCTCTGTTAATAAAGACTTGCTTCATTTTCCTACGAAAATAGATTCAGTGGTATTTTTGGGACATTTATGTACATGTAGTGGGAGGAACGTAAGTTAGCTAACTAGCATAACAACTGCCGTCACACAGAGCCTACGCTTTGGTGCATTTACATTTATCAGAGCAGGTATGAAATTTTCTTGTGTTAAATGTTTCTTTTGAGTGAAATATTTCTACATACTGTGTAACTTAATGAAAGGCTGTGGGCCTCATGGTGTTTCCACTCCAGTCGAGCTATATAAGTGGAATTTAGCTGGCATTCAGTTAATGCATTTTGGCTGCATTTAAATTGAAAACGGTTTGATTAATATGAAATTGTGATTTGCTATGTTAATATTAGAATGAAATAATGAAATGTGGTTTTTATGGTGAGTTGGCCTAATTTCTCATGACACAATTCTCCTCAGTTAGTTATTTTTCTTATTCATACATCTGAAATTCTGAATGCTAGACTATTTATCGCAGCACTTAGTATTTTTGTGGGAGTGATTTATATTGTGAAGTTCATGCAATTGACTGTGGCATATTGCCTGATGCATGGGTTGAGTATTGTGTGAAAAAAATGTTTAATGTATAACTTACATGTATAATGTATAACTTCTGTATAATGTTGTAACTTAAAAAATGCCTTTGCAGGCTGACTAGATTGTCACTAAGGAGCTAGAGACCCAGTATTGCCTCCTGCCTTTTTATTTAATCACTGTCACAACGCAATTCAGAATTGCCATCATGAGACATACTGTAGCACATCGGCTACACATACACTGCTTGCATGTAGAATTACATGCTAGCTAACTAGCTACCATTTTTGGAACATAAAATTTGTTGTAAAGTAAAAGCAAGTACTTAGCTCACTAATGCGCTAACTGCCATCACTTTCCCTGTCCAACAGAAAACAAGCCTATCCAGCTCATCTCCTTTAGCGTTCACTAGTGGGTCAAAACTAACCCAATTTACTCTCATTTTGGAACAGCCTTTTTGAGCTCGGCATTTTGCCTCACAATTTTTTTGCGCTTTGACTGCAATTTTCACGGGCTCTACTCTGGAATTTGGGTCAACAGCATGCTGTTAATAACCAGGGGCGTCACACCTTCTGTCCGAGAGTTGATTGCCAGACAGTCCCGAATATTTTACCGAAGTAAAATAACAAAATGCAGGTAGAGACGGTAGGGTGTCTGGAGATACAAAAACCCCCACACACCTCTAGTGGGTCAGAACAGATGATTGACTGAAATTATTATTGTATGAATTGATACAAAAAAAAAAAAAACAATTTAAGGGAAATCCTTCTTAGAATACCTGAAAAAACATTATGCCAACTTTGTGAATACAACTGCTGCAAGTTAGCAAATTGTTTTATTTGATTAATTGGCAGTTACGAAACTCAGTTGTGCACAACCAGTTCATGTTACATTTTTGAAGTAAATCTTACATTTCACTTTTTTTTTGCGAAATTCGAGAAAAAGGCTTGCTAGATCCTGCAAAGTCGTAAAAGATCTTGTGTGTAAGACAGCGGAAACTTTTTTCAGTGTTTCTCGTGTGTTTCTGATGTATTTCTGGGCCGGCCAAAACCAATGCTGTAAAAAAGCAGGCCGTTTAGAGTAAGCAATATGATTTGGTATCCGCTTGTTGGCCATAGTACATGGACAGCGGAATGTTCTGACCTTATCTCCCGGCAGACAGGTGAAAAAACATTGCTGTGCTTGAGAATTGTAATGTGGGCGGAATGCTAGTGAGGGAAAATCCTTAAACAAGCATGGAATGGATTTTACATGGGCATACAAACGGAGAAGACTCAACAGGAAAAGCGATCTCCTTCATCTCATGGAGGACACCTCCCCGCCCGGGGTACGCTGGATGAGACGAATGCGGTGACAGCGTTGTCCATTTCACTTCACAAAGGCAGACGGGAGCGTAAAAATCGGCAGCCAAATCCTGAGGCTAGATTCAGGCCCTAACTGGGTGGATGGAAAGGCTGGCAGCCGCAAATAAATCCTCCACCATGACGTCATCGGGGAAGCCATATGGCAGCTACTCCGGGTGGGGGTGAGAATTTCCACGGAGATGGCAGTCGGGAGGATAACTAACATGTCACCTGCTTGCCACTTGGCCGTCCAATTGGCATCAGCATTCCTCGCATAGGAGTGAAAAGAGGAAGAACGGTTTTACACCATTGAGAAGCGTTGGAAGAAGTGAAATTCTGAATTAACCAGATGCTGTAACTTGAACTGAGACGCATGGGTTCCTCTTAATGTCTGTTCATTTTATGATATGAGATCTCCTTCCGGAGCTTCTGATGTAGGCTCGTGTGCGTGCGTGTGTGCGTGTGTGTGCGTGTGTGCGCGTGCGTGCATAGTTGCGTTTGTAAGTTGGATGGGTGCACATATCCGAAGTCTAGGTCAGATTTGAAGGCAAACCTGACACTGAAAAACAAAAACAGATCAGTACAAATACTATATATATATATATATATATATGTGTGTGTGTGTGTGTGTGTGTGTACAATGCAGTGATTGTTATACAAATAACAAAATGAAGATAAGTATGAAGCCAAGTACTATTCAAAGTATTTATTTTGTGTAATATTGGATCATATAGGTAAAACTAACTTAATAGATAACAATATGTAGTAAAATTTAAATTATAGTCTTTTTCATAGAAAAAGTAAACATCTAGTGTGGCCACCCTTTGCTTTGATTACAGCATTTAATCTTTCAGAAATAGTTTTTACAGTTTTTTATATACTCACTCGCTGAACCATTTCATAGGGTTTGAAGTTCATTCCAAAGAGATTCTTTCGATGCTACAGCAGATTTGTTTGTCATGGTTTCAAGCAAATCCCAGATTAGCTCAATCGGATTAAGGTCTAGACTTGGAGCAGTCCAAGTTATACATTTTATGTCACCAGATGATTCTTTCCAACTGAGAGAATTCTTGCACAAGTTAAAAGTGTGTTTAGGGTCATTATCTTGTTGAAAATAAAATCCCCGACCAATCAGTCTCACAATGCAGCTACGAACGATCCCAGAGAGCTCCTTCCATCGCGCCATCGTGTTTAACACTGTGACACTGCTCAAAGTTCATGTCACCTTATATATCGGAACAACTGACCATCAGAGGGAATTTTGCAGAATACTGTCGCCTCAAACCAGTTTAAACAATTTGCAACACCTTTCAATTTTTATCAAAATATTTGGTTTTTGCTTATTACCTCAGTGTACTTGTGGGAATGTTTTTTTTTTCTCTCTCATTGGCTAAAATATATTTCCCAACACATTTCCACCAAAAAAAGAAATAATATCTTAGGACCCCTTTTAAATGAATGAATGAGTTTATTGTCATTATACAACAAGTTACAATGAAATTAAGAATTGCTGCTTCAGTACAAAATGTATAAAATAATGAAATAAATAATATTTTTTTTAAAATTAAAAACACAATATACAAAACAACACAGCAACAACAACAGAACAATTAAAAAGTGCAGGCAGTATAAAGTGCGTATGGGCGGTATAAAGTGTGTGTGATGGGAGTGGCTGTTCGCGTGTGGGTGTTAAGTGTCCTGATGGCTGTGGGAAAGAAACTGTCTCTGAGTCTGGATGTGCGGGTTCTGATCCGTCTGTCTCTCCTTCCTGAGGGGAGTAGCTGGAAAAGTTGATGTCCCGGGTGTGAGAAGTCCGTCATCGTTTTGTTTGCCCTGCTGAGGTCCCGGGTGGAGGCAGTCGTGTTCAGTGAGGGCAGGGGGCATCCAATGACTTTTTTCTGCGGATGTGTCACTCTCTGCAGGGCCTTTTTATCTGCCTCAGTGCAGTTTGCACACCATGCCGTGATAAAGTATGTTAAAATGATGTCTATAGCAGAGCTATAGAAAGTCACCGGAAGCTTCTCCTACCGGTTGTTCATTTTCGGCAGCCACAGGAAGCGGAGACGCTGCTGAGTTTTTTTGACGATGGCAGTGGTGTTAAAAGTCCATATGAGTTTGTAGGAGATTTGGACCCCCAGGAATTTTAGACACAAGTAATGGTGTATAATCATCACTTCACAGAACTGCACACACACACGCACGCACGCATACGCACACACACACACACACACACTGATCAGCCACAAGATTACAACCAGCACTAAAATGGTGAAGGTCCCCCTTATACAGCCAAAACAGCTCCATCAAACTGATGTCACTTGAATTCCAAAACTCAGGGTTTCGCAGCAGAGTATTTCCCAGAGTATCTCACTCCCTCCACAAGCCTGTCTTCTTCCCGTAGTGCATCCTGACTCCATCTCTTCCCAGGTGCACACACACCCAGCCAAAGCAATTTTGTAAAAGGAAATGGGACTCACTGCACCACGCGACCAACCTCAACTCTCCACAGTCCATCTCTGCAGCTCAGGTGACCACTGGGGTGCTTTTGGGGGGGGGACTGGGGTTACAGTGGGAACTGATCTCAAAGCTAAAAAGTGCATGATGCACCGTCTCTTGTGATATTTCTCAGGTAAATATTATTGAAATTTTCAGCGACTTTTGCCACAGTCGCCCTTCTTTGAGTTTTGACCAGAAAAACCAAAAAAAACTTGTTGCTGGTTTATGATTTGTCTGTCCTTGGATCGCTGTCAGTAGGTACTCCCATCTGCTGACGGGGATCACCCCAGAAGTCTTGCCACTTCGAAGGTGCTCTAACCCACTTTTCAGGCCGTAATAATTTTGCCCCTGTCAAAGTCATTCACTCCCCATTCCTCCCACGTCCAACATGTTGAATGTGATAACCGACTGTCTGTTAACTGTCTAAGATTTGTCTACAGTCCTGGACATGTGCTGTTGTTATTATTCGCTGCATGTGTGTGGTTTTAACTTCCTCAGACCCAACATCCCCCTTGCAGTAACATCAGCATTATGGGATTTCCAATGGGATGCCTTGGTCCTCTGACCCTTAAATGCATAATTGCTTTCAAGCTGTTTAAGATCACTTGATTGATAATCATACAATTTATATACTAAATAATCAAGATCAATATATAAGCCTGTAATTATTAGGAAATTATTGAGAAATGACAAAGATCACCGATAGGCTACATTGATAACGTACTTAATGGTGATATTTTTGGATGGAAGAAAAAGATTGTATAATTAATGAATTTACTCTGAAATCCACCTTCTGTTTTTTTTTTCTTTTTTCTTGGTCATGAAACCTAATTGGTTTCAAGATTGCGCTTAAGCAAAATGTTTTCAGCATTCAAAAGAATACGCTACATTTGCGGGGAACCGGAGTTGCGTACGACAATTAATTTATTAAATGACTGACGCATTTTACATCAATTTTGGTAATTGAATAGTGCTTTGAGAAAGGTAGATGCATGACATGCATTTAAAATCACTTAAAATGCAAGCCATGCTTCAAACTTTCATGGTTGCAAAATGATTGATGAAGTCTATATGTAGTACAGCTTCCGGGAAAGTTTTAGGAAGATAACAATATGAAATTATATGAAAGGCAATTCATTAATCAGAAGCAAAATCTAAACATTTTCTAAATACCATCTTCAGCAGCATTTCATTACATTCTACTTCAAGATGGAATTTTGTAAAATTTCTGATAATTGCCATCTACCCTTTTATCTATTGCAAAGAACAATAATGTAAGCTGAGGGGAAATGGATAATATGGTTGATCCTCGCAACTGAACTAATTAACACCTAGTCGGTCATTTGGAAACCTAAATGGGAACAGGTTTGGAGAGATAAAGCGCTTTTAGGTGAGGCGAGAGCAGGGCAATGAGCCCTCCGATTGCGAGTCCCGAGTGGATGAGGTTAATGTAGACAGCATGTCCAACAGGACAGATTGCACAAACATGTAAGATAGTTTTTGTGTTCTATGAAGTCAGAGAAAGTGAGAGTATGAAAGAGAGAGGAGAGAGAGAGAGAGAGACCCTTCTTTCAAACCACACTGCATCACTCTGTCTAACTTAGGGCCATAGGTTGAAAATCCAGGGGTCAGACGGTAAAAACTGTATTTGTGCCGTGTTTTTCTTCCAACAGTACACACAGCCTTGTGATTTCAGTAATTCACGCTATCCCCTTACAGAAGAATTCAGCTTCATAAAGTACAGAAGTGGTTAGAACAAAATTCTTTAGATGAGTTTTACTCTCTTAATATGTATTTTCTACCTATCCAAAGGACCAATCACCAACTTGAACTGAGGACATGACAACAAATGAGTATGAGGTAGACCACCAAAAGCCATATAGACTATGAGGTTGTTGTGGAATTTGTTACAGAAATGGTCACGGCTAACAGCTATAGTTTTTTTTTTTTGATAACTTTGTTTTGTGTTTTTACTGTTTTATTTGTCTTCTGTGTTTTTAAAATGTTGTGAGTTTCCTTTGTTTTTATTGTCATTTTGTGAAGCACTTTGTGAGCTTTTCTCTGTGAAAAGTGCTATATAAATAGCTTTTACTTACTTACTTACTTACTATAGTACAGCAGAGGACGATGATGAGGAAAGCCAGCTGGAATAAAACTGACACATCCTGCCTCCAACCTTTGTTTTTCCTCATCAAGTATGATCAAGCACTTCAAGTTCGCCGACAGTATGACATCATCTATCCCCTGCAGTTCGCAGCCCAAGTCTTGCCAATTTACAAGAGCCTCTGAAATTTATTCCACTGGCACTTCTTGATAAATTTCCCTGCTGGCCATTATTTATATGTTGGGATGGGTTCTTGGGACTGGGAAGTGCTTTAGAGTTCTACACTCTTGGGAACCCTATACAGAGGGCATAGTTCGTGAAAGAGGGTACTGCCATTTTGTAAGCACTGCAGGCGAAAGCTGTTTATGAATCATATGCCTGTACTCGTTGCGGGGGCTTGCTTGTAAAACAACACGGAATCATTGAGTGAATTTACAGCTATGGATGACAGCATGTTTGAAAATTACCATTCTAACGCCCAATAATATCTCTCGTTTAAATGCGCCCACTGTCTGAGAACTTAGCCTCTGTCAGTGCTAAACAGGGGAAGTTACTGTCATATCATTGTGCATGGCTGTAACGCGGTCTAAGGTATTTCTATGTGGTAAGTCACAGTGAAGTGTATGCAAATACTTTTTCTAAAGGTCTTTTGATGTCAGAAAAAAATTAATATAGCCATACAGTGTGAATGACTTAAGTAAGTGTGAAAGCAGTTATCTACTTTGTGTACCGACAATGTTCTTCAAGGCTGCATTAAAATATATCAAACGACAATTTACACTAGCAACTGCATGAAAAAAATAAATAAATAATTGAAATGAGGAAGGAAGTTTTTGGATAATCTTTTGAATCACAGAAAACTTGTGTATTGTGTTGAAGGTCGAGGGCGTATGTGTCTTGCAGATATAATTTTTGTATTGTACTTCGTCATATGTTTACAGTTTTGAACGCCAGTGTCCAACTGGAAAGGAAAGTTCCCTTATCAAAAAACCCCTACCTACTTAAAGGAGGAGACAGCTCCTTGGCAAAGTATATTTCAGTGGAAAGTAGAATACTTGAAGTGTTTAAAATGGATAGTTTTATAAACTGTAATTTGGTAATGATCCAGTGCGACGCATTTTTAAACCAGCGAGTCTTCAAATTGGCTTCAATACCAGGGGGCAGACATTTATACTTGGGGAATCTTCTAATGTTGAATTTGAGCTTCGAAAACCTCACCTTTAAAAATGCTTAATAACCTTAACCTCTCGCAGTTTACATCTCCCGATTAGCCACAGTTGCTCAGACTAGTTGGTAAAAACCGACGACAGTCTAATTTACTTTTGATAGCATTGTTATGGATTGAACCACAAAATTATGAGGCGTCTTCTGCATCTAAATGACAATGTAAAATATCAATATGTCTTCATAATTTCAGCGCTCGTTAAGCGGCACAGATATGCGGAAATTAGTTTGCGAGGCTGCGGGTATCTGTTCTTTATTTTAATGTTGTCACGGCTAAAGAGCACTGTAAGGTTGCACAGCTGTGTGACAATCCCAAGGACGGCGAACATAAATGCTGCCAAATCAGTGAAAGTTTTGGATTTACAATGCCATATCAATTACATAAATGCAGGCAATGGGAATTCACCTTTCATTACCATTTGTAATTATAGGTCATGTATTGGTCTTGGTCGCTCAGTCGATAAATCGTTTGATTGTTAATCAGGCCAGCTTAAATAAAAACTGCTTGCGGGCAGCCAAGCCATGAAGGGAGAGCTTACTGAAGGCCCTTTGAACTACTCCATGGCCCAGATGAAAGGAAAGAGAACAAGTGACGTCACGAAAGAGAATAACTGACGCACAAGCACTGCGGCAGTGACGTTTGATTTGATAATGCGTTCGAAATGCACACTCACCCATTATATAGGGCACTGTGTAGTGAATGTTCTACATTGAAAGCAATATAGAGAGTGAGTGAGCGAGTGGACAAGTGTGCATTCCGAACGCAGCTTTAGATTCTCCAAGTAAAAATGTCCGCCCCCTGGTATTGACGGCGATTTGAAGACTTTCTGGCCTAAAAATGCGTCATACTGGATCATTGCTGAATTAAAATTTCTAAAACTCTGCGTTTTAGACACTTTGCCGGGGTGCTGTCTCCCCCTTTAAAGAATCAGATCACACAAAAATGAAAATGAAGTCATTGTTTGCTCACCCCCATGCCAACTGAGGTTTGTTTGTTAGTCTATACAACACACTGCCAGGATGCCAGCTCAACTCCTTTGCAGCCTTTTCCAAAACAACTTCAGTCCATGGTTTCTTGTTCATTAGAGTTCTTTAGAATCTCAAAAAAAAAAAAACAACCTGAAGTGACATATAACAACTTCATACAGCTTCTGCAGCATAACCCAAGTCTCCTGAAGCCAAATGATTGCACAGTGATTGGAAAAAAAAACTGAATTATATCATTAGCGAGAGCGAATTTTCACAGCCACGATTGTTCTTAAAAAAAGTTCATGATTGTGTCCACCTCGCCTCACACATCGTAGCCTATTCACAGCAGGATAAACAAAGAATTTCTGGACAGGATGTGAGTCCTCGTCAAACAAAGTGTGAATGAGCGTGAAAGCGCTAAATAACGGTGTGTAATACAGGTCTTTTCCAGTCACAGGTTGATAAATTGGCACCGGGGGACTTTGTTAATGCTGCAGGAGCTGTATGGACTAATTTATGGATATTTTGGATTGTTTTTTGGACTATAAAGAGCTCTAATGAGCAAGTCCCCATTCACTTTAGTTGTTTTGGAAAGGCTGCTGTGGAGCTGGGCAGGAGTCCTGCCGGAATGTTCTACGGACTGGCAAACTTCACCCTTGCTTCAACGAGCATGGGGGTGCATAGATAATGATGACAGAATTTTCATTTTTGGGAGAACTGTTAGGGCCACATCTCATGACATAGCAAAACTGATCGACTGATTAGCATCATCAATGCTGTGCACTTACTCTCCCTGCACCGGACTGATCAGACTCATAGTACCGAAAGGTTACAAACTAGGAAAGTCTGAGCTTAATAATTGCACGGCAAAGTGCACATCTCCACATACCAAATGACCCTTTTTTTCGTGATACAATCTTTAACCTTAGTGTCAAAAATCAGCTGGCGAAGCGACAGAGGTAGAGAGGAGTGGGGAAATGGGCCAGTCAGTAACTACATTAATGTAGACAGCATGTCCAACAGGACAGATTGCACAAACATGTAAGATAGTTTTTGTGTTCTATGAAGTCAGAGAAAGTGAGAGTATGAAAGAGAGAGGAGAGAGAGAGAGAGAGACCCTTCTTTCAAACCACAGTGCATCACTCTAACTTAGGGCCATAGGTCGAAAATCCAGGGGTCAGACGGTAAAACTGTATTTGTACCATGTTTTTCATCCAGCAATACACACAGCCTTGTGATTTCTGTAATTCACGCTATCCCCTTACAGAAGAATTCAGCTTCACAAAAGTACAGAAGTGGTTAGAACAAAATTCTTTGGATGACTTTTACTCTCTCAGTATGTATTTTCTACCTATCCAAAGGACCAATCACCAACTTGAACTGAGGACGTGAGAACAAATGGGTATGAGGTAGACAACCGAAAGCCATCAAATCAAATCAAATGACATTTTTTTTTGTGAAATAATCTTTAACCTAAGAGTCAAGAATCAGCAGAAAAAGAAACCGAGGGAGAGAGGAGTAGGGGGAAATGGGCCAGTCAGTAACCTATATAAGGCAGGGGTAATTATCTTCATTCATTGTAGGCAGGGTACCTGAAGAACAGAGAGTTAGACACCACAGGAAAGAGGGCTTACTCTCTCCTGAGCAGTGCTCTGATACACACGCTTTCCTGAAGGTCCAAGATAATGCCCACCTCTCTGTGACCGCTCCCCAACTGACATGTAACAGTACAGCTGAGCCCTCCAGATTCTAGAGAGAGAGAGAGGTGGGGTTTACACACTTAGTGAAACAATCAGACAGGAAGTGCAGAAACAGATATGGCTGAGTCCCAGAAATGGAAGACTACAGTTTATCAGATCCAGCAAACTTATTTGTTTACTTATTCATCTATTTGTTTGTTTGTCACACTCTCTTGGCCAAAGGGATTCACAAAACCTTTGCAGATATGCTACATCGCAAGTTTATCTCAAGAGTAATAATGTGCTGGTCCTCCACAGTTCAACATGTTAACACCGAAGCAAACCGCAATATAGTATACGAGCCAAGATACAGTATAAGGACACAATAGCAGCCATTAGCCTCAATTATTTAACAGTTATCACAGTTAACAGCGGCGTACCCCCAACACACATTCAGAGCCTAGCAGCAATCTACAGCAGAAAGCTTGTTAAATGCTAATTGCATGCACGCTGGCATGCACTTATGTGGGTGATGTGATTTACACGAATGACCTGCCAATTGCCCTCTCTGTTGATTAAAAGATGCTGTCATACATGCCGATGATCACTGCTGTCTGACGAAGGGCAGTCTTGGTTGGAAGGTGGATCCGTATGTGACTGTATGAGGCGTGCCTGTGTTTACTCTCCGAAGTGCAGGGCTCTACCTCAGTGCCACCTCGGTGCATGTTTGGAAAGAGGAGGGGTGCCTGGTAGAGATATCACTAACTGTCACTGTTTTACTGACAACATTATCTTTGTTTATATACAGACGAGGAGCTCCTAGTCATTCGGAATACTGCCCAAATTTATTTTAATGTACTCAACAACAGTGTTTTATTTAAATACCACCTCTCTATCTCAATAAATGATTTTTAAGTTTTAAGACACAGCATTTAATCTCTTTATGATAAAACAAAAAATAAATAAATTGGTGCAATGGGTTCTTATATGTGACTGGTCTTTCATTATGGGCAATAGAATTTCAAAAGGAGAATCTTGATGTTCATTAATACTTGCGTCAATAACAGGAAATTGAGTTCAGTAAGAGGCATGGCCATGAAAGTGAGTTCCGACATGATTGAAAGCTTGTTAATGTACAAGATGGTTGGTTAAATGGCCATTGACGGCAAACTGGCAGACAAACCGATGAAACAAAAAGTCACACTAGTCCCAAAGTGAGGACCCCACGAACGAAGCAACTCCCAAATACCGTCTCTCTTTAACAACATTAATCCAATCAAAACAGATGAAATTTTCACCACCGGCCTCACATCAAAGCGCACGGAGAGATAAAGATAAAAAGAAACTATTTAAAAAAATCCAATTATATCTACCGATCAATGGTATTCCTTTCGGACGGACACAGTGTGACAGTCGTTACAAACCCTCTCCAAGAAAACAAAAAAAAAAAAAAAAAAACGATTAGGGGAAAGCATCCTTCAGAAGTTGAGTGAAATTGGCGATGTGACCAGTAGGGGGAGACAGTGAGGTGCCTCCAGTATTTTTGTATGGGGTTGGGTGACACTGGGCGCTGCAGCCTCAGTACCATATTGTGGTATCAGTACGGAGCGGAGCGAGCGGAGGAGCGAGGCTGCTTCATGTTGCTGTCCTTTCCGCCTTTGTTAAACGGAACGTCGTAGCGCATCACTTCAAAACGGATTCATAATTATTACGGATTCGTAAAGGTGGAGTTAAAATACACATCCATGTACCTGAACGAGGGATCGGGAGTGATTTTGCTGTCGCTCCTGGCAGTTTTTCAGGTAATGCTTTAATGCGATGCAAAATGCTGGGAGTTGGAACTGGACAGGGCTAATGTGCGCTTGCTTGTTCTCTGTTGCAATCGCAGCGAAAACTGTTGGATTAAATGATCGCTGCCCACTCCTAGCTAGTTCCGTGCGGGCCGAGATTGATATGAGTAAGATTTGTGTTTACAGTTTTTGAATTGTGTTATTGTAATTAGTCCGAATACACTATTATTGCTTGACTGCAACACTTGAGAATTTGTGAGGGCTATCGCTGAGCATTACCATTAAAGACCACTGTGCACTGTTGGGAAACAAAATATTTGCGTTTGCATGTCGACTCTGTTGCCTCCTTTTCTTGCAAGTTGGTAATTTGACGTTGCATTGTAATGTTAGTGATAGGATGAGTGCGATAGAGAGTCGTATGGACCAGCGGAGCATTAACGGGTACACATGGCATAAAGATGTATACAATGCATCATTTGTAGCATGTTTAGCTTCGTCTTTATTCAGAAAGAAATGAAGTTAGTTTTTTTTTGGCATACAAGTAAATTAACTGGAAATATTTCCTCACAACGTAATTATATTTTTAATTACTTCCTCTGATGTTGCTTGGTTTTAAAGTTGCAGGGCTCTGAAGTTACGAATACGCAGGCTCAGTCTCCAGCCACCTATCCCGTTTGCCACGGATGCAGAGGTTAAGATAACGAACAAACGGTTTCCGCTGGTAAAGACACCACCAGAGCCCAAGAGAATTTGACTTTTCCGCATTTTCTTTCATGTGAAAGTCACTGACCACTCGGATCAAGCAAATGTCTCCGGTCATTTTGTTTCACTTGTTATTACTAGACACGATGCTATTTTCTGGCATGATTCAGCGAACAATCCAGCCGTGAATTACTTGTGTTTATAAGCGCTGTGATGTTTATAATCCGCTGCGATGTTTCGGTGCCTCTCCAGCTGATCTCAGCATGTTTGACTTTGATTCTTAAACTTGTATCCCATGTTGTTTCCGGGGGATGGGATGTACTGACCCGGTTTTGTGCAGATTGTCAAGGATATGACACTGATTTTAATGTGCATCGTGACGTTGATTTGTAACCGGTGAGCCACGAAAGTCATGAACACCACGAATAACATGTCTAGTATAAAATCGTGGTACAGATATGCCGAGAAAGCGATTTCTTATTTATTAAGTATGAAAGCTAAAGCGACCGCATTCGCAGACGCCAGACCATTTTTTGCTTGGTCGCCTTTGACCGGTAGTTTTTTTCCATGATTTTGCGGCGTTGGTTTCATTGAACGTTTATTTGTTCCGTTGCCTCCTTTTGTTTTGGATTTGATACAAGAGAAAACCGTCATGAGAAGCAATGTTTGTTTTTACCGCTTCGCACATTCCGGTATTACACACTACCCACCCCCATACTTAATTCCCAGGATTGAAAATAGCAAGTGCCACTGATACCCACAATGCATCAGAGCTGTGAAACTCAGCCCACATCCTTTGTGGGTCCCACAAAAGAAATAGGATTAAGAGTATTGTGGTAGTGGGGTTGCATGTTAATGGCCCGCAATGCTTCTGATTCTGCAATATTCGTACTTGCACTAACTCTCTTTGCGGTAGTATATACTGCTTATGTGGTCTTGTCGTCCCCAGTATATTTAAAACGACACCAGCAGTTCTCTAGGTTTGAAATGGTCGTTGTACCCTTGTGTAAAGCAATAAATTAGAGTTGATCTGGTAAATTAGATAAAATTGTAATGGCGCCCTCGTGTAAGGCAATGAAGTAGAGTTGCTCTGGTAAATTAGTGAAACGTAATATGTTTTAGTTTTTTTTTTGTGATTGGGAGAGTCTGAAAAATGTCATACATTTCATTTGTAAAGTGGTGGTTTGATCAATTTTGCCATGAGCATGGTTACCTCTTTGTTTATATCGTGTCCTTCTGCAATATTGCCATGTTTCAAAAGAAAGAGCTCTATGTTACATACAGAGTAAAGGTTACATAATTCCATGCAAGTCGCTGCTGTTTAATTCCAAGTATGTAAATCTGTACCATTTGATACAAATTAATATTTATATTTTTGTCCTAAGTTTGAGTGATGACTGAGTACTATGTCTTCTTAGTGCTGATTTTAAACAATTCAGTTTTTCCTCATCTCATTGTGGGTGGGGCAGTCTTTGTGTACACTCTGCCAATGGGAGTTCTGTTGAGGAATTTCCGTTATCTCACAAGCGTAAGGCAATGCCTCTATAGGGGATGGATAGTCCTCAGTAGCTCATGCAGGTTGCCAGTTGCGCTGTAGAGAGGGAGGAGTTAGGGAGTGACAGAAACGATGGCAGTTTGAATCAGCAATAGAGGGTACACTGGCACCCTCCACCACACTGTTAGAAATACTGGTACAGCAGGAGTCCATTTCTGTTCCCCAAGGTACATTCAGCACTTATGTACCCCCTACCGCTAACTATACGACCTGAAGGTACCTGTGTGAACGTTTTTAGGGTCTAAAAGGTACTTTTATGTTCCAAAGCAAATAAGTACCCACTTCTCAGGGTACAACTGCAGTACTTTTGAGAGTACCGCCCCAGTGACAAGCCTTTTACCCCTAAAGGTACAAATAGCTCCTTTTTTTTGGGATAAGGGGAAAAAACTGGAGCACTCAGATACCAAAAAGCCTTACTTCGTACTATTAAAGGGTTTTTGCTATCCAAGTGCTCCAGTTTTTCCCCTTTTCCATTAATTTATTGTCTGAAACTGAGAAGCGCCGGATCTAAGTCTTCACTGGCAGATGCGCGAGGATTCTTCACTTATAGCTACTTTTTTTTGAGAGAGCAGCCTAGAAGTGGGTATACTGGAACTTCTTGTGGTTTTGCATTGGCATAAATGGCACTGATAGCCGGAAAATTCACCTGCTCTTCAACGAGAGGAGATTCCTTCTCTTCGTGGTCCCCTGGTTGTTTATTCAGCGTGCCCCACAAATCAGCGGCTGTTGAGCGCTCCGTCAGAGCTGGCCCCTGCACAGACAAATGGGCCCTGTTCTTGTTTATCTGCGAATACCCCTCCTCAGCCTTTGCAAAACGCTTAGCCCTTTTGGCCTCATTATCCAAATTGCGGCCCCTCCGAAGACAACAGATGCCTTTGTTCAGAAGCGTAGGAGAAATCTGGAGCAACGGGGCGCTGTATGACACTCGAAACACTTTCAGGGATTTGTATTTTTTATTATTGTTTCTTTTTTAAACAAAATGTGAAGCACATGTTGGAAAAAAAACACTATTTATGACTTATTTTCCCTTGCCCCCACCCCTCCTCTAGATTTCAGTGGAAGGCAGAGGACCCTCGCTGTGCAAACCTGGATTTATAGAGGACGTGTACCACGCAGCCATACCTGGGCCTGTCACAGAAGGACAGCCTCTCTGCATAGGTAAACACTTTCTCATTTACTCTGTCGCTACAGCGTTGTACTTTTCAGTCTCTCCTCCGTCCGTCTACATATGTGTGTGTGTGTGTACATGAGTCTGTTCACGGGTCGCGCCCTTGTGTGCTGTCGGAAAACCAGCTGCGAACACATGTGAACAATAATCTCCGTTGTTAAGCTGGCATCTAAATGGTATTTTGCGGTTGGCGCGCTAATGAATCCCACTCTCCCGAGCCCAGATCCTGTTCCTCTCCCCCCTGCTTTCAGTCATTTGCCTCGTAGACATGGATATTAGGAGTTACTGCAGGAGCCTGCAATGTTTTCACGTCAGAGCCGGAATTACCCAGCTGTTCGTAGAACATAGCTGACTAATTGGAAACAAGAGCCAATCATCTGTTCCTGGTTTTTTTTTTTTGAAAGAGTCTTTGGAAATGCTTGTATTTTTGCTTGAGTTCCTGTTTTCATTTAAAGAAAGAAAATTGACTCATATTGTCATTTTAGACAGTCGCTCACAAGCAAATCACTTCCTTTTCTGGAAGCCTGGTCTTGTCGCCACCCAGAACAGATCTGATGCGGTCAGATCAAACAGCATCGTCTTTATAAACTGCGCTCCTACTTCTTAATAATTGGCAGTGCATTTTTTCCAGACATCAGGTTCTTAAAACACGGCCCCTTCAAGTCTCTTTGTAGATATAGATTATCCATTTGCACAGGAAAGATTAGCGCCTTAGAACATATCTTGCACTTCAAAAGTCAATTATAAGCCTTAGATGCAAGGAACTAGTTTTAATGAGAGTATAAATATTTAAAAAGTGAAGCTAGCCATCTTTTGCCGGTGCAAGTATTGGTCGGTGAAATGTAATTATGCAACATAACCATTCAGTAATTGCAAATGCTGTTGCTGTGTGCCTGTTAATACTTAACGCAGATAAAAGGCCAGGACAGCGTTAGCTATTATCAGCTGGTAAACAAACAGGAAGCAATGTTGCTACTGGACTGCTACAGATTCCTTTACCACAGGCTTTGTATACTCAAATTTAAATTGGTTTTGCGCACAAAGCCTCAATGCACAATCGTGTTATGTCAAGGTAGACTCGACAAATGACAGCCATAATTATTCTTAGAGTCTTTGATCAAAAAAATGGAACGATGTGTGATTTGTGGCACGTTTAATTATTTGTTGCATTTGCAACTGCATTGTCACTGAGAAAGCATTCCTTGACTAGCTCAAGGACGAAAAAAAAAAAGCCAACTGGAGAGTAAAACTCATGCGGAAGTGTGGAGCCAAATGGCCAAGGTGGAACAGAGACAAATGAAGCTGGTGAGCAACCACATTTATCAGCTGCAAGAATAAGGAGTGAGAGTCCCTTGTGGCTGGGAGGATGGCCTTCAGACAAGACTCTTTTATTTTCCAGTGTTAATCCCTGCAAACTGTCAAAACCGTAAACGATTCTCACAGATTTAAACACGGTCCAAAAAGTAAAGAAAATTTGTACAGCTGCCCTGAAATTTGTTCAAGTTGTATATATTCTCCCTCAAGCAATCAGTTGGCAGTCTATTCGAATGGATTAAAGGAGAATTAGTCTGCAGCTCCGATATTAGTTGGATTTTTTAAAAGAAGGAACTGCCATTTTGTTCTTGCATGAGGTATTAATCTGAAATGGCTTAATTTAACATCTAGCAGCGTGTGAAAATTGTATATAGAAATGTAAGTTGTTGGAAACTCTCTGCTTCTGAGTGACTGTGACGTGCAGCATTACGCCTTCTTTACTTTCCTCTCAGTTTAGCTTTTCGTCCTGGAATTGAATTTCAAAAAGACATTTTGGTAAACAACCAGATCTCCCAAAAGAAAGTGCGTATTGTGGTATATGCGTCACTTCCGTCGCTTATTTACCGAGCTCTTTCATTGGCTGTGACTCAGGTAACGGTCATGTGCAAAGCCAAGCCATAGCTCCTGTTCGAGGCCCATATAAGGCCTGTCCTAAACAAAGCTCTCACCCACTTGCAAAACGGAGGAGGGGTACAGCTTTTGGGGCCAGGGGCAGTTTTCAACAAAAGATGACAACCGCTATTAGATTTCTCAGTGGGCGCTTGAATGTTGCAGTGGGACAAAACTTTGAGTCAGAAGACTGTGGTGGCGGGGGTGCCTTTGGGGGGGGGGGGGGGGGGGGGGTGGGGGTGTTGGAGTGCTTTCACTTCTGTATTACCTGCAAACAGCCACTGTTTGATCCAGCAGGTAATCAGTTTCCTCTGCGAGTTGTGGGTGACCTGTGAGTAATGGTAATCAGGACCTCTTTTGATTTCCATCTCTGTAGGAGGGAAGGGTGGGGGGTGACGGAATGAGTAGAGGGGGTTCGGGTAGTCCTCTGTCATTCTAATGACCTCGTGAAGGGATCTCGGTGAGGCAATTGGGCACAATGTTAATGCAATCTATTCTGTTAATGAATGCTTTTTCCACTTTAAAATAGAGTGTCTTCATGCTGTGATGTGTGTGTATACATGCGAGTAGGCCTCTTTTTAAAACGCTAATGCGGTTTCCAGATTTCGTTAAGGAGTCCCCATTGTTTTTAATACCTCATGCTGTCACGCATGCAGGTCATGTTAATTCTCTCGACTGAGCATAAAACCCTGATGTTAATGACTTATATTCTTTTAAAAGCCCCCATTGCTATGCACTCACCACATTGACTTGTTAGAAGCAGTGCAATGTCAAGGAAACGTTGTAGCCATGAAAAGGAGACAATTTTGTACAAAAATGTACTCATAGAGTCTTCTTTAAACATACTTTTGGGAAATAAAAAGTGTCTTAATGTTCCTGCTCAAGGTTGTCATAGTCTGCTGTTATGCGACATCTAGCCATAGCTGGCACCTTCTGCACAGTACTCACCAAAGCCTCAATTCTGAAAAAAGTAAGGACACTGTGTTAAAGTAAAATTAAAACTGACCACAGTGATTTGTAAATGATCTTTGACCTTTATTATTATTTCAATTTTGATTCTTGCAACATATTTTTAAAAAGTTTGAAAAGTAAAGTAGCTGATGTTGCCGGGTCTTTTCACAACTCGTAATAAACATTTAAGCACTGCAGACACCAAGTGATTAAGTATTTCAGGTGTCATTTTTGCTCTGTTCTTTCTGGAACCTAGTCTAAAGGTGTGCAACCGCACAGGGTTTTTGTTGGTTCATTTTGCGTTTGGAAGTGCACCTCTTTATTTCTTTTGGGGACAAGATGGGACTGCAGGCAGACCAGTCTAGCACCCGCACTCTCTTTTTATTTGTTTAATACATTCAGAATGCGGTGTTCTGTAGTCTTGTTGAAATACGTATGCATTAGCATGCCGGGAAAAGATGTCATGTAGTTGGCAGCATGTGTTGCCCCAACATCTCAGTGTGCTTTTCAGTATTAATGGTGCTCTTGCTGTAGTGCAAGTTACTTCTGCCAAGGGCACTGACACAACCCTTTATCATGACAGAGCATGGTATTTGGACTTGCTAGTAACACTCTGAATGGTCCTTTTCTTCTCTGGAGCATATGGCATCCATTTCTTCTGGAAAAAAAAGACCTGAAATATTGATTCTTCTGACCACAGTACACAATTCCCTTATGTGGTAGTCCATTGCAGATGTCTGTAAGCCCAGAGAGGTCAACAACACAAACATAAGGCTTCCTTTATTGCACTGTAAAGTTTTGATTGGAATTTGTGGATGTCATTTTGCATTGTAATACATCACAAAGGTTTGCCAATCCTGAGCCCATGTGGTCATATCACTCAGAGCTCACTGGAATTCAACTCAGGCCTGTACTGTCGCCCTTTGCACGCACAAATTCCTCCAGATTCTTTGTTCCTTTTCATTATTATCCCCCGCCACAAAGTGTTTGGGGGATATAGGTTTGAGCTGTGTCCGTCCGTGCGTCCGTCCGTCCGTGTGTCCAAAAAGGGGACAGCTTTTCTCAGGAACTATTAGAGATAGGACAACCAAACTGGGTGTGTAGCTTCAGACCTTCAAGGCCTTTATGGCGTTCGAAAATGAGCTGCGCGATTCAGGCATTTGGCGGGGGATGTTATTGACCATGTCTACTTCTTTCTATATCGTAGACAGTAAAATATCCAACTTATGTCCGGCCTTTCCTCGGGGAACGTTGTTTCTAAACTTTTCAATTATTTTATCTTGTATTTGTAGGAAAATTGGCAACCCTCTCAGCCCATCTTTGGTCCTGACGCACTTGGACTTTATTGGTGCTCCATTTATACCAAATCATGGTAACAATCACCAGCTGACATAAGCTGTTTCATATCATGTCATTATTCAAAATTTACTGCATGACGAGTCTTAAATTGCCTGTGTTCCAATCATTTTTTTTTAGTTTGTCCTGGAATGTGTTGCAGGCAAGAATGGTGGGAATGTGCGTATATTTACAAATAAAATGGAGTAGACCAGACAAAACATTAAATATCTCGTCTTCATTCCGTTTGCAGTGAAATACAAGTGTTGCCAAGCACAACATTCCCTACCCAAGGGACATGTTTTAGTGCTTCGGCTGGCGAATAACCTGGGACCCTTCTGACATTTGACCCCCTACTGCTAAGGAGCCTAATGACGTCTCACTATAGTGTAGCATGTGGTTGGTAGCAGAGTTGAAAAATGCATATTTTGAATTCAGTCAGAAATTAATTGGAGCAGAGTAAAGGAAGATACTGTGACAAAAAAATAAATAAATAACACATTCTTCGGGGACCTTGACCTCAACCCAGTTACCTCCAGTATTTAATCAGGTGATCCATTGCGCTCCTTTCCTGAAAATTTTGTGTTTTTTGAGTGAACTGTTTTTGTGCTAGCCTGCTGACAGACAAACATTATCACAAAAACACACCAGAAATCACTGTTTTCTGTTTTTAATCTGCATTTTCCGTACCGACCCTACTTTTAGCGAGTTGCAAGTTGTACATCTGGAAGCAGAGACTCTTCCAAATAATTCAATTTAAAGTTCTGCAAAACAGGGAATTTGTATTCTTTAGAATTAAGATGTAAGCTTTTCACTGTGCAAGACACTCTGAGGCTGGGAATAATCACATTTTTGTGTTGTGTCAGATGTTCTGTGGAATGAAGAATTGTACCTGTACTCCTCTAATCTCTCAGTGCAAGATTAACTGTGTCAAAATGAGAGCAGTTTGCTCCCAGCAGATTTCTTCAGCGATATGATTTGAGGGCACTAGTTCTGTGTGAAATTCCTGTTACCCAAGGGTCTGTTTCCAACCCCAACCTCAAGGTTACATATTATATTACTATAGCATTGTGTTTCTTGCTCTTTAAAAAAACAAGAGCTCCTATATTCACTGATATAGACAAAAAAAAACAACATAATTTGTTAGTGTAGTCATGGAAAAGCAAACTGTGGCATTAAGAATAACGTTTTCATTTACTTATTTATTTTTTGTCTGGTAGAGAATGTGTCAGCTAGGGGACAGACCAATCAACCTTCCCCCGTGAGACAGCCAGTAGTCGCCTCGCTGATTTTCAATGGAATCATTCAGGCAAATTTGACGAAGTTTGCATGGGAAAGAATGGTTGGGAACAGTGGGAGTAATTATTTATCTATGGAGCCGCTCACCAGTCATGCAGAAAGGAGGTTATGCTCTGTGCAAGGCGGAGAGCCACCTACGTAGCCCAAGGCTGTTGGACACATATAGCTGCAGTCTGATGTTCCCACAGTCCCTGTTCTGTGGCTCTGATTGACTTGCTCTGAGCTGGGCTAGGCTAACAGGGGACAGCCACTGAGCCTTCACCGTTTTCAGACATCTTTTGCCCATGGTTGGCACAGTGGTGCAGCGTTTAGTTTCATTGGTAGCTTCAGCGATTTTATCGTTTATCGGGGCTGTTGCCTTGTAAGAGGGGGAGGCTCCAGATAGGTGTCCATGAACGCTTTGCGTGAGGTTTGCATATCTTCCTGTGACCTCTGTGGGGGTTTTTTTTTTTTTGGGTGCTCTGGTTTGGTTCCACACAAAGCACATGTACCACAGGAACACTCCTGCTGTTGCCGCTTAACTAATCTCTGGCTGCAGAACTGGGGTTGGGCCACAGGTGCTGAGCTCTGGCTCTCTATTGTAACTTGGAGGGGTCAAATACAGAGGATAGAGTCCTCCACAGGCTTCAGTTTAGTGCAGATACCCTGTGGGGTTCAATGAATCTTTTCACAAGACAAATGGTGGATCCACTGACTTCAGCTATTTCTACTTTGTCTTTGTTTTTATCGTAGTGTGGATCAGTTCCTCTTGGCAAAACTTTGGAACACTCATGTATACAAGAGGACTTTGTTTTTGTTTTGGACACTGCAATATGGCGAAAGGGCCAGTTGAGCTCATTGTTGGCTCTCAAATGACCAGATAAGGCCAATTTGTGCAGTAAGGCAGGAGAGAGATTCACAGATTTAGCATTTCTGTCCTTGGGTTTATGCACAATAATTATTCACTGTACCAGAACCTGGTATTGCGACAACACGGTCCTCTTGGCAATGTGGCTTCTATTCATGCTGGAGTGTGTGTCTCTGCATGTGTGTGTGTTAGTGTGCGTGCGCGCTTGTGTCTGCATATATGTGTGTGTGCTTGTGTGTGTGTGTTCCATAGTTTAATGTCCTGAAACAGAATGTCCTGAGTGAGCAGAACTCAATATAAGAAGCTCTACCACCAAAAGAAAATACACCTTTTGTTCTCTGAGGATAAGGAAAACCACAGATGCCTGTTGAACACTTTCATGGAGCTTAAATTGGCCTTTCTGTTTCCTTACCCGGGTTATCTCCACACTTCCAATCCTCATTACGTTCTTCCCTCTGTTCCCATTTTCCTGTTTCAGATTTTATGCAGTCAAACATGGTTTAACATCTATATGATGAGATGTTTCAAGGAACCTTGTTGATTTTTTTTTTAAAATTAATCTAATCCCAGCCCTGCCCAGGTCCTTCTCAGGTGTAGCTCAACTGCCTGTGCTGACCTCCTCCACCCCTCCATGATAACGAGTACAACACTTTCCCTGCTAGCATCCTAGCCTTAAGTCAGATGGCACAGCTGAGTATTCTCACACTTAATGTTCTTCTGCATGAGATGGACTCAAGCCATCTTGACTCACTTTGTCGAGTTTTGTGCTCTCTTTGTTGCCATGGTGACCCATGCCACCTCAGACTGTTTCCTTAGCCACTGCTGCAGCTGACCAGTTTAGTAGCGAGTTGCTGGTAAAACTAAGCCATTGCTTTGCCATGTCGCGTTTTAGCTTACACAAGTTATCCGGGAACAATGGAACAAGCATGCATTGTTGAGCACTGCAAGCACTCAGAAGTAGGGTATTTGAAATTCTAGGATGAATGCAGTCTTATGGGGGAGGTCATATGTGAGTGGCTGCCGGTATTAGTATTCGGAACAAAGGTCTTCCGCTAATTTGCAGAATTATGACCCAGTACTATTATTAGGCATGTTCTATTGTTAGGAAGTACGCAAAACTCAACTTGGTTTGAAAAGTCAACCGTGTTGCATCACACCTCTTCAAGAAAGTAAAATAAACAGAGAAAAGAGACAAGATTATTGATACAATAAATTACAGTACTTAGCTGACACTCTTCTCCAGAGCGACATACAAAGTGCAAAAGTTTGGTGCAAAAGTGCAGAGCTCCAAGGAGACAGGGTAAATTGCTAATAGATCAAGTGACAAAAGAAATACTAAGTGAAAATTGCGGAACTAGAACAAACTGTAGCCAGCCGAAAGAAACCGGCAAAGCTAACCGAAAACCATGATACGTCATGTAACTCTCCCCTGGGTTGTATCAACAAGTCTGTGCTTGAAAATGTATTTAATCATTGTTTCATGTGGCCATTACCCTGACTGGCCAAAAGACAGTCACACACGCTAATATTAATTTGGACTGCCTTTAGCTTTGATTGTGGCGCAGATTCATCACGGCGTTGTTTCCACAACATTATGCGACATCACAACATTCATTTCCATCCAGGGCTGCATTAATGTTTGACTCAGATCTTGTATTGAGGTGGGAGACTCAGTCTGTTAAGACTTCCCCAGCACATCCCAAAGACTTTCATTCAAGTTCATCCTCTGCTGCATTGTGGTTAATACAGTCACCAAAACTTCAGGGGCTGAGGATTAACTGGGCCTATCTCGACTCTTAATCAAAAATTATGTTCTACCATCGAAATAACCTCAGTATTAACAGGTACTACATCCTGATGTAATTTTTTCAATAATAGATGGCAGCTGAGAGAAACATCCAGAAAGTGCGTAGTATTTTGTATGAATTTTCAGTCCAATTCAGTTTAAAAAGTTCTATGCTCACATTGTCCAATCAGGGAGCTGGATATAGGGTCACTTGATCAGGATGACCAGATCGCTGAGCAAAGGCTCTATCCACTCTTCCATTTTGAAGCAAAATCCCTCTAATATACCAAATCGAAGGTTTTAAGGGAATGAAATCTGGGATGTTTTAGATAGATAGGTACTACAGCACTTGAATGAAGCGTCCATGTCTTAAAGCCCTTCATTTGTCTTATTCCAAGGGGCCATTTAAGATAGTACTACTTGATTTTCAATCATATATTTTATGCATTGCAAGATGCATGTGTATGCACATGAACAAGTGCAATATGATGTACTAGTTGAAACCAAGCCCAAGGCCAGAGTTTGTTTACTATGTAGTGTGCATCATGTCTGCATTAAATGTGCTGACACTGAACTCCCTTGAGACTCCAGAGCTCATTTCAGTGTTACAAGGTTTGTTTCCTATTCATTTTCAGGCAGGACGCGGCCGCCCATTTTCTGCGATTATTATTGTCAGAAACTCTGTTTTTCTTTCAAATTCTGTTTTACCTTTTACCATGAACTTGTAATTTGCAGATTTGGGTGGAGTCACATTGTCGTGTTCTTTTAAAAAAAAAACACAAGGCAAGACAAAACTTTGTGGCCAAACATTTTTGGAAATACAAGGAGCAATCTGAGAGATAGAACCACATACCTGCAAAATTTATGACATTTTGAAAATTCCAAAGGTCTATCTCCAATTACATTTTCCTCTATCCCTGGTCTAAAATCATTCTACTAAAGGTATAACTGCATGATATTATACCTTTCAGTCCCCATATCTCCCCTGAATATTAATATCTGAAAAGTATACTTGGAGTGAGAAATTATGATGCAGCAAAATTTCACATCCCATTTTATTCATTTAGTAAAAAGAGGAGAAAGGTCCAGTTAATTCTCAGCCCTCAACTTATCAACCACCCTTAATAGGCGTAGAGAAGAGCAGTCATGCTATCCGGGGTTAATCATGTGGGGGACATTTCTTAACCCAACTCCTGATTTCACCAGGCTCCTTTAATGTTTTCTTAGCTTAATGAAGGCTAATAGTTTCCCCATTCTGAAACACAATTCCATCTTTTCCACAGTATTGCAGGCATCACCCGACATGGTTGTAAATGAAATGGGTAGCTACCTTTGTCACAAAAATAGGCTCTTAGATATTTGCTTTATTAAATCCAAACGGCGACTTTTTATTTTTAATATATTCTTTTTTTCATATGCGTTTTTTTTTTTTTTTTTACTGAATTTCATGAGCTGGGCAGCGTCTGAAAGTGAGTTAGGTGAACTGTAGTTCTTTGCATGTCTGGACAGGGATTAGACCTGGTCAAATGCATTTATTTAATGCCCGTCTAAACGCCTGTGAAATTCATAAATTTCATCAATAACACAAACCACATCCTGTCTCCAATGATCGTACATTTTGCTTGGTAACATCTGTAAATATATTGCGTAAAATGTGTTTAATCATTTAAAATGCCGGAAAAATGTTCAAGTTATCAGAATCTTTGTTTTACATTTGCTCTGAAACCACACTGTTTGCATTGCTATTTCACATGCTATCGCTTTGCTGTTGCCACGGTGTCAGGTATTAGATAGCAGTTAGCTGTGGGTCAGTGTGTCCTACTTCTGGGAGAGCCAGGCTTGTTCAGACTGTTTTGGGGAAGGGGGTGGCAGTACTTCTGAACAAATGGGAAATCACTACCACATGGCCCAGTGGTGATATACTGTACGCTCAGGGATCAGAGAGATTTAGAAGAGGCTGAGGAATCTGTCTGTTATTGTGACAAATCACTTGGCACAAGATTGGCTTTTTTAAAACTAAAAACCTTTTTTCTCTTTTTTTCTGTCGTAACAGAAACGTGGATTTCACTCGACTGTATTCAATCATGCCTCCGTACTGATGTTAGCTAAGGTCCTAAAAACATTACAGTTTGAATTGGTGCCTTGACAGCGCATTAGCTATCCCTCCTATCATTAAGGAGCGCTAACTCCACAACAGCGGTAACTGATTTGCCGTTTTTCTGACTGTTTTGTGGAAAAAAGAAAGAAAATCCCAGAACGCCCCTATTTTCATTGGTTGACATTTTGTTCCCTTTAATCTTTCTCCTCTTTTTTGGAGTTCTGTCAGCTCTTGGCACGTCTCCCCGGGGTCTGAAAAGTTTTTGAAGCAGGTTCTCAGCCCGCTGCGACCGCACTTAACCTTATTCTGTAAAATGGGCTCCGTCAGACCTGCGGTAACCTTTCTACCCGTCTTGGGCCAGAACTTTTAACCTGCGTGAAAACAGACTATTTTTAAACTAGCATTTGTGTCTGGTGTTGCTTCTGAGGTATTCTGGCTCCGGATCTTAGCAGAATGGAGATTCGTTCTTGTAACAAGTGCCAAAATGATGCTATATTTTCACTTGGATGATCAGTCTTACTATGCATATGTATAGGTTTGTCACAGTTTTTTTTTTTAAATTATTATTATTGCCTCTGCTGTTAAAGTAGTTTTTCATTTGCATATTAGAATATCATGGAGGGGACATAACACTGAATACTTAATATAATTGGTCTTACATGTCTCAGTCAAAAATGCAAACACTCCAAGTGCTTTTTACTTAACCCCTTTGCACTGAATACTGTTGGTTAATTAATAAAAACCAAGAACGTTGGAACGTTGAGGAAGCGGACTCCGATGTTCGTAGCAAAAGCAGGAAAAAGGTTTATTGCACCGCCGGCCGCGGGAACAACAGCCTGATGCAGAGTTCTAAAATTCCTTCATTTCGCAAGAAACTTTATACATGTTAAAGTACAGACATTTGCATATAATTTCTTCAATGTCATCAGAAGTTGTTGTTGATTGGTCCTGGGGTTTACACATTGATATAAAGGAATACTCTGCAACTGGGCCTCTCCTGAACCTCTCAACTTAAGTGGTTCAATAGATTCCCAACCCCCGGAAGTGAGCTCCATATGTGGGCATACGGAGCCTCTAACTAAAAGGCGCTAGTGCATATCGCGTCCTGTCGGAACCGAAGACAGACGGAGATCCCAGCTGGACGTTGCAAATAGGCGATATGTCCTGTCGGACCAGACGGATTCTTTTTATCTCCTAATACACATTCATCACCCATTGATCAAACCGTCTGGCTCAACTCATATTGCAAATACCCAAAAATCCTGTTTCCCAACTATACAAATAATGCCAAATTTTTCTTGTTATGCATGAGCCTATTTGGGCTTTACAACTTGGCATTTGTGTCACAGAGACTCTCGAAAATTATTCTAGTGAAGCAAGACATTTGGAAATTCAATTACAGAATTATTTAGGAATTTACAGACGCCAGCATCTATATCTGCGCAAAGGGGTTAAATGTAGCGATTATCCTCATGAAAGAAGCCCAGATAAACCTTGCTTATGTGACTTTAAAATGCACCAATGTTATAATGTGACATGGATGTGATCTCTTGCTTATAGTATATCCTCTCTCTCTCTCAACAAAAATTTAAAATAATAATAACATGTAGGGACTGCCCCATTCCCAGTCTCCCAAAGTGGTTTTGGGATAATTCTCTTCGGAAGAGGAAGCGGTTTTCCTACGCTGCGATGTGAGGGGACATCAAAGGTCATGTGTAAATACAGCTGGATTGGATGCACAGAAAGTGTGCGTGTGTGTGTGGGTGGGGGATGGGCGGTTGGGGGGGAGGGGGCGGTATATGACTGTCATTCTGACGTCTGCCCCAGTTCCTGCTAATCTTACGATAGGGAAATTGACTGGGAGAATGGAACTGGCATTAATCTCTGGGTATGGGGTCTGATGACCGTTCAGTGGTACTGCAATGGCGCAGATTCAGACTGCTTTGTCACTCTGGCACATCGCTGTCGCTTTTTGATGTGTGAATACAGGCTCAGAAAGCTGTTCTGCGTTGGCGTACTTGGGCATTAGAGTAAAAGCTTTTGTATCTTTTTGCTAGTGTCTGAAATAATAATTGAAGTCATTTCTGTAGGAGCTCAATGAATTGTTTGTTTGCGCCGTGCCGTTTGAATGGCGAAACAGTCTGCTGAAATGATGCCCAATCAGTGAGTTTGTATGTTGGATCCAGTATTCACTGTTCGGGATGAGCTGATTTTTCGAGGACATTGTGGACAGGGCTGCAGTAATTAGTAAAACTGCTGAGGTCTGTCAACATAAACTACAACTTCCTGCCAGCAAAGATGACAATTCCTTTGTGACCTACATATGATATGCCACTTGGCCATTCCATGTCAGGCTGTCCCTATATATTTTTCTTCTTTTTTTCCCCTCAAACAGATCAATATTTCCAGGGTCTTTGTTTGGCCTGATCAATACGTTGTAATGAAGTCCGTGCTCCAATTTCCAGCTAACCATTGCTGCGGGGGCATTGGGAGGAGGGGTGGGGTGAAGCGCTGTGTATTATGGAGCGCTGTAAATTCTTCTCTCTTACGATCTTCCGGAAAAGCCCATACAGCCGGCCGCGCCCGACCGCCGAAGCTAAATTGCGTGTGGGTTTGCTAATGGTTCTCTTAGCGCATTCGTCCGTGCCGAGCGATGCCTGTTATTGGCCTGGCTTGAAGCTAACCGGCTCACCTGCATGCGCCTTTGATCGTTGCGCGGCGGCGCACCTCTGACCGAGCCATGACCATAAAATAATAATGCGCCGGCATGCAGCAGTCTGGGCGTAATTTCTCTGGCTCCGGCCTTTTAAGGCCTGGCTTCTGCGGTGCGATGGACGAGTGGGGGGAGGGGAGCCATACCTTAAAGATGCATGACCTTTCTGCCTTCGGCTCTTTATCGGTCTCTTATCGGGACTGGAGGTGTCTGTACATCGTCTGACTGTTTTTGGGAACTGTGAGACCTCAGTACTGACACTGAGATAAAGCAGTTTACATAGTGTTGGTACAGCCCACCTCTTCTCAACCCCCCCCCCTTCCCCCCGCCGCTTATCTGAAACTTTCGCTCTCCCAGCCCCACTTAGGGCCACGAAGTACCAGGAGTGATGTCGGTACCGGATTTCAGCTTCCCTCGATTATCTTCGTTCATACGTACTTGTATGAGCAAGGCAGAGGGGGTGACATAAAGAGTGAAAAATAGCACATGGGAGAATATTCTAGACGGAGACAAAGTCTGCTACGTGTTTTTCATTATGTTCTTACTGTTTTATTTCTGCTAGAGAGATTTACAAGGCTGCACGTGCGTCTGGTTCCAAACACGAGTGCGATGCGATTGGAAAAACGGAAAAAGGAGAGGATGGGGTACAGAGAGAGAAAAGGTGAAGGAGGAAGTGAGAAGGAAAGAGAGTGATATTATGACGGTGCACATGCAAAATAAGGATGGAAACAGATGATGTATGTGCAAGAGAGAGAGAGAGAGAGAGAGAGAGAGGGCGATGGAGAATGATTCTATCCTTGGCGCGTCATTTGCCCATTAGCCTAGAACAGCCCTCAGTCTCTGCCGCTCTGCGCGGGCGTCGAAAGCCTGAGGCCACAGCTGGTGCCAAGGGCATGTGCTGCTCACGCCCGGGAGTCATGTGACCCGGGACTGCTGGCGGCTCGCTGAGAAGCAGCCTTTGTTTTCTCCCCCTGGAGCTCGTCCCAGAGACCAGCTCCGGCCCACGGAATTATTTTGTCTCGAACGATTCGCTCTCCCATGATTTCACCGACTGCACGTCTGTTGGACCATGACTGTGGCAACACACATGTGCTGGTGTCGGACAGAACCGTTGCCCCCATATGAAAGCCTGCTTTTTATGTTTTATGCATTTTTGTATTGGTTTCTTACAACCTGCAGGACAAAGGGTTCAGTCAAATTCCACTGCTGTCTTCAAACCTGTGGAACTTCTGGCCTATTTTAAATTCTGGTGGAGAGCCCAAGGTTTCCAACAATCCCAAATATGTCTTGCGGAATTACAGTCGAAATGTGTGTAAAATTATGTACAAGATCTTGATATTTTCCATGTGATGTAATGCGGTGGCCATGAAAACATGGCATCCTATTTATGAATATTTCTCACAATTTGCGTGATGTAGCTTCAACGATACGGTGTTATTAGCAGATACAGAATGTGCTCTTTATGTGACATTGTCCTACAATGTGAAAGAAATGCTTTAACAGACTTAAAGGACAACTGAAGGGAAAAGTGAAGGTTAAAGGGGTCACCGTGTGACCTTCAATCAGATGTACAGATGTATATACTTAATTGGGTAAACACTTAATATGTTTTATGTATCGCTGTATGTGTATATGTATGCGTGGTCGGAGACTGTTGGGATAGTGATAAATCTTGGACGTTATGCAAACTGAAGGCTTTTTTACCCCTGATATAGGGGCTTGGGCCTGGGCTTCTCAACCATCAAAGTCATCTGGACTCACATTAGGTGTCTCCATCACGTAAAGAGGCTCAACATAAATTGTTTGGCTGCCCTGCGACCCTCCCTTACCCCCGCCCCCCCATCCAATTCTCAAAATCCCTGTCACAGTGGAAAAACTACCCGCACGCCTGACCGCCGATGCACCGCAGCCGGTCGACGGTAGGTCATCGGCGGCTCCCGAAATGATTATTTTCGGAAAAAGAGATGAGGCCGCGGACTTCTTCGGCACGTACCGCAGGCTCAGTTTTGGGAAGACAGTGAGAAAGGGGAGGCGGTATTGGCTCGGCGCTGAAAAGGTAATATTTTTTCTCGGGGGGGTGGGTTCTGGCAGACAAAGGCCGCCCTGTTCCTGAGCCGCCTCTTCACAGGGAGCGGAGAGCTTCAAAGCCTCTTATTCTGCTAACTGCCACACTCCATTTTTTTGGTGCACTCCGATCCTTCATTAGTTTGGCTGCTCCCCCGACTCCTGACTCGGGCCAAACCTCAGCTTTAGAAACATATTCGTCCAGACCATTGCTGACTCTGCTCGCTGGACAAATTATTTTGTTTCCCGAGCTTAGAACTGACTATTTTTCTTTACAAAAACGAAGACTGGGCTAAATTTGGTCATAACCTTCGGTGTCAGGTGGCGTTGTCTGTCTCTCCTGCTGGCTTGCCTCTTGTTCCCCCTTGGCGTTCCTGCCTTGAGCCGGAACTTCGATAAGGTTTTAACCCACTGTTCTTCAAGGGCCTCCTCCATGGTCACAGATTAATTTCCAATGGGGCGCTTGTGTGCAGAACATTATCCACACGCTACGTATGAAAAATTTTGCATTGATAATGTGTATTGTATTGTAATGGGTACCGACAAGTTAGACTCACATCTGTAATAGTCAGATATCAATAGTCTGTGACATGATCGCTCTAATGCCTGTAACATGTAGACATTCCATTGGTGCATAAAGTCATGATGTCACTGTAGGGCAGAACGATGGTTCTCTCAGCCTGTTGAGCCGTCTCCCACCTGACAGAGGGTATATCCTGTCATTAGACAGGCTCCTCCAATAGTCTGTATTTATTGTCCTTCCTCTCCAATTACCCCTCTCAGGTGTTTTCATCATGGTGTTCTGGGATAAGTACCCAGTCTCCTGTCTGCACAAACCTTTCCTCTCTTGACTGTGTGAAACCTTTTCTCTCCGGGAGAGCACTCGCATTAAGTCCCTTACCGGCAGTGAGGCTTCGAGGCCATATTTCTCAGTTACCTCTCACCACTGTTCAGGTCAGGTACGTGTTCTTTATTTTACCTAATAATTTTTTCACTCTCGAATTTAGTTTGGATTTTTCTTTTTCCAGAGGATGGTTCGCCTTTTCAAAGCCTGTGATTACTAATTAGTGCGGCTTCACTTGCTTGGCCACAAATCTCAAATCTTCATAACTTAGCATCACACTGACCATTTTTATTGCTTAGATACATATATAATAGTTGTTGATTTACTAAGGGAGCAGTGTTTAATTAAAGTGTGGATTTGGCTGGACATAAAGCCTGAACATTTTGACAGATTTGGGGTTCTTAGTTGCCCTCAGTTATTGGCGGGGGTGAGGTTCGGGGGGGGGGGGGGGGGGCGTGTTAATTATGTGAATTTTCAATCTGGGAGGGACTTAATATGCAAATATCAGATTATTGGAAATTTACATCCCAAATGCCTACTGAACGCTCACACGAGTTGAATAATAATTAAAGCCCAGCTTTCTGTAGTCCCAATTTCGTAGCCTGGAATTCGTCTGATATCCACTATAGCTACTGTTTTTGAATACATAACTAGGTGATTAACCGCAAGGTTTAAGCGAGGGAATTATACGAGACCCTTCTCTCCATGAAGGAATCCGTCGGAGAACGAGCTCACGTTCTCGCCGTTGCCTAGCTCAATAGCGTTGCGCTGATATCTAATTTACTAATTGAGGTGATGAACGAAACCTGAAATATGATTATTTAAATGATTGTGTAACGAGCATCTTTATTAGATGTCTGTATTGGGATATTGTCAGTGGAGATTCAAATTACATGCTGAAAAAAATTAGCTTCAGAAAAATTAAAATGAACGACGCATGGGAAGATTGTGTTTCAGGGATGAAGATTGATTGGCTGCAAGTGGTAATTTTTCAGAGCGCATTTTTTTCCTCCGCCACATTTAATTTAGGAAATTGCCCTTCTACGCACATCCTTTCTTATGCTCATACACTATGATTTTCCTTCATTTTGAAAGGGTGATGGTTCAAGTGTTCATATTTCACAAGCAGATGCCTGTTAGCAGCTCACGTCATTCAGTCTCCCTCTATGATGTAATGTAACACAGGAAAAATGAGAGCTAGCCTGTTGGGTACGATGGAGGGACAAGGCTCTCCAGAATTGGACGAGCTTACAATCCCACATTTCGAGGTCACAGTGTCTTCGGTTCAGACCGCAACCTCAGGAGTCTCAACTAACGCCAGACAGACTCCTTAAGCCAGCGGAAATTGCTATAATACATCAGAAATTGAAAATGTGGTTTTAAGCTTTTCGTCTTCCCCCTCCGTCATGTCATTTCCTTGGTTTTACAAGGGGGGGGGGGCTCTATTCGCAGTGTGGTTTGGGGAATTGTCACGCCGGGAGAAGTTATTTCAAGGTCCATCATTATTTACTACCACATTAAAATCTAGTTGTGTCTATAGCCTTTGCACGTAGCGTATAGCCGCGGGCTCAGCAGAAATGAAAGCGCGTGCCGTGCGGGGCGAGGGAACTGACATTGGTCGGTGACGGTTACATGTTTGTCATAATTGGAGGAAGCATTTTATGGTCAAATCAGCTGTCGGAAGAGAACCCTTTGACAAAGCGAGCGGCACCTCTGGAACATTCCCAGTAACAACGGGAAGAGATGGAAACCAGATTGAAGTGGGAATTTGATTTCCTTGTTTTTTTTTCCCTTGCGAGGAAAATGCGGATCTAATCCCCATGAATTCAGTACCATCAGAATGGAATTTTAACCGTCCGAGCTTCCAGAGTGTTGCAGTACAGATGTAATTGGCTTTCAGGGCAATCTCACCTCTCATTTGGCGCTCATCCATCATTTAACATTGATTAGGCTTCGTTTCCATGCTCCCATGGATTTAGTATTGTGACCTTTTTAAGAAATGAGATGCCCTGCTCGACTTAAATCCTTTGAAATAACAGCGTCTTCATTAATTTACAGCATACCCAACCGTATAAACACTATCAACCAAGGTTATTGACCTTTCATGGTTGTCTTGAGTGATATACCGTGGAGGGGAAATGAAATGCTCGGGCCAATAAATTTGGCTCAAATCTTGCTGCAGTGCTGAAACAGTTCGCATTGAGCACGCCGAGATAATCTCAACGTGCCAAGTCTGCTTGAGAAAAGTTTACGAGAGGTTTCTGTTGAGCGTGCCTTTAGTCGCAATGACGAGAATTTGAAGAAAATAAACAAGTAACTCTCACTCATCGCCGACTGGTGAAGGGCATTTGTAGATAAGAAAAAGAAAGTTGTTTGTTTTTGAACTTTCTGATCTCTCAACTACAACGAAGGACACGCAGTCATGGAGCTGGCTTATGCAATATTTAGCTATTTATTCATTCATTCATGTGCTTTTAATTATTTGTTTCAAGGTGAAAATAGAATGAACTCTGACCTTACTTTAGTTTCATATCCTAGATTTTACTCACATCTCATGATGAAACATATCCTTTCAAAACATGGATTTACAAAGTGCTTCCTTGAGACCTCTTTTGATGAAATGAGAGCGAAGCGTAGAATGAAAGCCGCGCTTCATTTCACGTTTTGTACCCTGTTATTGCTTGCTTAAAATGATAACAAATGCCGTAAACGCAGTCCCTCCCCCCCTGTACGAGAGGCTGCTGGAGAAATTTGATTGGGCCATTGCTGTCTTGTTAAACCAAGAAAAATGTATTAGCCTGACCGTAGATAATGGTGGTTTGGTTATTCTCTGCCGATGTCAGCTGTAATGTGCACTCTTGCCCATTCAGATGGGCTTATTGAGTTTTTCAGCATCTCTGTGCTCTCTACTCTGTGCTGAGACTGCCACAGAACTTTGAAGTCAGGGGTACTCAGTTTATTTTAGTCCACTGAGTATATCTGGATCTTAATGGGGTGTCTGAATACTGGGAATTTTTAGAAGTGGGTGCCAGTTGACAGAATAATGCCAAGGGAGATAAGGCTTTATTCTACGCTTTGAGTACCTTGGCCTGCTCTCTGGGAGACTAGTCCTGTCTGTTCTTTTATGTGTCTTTTCTTGGTTTCTAGGATCTAAGGATTTTTCTTTGTTGCGATGTTTCTGTTTGCATTGGGCTTTTTTTTTTACTTTTTATTTTTTTGGAATGCCGGTTTGATATTAGGGTTGTAGTGCACACACTAACAGCAGAATTATACGGCACTATTATACTATATTTATTCTAGGTTTGGTTTAAAGTGCCTTTGACAATCCGAAACGTTACTGTATGTAATTGGTATGTAGCCTGGATAGCAGACATGATTTACTCCCTCTAAAATATACTAGATAAGGAGTTTAAATTATTACTCATTTTATGGCTTTCAGTATTTCAACAGCGCACTCCCTTATACTTGACATCTTGAAAGCAGAATGAAAACTTTAAAACAAGTTGTAATTGCTAATGAGTATGAACATGGTAGTAAATTAAGCCTGTCTAGAATTTGAAGCACTACAGCGGCATACAAAAAGATATATTTCTTTTTTAAAAATGGAAACAGAAGACATATTACAAGTAGTGGTTTTCCATCTCGAGGTTTTAAAGGCACTTTAATTCCTCCATTGTTTAGTTTGTAATATGGAAACTTCGTTAGGTGCCGCAGTTGTTCATGTGCGCCCGCACCATTTATGATCAATCGTTTAGAGAATCAAGAGCGTTGCTCCCTGTTTCAAACATGACTCTTAATGCAGTACAGATGTCTTGGAGGTGATGTTGAAGCAGGCATCTGTCCTGTTGAAAGCCAGCATTCATTTTATATTGCAAACAAGGTAAGGTTTTTTTTGAAGCTTTAATGGTTTTTTTTTTTGCCTTTTTTTCCCAAAAACAAAGTGTGCTTTGTTGGAAAAGCAGTGTTCATTGCGAAAGCATTCCCAGAAAGCATTTTGTGAGCGCTCCAATATGGTTCACTGCTTTATGCCAATATCAAGCCTCCAATCTTGACAAGGTAAAAACTTATTTGAGAATCAAGTCATCTCCAAAAGAATGCAGCAACGTCAACCTATTGAAAACCATTTGCTTATACTGCATTCATTCACTAGATGCGGCAGTCATTGGTTTTACCGCATGGCAGTGTGTATAATCCAGACTAAAACAGATATATATGATCCAAGCTTACGACTTAGCATCACCTTTGCTTCTTAACTAGGCTTTGTACTAGCAATTTATAGGGCAGGCTTTGACATTCAAAATTGCTTCAGTGCGAAAGCGCAGCCGTTGCTTGGAGGACATCACAGATGACTTTTATTGACCCTCTCTTCTGGTGACAGAAGTGTATCTCAGCATTGCCCAAGGTTATCCTTGGTCTGGAATCTGATTGGCTGCAGAACTCTTACAATTCTAGGGATGTCTCCTTGAGCTGAGTGTTCTGCATACGTGTTTAGCATGTCACCTTCCATCTCGGGTACTCGATTATAAATCATATTACGGAGGCAATAAATTATTTATTTTTTGTAATAAAAAGCGAGATCGCATTGTGCATTTGCATCATGGGATCTGAATATCATCTGTGCCCTGGTCTTGTACCGAATACTGGATGGCCGTGTTTGCTGATGACAAAAAGTTGTTGTGGTTGTTTGAGAGGGAACAGTGGATGTTTGGTGATGGAGAGGTGGATGTTTCAGGGCAGAATATTGGATGTGTGGGGATGGAAATGTGGATGTTTTATGGTAGAATGTTTGATGTTTGGGAATAGAAAGATGGATGTTTTCGGGTGTTTGGGTTAGAATAGTAGCAGTTTATGTTTGGAACAGTGGAGCTTTGAGACTGAAAATCTTGATGTTAGGGGTGGAAAGATGGATGTCTGGGTGTAAAAGGGTGGAAGTGGGGGTGGAAACGCAGATGTTTAGAGAGGAATGATGTGGTTTACGGATGAATGGTGGATGTGTGGGGCGGAAAGGAGGATTTTCAACAGTAAATTATTGGGTGTATGGGGATGGAAAGGTGGAGAATGGAAAGGTGTATGTTTGGGTGCAGATGTGCATCTTTGGGTGTAGAAAGTTGGATATGTGAGGGGGCGAAGGTTTGGGGAGGTGGTGGTGGTTTGAGGATGGAGAGGTGAGTGTTTGTGTGTTAAATGTCCCTCCTCTCTTTGGGAGAAGACGTGTTAACTGGCATTTCTGTGCTGCAAAAGTTTGATCATTAACACTTCAAAGTGTGCATGTGGTGCCAGTTGTCTCATATGTGCACTGTAAGGTGTCAAATCAGCAAGCAGTGTTACTGTGTGTGATGAACCAGAGTGATGTTCTGCTGAGATAAATGTGGGTTGTCACATGACCTACTCAATCAGAGCAGAGTCTCTTTTCTGTCCCTTCTGCATGGGAAATGGGCTGGTCCATCTCTTGGAAGAAAATGGACACAAAACAACTACTCTGGAACAAAACTCAAAACATCATCCCTTTTTGTGGCTTCTCTAAAAGCCACTGAAGGCTTCACCGTGCCAGTTAGTGTAAACATGATCATAATGTAGCGCAGCAGTTGAAATGAATAATCAACCGCTGCTCCGCTCTGCTTTTTTGGTGACAATAAGCACAGTAATGAGGAAAGGAAAATATATCAGGAGTGGGAAAAGCCTCGAGAGCGGTGACGCCTCAGCGTTATTGGATCTCTGTGTTATTGTGAAGCAGGACCATGAAAAACCCTTTGTTCAAAACAAAAAAACACAAAAAAACAAAAAAGGCTGCCCGCCACAGCACGGCCACCCAGTCCTGCTGGAACTTCCACACGATTGCTTCCCACAGTGACTATTAACCCTCATTTTTAACCCACTTTTTTTTATTTTTTATCGTAGTTCGTTTTACATACAAGCAGTGTGAGGCTTTTCCACATATCAGAGCTGTGCTGCTGGGCTGTGCTTGATGTCATACTTAATGCTGTGCATGTTTTCTCGCTGTAGTCATAGTGCGGGTGCGGTTAAGTTGAAACGAGCATTCTGCTGACTGCCAAACCTCATGGGGAAATATCCGGAGCGGTGGGGAACACAATAGACAGCCGTGCTTGAGACTGATATTCGTCCGTCTTGGCGCATTCGAAATTGCCATTGAATGCGTTATCCTTTCATCAGGCCGGTGAATTTTTACATTCAAAGTCTCCATGTTCATGTTAATGTTTATGTCCTAATGTTTGAAGCTGCGGGGGATTCATGGGGACACGGCAAAACTGCCGTTTGTTGTGTTTGTTGAAGTCACAGTGTTTTCTGTGTTTGCTCACGTTCCCTACCTTCTGGCGTCAGAGCTGATAGGCTTTTGAGCAATCTGACATTTCCTGGCGTCTCTCGAATTTATGGCAGATAATTTCATTTTTTTTTTGCAGAAATTATCAGTCTTGGCCACAATCCAGTTGCCTCATTTCGGATGATGGGTCTTGGGTCCTTGGGTCTTGGACAATGTATGCGTACGGGTACAGTTAGATAATTTGATAATTCTCATGGTATTACAACCCCAAATCCGAAATAGTTGGGACGAAGGGTAAATTGTCAATAAAATCAAAATGCAATGACTTTCAGATCACATGAGCCAATATATTATTTACAACAGAACATAGATAACATTTCAAATGATGAAACTGAGATATTTTGCATTTTTATCCAGAAAAAAAGCATATTTAAAATTTTTTGGCTGCAGCAGATCTCAAAAAAGTAGGGACACAGGCAAAAAAGGGCTGAAGAAGCTATTAATTTGCAAGAGAATGAGCTGAAAGAACATTTAGCAAGTAATTAAGTTAACTGGCATCAGGTGTGTAACATGATTGGCTATAAAAGGGATGTCTTAGAGAGGCTGAGTTTCTCAGAAGTAAAGATGGCCAGAGACTCTCCAACTTGCTAATGCTTGTGTAAAAAATTGTGGAATACTTTAAAAACAATGTTCCTCGACGTCAAATTGCGAAGGCTTTGAAGTTCTCATCATCGACAGTGCATAACATCATCAAAAGATTCAGAGAAACTGGAAAAATTTCTGTGCGTAGAGGACAAGGCCGAAGACCTTTACTGGATACCTGTGATCTTCGGGCCCTCAGATGCCACTGCATCACTCACCAGCATGATTCTGTCAGTGACATTACTAAATGGGCCCAGGATTACTTCAAGAAACCTCTGTCTGTAAATACAATCCACCGTGCCAACCACAGATGCCACAGAAAACTCTATTGTGCAAAAAGGAAGTCGTTGTTGAGCATGATCCAGAAGTGCCGCCGTGTTTTGTGGGCCAAAGCTCATTGAAAATGGACTGTAGCAAAGTGGCAAAGTGTCCTGTGGTCAGACGAGTCCAAATTTGACATTCTCGTTGGAAATCATGGGCCTAGTGTCGTCCGGGCTAAAGAGGAGAAAGACCATCACTCCTGTTATTACTGTTCAGTTCAACAGCCAGCATCTCTGATGGTATGGGGATGCATTAGTGCATATGGTGTGGGACACTTGCACGTTTTAAAAAGCACCATGAATGCTGAAAGGTACATAAAGATTTTAGAGCAGCATTTGCTCCCCTGCAGACGACATCTATTCCAGGGAAGGCCTTGTGTATTTCAGCAGGACAATACAAAACCACATACTGCCACTATTACAACAGCATGGCTTCATAGTAGAGGGGTCCATGTACTGAACTGGCCTGCCTGCAGTCCTGATCTTTCACCTATTGAGAACATTTGGCGCATAATTAAATTGGAAATGAGTCCATTTTGTGGATAAAATTGTAAATTTATTAGTTTCAACATTTACTATCTCTGTTCTATTGTGAATAAAATACTGGCTGGGGTGATTTGAAAGTCATTGCGTTTTGATTTTATTCACAATACCCCATTTCAGAATTGGGGTTGTAAATGGTCAAAATGAGCTACGGTTTGGGACCTCTCCTGCTCGAGACTGGATCCTGACCAGGCACAGATTTCATGGCTGCACAAAGCCCAGCAATGGCTCCATTTTGTTTTTGTTTTTTTTTTTTCTTTAATTTTGGGTTAAAAGGCGCTTCAGCCAATCATTATTCACTGCAAAGCCTTTCCACATGTATACAGTTCAGTGTTTACTTCCTGGAATGTTAAAATCCCTTCCTCCTAGTAACCAGAATAAGCCTCCCCCTTAGTGACTGGAATATTATGGCTGACACCTCCTTCCTATGAGAAGGCAGAAACAGCTTGATTTCTTAGACTCATTGCAAGTCTTTGTACTCCGTCATCTTTAGCCCATAATTTAACACTCCTCTCTTCGGCTAACAAGGTCAATGTACAATTGCGCGCTTTTCTCATTTCTCTTTCCCCTTTGTGCATTTGCTGTTGTGTCCCGATGCTTAATGAGAATTATTTTATGGAAACGCGCAGCCTCTCCACTGCTGTGCCACTTCAGCATGCTTTAGCACTACAATAGTAGCACTGGGTATTCATAATGCGCACAAGATGGGAAACAAGCTGCCTTGTCTCATGAACCGTCTAATCACAAGTAATATATCCCGCTTTTTATGTACCAGGGATTCCCCAAAAGGGGAATTCAGTCCGAATGTGCTTGTGCACAAAGCTTAAGATTTTACAAAAAGAAAATGAGCGCTGAAATAGTGCGATGGGTTTTTGTTATGCCGTGGTACAGTTTGCTTTCTTAACTGGGTTTAATTACAGAGTCAGTGCAGTGGCGTTCGAGGAAATGGGCTGTGGTGCGGCACAGGGGTGTGCATGAAGGGGTTAAGAGGCTCCACCTCTTTCAGAGACTGGTGAAAGCGAGTAAACGAGATTCAACGGAGCAGAGGTGTGTCATCTCCTTTGTCTGACTGTGTGTCACGCCGAGCAGGAGACGAGGGGGGAGAGGGGGTTGAGAAGCTTCCGGAAGGTGTTAATTGCCAGCAGCCACCTGTTTGGAGCAGTCAGCCGGCAGAATAAAGCTTTCCAGGCGATTCTCACCCCTCTTCTCTGTATTCCAGGCTGACTTCTAGTCCCATTAACAATAATTGTTTTCTGCCAGGCCAGGAGGATTGCGGCATTCTTCAGGTTTGTTAATTTAAAGCGGTGTGCGGGGTGATTGGAAAGGTGCGGATAGGATTGAAACCCTCGAGCCTCCCGCGTTTGTCGGGCTCCGGCTCCTGTCTGTTGAATTCAGACAGAGAAAAGGCCCCATTAAACACCTCAGATCCGCGTATAGATTAGCGAGTGGCTGCGAGCGAGTGGCTGCGTTTCCACAGCAGGTACAGACTACCTGCAAGGTCTCACTCTCTCCCTCTCGCGCGAGTCCCGCCCCTCTTCAGTTTTGTCGGGAGGCTGTTAACCGAAATCCTGTGGAACCTTTTGAAAATTAATTTCTTGAAGCCAGATTTGCTTTTTTGTTTAACTTCAGTTCAAATTTTAGCCCTTCACCATGTTTGGGGAGTGTCGACGCGTTAGGCCATATAGGGCCCAGTGTAATATGTCTGCAAACTGTACTTTGAGCTCTGTAAAGCCTGACTACATAGTAGACCGGTGGTTATAGGCTGTAAGTGTGTGCATTTCTGGTTGCCTGCCGGAGTCTTACATTGGAGGAGCCGCCATAGGCCCCATATTGATTTCCCTGACCGTTGCTGATGGATTTGACACAGTTAACTCTGTTGTGTTTGCCGTGAAAGAGGGAGGGGGCAGGGGGGGAGGGGACTAATAAAGGGAAGGGCCATCCCTTCCCATCCTCCCTTTCTCAAAATCCCCTCCCCCACCCTCTCTGAAGAGAGCCGCTTTAATTAGCCAGCCAAAGGTTGTCAGGGGCAACCAAAATTGTTGCTTCAAAGGCAGTTAGCGATCACGCAGCCGTAGAGCTGCAGACACAAGATGTGAAAACAGACTTTTTTTTCGCCGTTTTCCCTTTCTTCTTTTTAAACAAGTCAATTTGAAGGCATTCTGAATGCTTACCAACTTATTAACCCGGTCTTTTATTGCCTTTTTTTTTCTTATTTGGCCTGAATCCCGCCGTATCGACAGCAGGCAGGTTAGCGGACTGGAATCACAAAATGTGCTTCAGTTGTTGTGATTACCGCTGCCGTTTGTCGCTGCTATTTTTGATAGCCTGTTGCCCGTTTACTTTTAAACATGAAAGGGTGGTACGGCGGACTCGGTAATGGGAATCGGTTAGCGCTGCGGTGCAATTCTGTCTGTCGGGGAGAAAGTCGGACGCAGATGGGGCGCCGGCGCAGTGGGACGGTCGCCCGTTAGACGCGGGGGTTATCGGTCTGACTCGGCGAGAGAGGATTGGCTTCGAAATGCGCCAAACTGTAAATCAAAAGAAGGTTCCGGTTCCTCCCTGTCCTCAGAAGCTGGCCTGGCTGAGATGACAGAAGCAGACGTCTCTGGAGATCCGTGGGACTGGAGCGAGAGAAGGCTAATAAAAGCCAGGTTGAACACTTGCCCTCATTAAAGCCTCTATCCCTGGCCTGCAGTGGCAGTAAAAGTCTTTAATGTTTTTAACAGCGAAAGGGGAAGGGGGGATGTGCTTTCTGCTTGTGACGTGAGACAGTCAAACTGCCCTGTTTAATCTCGGCCTCACTTCTCCGAGCTACATCGCCCGTGGCCTTCTGCTAGCATGGCCTTCGCATCCCCCTTTAATTTTTTGGCCAGGCAATACCCGACACTCTGTCTGGAACAAACTCTCCGCTCCCTCCCTCTCTCCTTCAACGGATCCGCAGCATTGCAACAGCTTTCAAATCCAAATCCAAACTGCCTGGATCTCGAAGGGGGGGGGGGGCAGATGATGTGTCCCTGTAATTTAATTTCTGGACGTGTCCAAAAACGTCTGCCCCGGATTAAATGCTTAACCTGTTAGTTGACGTAGTCGTGTGTCAACAAGTTTACTTATTTCATTACTTTACCATATTTTATCCCTTTTTCTGTAATTAAAATGGAACTTGTGGAGAAACCAGATAAAATTTACACTGCCGGAATTAGCACTGTGAATTATTCATTGGAATTTTTGTTTGGTTTTTCATTTATTTATTGATGTGCTATTACGGTGTCTGAGGTGTGTCTTTGAAGTGTTAGCAGGGATTTGGGAGGGGGGACGGTACTCGGCACCCTGTTGAGCCCTTTGCTCATGTGTCGAGCAGACGGACGTGGGCACAGCTGTTGCCTGGTTTCAGAATGGCGATGATTTCTCCAGGAGGATGGCGTCTCGGCGAAGGCAAATGTTTCCTCTATTCCACATGTCCAGTGTTGCTGCAGCTGTTGACTTCTGACACAAGCTTCCACACACACAACGCACACATACACATATGCCTGAATTCCGCACGCACATACACACTCATTAACCCCCCCCCTCCAGTGCGCTGGTACCTTGGCACTGGCTACCCAGTTGATCAATGGGCGTGCAGCACAAAGACCTTTTGTGAGATGTATAAATTCACAGATCTCACTGGGGAAAAGCACAACAGCACCGGCAAAATGGAATACGCCAATGACAAATCTGTTTCTCTCTGTCTGTGTGTGAGTGAGTGTGTGTGTGTGTGTGCGCACGTTTCAGTATGTGTGTGCTTTTACATGTACGTGTATATATGTGTGTGTTTGCAGTGTTTGTGTGTGTGTGTGCATGTGTGTGTGAATGTGAGTGCGTTGTCGCATTTCTGAGGCATTTATTCGTGTTATGTGTTTGTTTTTGAGTGAGCGTGTGTGTGTGTGTGGGGGGGCCGTGTGAGGATAAATAATACTCAGGCTCTGAAAGCTGTCAATCACCTGCTCCAGCAATGAAACTGCGTTTTTGAAGTTTTGAAGCGCCGTAGAACATCCAATGAAATGCAGGTGTCGGTCCGTCCCTTTTCTGTTCTGCCTTTTTATCAGGCCGCTGTGGGGAATGTAATCAATCTGACTCCTCGGCGATCGCATATCCTCACAGTGGACTAAGGCTGGAGCTGCAATTTCGATCAGTTCCTTGTTTCTTTACAATCAAGTTTGTGAGGGCCTTGCAATGAGGAAGGAATTTAAAGCGAAATGGAAAAGCAGGTTGAAGGGTCAATCCCCCGTTTCACGTTGTTTATGAATTTGGCGACATCTGTGGAGAACGTCGTTAAAGCTCATTCATTTCCACAGTTTTTGGGGGATTCACATTGGATCCTTTGTGTAATCGGGAGAACTAAAACAATTTTTATGGGAATCTCGCGAAACTTGCACAGAGGACGGACCCTGTTATTTTGCGGGACCCGACGCCCTTTCCCGTTGCCCCACTGCTTCATCAAACTTTACGTTTTCAAATACATTAACTCGAGACAGTTTTGATGGACATCATGCCCACTACGTGTGATTGTTTCAGGAGCAAAGAGAAGGACTGTGTTTGATGTTGGACACCCTGTGAAAGTTACTGAAGCGCCACCTGCAGGCCAAAAAAAATGCAGTAGCTTGAACGGTTTTAATGGGAATTATGTCCAATCTGCCTCCAACATTCTTGGTACATAGAGAAGGAAGTTATTGACTGTGGCGGCTCTGTGATGTTTTCCTGTCGCGCCACCACTTAGCCAAATTAGCATTTCCTCGTGCAAAAACCCGGTTTACGAGGGAATCGTTTCAAGCCTGCTGCGATTGTTTCAGTATTTGGAGGTGATGTTGGTGACCGTATAACCTTCCCCATAGCATCATCTACGAGCTAATCTTTTCGTTGATAAAAATGCTTTAACTCGAAGAGTTTTTATGAGAATCCCGTCAAATCTTCCATCAACATATCTGGAGCACAGAGAAGGAACCTTATTGATTTTATGGCTCTATTAAGTTCACTGTAGTGCCAACATTAGATGGTTCTACATTTCTCAATGCGATCAGTCAAACTGCTTTAATGGGAATCTGATCAACTTCGCTGTGAACAAACTGGTGCAAAAAAGACTAATCCTGTTGTTCTGGTGACATTATGACTCTTCTTGTAGCACCACCCGTACCCCAAACTTAACTTTTTTTTCCCCCCAAAAATGCAATAAAAGTCAAACGGTTGTTATGGGAATCAGTTAAAATTTGCTGAGCGAACATTCCTGGAGCCTCGAGTAGTTCCTCTTGATTTGCTGGACACTATACCCTTTCCTGTAGTGCCACCACAGGGCCAAACCATGAATTTTGCACATAGGGAGCATGCTACAGATGCTATGCCTTGCTGTTGTTCACTGGGTGTATTTGTCTGGTCTTCAAACTTTAAATCCAACAGTTATATTTACTAAGATAAAGCTGCATTGTGGCCAAGGTCACTGCGCAACATTGAGGGACACATTTCCCCTAAACGCTTGCTTTATTTACATGTGACAAGTTCATGCCAATGCAGCATTACATTTGAATGCTCATGCTGAAACTCACATCGATGGCACAGATTAGTAATATCAGACTGTGTCGCAATTACAGAGCATGAATATGCTTGATGGGTATTGCTAAAGGAATGCTGAAATGTTGAAATATTATCATGTATGACATTTTTTCGTGACAAAATTGAGGACTGAGACCAAATACTTCACTGAACAACTGAGATTAGCAGGAAGTGTCAGTTGGTGGTATGAAGGCTAACTGCTTAGCAGTTTGGAGAGGAAAAGAGCTACCCACTCACTGCCATAATAGCTTTCAAACCGTTTCAGTAATGCAAACAGTTCGCGCTTTTTACCAGTTTTGGAGTAGGTGTGAAATAAGAACAGGGCTGCATTAGTAAGGTGAACATAGTTCCACAATTTGGCCTCATTTACGCATTCACAAGTCTTCATAATTGTGCAAATAAATTTCATCTGAATGCCTCAAGGTCGATTTGAATGTTGCGAGGTTGAATGCTTGGCCACAAATCAAACTCGGGAATCGAAACTTATAATCGCGCTGCGTATGAAGGGGTGCTGTGTCCAGTCTCAAAACATGAGAAACAAAGTGTTTGTCTGGTGTTTACGCTTTGAACAATCAAGTCTGATATGTAGCAGATGTGCAGGGACCAAATTGAAATCAGACCCATTCAGAGTGGTTGTTAAAATGTACTGATAGTGCTTTGGGCGAGTTTAGCCCACATGGTGTGGGTTTAACTGCACTGCTGCAGTGGCATTGACATAGCATCGCAATTTAATTACACCATATTAATTGTAATGTTAAAGTGCTGAAAGGTTCCCCGCAGCTTGTGACAGCTTGGCCGGGTACGCCCATGCGAGCTCGCCAAGCCTGCTGGGTGTCGAATGTCTTGAGGACTTTTTTTTTTTTTTTTTTACAGTTTTCCTTCCCTTTTCAGTGCTGAGTTGCATTAGTTCTGCATCTGTGCTTTTGTCAGGGAAAAAGGCTTGGATAGAGCAGCGGTGCTGCTCCACCGCTGCTATCACTCGCAGCTCGGAAGTTCTGTTTCCGCGACGGGGACTGAAGTTGTTCGGAGAGTGAAGGTCCTCCTTCCAAAGTGGGTCTCATTTTGTAACGGGTAAAAAGCAGGTTAAAGTGCCACTGCTTCAGTAAACACTTAATGAAGAAATTGTTCAGGCTAAGAACGTCCACGCACTTGACTCCGACACTGCTGCAGTGTTCCACAGAAAGCAGACTGCTTTCTCAGTCTGACCTCTGCCCTCCAGTCGCAAAGTATGCAAAGTGGCTTTCTGACAAGAGGGAGTGAAGCATGCATTTCATTTATTTTTTTTTGAGTGCGCATTTACTGTATGTGTGTGTTCCTGTTTAGATGAGTGGACATGATTGTGTGCTGTGTGTGTGTGTGTGTGCGTGTGTTTGTGTGAATGTTCACGTGTGTTTGCATGCATTCATGCCATTACGGGTTAATATATTTGAGTGTGGGCGCTCACGCTCGAGTTATGCTCGCGTGGGTCTGTTATTGTGCATTTGCGAATGCTTGGCTGCTCTAGCTGTAATGCTCCTGCATTAGAAAAGCTGGTCAGTGTGTGGTCGCCACTAAGCCCTTCTTCCTCGATTTTTCACGCGTTGTTTGCCATTTGTTAAGACAGTAATCAGAGATGGTATCCCGGCAACCGCCAATCCACCCATGCCCCTTTCCATCCCCAGCCAAAAAAAAAAAACAAAAACAGGGCGAAATTCACCGTTATTGTCTCCAGAAGTGAATGGGATGTGAAATGTAATACAATATGGGGGAGGGGGGGGGAGTGAATGGCCCAGGGACTCATTGGCCTGGGACCCTCAGTCTACACTCACTGCAGATATAGGCTTTCACTACGGTAATCTAATAGCCTTGTGGAGCCAGGGAGATAGTGAAAGAGGAGGTTAACACTCTGCTTTCTGGTTTCAGGTAAAAGACAGAATACAAGTGTTGTCCCCCCCCCCCAGCTTGTGACGTGATGGATATGTAATGTGGGGGTACGCTGGGGTATCTAGTTTGTCATGGCGTGGGGGAGGGAGGGAGATTGGACAGGTGGGCATAATGTCTGTCTGTGTAAGCCCTTTTGTGTCCGCTCGGTGAGTTCCAACAGTAACTGGCTGTTAAGCGACGGGACCTGGTTCAAATGCTACCTATAGGCTACAGAAAAAAAAAAAGAGAAAAAGGGAAGAAGAAGGGTGTCTTTGAATTTCAGGCACAATAAATGCGTAAAAGAACATGAGGTGATAGTGGCCCGGGACGTAATACATGAACGCTGTCAGTTGGCTTAGGCAGATGAACCACAGGGGAAGAGTTTGGTTCAGCTTGTATTGATTTTATGTGATTGTGTGCGGTTCTCAGCGCATTGATTATATTTCATTTTTCGTCTGAATGCCTTCGTGCTTTGTACTTGACACATCTATTTTAAACCTTCTGGATATGCTGGCTTACCTTGCTCTGAAATATATTATGGCATTTATAGCAGAAATATCGAACATGAAATGCATGCTGTGCATATTATACTTGCCTGACTCCCGGAAAAGCCCCTTGTAGTTACAGAAATTCATGAATATCTGTGGATTTCTTTTCTTTTTTTAATTCAAAGCATCTGATCATGTATATATTCTATTGAAATGTATTTAGTCCTTTTCATATAATTGAAAGGCAAACATCATGATAAAAATATTACAGGATAGTGTTACGTTTTCTTGACCCAAAGCGGACGGAACACGCTAGAATGATTGAATTTGTATTCATAACTGACTTGTGCAGCTGCTAAGGCCTCCATGCTAAAATATCGTTTTGATACTTGCTGGAAGGCAACTGTAACAAGCGGTGGGGAAGAAACAAGGGGGAAAAAACAGCTGACGTGCTACAGTGGCGCAGAATGTGTTTCCATTTAAATTTTATTTTTGCGACATTTCCGGCTGCATGAAATGATTTATGATATTCAATTTACGGATTGCAATGACGAATGCGTGCGTGCCTCGATACCCAAGCTGAATTTTTTTTTTTCAAGCTCCTTGTTTGACACGCATGCCATGCCTTGTAGACTGAGGCAGTCCCTAGTGTTTACGAGCCCACTGAATATATTAGTGACTGGATATGTTTTCGATGACTCACCCCTTACATAAATGTTACTCACTTAAATATTACATACCGTGTGTAAACAGCAGGCAGCATATGGTTTCTTGCGATTGATGTGGCGAACGCGGCGATCTTTTTACTCTCATCTCCGAACCCACAGTCTATTCGGTGCGCGGTTTGGGACCGCCGCTGTCTAGCGTGTTTCTGAGTCACGTGGGAGTGTACGACAGTAACCGATTTGGAGACTGCGAGAGATGCATAACTGCACTAAAAGGCTTGATTTTTATTTATTTTTTGCTCAATCTTTGTGACCTCAGAATGGGCTGCCAAATCTGCAGAGCTGGTTCACATCACTGTGGTTTCATTTCGAACATACATTTCTTGAAAAACCATGTGCTCTTCCTAAGTAGGAGCACAAATCCAGTTTAGGTTATACAAACCCATACAAGGTAACTAAATAAGCTTTTAGATGGCTCTGTTTATTCTGATATGTCAGATTCCTTTTCAAGATGATTCAGATTAAGATAAAGAGTCAGAATTAGCGAAAATAAGAGCTAAAGTTATTGCTCCTCCTCTGGCAGAGCTTAGAAGTGCATTACAGAAATAAGATGTTTGAAGGCATAAAGCTATCAACCCCAGCTATGAAGTTTAGGCACTCTCTGAAAAACAGTTGCAAAAAAAAAAGAAAAAAAAATGCTTTTTAATAGTCTCACCGTTGCCGCTTGGGTAGTACCCTACGGTACAAAAGATCGTGCATCTAGCCTGCAATACATAAATCATTTGTAACTCTTTTGTTTGGAAAAATATCCTTATTAGTACCCAAATGAAACATTATTGTACTTTCAGCATTCACTGGGGAAACTCGCTCTCTAAAACACAACAGTGCAGCTCCGCTATAGATTTATATCTGAGAGCTTAGGACTCGGAGAACATGTATGACTGAAGAAAACAGAAGACGGCCAGGGATGGAGGAGGTGATTACGGCGCGATGAGAGCGGATGAAAAAGGCCCGCAGTGAGATGAATTGTGGGGCGGAGAGGGAGGGGCTGATGACAGGCTGCAGTGGGCTGAGGTCAGTGAGGAGTGGTGTCGTTTCGGAGCTGGAACAGATTCGGCGTGACACTGCCCACACCGCGGCAGCCAGAAAGCCACATGTCAGCAAATGCTCGCATATCACCCCATCTCTCTGTTCTTCCTTTGTCTCTCTCGCTCACTCGCGTTCTCTCTCTCTCTCTCTCTCTCTCTCTCTGACTGCCTCCCTGTGTCGCTCTCTATTTATCTGTTTTCCTCTCTCTCTGTTATTTTCTGTCACACAATCTTCCCCTCGCTCACTCACTAACTGCTTCTCCCTCTTTTTCACTGATGACCTGCATCTCTCTCTCTCTCTCTCTCTCTCTCCCTCCCTCCCTCCCTCCCTCCTCAGTGATTGTATATAAAGGAATGGCATAAACCTGTAATAAAACAGTATTGCTATTCTGGTATCCCAGAGCAGTGTGCAGCTCGGGATAGAGAAAAAATGGGACACCACCTTATTTAATCTGACTAAATAAGGACTATTTTCTCTCAGCGTTACCCGTGAAATGGGTGGGGAGGGGGGCGTTGGAGGGAGGGGGGGTGAGTGTAGCTGCAGGGTGGTGGAGTATTCTGTCGCAGCTGAAAACATCCTCCGTGGCCTCGCAGCAGCTATTCCCACGTCAAGCTAACGATAATTCTCAAGTACCTTAACCCCAGACTCCCAGTCCTCAGTGTAACTTTACAGGGACAGCAATGAATGAATGAATCACATTGTAGTGCCTGACCTTCAGTATTGGTCCCCAACCCCGACTAAGTACTGCCAGTTATGCATTTGAGCCACAAATGGACGACAATGCTACCCTGAAACTATTGTGCAGTCAGCAGTCAATATCAGTGGAGAGAGAAAGATTATTGTGTGTATAGAGCGTGGATAATGAGTATGACAAAAACGCAACCTTAGACAATACGTTGCGCGAGCAAAGTGAGATATCCGCCATTTTATCTGCCATCCTAATTCTGACATTCTTTGATTGCTGAAAAGAAATCCTCATCCATCCTTGTGTGTTTGCCTCCCCGAGGTCTTAAACTGCCACAAACGCTTTTCAAAATCACCGTTGCTAATATCAGGCTAGTTATTTTATCATTATTTATTTGTATTTTTCACTGATTCCTTGTTCCTCTGCCTGCATGGTGCAATTGGTGAACCGTATATATTTACATATGTTGATAGTCCTACAATATCCATTTCTACAACATCTACGTCCACGCTTATATCGTGATCCACTTTTGCTCAATCGTCTCTTATCTCTAGACCCTTCGTCACGTGTCAGGGCCGTGGCCAAACTGAAAGCAGCAACAAAGGAGCTCAAAGTATTGTGGTTGGAAGGGATCCTTTAAAGAAGTTTGCTTTTTCTGCCAAACCTCTGATGCTGTGGCTGGTCTGGATCAGTGCTGCTCGCAAACTGCCCTGACACCCTGACTCCATAGTCAGATCCCCTCTATGATTCCACTATTATTCTTCACATTAAAACCTCCTGTGTTGAAACAATACTAGCAGTCTGTATGAGACTAGTGTGGTCATTCTGTTTGAATTATTGAGTTTATTTCACAGTGGCTATTTAACTTCGGGGCTGTGTCATTGGGCGGATGACAGAATACGATCTTGTTGTTAGTCTTAAGACAGTGTCATTGAAGTATTATAGGCCATTCTAGCATACCTGTTTCCATTAAAGGGGACCTATTTTGCTATATTTACAAGGTTATATTTTGATCGTGGACTCCCCTAGAGTACTCCTGATCGTTCAAAGTCCAAAACAGGGTCCTTATTTAGCTCATACTACCATCCTCAGAAAACCCCTTTTGTAGTCCATTGTAGTCTCTGCCTGAAACACCTCATTGGGGTGGCTCTTCTGCTATGGCCCCCGTGTGCCCACTTTCTTCTGACTGGTCAGCTCTGTAGAGGGCGGAGTTGGGCGGGACGAGGCTGCAAAATGCAGTTTTCTGGGTCCACCTCCCCAGAGTGAAACGTGAGACACGGCTGCCATCTTATAAGGAATCGGCGGGGAAATTCCGAAATCTAACACTATACTTGAATATAGATCTGTTGAAATGAACTTGTTCTAATGAACACAGAGGCAAAAGTGGAGGACGCAGTGTGAAAGTCTGGCAGCTCAAGGTCGATTATGCTATCCGCTACAGTTTGCTACGGCAAGAGTGGTAAGTAGAGCGGTTTTTCTACTCTATAGCTAGGATGCAGGGAAAGCTAGAATCCACCCCATACAGACACACTTGTAGAATGGGTTGACATACCCAGGTGTAGACCAAAGACCGTAGAAATCCGGTGGCTCTGAGTTTAGGGGGAAACATGGAAAGTGAGGAGCAGCTTAAAGTAGACCAACAGCTTATGGACTGCTTTGGTGTGTATTAGGACCTGCTGGTTCGTGTGCATAACTGTGGTGTGTCATTAGCATGGAGTAACGAACAGCTTCTGCATTGGTATATTATGGAGCGGCTAGATCTCCAGGCGAAATGGCCTTTTCGGAAATTTCCCTTGGTAATGGTTTACTTACTACATCAGAATGACCAGCGTTTCCTCGCGGAAAATGGGCGCGTTATGGATAGTGCACAAGAGCTAGATAGAACTCTGGTAATGTGAAGAGCATAATACAGTATTTACAGACCGTAAGTTCTTTTTGTACGGACCGTTGCTTATGTGGAGCTAGCGAATCGATAACTTTTAAAGGAAAGAATTTAATATTCATTCGCCGATTAAATATTAAATCGACGGCAATGCAGAGAAATCGTTTGTTATACCAGACGCATTATAGCCTGTGCGCTTCCCTGTTGCTTTCACTGGTAGCATCAGAAAGCTTACCCAGATATTGGAGATGTATCAAGCTGATCCCGGTCATGGATAAGTAAAGCGATCGTTTCACAAGCACCCAAAAACGCACCCCAAGCTCTGCAAAACTCACGTCTGGTCTAACTGCAGCCTTCGAAGCCCAACTGCAGATACTTACCGCACCTCTCTGGTAAGCTTCAACTGTAGTGGCTACAATCAGGCAACATTATGATGGAACTGCCACATTGATTCTTACCGAAGCAACACAAGTAAACTGATCATAATTACTGCCTGTAAGTTACCAGGAGAATTTTAATTTGCACAGCACGCGAGCTGACAACCGAGCGGTCATAACAACTAGAGACAAATGTTACCCTGCAATACAGGTTTTACAGACAACAAAATTCCGTTATGGGGGGTAGTTGTACCAAGCATCCAAAGTACAAACAAGTATAAAAAGTTTGCTTCAAATGAGGTTAATGTTCACACACTCCTTCTGTTGAATTTCCCCTGATATTACTCTTGCATATTTAGGACACAAACATTAACAACAGTAACTTGGCTACGTTAGCCGCAATGCTATATCCACATTCAACAGGCCATCAGTTGGCTCGGCTTATGCTGTGACACAAGTGCTTCCGCATCTGTAGCCATGTTTCTATCCACACGTTCTATTACGAATTAAGTAATATCAAATTAAAAATGCCTCACGGAGACGGTGAAATTAGACTTGATTTCAAGACTATCGACTCATAGTTTGTACGGTCCATCTCATCGGATTTCCTCTTGATCGGTAAAAGGCTCTTGCGATAAATGCTGATGGAAACGTTATTCGCCGAATAAATCTGCTACTGCATCTTCACAGTGTTTTGATGCTGTTGTTTCCTTCTGATAATGGTCTGCTATGCTGCTAATACCTGGCACCTAAGCACTAGTACATCTTGTGCAATTATTGTCATTTGTTGGTAAACGCGATCCATTTTTGCCAACCAGGTAAATTAGTTGGCTAACAAGCTACTTTTGTTCACTTGAAGGTTCAGCGATTCAGTGCGAAAATGAATGGAAACAGCTTAAAATGTCAGAAATGTTCTCGACACTAATTTGATTGAATAAGAGCATGTGGCGTCATTACGCACTACTTTTTATTCGCTTTAATGCTGAGCATAAACAGGTAACGTTCCCTTTGACCGTGGCTGTTCGCTACCAGCAAACAAAAAAGCTACCCGCTGATTTCTCTAGGCATCGTCTTTTGGGAGAAAAGAAGGTGCTTTTCTTTCCGTCCAAAAGTAAATGGACGAGCAGCTTTGGGAGAGATACTGACAAAACTGCACCTCAAATGGTCTTCGGTTCTTCTTTTGTATTTCTGGAAGTGTAGATGCTGCTAAGGCATAGTATGATCTGCGGTTGTTCGTGTCTGCCAGAATAGTTTCCGGTCTGGGCAGCTCCAGCGCCGTGATTGGCTTTGGCTAGGTCTGTACTAATTGGACGGCACAACCTGACGTCAGGTTTTGCCCAAATCTCGTGAAGATCTCGGGAAGAGCTGTTCCGAGAGGAAATCACGTTCTTGGATTATGGCAAAACCCCTGTATCTTATATTTAGGTTGAGTATGGACAACCAACATTATAACATTACTAATATGTATTAAAAGAAGGATCAGCATAATAGGTCCCCTTTAAATAAAAAGAGGAAATACTCATGAAATGCACCACTTTCTAAATTTTCTTTTGGTTTGTAGTCAGGCGTCCAACTGGGCAGGAAGGATACCGGGAATGGGGGATGTTTTCCTGTGGTTAACCTCTTGTCCTATTGTCAGGAATTCGAACCAGTGAAATAAGCAAGTATGCTTTTAGGGAGAAAAGCGCTGATTTGTTTTTGTTGTTTTTAGTAGCTGAGGAGAGCCAGGAATAGGACAATAGTGGGGCTTTAGCGGGATTATGAATCACCAGATCCTACCAACAGCCGCCCCCCCCCCCCGCCACCTTCCCCCAGTGCAGAGCGAGATTGAAAATTCCCCTCTGAGGCAGTGTGACACTGCCTGGTGACATGCAGGTGACAGTGTGATGAATCTCCGCTCCTGGACAGGTCAAACGCAGGGTCCTATGGCTTTGTTTCTCTTTTCCCAAGACCCAGGAGGGCCTGGTACGCCCCATAGCCTGCCTGCTTTTTTTTTTTTGAGAGCTCCTCTCACGTCCCCAATTTATCTTGTGAGTCCACAAGTGAAAAACATTAAACTGGTCCAACTCTGCCCAACAACAGACTGCTCAGACTCTTCAAAGTGTATTGTTGAGACGCGGAACCATTACAATTTGTGAGAAATTCACAGAGAAAAGAAGGTCTTAACAGCCGTAAAAAGGATAATTTATTACTGTTGTAAATAATTCTGATTTAAGATGTATGACAGAATGAAAAAGCTGCCATGTTTTTCTTGTGGGTTAGGATGCATGTCGTCTTGTCTTATGTAAAGGTTTACGTAAAGGAACAGAAATGGGTGCATTATGTAGGAGAAATGTATTAATATGCTACACATGTAACAGAGTAGCTTGAATCTCTGCAGCTGTAGATATAAATCAGTTTGTTTGCTTTGCCGTGTCTCATTGTGACAGCACAGTTCTGAATTGCAGTTCACAGCATTAAGGCATTTTTTCCGAACTCAGAGCTGCTAGCCCACCACGCTAGCATGGGACATGGGAAGTGTTTCCCAGATTTACTCAGCTATCCCTCTTGAGTTTAATCCCGTATTGAATGGTGAGCGGGATTGGATTAACATTTTAAGATATTTGCCCACGGTGCCTGTTTTTAAAGATCAGTTAATCCATCTGGTCCTTTAGGGTCACAAGACATCGCTGAGGCGCACATGTACAGACAACTTTCCCCTCCCTCCCCGCCAACACCCAAACTAACATGAACACTCCCTACACTAAATCCCTCATGCAGTTGTACATTTTTTTCAGTTCTTGGGAAAGTCAAGGTTTTTACAGCGTTTCGGTTTCTGGGCTGCGTATTATGAAATGATAATAGGTTGGGTAGAAGCCACGGCCGCGACCGTGGTTTGAAGGACAGATGTGGTTCGGGCCGTTTTCTTTCCCCGTTTTGCGTAATCTGCTTTCATCGTGCCCGAAAACTAGAGTAAAACAATCCCGCAGCTGTGGAGCTCCGTCGCGTAACTCTCCCTCCGTCCCATTGATTAAGGGGCTCTGGAGAATTTTCTAGATCCTCCATATATCCACAGACTAACCAGCGTTATGCGGCTTACGATTTCCAGGGCTTGTCGCTGCGAAAACCGTCTGGTTTTAGTACGACAAATTGATCGTCCATCCCCATCATTCTCTCAATCCCTCTACCCCCATATCAACCCATTCACTGCCATTGACAGGATTTTTGCCATTTATAACAGCATGCTTCCTTAGGAATTGAGGAGATGTTCCAGCAATTGACATTTTCTCTTTTACATAGCGGGTCATGGTTACAGATCTTCCAACAAAAAAGGCTATTGAAAAATCAATGAATATTTTCAAAAATGTCAATAGTGCCCGGCAACTTTTAAAGAAAAAAATACACTGGCAGTGTTAATATACAGCTAAATGCTGAATAGTGTTTGCTAGTATAGCCTTTGGTGAGTTTCCTTGGTAATCTGTTGAATTAATATTCAGTCAAGGAAGAACTTAAGCTGTAATATTGACTGGGATTAAAGATTTGTTGAAAGTTTTTTTTTTTCTGAAAAACATTATGAAAAAGTGTTTCCTTTTTCTCAGAGGAATTGCAAAACTTGTCGAAGAGAATCACAATGCCTGTGTGGCTATGGGTGCTTCTGAGTCAGTGAGCTCATGAGATGATCTGAGGAACCTTCCTTGTCCTGCGAGCTTAGTCATGCCACAGTAGCTCTTTGAGCCGGGGACTATTTTCGAAAATCGAGTCACCCGCTTGTGTAAATATCCTCGGCTGTAAAGAGTCAGATGGCTCCTGCTCTTAACTGAAGTCAGCCATGCATCACAAGCAACTCTTATCGAGATGTGTGGGCCGTAGCCTTGTCTGCTCAGTGGCAGTGCTTGTGAACCATCGAAGGTTGTCTGTAGCTTTTGGAATGACGGAACCTTATGCCGAGCCATAGGTGAATGAGGAGCCTGCAAACTGTTTCCCTGGTGACAGACTGTTTGGCTGGGGAGGAGTCTTTATTTTAGCAGGGAAGTTGTAGCAAGTGTTCAAAATCGCAATGTAGCAGGTTCATCAAGTCTTTTCCGGTGTTTCTTAGACTTTATCCAAAGTTGTGTCTCAATTTGTAGCTTTGAACAGACATAAATTATGTTCCTTGATGTTTTGTAGTCTTTGAATTAATATTAAAGTGAGCTAGATGTATAGTTTCACCATCTTATTTTGTACAAAGGGATATAAAAACATCAGTCCAGTTCACAATTAGTTTAAGGATCTTGTCCCTTGGAAACCAGCCGTAGCTTAGCGTTGGGGTGCAGAGCTTTAAAAAAGGAGCTTTATTTTTTTTTAAGAAGTACACATTCCATTGAAAACTGCTAATTTATCCTTTAGGAACAACAGAAAATGTCTCATTACTGTCAGGGGAGAAAAAAGGCAGATTTACTTTCCATTATCTTTCACTTCATTTACCCTCCAAAGAGGTTCTGTCTGTTTAATTTCAGCAAGCCTTTTTCTGAGAGCCTTTTCAATGCTCTGAAGAATAAATTGTAATTTGGTAATATTATGCGTATGTACAGTGTCTTCTGAAGCATTACTGGTAAATTTAATAAAGATTTCTCAGCACCATTCGAAACATTTCAATGAAATCTGAGTTTTTGCTGATAGTCGGTAAACACGCAGGTTTCTCTTAAGGGGCCCTTTTCACTTACATTTTTGTAAATATGGAAGGGAAATAATCAAATCTTTTCGGGGTAAATTGTAGGGACCGAATTATTGAACACACTTTAGATGCTTTTTTTTCTCGCTGCACTTGTGGAAGGATGTTTTGAAACAGGTGTGTTTGGGTAAAATATGATCTCAGGAAAGGCTTCTCAAGACCTGGCCATCAAGTTTTTTTGCCATTGCCGGTTTTGAAGTGGATGTACAACAGTATTCTAATCATACTGTCAGTTATTTTTACTTGTTTTCTTGAATCTGCACTGTTCATTTCTGATGCGACCATGATAATAATATTGTTTTTGAATACTCATTTTGCCATTGCAGGAGCAACGTTTGCTATGTTGATTTGCATTGAGCAGATAAACAACATTTCACCTTTGAAATATTTTGCTCAAAGTGGCAAAGCATCACGCCAGTCTGGGTTATAAGCACCATTCTTGACATACAGTACAGGCTAAAAGTTTGGACACACCTTGTTTCTCACTCAATGCGTTTCCGTAATTTTCATGAATATTTACACTGTAGATTCTCACTGAAGGCATCAAAACTATGAATGAACACATGTGGAATTATGTACTTAACAAAAAAGTGTGAAATACCTGTAAATGAAAACATGTCTTATATTCTAGTTTCTTCAGAGTAGCCACCCTTTGCACTGATTACTGCTTTGCACACTCTTGGCATTCTCTTGATGAGCTTCAAGAGGTCGTCCCCTGAAATGGTTTTCACTTCACAGGTGTGCCTTGTCAGGGTTAATTAGTGGAATTTCTTGCCTCATCAATGGGGTTGGGACCTGCAGTTGTGTTGTGCAGAAGTCAGGTTGATACACAGTCGACAGCCCTATTGGACAACTGTAAGATACATACATAATTCCACATGTGTTCATTCATCGTTTTGATGCCTTCAGCGAGAATCTACAATTGAAATAGTTATAAAAATAAAGGAAACGCATTGAATGAGAAGGTGTGTCCAAACTTTTGGCCTGTACTGTATGTATGTTGTCTGTTGTAGCTACTTGCTGGGATTTGATCACAGTTGCTCCACAAAATGTTGACTTGATCAAAATGGAAATCTAGAAGATAGTCCTCTAGCCCTTGGGGATCTGGATTGCCTTTACCTGCTCATTTTAGAGATGCCTCCCCCTCCTTTTCGTCATTATTCTGTCTGACACCCGACACCCCAGTCTATGTCCTCACAGGAGTAAGTAGTTTCATTTGCTGCGGATATAAGCAGAAGGAAGCAATTAAGCTTAGTTCCTCATGGCGTGTTCAGTATGTGAATGTACTGTCATTGACACCATCTTCCCATTTTCCGGTGTTAAACCTTTGTACCCTTTCAACTGTTGGGCTTACATATCTGTGATGACTGCCATCTCAGTTATTACCACTGCGGTAGTGTTCCTTAATGTGCTTTTCAGATGATGTGCTGCCATTAAGTTATTCAGTTATTATGCATGTTCCAGATTTCGCTCTTCAGTGCTCTTCCCCCACTTTATACTGTGGTAAAGTGCATATTTTAAAACCTGAAACAGTTACTGAAGCAATCATCTATTATTGAGAGATTCACACTCTTCAAGCACTTAACAACCGAAATTGACAGAATATTAATTATGTACCATTGTAAGAGTATATCACATTGTGGGAACACGAGCAGTGTGAGATTGCAAACCACAGCGGAGGCTGAGCAATGCCCCATTTGCCAACTCCATCAGTTTGTGATATTTTCCTGACATCGATGAGATAATGCACTCAATTTTTTTCTTCTCATTTCAAATCATTATGTATTTGTGTAAATGTAATTCAGAATGGCCAATGTGAACGGTGAACAATCCTTCGAAAAATATCTTGGGTTCACAGTTCTGGATCCGGGTCACTCCAAAATATAAACACCTCCGAGCACCTCTTAAGTGGACCAAGATACACCACAGGCAAAATTCTCATGCGAGTCTACTTAGTTTTTGCTTAATCCTGATATCTAGCCATCAGACAAATAAACAAACATGACCAATCACATAGCCTCCTTGCCGTAGGTAATTTTAATCACTTAGCATACCCTCTAATCCAGAGAGATTTATCAATGTTCGGAAAATCAGCGATCAGAACAAGAGTGTCCATACATACCATTACAAACATATTGTCAATTGGAATACGTTTGTATCATAAAAGCCAATAATTCTCATTTAAAATTGCTAAGTGTACAATTAAACAAAGCAAACAAGCCATTATTACTGTACACATAAGTAACTAACCTAATTTTTGTACACAAACCTATAGAATTACTAATCTAAAAGGCAGTACTAAAACATAGAGAATAGCTAAATAGGGCCGAAGGGAGCCATGGTACAGCCTCATTAGGTGAGAAAGACTCATTAGTTTCGGCTTGTATTACCATTATTAAAACAATTAAGTATTACTTTACTTATAAGCGCCGGCTCCTGCATGTGGCTTTTCTTTCATTTATGACTTTAGTTATTATGACTATAGGCAAAAGCAGAATGATTGTGTATATTTCTAAAATGCAGACGTTTGCTGGAGACGACCACTTCCCCATGCAGTTATAGCCTCAAAAAAGAGAGATTAAATAATGAAATAATATGGATTACTGTGTTTTGTTTCTCCCTGGGGTGGATTTCTGAAGCACGGTAATATTCACTTTCCCCTGGAGCTTTGGCTGGCATTGGATTTTTGTCTGCATGACAATAATTATGAGATGTCTGCCACAGTTTTACAATGTCACCGAGATGATGGATATCCTGTACAGACATGATGAAGCCTAATTAGGTGCCAGATCCAGTGTTTGCAGTTTCGCTCGTAAGTCAGCCAGTCCAATGGGATTTGATGGATCATGTTTATCCCAACAAAAAATAAAAAATACAAGGCCCTGGGAAAAAAAAAAAATAGAGCTTTAAGAACCATCCATAGACATGAGCACTCTCACTGGTGTGGGCAAGGCCAACCGGGAGCCATTGTAGAGCATTTTGCTTTACTACAGCAAGCCTCGGAAAACAAACAAAGCGACTATCCTCCAGGGGTTGAAGTCTTTGAGACTAAGGGACCGTGGTGTTTCAGGGCGATTTCCTATCCAAGAGAGGCACGACCAGGTAATACAGAGCATTTACGGCAATACACCAGGGCCTGTACTGGATCTAATTCTCCCGCCTGCTGGCTTTGTGCATTCCCGCCTGGCAAACCCTCAGAAACGACCCACTGCCCACCCGCATTTTTACCGGGAAGAGATTTGACAGAAAATTATCGGGGGCGGGGAATGAATAGCTCCGAGCTGTCATTTTCAGATCAAAGCCCCGCATTACTAATCATTTGAAATTGCGTTCTTGTTGCTTGGTAGCTGGTTGGGCCCGATAGAGGTGGAGGAATATACGGAAGGGTTATGGATCTGGTTTGAAATGACAGATTGATGTTGGCGAGGTTAATTACCTCCATTTGTACGAGGGTGTTCTCTTCTTGGCTCATGATGTGGTAAATGAAGCCAAACGTTCAAACACGTAAGAAGATGAAAATTGCCTGTTTCTTTAGTCTGTATAGTTCTCTTAATTCCCAGAGCCCTGCTGTAATCACACACACTTCCTTTTCCCATGCTAGCCGCCATAACACGAGAAGAGTTGTCTGGGTTGTCATACTTATGACAGACCGTGCCAATATTATTCTTCTATTCCTTTTATCATTGTGCATCGTTAATTGTGTTTTGCATGACAACCATATCAAGAGGCTTTTTTTTTCTAGCTTCAAAGTAAACCCATAAAAGTGGAACTGTTGTGTCCTTCCTTCACCTCTGTCTCCCTCCTTTTGGTCGAGTCGGCTAAGAGGATGCGATTTGTTCGCTAGCGATTATGACGCAACCTAGGCAGGATCGTATTAGGCTTCTCTTTCTTCGAGTCAGCTGTCTTAAAGATTCTTAGTCTATGGCCGTACGCATTTTCAATGTTTGATTTGCCCGGCTTTGAATTTTAATACCGAACAGTGAAATACGATGATGCGGTTTGTGACCTGCCGAAAATCACACCTGTGCCCCAAACGCACGTGTGGCTGAGTCAGTGAGTGGGTCAAGCGGTCTCCAGAATCAACTCTGTTTGCAGTTTTATGATAATATTTATTATATTTTCATGGTGAAGGACCATTGATTTACGTATTCCTCGTGGAATATGCTACCCTTGCGCTTAGATATAAATGTTTGGATTTGCACTCTCCCTTGCTCCATGTGTCATGGTTTAGTCCCACCGGATGCGACCTGCAATCCGGCGGGCACTGGGACCATGAACCCAAAAGCTGGAGGAGGATCCAAACACACAGGCTGAGTAAAAACGACAAAACTTTTAATAAATATTTTAAAAAAGACAATCATAACATTAGGGGAGCAGCAGGACGAAATAGCAGGACAACAATTCAGAATGCTGCTGCAGTGAATAATGGCGCAGCCAACCCTTAAATAACCCGCCCTCACCTCCACCTCATTGAGCCACACCTGATGCTCATAGAAGTGGAGGTGAGGAATGCGGCTGGGGAGGTGCTGCAAGGGAAAACCCTGACACCATGTGTTTAAAGGAGGATCTCAGAGGTTGAATGAGCCAGTTCCTGCCTCGTCACATGGTGATGCTACCTGAACAAGCATCGATGTACAATGAAAAAGGAGGCTTTTGTCGACTTTATTTGACGCCAGTGTTAGAACAAACCATACCCCCTAGCCCCTTAGCCTGAACCCTAACCCTAAAAGTCAAATAAGGATGCTAAAAGCCTTGTGTTTTCATTGTAGAGCGATGCTTGGTCAGGTAGCGTCACCATATGATGTGTCGGGATGAGAATGTTTTGGTTGAATGGTTGAAATGGTTGTTAGTCTTGTTGGGATGCGCCTAGCAGTGCTAGTGACCATTGTTCAGGATAAGACTTTCTACGGTGCGCTGGATGCAGCTAATGTTTGGCTAACGTGGCACGCTGCTGAGAGATGAGCTTAGGCATGAAAAGCTGCATATTATTCAAGAATTAATTAGGGAGAGGAACGCGAGGGTCTGGCTCTCTCTGGCTTTTAATAGTGCACAGATTGCTTTTTCATATGCTCTCGGGAGAGCCACCGTAGATGAGACAGATATGAGAAATGCAGGCCATTAAAACAAGCAAACAGAAAGTATGCAATTAAAAGGAGTTGACCTTTGTCAAACAGGGTGAAAGACCATAGGCGAAAGGTATGAGTTGGTGGGATATTCTTTTTTTTTACTGTGGTGATTTAAGTCCCGGAAAATGTGGCCTCTTGCCAATTTGTATGTATGAAGATGAGAAACATTAACCCATGTATTTAATTGTGAGTGAAAGTTAATGGCTAATTTGACTGAACTCAGACCTTTACAAAGCAGACACAAAGTGTGGTGCACTGCCATTAGAGCCTGCGGGTAAAATTCAATTATTTCACTGTATGTTACTCATCGTCGGAGAGAAGGGAAAAAATTAGATTGTCCAGCTGGCAATCTAGGAAATAGATCAGGTTGTCCACAAGAATCTTCAGTTGTCCTATGTACTGTCATTAGCATATATATATATATATATATATATATATATATATATATATATATATATATATCTCCCCGGACAAAGTTAGGTGGCTATTATGGATTCACGCTCGTCGTCTCCGCCATCGCCACTGCTGCATCCGTAAACACTTCCTTGTGGACGCAGTACAGGTGGCAGTTTTTGACCAATTACTTTCACAATTTGTATGGACATGTGTTTTACTTCAATTAAGACACCTATCGATTTTGGTTGCCATGGCGATAGTATTGGCCAAATAATATGCAAATTAGTGGTAAAACAGAGATTTCTTTGTGAACACTGAACAGGCTGTAATTTTTGACTGATTATTTGGTATGGTCATGTGTTACACTTCACGTATGACACCTATCAATTTTTCTTGCCATGGCGACAGTATTGGTCGAATAATACAGAAATTATTGGCAAAACATAGAGATTCCTTGTGGACACAGTACAGGCTGCAATTTTGGACTGATTACTTTCATATTTGGTAAGGACAAGTGTTACTCTTCACTTATGACTTACACTCTTGCCCGTATGAGATGCATGAAACTTTTGCGCCATAGGCCTTAAATGGTTACTTCCATAGCAGAGGAAAGTAAATAAACTTTTGGCATATTTAAATGAATAAAACTGCTAGGTTTTTGGTTGTCCAACCAGAAAACCTCAGTGGTTGTTTAAATTGATGGGATCTATTTCAGGTTGTCTGGATAACCGGATTACCGCTTATTACAAAAACTGTAATTGTAACCTCCAAACTTTGCCAATTAATTGTCTTTAAGGTTTTCAGGCTTTAAGGCTTGTCTTTAACTTGACAAACTTTGTGAAGGATAAAGGAGCTAACTCTGACCTTACGTCACAGACAATGCGTATAACAGTCCAGCCCAGTTGTTGGGAATGACACTGGCAGTTCTGTAAACACGCAATAAACAAGAGCACTCCGAGAGTGCAGACCTCCGCCAAGGCTGAACAATCCCGCATCTGTCAACACCCTCACAAAAGATTCTCCGTATTTTTTATTGTTTTTATGTAGCAGGAATCAACATCAGCTCAGTAATGATTTAGCGGTGGTTGGAAGTCTCTTCTGCTAGTTTCTTCACAATAAGGACATATTTGTACAAACTGCAATTTTACGCCCGTTGAGGTCCTGTATACAGAGAGATATCAAAACCCAGACTAGTTTTTGGTATTTTCTTGGCATTGAGATAAAGCTCCCAAGTTCTTCTCATTTCAAATCCTTATAGGCTATTTGTGATGATGTGACTCAAAATTTCAAATTTCGCCCAACCTCACAATGGAGAAGAATCCTTCAGAAAACCACATTCCACATCGCAGCCAAAATATAATTGCCTCTGAAGTAGGCCAAGATCCACCTCTTGCAAAATTGTCATCCCAGTCTTTCCCATTAGTTTTTGTGTAATCCTGATCACTAAGCAACAAACTAACAAACACAACTGGTAACATAACTTGATTTTTATAACCTCGGTCAATAAGGTTAAGAGCATAAAAATGACTGCAGACCCCCTTTAAGAGTCTGTTTTCTGCATTTCTCTCAGTTAACCCATTTGGAGTAGGTGGCCACTGACACCAGAGATGGGTTAGGCACGGGTAAGATAGATGCCGAGCTTCAAGCCCTCAGGAAGAATCAACTCTTACTGCGCAGTGATTATGCCAACCTGCTGTCTGGCCCACTTAAGATGTAAGATGGGAACTGGGGCTTCTTGATGCTGATAAAAAATGGCGCGTCGTTGTGGGGAAGAAAGGCTCAGTTGTGGAATTTGGGGACTTTAATGCTCGTTTAGCCCTTGTATCAAGCGCTGCCATAATTGCTCACTAAATGAATCCCTCCGGGCCTTCCTGTCGATAAAGGCGGACTGTGGCCGCTTAGCGGTATCTACTTGTGGCCCTCTGGTCTTGATCCAGTAAGAGCATAATCCTCCACACTCTGTTTGCCTTACTGGAGACCACACAATAGCGGCCATTTTCCTCTCTCTTCATTTAGATCCTTAGTAAAGGCACAAGAATTTGGAATTACGTTTTCATATCTGTAGTTGAGGATTTCATTAAACAGCATTGTCTGACCTTTGTATTACTCAGGCTCTGAAGCAGGCTTGTTGATTCAGGGAACAGCATCTTAATCTTAAATAATTATTTTTAAACAAAAGGTACAGTCTTCATTCTAAGCTCTCGAAATGGTGCGACATGGTTCAGTGTGAAGGCACATTCTCTACACGTGTGAACGCATCAGCATTTCATGACACTTTGTGATTTTGAGACAAAGGCTGTTGAAGTTGGGCACTTTTTACTCGATCTGGGGTTGCAGTTTACTTCTTATATGATTCCACTAAAATTAACAGATGAATCACTCAAATTTTTTTTGACATCAAAAACTTCATAGGTACTGTACTATCTATAGCAAAAAGTCAAATAAGCCCAAGTGTCATGAAATTTCAATCTTAACTTGATGCTTTTCCATATGTCATTGTTTGGAAGACGTAATGGCTGTTCATGCTCTGAATTCAATCAAAAATTAGATTTTACCCAACTGTCAGTAATTTCTTGCCTGCTCTGTAGGTGGTTTGTTTGAAGAAGCAGGGTCAGTGCACCTGAGAAGGAAGGCTGATCTTTGAAACCGATGACCAAAAAGGTGCTTTTATTCCCCCTGTAGAGAGAGCTGACATTTATTCCTGGTCATTTCCCTGCTGAGCCCGAAGTTTTTTTTTTCTTTTTTTTCGGACTTGTTCTTTTACATCCTCTACAAGGCTTGTTACTCTAGTTTTCGCGCAGGACGTGACCTACACAGTCATCGAGAAATGTGTCGAAAAATACAACAGCGGCACTCCGTATCGGATTTGACCGGGCACAGTTTCACCGGGTGTTGTTGCTCTATAGCTAACTGACAAAAACACAGAAGAGATGGTTTTTTTTTTTTTTTCTCTTGAAATTTCTTGTGAAGAGAAGCCCTGACCATCAAAGGTGAAAAAAAAAATAGTGGGGGGTGGAGTAATTCAAAGATGATGCACAAGCAATTCCTGGAGGCCGGCTCAGCTGGAGAAAACCCAGCATTGATCTGTGGCAGGGTGATTTAATGGGAGTCCCTGGCAGTTTGGAGATGGAAATCAAAGCCTGAATACTCAGACGCCTGGGGAGATTCAACCTTCGCCCCCCCCCCCCCCTAACTGTCATCAGATACGTTCTGGCTTTAGGTGTGACGGTCCATCTTCTGAGACAAAATGGCCACGTGTCCACAAGAAAGACATGAAGATGATTTAAAACTGAAAATAGGCTCACTGGTATGGGGAGAAACACACTGTCACTCTGATTGTCCGTTGACTGGATATCTCAGGGAATGGAGGGGGAGGGAAGAGGGGATTTTCTGCCAGTCCATGCGCCAGTTTGCAATATGTTGTTAGATATGTCTGGGGGGGGTGTTGTGTGCTTTCGTATGCACATATATATGAGCGTGTGTGTGTGTGTGTGTGTGTGTGTGTGCACGCGCGCGCGCGCACTCACGTGTGCTTGTTTATGTTTATATTATGGGTGTATGCGCGGTTTTTGCGTTCCTCTCTCGTCTCCTATGTTGAGGCAGAAAATTCTTCCTTTAGAAAGCCAGCCTTGATTACGAGTGTCTGAGAAGAGTCAGGATTTACTTGTGCTGCAGGAGTGTAGCACTTACACACAGGCAGGCAAGCATGAAGTAGAGAAGGTTCTGGCAGTCTTCCCAGTAATTCAAATTAATATTTAACACTTTTCCTGCCAGCGTATTTTTTATAAGTTGCCGGGCACTGCCAGGGTTTTTGGTGATATTAACTGATCTTTCACCGTGTATTTTTGTCGGTAGATCTGTATCCGTGCTCCTCACCATATAACGGTGAAAACTCCGATTGCTGGAATATCTCGTCAGTCGCAGGGGAAGCATGCGGTCGCCATCGACTGACAATCTCAACAATGGTGGGCAAGGGGTTCAAATTATTCAAATTTTTTATGACGCTGATTTTACATCTGATTGATGGCTTACATGGGTTGGTTGGTATATGGCTGCACACACTAACATATGATGAGGTAAATTATTGGTTGGGTATGTTGACAGGGCATGAATTCGGATAGAGAACGCCCTGGCTTCTATCCTTCTACATTACGTAATTCGCCTTCAGGCTTGGTGACATGACTTTGACTTTTCATGGCTCAGTCTTTCGCCTGAAAAGTCCAGCCTGATTCAGTGCTGCACCCTGGTGCCTTTGAAGTACTGCGGGCAGGCCTACATCCTCAAGGGCCCCGTCCATCTAAGGAAGTGCTGTGGTCTTGGAGTCTGGGCTACAAAAGGAATTATGTTTGCATTACATTGAGGGCCATATGATGACAGCAGTACCAAATACAAATGTTGCAAATGTGTTTCAATTTCATTTTCAAGGCAAAAACTGTGATTAAATTTGTATTGATGTTTTTCAATGGGCACTCAACCCAGTTTGTTGCTACAAAGTCCCTTATGCAGCAGCATGCAATGCACTGTTTGTTGTGAAACATTCCTCTCATAACCATCATTAAAATCGTGACTTGTCCCACAATTGCCCTTTTGTCGATGCAGACCAGACGGGATAGACTCTTTTCCCCCTGTGCTTTGGTGAGGCTTGAGTGGCCAGCACCATTTCGTGGTTTGTGCTTCAACTGACCGCTGTCAGCTGGTACTCACCATTGCTGATCAGGAGCACCTCTCAAATCTCGCTACTTCAAAGCTGCTTCGACATAGTTGTCGGGCCTGATCGCTTCGGCCATTGGCAGTCGCTCTCAGGTCCCATTGCTCACGCATCCAACGTCTCCTCGAGAACCGACCGGTCACTTGCTGTCTGAGGTCAGTTTGTCAACCTCAATATGTGCCACTGTGAGGAGAGCGTCAATGTCATTGACTTCATCAGTGAGTGGTTGCAATGTTTTGGCTCATTGTTGTACATATTAGTTAAACTGCTGAGTAGTGAGAGCAGAGCGAGCTCCGCTGAGAAATGCAAAAGCTGTGTAATTTTCGCTTTGTTGCCTTCATTAATCACGATTGCATAATTTCTCACTGTGCGTACACTGCTTACATGGAAGGAAAAGAGTCCGGATTCCCCGGAGTCCACTGTCTCAGCGGTTATCCATCTGATACAGGGTGCACCTGACATAGACCATATTGCAGATAAATGCTTTATCTTCAGTCTCCAGAGAGGCAAGCTAGCGTGTAGTTTGAAGTGCTGGGGATGACATTCTTTTCGTCCGTTATGAATATTTTAAATACATAGCCTAAAAGACTATGGTGTCCAGTTATACAGACTAGAGATTGCAAATGAACATCTTGGCTTAGTCAATGGACTTAATGCTGTGTCAGGTTGGTTATCAAACTGCTTATAGGCACCTGAAAATTATTAAAGGGGGAAAAATCAAGTATAGCTGACTGAATTTGAACTCAATTCATGCTGCTTGCTTTAAATGCGTGAATATTACCTGCGTTCTTGCGTTTTTCTCTATTTTCTGGCGTGTTGAACGAACACAGAGGCAGGAAAGAGAAAGCTCTCTTTGAGTTGCGCGGGCTCGTTATTGCGCATTCCCTTTAGCTTGTCTCATAATTGTCAAGAACGTTAATCAAAGCGCCGTTGTTCTGACTGGGAATTCCGCACGCAGATACCAGCGGGCGATATGCCTTTGACATGCCATTAGCTAACGTCGGATGGCAGCCTCGAAGACCGGGAACTGCTCCACTTTTTTTTCATCACTTTTCACTGTGAATATATTTGTATTTGGTGGGGAGCAGCGTTGTGGCGCTCCAGAATTTGAAGCCACAGCATCTCAAGAATGAGCCGGTTAGTTTGGCTCATTTCTCAGTGCCTGCACGACACCAGGAGGTGAAATAACGTTAAGAAAGTCGATATTTCCAGCAACGGAAGCTCTGGAAAGAGTTTAGCTGTATTTTTGCTTTATTATTAAGTGTCAAGACAAATCACGCCGTGAGCGTCTGCGTTGCGTGATCCGTTTGAAAAGAAAGTGTGGATTTGCTGCGCGAACCTATTTGAAATACAGTATACTGCCTCTACCGGGAAATGTTGGTTTTTCCGAAGAACCTGAGAACCTTTTTTATGAAACACCTGCGTAGTCCATTTGACTTTTTTTCTGGGCTGAAGTCTGCATAAAATGTTACAGGGAGCGCATATCCATTTTTATAACTGTGATTGATCTTTCCCATCCATATGTAACGAGCAGCACTTTTTCCAAGCTTTCTGATGTTATGTAGGAAGGAAGAAAAATGGCCGTTTCTGCTCTGGCGCGCTTTGCTGTTTTATTTTTTTATGACTTTTATTTTTTTCAATGTACTGAGGTGACTTAACTACACAGTATTAAGTGTCTCTGACAGTTTGATTACTTAAACATTCTTAAAAATAATCTTGCCAAGCTGTCTATGAAGGAAATTAAACAAAAGTAAAGTTTTATGGTCTACGTCGAAGTTGAGGAGGAACTTATGGAGTGGATGGAGCCCAAGAGCAGCGCATAATTCGAACCGTTTTACTAATGCCGTAAAACCATCGTTGCTGACCGCATTATTTTTAACCAACAACCCCATCTCCCTTCCCCACAATTTTAGTCAGTAGCATCACATGACCTCTCCACACGGACAAAGGGCGCTTTAGGGGTCAGTAAAGTTTTGTGTTAGCGGACGGGTAGGGGGCTTAAGCCCTGAATGAGAGCGATGAATCGGACGTAATTCTGCCTCTGGTTTGGGCATTAAATCGTCCTTTCTGCTGATGCTGGAGGTTCCTGTTTTCGCAGCGCCGCATCGGCCGCTCTACCGCCCCGAACCCGAGAGGCTTTTATCCCCCGGGTCATTACGACATATCTAACGCGCCATACTTTTGGATAAACAAAAGGCCATAAGGCAGTCGACGGAGTGATAATACAATAAGGCAGCAACAATAAAATAAACAGGGCAGTCAGAGACCGCGAACATCGCCTGCTGAAGATGACATGCGTGGACAGACAGTCAGGCCTCAATCTGCAGTCCCCCGACCTCCATTTCGGTCGGCAGGGAACTGATATGTAGCTGCTTTGGACAGCATTACTGTAGCCTAAATGGTTAATATAGGTGTCTGTTTTCTTATTTCAGCATCTATCTGTGGATATTGGAAGTATTCCTGTAATGACTACGGATTCTAAGTGGGTTGAAGGACCAAAAAACAAGGCAATTTACGCATGATGATAAAGAGAGGTTACGCCAAAACAGCAAGAATTAGTGGTTTTTTTAAGGGTTGCAAATTGATTTTTTTTCACCAGATTTGAACAATGTTGCATGTGCAAACTGAGCCCACATACATTATGCATCTCCTTATATTCCTCCTGTCATTTTTTTTTTTTTTTTTCCATACAGACAGCTGGGGAGTTTGATCTTTTAAAAAAAATAAAAAATCTCCAGTCTTCCCCCTCCAGCTATGTAGCAACTATATAAAGAGGAAATAGTCGTAGAAAAACAAGGAAGAGTTTTTCAGGGCACAGGGCGGCTGTGCTTCGAGTAGCTGGCCTCGGTGCTCGTTACAGAAATATCCAGACAGCGGAGACAATGGAAGGAGGATGATCCCCACTGCACCGACCTCTAAGCAAAGCCGGGACGCACTTAGCAACCATTATGGATGCTCTCATAAACCATCACTATGGCGAGGCTGTGGTAGTCAGGGTCTGTGTAAGCACTGCAGCAATGAATGCAGTAGAGGGCAAGAGCCAAGCCTATTCAGCGTATCTCTGCAGACAAAAGGGCGGGGGTGGGTCATTTAAATAAATAAAATTGTACGACAAGCATTGTGGAGGCCTGGCAGGAGAATGCACTGCAGTATCCTCACTGGGTTTTTCCAGCAAATGCAGGCGTGTTTCCAAAAAACAAAACAAACAAAAAAAAAACTGATGTGTGGCTTTTTGTGGTCAGTTTTTTAATACACATACTTTCTTTCCTTAAGAAGTGAATTTTAGTCAGTCGAATTTGTTGCCTGATTGGTTAATGATTACAGTTTAAGGAAAAATGTAGGGTTAGACTGCTAGCCAAACTGTTACTTGTGTATACTGTTATTAACTGTTATTACTAATTTGAAGTTGGCAGCTGCCATTTGCACTATCAATCTGAATCTTCTCCATTTTTTTTCAGAAAGCCTTTTTTGGGTTTGGCTCAATGTGCCATCAGCAGACTCATTAGAACTGGCAGACAGGGCGGTTTGTATTAATTGCTATTAAACTTCTGGCTTCATCTTGCGTGTTGATGGCATGAGGGACTTGTAGCCTAAATAGACTCCTTTTCTTTGCATCGCTGTATCGGCATGTGGAAAATGGGATTAGACATTGACTGAATTACAGCACCACTTTATCTCCTCCTGCTCGAAGGGGCGATGAATAATTCAGCTCATTCCCTGCGATACGACTGGCGGATTTAAACAAGGCTCTTTCTCCATATTAAAGAATTTTCCCCTTCACGCTATCCTCGGTTTCGGGGAAAGTAGCAGACGGATGTGTGTTTTGTGACTTAGTATGTTAAATTATTCAAATTTCAGTCATTCACACCCGTTTTGCAAAAAAATTTGCCCAGTGGTTGCGGGAAGGGAGTGTTTATGAGCCCAGCAGTGATACCGTCTTAGCGTTCCTCAAGGATCAAGGAGGCGGAGCCACTCAATTTGAAATGCTTTTAAGTTATATTCATGAAAAATGAACCTGAATCATAACCTTGGGCGTCTCGACTGGAGTGCAGTTTAAGCCTTCCTGCAGCCACGAAAAAGCAACTTCTTTTAATATATTATCATGAAAGCACTGGAACTGTGTTGTTCGCATAAATAAACAAGCACCAAAGGTTTGCACTTAAGAGGGCTTGCAAGTGCACTTTCGCAATCGCGGCGCACACAGATGCTTTTAAACTCAACCTTTCATTATCATTTCTACCACTTCTAGCATCGATACCTTTCCCACTTAATATACTGTGCCTTTTTCCTACTGTAGGACAGATTTTTTTTTTTCTCCCACCTATTAAGGCTTTCAAGTTTTTTGTTTTTGTTTTTTTTTTTTCCTTGGCTGAATGATAAAAAATGCCGCAAACTCATTAATGGACTTTTTTGAGAGTGTGAGGCCGCGGTTTGCCATCTCTTTGAGAACACGGCAAATAACGACACCTACCCCCCGCCCCCAACACGCCCCACCCCCCACCCCAACCTCCTCATTCAATTCCGCTGCAGTAAAAGAAATAAATGAGCAAATCGGGTAGAAAGGTGAAACAGCCCTTTGTGAACGTGTTTGTGCTCAGCTAGGTGTGATTCAGCTGTCGAAGACCTTCGTATTCCTCCTCTGGTCTGCAGTCTTCTTCTGCGTGTTCAAAGCCTCCCCTCTCCCCACTCTCTTATAGCTGCCCTGAGAACCGCTTCTCTCTGCTTTGAGGTTCACCCGGTGAGCACTCTCCAGGCTACTGCTTATACAGCAGCCATTTTGAAAGGAGGGAAGGGGGTCATTTATGCATTCTTTTATTGTTTTTTTTTTTTAAATGTGTTAAAATCTCATGCCACAGTTGCATAATCGTAAACTCAAGAAATTACAGAAGGATACTTGTTCTTTTTCGCACTGAGAGAGATCTATATTCTTCCTGTGGCAGTTCCTTACTCAGCAGACGGCACCTCGGGTCAAACCTTTGATTCTGTGTAGCGCTTCAAGTATTCCTTGCATGACGAGCTTGTAGGCTCTGCTCCCCGTGCATACTAAATACGCAGGAAGTGCAGTAAGTGTCATTTTGCATTCTGGGAAGCAGGACGAATCAGCACAGAGCAAGGTCACTTTGCAAACAAGGCGAGGATCGATAGAGCCAGGAAGCACCCACGAGTGACATGAATGATGCCTCGTGGATTGGGTATCTGCCCGTGGCATCCCCTGTTTGTCCCATATTCAGCTGGCGTGCAAAAGATATACCAGACAGCTATAACTCTACTGAGCAAGGGCACCCATTTCATAATTTATCTGTGAGAGAGGTGGCGAGAGAGCAGAGTGATGGACCAATTTTTTTTATTTGTTTTTGGATAATTTGATGCTGACCTTCTCTGATTTGTTCTGATTTGTTTCACCGTGAATGAAATGAAAATAATTTAGCCTTCGCGTCCGATAAAGCCCGGGATTGTTTACTCTGCGTACTCTGCTCGAGCAAATATGTAAATGAAACAGACAAGAGTCGACACACAGACCACTGCACGCAATATATTGCAATCACTTGAGCAGATGCTCTTATTGAGAGCAACTTTCACAAGTGCGAAACATGGGGAATACAAAAGAGCTGTAAAACTAAGAAGACATGGAGAAGCCATTGATATGCTCAAAGAGTAACGTGAGTCAAACAAATGAATAATAAGCATTGCAAAAAAGGAAAGCTACAAGATACCCTTTACCACTTATGTGAGATCGTGAAATCGAGCTGTAAAGAGGAAATGAGGTTCGGGGAAGACCCCCTACCCTAACAGCAAATTCATGAAAGGAAGAAGGAAGTGCGATGGTGTGCATACTTCCCCTAGAAGATTCTGGCTTTTGGCAGTTTAAGTCTCAGTGGGTTGAATCTGAGCATATAGAAATAAGGTAGAAAATGCAAATTTCCACATTTTGAACTTCGTCAAAAAAAGGCTATAATTTTTAAGAAGTAATGTGATCAGTACTGAGTCCTCACTTCAAACTTTACCAACTTTGATTAATATCTTCTGGGCACACTTGTTAACACAATGCTGTTCAGGTATTGAAAATTGTTTCATGTCTTTTCAATTAACGTTTCTTTTTTCTCTTCACCCCGCATCCAGAATATTCTGTAAGTTTGGATTGCAATCAGTTCCCATTTTTTTCTGTCCTCTCTCCCACCAGTGAGATTCCTCGACTGTGGAAAAATCAGAAGATTGCAGTTCGAGACCAGCGATCCCGTCTACTTCCGAATAGAGTCCGATGGCGTGGTGTACGCTAGCAAGTCTTTCCGGCTCTCAGCCAATGAGACCAAGTTTCTGACGATCACGGCGAGAGATGCTGACCGGCGGGAGCAGTGGCGGACGGAGGTGAAGATCTCCTCTAAGCCTGGCGATGTTCTGGAGGTAAGATCTGGCTTGCTCTCCTTTCATTTATGCCATTCATGTCTTTGATAGTCCTTCTGCGTTTTCTTGGAAAGCCAGTTTGTGACTTGTCTCCTTGTCATTTTACCATATTGTGGAGGTGTACGCGCTCAAAACGTCCACAAATTGTAGCAGGTGTTTCGCGAATGGATGCGCAAGAACAACGTGATAATTAAATACACAAAAGGTGTTGATTTGATTTTCTGAAACCACTACACGCACTGCGCTGCGGTTTGCGGCTGGCTCGAAGGGATGCTAAGTAGGTCACAGCACACAGGATTTCCACTAACTTCCTCATGTTTCATACAGCTACAGCTAGCCATGTTACCGGATGTTAGCCTCAGGCAGTGATTTAACTGGTGTCCCTCAGTATGCAGTCGGCAGTAAGCTGCTCTTTTGACTCTCTGGCCTCTTGGATTTAGTGTCTGTGTAAGTGTGTCCCATGGAGTTGCTCGTCTCACCCTCCGGCAACCGCTAAGTCAATGCGGGGCGGCCATTTTGTGCCTCTTGCTTTTTTTTTTTTGACCTCTTGGTTTCAAAGTGTGAGCGTGTGTATGTCATGCATTAGCGAAATAAGGCTGATGTCACCCACCAGTCTTGTGCAGCCCCCGCATGGGTGATGCATAGCCGCCATTTTATGGCGGAACAGGTTTCATTCACCACATCAGGGGTAGAGAGGAAGAGCTTTATGAATACAGCTAATCTTGGTGTGGTTGTGGGGCCATAAAATGTTTCCTTCGGCTTTGTGAAAAGTGCCACAAGATATCTCTTGGAACCTTAATCGATATATTAATTCTCAGTTTGCCTGGCGTTTGTGTCTCATCTCCTCCCAAACTGCCCAACGGATCCCCGCGCCCTCTGGCATGTGTGTTCCAGGCGAGCCTGCCTCAGTCTTCAGCCATGTGGGACCGAACCAACTTGCCCTGTTACCGTAATTTGGGCCATTTTATCCGTTCTTGCCTTTTGTTAGCACGGCGATGGGTGATGTCACCATTCATTGGGATTATTGATTACAATCAACCCTCTGCGGAGGGCAGGTATGGCTAGTTAATCCTTAATTACCGCCGCTTTCTAGCAGACTGACTCTGACTACACAGTTGTATCGTCCCAGATCTTCTGGATTCGTGAAGAGCAAATACAGCTGGATGGTCCATCTACCAGCACCAACTTTGTTTCCCCGGGAATTCACTCATGAGAATCAGCTGAGCCCTGCCTGGTTTAGCTTCTGCCGGCAGGCGGGAGAGAGTCGCTAAAGCGATGTCGCCGTAGGCTGGTGTTCGGTCAGGGAGAAGAGCGGACGCTGCTTCCCTTACTTCCTCTCCAGGGCCTCCACAGCGGCTGTCATGACTGTCCCGTGATTGACAGTGACAGCGTTTCCTGGCTGCGGTCTTCAGCGCCCCATCAGCCGTCCTTTATAACAACGTCCGCTGTCAAATCGTGATAAGCAGCTGACTGCATTTTGTCGGGTCGACAACATCGGCGAGTCCTTAACGTATTTGTGGGCTCCTGCTGTTACCTATTGTTTCTTGCCCATCAGTGCGCATCAATGGGTTGACATGCAAACAAGCTCATGGAAATGGCGGAATGTCACGTTTGTTTTTATGCTTGTCGGTTAAAGGCCATAGAAAATTTGCCTTGATCAGCCTTGATCAGTTGTAATGTTCAAGAAAAAAATCAAAAATACTGTTATTTGTGGCCTAGTGGTCAGTCCGCATGATCTTAAAAGTTAAGCGGTGGAGAAAAACTTCCTCAACGTTAGCATCCGCTATCATGAGCTTTTGAGCGGAGCCACTATCTCAGTTTTTTCATTTAGTACAGTGACTGCGGCGGGTATGCGACTTTTAATGATACCATTTATCACCTTGCTCGTTTGTTAAAGTAGAGTCTGCCACTTGCCAAAGCAAGGCAGGACCCACATTAATAAAAGACAAGCATGCAGGGATTTTATCATAAATATCTCAAATGCTCGATGATAAGTATAAATCAAGGACTTGCAGTACTCGAAATGCAGGTTTTTTTTTTGCATAGTATACCAAACATCACTATGTTGTGTGGAATCTGCAGCAATAAAGTATTGTTGCATAGTTATTGGCGCAACTTTTTTTATGGCAATACCATAAATCTTCACAAGGACCCCGATCGCATTAGTGCAATTTTGCATCGACGAAATGCGAGTAAAGGGTCTTCGGGACAGCTCGAATCAATAGCGAATAACGATCCCTTCATTAGCGAGCTGTCTCCCCTCCCTCACCCTCGCTATCACTGTCCCAAACACACTTATCACCAGTCAGCAGTGTAATCCCGTCTCACATACGTTCGTTGACTTTGTTTATGTATTTGAGGGCTTTTTTCCCCGTTTGGTCCAGGCATACAGTCAGTGCCAATAGGAACAACTGACAGAGCTTCAGCAATGGAGGCAAACTTCTCCTCAGTTAACTCTGTGTCTTAATTAAACCTTAATGTGATAGCCCGTCTGAGGAGCAGTCACTAGACTTCACAATTTCTCACAATTTCATCATCACTTTTTAATTATTGCAAATATTTAAGAAAGAATGACAGTCCTATTTACATAAGCAGCTTTCTGGAGTCGAGTCCCGAATTGGATCAGAAATTGCTTTCTAACTTTGAGAGCATTGATTTACGCTAAATGTAAATATTAATTTTAATTCATGAACGCAGCTCACTAAGTAATATTTAACGTGCATTTGTCATTGTCAGAGTTATGCTGAGGCCTGGCTTATGCTTACTTTGGCTGATAATTGATCCTTCCTGTGCTTATTTTATCATTGCCGACATTCCTGTATTAGCACTGGGATATGTCACTGTTTACAGAGGTATGATTGATGAAACTTTCGTAGCCAGTCCACATGTCCTCTCGCTACAGTTGACATAGCCTAGCGCCCAGGCTAATCCAAACAGTGAACGTATGCTGCTGCTAGCTATTTGTTGATAAGTTGACAGTGAAAAATGGCACAACTTTTCACCAAATTCTACATACTATATGTAGGTGTCCATATGTGTGTGTGTGTGTGTGTGTGTGTGTGTGTGTGTGGTACTTGTCCTTTCTAAAGGACACTAAGTAAAAGCTGATCCAACATAAGAATTCCCAGCCATTGCATCCAAAGGGTTAATGTTAAATTGAGGGCGGCGCAGGACAGGGAAAGGAGTCGAGCTCCCACTGTCTTCCAAGATGGATGCCTTTTGCTCCACTGTATGCATGCGGTTCCTCTCCATCCATCAGCCCTGACACCACTCCCAAATAATTATGGCGCTAATCCTGCCCATTTTAATAGGGTCATAAATATCCCCCATCCTCGTGTCTGTCGCACCCGCCGGGGCGAATTTGAATCGCGTAAAAACGAAGGAAACCGAAAACGCGATTACCAACAAAAACACGATTAGCGTTTGCCTAAAGACAGATTTTAAAGACTCTAAATTTCAAGTTAAGAAGGAGGTAATTAATTTAGCTATTTAATTTTTTTTTTTTTTTACCCCTCCAAAAATAGAACCGTTGATCTGATGCTTGGTGTGGAATGAGCACCAGCAGAAACTTGTTTCTGCGATCCATTTCCCGCCCAAACCCCCGACCACTGAAAGAAAATAAATAAAAAGACCAGAGCAACAAGGGAAATCTGAGTCAGGTATAATAATATTTCTTCTCAAAGTTCCTTCATCCATTTAAGAAGTATCCTAACTTGGGGGAGAGAATACTGACTGTGTTTGGCTTGGTGCACTGAGTTGCAAAGGTCAAAGATGGAGCTCTGTAAACTGCCACAAGATGGCTCCTATTTTGGGTTGCAAGAAAATGCCCCTGTCCTTAACCCTATCATCACTGAAAGGACCCATAAAAACTCCCGCGTGCCACAATGAATTCCAGCTGAAGATAGATAATAACTGTAGGTTTTAAAATATATACTGTGCTATGCAAAAGCCTTAGGCACATTTAAAGCAATTTCGTAGGGCAACTATGCTTGCAAAAATGATGAAATTGAAAGTACTGTACAGAGCTGTAAACTTAAAAACTAAGCCAAACCTATATTTGGTTGGACTACACTTTGCCAAAATATTTGGGACACTGTCCTGTTGTGCATTAGTTTTATAAGATGATTGGCTTTTTGCTTGTCCCAAACAGTGTGGAGAACTTGCCACCATTCCTCTGCGGATTGACTATCTCCTTTGGGTCTGTCCATCCAAGAAATTACAAACAGCTATGATGATGTTGACATCAAGGCTATGAGGAGACTATCGGCTATTTTTTATGGAATACAAACATTTATTTATGAAATTTTTCTGTAAATTAGCATTTGGAATTTCAAATCTACTTTTTATCTTCAGGAACTCTCATATGGAATCAAAAAGTAGACATCTAATACAGATTTGAATTTTACAAACTGCTGGGTGTGTCAGGCTTTTGCACAGTACTGTATGTACTCCTTTGCTCTTTTCCTGTTGCAAGTCGGGGACTTTCACTCCTGACAGAGGAGCTGACGGGGTTTCTCAGAACCCTTTGCAGTGTTTTGAAAAGAATAGTGGAGGTAGTCTTGAATGTCACCAGTCTGGCTGTTTTGTGGAGAGGGATGAAGGGAGTCGGTACAGAGTGCAGAGGATAGTAAGCTCTGGTAACCTCTCACCTGTCAGACAGAGATAAGTGTGATAAAGTGCACCAAACTACCTTGCGGGGGAAAGTTAATTCATATCGCTGGCTGCTGGTACGGATGGTTTGGTGATGGGCTCTGAGTCTGCATCCTTCCCTGTATCACTCAATCCTCTTTTCACTGCTTTTTAAATCCTTCAGTGCTTGCTCTTCATATAATCTGTCTCATGTATGGCGCATTCCAACAGTCTAGTAATTGTTTAAAAAAAAAATTTATTCAAAATCTGTTAAGAATCTTCTTCTTCTACTTCTTTTTTCTTCTTTTTCTTTGTTGTCTTGTGTCTTCTTGGGCTGCATTCCAATATCCAAAAAAATTACATCGAATTACAAAATGACATCGAATAGCGAATAATTCCTAACCACTTCTCTTTAACCTCGTGGAATATGTTGTGAGGTAAAGGAAAGGTCTAAAGGGGAATTCATAATGGCTTAGGAACAGACAACGGCGCTGTTGAGACTTACACTATCCCACGTGCTTGAGCGTCTTTGCCTGTTATGTTCGAGTATTTTTGCGATTGGCCAGATGGGTGGTCATTGCATTACATATTGCCGATTCGTGGAATTGTGAGATAGCCTTATGTCGGTTCTTCTCGTAAGGGATGGTTCAGTGTACCCCGCGCTAAAGGCGATAACGTAGGAAGCGCTGAAGCACCTCTCCTTAACATTTTAGAAAATTCAAACCAGTGGCGTCGGCAGAACTGAAACTTTGGTGGGCACAGAACATCCCTTTAGGGAAGATGAGAGTCATTTTTTTGGACGCGCTTGAACAATTAATACTCCTTACTAGTGCTCAATCATTTTCCTTCATTAAAACGTTTTCCAATTATTACAATAATCTATTGGTCATTATAGACACAGTATCTTTCTTAATGTGATCAACGGGTGACAAAATAATAGGCTAAACTCAGTTCAGTGAAATAATTTATGTGTAGGTATACGCTTTATCAAACTGCTCTGGATCTTCCGCGCTACATTTTTGGGTCGTCAGGTGATCAAACCTGCTCTTCGTGATCACTTAAATTGATAAAATTAAATCAAAGACGAAGATTAGAAACACCTTTATGCAATTTTGAGCAAGCCTGATTGAAATGAAAAAAAAAAAAACGCGTTCAAACAAATGATTGTCATCTTACCTTCACCAGGAGAACTAGCAACACCTGATAGTGAGAATTGTTTTCAGACTGAATGTATTTTTCATTAGGAAAGATTATTGCGAACAAGTCAGGACTAATAAAAGTTGTAAAGGGATGCTCTGTGTCCACCCGATTTTCAGTTCTGGCTACGCCACCAGTTCAAACACAACTATCATGGCTGCCACGTACTTCCAGGTATTTTTCTTGGGGTTAGGATTCTTTCCTGAGCAAAAAAGATTATTAGAATGCAGCCTTTGTCTTTTATTACTGCTTTAATTTCTTCATCTTTGTCTCCTCCTTCTAGTTATTGTTATTTTTGGAAATGTAAATAACCGTGCTGTTGCAGGATGGCGGAACCTCCTCTCAGCAGATCCAGGAGATCCATTTTCCTCCGAATCAGCCATCCGAGAGAGGAGGCTTGAAACGCATGAAGAGAGACTGGGTCATCCCCCCCATCAACGTCCCCGAGAACTCCAGAGGCCCCTTTCCACAGGAGCTCGTCAGGGTAAGGGCTGGAAATAGCACCCGAGCGCCCGCACTCAAATCTGTTCTCCCTCACGAGCGTAAAAGTTGGTACTATATATTAGCCTAGCATTCAAGGCCACGCTGCCGAGGATATAAGCAGAAAAGTACAGAAATCTGTGCCGTTCTGTTTCCTGCGCAAAAATCCCTCAACGTTAACCGTTCCTCCCAAGTGTGTGTCACATAGCCAAAGATAATCGAAGCACCTGGCAGCTAATGGAGTTTCTGTCAGAGATGGAGGAGGGTGGGGTGTTCATTAAGTGGAGGGGGGGGGTATTAAGACAGGGGGTGAAGGGAGGGAAGCTCACTTTTATGAGACTTCCTGTCTGAATGTGTTAAGTCTGCACCATCTGTAAAATTGTCTATAAAAAATTAAATCCACAGAAATAACCCTTAGAGCGCTGAAATAACATTTTTTTTTAAATTATATAAATTTAATTATCTTGTGCTGCTGAAAACCTATCACGTGGCTCCACGTTGTTTTCAACAGCTTTGATTTTGATGTCTTGCATCAGCGAGCAAAAATACACTGTTATAAATCGACCAAATTTAACAGTCAAATTAACGCATTGTTGCCTGCTTTTTTCAACTGTAAGTGGAGTCCTGCGCTCATTTAACTATGGTTTACATACACTTAACTCTGTTGTAAACCCATTGTAAAATTACAGTTAAAATAACTGGCAAAAGAAAAGGTTTAGCTGCGTTTAGCGCTCTGAAGGTTAGCGGGATGGTGGGAGTCTAGCTCCCTCTCAGAGCTGAAGAAGGTAAGAGACCCCGGTCTGAGGAATGCCCCGGGCTTGTTCATGGAGGTTAGATATTAAAACGGAGGAGAAGAAAAAACACAATTAACCTCTCCGTCTGAATCCCTCTCTTTTAATATATCAGCAGGAAACCTCTCCCACTGCTGGAGTGTGGTGCATTGTGGGAGACTGGGGGTCCTCTAATAGTCCAGTTTGACACCTGTAATTAATTTATCTACAGGTTTCGGTTTCAAACCGTGTCCTTCGGCAGAGGAGCTCACGACGGCTTGTGTTACAGTGACACCCCTCCCCCCTCTTTCTCTCCCCTCCGTCCCCCCCTCTGATTCGTCTCTCGCAGATCCGGTCCGATCACGATAAAAGCAGGTCCTTGCGGTACAGCGTAACCGGGCCCGGAGCGGACCAACCCCCCACCGGGATCTTCATAATTAATCCAATTTCGGGAGAGGTGTCCGTGACGAAGCCGCTGGATCGGGAACAGATCTCCAACTTCCACGTAAGAGCCAGACCCCTCCTCCGGGCCCCGTGTCGTGCAGGGAATGTGCCCGGTCCCTCTTGATCCTCGCAGGGGTCAGGACGCCGGGCCGCGGAGTTATGGCAGGGGGTGACGTCGGGAGGGAGGAAAATATGAGTTCAGGCAGTGGGCCCCGCATTTGATTGTTCATTTTCTGTCAGCTCCGGTCCCCCCCCCATCGCTCTACCCCCACAGCGAGGAGTAATCCCCTCTCTGCCGCGGTCCACATTCCTCCGGCTGGGCCTTTGTAGTCGCAGAGCCGGAGTGCTCGCTCCCTAAAGTGTGAAATGAGGCTGGGGATGACCGTAGCTGTGACCAGTATGTGCTGGCCTGGCCTGGCTGCTCCCTTCCCGCTGAGAGAGAGGGATGGAGAGAGAGTTAGGAGATAAAAGCAGAGAGAGAGAAAATGAAAAAGTAGACAGCTAATCTAATCACCCTAATCTTGTTTTGAGACTTGATTATGCACAGGACAAAGTGTTTTTTTTGGGATCTTAAACAATACATGATGTGCGACACCAGGGGTCTCAAACTGGGGTGCGCTCCCAGAAGTCAGTCCATTCACAGACAATGGGTCCAACTATGTAGTAAGTTGGCATCTGTGATTTTGGGAAATGCACTGATCTGTAAAAAGGCCAAGGGGTGGCAGGTTTTCATTCGAACCAAGCAGAAGCACATTGGTTGATTAAATTGAATCGGTGAATCTAATAAGGGCCCAACTCCACTGATTAGGAGCTAGGCCCATATTGAATGGTGTGTTTTTTCTGCTTGGTTGGGTTGAAGACCTGCCGCCCTTTGAGACCCCTGCGTTACATAGTATGCGCTCTGTGTTAACAATGGCAGAAATAAAGTCAAAGCCAGGGTGTTTTATTGGGCATCGGCTAAGGAGGCGTTAGAAGTGTCTCTGGCGCGGGCGGGTGTAAATGACGGCCTGCGGAGAGGAGCAGAGTGTGACTCTCAGAACTGGTCTTTGAAGTACCTATGAGTTTGTTTTTTTTTTTAAACTTTCCTCCACCACAAAACTGGGAATTGGAAATAGATAAGAGTCAGGCTCAAAACCCCTCGCGTTCGCAACCCTACATCACCTTGCTTTGCTTGAAAAAATGCACAACAGTCGCTCGTGTTTCTCCCTGCAGCTAAGGGCCCACGCCGTCGACCTAAACGGCAACCAGGTGGAGAATCCCATCGACATCGTCATAAACGTCATCGACATGAACGACAACAGGCCCGAGTTCATCCATCAGATCTGGAACGGCTCAGTGCCGGAAGGTTCCAAACCCGGTGAGGAGAAATCACTGAACCCCGAAAAGCACTCAGCCCGCTGTTTGAATAATACACGCCTGAACTGATGACTGCTCTCTTTGATGAGATCTTCCAGAAACTAATTAATTATATGTAGCCGCCTGAAGCGAGCGTTGCCTTTTTTAATTCTCGCGCACGTTGTACGGGTCGCTGCAAATTGAAGAGGTTTTACGGTGATTAACAAAGGGAGGTAGTAGAGTTGAAAACGAATTCTACATTGAACGCCCAAATCTGCTCTGTGTGACAAAAAGCTTTGAACTAAATTGTTGACTGTGTGACGACTAAATGATTCATTGTGTTAGTTCTCAACAAGTTTAAAAATGATTCAATATGCTCAATGCATAAAAATAATGTGTCACTCCAAGGAGCTGTACTGTAATAATATCCATTATAAAAGTGAACGCGGTCTGCTCATAACTGAAGTCTTTGTGAATTTGACTCTGCTGAACTCAAATTAAATTTTTCATAAGGATTAATGAAGTCAAATTGCACTATGTCTTTTTATGCAGGGACCTTCGTAATGACGGTCACATCAATGGACAAGGATGATCCCAAGACTGCCAATGGAATGCTGCGTTACAAGATTCTGTCCCAGAATCCCGAGAGCCCAGCTTCCAACATGTTCACCATTAACAATCAAACGGGAGGCATCATTACCGTGGCGGCGGGACTTGACCGAGAGGTAAAGCTCTACCGCCACTTAGCCATGAAATATAAACCAGATTAAACTGGCGAAGGATTTGAAATAGCCTGGGTAGAACTAGTCACCCATCCTGAAGGGCAGAGGCTTCACTGCTACCGGCAGGACGGCTTTCAATATCGCAAATATAACCCCAGCTACAACTGCAGATACTGCTAGCATTCGATCCGCCACTACATACTGCCATAAGTATCGCTATCACAGTCTGCTGTTATAACCACTGTCAATGAGGACAGCCAATCATGTTACTCAGTATGACAACACATAGAGGCAAAGTGAATGAATTATAATTCCAATTATCCTGTATCTTCGGCAGCCAAGAAGGGAGAGCATTGCAGTAATTGTGCAATCACTGTTGGTAGCTCTGGGCGGTAATGAACCAAGACCTGCTACATTCTGCTGCTCATTTACAGTCCCTCTATTTATATTTGTATCGTTTCAAGATTGTCTTTTCGCAGCCTCCTCGAACAGGCTCTGCCGCTTATTTAATGTATTCATTCACGTTTAAATAGCAAATAAAGCAAATGAGCGGTTATTATGTCCCTCCATTTTCAATCTGTTCTGAAACCAATGAGGCGGAGTCGGCTCTTCGTGATTAATGCGATCAGCTGACTTATAGTAAATGACCCACAAACGCCTCTGTTTTTCACGCCGAAAAACTTTTGCCTTGATTGATTCTCCAAATGCTGCATTCACGCCATAAGAGGACAGGGCATGTAATTTAATTTGTTTGCCTTCTTACTGGATAAAAAGAATGGAAAAGCGCACTCAAATATTAGCATTGATTGAATGTTCAAGGGATGCCGTATTGGATAAGCGTGTCTTGGCTAGCTTCCGTTTGAAATATTTTGCCTTGGGCTTTGTGCTGCATGTGGCGAAGTGGTGAAAGACTATCATGCGCAGGAGGGAAATAAGGGAAAAAAAAGGTAAAAAGAAATTGCCTTCCTTCTAATTCCATGGCAACTGGTACCTGAAGAGTATTTTGCCGAAGGGGAGAGAGCAGTAAATGCGAGGTGTCTCTGCAGGCCTTGGGTTATTGAACAAACTGGAGACCCAGAACTGCCTGACTCTCTCCTCCTATCACCTCTGCTCGTAATAGAAATTAATGAGCAAATTTCCCTATTTATTTGCATGTGTATAAAAGCCCCCAGGTAAACAGGTCCGCAATTAGATCCGCTAAGAGAAATGAGACCTAGTCCTTCACAAGATAGTCGTATTATTCATTTTAAGGGTTATTAGTTTTCCCCCACGTATTGCCTGATCGCTCATTGTTTCTTCTTTGCCCACAGTCTATGTCTCACTCGCTCTTTCCATCCTCTCTCTCTCTCTCCCTCTCTCTCTCTGTCTTTCAGCTTGGTATTTGAAGTTATATGAGTTTCTTGTATGAGGATTGACAAAAATAAGCAGATGTACACTGCTGCGTTGTGAAATATCAGTTATACAAACAGGATGAGAGAGTGAGTCAGAAAGTCACAGAGTGTTACAGAGAACTCATCAGCAATGACGGGAGGTTCTGAGGTGAAGTTGGCGCCACACGCTGTGAATGAGCCCAGTTAAAATACAAATGCGTCATATGTGTGGCGCTGTCTTGCGCTATCTCTGGGCTCTTTTTCAGAAAGTGCCGCAGTACACCTTAATAATTCAGGCCACCGACATGGAGGGAAACCCGATGTACGGGCTGTCGAACACGGCGACCGCCGTCATCAAAGTCACCGACATCAATGACAATCCCCCGGAGTTCACAGCTGATACCGTGAGTAAACAACAGGGGACTTTTATTTTGTTTGTTTACTGTATTTGTACTCATTCATTCACCCATGAACATAAAAAAAAAACAAAAGGTAAATTCGCTGAGCTTCTTAGAGCTCCGCGTGGATGTCTGATGTTGGCAGACGTATCAGACGCTGTCAGGTCGCCTCGTCCCTCTTTGAACAGAATCCTGTCACTTCAAAGAGCCAGGGTGACGCACACAACCATCACACTAAATCACAGATGTTTTTTTTTTCTTTTTTGAAGCGTGTAACCCATTGTTCATCACGTTGTCTGCTATGTTTCGAAGTGCAGAGCTGAAGCGACTGCGAGACAACACCGTTGAATAACTTAGCCTTGCTAAACTCACGTTGTGTGCCGGTATTTACTGTGTGTTCTGCCTGTTTTCAAGGCCATGAGGGCCAAGAGGTCACTGACAGGTCAAAGGGCGCATTCTGTAGCCTGCTGACCTTGCCTGCTGCCCACCTTCCACTTAACTTATGTTTATTTCACTCCACTGATCAGAAAACTATGCTTGAACTTTCTGAGAACAGCAGTATGCATCACGGGCATTTATAACAACTGTCAATTTGGGTCAAGATCCACCGGCCCCATGCCTTTCTTTCTAAGCTAGCCTCTCTTGATCGTTATCCTGTGGTCTTTCTTGGCGCAGTTCTATGGGGAGGTGCCCGAGAACAAGGTGGGCGTTACCGTTGCGCACCTCGCTGTGACGGACAAGGACCAGCCCAACACGCCTGCCTGGAACGCCGCGTACAAAATCACCGCCGGCGACCCCACCGGCCGTTTCTCGATACCCACCGACCCCACCACTAACGAGGGCCTCGTTACTGTAGTCAAGGTCAGAAAAAAATCTCTCGCCTGAGCGCAGCTGCGTGTGTATACGCGTGTGTGTTGAGCACGCATAAAGCGCTGTACAAATGTGTGTGTGGGCGTGTGCATTTCTGCTTCTATGTATATAAATGCTTGTTTGCTCCAGTTACTGGCATCCAACTGGACCTCAGTCAGTAAAGCTAATCGGACATTATTGGTGCCTCGCCTTCGTCCCGACAGCCGATCGACTACGAGACCAGCAGGACGTTTGTGCTTACCGTGGTTGCGGAGAATGAGGCCTCCCTGGCCAGGGGCATCCACCTTCCCCGCCAGTCTACTGCCACCGTCTCCATTAAAATCATCGATGTCAACGAGAGTCCGTACTTCGAGCCCAACCCCAAACTCATCAAGCTGGAAGAAGGTCAGCCCGTGGATTCGGTGCTCACGACCTTCACTGCTCAGGACCCCGACCGCTTCATGCAGCAGACTGTACGGTAAAGCCCACCACTAGGCCTGAGCGCATGGGGCCTCTCTCTATGGAGTCAGATCAGGCCCAAGTGTTCCCTAACTTGAGTAGAAGAATTGTCACTGAAAACAGACATTAAGACTGAGCGTGCCTTCAAAGGGGCAATGAGACACATTTGTAAACGAAATCAAGAGCTTTGCATGAAATTTAATGAGAACCGAACAAAATGTTTGGAAATAAACATCGAACTTTCAAGTCTGTTTGATGAAATATCGTGTTTCCAGAAATCTTTGCCTTTGAGTTTATTTTTTTGCGAGTCTGTCTTGTTCTGTTTTAAAATCGTTTTTTTTCATGCGAGTGTTGTTCTGGCATGAAAGCTGGGCTTATGGGAGAGAGTCGTGGTTGAGGCATTTTATTTTGAATTACGGTTTATAATGATCCATCCAGCGCAGTGTAGAAGCTCTTTTTTCACCAGTAGGTCCTAATGTTAAGGGAGAAACTTACCAAAAACACCGGTTTTTTCTCGAGAAAACTGAACAGGACGAGCACGTGTAAAAAAATGAGTAAATCACTTTTGCATCGTGGTGCCGGAACTTTCAGATTTTCTCCTTTTTTTTTTACGTCAGTTTTCATTTTTTCCTCAAGAAAATATCACTCTAATCCCTTGTTTTTTTGTTGTTGTTTGTTCTCCTCTGTGTTTTTCAGATACTCTAAGCTGTCAGATCCGGCAAACTGGTTTAGAATTGACCCCGCTAATGGGCGGATAACCACCATCGTCGTGCTGGATAGGGAGTCACCGTACGTGCAGAATAACTACTACAACGCAACTTTCCTGGCCACAGATAATGGTATGTGACTGACCTGTTATGCGTGCGCTATAACTATAAGTATGTCTTTGTTTTTGTACGGTTTCCTGTCCATGTTTGATTTCGCGTCGGCATTCCAACTGTTCCTGGGCTGTAACCCGGAAACCGTTGAAGATATTTACATCAAACCTTGCACACTCTTTCAATATTGTATCTAGATGTGCCTTTTACTGTCTTTGAGCATCACTGTGAGGGGGGGAACATTTGTTTTTTTTGCCTTAAAACAATCTCTAGTCATTTAAATGTTTTTGATGGTAAAGCATTCAGTACATCACCAGTAATACTGGGAGATGCTTCCTGGACAATGGCACCCTTTGGCAAAGGAATGAACCTGCTAGCATAGCAAAGAAATCCAAAAGCATTTAATATTGCTCAAGTAAGTTATCTAATATGACGAGGCCTTTATTACACTCATGAATGATGAGTGCTTTCCCAGCGCAGCACGTCAATTTTTACACTGTCTCAAATATCATAGCCCCAATTTAATGAAGTATTTTTAATATTTCATGCCTCCGTTCAGTGCCTCGGATGCTGGCTCGATACGTACGCTGCATCATTTTACTTGTTAACATTTGTTACTCAGTGTTCTTTCGTGTCGCTACGTTTGGGTTCTCGGGGTACACCCATTGCCGCTCTTGAAGGTGTGCCTCACACATCGCACCCCACTGACACTCACTGTTCACGTGCTACAGGTAGTGTCTGGAGCTGGATTTTTGCCTGGAGAAGTTAATGTGAAGTATCCTATGCGGGGATAAAATAGGATTAGTCTTAATGCATCCTGCAGCCTTGATAAAAAAAGCCTGTGCAGAAGTTGCATTGCTGTTGCAGGTAATCAGACAGCTTCAGTTTCCAATCCCAGAAGGGATTTTGAGAGTGTCCACTCATGATGCAGATTATCTAATGGTTGCTTCTGGGTGAACAATGGACACATATTTAATTATCTGGTGAATGGTTTGATGTGTCATTTATGTGGTAATGTGATACAGTGCTTAATGTTAAAATCTTAAGCAGTAGCCAGGTATAGGAGCTAATGTACATTACTGGTAACCACAATGTTGCAAGTTTGACTCTCAGATTACAGTTTGCCACTCTGCGCAAAGTACTGTGACTCCGTATAGTGCTTTATAACTGGATAATGTAAATTTGGATACCAATATGCAGCTTAGTAGCTTTATGATCGTGATAATAGAGTGGTAATATTGTAATAACATTAGGCGTAATACAGTGGCTGTAGCGTAATGGGTATTGTAATTAAGTGATAGCGTCTTAATGGTAGTGCTAATATAGTGGTAGTATCTTAGCGGTTGTCATAATTTAGCGGTAGTTTCTTAATGACTAACACAATGCAGTGGTAATATGTTAATTGCAGTATAATGGTGTCTCTTGAATTACAGAACCCTTATGCTGAGTGTAGGATAATGACAATGTTAATTTCAATAACATAATAAGGAGCAATAGGGTCCGTGTTAGGTTTCTGGCGGTGGGGGTACCGGTACCTTGCCTGTTTACATGCGTGACGCATGCTAGCTTTAGCGTAGCCAGCCTCCCTGGTTAATCAGCGTGCAGTAGTGGATGACTGGCTCCTTTCAACCGAGATCCCGAGGATGAATGCACTGAGGATCAGTCCTCACCGCCTGCTGCATGTGAAGTGGCTTTAGCATTCTCTCCGTGTAGCGCTACAGCAGCGCTACAGGAGGGCGGATGCCTCCAGATTCACCACCCCACCCACTGCCATGCGCACACACACACGCGCGCGCACACACACACACAGGATGAGCTCGTCGGATTGTGATTAGATCCATCGATACTTGGCTTATCTTCGAGCCTTGAACTGAGTGACCTACTGCAGGCTAATGTTTGCTTCAGAAGTTATTGGCAACAATTATGTTTTTTTTTATGTTCTATGTTTGAAAGATAAAACCAAACAAATCAGGCCGACTTCAATAGCAGAAATCAAACACTTTCGTACATTTTATTTGTTTCTGTGCTTGTGAGCGGATTCAATTTTGCTGATTGCTAATGTGACTGAGCAAACTTGTCTGGGAAGGCAATCAAAGCTCTGCACCTGTGTTTCATTAAATCAAGGCTATGGACAGAAAAGTGTTGATTGCATGCCGGCATTTTTCACTGCTGCAATTGCAGCGTCAAGAGGATGATGGTGATTAGTCAGCCGTTTGCGAGTTTGCCTACAGGAGCTGGTTCTGGTCATGTGACCATGTCCCTCCCCCTCAGGTGTCCCTCCGGCGAGCGGGACGGGAACGCTGCAGATGTACTTGATGGACATCAATGACAACGCCCCTCACATCTTCCCCCCGGATGTGGAGATGTGTGAGAAGCCAGAGCCCAACGCCATCAACATCACCGCCATAGACCATGACAGTAACCCCAACGCTGGACCCTTTGCCTTCGAGCTTGCCCTGTGGCCTCAAGAAATCCGCAAGAACTGGACCATCACCCGACTGAGCGGTACGTCAAGCTTTTATCTTTCCGAGGTGCATCAAGTCTTTTTTTGAGAGGTGGAGGATTTCCATGGGACTTAAAGTTATTTTGAGTAGGATTTTTTTGGTTGCGCTTTATAAACACAACATTTAAAGTTGGCCCCTCCCTCCCAGCTCAACGAAATCAAAACTGCTATCTTGCAGAGCAGTGCTGTCGCATTCACATGCTCTGCAGGTGCTCTGCAGTATTTATCCAAATTGGGTAGCCGTTCCTCTGACTTCGGTGCGTTCATATTTTATTGCTCAGAGTGTTTACACAAGTCGTAGCTTCATATTATGAAGTGATTTTGCCTCAGAGTTGTTGCTGCACCAATTAATTCCCTGAAACAACTAAAATGTTGCCTTATCTGACTTGTTATTGGGTTTTCTGTGAACTAATAATTGTTGTAAATAATCATGGTCACTCTGTGGGCAGAAATTAATGGTTACAACCTAATACCTCATTAAAAATGAATAGCTGGCATACATTTGATGTGCTATATGCAGAATTGCACCATTCATAAAAAGTTTAGAACCTTCAACCATACATCAACTTTTGACTATCGTGTTTCTGCGTGTATGACGTCAACAACATCGCAAGTCGCGTACCGAGATTTTTGTTATTGTTGTTATTGTGACCTTAGGAGGTGTGCACATGAATGTCCCCCTGGTGAACTAATTGTTCCAGTTATTCTGGCTCAACATGAATGCACAATACGTTCTGCCATCACGCCCTGTGTGCTGTTATTGGCTGGGGGCTTCACACCTCTGCCTAGAGGCTGAGGCTCAGGAACTTCCCGTTCAAACTAAAATAAGAAAACACATGCAGACGGCAGGGTGTCTTTTGATACAGACACTGCCACATGCCTCTAGTTCCTCTTGAGTGATGATAGTGAGGGATTTTTTTTTTTAATGAGTCTATTGTATTTTTAGGAAAATCCTACTCAGTATACCTGTAAGTTTAATGTGCAAGATAGTTCGGTTGGACTTGCATTCAGAGGTTTAAAGTCCAGAGGTAAGCCCCCCCCATGTGTCTTATCCACCCCTGAACTCACTAAGGATGAAGAATAGAACTAATTTTCAAATCCAGGTGATTCAAACAACTCAGTGGGGAAGACTTATATTTTCTGAACCTGGATTTTTCCACTTGTGTTTGTATTGAGAGCTGTATCTTTCCTCGTCAGACTCAAGAAGGGGCCATATTATGCCCATTTCCTGGTTCAATATCTTTAAATGTGTGATGTATTTACAATATTTGCTTGTGTTTATGCCCAAAAAGCACCTAATTACAGTTGTACAGGCTGTGTTTGCAGCAATTTAGACTCACGTAGCCCGAAACAGGCTGTTTTGGTTCATTTCTCCTTAAGGCTTCTTCCCTGAATGCCCACTCTTTAGGGATTGGCCAACTGCAGTTCAGAAAGCATTTGCTGATAAAATCACTTGGAACCCAATAAAAAGTTCTGGTTGTTCTTCTGAGGAATAGTGGTAAAAATTGTTTTAACCACTGATTCTTTGCTTTATCTTCCTTTGGAAGTCCATACCGAGGGAAAACAGCCTCCTCTGGACATGAAGATATGCCCAAATCAAACTCTTCCTGGCCTCTGCTCTATTGAGCTTTCCTCAAAGGTGTGGCACACCAGCCGTTAGGCTGGAATTATGCAAGTGTGTTGCATCAAAACATGGACTTGTTACCGAAGAATGGGCAGGACTACAAACGAGGCTTTCCATGCAGCTCAGGAGTGGTGTTTTCTGTCAGAGAGAATAACTCCCTTTGGTGTGGACTTGAGCTTTATAACTGTGCAGACATTTTACATGCACAGAAAACAATACAATATGCTGAGGCAAAGGGAGAAACTGAACAAGCATAATATAACCCCTTTAATAAATTTATATTACCGGAACCTGGCTAGGTTTATAATCTGAAGTGAGATCAATCTATTTCAGAGCTGGCATTGCACAGTAGTCAAAGCCCTATGTCAGTTATCTCTTGAAAACTTCATTTTGGTGTTGATGGAACCCTTCCAGGAAGGAGTGAGCAACAGACCAGTTATAACCTATTCCAGCTTCTCTTACTATGGGTTGTGGAAATGTTGTACAGGGCTGTACCTTAGACCAGAGTCATCCAGTCTTATCCAAATAGGTGCTTGATCTTGCTTAAAACCAGGACTTTGGCATCTGATTGCATTGATTAAGGTCTTGACTGACAGTCCTAATCAGTTAAGTAGTTGAGTCAGGTTAGGAAATGCATTGCTTCGGTCATGACAGCCAGTCACTTTTAATGCATGGGAGTTCCACCCACCTCAGGGTTTGTGAAGCCTGACTGTCTTTTTTCTTTTTTTTTTTTCCCCCACCGCCTGGAGAAGAAGTAGCCTGCCCTGAATTGCTTATGTAAATTTTCAGTGCTAAAGTCGTGACAGGTACGCCACAGTAAACTGTAGCCTTGACTTGAACTAAAGAGTGGAGCCTCTGAAAGGCAAAGTAAATCAGATTATACTTGAGGGTTTTTTTCATTGCCAGGTTTATTCAGTGATGAATTTTTTAAAGACTTGAAGTGTCACTCACGTAATGTTGGTAAACTGACGTAAGTCAATGAAAATAAATATTTGCACTGGGTGACATCTGCGTGTGTTTCAAGTGGGAGGTGGGTGGATATTTCATGCCACTTTATTTAAAGCCGCCTCAGGAAAAAAAAAAAAAAACTATTCAGGGGTTTTATACGATTGGAACCTAAATCCTCGGTAAAATATTGCCGAAGATAAAAAGCATGAAGATGTGATTTTCAGGAAAGAATTCTAACGCGTGCGTTTATCCAAGGACAATAAGATTTCCTCTTTACCTTTTACACCATCATTATTCATTGATCTTTTAACGGATGAGCACTTTTGCGCATTGATTTGCTGGTGAATTTCTTCATGCCTTTTCTTTCTTGAGACTTGCTGTCAAAGCTTTTTGATCGTCACAGACTGATGGCTGTTAGACTGAGAAACCACTAATGTTATAGAAATATATGTTTCTCGTAAACACACACTTGTGGTTTAGACATAATTTAGCGCATTACTGAGGACAGATTGTACTCTGTCGCAACATAATGAAGGCAGCCTTTTGTCGTAATTTTCCACGGTTGAGCTCTGTGAGAAGGACTAGCAAGTCAACACTGCCCTTGTGTGTTGCAGCAAGGCCCATCTGTATGTAGACTGCATGTGTACTGTGTGTATTTATGTGTGTACAGAGCTAAACAAGTGACCGCTTTGGGGTTTTAGTTGTGTTTAATCAAAGCCAATCAATCAGTCAGTTAAATTTAATACACTGTGGGAGCATTGTAGAGTCGTTCATACAGTACAGTGCATTATGGGTAAAGCATGTGCCGCACCAGATGTAGCACTAATTGGCTAGCAAAGTGACAGAATGAGATGACTGCAAATGACCTGAGTGAGGGCGATAGAGGGAGAATGTTTTTTTTTTTTTTCCGGAAAGAGGCCTGGACACGGCAAACAGGGCCAGGTAGGCGCTAAGACTGCGTCGAAAGCAGCTGGAGATGACTGCTTATTTAATGTGAGACATTATTATCTCATCGTTACCTGCATAGTAACCATGACAGCGTCAGGGTGAATGGGGCAAAATTGCTGTTAGTGCTTTTGCTCTTTGTACCTGATCGTTTCTGCCTTGTTCTCTCGGGTCCTGGACCCTACATTGCGGCGGCTTCAATTAAATCTGAACACATCAAACTGAGGGCTTACCCACATATCACTCCTGTCCTCTAGTCATTTCTGTGGCTCCCTGTCTAATTCAGCGTCTCATTTTGAAAGAGTTGCTTACTGCCTGTGAAGAATTTTGGTCGATGGACTGCGTACCTACGGAGTAGCACTGAGCCTTGGGTTGACAACATCACTCTCAGCTCCTCTGCTGCAGAATTTTATTTTCCTCCGAGTCGATTTAAAGCAGTACTGAAATAACCTTTGGCTGCTGTACCTGTCATCTTCACAATTCAGGATAGTTGGATCACAATCAACGCTGGGGCTTCATTTAAATCATGTCACGAGTGTTTGAAACTCTTCTGATTCTTCATTGATTGGTTGATTCTTTGATTTATTGATCCTTGGTTCTTTTACAGCTGAGCATAATAAAGATGCTAACTGGGGGCACTCAAAAATGACTTCACTGGCTATGTAACATAATTTGTGTTCAAAATGATTTTGTTGTCTCCACTTTATCAATTTCTCCCTCCTCCCTCCCTCTATCTCTACTTTTTTATACATCTTTCTCTCTCTTCCTGTGTTTCTCGGTCGAATTCTATCATTCTTTCTCCCCCTCTGTTTTATCATCTTTTTTTATTGTTCTTACTCATTCTATCATTTTCTCTCTCTCTCTCTCTCTCTCGCTTTACCTCCCCCACCCTACAGGCGATCACGCCCAGTTAAGTTTGAAGGTGGCCTTTTTAGACAGCGGGATATACGAGGTCCCCATCGTCATCACCGACTCGGGGAGCCTGCCCATGTCCAACACGTCGTACCTGCGAGTGAAGGTGTGTGAGTGCGACCGTAACGGGGACTGCGCCGACGTGGAGCGCATCATCGCTGCGGGGCTGGGGACCGGAGCCATCATCGCCATCCTCCTCTGCATCATCATACTACTCGGTGAGTCGCCGTCCAAGGAATTCCCCAAAAATCCACAGCCCCCTGCTCGCGGCAGCCATAGCCCAGAAACCGGCCTGTCAATGTCCTACATCCCTTAATCTGTTTCACTCTTTCGCTCATTCCTCTTTTTCTCTTCCTCTCAATCATCTGCCGTCCTTCATTTTTACACATTGTTTTTGTCCGGTTTCCCATGAGCGTCTACATCAGCCTCAACGTTCCCACCATTTCTGGACCATAACTCAGAAACTGTTTGATATAAATCCATTAAAATTTGGGCACATTTGCATCAGGTTGTGCCGATGTGGCTTTTGCTATTTTGAGGTTATAAACCTCCAGTTTCTGCCTAAATGTCCGTGAACGTCGATGAGTGGCGGCTGCATTGGGGTGGGGGGGGGAGACGTTTGTTTTTTTGCCTTTAAAATAATCTCTAGTTGTTTTTAACCCTTCGCTCGCTGGTTCCCCTCAGTCCTGGTGCTACTGTTCGTCGTCTGGATGAAGAGGAGAGACAAAGAAAGGCAGGCCAAGCAGCTGCTGATCGACCCGGAGGATGATGTGCGGGACAACATCCTCAAGTACGATGAGGAGGGGGGCGGAGAGGAGGACCAGGTAACTGCCCCGCCGTTAATACCACCGCACGGAGCTGTATCACTAATGGGCTTCCTTTTGCTCACCGCGGAACAAATAGTCCTCGAAGAGCCTGCCTTCACGCCGCTGAATGGCACTGTTAGACGCTAATGCCCTCATTGCGCCAGACGCTCCGCGGACCATAAAAACTGGTGAAATTGAGGTCCCGTGCTGGTTTGGTTTTTCCGCGGGTAATGGGGTTGTCAGCGATGCGGTAGGTTATTGCTCATTCACTGGTATAAGGGGATGGGGGGGGGGGGGGGGGGGGTGTGTGTGTGTGTACTGGCCCAGGGCCTCTGATAAGGCGTTGGGGCGTTTAAAAAACTAATCGAGGCGAGAGAAGCCAGTGACAGGCATTTATCAAGAGCACGGGAAGCTTAGGAGATTTATGATCTGTAGCGAAATGACCTCTCCATTTATTTAGGTAATGGCCATTTTGGACTGACGGGGCTTGTCATGCTCTGTACAGTATTCAGTCCTTGGGCATTGTTTTGTTTTGTTTTGAGAATGAGACTATACACTGTCTCACACTGTTATGTAGTCATATGGGGATACCACAGCGGGGTACAGGTAGTGACGCAGTCACATTACAGGAAGTGAATGAAACCCTGTCCTCATTGGGGGACTAAAGTATCAGATGAGGGTCAGCTTAAGGTTTTTGTATAAAGCCCTTAGAAACAATATGTAAACGGTCCAGCCCTGTGCCTAAACCCTAGATCTGGTTTGCATTTCCCCCACTGGCTGTACTCTCAAATACAGGTGGGGTTATTACTCGCTGGAAATAGTTATGACAACTATCTAACTGGCAGATTTGCGTTTAGTCCTTGTCTAGCGCGAGTGACGGTTGTTTTTTGACTAAATCAACAAACTGCAGAAATTCTTGCTCTACCCTTTAGATTTGGTTCAGTGTGCTCGGTGCCTCAACGGAGGGGTAATAAAAGCCTGACGGAATGGAAGGGCTCTTCACAAAAGAAATGCAAAACTAACCAATCTAATGTGTAGCAACCCAAACCGTACTGAACTTGGATGCTTGGTGGAAACCAGGTTTTACAGGCAGCACCTATTAGTTGTTCAGTGTCCGGAGTTTTCTGTGGGTGTGAAATGTCCTTTAGTTCATAAGATTCCGAGTACAAACAGCTCACTTATTGAGGACTTACGCTATCAGGGTGAGTCTGTAATGAAATACAACTTTAAAGCGATGCAGCCCACCATGAAAAACTCGATGTTCTAGTTTCGAGGGCACACAAAAAGTGGACTGTTTGCCTTTGTTTCTCACCCTAGTTCCAATATGCACCTGCTGGGATGGGAATTACGCTGAGCCGCTAATTTTGTTTGTTTGCTTTTTTAATTGCAACCCTGGACCAATGTTTGCGCGAGGCTGTGACATTGATTAGGGGAATGTGTTTCTGCTGCTAACGGTGTGGCCAGCGTTCCCGTCTCCCCAGCAGAACCGGTGTGCACAGAGTCAGAGCCCCGCGCTAAAAGGCCTCCTCGGGTAGAGTTCATCACCAAAACTGTGGTGTACTGTGCAGCCTGGTTAGCTCCCAATCCACTTAACGTCAGCCAAAAAAAAAAAAAGCCCAGGATAAAAAACAAGATAAAAAACCTCCTGTTTTTATTGCCTTCAGATGAGCACACTGACCCAACCTGTTAGCCTCTTGTAGCAAACATTTCTTTGAACTCGCATATTGGACGGTACACGATTGTTATGAGTGCTTAATTCGTTTTCGGTTGAAGCTGCTCGGAAAAAAAGAAGGAAAAAAAATGTCATTTCAGACTGCTAGCTCGCTAACTGGAGCAGCTGCTTTTGTTGTTAAAACGGACTGTTAATCCATCGGAGTGCCTAAATGAAATATTATACTGGCCCAAAGCATGAATCTCTTTAACTTTTGAGATGCTGGGATTGTAAAGCTCGGCCCTATTTAATTAACTGGAGCAGGTGCAGTCTCCATCCTGACAAGTGTTCGAGGCCTATCCAAAGGCCGGAGTCGAATGAGAAACTACCCGCTTTCTCGATCAATATGCATCTGTTCTTTGCACAGGCCCAGATACTCTTGATAAACTGCCAGAACAGGGCTTTTATAAATAAAGGATAATGTCATTCCACCTTGCCCCATAAACCTCCCTTATGCTGCCTGTCCTTTAAAAACATCTGTGAATAAAACATAAATAAATAAATAAATAAATAATAATAATAGTGTTTATTTGCCATTTATTAAAAACAATCCCTTCAATAATGGTTTGGGTTCTGTTCAAAACGCCCACACGCGCACTGATGGATATGATAATGATATATGGTATATGAGGCTACTGTAGGTGTCCTTGGTGAAGTGCTTTACTGCATTCCACCTGGCTGGGCGCCCCACGCACATTTCCCCGATGACAGCCGAGGTGTATCTATCGGCAATATGGTGACAATGTTCTCACTAGTCAGTGATTTGCTCATCCAGCTTTTCGCACCCCTCCTGAGACGTCGGCTGGTTTGGCCCGATTTGACTCTTCGCACTTTAGTTTCAGGATTTAGTGTCGCTTAAGTTTAATAAAACGAAGTCAATTGTCAGGCCTGATATACATATAGCCGGTTTTATAAAATACAGACTTATAACTGGAGAAAGTGCTTGTGTTCTTGGTGAAGACATTTTACTGCAGTTCCACAGCAAAGAATACATGAGTTATTGAGTGGATTGTTTCAGTTGAATAGGGCAGAATGGCTGGTAGGAGTGAAAACTAGGTTTCATTGATCCGTCAGGACTGGAGTCACACACTCACCGTTCCCTTTCCCCTCTCCTCCAGGATTATGACCTGAGTCAGCTCCAGCAGCCTGACACCATTGAGCCGGACGCCATCAAGCCCGTGGGGATCCGCCGTATGGACGAGAGGCCCATCCACCCCGAGCCCCAGTACCCCCTCCGGTCGGCCGCGCCCCACCCGGGCGACATCGGCGAATTCATCAACGAGGTAAAGATCGCAGGGGCGTTTCTTATACCAAATGGCCTCAAGAGCCCTCTGTGGTCGGCAGTATGCTCTGAGGACAGGAAAAGGCTGCTTTGAAATTCGAAACGTCAGCCGAAGTAATTAAATTAGACAATGCCAATAAATAAAGTAACCAAATTACGCTGAAAAATGACGACGGCGAAGGATGTGAGACATTATTTAATTATTTCTATCTTTCTTCGATCCGATGGCGAGCGCACCTTCTGTAACAGGTACTCTGGCTAGTTTCAGTCCTTATTATGGTGTATTTCCTTAGACGAGGGAATTTAATGTCTTAATTAGAGCCGTGGACTCTGCACAAATGAGGTTAGCGAGGATGACAGATAAATTAAACCGCTTAATGAATTACTCACTGGGCCTTGCTGGGAAAACCAAATTATGCCTGATATTAACCTGATCTCCATTTGCTCGTTTTCTTAACAACATACCCCTGAAGTTAGCTTGAGCCTGGGAATCATTATTTTTCTATTTTGTTTTCCTCCCAACTTTTCCACTGAGAATTTCTTCAGAGTCCTCCCTGGAAATCGTGATCCTTCCAGAGCTTTGCAGAAAGACAGTTGTTAAAGTATATATTGCTCTAGCAAATATGATTTTGGTAGATCAATCCCAATGCAGGATTTATCTCTGCTTTTACCCAGGCCATAAATGATTAATGACAAATGGAGTGGGTTCATCGTGTATTTTTCGCCAGCTCGAGCAGACAAGATGGTGGGTCGTGAAACAGAAGCCTTATTTCTGACAGCTCCCTGAACATCTGGGACCTCCTAATTGCTTTTTTTGTTTTGTTTTGTCTCGTTTGATGGAATTTTAGCCTACTTTTGTCATTTTGAGTGGCACACCTTAATATTTTCTTGTAGTTTTGGGGAACTGCTAGAGCTGGAATGGATAGAATGTTTTTTTTTTCTTCTCATCTGAAGAACAGCTATAAGATGACTAGACTAGGATAAGACCTGAAATAGACAGCCGCAGTTATTTTTCCCAGGTTTTCAAGTGCATCCTGGGAAACCCCCACTCACGGTGCTTGACCCTTCCCCTCCCTCTCTCTCTCCCCTTTGGCTCTCTTTGCCGTGTGCCATCGTCGAAAAACGCGGCGGTATCGTGAGCTGGAAGTTCAGAGCCCCTCTAATCCGGCAGCTTACCCGGCTGTCCCTCCTCCTACAGCTCGGCGGCAGCCACGACCCAATGCTGATTCACCTCTCCTCCACCCTCTTACACCAGATCCCGGCTTCGCCGCTTAATTGAAAAAAGGTCTCAAATCCGCCTCAGAACGCCGTTTCTGCAGTCAGTGAAAACGTTTATTTTTACTTTATTCTTTTTTTTCCCCCAAAGGCCAACAAGGCCAAGCCACTGGGGGCTGGTCCTATCCAACCCACTTCCACCCATAAGACTGACCCTTGCCGCCACATTTGTGCACTTCTGCCCCCAAGACGCCCACGCGCCATCGCAAACCCCACCCCCCAAATCACCAAAGGGGAGAAAATGGAGTGGGTCGCAGTTGCGGGTCAATGCGAAGAAAAATAAAACCTCCATGTGAAACCTCCAGTGCCTCTTTACTCGGTCGCAGTTCCAAGAAAGTAAACACTCCCTCTTTGGGCAGCTTGAGAAATCCCCTCCTTACACCATTATTATACTGGCCGGAATCTGATTCACACTTCCTTCTTTTGCACTATTCTGAGGGGCTGGTACTCAGTGCTGTACTCGCATTCCTCGTGTCTATAATGGTACACTATAGAAATGTGAGACAAGTCTTTGTTTTGGGCAATTTCACTGGTGAACACCGGAGGCGAATTAAGAGAGCACTAAGGACAGCAGTGACTGTTTCCCTCGGTATTGTTGGCCCTCGTCTTTCGCAGCTGCAAATTTTTTAATCGGGGGCAAGAGAGAATCAAATAAATGCAAAAAATGATAAAGCCTCTGCTTTAATGTGCTTATTTTCATTATTTTTCCAGCGCCTATTTGCTTTATTTTTTTTTTCTGAGGAGCAGGAAATAGTTATGTAACCAGCCACATCTAATCAGAGAATGAAGGAATTAGAATTGTATTCATCCTCTGGAACGCCGGTGCAAATTGGCTTGTTGTTCTGCCTGATTGTAATTTTCCCCATCTCATCTGTGGTGGAGAGGAGTCTATATTAAAGCTGTCTTCTTTATATGTGCCAGGTGCGCTCCGCCCTCGCCCCTGCTCCTATAAATAGAATTGGACTCTTCTCCAGACACTGGCAGTTACAACACTACATTCGCTAATATGAAAATCAGCAGCCATCAACAAAGACTTTTCATCTGAGGGTCAGTAGTTGTGATGTGTAAATGCAGGTATTGGTCTGGGAGAGTGCTGATAGTTGTTTTGATGGTATTTGTAGTGATAAGAGCACTTGCCGTTTTCCAGGTGGTTCTGAGTGCTGTAATTTGCTGCCTTTGTTGTTTTTTCAGCTGATGCCAGTCTTACACCAAACGACTTTTGAAGCAATTTTCTCTGCCGCAGACAAATTTCCAATATTGGAAAATAAAATCATGAAAAACTGTTCTCGAGTTGAGTCGCGTTCCTTTCATCTCAGTCGACTGGTGTCAGGTGGTCCTAACCCAGTTCACTGAAGACTCTGCAAGATCCCCGGCCTTTGAGGAAAAACTCTGCGACTTTATGACACATTGTCTTTAGATATGAGAGGGTGTCAGACATTAGTCTTTTGAAAGTCTTTATGAAAGTCTTCCAGTGCATGATGGTAGGCATGAGTTTCCTGCCGATGTCTCACTATGATTGAATTTAGCAAATCACCAGAAACATTGTGTTGCGTCACTCATTTTGGGCCTGGTGAGCTACAAAGGGAACCCTGTCTTTGTGTCTGTCTCAGGGAATTTGGCACTTCCTGTGTTAACACAGACTGATCCTGATGCTGAACACAGGTTTATGTGCATTGTTGAGAGGCACACGCCAAATGGCGAGGCACACGCAGGCAGGCGGCGAACACAGTGTTTTTATTGCGCAATCACACAAGCAGTGTTGTATGTTGGGAACGCCATCCTTGCGATTGCACAATAAACGTCAAATTTTGCGAGAGACCGTGGCATGCGGAAACCGTTCCACCTCGTCATTTAACTGTCTCGTGAAATTATTCTTGACGTTTGGCTCTCTGCCACTGTTATCCGGGCAACAACTGCTACACGACCACCGTAATCTCATGCGTTATGGTGCGGCCCATCAGAAGGATCTGATGAGTTTTTCTTAAACAAGATGGGGGATGGGGGGGGGGGTGGTGCCGTTTCGCCTTTGATGGTGAAGAGTCCAGGCAGTTCCGTGCGTGGCCGTGTCCAATCACGGCTTTGATCTGCCTCGGTGCTCTCGGAGTGTTGATTTGCTCATGGGATTTGGATCTCGGAGCATATGGTGGTAGTTTCTGGGCAAGCCTCAGGTATTCAGCTGTTCAGAGGATTATGTGCAGGGATTTATGGATGAGAGTCGAGAATCCATAATGTGAGGCGAAACAGAATTACAAAAATCTATAGCTATTAATATATATATATATTTTTGCCAACCGGCTATCCCATAATGACAGATTTATGCTTTAATATCGTTCCGACTCCAGAGCCGAACTCTGAAATCAAAGGTTATTTGAAAATTCAATAAAAATGTAAAAAAAAATGCAATAAAACTGGCTAGCTGGTGTGCGGAGGATGTTGAACAGAGGGCATGTGCAGCAGTAATGACAGTATATCTTCTTGCGGGCCAGACTGGAGTGACCTTAATCTTTGTGTTTTTTTTTTTTTTTTGAATTTTCTTTCTTCCCAGGGACTCAAGGCGGCTGACAACGACCCCACAGCTCCCCCCTACGACTCCCTGCTGGTCTTCGACTACGAGGGCAGCGGCTCGACCGCAGGCTCCCTCAGCTCACTCAACTCCTCCAGCAGCGGTGGCGATCAGGACTACGATTACCTCAACGACTGGGGGCCGCGCTTCCGGAAGCTGGCGGACATGTACGGCGGGAACGACGACTAATTTAAAGAAACAAGAATCGGGGGAAAAAGTGAGAGAGAGAGAGAGAGAGAGAGAAAGGGAAAGAAGTGGCTTCGTCTGGGGGGAGGGGCGACGGGAACGAGAAAAAAAAAATCGATGAAACGAAACGACGTTCCCCGAAGAGAGATCCGATGACGCTGACGAGGGAATATTTAATGGGGGAAAAAAACGGAAATTTTTCATAAAAGAGGCTAAAAGCAGTCCACTCGCGCACCCGCTTGTCTAAGGCTTTGCCACAGCCTTGCTTGTCCAGCTTGTGGTGGGAACGGGCACAACAAGAGAACTGACTCTGTGTGGATGGTCGATATTTAGGATGCTCAGTTACACTTGAATTTCACAGTACAGAAGCACTGGGAGTTTATGTGCCTTTTTGTACAACTTTGGATCCGAATGATTAGTTTTATGTTCAAGGCTTTAATGGTACTGACGTTTGGAGTGATTTCAAAACTTAAAGAGAGTATGTTAAACTACAGTATGCTTCTCCATGCTTTCTTGGGTTACACCATACTGCTGTTTGTTGAAAACAATTATTTAAATTACAAAAAGAAAAAAAAAAAAAAAAAATGAAGGCGTATTTGTTAGCTTGGAAGGGAAATACCGGAGAACGGCAAAGAACAGCAATGTACAGTTCGCTAGACTTTTAGATAGTTTTTCACTAAAAAAAATTTAAACTTATGCAGCTGGTTGCAAAGGGAGTCATACATCATTTTGTAGAGGAATACAGTTTTTTTTTTGTTGTTTTGAAGTGGTATAGTATTTTACACAAACATGTATTTGGTTCTAATCCATTTCCACTTTCTTTGCCTTAGTCACCCTCTGAAACTTTTGATTTTTACTTCACTGTAAAGAAATTGTGTGTACATAATGTTTTTTTTTCCCTTTTCTTCATTTTAAATGTAGTCTACAATGTGCAAAAAGTTCAGAACTTGTAAATGTATAATTTGGACTACAAGTTAAAGTTTTTTGCATGTTTTTATCTTTTCACTATAAAAAAGGTATTTCCAAAATTTATTTACAAAAAAAAAACATTGCGAAACTGGGTGACGTATAAGCAGTAGAAGGTAAGAGTCTTTTGTATAAAAAAAAAAAAAATGTAAAAAAAAAAAAAATTCTAATCAGCACAACCGTTTGAATTTGTACCAAAAAATGGGGGTGTTATGACACCAGTGTTGCTAATAACAGCTTTAAGACTGGAAAGTTGTGTTTTTGTCTGAAGGTTTGTGGATAATTATGTACCAGAATACAAAATACAAGTGACATCTCTGATCCCAGCCCTCCGAATAAAATGCTAATTTTGGAATTAGTGTGTGTTTCTGCTTTGTTCGAAATCAGGGAAGAATGCCGCCGCCTTACTAGAAATGTGCCAGTGTCAAATGAGCAGTAGCCGCACAGAGCGCGGTCTGCATATATTGGCTGGTCAGCTTGCTTAACTGAAGGATTTTGCAATGTTACGTGCACAGTGGTCTGGCACCGTTAATGATGTTACTCAGGTGTATTTGCTAATTTCTCTCAAGCTGCTAGTCATTAAGGATAAGGGTATCTGGTAAATGAATGCGCACTCTCGACTAGCAGTCATTAACGTTCAATTTCCTTGCTGCGTTCACCAAAACAAGCTACTTACACTTCAAGCCCCTGGTCCTGGATTTGCAGGTTAAGTTCTTGCTTCGCACACTTATTTTTCTATGGCTTTGTGTAAAGAAAAGATCCCAGAAATGTTTTGAATGCAAAAATGACTATTGAAAAATGAATTTTTTTTTTTATTATAGTCATCAGCCATGTCATGTTGGTAACACAGTCAGCCGTGTCACGCTGGTCACATGCATGTATCTCTGTGATTCTGTTTGTGTACGTGTCTTTTTACCAACCTTAATTGTTGTGTCTGTTTTGTACCATCTTGTATTTTATGTTCATATGCTTTATCTTTGAAATACTTTTTTTGAAAATCAGTAGCCCTCTTGGTCAAGTGTCAGATGTTGAAGAGATTCTGACTCTGTGGGACATTTTTAGTAAAATAAAAGTTAAATCATGTTAAAAAAAATCAGAAATAACATTCAGTTACAGAAGGAACAGTGACAATTAAAAAAAAAAACAAATGTAACAACAGGAAGTGATTCCTCGCAGGAATTGATCTAATAGACAGACACCAGGGGCCCTCGGGCGGGACTGGGCCTGCAGCTTCCGGTATGAGGGTTAAAATGGGCCCTTTTTAGCAGAGTGCATTTTCAGACACACTGTCTGCGCAGCTGAAGGGACAGCTGCTCCTCTGGAATGCCACTGCCGCCTGGAGTGAAAGAGTAATGAATGGAGGAGGGGAATCCATCTATCTTTTATTCTTGCTTTTCTCATCCCCCTCATCTCTTCCTCAAACTCCCAGACCAGAATAGTGCTGGAAAGCCCCTTATGGTGAAGTGGGGTGGGGTGGGGAGGCTTTGCCTGGCTGCCTGTCTTTTATCAATCATTCTTAATGGAGGCCTGAGATGTTGTGGGGTAACGTGGGAATGTTCTGGAAGAAATGTCTGATTACTGCGAGCATACGCCCAATAGGACTACGATCATGAGCCCAGCTCTCGGAGCCCTGAGCGCTTCCCTTAACGCACTGTTAAATGTTTACCCTCTCTGAGATCATGAAGCAGTGGATCTCGGAGATCTACTGTCCTGGGGTGCGTTTCCCGAAAACACAGACGCTAACTTACATAGTTGGTACCACTGGCTGAATGGACAAACTACCGTATGCAAGTCGCTAACTTAGAGAGCAACTACCCTGTTGGGAAACACACCTCTGAAGGTTTACAGTTCAACCCCTAATTGGCTCGCCTGATTCTTCTAATTAGGTCTTAATGAGATCTTTAGCGGCCGAGAGAAGTTTTCTCTCTCTCTTTTAGGTTTGGGGTGAAATATTGAGTGGAGAGCGAGGGACAGTAGATTTCCTGGAACAGTGTTGGGGATTTCTGTCACAGTGTGTGGTCTTGAGGGTGGGGTGGGTCAGGGCTGTATCGGTCAAGCAGAAAGTTTCCTTGTGGGTTCTAGTCTTCCCAAGACAAGCTGTAGTTATGGAAGACAGTAAAAACTGGGGAATTGTAGAAACTGAACTATATGACAAGCTGTTATTAAAGGGCAGAAAACAGGAGATCCCCGATGAAGTGAAAAGGAGTATAGCTGACGCGTGACGACTAGCCCTCGCTTCTTTCACACTATCCAGTAAGTGAGAAAGTGATGTGACTAATGAAAGTTAACCTGCTTAATGCCTATTATCCCAGGCATGGTACAGCCAATTGCTGGCTGTCCCATGTGGGTCTCTGGCCGTAGCCGGTGATGGCGTGGCTGGGATTCAAGCACCTGACCACGCGGCTCCCAGACCAATGTCTTTACTGAGAGCCACCCGGAGTTTGGTATGGTACAGTTCTGCCCAATCAACATCTTCCTTTCAATCACCATCATCCCCTCATACGCACCATCTCTATACTGGGTGAAAATGATCCATGAAATTATTGCCGCACGAGCAATCGCCACAAAATGGTTAGTCAAACGATGCCGTAAAGAGGAGAGTTCTGAGATGAGGAATCGGAGGTGAGGCGCGTCCATCTTTCCGTATCGCAGTGGCTTAAAAAAAATAATACATCAAGAATGAGAGTCATTATTACACCAGTTTGCAAGCAGAAAAATGGCAAACGCACCGTCAGTAACCCCAACAGCGATCGGTGATGAATTTCTTGCAGTAGTCCTGAGTTGCCATAGGACATTGGACGATGAGACAAGAACGCAGGCATCAATCAAAACATCTTGCTCTGTTGGTTGTTACCAATATAACCTAGTGGGGAGGTTTCATTTTTGTTTTTTACAGTTGTGAAGTGCTACAGTGCAAGTGGCACGCAGTGCTGTAGAGGGTAACTCATTTTCTTCTCAGCAAGATCTAAAGTTTGAATATGGCCTGGGCCTTTCTAAAAGTTCCTACAGGTTCTTGTGGCTTTTCTCCTAGTCCAACAGCTTGCCAGCTAAGCTAACTGGAGACTATAAATTACCCTTAAGAATTAGCATGCAAGTGAATTGCATGGGAACTTATGAGCTCTTTGACGGACTGTTGACCTGTTCAGGGTGAATGCCATGCCGCTGCTGGGATCTGAGATGGGTCCAGTTCCCCTGCACACACTGACTGGGAAAAAGTGGGCTTGAAACTGCATGGATGGAGAGACATCATCACTGCCGTTCCTGTTTAATTCTCCCTGCACTGATGCCCCAAGTACCATTTTGTTAAGATGTTGTTTCTTTTTTTTTAACCTCATGGGAACATTTCCAATTCACTGACACCGGACAGAATGTTGAATAATAACATTATTTTTTTGGGAAATCGAAAATGTTCATCTGCGGAGAGCTTGGGTGAATCATCTCCCATTTCCTGAGGACCCTGTGTACAGCCTCGGCTGGGTCTTTCTTCTGAGAAGAACATAGCCGTCTGATTGAAATTAAACCAGTATGTGCCCTCAACAAAATATGAAATCTAAATGAATAAAATCAAAATCATAAAAGAGAAATTCATTGCTCTTTTTACCCCAATGTTTTGAATTCCACCATTGGCTAGTAAAACTCTGCGAGAAGATGTGCCCACTCTGGTCCATAGTAGGTCAGCGCTCACTCTGCTCGAGTTGAATTAACACTCAGTGGCAGTGCTATTTTGAGACGGATCGTGCACAGTTCAAATTTGAATCCATCTCTACACTCTGTCCAATCCATTTGGAACTCGCCTCCCAGATACCCCCACATTTTTTATTTTAAACTCCTTCACAGTGTCACAGCCACTCCGCCAGTCTGTCTAAATACGGAGCCCTCTATTTGTCACAGGAGATTGACTGCGGCATTGATTCGCTGCCGTGATGCCTTCGGATGGCCGCTCATTAGCTGTCCCCCCATTTAGAGCAGTGAACCGCTTTAAGTTATGGCAGCTGCGGGCGCACATACCCCACCTTTGCATCCGAGGGCATTTTCACCCCTTTAGTAACATCCTTCCTTTCCCAAGGGAGGCACTTTGTCCCCTCCGGCCTTATTAATGAGGACCGAAGACGCTTTCAATACGAGCGTCTTTAGTGCAGAGGAGCCCCCCCCCCACCCCCGCAACAATGCGCCCTGATTGAGCCGAGCCACCGCCTTCCTTTAAGCGCGGACAAACACCTCCCGCCGATCAGCAGCATTCGCTAAGTGCTAGCATGTGTCACAGCTAACGTCTGTCTGTATCCTGCGTCCCCTGTGGAGTCATTCCGGTCAGGATTCCATCAGTACTCACTCTTAACTTTCACATACCTATATTCTTTTTTATGCTATAAAATCCAAATAAAATTAACTACTTTAAGTTCATTCTGACAAGCAATTGACTCACTCTGAGTGGGAGGAATAATTTAAAAAAAAAACTTTAATTTTATTATCCAATAGGCTGTAACTAACCCCAAGAAAAGAACACATCTGGTGCAAATTGGTCTTCCTTTCAGTTCACTAGTTATGTTTATATGACATATGTTTACGTTGTATAAACACAAATACACAGGATACAGATATCACTGCATGAGGAGAAGCCATTTTCTTTCTTTCCCCTTCAGTTGCGGTCATCTATTTCATTTTCTTCTTCATAAATGGGTGAAGTGGTCATTTCAGCTTACTCCCCTACCAACGACCACTTTTGAACTTTGTCACCCCATAATCCTACCTCCTCATTGGTGAATATTTGCCCTCAGCTGTTATTTTTCTTGGCCGCATATTATACATATGCAGTATTCCAAACAGTAGCCATTCAGATGTAGCCATGGATTTGATTTATTTCTTTTAGTACGTTGGGACTACAATAACATTACTCTTTAAGGGCTACAAAAACAGGAAGTCCAATTATGCTCAATGGGAAAGCTAACTGTGAAGGTTTTTACCTTTTAACAAGGGCTGAGTTTCAGAAGCAAGATAAATTCTCCCACAATGGCTCAAATGATTAAAAGTGCAAGGTTTGTTTCTTCATTTAAGCACATTTACCTTGAATTTCTGGCTAAATGCCCAACTGCAAGGCAAAATGCGTGTTCTATCTCTCCAACGAGGGTCCCAAACTCCACGTTTGCGCTGCTTTCGTCCTCATTTTCCATTTTCTTGCTTTTATATGCACTTTGTGGGTAAATGTTAAGCTGCCTTACTTTGAATGCGTTACCTACAGTGCAATCATTTTTATTCTGTTCATATTTCGAGTAAAAAAAAATCTCAGGGGGGATCAAGAACCCATCGGAGTCATTACCGAGACATTAAGATATCCTCTGATTAAAAAAGAAAAACCATCATTTACCATGTCAATTTGCGAGGCATCAGACACCCGTAAAACTAATTTCATAAAACTGGTTTATTCATTCAAAATCGTACCCCAAATGACTTCTTCTTAAAAATGCTAAATACTGTTGTGCGTGCTGAGACATTTCAGTTAATTTCTCTATGCCTTCATCTCAGTGATACATCCTCATTAAAATAAGGGTAGAATTAATTAATACATTTTGACACATAATGGTATTTTTCAGGAATTGATTTTCTCTCCATCTTCCAGATTGCTGAGATGAAACAGGAATGTAAAAAATCTAAATAAAGGCCCACATAAAAACTCAACATACCCTCAAAATTCAGTGGAAAGGTTATTGCAGTTATTCTAGCAACTGAAAGTAAAAAAATTATTTTGAGAACATATAGCTATGAGAAGGATATTATCCATCTAACAGAAAAACATTGCCAATAAATAAATGAATAAATAAATAACTTTATCAAACACAGTCTTATTTTTAAGCCCCGGGTGGAGTTTGCAATCATTCACAAATTTTCCCAAGGTACTCAAACCAGCACGTACGGCGTTGTACAATTCACAAGCACACCGTGAATTACTCCAAACAATGGAATAAATATGCATTAATTTCACAAGACATGCTTACTGACTTGATGTTTATATTTGTATTTTGCAAAGTTCTTTGAGGCAATTAGAGTGAAACAAAACTGTTTTAGCAAAACTAGGATGAATTTTTCAACCAACGATTAAAATCAGTACTTGAGGTTCTCTCAGAATACATTTTGTTCAATATGCATAGTTTTGCTTCATTCCTCACGATGTAAATGAGGTGTTTATCATATTGATTCCTTCGAGATTATGATCAGGGATAATTTTTTCTTGCCAAAGTGAGATGTCAGTCACACTGTACACACAGTTGGAAAGGTTGTTGGTGATTGGTTATATTGCTGTGGACCACACACGCCTGGCTTACAGTGCTTTAGTTCCCCACCCCCCAAAAAAACTTTTCCAAGCTGAGTTTTATTGTCATTTTCAGCACTTGAAGTTGCCATCATTATGGGAACCATTTCAGAAATCTTTGCATGGAAAGCTGCCAAGATCAGATTCAAATCCCCTGAACAATTATTGAAATTAGAGTTGAAACTTGCAAAAAAAAGAAAATGCACTCAACAAAAAGTATGACAAAAAATGAGTGTAACTAGTTCAGGCAGGGAACTCTAGAAGAGCTACATCAGCTGACAGCAGCCTGGTAAGCTACCAGCACGTCAGCATCAGCAGGCATACAATTGGAGGAGACGCATCACGAGGTCATACAGCGGTCAATTTGAAAGACGTTAAGCTGACTTACTTCAGCTGCTGTTTGCAAGGACTTTTCATGCTATGCAACATGCTGTTTGGTTTTTTGCTTGCCACCTCCACCCCGGCCTCCACCTGTTTGGTTCTGCTCACATCGGGGGGATTTTGATTTCTGTTCATGACTATGTTTGTATGTTTGCTGTGCCTGGGTAGGACATTCCTCCAGAGCAGAACCGCCGCCAAAATACAATGTAATGCTTATACCCATGAATAAATTGTTCTATTTTATTGAAATGTGAGTTTTCCTGACTGAACTATGAATATTACAAAGTTATTAAGAGCATTCTTTTTATACTCTTTCAAGCCAAAAATTTTTAACCCCATAACTCCAACTTTTCATGTAAGTTTTCCCAAAAGTTGGATCAATGTCAGAAAAGGCTATTTTTTTCATACTGTAGGAAAATGTCACATATTCTGTCTCTGCTGGTGGCAGAACCTCACAGAAGCTACATCACACTTATACAGAAAAATATATTCAAACCCAGGATGCCACGTTTCTTCGGGCACTGCATCACATCAGATGGAAGACATCTTGGTCTTAAACATAATTTAACACACATTTCCCTTCAATTTGGCAGGACATATTTGGGATCTTTTGGAAGTGTGGGATCACCATGAGCATGCAGAACAAACCTGAAGTTCCACAGGTTTGAATACAGTAGCATCATTTGACAAATGCATTTATATGTCAGGAAGTCCTATGGGGATGTTTTGGATCTTATTTTTCAGGTTTGAATGTTATTTTTTTAACATGTTTGATTTTATTTTGGGACATGAGCTCACTTCATAGTTGCTCAACTTTTTCAATCCTGAGACCCCTTCAGAATCAAATGCATTTCTGAGGACCACGGCTCAAAGTTAAAAAGACTAGTGTCGTAATCTTGATGAGTTTTCTGGATTATTTACAAATTATGTTAAATATTTCAAAGAGCACGGCTCCCATATGAACAAATCTTTAAAATATAGCAACGCACAAATTTAAAACTACATTATTGCCATTTCAGCAACAGGCTGCATGGCCTGTTGAAATTTTAGAAAGTTTTAATCCTTTTGCGAGCACTGACCCGTGGACGGGCCACGAGGCATGACTGCATTTTTATTCCGTGAAATATTGTGCTATGTTGAAGAATTTTATCATTCGAAAGTTAGCTTTTTTATGATGCAAGCACAATAGTGAAAATAGAATTAAAAAAAGGTGTCAAAACAACCCTTAGCCAGGCTATGCAGCCCCATAGGTTCAATTGTAGAGCGTCGGTATGATTTGTCAAAACATACTGAAATCAAGGTTCTGATGCTGCTAGAGGTCCAGATATAAAAGCTTGTTTTGGTTTTAAATCCACAAAACAAGCAAGCTTGGAAAAACTTTCTGAAATCAAGTTCATCATTGAGGCAGTAGCTGCATGTCTTTATGAATTTCACTATAATCAGCATGTCTACTCATGATGCAGTGCTGCAGATCATATTCAAGCCCCTTAAAAAGAAAAATAAGTGCTAGCTATTATGTGTTGGGGGCGCGGCATTTTGTCAATGAAGCAAGGGAGTTTTGGAAGCGACTTTACACGCATAATACGATCACACACCTGTGCAGAGAATAGGAAGGGTATATTTGAGTAAAAAATTGGCTCTACATGGGCAAAATAACCTGAAGTAAGAAAGTTCTAAAACTACTGTAATAGCGAGTGCTGGTAGGAGTGCAAGAAAATTTGGACTCTCCTAAACTGTTTGTTGGAATACGCCCGAACAAAAGCAAGAAAAAAAAGTTAAATATTCATTTTTGGTAAAAGAATCATAATTTTTGAAACTGCAGTTGTTCAGGCAAGTGGCTGTAGCCGTATGATTTGTCTAGGCTGATGAGGCCTACTCACAGCGCTACTGGGGCAGAAAAAAGCAAAAAATAAGTTTAATGTCGGACAAAAACTTATAGTTCCAGTGTCGTTATTAAATTTAGTGGCATTCCCAGCAATGCTGACTATTTGAGAGGAATTTACTGAGTGTTACCTTTCAAACAATACAATGGGTATGCCCGTACTTACAGTGGTTCAAGAGCAGCAAGCATTTTAGTTTGAGAGGAAATCTGTCCAAAAAAGGACTGCACTTTAAAGGGTTTAAATAATAATCCCAACCCTTAACTATACGACTTCTTCCTCTCTGGGCTCACAATTAAGCTGGAGTCCATACCAGCTGACGATCAGGGAAAGGCAGAGACCCACCCTGGTCCAATCCATCCACAGAAGAAGAAGAAAATTGAAGATGGTACATCTGTCAGTGACTCCAGAATTATTGCAATGGGCTTCTGTCAGTTATGCTGTCCTTTGAACTCTGCAGCCTGAGAAAATGAACGATGTCACTGTTTTAATAACTTGTAAAACAACCTTTAGGTTAGCTACGAGTGACCTTTGACCGACCTGAGAAGATGGATTGGTCCCAAGGGCTCAAATATAAACTGTGAGTTGGAAATTTTACGAGTTTCCCCGCATGATGACAAGCTGCTTGGTGGATTGCGATAATCATGACAAATGATTACTCAAGTACTCCTCCTTGGAAGCCTAATGGCTGTTATAAAGTCTGCTTTTATTTGTTGTGTACTTTGGTTTACCTCTTAGTTAAATAAAGGAATACATTTCAGATTTCGTTATCATTACCTTACTTTATTAGGTGTTAGGGATCTCACAGCACGTACTCATTAGCCCAAGTAAACATTCTTAGATCAACTAACACTCAGTCATCCATAACTGAGGGGAACTGCATGACATACCTCTTCTTTTTACATTCCTGAAATAAAATGCATAATTGGGAAGGGATTAACATTTGTGGGGTAATGCCCATTCAGAATGACCCTGTTTGGTACAGGCAGATTGCCTGGCCTCCAGTATTGCTGCTTGCAGCTTTCTAGAGATTCACTCAGCCAAAGATCTTCACAACTGGCATAGCACTGCCTTGGGTCCTCAAAAATTGTGGGACAGCCATATAGTGCTGTAAAAAAAATATTTGCCTCCTCCTGATTTCTTGTATTTTTGAATTTCTGTCACACTTAGATGTTTCAGATATTCAAATTAATTAGAATATTATACATTTGTGCAAAGATAACACAAAACTCAGTTTTTAAATGATGATGTCATTCATTGAAGAAATAAAAGCGATCCAACATGGAAAAATTGATTGCCCCCTTACTTGCTCAATCAAATAATTAAACAAATTAAATTGGTAAGTGTGTTCAATTTCACCAGAAACACCCAGCCTTGTTTACTGCTAGCCCTGTTGAATCTAAATATGACTTAAATAGCACCCATCTGAATCAGAAAAAAAGCAGCACTTGATGCAACGATTTAAAAAAACAAAACAAAAAAAGCAAGATGTCATGGTCATCACTATCCCTTGTTTTGATTAAGGGCCATAACTCCGTAAATAAATATGCTTCTACATCCATTTTCAAAGTCAATGTAGATAAAGCCTAGCTTATCAAGCATCCAAAATTTGACTTGTGTAACTGCCATAGTTTTCAAGAAAACTTGTCTCCATCCAGAGTGTGACGAACGTGCAGACAAACAGAACTTTAATTAATTAATTAATTTTATTTAACCCTTATATAACCAGGGCAGTCCCGCAGAGATTGAAATCTCTTTTCAATGGAGCCCTGTGGGTTGAGGTGAGGTGGGAGAGGGCAATTTGCACAGCAAATGAGATCAGGGGACAATTAGGTGGCAGGTCGAAAGAGCCAAGTTGGGACTTTTAGCCATGACACCGGGGAACCCCCTACTCTTATCGAAGAGTGCCGTAGAATCCAGAGGCGGTCCTAGGACGGGGAATTGGGGCGGCGCAGACACGTCCATTTCTGACAATTAGTCCTGGCAAGTTCTCAATCATTTTCCTTTACTGACGCGTTTTACCATTATCATAATTGGCAACTGAACACACGGTTTCTCTCCATTTGCGATCGAACAGCGATGAAATCATGGGTGAAATTCAGTACAAAAAAAAAAATTTTCTTATTAATAGCCAAGTGCTTCGCGTTGATTGATCAGGTACGCATTCCAATGAAATATCGTCTTTCACTCTCGGTATTGTGTGGGTTTATTAAAAAAAAAAAGTGGCACTTGGCAGTTAAATAAACAGCGTGCTGCTCAAGCTATTTGAGAATCGACAGGTATGCAAATTTGAATAACGTTGATTTAAATACAGCAAAAACGTGTCCAGATTGTCTTCTCGTGTAATACGGGAGAACAGGCAGCACTTGTTAAGTGTGGAGTGCTCTCGGAGTGAACCTTCTGTTAATCACAAAAATGACTGAGAACAGGTCAGGACTAATAACTGTTTTAAACAGATCTTTTGTCATAATTCTCAGTTCTGGTCCTGTCACTGTACTGAATTTAGCCCATATTTTCATCGCTGTTCCATCACATATTTGTCTTCGTGGTAGCCGTGTCTTCGGTTGCCAAATACGATAATTGGGAAACGTGTCAGTAAAGGAAAATGATTGAGAACTAGCCAGGACTAATTGTCATAAAGGGACGTGTCTAGCTCCCCAATTCCCAGGTCAAGAACCACCACTGATAGGATCTTTAATGACCACGGCAAGTCAGGACCTCAGTTTAACGTCTCATCTGAAACACGCCGTCTCCTTCAGTTCAGCATCCTCATCACTGCACTGGGGATTATTCAACCAGAGGGAAGTTCGCAACCTACTGGACACCAACACCTCTTCCAGCAGCAACTTGTTTTTCCCCAGGTAGTCTTCCATTCAAGTACTGACCAAGCCCACACCTGCTTAGCTCCAGCCACATAGCTGGAGCAGATCCAATAGTGGTGTGGTTGCTGGCCAGATGGATGGAACCATGGGCGTAGGAACTGGAGACACATTGGAGACAGGCGCATTTGTCCCACCCAAAAATTATACCGCGGAGGAGAAAAATATTTGATTTTGATATTTTTAACCTTCGTGCTTTTATTTTGAAAGCGCAGTACAGCGTCATGTCACTGGCCTGCCCCCTCCCTCACCGGCTCTGAGAGAGTTTGGGAGGCAGGAGACAGCAGCAGTCGATAGCAGGCGGTCTGATGACAGAAACTCTTTTCACTATTTCCACTGTACTGTAAGGGTCAATGAATGTTAATTAAACATGTTCGCTAGTTTCAACTAGCAAACTAAACCTGGTTTCTGTCACATGCTGGTTAGTAATCGGGTTGCTAGCTGTAGTAGCTAAATATAAGCCACGTGGATTGGTCAGATTATGAGGTGAGTTTCAGAAGAAATCCCCCGCAGGTGCCGTTATTAATCACAGTGCATGAAGACTGGAGTGGCTGAAGAAGCAGATGAACTGGAGAGTTAGATGGTCAACGGTTTTTGATGGCAGGACAGTAAGATAGTTAACAGAGCAAGCTGTTGGGGATACAGGTGTCTCAGGGCTTCAGGTGAGGTCATAATTATGACCTATACTGTGGAATTATAGGGAAAGCATTAAAGTTAGTCTAATGATGTTCAGCAAATATAACCTTTGACAGTTAAAATGTCCGAACCAACGTTGGCTCAGTGGGGGAAAGAAACACGTACTCATAAATCCAACATCATCCAGTCTGATAAACACTCGGCTTGCGGCTTCTCCAATTCATTGTTGGTGGTCCATTTTGAGGTGTTTATCGCAGCTGCAATTGTGTTACTGCATATTAAGATACCTAATAGAGAGGACTGTGAGCTGGCTTGCTAACATAGTTATATATCCACTCACTTGATATCAATGTCCAGGTTACTAGATCTGAGCGGGGTTCATGAGTGCGCGGAGATGATTTGCAGCTGTCAGTTAAGGTTGTGGCAAGTTTATGTGGCATCTTTGTATGAAAATTTTGGAGGTATCTTGCGTAGCCTAATTTAAAAGAAATGGAGAAACACTCATTTGGATAATCTCTGTATACAGTAAAGGCAGTATCTGCACTCAGATTTACAAAAATTATCCAGCTCGCGCGCTACGTGCACTTGCATCACTTGCGTCCCTGCCATTGCTTGCAACTTGAGTCCCCACCATGTCTCGCATTGAACCTACGCCCTTGGTCCCCCCCAAAGTTAAACTCATTCTTACGCCCTTGGATGGAACCCAATCCTATATCCCCCGCATCACTTTGTGGTGGCGGGATAAAAAAAAAAAAAAGAATAGATGATAAACAAAGACGTTGACGTCTATAAGTCTGGAAAGGGTTACTATGCCATTTTTAATGCTCTGAGACTCCAGTGAACTACAGTTATAGTGATTATCTACAACTGGAGAAAACCTAGAATAGTGGGGAACCTGGCCAGGAGTGGCCAGTCCTCTAAAATCCTTCCAAGAGCATAGCGATGACTAATCCAGGATTTGACAAAAAATCCCAGACTCTGAGTAACTGCAGGTCTCAACAGCTTCAGTTAAGGTCAGTGTTCACGATTCCACAATGAGAGAGAAACTGGACAAAATGGCATCAATGAGAGAGCTGTTGGGGGGAAACCACTGCCGACCAAAAAGAACACCAAGACTTGTCTCACATTTGCCAAAAAGTGAGACAAGAAAAAACATCTTGATGACCAGGACTTTAAGAATAATATTCTGTGGACTGATGAGCTCAAAGTGTAACTAGTTCTAAATGAATGAAGCATTAATGAAGCGTAAAATACGACAAAGGAGACCCCGGACTGTTGAACAACTGAAGTCGCACATCAAGCAAGAATGGGAAAGAATTCCACCTACAAAACTTCTAAAACTAGTGTCCTCAGTTCCCAAACACTAATTGAGTGTTGTTAAAAGGAAAGATGATGTAGCACAGTGGTAAACATGCCCCTGTTCCAGCTTTTTTGGAACATGTTGCAGGCACCAAATTCAAAATGAGTGAATATTTCCAAAAAAACAATAAAGTTTATCAGTTTGAACATTAAATATCTTGTCTCTGTAGTGACCTCAGTTTGAATAGAGGTCGAAACGGATTTGCAAATCATTGTACTCTGTTTTTATTCACGTTTTTCAAAATGTCCCAACTTCATTGGAATTGGGGTTTACAGTTTTCCATCTCAATCTTTGAGAATCAGCATCAAAAACTGTTTGACTTCCTCTTCCAGTGCCATCATTTGACGTGCATGATGAAATAGATGCTGGTAAAGGAGAACTACAAGTTATTCAGCTTTGATTTTTTTGCCTCCACCTTCAGTACCCAGTAGACATGCTCAAGACGCTGATCAAAAACAAACCTTCCTTGCTGTTTTTGCTTGTAGAGCAAACTAGCTAGCTACATTTCCTACGCAAATGGCACAAAATAATAGTGCAAAAAATATTACAGACATAGATATATTTTACAGGAAGCTGGACAGCGTGCCCTCTTTAACGTTACTATTTGATCAGCTACCTAAGATTTTTGTATGCCTGCGATTGTTGTGGACTAGAACAAGCTGCCAGCGGGGACATTTGCTTGCTTTTGCTGCACATTACATTACACATTACATTACAGTTTTGTGTCGGTCAGCTTCAGTTCTGTCAAGTAATATTAACGTTAGCTCATGGCTGAAATGTTAGCTGGCTGGAGCAGGCTAGCAATTGGAAAAGTTTGCAAGCACACCATTTTGTTATCATTGACATGTAAGAAAACAGCTACCTGACTCGCTTATTCACCTGCGATTCTGTTGGTCGTCCTCTCTTTCCCAGCGGTGCTATCAAGTGCAAAAGTTATTCTTGATCAACATTACTTGCTTGGGTCATGCTACAAAAAAAATGAACCTCCTGTATGCGTCATTCAGAAATAGTTTCAGAAGTTTACCCTTGTACTCAAATGAAAGCTCTCTCATAGTTCTCAAGACAAAACTGCTCTCTACAAATGCTTACATTTGTGAACTTACTTGAGAGCATGTCTACTTCATACGCCACAAAATACAATCGCCTGCTGCCATTCTATTGCCCGTATTGTATTTTCAGGAAAAGAGTGAAAAATTACAAAGTGAGTATTCCCCCAGCCGTTGGTGGAACAGGGGGGAAGGTTGCTCTTATTCCTCCAGTAAACCATTCAATTGGCGCCAAAAAGTTTCACCAATAGATGTCACTCAACGGTTGGGGGCATAGCCTTTGCGAAAAATTAAGGCTCTGTTTTTAACCTTTTTGTTATCCATGCATGAGAGCACAGGACAAATTGTCGGAATTATTATCACGATCAGTCCTCTTCGCAGAAAAATATGGATTCTGCATGCAGTGCTATCTATGACAGCTGTATGTCAAGGATGGACATGGAGATGTTGGCGTGTCTGAAGTTGTAAGATATTGCAATGCATTGCGGCAGTTTCCTTCACAGCAAATGTATCAGGAAGACACAAGAGTGATTTATACAGGCATATCTTGAGTTACAGAGAGAAAATGTGTATGGTTTCCATGCGCCTAATTTACACAGAGCAAACACTTTGAAACTTTGCATCGTTAAATATCAACTAAATTCCCCTTTAATGTGCTGGTCTATTGAAGCACAGTCAAGCTCACTCACCTCTGCTACTTAATTTGCTGCCTCGTGTTCACCTCGAGGTGAGAAATGTTTCGCTTGCTGCCTTCACCGTGGCCTTCACCTGCTTGATTCTGCTTCGTCTGACATGGGGCGATTCAGAAGTCCTGCTGCCGACCAAATTTTAATGTTGTTTTGCATGTCATTGCTTTCTCATGGCCAAGAGCACCTCTACCACAGAAACCTCCGCTAAAGTGAATGTTATTACTCTTCATGTCAATAAAAGTTTGATTAAACTTTACAATAAGGGTCCAATAATTAGCATTAGTTATAAGAACTAACAGGTAATTAACATTTAACTAATGCATCTGGTAATCATTTACAACTGAGGTTCACATCCCCTAAAGTATTAATTTATACATTATGGTCTAACAGTTTGAAGGGCTGCATAAGGGGTACTTAAGGGATGTTTTCAACTTCACAATAAGAGAAACACAGATTATTAATAAATGGTCAATTATGGTTGCATAATGATTATTCAGGTATCTAACGCATTAGTCACCTGCTAATTAACTGATAGTTAATGAATAATGTTAATTAATGTAACCTTATTGTAAAGTGTAAATCAAAGGGCCTCAGTTTATCTGACTGAAATGACGTTTTTATTATGACAAGAGTGTAAATATTACGATCTGGGTCAGTCCTGCCAACGATGAAAAAAAAGACACCAAAAAAAAGTCAAAAACAAAGTGCACGTGTCAGAGCCTCAGCAAATATAATTTGAACATGATCACCCTTCCCAAAGCACAAAGAGGTAATTTCTCTTTAATGACCTGTTCTCCAGGGCGCATTAGGCCCCTATATGTGTCAACACATGGAGTTCCATCCTGCGCTTTCATTTGTGTCCTCCTATTGGCTTAATCATAACCTTGCCCGTAATTGGCCGCTCAAGAGGTCCTTGTTCTTTTCACCCGGGCATTATCTTGTCCACAATGAGGCCCAGCTGCCTCGGGCTAATTAAATGTGAGCCCCCTGACTGAGAGAGGCACTGTACAGCTATGGAACATGGCGTAGTTAATTATCACAATGGGTTGGTTGTATTATCGCCGGTGAAAAGCAGGCCACTGGGTCAGCTTTCCTGCTCGCTGACGCTCTACTCCAGCCATCCACTGAAACGCACAGCTTAAGGGCGAACTAGCCGTCTCCTTTCAGTAATGAATTGAAGAACAGACAAGAGAGAGAAAGGAGAAAGAACAGAGGGGAATAATGGGAATGACTGTTGGAGCGGAGCCCATTTCAAAGGGAGATGAGATATTGCACTGTACATCATGCACTGTATTCATTTCTGAAACATTTCTCTCCGGGCAGAACAGACAATGAGCAGTGACTGTCTGGTATTTGATTTGAGAGATTACATACATTTAATTTCATACGTAATTTTGTACTTAAAACAGATTCTTACATCATCACTGTGTCTGAGATATACAGAATGGTGACAAATTAAGAGAAGGATCAATTTAAGAAGTCTTAGGTGTTGAGCCTCCACAAACTTAAAGAAGAGCTTCAGCACACTTTGGCATAGAGCCTTAAATTTGTTGTCATGATGGGCACAGGAAAAGAGAACACGGAAAATAATCGAGACGAGAGTTCAATACAGGACTGGAACTGATAACACAACAAAGGATAAATATAAGAAAGCTTAAAATAGAAGATGCAGGTTGGGAACAAGGGCTGGATAGACAAAGGAAACAAGCAAAGGAATAATCACAAAACAGAGTCAGGAAGTTGGGATTGACGGTTAGAATAAGGTCTGCCCAACAAAGCCAGACCCCGAATGATGGAAGAATGTGGTCCAAAATCACTCACTACTCTCTATATACTGCACATTATTAATTGGTCATGTATGTTATTGCCCGCATACAGTAGAAACAGCCTGCCAATATATCTTGTTTTGGCCAACCTGTATTGGCCGAGTTCAGCATGTGCACTAGTAACCATTGGCAACTGTAGCATTCGCTCTCTTCAGAGAAGCAGACGACAGTCGCGGACCTAGCATTTAGCTCTTTAATGAGTCTTGAAGTCGCGTACTTCATAAGTCATAGTTATAATATTTTCATGATAGCACAACATACGTAACCAATTAATAAAAATATTATAAATTGCTTATTTTTGCATTGCCTTGGTATTGGCTTTATGGTCGTGGTAACTGTGGCATTCGCTCTCTTCAAAGAAGCAGACGACAGTTGCGGACCTAGCATTTAGCTCTTGTTACAGCCCCCATCTAGGGTAAAGCTGTAACAGCTTCGAGTGAGCGTCCCCTTTCCCGTTCCCAGAATACGCAACATTATAAGTGCAAAAAAGATAACAGAAGTTATTGTAATGCTTACACATGTCAGCCCCGGAGAGCTACAGGCTCCAAACTAGGGAACTGCTGACACATGTCGGCCCCAGAGAGCTACAAGCGCCAGAGTGGGGAATGTCAAAACAATAAACAAAAGAATCTGAAAACAAAAAAAACGTATTTTTCTTACCGAAAAAGAAAAAGGACAAATCAACTTACCTAACTTCCTAACAAAACCAGGAGAAAAAGGAATAAACAAAATGGCACCCACTCCTTACAGCTCTTTACTACACACAGGGCTGAACGACGTATAGACTTTACGCGACAACTGCAACCAGTCAGATATAGATTATCGTTTCCTAACAAGTTCAACAAATATATGCTTGTACTTTCAAGAATCAACACTACACGCAACAACGGAGGCAACAGATGCGGTTCTGGGGGCGAGGAAAGGAAGACTGCCGGTTACACGGCCTCTGCAATCTCTTATGACCTCGAGGTTCCAGTCAGGTCCAATCGTATGCAGCTTCCTTAACAATCACCTGTGAGAAGACGATTATGCACACATACGTCCCCAGACGTAACACTCTTTAATGAGTCTTGAAGTCACATACTTCAGAAGTCATAGTCATAATACTGTCATGATAGCACAATGTAACCAACTAATAAAAAAATAATAAATGGCTTATAGCAGCAGGGTAGCAGCACACAAAACAGCCAGGGCTCTAGGCACAAAGTCAGAATACTGCTGCACCGAAGTAAGGTGCAGCCAACCCTTAAATACAAACACTTCACCTCCACCTTAAGGAGCAGCAGGTGTGGCTCGTTAAGGTAGAGGCAAAGAATGCAGCTGGGGGAAGGGCCTGCAGGCCAACACCATGACAGCAAATCCCAGTCCAGACATGACAGGTGTAACTTTCCACTCAGATTAAGTCCCTCCTTTGCTGTTTTGATGATGGTAATGCACTGCTCCAAAATCTCTCATCTGAGTTCCGTTGGCTTGAGATTTGGTGATCGTGCAGGTGGTTGCATATGAATCATCTAGAACCATTTTCACGTTCGTAAACCCCCTCAGTGGCCCTTTCAGCCCAGTGGGGCTTGGGTTTTTGTTGTCCTGGAGGAGACCACTCCTACCATGGTAGAAATCCTTAATTATAGGATACAAAAGTGACTGTACAGGATAACTCTGCATTGATTCGCTGTGACCCTTCCGCCTTTAAGAGGATGGGTCAATCCAATCCATGTCAGGAAAATGAACTGAAGTATCTGCATTTGTAATAATTGTCACAACATTTTTCCTTTAATTTGTCACCTGTCTGTATCTTCCTCCCTGCATGGTCAACTTCAGTTTGGTGTGCCACTGCTTGATAAGAGTCAAGGAGTTTACTGGTTTCAATTCTTTGGTTAAGGGTTGTTGTCCTCCCTAACTCAGGACATGAGTTTGATTATCATTGGTTTTACATTGCTCCATGGTTTCCATTGAATTTTCCAGTAGAAGCCTGGAGTACTACTACAGCAAGTGAGCTCCAGCACAAAACAACGTTTCAGGCCCACAGCAGTCATTTCAGTGGAAACTGTAAACATGATGAGCAGACACACACACACACACACACACACACACACACACATGCACGCACACGCAAACATGGACCATGTGCACACCAGTGATGTGTGGAGGAAGTTAGTTTGGTGAGGCAGAATCCTTCCCTTGGCTTCATTAGCAATCAGACGATTAACTAGTTTAGTAAGACAATTCGGCAGAATGACGGGCCAGTTTAAGTTTCCGCGGCGTTATTGCTCAGTATATCGAGCCTGAAATCCTCGTAGGACAGCAGATTTGCGCGTATTTGATTCCAGGAAGCCCAAGCAATGTCATCAAAAAATATTAATACAGCTCAAAACATGCGTATGAACATGCTCAAAACAAGCGTAGCGGGATCGTGGCCAACAAGAATCGGGGTAAAGTCGTAAAAAGAGCGTAGTAGAAGCGCCGTAATCGTACAAGCAGCGCGGAAGCATCGTGGAGAGATCTTCACGATCGCAGTAAAAGCGTAGTTCAGTCGTGAACATATTGAGTACGCTCCTACAACACTCCCACTACGTTCTTACTACATTCCCACTACGATTTCTCTACGTTCCTGACGATCCTACAAAGACCTACCATGACCTTACGCCGATCATACCACGACCTATCCGGCAGCAGTTTGTTCATGTACATGTACTTCGTTACAGTATTTAAGTAGTTTTTTTTTTTTTTTTTTGGAGGATTTGTACTGACGTTTTTTTAACTGGGACTTTTACTCTCCTACATTTAAAAGATAAGTATAAGTTACTTTCACTTCGTTACTTTGACATTGCCAACATAGTTACTCGTTTCAAACTAGAATATTAATTTAATTCATCATTTACGGATTATCTGGATTTGGCATGTTCGAGAAGAACAACGGTGTCTCTGTGCAGATGTGTCCGCCAGTGGACGTGGAGCTGCAAATTTATGCACGCAATTACAATATTCTATCACTAGATGGCACATCAGGTTCAGTTATTGAATACTACAACTGCCACTAAACTCAAAGAAGTGATCCGCCCCGATCCAATACTTTTTCTGATCGTGGCTTGATCGGGATGATCGTCCTAAAGTCGCAGCTCCGTGTGAACGGGGGTTAAGCAAATACCTGCATATCTGCAGTTTCGTGAGCATTTCAGGTTCGATGTACTGAGTAATAACGCCGCGGAAACTTAAACTGGCCCGTCATTCTGCCGAATAGTCTTACTTAACTAGTTAATCGTCTGATTGCTAATAAAAAAACGGGGAGGTTTCTGCCTCGCCAAACTAACCTCCGATGGCACGTCACTGGTGCACACACATGCAAACATGCATGTACCATAAAATGCACAATCCAATGTTCACAAACACACATGCACATACTTTCACTTGGAAACAAAAGAATGCCTAGAAAACGCGCAATCCAATTGACACAAAAACACACACACTGCACAATAACCCCCCCCATTATTCCTTCTATAGCCTGCCTGAAAGGAAATTGAATCGGTCAAACCAATTTGCCGTGATTTAATAAAACCCAAAACAACATTTCATGCTGGCTTCAATCATCTAAGGTGTGAAACAGATTTCCACGCTTACGTGATGATGTTAAATGAGTTTTTGAAACAAACCAATCTCTCCTGCAGAGGCTGGTGTTAACAACCCATTTTCCAGACTGCCCCTCTATTCCCTTATCCGCTGGGTAAATGTAAGGACGAACCTCACTCAAAATGACATCAGTGACTTCACCAAAGATACACAAATGACATGCTGACAGATTCAATCACAGAAACACATGCAAGCACACACACACATGCCCATGCACACACACACACGTAAACACCCACCCACACACACGCGCACGCATACACACACACGTAAACACCCACCCACAGACACACACGCGTGCATGCAAGCAATGGAATGTGAAAAGGGTTGCAGAGGACAAGGTGCATTCAAGTACAAATACAAATACATACACACACTCACACACTCTCACACGAGAACGTGCTCATTGAGCTCCTCCGTGTAAATTTCAGCAACACTTTCCCGTCTATTTCTTTAATTTTCTCTCATGCTTTGTACAAACTGACGGCAACAGACTAAACACACCGACCACAGAAAGTGCAAACACTGTCATCGTGAGTTCATTCCTATTTCTTCATCCTATCTATAGTATTGAACCACTCTAATGAGTACAGACACAAACTGCAAGACAATAGCAGTGAGAGTCTATCATAAGTTGACAGAGGAGTAGCAAAACTTGTGGCAATTTTTAAATCTTTTTTTTCTTTCCCTTTAGAGTGCAGCAGCTACTGAATTCAAGGTGAAACATTCTACTCCGTCTCAATTTCCCTGAATTTACCTCTCTGGAGCAGAGCAGATGTGCAACTTAGTGCAACTTTTAACCAATCAATGAGAATCCAATTCCACCAGGCATCTGCTGCTTCGTTCTAAATCACCGTAAATGTATTCACAGAAGGTACAATCCCAGGGGAATTTCCTCAGTAAGTCTCGATGAAAAAATGTGGCCACTGGGCAGAAGAAATGACTCCATGTGGCAGAGCGAAGATTTCCACATCACCATCGCGAGAGAGCAGGGATCAGCTCAAGGGTAGGTACCTGACTCTACAGCCTGCAGATCCCAGCACAGATTACCTTAGAGCCCCGTGGATACAGCACATACCTGTACCTGAGGAATGATGTGCCACTAACTGCTACATTCTCAGGCCTTAAAGGCCTGTGCTTGAGAGAATGGGAGATGGGAGCAGTGGCTGGTCTAGAACCGGGTACTGGGGGGCACAGACTACAATGACTGTGACTATATGACTACAATTAGTCCTGGCTAGCTCTCGGTCATTTTCCTTTATTGACGCGTTTTCCAATTATGGTAATTGGCAACTGAAGACATGGTTTTTCACCATATGCGATCTAACAGCAATGAAATCATAGGCTAAATTCAGTACAGAACCAGAACAGAGCATTGGGTTGCACAAAACATCCGTTTAAAACAAGTATTAGTCCTGATCGGTTCTCATTCATGTTTAACAGATGGTTCCCTCCGAGAGCACTCCACACTTAACAGGTGCTGATTGTTCTCCCCGATTAGGCAAGAAGACAATCATTCATCTGGACGAGTATTTGCTGTATTTAAATCTACATTATTCAAATTTTCATACCTGTCGACTCTCAAGGAAATAGCTTGAGCCGCACGCTTTTTATAGCCTATTTAACTGCCGAGTGCCACTTTTTTTTAATCAACTAACGCAATACCGAGACTGAAAGGCGATATTTCATTGAAAGGCAGACCAGTTCAATCAATGCAAAGCATTAGCCTATTAATAAGTAAATTATTTTTCTGTACTGAATTTAGCCCATCTTTTAATCACTGTTTGATCGCATATGGAGAGAAACTGTGTCTTCAGTTGCCGATTACGATACTTGGTAAACGCGTCAGTAAAGGAAAATGACTGAGAAGTAGCCAGGACTAATTCTGTCATAAGGGGGCGTGTCTGTGTCCCCCCAATTCCTACTGGATGGGAGGGGACGCATTGGCACAACACGCTCCCTTTTGTCCTGCATTCCACCTCAACCGCTGTGTTCCTCATTGCATCCTTGCCATGTTGCTTGCAGAATTGGGAAAACAAACTTAAATAAGGGATCCATGCAAATAGTCAAAAAATGAAATTCTGTGATCTAATTCCGAACCACTTTTCTTAAACCTCGATGGAAAACATGAGATAAAAGAGAGGTGCAAGGGGGAATTCATAACAGCTTAGGGATACAACTGCGCGAATAAGAGAATCCGAATGCACTTACACAAGGCCACGTGTCTCTCGCCCACCATGTTCATTGGGTTAGGATCAAGCCAAATTGAACAGAGAGGTCAATTTTTAAAAGTCAAATTGATTAAATGGTTCCATTGTTGGAAAGGATATTACTTCAAGTTTTTAAAACAGTTGAAATTTTGAAAACATTTTGAGATTCAAGGATTTCATGAGAATTTGACTTCAGGGTATTGCCAAAACAAAATTTTGCTCATTTAAGACCCAGATTTTCAATTCTCTGCTATTTGGTGTTCCTTTAGAATATAATTTTTTTTTGACTGATTACACTTTGGTAATACCTCTACTTTTAATACCTTTTAACATTTTTTATAAAAACGAATATTTAATAACCTTAGATTCTGGTGTCCCCGACATAAGTTTTTTTACTTTTATTGTTAAAATTCATTTATTGAAATGAAACGTCATTAAAGTAAGCATTTAAGGATATGTAAAAAGACTAATTTAGAACGAAAAAAAAAAAAATTTTTAAGTAATGACTTTAAGTTTGTCCCCGACATAATTTCGGCCACCTTGGATTCAGTCAGTTCCAGTATACATGGATATATACACACTACATATCCTAATCCAGTGTTATTAATTAATACCTAGAATAATGAACATATCACTGACTAAATATTGTAATAAGGAACATGACTAGAAATTATAAGCTTCATATTTATGAAGCCAATGTGAGGTTACACTCAGGAACCATACGCGAGAACCGAGTAATCCAAAAAGCTTGTGATTTATTAGGAATGGGGGTGAACCCCCGCAGAACAGGAGGCAACAGTACAAAGTCCACAATCCAAAAATCAGAATCCCAGGGATGTAATCCAAGTTGTAACCAGGGAAGCAAACACAAAACTAGTAGTTGGGCAAAAAAGGTTCGATAGACAGATGCAAACAAATCCAAGTCAAAGCCAAAATCGTAATCAGGGACGGTCCAGTCAGAAGAGAATCACAGAGAGTACAAGGCATAAAAGATCACAGCACAGGTAAACCAAAATAAACGTTCTGACAAAGCACTGACTGTGAAATGACTGCTTAAATATACAAACGGGAAGTCAAATGCTACAATGGGAAACAGGTGAGCTGGATCAGACTAATTACTAAAGGAATGAACACGAGGAAGTTCCTGATTACAAGAAATTAGTGAAAACCAAAACGCGGACAGGGATCACAAAGACAGCCTATTGACAGACATGCGGCTCCGGTTAGGGAGTTCAAACATGCACAGATAAGGAGGCAGAACAGAGTTTAACAAGCGCAGAGTTTCCGCTGAAACTGCTGCAAAGTAGATTGAGTAAAGACAAGAGGTGGGGACTAGAATAGGGAAAATGCTGAGAGGTTGTTAGTCAATTAGTAAAGTGCAGCTATACAATCCCTAGTGCTCGTTAGAAAGTTAGTACTATAAACAATGTTAGATTAGGTTGGTAACTTTAACTAAAACAAACTGTCTGTAGTAATATAGAAATATAGTAATATAACAATATAGAAAAGCAAGGTGAAGGAAGCAAACGAGATTGGAAAGAAAGCTTGAAATCCCAGAAACCATGAAATCACCCAAAAGTGTTTCACGCAATACTGGGGCTGTGAACAATCAAAAGACATGAGACCAGAGGGGGGAGACAAAGGGTAATGCATGGCGAGAGACAAAACAAGGACCGGAATCTAACTGCAAAGGTGGAGTATGCCAAACATACAGAGACACTGTAAAAACAAAGCATAGCATGGAGTCTAAATCGCAATATAAATTCATGGCCAGACAAAGCAGAATTCATAATCAAACATGGCAAACAAGGCAGAATCACAACAGCCACCCCTCAAAGGTGCATCAAACAGGCTGGTGTGAATCAACAGACCAGACATCAGCTGGACAGCACAAGGCTGCAGAGATTATATGACAGCTGTCCGTGATGGAGTTGAGGTGGCAGAAGAGAAGCGGTTCCTTGTGATGATCACTGCTGAGGGCTTTGCCCTGTATGCTGCAGAGTTGACCCTATCATGCTGACAACCTTCAGGAGGCTGCATCCAGATGTTGCAGTGCCTTGTCAAGTACCCACATGTACCCAGAGACTACCACCAGCTTGTCGACCAGATTGTGTTTGACCAGACCAGTGAGTCCCGTATATTTGAAAAGTGTGCCACTTGTGCCAGCCGAGTTGACCGGCAGCATCTCAACTTATACTTCAGTGATCTGCTGCGCGGTCAGACCGTTACCTGGTCAGAGTGGGCCCGTGGGGAGGATGACAGAACCGTGCAGGATGTCCTGGATAAGCTCTCTTCCAGGCTGCCTGCCTTCAAGGCCCATGCTTATGTTAAGCATAAGCAAGCTGCAGCTTCCAGGAGATCTAATCTCAGCCCAAGGAGTCACATGCAGTCCTACAGGTGGATTTCTCAGAGAATCCATCATCCACCAAGACGAGATCCAGAGTGCCCACTTCACCCACAAGCAGGTCTCTCTCTTAACTGCCGTCGCCTGGACTCCAGGTGCTTCTACATCCTTCGGTGTTGTGTCTGACTACCTGTCCCATGACAAGTACGTCGCTGCCACCTAAATCGACCATGTAGTTGACTCTTTCGAGGTTAAGCTTGGTACAGACATTACCGAACTTGATATCTTCAGTGATGGTGCCACCAAACACTTCAAGCAGAAGTATACGGTCATCTACATGACGAGCCTACTAGAGCATAAGGGGATCCGTGTCAACTGGCATTTCTTTGCTACCTCCCACGGGAAGGGTGCTGTTGATGGTGTGGGTGGCACCATCAAGAAGACCATCTTCAACACCATGAGGAGTAGAACAGTCACTCCCACTGACGCCTATGAACATGCCCAGTGTGCTTCAGCCTGCATGAATGCCACGGAGATCCTGTACGTGGACAGCCACACTGTCAAGATCTACAAGGAGGAACTGGATGAGCTCTTCCACAATGTTGCTTCAGTGCCTGGAATCCAGAATGTTCACTCCATCAGAACCCTCAAGTAGCTGCTAGCCCTCACACTAAAGCTGCCGAGAAAGTACACTTTCTCTTCACTGCTAAGTAAATCGCAGTAAGCCTACTCATAGAGACAATACTCAGACAATACGGAGATGATATGCTCAAATCTAGAGCCAAGAACTCTATACCTGCGCCATACTGGAGTCAAGAACTCTATACTTGTGAGACAAAAATTGAAGCACCTATTACTAAAACCCCATAAGTCACACTTGACTTGACTTGACTTGTGGGGGTTTTAGTAATCAGTGCTTCAGTTGTAAATAACATTGTTATAATTTTACAATTCTTTTTGGTTATCTATCATGAAATAAATATTTGTTCACTTAAAAATGCAATTCTTGTTGTTAAGCCTGTCAAATGCTACATAAACATCATGTCTTCTCCCCGACATAAATTCTTTGCTTACATTTCTTGCCATAAAATCCTTAAAAGTTTGTTGATCCCAAACTTTTCGCTTTTACAAGGAAAAGAATAGTTAATCATGTCGTTCATGTCCGAAATTTTCAAAGTAAGGAACAGCAAGTTTAGCTATTGAGAATTTGGTGTAAGAAAATAGGTGAGCTTTTCCTGTCCCCCTGACTAGTTTTCGGACAATTATTATACAAAAAAGTAATTTTAGAGATTTGTTCAAATTAAGTTAAATTTAGTATTCTTCAATACTGACATTTTTATGCACTATATAAGTCTCTAGCATTATTATTTCAAAAGTTATAGCAAAAAAGGTGTATCGGCTTGCTCCTGACCATTTGTATTTGTGATAGTTCGGATGGATGGCAGTCACTTTAAATATAGCTGCTACACGGAATAGTGGGATGGTGTTATCACCTTTTTTGCACAGAGGATAGTTCAGTGTACCAATGCAGATGGAGATAAGTTAGGAAGCACTGAAGCCCTTTACATGAAGAGAATTCAAACTCTCTTTTCAAGGCTGCCACTTAAAGTAGACATGTATTGATTAGAAACTAAATTGTCCTTTTCCTATTTGTCCCATCATCCGAAAGGGCATGCAATGCTAACTATCAAAATTTTTCACTTGGAGATGATAATGGAATAGAGTAATCATGAATGTAAAACTGGCTTTTAGCAACCCCCAATATCATCCGTGAACAGCACTGTGAATTGGGCCAAGAGCTGTGACATCACTCGTGGGATCAATTGTAAGAAATGCACTATTATACGTATTATATTGTATTATGTTGTATTTTACATTCCAAGCAAGATGCTGAAATCCTCTAAAAATGTTGCCCACCAGTTTCACCATCCAAGTTAGGGATTCGAATAAAGTACACTGGGAATCGTCCAATAAACAAATATACATTGATAATTATATGAACTAATGGTTTATTATAGGTTTTAAGAACTTTTTAGTTTTCATGAGGTAAAGTAAGGCAGACTTTTAGAGCCCAGAGCTTCATCGAGGAAAGTTTTACAAATCTTGTTGCATGAAAAAAAGATCAAAAATAAGATATTACAGGGTTGTATGCTCTGTGTCATCAACAATGGCTATACTTTTTTTGTTTATTTATTTTAAGTTTGCCATCTCCAATCTCACCCCAATCTGGAATTAGTGAGCTCACAGTTTGGAGTGCATGAGAGCACCATGTCAAAGATGAAGGCACATAAACAAAAACCAGTGCCAACATGCTTTTGAGTTTGCCGTGAATTCGGAGAGGGACAGTTATACTGGCCATGATCTTGTGCAGGCTTAATGTCTGTGAATTAATTATCCTAGTCAACTGACCATCAGTTTTTACTCAAAGGCAAAAAAGACCCGCTCCATCTTTAAGATTTTTGTTTCAATTTAGCAAGATATCCCCAACGTTGCATAGTTCAATCATTTTAAGTTAACGCCGCCAACCAAAACAGTACAGCATCATAATTTATTACAAACCAATTTTGTGAACTTGAAACTGAAAATAACTTAGCGCTGTACAGCAGAAATAAGCCTAGCTAGTGGCATAATAACAATGTACACTATCTCAAATCACTTGTTAATGGTTAATCGCCAAACAGCTGCAACGAAGCTAACAGCTAGCTAACTAAAGTAAATCAGCTATTCATATTGACGTTATCATAGTGAAGTTACCCAGCATTCAATTAACAAGCTAGTGCAAAAATTCGAGATGGCTAGCTACCTTTATGCTAACTCAGAGAAGCTGAATTTACAAAGAGATCATAGCCACAATATGACCTCGGCGCCACATTGAACATTTGTGCTCCGTACACAATAGCTGTTAGCTCTTCTACACTGCCAGTAACAGGAAAGCCTGTCACGTAAGTATTGTGGCGAACATTCCCTTTTCCACAAGAATATCTCACCGCAAGACTGATTTGCTGTCATTGGGACATAGTAAACTCTATAATATATTTGCCAGCGTACGTTTGACCTTGACCTTGTGCACATTGCCCCACAGCGGAACTAGGAGCTCGCTTATGAATGATTCGTGAACCATGCTTGCTCGTATGCGACCCATGTTGCCATTGCGGGAGAGGAAAGATAGTTTGCGGCTCTCCGTCGAAGCACATGCCTGTCAGCCGCTGCTTTTTTTTTATGCTCATAGCTCCAAACTTTGCAAGCTCAAAACAAGGGTAGAGCATACCTGAACATGTGCAAGCCTAGAAATTTACTGGCGAGTGTTCGGCTGGCCAACTGGAGGCGCTTGAGCAAGGAACAGTGCTAGAATCCTTTAATCCCAAATCAGCACTCCCCCCAATTTATTTCCCTGCAGCGTGAAGCCAGTTGTGTGTTGCTCTTAAAAGGCCACCAGCCACTGCCGACACTGGTGCAACCTGGGCTTGAACCCGAGCCATGGTGCTCACTACTGCTCCGCAAAGAGCCGCCATTACTGGGTGAGGAATGTGAAGGAAATATATCAAGTGACCAACGGAATGAAAGTTGATTTTTTTTAAATATATTTCTGCAACCACAGATAAAGCTTTTCAGTTCATGCACAGTACATGCAGTAACTAAAACATTATACACAGAGCATAGCACTGCACTTTCTTTAAATTCTGAAAAAACTGTAGCTGTCTGTCAGCAAAAGTAAATAAGCCAGGAAAAGCTGTCCCATCCTGCTGGATACAGCACTACATGGACTGCCAAAGGAGTAATTGGATCTTTTTGTAAAAGTTCACGTATTTAAAACTAATAAAACTGGTGCCCCATCCTCACAATGCCAATAGAGTCATGAAGCCAAAATCTTCCATGCAGAGATTAAGTTTTTTTCTTTTTTTGCATTGGGAACAGATGGATTGTATTTTTTACTGTATATGTACTATGCAACAGAGTGGACTCAGCCCAACTATGACTATCTGAGGTCCAAGTTTGGTTTACAATAATCCAAGTTGCGTTTTCTGCACATGTAGCTCGTCTGTTGATAGACAATATTGTTTCTCATTGGTCAAAGCTGTTAAAGCCATCAGAAAAAGAAGGTGGTTGACCGCTGTGTTGAGCATGGGCTGGCTAGCAGGCAGACCAGCTATAACTGGCTGGGGCTGGTTTTTACTGGAATTTTCAGCGGGGGCTAACATCTGGCTGAGTAATCTGATGTCTTTTTGTATCCTTAGTGTGTTGGAAACAATCAGACCAGGGTCAGCATGCCATGCCTAAGGACATGTGCCTTCACCTTGGTAACATATGGTCCACTGCACCAAACAGTGCACGTAATCTATGTTGATTTATTTAGGTTTTTCACAGTTGTATAGAAATACGAAAGCAAAATGCTGCTAATTGTAAGAATGCTGCATATGTAAGTGACCTTGCTGTCGTGCATAGGATGAGAAGAGATTGGCTTACAGATCAGAACGCCAGCTAAAAAGTTATTGCCCTCATTATAGTTTAAATGAAAGGTGCTGATCTCTTTTCCTGCTGCTGGGAGTTCAAAACAGACAGGAGGGACCATCCCCATATCCAACTCTAATTATAATCACCATCCCCATATCCAACTCTAATAATAATCACAAAACACTGCTTCAAAAACCTTTCACTCGCAGAATTAAAAGACTTTTCCATGTTTAGAATTTCCATTGACATTGCTTCTTATCACACAAATGTTTTTGAAAAGTAAACAATGGCATACAATCTAAATTCCCAGTGGTGTTTTCATCATAACCTACATGACATTTTTCTCTCTGCAGTCATTTCAGCACCAAAGGAAATACACAGCAACCTATCCAAAAATATAACAAATTTTAAAAACCTTAACAGTTTAAAATATGGATATCTAAAATGCCGCCATTCATACACAGTAGTACTTAATGGAATTAATGTCAGCAAAATAATTTAGAAAAATGCTTATCGTGGGTGTAGCGCACAATCCAACGCAATTCGAAAGTGCCTGCCAAACAACCAAAAAAATTAATTACACATTAACGAACACATTAAAGTCCATGGATTAAAAGACAAATTAAACGACCATTGAATTCAGCCATCTTATTTAAGATATCATGTGCCAGGCACTTCTGCCACCCAAGGATGTTTTGAGCATGCCGATTTACCAGCCGGTTCAAATTGAACCCCTGGTCCATTTTTCCTTGAATTGCTAATCCCTGTCCTCTGACGTAGAGGACACACAACCGAATGAAGCAGCTGGTCAATCAGCCATTCACTTTTGCTAAGCAATGGAAAGGGAAGTCACCACATTAACTGAAGAGTCAACAGCGCTATAAATACAAACAGCAGCCCAAATGCAGATTTGTCTTCTCATAGAAAAAGAATCGTTCCAGTGTTTCAGCCCAGCCAGAAAACCCGTCTCCGACGAAAGTTTTGTAAGACTCTTGGTACTGTGGATGGAAGCTGGGCACATGTCTTTAATTGAAGACCGAATTTCATGGAATACCTTGTTTTTGTAGCATCATGGACTATCTGGGGAATTTAACTTTTCAGCAGGTCCTTTTGTCCTCAGCTCTTGTGTCACTCTGCTTTGCTTTTGCTGCAGGTGCTTGTATCTCCAATGTTACTCACTAGCTACATGAGTAAGCACTGGTGGGACTTTCATGAATGTTGGAAGCATTGTTTGAGTGTGAGGCCACGCCTCCAGCCCTAAGCTCATTGGTCTACTAAAACCTGGACGGCATTCTTGATGAATTTCATCATTGTTTGCACCTGTTCGTGATTGACACTGGGTGGTAGCAGTGTGTATATAAGACTAAATCCGTCACTCGATCTTTTGTGATGTCTCGTAATCACGTAGCTTCAGTATTGCAATTAACTAAACTTACAGAATACAGTCTAGACGTATTCTCCTGCCTATAGCGTGTATTTATACTCTAATTCTAACGTAGTGCTGTTTAATGTTTTGTCCAGCACGTTATATTAAGGAACTGAGATTCTTGTTTGTTTTCTGTTCGTAATACATTGTTTCTGCAGCTTAGGGCCAAAGTCTGTATTGCCAATTGTGTTTATGAAGGAACCTCGATTCCCATTGGTTTTGTACTGCTCCGTTCCCGCCTTTTGCTGTGCAGTAGGCGTAATAATTATTTAACCGAGTCCATCCTTCCAACTGAGGCCAGTTCGCAACTTCCTGTTCTCCGCGCACCTAGACTGTGCACCAAGCACAGCCGTTAACATTGAATGTAAAGATTATAGATTGCACAAACCCTGAAAACACTCAAGACTATTTGGTGTTGCCAGTATTCCTCATTTAGATAACGGAAGAAATAAAACTTGAAATTAAATTTAAATTAATGGTTTTCAGCTGTGAATACTAATCTTTGTTTTCTTTGTTGTAATTAAACAAACATCAAGTTAGACAGCTTGCAGGATGGGCTAAAAGCAAACACAAAAGTCAACATAGCAGTTATCTTTTTTGTAAAGTGAATTTTTCTAATTGAATTTTCAATTTAATTGGTACAACACTGCGTTCAGAAAGAAGTTGTTCTTTTAAGTGCGAACAACTTATTCTAATTGTTAGAAAACATATTAATCAAAGAAAATGATAGAAAACAGGTCGAGGCCCATCATTTGTTTCAAGAGATTTTTTTTGCCTCCTCAATTTTCAGCTCACCAGCCGCAATTAATTATTAAAGGAAAATGTGAATTTAAGAAATGGAGCGTTCAGTTAATGCCTCCTGCTCCCATGAAGAAGGTCATATCAAACAAACAAACTAACTAACAAAATAGATATCAGGTTAGAAGAGCTCTGCACAGACAGTAGAATATGAGACTGTGTCATTCGAATATTAACATTACTGTTATATCTCTAATGCTTTTTATGATAAGAGACAAAGTGGAAAAAAATATTCAGCAAGGACCTATTCCCTGTGGAGCACTCTGGGGTTAACTGCCTTGCCCAAGAACCAAACTGCTACACTGATCTTACAGCGGTTACAGGGGGGGCTTGGTCCACCAACATTCTTAGTCACATTCAAACGTACAAGCCAGTTGGTTATCTGTCACCTCATTTATAAAAGAAAAAAGACTTTTCAGGCTTGCTTTTTTATAGAGCTATTGTCAAACCATATGGCTGTTAGGTCTGGTTCTAAGTTCTAAATCATAATTTATTGGTATATTACGTGTGCCATTTTCCAAACAATCAACAGCATGCGAGCAAAAATTCATGATCTTTGTCTAATTAACATGTGCAACAGCCACTGAAATGACTCAGATACATACAGGCATTTGAGAGCCAGTACGAGGGCTGCATTAAAAACAGGTTGTCTGAATTGAGTACAGAAAAAAGGAAACTTCTTTCATCTAAATCCGGTGATACACGGCTCTGTTCAAAAAGCCTTTGTGGTTATTAATTTGGTGCCTCAATTAATCCTACCAATGGAGACCAATTGTGTGATTGGTAGAAGTGCAATTAGATTTTTATCTACTCTGGATCCTGCTGAATGCAATGGTTATTATAGCACAGAATACAGTCCTATTTGCCACATTGTGACATATGACCACAAAGTAAAAACGATCAGAGTCCAAATTTAGTATTTTTGTATATATATATATATATATATATATATATATATATATATATATATATATATATATATATATATATGTGTGTGTGTGTGTGTGTGAGAGTGTACAGCGCCCTCCATAATTATTTGCACCCCTGGTTAAGATGTGTTCTTTAGCTTCTAATAAATTCATTTTTTTTCTAAATAACATAGGACCATGAATGAAAAATAGGAAAATCCAACCTTTAATTCAAGTGCATTTATTCAGTAGGAAAAAGAAATAATTCTTTTACATCAAATCATGTGTGCCACAATTATTAGCACACTGATGTTAATACTTTGTACAACCCCCTTCTGCCAGCAAAACAGCACCTAATCTTCTCCTATAATGTTTCACAAGATGGGAGAATACAGAAAGAGGGATCTTTGACCATTCCTCTTTGCACAATCTCTCTAAATCATCCAGCGACCTGGGTCCTCTCCTCTGTACTCTCCTCTTCAGCTCACTCCACAGGTTTTCAATGGGGTTGAGGTCTGGGGATTGAGATGGCCATGGGAGGAGTTTGATTCTGTGTCTGATGAACCATTTCTGTGTAGATTTGGCCACATGTTTAGGGTCATATTCTTGCTTACCCAGTGACGACCCATCTTCAGCTTTTGGGCAGAGGCCACCAGATTTTTATTTAAAATGCCCTGGTATTTCATAGCGTTCATGATGCCATGCACCCTAACAAGGTTCCCAGGGCCTCTGGAAGAGAAACAGGCCCACAGCATCACCTATCCTCCCCCATACTTCACAGTGGGCATGAGGTGCTTTTCTGCATACTCATCTTTTGTGTTCCACCAGACCCACTTAGAGTGTTTGTTGCCAAAAAACTCTATCTTGATCTCATCTGACCAAAGCACATGGTCCCAGTTGAAGTCCCAGTACCGCTTAGCGAACTCCAGACTTTTTCATTTATGATTGTGAGTGAGAAAAGGTTTTTTCCATGCATGCCTCCCAAACAGCTTGTTGGCATGTATATAGTGCCTGATGGTTGTTTTGGAGACTTTGTGACCCCAAAATGCTATCATTTGTTGCAATTCTTTAACAGTGAGCTTTGGAGAATTTTTTATTTTTCTTACCATCTTCCTTACTGTGCATGGTGGCAAAATAACCTTGCGTCCTCCTCTAGGCTTGTTTACCACTGTTCCAGTTGTTTTAAACTTCTTAACGATTCCTCTGACAGTAGATATGGGCAGGTGCAGGCGATTGGCTATTTTCTTTTTGCCATTGCCTGACTTGTGAAGGTCGACACACATCTTCCTTACTTGAATGGTGTGTTCCTTTGTCTTTCCCATGTTGAAGAGTGGAAAAGAGAAATGGCCTCTGTGTCACTTCATTTTTATATCCCAGGGAAACAGGAAGTAATGAATTACTAATTAAATGTTCCTAGATACTCTGATCAACTTTGTAAACTACTGTAGAAATAACAGAAATACTTCAATTACATTAAATTCCTGGGAATTCTTAGGGGCGCCAATAATTGTGGAACAGGTGATTTTATAAAAAATAATTATTTCTTAGTCAAGGATTTTTTTTTCCCTTAAAATTCACTTAAGTTGAAGGTTACATTTTTTTGCTTCTGCAATAAAAAATTGAATTTATTTTTAGGCTTTAAACACATCTTATCCAGTGCCAATAATTATGGAGGGCACTGTGTGTGTATATATTGTTATGGCCCCAATTTGTTATTACATTTATAACACAACAGCAACAGCAAGGGATGACAAACACAGTTTTAACAACTAAAACACATTTAATTTTTGACAAAGACAAAGACTAATAACAACCTACAACTAAAGACCAAGATTGATAAATAAGAAAAAACAGAAATAATTACAGTCCCTTTTTGGTGGGGTGGCTTGGTGATGTCCTGGATGAAGAAAATGCTCAAACACAGGCAAAGAAATCCACAAAAGAAACGTCACAGGTCTTGAACAGAATGGCAGGTCTGGTCATCTTCTTGCAATTTCTCCTACTACTTTACTGTCTCAATTCTTTTCCTTATATACTCTTTTGCAGACCCCACCCACATTTAGACCTCTTTTTTTTAATTTTCTGAGACTTGCCCCAGACATGTCCAGGACATGTCTAAACATGACTCCAGTCTGCTTAACAAAAAAAAGGTAAATACTGCCATCTAGTGGCCTATATTCACATTACAATATATATATATATATATATATATATATATATATTATAGTATATGATTTTTATATTTTCTATTTTTCGTATTTTTTTTTCAGTCCTTTGTTTCAAAGAACTTTTTGAATGTTTAATTCATCATGTCGCCTTAGTTATTTTTTGGCTTACTGTTGCAATATAAAAGAAAATACCAATGTGTTTGTTAAAAATTGAGTTTATTTTGTTTACAGAAAACGTTCAAATATAACTTCAGCATCTATGCCATTAGGCTAACGAAATGTGTAATTTTTCCATTAACATCTTCATATATACACGACAGGCCAGATATTTTGAAGCAAGGCCAATACAGGCCAAATTTTGGAAGCAACTACAAGTTTCTGTTCACAATACCTTTATAAAAACCAGTATGAAATCTATGAATTCTGGGTTGTATTTACTGCATGATAAGACTTTTCTTTCATTGATATGCACCATTTTCCTTTATTTACCTTTAGGTACTGTATACATTGATGTTACCAGACCATTGCTGAATAAATGTTAACAAAAGAAAGGAGGGGCTTATTTTTTGGGTTGAGAAGATTTGCAAGAGTCACAACAGTGAACTTTTTCAGTGAAAAAGTAAAATGAAAATCACATTATTCACTTTATGTCATGGTTTACAGCCCACCAAACGTCAATGATAATCCGGCGGGCTCTAGGACCACGGGCCTTGTAATATGGGCCTGATAATTTGAGTAAAAATGTTATCTGATAAGTGACTCTTTATATAATAATCATGTTTATTTTGTTGCAAAGTATGCAAATGAAACTATAATATTTTTTCTACAAATTTGATCTTGCTTCCAAACTTTTGGCCTGTAGTGTGTGTGTGTATATATTTTTTTTTATACTAGCTGCTACACGCTACCCAGAGTGAAATTGCCATTTTTTTTGCGTACATGACCATTTTTCAAAAATCGGGCGACATCAAGTCCTTCCTGGTGTCCAAGTGAATATTCTCACCAAATTTGGTGATAATCCGTTGAGAAATGTAGGAGAAAAATGTCTACATACACACAGACAGATAGACATCAACTTCAAATATATTATAGGTATATATGTGTGTGTGTGTGTGTGTTTTCACAATACTGGGTAACAAAAGTGTGACACAAACATGAAAATTTCAAAATCATTCAAGGAACAGAAAACCAACTTTATTTAATTACTTACTGGTATAAGACTGGCATATAACAGCAAAAAGATAATCCGTCCACAGCAAATATGAGAAAATGGTATCAGAATACAGCATGCAGAATTCATACAGAATGCAAAATCCTATCGAAGTAATCCCAAGGACAAAGCTTTGACATTTAGAAAACGGGCTAAAAACGTGTTCCTTTCAAAACTCAAAGTCGACATTTTACACTGTCGTTTTATAGGTTTTATAGGCAACGTTATATTTATATAACCGTTTTACACATAACACAATTGGTATGGAACCTGCGCAGGCTCATTCTGTATTCTATGCCTCTGTGTGTAAATCTCTGAACGAAATTGGTGCGTTTTGTGAAGTTAGCAGTGTTGCTCTGTTTTCTTTTCATTTATAAGCGTGCATTTTTAAATTGCAATTTATCAGTCTTTTTTTAATGACATTTAATGGTTTAATCTCCTGTGGTAACTTAAGCAGCGAAATTTGATTCATTCTCTTGTGCGGTCATTCAGCTTGTAGAGTGGATCATTTGCGTTCTATGCTGTCTGTCCAAAAGTAGTTACCTTTTGGACTCAAATAAACAAATATTGCGACCGGATCATTATGGCCGTGACTAAAAGCCTGTGTTTCAGCTGACAATAATTATTTTAAACCTGATGGATTTAGTGTGTAGCTTCTCATTTATTTCAAAAGTCATGTCGGAAGATTCAGAGGGTGAACATTATAGGCACCGAACATCGTTAATTTAAAGTTATCAGAAATATTATGAATCAGACCTAAAAAAAAAAAATCCACGTAACAGTAAGGATGGGTTTTTAAGGAGATAAGGAAACACATCATACCATTATGGAAATGTTTTAACCCTCTCCAGCCCAATTTATTATTTTGAGATATGAAAAATATTTAATTCATGGAGAAAAGTTCTTATACACTAGTGGCTGCAGGGGGAACTAACGTTGTATTTTTGCAATACTGAGCTGGAAGGGTAACTTTATCAAACCATTTCCCATGTGGTCTTTATATTTTATAGTCAGTCATCAATTGATTGGAGAGGGTTAAAGAAGTGTAGGCTAGTTTGTTTGCTGAATGATTTACTGAACTTTGACAGGTCACAGTCACAAGCATTCCGCTTTATTTTTTGAGGATATTCTACAAACACATACATAGCCATGATGTAGGGGAAAGCTGGGACGAAAGTAACATTTTTCACATAGACGTCATTTTAAAAGGTTACAGACCGAAAAAAATTTTCGGAGCGATTAAGTACTTTAGTGTGTGCTCAGTCAATATCAGGTGCTAAATCATCCCGATATATATTGACTCTGGCATAGTTTGACGTCGAATGGAAGTTGCGCATTGCTACTTTCAACCCCTCCAGTTGGGATGAAAGTAGCACACGGTCGGGACAAAAGTAACGTGATCAAATTAACGGGAATCTTTTAAATTACTGTCGTTAAAACAGAAAAAAAAACAATCAGACATTTGTTTTAAAAATTTCAATTTGCTTCAAATGTTTCAAAAGTAAACGTGAACATGTTTAAAGTGCAATTGGTCTATTTATAAAAATTATGAAATTACTTTACTCATTATCACAGTTGTGACAGATATAATGAGTGGCACCCTCAGTGCATGCCTCATGTGACCACAGCAGACAAAAGATGCACCGCAACCACACTTCTCCAGGCAAAGATGAGGCAAATGTCTCCCCACAGACAAGACATTCCTCATCATTGCCCTGAGAAACTGTGGTTGCAGTGTGTCCACTAATCTAGGTTTTTTTGGGGTGGTATGAAGAGGACTGTTTTCTCTGGCCCCTCTGCCGACTCCCCTCCTCTGAAGCAGCTTTCACTGGGGTGTCGGTCAGTGTTGCTGTTGACCTGCAACATTCAATGAGATTATAGTCAGAATCAGCTTGTTTTTATACAAGCAAGAAAATCAAGACAATTTAAAAATGACCCTACACTCACCTCTTTCTGCCTCTTCTCTTATTTTCTTTCCTCGAGCCAGACTTTGGATATGGGCAAACCTTTTCTGGGCTGAACCTCTGTATTGGAGTGCCACTAGATGTTCCTGGAACCACAAGCATACCTGGATAGATAATATTTTTAAAAAAAATGCTTGGCAAGGCTCAACATGCACATTTAAAGACACACACAGACACAAACTCTTACCATCCACAAGAATGGCAGACTCATGGGGATGCAGCTCAAATGGGCTCTGGCTAGGTCGGTGGTGTCTTAAGGGGGCGGGCGCTGGTGATGAAGCTGGCGCTGGTGAGGGAGCTGGCACTGGGGATGGAGCTGGTGTTGGTGTAGGATGGTCAGTCACAAAAGCTGGAGCAAAGTCTGTCTTATGAAAATATCTGGATTCAAGGGACAGATACCGGTACACTCGAACCCAGACAAAATGCTGCCTGGTGTCGCAGCTTGAGGCAGAGCTTTAGCCACAAGACGTGGGATGTTGTAGATGGTCAAAGTTCTTCCAGGGTTCATTGCATCTAATTGTCTGCTGCACTGTCAATGTAGCGCTTCAGAGGACCAAAAACGCTTCCGTCTAGCGGCTGAGGACGGTGGGAGCAGTGGGGTGGAAAAGTCAGGAGTACAATGTGTTATGGCCCCAATTTGTTATTACATTTATAACACAACAGCAACAGCAAGGGATGACAAACACAGTTTTAACAACTAAAACACATTTAATTTTTAACAAAGACAAAGACTAATAACAACCTACAACTAAAGACCAAGATTGATAAATAAGAAAAAACAGAAATAATTACAGTCCCTTTTTGGTGGGGTGGCTTGGTGATGTCCTGGATGAAGAAAATGCTCAAACACAGGCAAAGAAATCCACAAAAGAAACGTCACAGGTCTTGAACAGAATGGCAGGTCTGGTCATCTTCTTGCAATTTCTCCTACTACCTTCCTGTCTCAATTCTTTTCCTTATATACTCTTTTGCAGACCCCACCCACATTTAGACCTCTTTTTTTTTAATTTTCTGAGACTTGCCCCAGACATGTCCAGGACATGACTAAACATGACTCCAGTCTGAGCTTAACAAAATAAGGTAAATACTTATTTACCAATACTTAATTTTTTAAATACTTAAATACTTAAATTTCAAAACAAAATGGTTAAGTGAACACTTGTCTATATATACATATCATACAATATTCAAACACATGATATACACATTCAAACACGGGATAAGCAATCAGCAATTAAATTGTCTGTACCCTTCACATGCTTAATTTCCAAGTCAAACTCCTGTAAAATCAAACTCCAATTCAACAATCTCCGATTCTTGTTTTTCATCTTACTCAAAAACATTAACGGATTGTGGTCAGTGTACACAATCATTGGCTTTTGTCCTGTACAAACATAAACCTCAAAGTGTTGTAAAGAAAGGACCAGAGCCAACAGTTCCTTCTCTATTGTGGAATAGTTCCTTTGGTGGCGATTGAACTTCCTGGAGAAGTATGCCACGGGATGCTCAATGTCATCAGAGTCACTTCTCTGTAGGAGCACAGATCCACAAGCTTGGTCGCTAGCATCGACCGCGATGGAGAACGGTTTGTTGAAGTCAGGAGATTTGAGCACGGGGAAGTGACACAGCAGAGACTTCAGGCGATCGAAGGCTCTCTGGCATGCATCATCCCCAGGTGAACTTTACGCCTTTCTTCAGTTGGTTAGTTAGACTGAGAGCAATCTCAGCAAAGTTCTTGCAGAACTTGCGGTAGTACCCGATCATTCCAAGGAAGCGGCGCAAAGCTTTTTTGTTGTCAGGAACTGGAAAGTCCATGATGGCTTGGACTTTAGCATTTATGGGTGCCACCTTACCCTGGCCTATGACGTAGCCAAGATAGGTGACAGTAGCACAACCAAAGTCACTCTTGTTCAGGTTAACAGTCAGGTTAGCCTGGGTCAGGCGCTGGAACAACGTCTCTACATCTTTTAGATGTTCTTCCCAGGAGTCACTCCATGTGATCAGGTCATCGATATACGCACCCGTGTGTGGCAATCCGGCGATTGTAGACTGTATCATCCTTTGGAACGTGGCTGGGGCATTTTTCATGCCAAAGGGTAGGACTTCATACTGGTACAATCCAGATGGTGTGGCAAAAGCAGAGATGCTCTTGGCCCTCTCAGTTAAAGGCACACACCAATAACCCTTCAATAAATCAATCTTGGTCAGAAACTTTGCTTGCCCTACACTATCAATACAATCATCAATCCTAGGTATTGGAAACACATCAGTTCTAGTTACAGCATTGACTTTGCGATAATCTGTACAGAATCTAGTACTTCCATCAGGTTTTGGAACTAGCACACAGGGTGAACTCCAATCGGAGTTGGAGGTTCTGATAATATCATGTTTTAACATGTACTCAACCTCTTTCTCAGCAATCTTTCTCTTTTCAGGATTCATCCGGTATGGATGCTGTTTTATTGGTTTGGCATCACCAACATCTACATCATGAGAGGCTATAGTAACTCTCTTTGGAACATCAGGAAACAAATCCTCATATTTCTTGATCAACCTTTCAAACTGATCTCTCTGTGAGGGTTCTAAGTGCTGGAGTTTTACATCAAGATTTTGCAACACTTCAGTGTTTGACAATTTACATGAAAGAACTTCAGCTTTAATTCTTGGTTCATCATCTTGAAACTCCCCCTCATCTTCACACGTTTCGACCATTGGAGAATCTGAAGTGACAGCTGCAACCCTAGCATTTCTGTCATGATAAGGCTTTAGCATGTTAATATGACACAATTGTTTTGGTTTTCTCCTATCTGGAGTCTTCACAATGTAATTGAGATCATTGAGTTTTGTCAGAATTTCATAAGGACCATGAAATCTAGCCTGCAATGGATTGGACTGCAAGGGAAACAACACAAGGACCTTTTCTCCTGGTTTAAACTCACGGCTTCTAGCCTTATGATCATACCAAGTTTTCATTTTTCCCTGACTTGATTTCAAGTTCTCTTTGGCAAGGTCACAAGCTGCACGCAATCTTTCCTTGAACTTGCTAACATAGTCTAACAGACTGATTTGCGGCTCTTCCTCTTGCCATTGTTCACTCAATAATAGCAAAGGTCCTCTCACTTCATGACCAAACACTAGCTCAAATGGACTAAATCCAGTAGACTCCTGCACTGCTTCTCTAGCTGCAAACAACAGCAAATGAACCCCTTCATCCCAGTCTTTCTCATGGTCATAACAATAAGTCCTCATCATTGTCTTGAGAGTGGAATGAAACCACTCTAAGGCACCCTGACTTTCTGGATGATAGGCACTAGAAAGAATCTGTTTTGCACCTAGTTCATACACAACCTGCTGAAACAATCCTGAAGTGAAATTGCTACCTTGGTCTGACTGAATTTCCCTGGGAAGACCAAACAACGTGAAGAACTTTATCAAAGCCTTCGAGATTGCAGTTGCCTTGATGTTACGTAGAGGTATGGCTTCGGGGAATCTGGTAGATGCACACATGATTGTCAACAAGTACTGATTTCCAGATCTAGTCTTGGGTAATGGACCAACGCAATCAACAATGACCCTAGAGAATGGCTCCCCAAATGCTGGGATAGGCTGCAATGGAGCTACAGGTGGGTCTAACTGGTGTTTTCCAACTACCTGACAAGTGTGACAGGTTTTGCAAAAGTTGGAAACGTCTTTCCGAAGCCCAGGCCAAAAGAAGTGTTTCATGATCTTATCAACAGTCTTGTTAACACCAAGATGACCTCCTAAAGGTAAACTATGAGCCATTGTTAAGATCTCATTCCTATAGACCTTCGGAACAACAATTTGCCTGACCACTGCCCAATCTGCATTGGCAGGGATATCAGGAGGGCGCCACTTCCGCATCAACACACCATCCTTGAGATAATACCCAACTGGAACTGCATCTATTTCTTTTTCAGGAAGGGCTCTCCTCTTTAGTACACCAATTTCAGGATCATTAGTTTGCTCCTCAATCAACCGCTTTCTGGACAGAGACAAGTCTCCAGACACATCAGAATCACCAGACCCATCCGGCTGGCTGAATAGAGAACTGATAAAAGTATCTGATAAGTCCTCAAACGGAGAAACCATAGTAGGCCAATCAGAGTCATGAGGTGAACCACCTGAGTCCTGACTATTCAATGTACTGGACGGCACCACATCATCTTCTTCTTTAGCCTTCTTGGCCATAGCACGAGTCACTGCGCAAGAAGGATACAGAGATGGGTCCTCATCCCCATTTTCAGTGCTCGGCTGTGAAGTAAGATGTACAGGGGGAACTACTTTGCCCCCAGCCAGGTCATTGCCTAGCAACAGAGAAACACCCTTTATAGGTAGACTTGACATAAGTCCCACCTTTACCTGTCCTGTAACTAAATCTGACTTCAAGAATATAGAGCGCAGGGGTACAGATACAGTCCTCCCTTCAATACCTTGTACAAGTATGAAATCCCCTGAAGCGGTCTCATCACGTAACTCCAAGGAGTCCATCAACAAAAGTGACTGAGAAGCTCCGGTATCCCTTAGGATATATATGGGGACAGGAGTGGTATGCTCATTCAGAGCCACAAATCCCTCTGACACAAATGGAAGAAATTCCTCCCTCACAAAGTCAGCTGTATTAGGCTTTTTAGCCCCACAAGAAGCAGGCAATTTAGCAGATTGGTTATCTACTACAGGGGTTTCTAACCTTGTTTTCACAAAGGCATTTGGTTTGGTATCCTTTTCTTTTTCTTTCTTAGCTTTAAGGAACCAACAGTTAGTTGTAACATGACCAGATTTCTTGCAATAACTGCAAACTAGACCACTTTTGTCACTGTCAGCTTTCACACTTTGATCAGACCTGTTACTGGATTTCTGAGCACCATCACCAGATTTGTCTTTGTCTTTGGGTGAGGAATCTTGGGTATCACCGTAACCCTTTTTCTGAAATTGGGACCATTTATTGTTACTGCTAGACTGAAATTTGGACTTATGAGTGAGAACATATTCATCTGCAAATTTGGCAGCTGATTGCAAGTTCAGTGCTTGCTTCTCATTAAGGTAGGTCTTAACATCATCCTTAACACAGTTCTTGAATTCTTCAACTAACACCATCTCTTTTAGTGAGTTGAAATCATCCTTGACCTCCATAGAAGTACACCAGCGCTCAAAGCAAACCTGCTTCTCATTAGCAAATTCAACATAAGTCTGATTTTCAGATTTCTTCAGACCTCTGAATTTCTGTCGGTAAGCCTCTGGAACCAACTCATAAGCTCTCAAAATAACCTTTTTGACAACCTCATAATCAGAGGAATCATCTGCAGACAAAGCCGAATAGGCTTGTTGAGCTTTACCCTTGAGGACAGTTTGCAACATCAGAGGCCAGTGTTCCTTTGGCCACTGGCAACTCTTTGCTACCTTTTCAAAACACTGGAAATAGTTGTCAACATCCTTTTCTGAAAATGGAGGCACCAGTTTTACCTCCTGACTGGCACAAAATGTATTTTTAGTTTCAATTTTAATTTTTAGTTTCTCCATTTGGAGTCTTTCTTCTCTATCGAATTTCTCTAATTCAAAATCTCTCTGTCTCTGTCTCTCTCTTTCTGCTCTTTCCTCTTTCTCTCTCTCAAATTCTCTTTGTTTTTCTTCTCTTGCTAATTTTTCTAACTCAAACTGCCTTTGTTTTTCTTTTTCTTCCCTCTCAAATTCTCTTTGTTTTTCTTTTTCCTCCCTTTCTTTTTCTCTTTCCTCCCTTTCAATCTCTAGCATTTTTAATTTAAGTTCCATTTCTATATTTGGATTTTCCACTGGAAACTGTTCCAGATCTCCTGGTGCAAACACATTTTCATCAATGTAATATTCAACTATCTCTCTAGCCAGTCTTGCTTTTCGCATGGCTGGTTTTACCTCTGTCAGCTCCAACTGTCTGCAAATTTCTAGCAGTTCTGTCTTTTTAAAAGACTTCAAAACCCCTACGGTTGGTGATGCCAAGAAATCATCCATTGCTGTTGTCAATATATATCTAGGAAAATTCACAAAAACAATTTCACAATTTGGAATGTTAGATTTTCAATAAATTACTCACACAATGGTCTATCCCGGACCTTGAGCCCCCAATTTGTTATGGCCCCAATTTGTTATTACATTTATAACACAACAGCAACAGCAAGGGATGACAAACACAGTTTTAACAACTAAAACACATTTAATTTTTAACAAAGACAAAGACTAATAACAACCTACAACTAAAGACCAAGATTGATAAATAAGAAAAAACAGAAATAATTACAGTCCCTTTTTGGTGGGGTGGCTTGGTGATGTCCTGGATGAAGAAAATGCTCAAACACAGGCAAAGAAATCCACAAAAGAAACGTCACAGGTCTTGAACAGAATGGCAGGTCTGGTCATCTTCTTGCAATTTCTCCTACTACCTTACTGTCTCAATTCTTTTCCTTATATACTCTTTTGCAGACCCCACCCACATTTAGACCTCTTTTTTTTAATTTTCTGAGACTTGCCCCAGACATGTCCAGGACATGTCTAAACATGACTCCAGTCTGAGCTTAACAAAAAAGGTAAATACTGCCATCTAGTGGCCTATATTCACATTACAAATGCCCTGTGACTTGCATAAGTCACTGGCTACGACAGAGAGGTGTGATGCATGATTGTCTAAGAGTAGCAGCAGCAGCTTTGACTCCTGGGTCTCGTGGGTGTGTATTACAAAATGCTGTAAAAATGCCAAGAAATCTGTCTCTTCCATCCACCCCGATCCATTGGCAGAACCAGTGCAGCCAGGGGGACCATCCTGGATGAAGTGGTCCTGGAACTTCTTCCTTGGGAAGATAAAGTAAGGGGGAAGAAAGTTGCCTTGTGCATTGGCAGCAAAGGCAACAGTCACCAATGTCCCTCTTTCCCTGGAGGTCACAGCACCGACCTTGCGCTGCAACTTTGGGGCAATGACTTTGCCTGGCACTTGAACCGTTGTGGTACCTGAAATAATGAGTGAAATGAATAATTGCTGCTGCAAATCACTGTTGCTTTTTAATGAATCTAAATATACATTTTTATTTGTTTCATCTATGTTCCAGATGTTCTTTGCTTCAAAATTATAGCGGGTGAGGACAGTCTTTAGGTTGTTAATAAACGCTGTCACGTTGGTCTTGTTGAAACTGGTGGAACGGGACATGCTGGTGGCTTGAGGTCGACGGATGGACAGGGTTTTGTTGCGCTCGAAGAAGGAGGTGAGCCAATCCTTCTCTGCCATCTGGTTTTTCTCCCATGAACATGGACTTTTGAGACAAATATTTTCGGCCAGCTCATATGCGAACTTTCGCACCAACCGCATGAAAAAAGAGGTTAATTCCCAGATAGCAAGCACCTTCGCTCCGGATTTGCCCCGGCTCCATCTGATCCGGCTCAGAGCTGGGGCAGATCCGGAGCAGAGGTGCTTGCTATCTTGGGCAAATGGCGGTTGTGGTGTAGCTCTGTCTACGGTGTTAATCCCACCTCTTTAGGACTCAGGCCAAAATATATTTTGGCTGCTCTCTTTATATATGCCTGCAGTCTCTTCTCCAAAGCAATCACTCATATGTGCATTTGAATTAAATCTACCCATCCATAGGAACAGAGAAGTCCATTCTTTTCGTGTTTCTTTTCCCTAGAAAAAAATACCTGTCAGCCACAAAGTCTGAAATGAGTTCATTCATGTATTTATTTACCACCCATTTATTTACCATTATTCAATTTGTAGTCATATTAACTGTGAGTAACTGTGATTTCTGTAGTGCTGTACTTAGAGCATGTCGAGAGAAAAGTTTACTTGTTGTACAAACAACAGCAAAACTAAATAAATCTCTGTGGAGGACAGTAACATTCTTGGCACAGCCACCCCTGGCCACTCTTTGGCCACCACACTGGTAATAAATTGTGAGGATTCACGAATCTAAATCACGAATGACTGTCATGCGAGCGAGTAGCCCACCACTGACTTCTGTAAACAAACACATGCAGAAAGTGGGAACACTCAATGCGTTCTTTTGAAGGTAAGCTAATTATGCCAAGGCGATGGAGGCTGTCCAACCTCACTGGTCATTAGTGGTCTTCAAATCACAGTTTTCTTCCCGGAAGCATTTCAAATGACCGCACTAGGTATGTGTCATGGAAAAGGTAATAAGCAGGCTTGTCTGTCTGCCTCATAGTGGCAGTTACTTTTATTGCGCTAAGTTGGTTCGATGGCGTAAGGAAAGTCAGTTTTTTTGCGGAGAAGGTGTACATTTGAGCAGCGCCACTCACAAAAGACCTGCCAGCTGTGGTAACAGTCGTGAGCGCAGCGGACACTTCGGGCAACAACCGTTACCCGATAATTTCAGTCTGAAATCCACTTATATTCTGACTAGAAAAGTTTAGTAACAAAGTGGAGTTTATTCACTGGACTGTGAGTGAATAACACACGGGCAAATTTTCATGATGCAGTCTTTATTTTAATTTCCCACATCCATTCAGTTAAAAATGTCACATTTTTTTATGTCACATTTTGGTGTCTTCTTTAAGCCAAATAAACATTTTTAATTTACTTAATAAAAAAAACTACTTGGGTTCAAATGGTAATTTTATCCTCTCTATATCTATAACATGTACTTAACAAAATAATCATGAATTAAATGCATCAATCATTACCTGCTAATAATAAAGCAATGAACAATAACTGTCCCAAAAATCTCTCAAGTATTGTGAAAATGCACACACACACACACACACACATATATATATATATATATATATACAACGGTATATACACACACACACGCAAGAAATAAGATGAGGTATTTGTCTTGCAGTGTCACAAGGACAGGTCTCCAGTGAGTTACAGGCATGAAACTCCATTATCTCTCCAAATGACCATCACAAATTTCTTCTTCAGTGTTTTTCACTGGAACCGCTCGCGTCACTGGCTTGACGAATGATTGTCCATTATGCCCTTTGTACAGTGCTCAATAATGGATAATTTCCACATTAATTCAATGTGCCAGTGCTACTAAAGAATTGAAAGATTGCTGTTGCCTTAAGTACTTTACCACTATTGTCAGTCAAAATACAGCATCTATGTATTTGGGAAAATGAGTTTATTCATTCCATGCAAAGCCTTCCTAAATATGATAATAATAAAATTTAGAGCTCATATGTCTACTTTTTCTGTTTAACAGCACTACATTTATGTACAAAACCCCAAATCATGGAAAAGTTGGAGCAGTATGTAAACGTAAAATCAAAAGTGAAAGCATTGATTTGTAAGTTAATATTGACCCGTATTATGTGGAAAACAATACTGCAGCCTATTGTTTGATGTTTCATGAAATTCATTTCATTGATTTTTTTGAAATTTTACACATTTCATTCTGGCATCTTGTGACATATTCCAGAAAAGTTGAGACAATTAAGTATTTTTCGCGATGTAATATTGCCATTTCTCTTTAAAACACTCAATAAGAATCGTTCCAGTGTTTCAGCCCAGCCGGAAAACCTGTCTCCTACGAAAGCTTTGTAAGACTCTTGGTACTGTGAATGGAAGCAGGGCACATGTCTTTAACTGAAGACCAAATTTCATGGAATACCTTGTTTTTGTAGCATCATGGACTTTCTGGGGAATTTAACTTTCCAGCAAGTCTTTTTTCCTCAGCTCTCAGCTCTTGTGTCACTCTGCTTTGCTTTTGCTGCAGGTGCTTGTATCTCCAATGTTACTCACTAGCTACATAAGGAAGCACTGGTGGGACTTTCACAAGTGTTGGTAGCATTGTTTGAGTGTGAGGCCACGCCTCCAGTCCTCAGCCGAAAGTTGGGACAAAAAAGTATTTATCACTATGCAATATTGTCTTTCCTCTTTAAAACACTCAATATACGCTGCCCAGTCAAAAAATTGGTGATTAATATGTTTCAGCAGGAAAAAAGTTATTTTACCTTAACTGATGCAGTGAGTAGCTTCTAAATTCTTAAATAATAATGTTGGAAAATCATTTCTCAATTGCCAGCGATCATGGAAAATATAGCATGTTATACTTTTTCAGAAGGGTCAAATAATTTAGCCTGCATCAAGCAAAGAAAACAACTAAGGAGATTGCTGAAACTTGTAAAATTGGGTCAAGAAAAGTCCAACGCAATATTAAACCCTGAAAGGATAGTGGTGAACCATCATCTCTGTGGAGGAAATGTGGTCAGAAAAAAAAAACTTGAATGATCGAGATTGGATATCACTTACGCGTTTTGTGGAATAAAATCATAAAAAATCAACAATCAACAAATCAAGTAATCAACATGCACAATGCAAAGAGAAATCTGTGTTACCAGAAGAAAACCACTTATCAATGAGGCTGCCCCAATAGCAGTCGGGTCTGGCCCAGATCCGGCTTCAAGCCGGCATTGCTGGGTGACTGCTTGCATGGCAAGTCGTATGTTGACCGGATGTGATGATGGCACCGTTTATGTGATATAAAATAGTAAGGTCTGCACACTGAAGGACAATGCTCCCCAAAAATTTATTGTATCAACGTTTCAATCAAAGTGATCTACATCACTGATTATGTGATGGCATGCCACATGTGGGCCGATTGTTTAGCTTCGGCTAAAAAGAAATGTATTTCGAAATGTTGTGTGCGTTCGGAGCTGGGGTATTTGACAAAAGTTAGTACTCGTTATCATGTTTCAATACACCCCAAGTCAATTTCACACTGAAATTCTCCTTTAATGTTTTGCTTTTGATGTACCTAGAAATAAAATAAAATCATCAGTAATTTTTGACAGCGTAGTGGGGTGGGACATCACCCAAACTGGCCAAGGGTTTGGGGGTTGCGGAGGCCCCCAACGGTTTCAGGGGCTGAACCCTGGTGATGGGCCCAGGGGGGGAAAGCCCTCCCGAAGCTCTGCCAATTTATGGTTTTTTGAGGCCTATCTGACATTGTAGATAGCCCAATTTAAGGATATTTGTACTCACCTAGAATGAAAATCTTGCATGTAAAATCTCTTGAAATAATACCTGGACCACTGTAGCTAAAGGTAAACTCACAAAGGTAAACTTGCTTTGGTTCTGAGGTGAACTCAGGGGTTTTGCTAATACAGGGCTCTCAAGTCTCACGCGATGAGCGTGACTGTCGCTCATTTCAGTCGGACGTCACGAACTTACCAGCCAATCAAAAAAAGGAAAGGGACTACATAATAGCCAATCAGATAATAGCTCTATCATCTCTGGGTAAGTTTAAGGGCAACAACCAATGGGAAAAAAAAACACAGCTATCCTGGAATTATTTACGTGATCCTGCTACAACAACAATCTGACAGCTGCATTAATCATGCACCCACGGTGGTAAACGGGAGAATCGAACCCCCCCTCGCTCTTTCCTAAACAATCTCATATCACGATGTGCACGCGGTTGTTTCTGTCAAAACAAACCATACACTATTTGTTTGCAGCGAAGACGACAGAAGAGAAAAGAGTTTTTTAGGAAAATTTGCGCATATTTTACTGGAAAATGTGTCAAACTTTGCAAGCACGCTGCTTGAAAGACAGCGTAACGGGCCGAGACACAGCGTATTTTTTCATACACTGGTGAGAACACCGAAATGGACCTTTTAAGTTTGGGGGTCTTGCCAAAAAAAAAAGACCACAATACGCTTCCAGCGTGTGAAGGTCCATCACAGATGCCTCAGAGCCAAGGGAAGTCAACGGAGTTTCTGGACACTGTTAACACGAGGCTTTTTTTTTGCATAGTACAGTTTTCCTTGACATTTGTGAACATAACTACAATTTATCATACTTGACAAAAGGTTTGATTTAGGCAAACTTAGCGCATGTGGATAATATATCACTTTTAGAAAAATGGCTGCTCTTGATGCAGTGCCGTCTGAGTGATTGGAGATCGTAGGTCTTCAGCTTAGGTTTGCATTCTTGCTCAAGTACAGAAATTCCTACAAATACCCTGAATTTTTTAAACATTTTGAGCACTGTAGATGGTCCGCTGCTTTGTCTTAAAAGGATTCGGCCTTTACTGGATGCTGCCTTTGCACCAAAATCATGATTACAGTCACCCGCTGACAGCGAATGTTTTAAATCGCATCATTATTCAAATTTTTCACCTCGTTACTAGTCCTAAATTTCTCCTATCCAAGCTTTTTTGGGAACGCATCGCCAGCCTGAACGGCGAGAATGGATGTAATTTACAACTAAATGAGTTTTACCAGACAAAACATTAAGTGTCTGTCTATATGCTGGCTGTAATGACGTACAAGTCATGGTGAATTTAGAAATCACTGCTTTTCTGTTTGTGTGTGCATTTTCCATGCTGTCTCAACTTTTTCGAGTAGTGGTTCTACATTGGATTAAATGGTTACGGACAGTGTATAACAGTAGATTCTTCTCTCTTTTTCTTCCTCTACAAAATAGTGTTCCGGACCCACCCTTTTACCGCATTGCTAATGATTTTAGCATTCACCCCATTCATTCCCATTCATAGAGATAATGTCTGGCAAAGAAAGAAAATGCTAAATTGTGAACAGTGGGAAGGAATATAACCCAGCGGAAATGCTGCATCTGGGAGGTGATTAGTCATCTTTAGCCTATGAGCCCTTCCAGTCGCTCTCCTCTAATTGTCTGTCACAGCTCTCTGTCCTAAACCGCCGTGATGCGGAGAGAGGGAGATGACTGGGTTGCTTGGGAACCTGGTGGCAAGTTTAGATTCATCGAGTGTTTTATTTATCGACCTTCATACGCTATACCTGGATGTGCGGAAAGCAGCCGCACAGCTTTGTCAGTCCTCTCACGGACGTCTGAAGCGATGATTTGAGGAATGCAGGAGAGCCGACAAAGGACACAATGCTGTTGGGAGACATTGGAGAGATTTCAGAGAGAGAAAGGACTTGAAATGATTGCGATCATTAAAGATCCATTTGGGTTCATTGTAAAGAATGCGAGGCTCTGTTGTGTCCAAATTCCCCAGCCAGCTCTCCCCAATCTGGCTACCTAATCCACCTCATGTTTATTTAATTGGCTCGATAATTCTCTCCCTCTCTACCTCAGATGCTATTGTGCCTTCTGGCTCAGAACGACTGCTGTACATCTCCAACAAGGCGTATTAATATTCCTATATGTTGACACGTAGGCAACGCAACATGGCTGGCTTCATGACACACAGAGAGGAGCCTGGCAGATTGCGTTTCTGTTTATCAAATAATCCGATGCGACTCTGGCGGACTGAGGAAGTGTGCGATGTGCTGGGACATTACACTGAATGCATCTGGAGATACTCTTCTTGCCAGTTTCATTATAGAATGCGGATGCTTGATGCAAACAGTATAAATCATGGGGGACTGGTAATATATTTCTGATTACGCTCAGAGATAATGTTTCTTTGAAGCATGGAATATATAAGGAGTGTCTTGTTTTTCAAGCTGGATGAAATATTGTTCCGAAAAAGAACAGCGCTCCATCGCACAAGATGAATGTGGTGTCACGTGATCAGACCGAAGCCTGAAGTTAAACATAAGCATTTTGTTCTATTCGGCGATGCTTTGATTTTTTCGTGGTAATTCACTTAGCTGCCAGTGCAGTCCCCGAGGCTTTGTGATGGCGACTTAGAGAGATTTAGGCTTAATACACCGCAGTTATCTTTATATAAAGATGATTTAGAGACAGGCTTAGATGTGATGCATGTATTTGCGGGGAGGCGGTGGTGATCAGACTCTTCTGCATCAACATTAAAGGAGATAGATTTCTCTCCTCTGAAAAGTCTGTCAGTCCCTGCTGTTCTCACCACCGGGCTCCGGGAAAATAATTTCCTTGATCTCGACTGAGCACATCCAGATTCACATTCCTTCTCCTCCTGAGATTAGGCCCACGGAATAAATCCATCCATTTTTCTCTCCACAAACTCCACATTTAATGTGTTTTGTCCCAGAGATTAAAAACAGACAGCAAGAAAATTGAATTTACGGTTAAATCTGTCTTTTTACATAATTTACTGTTTGTGAGGGTCCTGATTAATCACATATTTACTTGGGGCTTATGAAGTCATGAATAACTCTGACAGCCTCTGTGCCTAACAGGTGCCAGTTCAGCGACGAGACATCCATTACGTCTCACGCGTCTACAGAATGATTATCTTACCCAAGGTAACTTGCAATGCAAAATAATGTTGTGTATATAGCAAAACTGTTGGAATCAACCAAAGGCCAAGTACACACTTAATATTATTTGGTGGGACACCTAGCCAACACTCATTCGTCAATCCACTTGAAGTATTGAGACAAGGCTATACGTGGTCGACCCTCACCGTGCATACGTGACATGCGCTGAGCACGTTTCGCTGGCATTTCTACTCTCAAAACACTAATACAGAGCTCATAATTCCAAAAAAAAAACCCCACAACTTTTGTTATTGAGCTTTTCAGTGTGGCTGCTTGTAACTTCTCGAGCTTTCTTCCAGAACACTACAGAGAGGATAACCAGCACTCACTGCTTTAAACACTCCTCAACTCCCTTGTTTCTCCCTCTACCCTCCAGCTCTGCAAAGCTCTCTGTTGTCTCGCCCTCTCTATGTGTGTGTTTACTGTTGTCGGACACATCCCTCGTTACTGTACCCAATATAATGATTCTATTGTCCCTGCCTGCACTCTCTTTTGTGTACTCCGCAGACGATGCTTTTCTATTCGGATCTTGAAAGGTTCAGTATGAATAAAATGCCTTAGCGTCCTACTGCCTGTGTTTGCATGCCCCCCCCACCTGCCTCATCTAGCGCTCAGCTCACACATGCCAGGGTAATTTCCTGCAGGGCACAGTGGAACACCAAGGCCTAGCTGCCCCCTGCATCTGCATGCTAATTTAGTCTCTACAATAAAGCAGTGTTTCCTTTCCATTGCTAGCATGCTTCTCTCTGTGTCTGGCTGACCAAACCGCTCGAGGGCGCGCAGTAAAGTTCAAGTGAATTTTCAGCTGTCACGGCAACGGATGTGTAGTGGTATCGCAGGGTGTGCAACAAGAGGAACCGCGGGTTACAAATGTGCAGAGGAAGTCGTGAAACAGAGCGGGCAAATCTGGGAATCTAAGAACAGAGCAAATGCTAAATAATGTAATAATGACACCAGAGCTGGTGAGATCATATAGTGAAATTACATCTACTGTCGTTTGTTTTTCTGACACTATCTTCGCGATCCTCTCGCCGGCACCGAAATTACTAGATAACAATGTGCAGCTCTGTTCGATGTGCGGTTATATGGCCCGATTTCATTTTGTCGGAGAGATATTATGACAAGGGACATGGCGTGCGCTGAATAGAAGATCAGATTCGCCATGAATTAAGCGCGCTCATAATTCATGAAAAACCACCGCCACGTGTCACTTAATTTCATCACTGGGGCATTTCAGGCTAATTCTCCCGGCTAATTTATCTACACTCATTTCATTATTTTTTTTCTCTTTGTCTCTGAAATTTTGCTCAGGAGGTTATGTCCCCTGCAGGAAATCTGGTATCTAGATATTGCTTCACAGTGACTCCCAAAACAGCACAAATATACAAACTGAAATTCAAGGATGTCTCTGTTTAAAAGCCTTTTAAGTGGATAATAGTTGTTTATCAGACAGTATACACAAGGAGCATATCAAACTAATGGCTACATCAGAAACATATAAAATGTTTTTTACAAAACATAGTACTTTAATTAGACTAGAGCATTGCCTAAGGCATGAAATACAATATACTAGTTCCCATAGTCTGTCAAATGCATCGGTAATTATCTATCTATCTATCTATCTGTGTACAAGTATTTATTTATTTTTTTTAAGTTTGTGGCCGGGGTAAAAGCCGTTTTAAACCCTTTTTTCCATCTCTGGAGCTTATCTGGAGTTGGTGTTTCATTTTTTTACTTCTTTTGTTTTTCACATCTTCAACTTTTTTTTTTTTTTCAGAAACTCACGCCAGAAAAGCATCTTAAATCTTACTGGTTTCAGACCCTTGATACCCTCACTCACCATGCATGACCCTTGGTCTCGCTTTACCAACAGAGCGTCCACTCCGTAATGCAGCTTTCCCACTATTGCATCAGGCTGACGAACAGGCCGCTCCTTTTATGTTTGCAAAAAAAAAATATCAAAAAGAGCACACAACCCTATATGCTGATCTGCTCGCTGCTTTTTTGTTTTAAAATTCCTATTCAAAATCCCGAGAAAAGAATACGCTCCGAAATCAGCCGCACATATTAGCCCTCGGTAAAATGAATATTTGATTTACGTTTGGAGTATATGTTATGAACGCAATTTCAGAAGAATGGGGACAATGCATAAAATCGAAGTGAAACGTCAAGCGGTGATTTGCTAATCCCTTTTTACTTGTGTTCAAGTGAAGTACAAAGACAAAATAAGAAAAGCTCGTACTTCGCGGCTTATTGTTTTTTAAACAATAGCTTGTTTCCAAATATGATGTCTGCAATACTTTCCAATGAAGTTAAGACAGGTTCACCGTTATCTAACATCACCCCTCCTGTTAATAACAGTTGTGCTTTTCGAGAAGGGCGGTCTTGAAAACCAAATATGTTCCCATTCTTGCCTGATACAAGAATTCAATCCGTCAACAGTCTTTGCTCTCCTTCGTCGTGTTTTGTGCTTCATAATCTGCCTCATATTTCAGTGGGAGACAGGTCTGAGCTGCAGGCTGTACGCACACCCTGTGACTGCGAAGCCGCGATATTGTGAGAAGTGCAGAGTTTGGCTCGTTGCTCTCCAGCTGGGAACAAGCAGAGGTGTCCCCGAAAAAGATGGCATCGGGGGGCACATTCGCCATTGCAAAATGCATGTGTCAATTTCGCTTTAACAGCTGTGGAAGTTGGCCGTGCCGAGTGCTCTTATGTGGCCCCAGACCGTGACAGAGGCCGGATTTTGAACATTTCGCTGGTAACACTTGGGATGGGCCTCTTGTCTTTGACCATGAGAGCACTATGTCTTTTAATCGTGAGAAACAGTTTGAAACATGGACTCATCGAACCACAACAGTCTTTTTCGCTTCCCGGTCGATCCATTTCAGTCGGGCTCAACCACCCACCACCCTGCCGCCCTGCTTAATTCTGTTTTTATTCACATTTTTTACATGCAGCCCCAAGTCTTCTGGAATTAGGGTTGTAAAAAAAAAAACACAAAATCGTCCATAATTTGATTATTTTCATACAATTGTCAGGGCACACTCAGGGATGAGAATGAGGAGCAGGAAGTTGGTGCACAGAGCAGGATATTTAATTGAAAAAAATAATAGACAAAAACCAGGAGATAATTACAAATCAGGGTAATACAAGATGCAACCGGATATATACGTACACTTCCGGCCAAAAGTTTTAGGACACCCCGATTTTTCCAGTTTTTTAATAGAAAATCATGCAGTTTCATGCCTCGTACTCTGGAATGAAAGCATAGACACGATACAACAAATTAAAAATTGAAGTTAAAAAAGAAATCATGGAATCAACCAAAATGTATTTTAAACTTTTGACTCAAAGTACCCACCTTTGGCAGATATAACGGCTGAACACACTCATGACATTCTTTCTACCATGGAAATCAAATATTCTTCACAAAGTTCTTCCCAACTCTGTTACAGAAGTTCCCATAAATGTACGGCGCTTGCAGGTTTGCTTTGCTTTATCTCTTCTGTCCAGTTCATCCCAAACCATCTCGATGGGGTTTAAGTCTGGAGACTGTGCTGCTACTCTATGTTTTCAAGCTCACTATTTTGTTCTTTTCTCCTAAGGTAGCACTGGCAGAGCTTGGATTTATGTTCTTGGTCATTATCTTGCTGTAGGATGAGCCCCTGACCTACTAGGCACAGACCAGAGGTACTGCATGGCGCTGCAGAATGCTGTGGTAACCGTTTTGGTTCAGGTTGCCTTTCACTCTAAGTCACTGACCCTGGACCCAGCAAAACAGCCCCAGACCATCTCGCTTCCTCCTCCATGTTTGACAGTTGATGTCAGGGGCGGAGTGGCCATCGGGACGACCAGGAGATTTCCCGGTCGGCCGGCCGGCCAATAAGCTCAAGTGATCCGACCTGTATGCACGGCTGTGTGATGTTCATGGTCGGCCCGCTGAGTTAAAACCATCATGAATCAAGCATGATCACGTGGAAATAATGTTCTTCAGCTGCACATCAAGTAACTCCGACTAATATTTACAACACTTGATGTTTCTCCACATCTCACTCATGATTGATCGAGCGTCAGACTCACTCTCATTAATCCAGCCCACTGATTTTTGTTTAGCCTCCAATCATTGATCTAATTGATGGTGAAGGGGATGGGTTGGGCCGGTGGTGGGCCGGTACGGTCAGAATTTTCCCAGTGGATTTCGGTGTCCCCCTCCACCCCTGGTTGATGTCACACATTGAGGAACCATCCTCTCATCAACTCGACAGCGTACCAAAAACCTGGGTAACCTTACCTTTTGTTAAAAACTTCTGACAGTTCAGCACTTACCTTTGTACCATTTCAAGCCATTCATTGGACTGGAAAGGCATAATTTTCAATGAAAAAACTGGAAAAATTGGGGTGTTCTAAAACTTTTGACCAGTAGTGTCGTAAATATTTGATCACAAGGAAAGAATATGAAAGCCCAAAATAACAAACAAAACTGCAAAGTAAAAAAAGAAACCAAGAAGAAATTGAAAAGTAAGAAGGATTCCGCACTGGTACACGGATTGTTTAAGAATTTTGGGCAGCCTGTCGACTGTCTGTCTTCCCCCCTCACCTGTGAACATATTTTATTCCATTTATTATGGTGCTCCGTAAAGTTGGTGTCTATTTCCTTGGAAACCAACCAACCCACCCCTCATTTGTCACAGCAGACGGATACGCGCGCGCATGTGTGTGTGTGTGTGTGTGTGTGGGGGGGTGTTATCCTGTGAGGGATGGCTGGCACTGCCTTGTTTTCGCCTGCGCCTGATCGTTGTCTCCTCTGCCTCACAATCTTTCCACTGACCCGCAACACTCGAGGAAACGAGATCAGGGAGGTTGTCTTGTTGATGCCTATACCCGGCATTTGCGCTGCGTCCTCAAGGAAAGAGCGCGTGTGTCGGCGTGTGTGTGTCCGTGTGTGTGTGCGCGAGTGTATCCATGCGTGCCCGCCAGCCAGAAATCTGCAAAGTCCAGAGGGTAACAGCAGTTTAATTCATCCATGTGCCATTGATTTCCATTTTGTTGTGAGTTAACTGCACTCCAGAGAGGCTCCCCGCTTTCGCTGCCAGCTGCGTAGTCTTGCCCTCTGCGAGTTAAACTTTCCAGGCGTAATCTGCACTGTGCGTCCCTTATCTAACCAACAGCCATGCATTATACATCGCCCTCCTTTATTTTTAGGTCATTTCCCGCACTCTATTCATGTTTTTCGAAGGCAATAAATTTAGCAATTTCCACTGTACTTTTCCCGCAACATAGGACTATCTCCTCCTTAATCCTGTTGTGATGTTTTCCAGAGTTGAAGTCTGTTTTGTACTCGGGGAGGCAGCGAGAATACTACCCTACTTTGCCAGGAGCCTGGTACATATTTCTTTGTCTGATATATAATTTGCTGCATTATGTTTCTGAAGAGAGGCAGCGCAGTCCTGGCAGGCGACCAGGGGAGCAAACCGAACAGAGATGGACTTTCAAGATCACAGGCACGTTTGAAACTGACCCCTTTCCCGCCAGGACACAGCCGTGGAAACATGAAACAGACACGTCCATCACTCTGAGCGCTGAAGACACATTAAAAGCTTTGAAACGTCAAGACATTTCAATGCGGTAAAAGTTTCCGTCGTAAAAATGTTGCGCAACGGATTTCCTGATAACGTGCTCCTCCTTTTGAGCTCTCGCTAGAAGTCCTCACGACAGTAACTCTGCTTACTTAGTGCAGGCCATCTATAAGTGCTTTTAATTAAGTTTGGATAAACTCATAAATAGGACCAATGTGCCGTTGCTCATCTCTCAAAATCTTTGCCAGATGCAGTGAACAGTAAGAAAAAAAATCTTATTTGCTCAGTGTAATAAGGAGCCATTGGACAGCGATTTTCATATCGTCCAGGTCATCGCACTCAGCAACTAAGAACTTCACAATAAGGGTACAATCATTAACATGAGTTGATGCAGTAATAAGCATTTACTAACAGTTAATTAACATGTTACTAATGTATCTGGTGATCATTTACAAATGATGTTCACATCAACTAAGGTATTCATTTATACATTACGGTTTAACAGTTTGAAGTGCTCTATATGGGATACTTAGGGGATATTTTCAACTTCACAATAAGGGAAATACGGAAAATCAATAAATGGTGAAAGATGGTTGCATAATGCTTATTCGGCTATGTAACGCATTGCTTTCCTGCTAATTACCTGATAGTTAATGAACTAATGTTAATGTTAGTCATTGTACCCTTATTGTAAAGTATTACCAACACAGTCACTAATTTCTGATGAACCGACAAAGCGGGGGTATTTGACGCATTTAAAGACCCAACGGGGGCATGTAACACAACACAGAACAGGCGAAAGACAAGTCTGCGCTGTAGACGAAGAGGTGACATGAATGGAATGCAGGTGCAGCTGTTCGGAGCAATAAAAGACTACGGTTTTTTTTTTTTTTGAAGTCCACCTTTTTCCCTTCATTCCCCCCAAGATTGATGTGGCATTAAATGGTTTATCAGCTCAAACCATAAGAGAGACCAGCTGCTTTCAACTGCTCTTAGTCTCAGCCAATACAATAAAGAGAATCATCTGGGATCAGGTGCTGTACCACTCTGCTGGTGATTCAGAGACAAACATGTGCTTCATAGAACTTTCCTCGTTCTCTAGTTCCATCAAACCATCCAACTACATGTATTTCAGACTGAGTACTGTTGCCCATGCATATAAAGCGTGCGCATGTGTGTGTGCGTGTGTGCGTTTGTTTGTACAACTGTGTGTGTGTTCTCTAACTTGCTACTCAGTGAGGACTAGAGAATGTTCCCCACCCCAAAGTGAAGAGTCATTATTCAGAAATGAGGACCTTTCCACCTGTCCTCATAACTACAAAGGCAGATTTATTTATTACTTCAGGCTAGGGGTAAGGTTAGAATTAAGGATAGGTTATGGTTAGGGTAAGAGTTTGGTTAAGGTAAGAATTAGGGATACACTAAAAAAAACAGATTGGGTGTCTGCTAAATTAAGCAAAGTGTAACATGTTGCTTCTACCATATATAGTAATGTTTTGTGGTTGAACATCATTAAGTAATGTTATTTTAGCATGATGTGCAGTAACTTAACATTTACTAAATTCAGTTATGCTGACAGAACCTAATGCTTTTTGGGTAAGATATCAAATGACGTGCACAACTCCAGAACAGAGGGTGGCAGTAGTGTGCGAGCAGGGAGTGCCTTTACAAACTTTACTTCCGGAAGTTGCAGAAGAAGGCAGAGCAAGGCACGAAAGAGATGGGCAGGCGGACAAGTTGTGGAAGGCGAGTTGAATAAAGTTCAATCTCAAGAAATCCTGTTTGCTTTTAGGTGTTAACAAATGTTTACATTGTTTAAAACAAATATTGAGAGCACAGTGGTTAGCACTACTGCCTCACAGCAAGAAAGTTGTGGGTTCGAATCCAGCCTGGGGCCTTTCTGTGTGGAGTTTGCATGTTCTCCGTGGGTTTCTTCCGGGTACTCCGGTTTCCCCCACCCACAAAAACATGCAATATAGGAACACTCCTGCTTGGCTGTGTGTGAATGTTTGGTGGTGGTCGGAAGGGCCGTAGGCACATACTGGCAGCCACGCTTCCGTCAGTCTGCCCCAGACACATTATGTTTATTCGCCATGTTTACATTAATTTCACTCAACAAAACTGTCTCTTGCTAAATGAGCGTATTATAATTGGGTGGAAATACTTTCCATAAATTTTGCATGTTCACTCAACAAATGATTATTATGTTGGACTTACCCCTTGTAATTGAGTAATAGTAACACCTTATGTTGAACCAGCATATTTACATTCATGTCACTCAATAAAAGAATTTGTTGCTAAATTAGTGTATTATGATTGGGTGGAAATACTTTCCATAATTTTATTATGTTCACCCAACAAATTTTTTTTTTGAGTGTAGGTTAAGGTTAGGGTAAGAGTTTGGTTCAGGTTAGAATTAGGGATAGGTTATGGTCAGGGTAAGGGTTTGGTTTGGCCTGCGTTGCTTATTGTTAAGATTTGGGAAAGGCTGTAGAGACACACAAAGAATGAAGTGAAGTCAATATAATGTCTTCACAAGGATAGAAAGATGGATGTGTATGTGTGTGTGTGTGCGCGTGTGTGAGCGGATGTGCGTGTGTGTGTGGATTCCTGGATGCTATATTAGGCTCTGGCCCCCGACAAAGAACAACGAGTGACTTAGATGATGGCTGAATGGGTTGATAATGCATTATGGGACAGCAAGATACATAACTGGTGTACCCAGTTATTTCCTTTTGTATGGAAAAGAAAGCATTTTCATGCTCAGAAACTTATGCAAATTGTGAATTTCTATTGAATTGTCACCAAACCAAAAACCGTGACACTCAAAACATATATTTTGGCTCATTTCCACACTCGCTGTTGCCATTATGTGAAGAGTTGCCATGGTGATGCCGCAGTAACTCAATCACCTAAAGCCAAGCAAGAAATCAACACTCACTCGCCGGGTTGTGTCTTGCAGTAACATTCTTCTAAACCAGTAAAACAATGTGAAAATGGAATTACGTTACATTACAGAGAACATTTCAAATAAACACATACAGAGTGATTTATTCGGAGACTAAATCCAAAAGACCAAAAGTTAAGGCTAGCCAAAGGACAGTGATATTACTATACAGTTCAAGACTAGGTGACTCGTGACCTTTGAACTTTATGTTTCATGACTGAATCATTAAACTTACCCGGAGGAAAGAGACTGATGTGGGTGCATGTGGGTCTGTGACTGCGTGTGTGTGTGTGTGTGTGTGTGTGTGTGCGTGTGTGTGTGTGTCCGTGCACGTGTGTGGGAGTGGGGTGGGGAGGGCGTTAGGATATTTGAAAGAGGGGTTGCATCTGTTTGAGAAATTCAAAGGGTTGCATCTGTTTGAGACATTCAAAGTATTACTGGATCAACTTAAAGTGAGTGTGGGGGGTGGGAGGGGGTGTCAAAGTCAATATGAAGAGGACCTCTTGCCTTTAATGGGTCTTAGGAGCTCTCCACAGTTCTCCATCCGCACAAAGCTGTTTCTGCTGCTGCAAAGCGCACTTAAATAATCAGGATTCCTCCAGCCGCTAGGCAACCGCGCAGCCAAGAGCAGGCCGGCAGCAGCCGAGACGTTAGCCGCCGCGCGCGGCGCAGCGCGAGCTGGCGGGCGAGCGAGGAGGCACAAAGGACCTGAAATATTCATGCAACTTTGAGATTCATCAGGAAATCCGGTTAATTATGAATGAGAAAAAAAAAAAAAGGGGTGCGTTTTAATGTCATTAGTTTTGGCTCGCGCCCGGCTTTGACATTTCCGACCCTATTTGTTGCGTTTGAATCTTAGCAGGTCCAACAAAGAGGCTCCGTTACACAGCTGCCTCCCCCTCCTTCCCGGCTCCTATATCCCCCGTTTCCCTTCTCTGCACCGCCGGCTTTCTTTTCCGAACTACGCCTCCCTCCACTTGCATTTAAATGACAGTTATCAGCATGCCGAGTGCCAGGGAGCTGGCCCGCCTCCACTGGTGTCTCTGGGTTTTGACACGCCAGGTGGTTGTTACATCACTAACCAGCTCGCCCTTTGAAACCATATGGAGGGAGCTCATTAACTCCTCATTTACACGAGAAATTTCTTTGTCGCGCATTCCGACGCCATCGTACCCTCGCCATCACGCTCTCACAGAGGAGCTGCGTCGCGATGCAAAATTTCGCAGCCCTTCCTCGGAGCGTCCCAGTTAACACCATGCTCGTGGTTGTCATGGCAGAAACATGTTCAGTGCCAAATCTCTAAGTTTGCGAGACCAGGCTAAACCAGACATTCTTCACTTTCTCTCTTTTTGAGACTGATAATATCAATCCAGGTGAACTTCTTTGAATATTCCTGGTTTATGAAAAAGTAAAAATCTATTATTTCGCTCATGTGGTCATGTTTTATGTGAATTTTAAGATTTTATAGTTTTCGATCACTCAATGCAAAGTAGTAACAACCGTTGCACGCGCGTTACCTTTCAAATTCTTTTCATATGCATATCGTTTATTGTCTCAGAAGAGCCTGAAATGACAGCGACATGTCTGACTAACGTACCAAGAATGTAGGAGGACTCAAAAGCCATTTTATATTCAGCGGTGTCACACAACATGGACACGATTCCTCAGACCTTGTCAAAACAATCATGGCTGCTATCATGACCAGAGCAGCTGCACTGGTTATAAAACCTGTTTATAAAAGCATGATACATACAGCGTGGCAGGACATGGCTCATTTGGTCTCCTCAAGGACCCAGGGGCTGCCGTGTTTGTTCCGTGTGCCACTTCGCATCAAAAAATCCGTGACACATCGTGTCACGTTAGCCTCTCATCGCATCACTATAGTGACAGCTTTTGACGCTCGTGTGCAATCTGACAGTACAGCCCCGGGGCTGGGGGCTCGTAGATACATTTCTTGCTCTGTGCTAAGATTCAACGCACCGTGTCAGTGCCCCCAGCTCTTGCCCGCCCTCCACCTGGAATTTAAGACGTGTTACTAATTGTATTGAACTTCCTTAAACGCCACACCTAGCCTCACCGTCAGTACGAGCCAGCGCTAAAGTGTTGAGCACCGTCATTCATTTTAAAAGCGTATTTTAAGAGACACTGGGTTTTCAAGAAGCAAAATCTGATTTTCACAGTTCCTGAGAGATCACAAGCTCCCCAAAATGATAGAAGTTAAAGTCATACCCACTGGCTCTCAGGGAATAAATGCGTGCAGAGAGGTACTGGATGGCTGACGCTCTGGATCAGACCGGCAGCCTACGTAAGGACGGGACACACTTCAACTTCTTCACAAGAACCGCTAGAACCAATCTGTACCGACATGCCACTCTCAGTGCTCGGCTCTCAGCCTGTTCCCCGAGAGAGGGTTAGCGCTTGCTTTTTAAATGTCTGTTTTGCGCCTCTTAGCAGGCAGAGTGCTGTATGGTGATGTCATGGGCCGCGATCTTTATGCCCGAACTCGACTCAGTGCCCAAGAGTTAGTTTAAACCTGCATGACTTCCCTCTCCCTCATGTAGTATTTCAGATTCCACAGCCGGCTGGCTTTAATTTTACACCACAGCTGCGCGCTAAAATCCGAGCAAGGGCGATTCTGACGACAGGAGAATGGACCACATTACAGTGGAAGGCAGAGGATTTCCCACATTCTTCATTCATGGAAGAAATAGCGAAGTAAAACACCTTTTAAATAAATTGCCCAGCCGTTTTAATGGCATGGCGAGAAAGCGCGCATCGCGCTAAAAGCTGAGAATAATGTTCTCATTACCTGGTGATCAGTTACAAATGGCTCCAGCTCAGTTTATTATGCCTATTGGCATACAGTATCTGAGAGCGCTGCAGTTTCCATTGAGAGAATATGCTTCCCATTGTAGCCAATTTCTCCTTTCCATGATTAGAAATCAAAAACTGACACATTGGCAGCTATTTAAAAGAGATAAATTCCCAATAGCGAAGACAAACTATAGGTTATGATCTAAATGGCAGAGGGTAGATTCACATTTTTATTTTATTTTTTTTTTTTTTACCTGAACCCGTGACAGCATAATTGATCCATATTTATTCAGTTTCAGGAGATCACAGGAGAACATATGGTGGAGATGCTTATGATTTCAGCAATTAAAACCCTTCGGACACGGGCCCTACAGCTGTCCTCAGGCAGAGTATGGGAGAAAGGTCTTAAAGACAGCCAGCACTGCATACTCAAGCAACAACGAAGCTACAAACCGCCATTAAAATTGATAATGCTATCCAGCTGGGATCGCGGAACACAGATGTTTTCTGTGTCATAATGTTTTAGGGAAGTACAGTTTCACTTTCAGATTCCTTCTTCGAGCATGTCAGCTGTGTATCCCATGGGAATCGGGCCTGCAACCCCATTAGCTCTACACCACTGGCCGCGGACAGCGCCTTGAGTCGAAGGCTTTGTCTCACTGCAACAGCGTCGTCAGAGGTTTCCATAGCTTAACTCGGGCAGCCGGTTGAAATGCTTTCGGTCAATTTGTTCTTATCATTGGATGCAGCGGTGAAAATAGGTTTTGTGGGTTGGATGAGCCCCACTCAATCAAAAGTATCTACACAAATTGTGTTTCTCTCAGTTCCTGAAACATTAGATCACAGACTTCACCTGTAAGCTGCCAAAATCTGCCCATCTCAATCTCCAGGAGACAAACCGTTGTTTGGCAGTTGTACCGGTTCCAAGGAAAGTGTTTGGTGGAAATGCAGCCTAGATCACTTGAGCCATTCTTGTATCTAAAATATGAAATGGAAACCTACAGACCTACAGAAGTTAAATCTTTCCAGTCATTTTTTCTCATTTACTTGGACCAGACGATTGGAAACACGTAGATGCCTGTGTGTTTCCATATTCAGACACTGCCAATCTTCCAAACAAATATCAATCATTTCAGAGAACATCTGGATAAAACATACTTACAGTGCACTTACCCAGCCTTTACCCTTTTGCACCCAGTGTGCGCATAGTGGAAGAATTTTTTTCTCACCTGCTTTGATGGTTTGAGTCATTTGTAAAGCAACCTCCCCATCATTTTTTGTGTGTGTTTGTGTCTGAGTGAGTTTATTTCAGGCTAACAATAGGGCAGATTGGTGTCTTAAGTTAATATGCAGATGGGTGCGGCTGGTGTTTGGTGCTCTTTTTGTGTTTGCAGCCCATGTAATCTCTGGAATAAAGTACTTTAGATACACTCTTATGCGTTTCTCTGGTGAAAAAGTATGATAAATTACTATATATTCCAATTTAATTGGTATGCATTCGGGGTTTAGAGCAGCCTCGCGCTTTATCATAGAACAATGCCGATGAAAAGTGGTTAACGTTTAGCGCTCTCTCCACTTTTCGACAATGACCCATCCAATACAGCCCTTAAGAACAAAAGCCTCATTTTTTCATTCTGTTTTCAACAATTGAGGCATGTTTGTGAGAGAGGAGCTGGAGTGATCTCTGGGGGAAATTCATCAAACTCCGATCGTGACACCTGTCTACATTTGCTTCCTGGCAAGACCGCCGAGCCCCCGCCCAGAAGCATCTCTCACATTCAGAGAGCACTTAAAATGGTCAAACAGAGCATGGCGATATAACGACCAGGTGTGTGATGGCTTATGGAGCAGACAGTGCATGACAGGCCTGGCATCTAAAGAAACAGGACATGCACCACTCCTGCTCTCTGCAAGGACAAGAGAATCCGCAGGACTTAAATCATGACTACGACTACTGCTGCTCCTTTAGCGCTATTCTGATTACTACAACCATCACTTTTCCTACTACTACTACTACTACTGCTATGCCTATACTACTACTGCTGCCTCTAAGACTACTGCTTCAACTACGACTAATCCTACTACTACTACCACTACTGTGACTATACTACTACCGCTGCCTCTGAGACCATTACTACTACTGCTACAACTACGACTAATCCTACTACTACTACTACTGCTACAACTATGACCAATCCTACTACTACTACCACTACTGTGACTATACTGCTACCGCTGCCTCTGAGACTATTACTGCTACTGCTACAACTACGACTAATCCTACTACTACTACTGCTATGACTATACTACTACAGCTGCCTCTGAGACTTTTACTACTATTGGTACAACCATGATTAATCTTACTACTACTATTGCTATGACCACAATATTACCACTGCCTCTGACACTACTACTACTACTGCTTCAACTACGACTAATCCTACTACTACTACTACCACTACTACTGCTGCTACAACTATACTACTTCTACTACTGGTACTACTAATCCCACTAGTACTACTGCTATGACTATACTACTACAGTTGCCTCTGAGACTTTTACTACTATTGGTACAACTATGACTAATCTTACTACTACTACTGCTATGGCCATACTATTACCACTGCCTCTGACACTACTACTACTACTGCTTCAACTACGACTAATCCTACTACTACTACGACCACTACTACTGCTGCTACAACTATACTACTTTTACTACTAGTAATACTAATCCCACTGCTACTACTGCTATGACTATACAACTGCTTCTACTAATACTGCTACAACTAATCCTAGTACTACTACTGCTACGAGTACACTACTACCACTACCTCTGAGACTATTACTACTGCTGCTACAGCTAATCGTACTACTACTACTACTGCTGCTGCTGCTGCAACAACCATGACTAATTCTACTACTACTCCTGCAGAACAATTTTGATTGCTACTAACATCACTCCTCCTCCGACTATGAACGCTGCTGCAACTACTACTACTACTATTACTCTTCCACATCTATCGTTATTACTACTATTTTTAGTACTACTAATAGTTGCTGCTACTGTGATGACATCTACTATAACTTTTCCTACGACTACTACTATGACCTCTACACCTACTATGTACCAAATTACTGCTCCTACAGCTACCATCAAAACTACTGCTGCTGCTGCAACTCTCCTGTAATCTGGAAAAACCTAGTGCATGTGTCACTTTTGGGAGAAACTGAGTTTAACCTTCTTTTGTAGCAATTAAGAGCGGTGGAAATCTTAAAACACAAGCTATTAGTGTCATTTAAACTTTCTAAATCAAGTTTCTGTCATATTTTTTTCTGTTAGGAAAAGTCCAGAACCTAAAAGTTTTTGTTGTAATGTGGAAAAATACCACTAGATGTTGACCAAATATTGACCTTTTTTTTGTTAAGCCCAGTCTGGAGCTAGGTTTGGGCATGTCCTGGGCATGCCTGAGAGGGGATAGTCCCAGAGAATAAAAAAAAGTCTAAAAGGTGGAGGGGGCGGCAAAAGAGTATATAAGGAGAGAAACTGAGAGAGTAAAGTAGGAGGAATTGCAAGGAGAAAGACACATTTGGCCAGACCTGTCACTCTTTTCAAGACCTGTGTAGCTTTTTGTGGATTTTTGCCTGTGTTGGAGCATTTTCCTGTCCCGGAACATCACCAAGCAACCCCATTTCAAGGGACTGTAATTTTTTTTTTTTTCTAGTATATAATCAATCTTGGTCAGTGGTATTAAAATGTAGGTTAGTGTTGGCCTTTGTTGAATTAAATCTGTTTTAGTTTTAAAAATATGACTGTCATCCCTTGCTGTCGTAAATGTCATAACAAATTGGGGCCATAACATTGTTCAATTGCGAGATCTTTGCCACTGATAAACTTAATAGTTTTTTCCAGATCACAGGAGACCTTCTATAAAGACCAGTACTAATCAGACTCCTACTACAGCTACAATTACTACTCAGTTTGAACGTCTCACCAGATTTATGTATTTATTCACACAGGCATGCGCTTTCTCTATAGTGCATAACTGAAGTTATGGGATCATGTGTGAATCAGGCCTCCCAGAGAAGCAATCAAAAGCTTTTAGGAGGGAGCCTGAGAACATATATAAACATTAATAATAATAACAGGACAAATTCAGACACATACGCAACATATGGCACTTAACACCACATCTTTCCCAGAGCAGACAGATCAAAGGTACCACATGATAGTTGTAGATATTTGATCTCAGCAATTTGTCCTTTAGCACAGAGTCAGTGAAGAAATAATTATGAAACAGATAGTTGACAAACCATGTGGATTTATTTTGTTTCAACAAATACTAAAGGGTAGAGCAAGCCAATCCGCCATATGAAATTCCCCGAACCAGGGTGCGCAGAAGGTGCAATAGAGCATTAGGCTTGTACAGCCGTGCCGGCACATGCACATCTGTGTAGCGCCCTGGATAGAGGTGTCATGATATACTACAGTGGAAAGCAGCACGCAATAGTGTAATTCATCCCGCACAGCCCCAAATAAAATAGGTCAACTACAAACAGGGAAAGAAAAATATGAGTAGATTTCAAAATGGAGTCTCGGGCCCTCCTGCACACCCAGTATATAACACTTTACTCTGGGACCAAACCAGTGTTTCTCCTTACCTATTAACCAGGAGAGGAACTATACTTACTGCAAAGCCCTATATGTTGCCAAAAACTTCATTTAATGCACTGGACCATAGGCTAACATGAAATATTAAATATAGCACTGGCTCATATGTTGCACTAGTTCACTAAATATTTCACCGACACCTCTGCAGTACTGGAACATTAAAGTGAAAGACAACTCTCGCACAAAACTAAAGTTAAATGAAAGAATAACCAGACTATCCCAGCAGAATTACCAGCAGACTATAATGTGGAATCCTGATATACTGATATACTGTACCTCCCGATCCCTGTTATATCTTCCCATCCCTTGAGAAGGCTTCAGCAATGGCAGACAAAGGAAGACTTTCACAGTGACATCGACTGTCCATTGATTAACCAGTCTGTGTGGGCTTCAATGATTTTGCACCAAATTTCCACTCATTTTGAGCTTTTTCAGTGCATATGCAAGTCCTCCCCCCTTCCTTTCTGTGTTGGTTGCCTGGCAATTGGAGATTCATTTTTTGATCTTTTTTTTTTTCTCATTGATAATCTCTTTTCCTCAAAGCACGAGTGAGTGAAACGTGAGTTCTCCTTCGCGTTCGTTCATTTGAGTGCGTACTTCTACTGCCGCAGGTATTGCCATTACGAGCAACCATGATGTTGCTCGTTTTGCAGTTCTGGTATTTGGGATGTTTGCCAGAGATTTGATCACTACGCGCTGCTTGCATCTTTAGCGAGGTAATTTATGTTTTACCATATGAGGTTAGTCTAGTGGGCATCATTATTAGATTTCTATGCACATGCTATAGCAGGGGTCCCCAGTCTTTCCCACAAAGGGCAGGTGTGGGTGCAGGCTTTCCTTGCTACCAAGCAGCTACACACCTGATGTTTCTAATCAAGCTTATAAGCAAAGAGTCCAGGGGTTGATCAGTAGCATCAGGTGTGTAATTGCTTGGTAGCAAGGAAAGCCTGCACCCACACCGGCCCTTTCTGGGAAAGATTGGGGACCCCTGCTATAGCACGTGCATAGAAATCTAATAATGATGCCTACTAGACTAACCTCATATGGTAAAACATAAATTAGTTCGCTAAAGATGCAAGCAGCGTGTAGTGATCAAATCTCTGGCGAACTTCCAAAATACCAGAACTGCAAAACGAGCAACATGTGCTATAGGCTACTTACCACTACTGATAAGTAACTGGTGCCCCCAGGCCGGTACTGACCACAGCTGCAGCAGACTATCCTCTAGGCTCACAGCTCCCTGTCCCAAGTCTTTGCTCCAGAATATTCTTCATCCTCCATCCCACTGCGTTTTCTCACTGCTCGCACCTGATTACCACCAGACTCCACACCACAGAGTCTGGCAGGCAATGTTCTCCTTCAACGAAGTGTCCCCGTTCACAGGCTGTCCATAATTTGCATGTTTCAGTACACCTGGGGCCTCTTGGTGACACAAGTGAACTTGGCAAAACGAACAACCGAGAGAGAGAAAAGAGCATGTTGCTAAATAAAATGAGAGCAAGAACAATTCTTCCACTGCTTATTTTAGTTTTAGTATTATTGGTCGTCAACCTTGAATATCAATTATTATTTAATTAGACGTAATGCCTAGCTTTGGTCTTATTAGCAATTAACCTAATGTTATGTTCTCGTAATGTTCAAATGTTACGAGTCACAAGTGGCGACTCACATTAATTTACTAATGGGGCAGCCTCCGAACTGCCCCTGTGAGGTGAAATAACAATAGAATTACCTGTCCAGATCACAAAATTTAGCTCACCCGATGAATGCCAGAATCTTGTAATGTATTAAAGAACAAGAAATGCGTATACTTTCTATTTAATGTGTGTGAGAGTGTCTTTGAGTTTTTGTGTTATTTACTTTTAAAGCAATGCCAAAGATGATGCAACACAGCATTAATTCACACAGCTGTCGGGCAGATAGCAGAGAGAAGACGGAACCGACAGCAGGGATGGAGCAGAGAGAAAATGAAAATGAGAGAGAGAGGGAGAGATATCACTGCCTACATTGATAATTTTTCCTTTTGAACAGGGCATGTAAAGAGTATGTCCTGCCGATCATGTATTTTGAATTTCAACAAATTTTAGTGAGGGAGAAGGATTCCACTGAAACTTTTACCCTTTCAATTCCTTTGCACTTTTTACTGCGAGGCTGCAAAAGTCACGAAAATCTCAGGGCGCCACTCCGCAGTTCAAAAGTCACGCGATGCCTCGCTCGCCCACTGCGCGGCCCTGGTAAGGCTTCGGCCGGCTTCTTCCTTTTGAAGCTGCTTGGCATTAATAATATTCCTCGCAGCGGGAGCCATTTTAGTCTAAACCTTGTTTGGTCTGCCTCGCAAACATCTTTAAAGAGAAGAAGAAGGTAAAAAGCTCCAATGGTCTGGACTGGCGTTGATTATTCGGCAGCAGGATATCACGAGGGGCCGCATCTCTTTGCTGTCCTGTCCTGTGGAGGTGGGATACCTCAGAAGTTCCAGCAGAAAATTCCAGAACCTTCTCTTTCATCTCAAGCTAAAAAGTGAAAAGGGCATGAAGCAGGACACAGATTTACTCCAGGCTTGCTAATGGTTGCTACGCTGAGCTTTTAAGGTCATCCATGAATAGCGCATTCATCTTTGTAGATGCCCTGTTCAGCATGTTCATCACCTTGGTGATGAAGGACATTGCCCAGAATTTCATTTACAGCAATTAAAGTCACACTTTAGATCCTGAGCTGGCCCATTATCTATGAATTTCAATTCCGCAACACCTTTAATTACAGCTCTGCGAGACAATAACACAGAGCTCCTTCTTCAGTGCTGGCCGAAATCATGTGTGTGTGTGTGTGTTTGTGCTTTCCTCTTATGTGTGTGTCCATGAGTGCTTGTGTCAGGGTGTTCGTATTTGTGATTGCTTGTGTGTGCGCTCATGTGTGTCTGAGTGTGTGTGTGTTTGTGTCTGTGCGTGTACGCTGGTGTGTGTGCTTGCGTCCATGCGTGTGTATTTGTGCCTGAGTCTGTGTGTGTTTGTGTGTGTGTGTGTGTGTGTGTGTGTGTGTGTGTGCTTAGGTCAGTGTGTGCGTATTTGTGCATGAGTCTGTGTTTGTGTGTGTGTGTGTGTGTTTGTGTATGTGCGTGTGCTTAGGTCAGAGTGTGCGTATTTGTGCATGAGTCTGTGTTTGTGTGTGTGTGTGTGCGTGTGTGTGTTTGGGTCTGTGTGTGTGTATTTGTGCATGGGTGTATGCGTGAGTGTGCGCGTGTGTTTGACCATGCATGGATGCAGGTATTTTATTTGATGTTTGAATCATGCTGTTGTGTTTTCTGTCTCAGAAGGACAGTCCAGGCTCTGCAGGGCAGGGCTAATTAAACACCAGGACCATCACTGTCTGTTGTCAGCCCTGTTACCATGAACAGCGGCTGCTCGCTATCAGACAGCTAAAGACCAAACTGAACAGGGAGTTCTTGTTCCCTGTCACCTGTAATTTAGCACAGCGCGGGCACCTGGCCAAGCCAAACGGACCACCGCGTGACTTGAACAATTTCTGATGGCATACCTCATCTCCTCACAGTCAGGGGCTCTGGTTTCAGTGCAAAAGGCTGTCAATCCCTCCGTACCACACAAACAAACCACTCTGAACAGAATTAAACTGAGGTCCAAAGGAACACACAGCATGAGCCAGTATTAATAAGGGAAGTTAATTTTGCCCAATTGTGGGAGGTGTTATGTTTCAGACAAGGAACCAGATGCAGCGGGAGAGTGCAATAAATGGTTGGGTTTACTGATAGGAATACGGTACTGACGCATCGTGATGATGCCCTGAGTAGGGTGGAATAGTTCAGACGGTCATGAACGCGGGTTCGGGGCATATCTGCGCCTGGCCACTGGCGTCCTGAGGCGGAAGCAGGATAGAGATCATCCTTGCCAGAGCAGGATTGTCAGATGCCAGGTTCAGAGAGTTTAGTTGGAGCGCAATTTCAGTCCTGATGGCCAAAGAAGGGGTGTTCCTTATAAACAGGGCAGAAGAACAGATGAAGAGGCAAGGTAACAAGAATGCGATGCCAAACCCAGAGACCTGTAAATAGGATTGGGAGCTTGTTCCTATTTATAAGACTAAAAAGAATACTTCTGTACTTAACTGTCAATCACTGTTACAATAATTTCCGAAGATGATAAATTCAGGAAAAGCAGGCAAGAGACTAACCTCATCAAAGGAGACAAATACATCTAAAAGACCCAGAAGTTGCTGGATGGGAAAATACACATTAGGGATTCACATGAGGCTTGTGACAATATTTTTTCACAGAATTTTGTTTTTTGAGCTAAGAACAAAACTTAATTGCATTATTGGAATTAAAAACCCAGTTTCATTGGTAACTGTGTAGACACAGGGCTGGACTGTTAATCTAGCGTACCAGGCAATGCCCGGTGGACCGACGCACATTTTGGGCCGATGCAATCATAGTTTATAAAATAGTAATAATAGAGATCGTTCTTAACGACCGTGCCGGCCTTTAAAACATGGAAAGTGGCCCGTTGGTTCATTTTCTACGCTGACACGGGGCTGGCCAAAGGAAATCTCCATGTTTGATGACAGGACATAAAATCAGCAGATATTCTGTTTCAACGATGTCCAGGTTACAAATTTAAGTTAACCATTATCGCAACTGGTAAATGAAGCTAGCTAGCTCGTGTGGCAAATTGGCAAGCATCGCTGACCTTGTCAGGACTTTGTGGTTTGAGCAGAATATCAAAGCGGCTCAAATTACTCTATGGCTGTAGGTAATGCAGGCTAGTTTTACCTCTCCTAGCTATATAATCAATCAATGAAAAGGGGCTCGGTAGTGGTTTTTGTCTGGCCTCTCAGAATGAACACTTAATTAAATGTGTGCATGTTGCTGGGTTTCCATTCTCATGTATTTGATGTGTGATATGTTAAGTATGTCCCGTGTCACGTCAGCGAAAAATAAATTCTGTTTACTGCAAAGTATGTCGCACCTGAAAGTACGCAGGCTTTGGCCAATCTTTGTCAATCCTACGCGATATCTCGAAAATTGGCAGCTGTTGCATAAATATATGTTCTTTCTATTTTAAACTTTCAGAAATTGGCCAAATGAAGGAAATGCGTAAAGGAAAGAGGAGGAAGTTGACATGTTTTCGAAAGGTGGGCGCAATCAGACTGCTTCACTAGGAATACTGTGCATTGATACAGTGGCATTCTCTTTAAATCCTTTTTTTTTTTTTTTTTTTTAATTACCTTGCATGTTTTTGTCGCTTTGCTCACAAGTTAATCTAATCATGATTTCATTCATTTATTAAAGTGTCGAGTTGAATTGCTGGGGTAGTTGAAGTTTATCTTTTTCTCAATTTGTCTTTTGTCATGTCTGTTGTCATGCCTGTACTTGGTTAATAAGATGTCAGATTTTGTTGTCTGTGTGCACACATGTGGGTCAACCCTAAAGCCACAGGGCCCACCTACATCGCAAATTCCAGTTTAACTGTTAGTGGCTGTGGATATATTGAACGGAAGCCGGTCAACATTCTCTACCACGGCTTCAGCTGTACAACGACGGAAATCAAAAAACTCATCAGCGAACTGCAAAAAGCAGTAGAAAAAACATCATGCAGGATCTGGCGGAAGAGGGATGACCAGACTTGGCTTGAGAGTTGGTAGTTGACACCAGCAGCACAATACCACCTCCAGACGGAGGGGACGCGCCGCTTCAGAGGAATAGTTGAGGGAGAAGGGCTGAAACTGCAAAGTGGTTCCACCTGATGATGGTATGCTGCTGGATCCAGTCGCGGAGCCGTCGAAAACAAAACACTGCACAAGTGTACGCCAACTTCTTCTTTGTCATGGTGTTGCATTGATTAGCACTGCCACCACACGGCAAGAAGGTTGTGGGTTCGAATCCGGCCTGGGGCCTTTCTGTGTGGAGTTCCAGGGCATGTAGGCTACGACTGAGCTCAATTTTAACTTTTGGTCACAGCGTAGTGCCCGCGTATGGCGGGCCGTCGCGTCACGATCAAGGTGGGCCGCCGTGGCGGAAAATGCCAGGGCCGTTTTTTTGTCCCGGTCCAGCCCTGCTAAGACAGCACCCAAAAAAAAGAAGAGAAAAAGAAGTAGTACTGGAAAAAGGTAATTTGCCTGAGCATAATGTGTGCATGGCTTTAGTGTGTCCTTGCATGTGGACCCCAGGCAAACCTGGTAAGTTTCAGGGCAAGAGCTAATACCAATGTCCAGAGGCATAAATAAGCCAACACAAGTGCTCTCACAAACGTGTGCTCACACGCACAGACACACACTCACACAGACGCGCATGCATACCGCCCACACATACCACACATGCAAATGTGCGCAACTTGGTAATAAATAAGCACTGCTGCACAGTCAAGATAATCACAGTTATAATTGCTCCAGTTAACTTTGGTAAACAAGCGGCTCGGCGCAGAGGAGCGAGGGGAGGAGCAGGCGGGTGCTTCTCGGCCCACTGAAGAGCTGCACTGACCACATTACCCACCGATTCAAGGGGGTCGAGTCGACATATTCGCCGCTGAGGGAGATTGAGGAGGAACCGCAGGCGATCTGTCACTCCGTTGCCCTGATTTCCCAATCTACACGGGTAGAACCGCATGAGTTAACCACACACACTGTTGGGATGACTGGTGTTCACTTGCCTTCAGTTACTGTCCGCTTATTGTCACATCCAAAACACAGACTTATTGTGCAGTTCCCCCTTTCATCTTAACCAATTCAAATAACAAACTGCAGGTAATAGCAAAGAGGCCCGATACATAATAGTGCAAAGAGATTACAAAAGTGTTTCCTGAAAATGACACACTGTCCAACGAAATTATGTTGTCCTTGCTACTTGACTGTTCCACACCGTTACGAGACGAATGTGAAGGTGTACCGGGCCGAGTGGGAACTGCGCTCCACTCAAAGTTCACAGGTTCAATTTTAGAAACAAATTACATGCACATCACTGAGGGGATCCCACATCTCGGGCCAAGGAAACGTCGGACCGGTAATGAAAGCCCTCTAGTGGGACCTGAAGGGCGACTCAAGCACGTTTGTAATTTATTCGGGAGCTCGGTGGTGACCTCTTGCCGAATTCAGCGGAGTCCTCCCTAAATAGAAGTCCCCGATGTCTTTTTCTTTTGCTGTTCATTATTCATGAGATCAAATTGCTTCTTCCTCCCGAAAGCACAAGACGTGAGCTTTGAATCTTGATTCAAAGAGGGTCTGCCAATTGAGCACGGACGTCTTGGACGAGGCCTCTTGTGTGTTCAGGTTTTTCTTAATCTCAGGTCCGCAACTGTAGAGTTCAGGTCCATGGCATACGCGTTATAATGAGACACACATTTCTGGATATGGTGTGTGTCACATCAATGTTCGTGAGAAGATTGTGTTTGTCATTATCACCACCAGTGTCCTGGGCAAAATCCCACAATAAATATGGCCACCTGAACGCCCCTCTTTCATCTGATTGGCTGCATTGCAATTTATAATGTGGTTATGTGGCTGAAGCATTCAGGCCGTCACCAACAAAAATGTATTTCATGCACATACAAGCAAAACAAAGTGATAGTCTATTGAAGGCCATTATGAAGATGCTTAGCCCGTTTTAAAGACCACGCACGTTTGTTTTCAGTCTGAAAAGGTGGGTTTTTTTGACATTGTCAAAAGATGAATTGAAGCACTGATTACTAAAACCCCACAAGTCAAGTCAAGTCAAGGTTTTAGTAATAGGTGCTTCAATTGTGCATTGGTGTTCATGAATGATATAGGTCATATCAAAATATTATTACATGAAGAGCCTCAAAGATCTGCTGGGAGATCGTGGTAGAGTCATTCCCTGAAGATAATGATGACATTGTTCATAAACCCTTCCATCACTTTTAGTCTCCAGGCCCACAACTGCTATCAAAATAGAGTTTTCAGTTGGCCAAGCTGAATAATTGTGGCACTAAGTACAGCATGTGGGGAGAATGTATATGAGAGAGAAGACAATCACGTTTCTTCACTTCTGAATTTGCATTCGTCCTCTAACCAGGCTTTGATTCCCCAAGCCTCTTCCGGCTCCTGTTCAATCAAGGAGTGCCATCCCAAAGCAGGATTCAACTCCCATCTAACCCCAGCTCTCCTCGCTGTAATGTAACCAGCTCCCACCCCAGAGGTGCCGTCTGGGCAGTGTGAGCGAGCAGTGGGCTGATGGAATGCTAATGGTGCCAGCTTTCTTTTTCAAGCCTTCTTAGAATTAAAAAGAGAATTAAAGAGAAACACATAGACGCAGCGATTAATTTCAGGGAATGCCATTGACGCAGTTCAAAGTCTTGCTCAAATGTGCAAAGTACTGAAAGCCTCCACATTAAAGTTTTAATCAGATGAGTCCCCCACTGGGTTTATGGGTCATTCAAAATTTTACAGAAACTCTTTTATGACGGAAAAAGCTTTGAGATTTACCATTTCATTTTCAAGGGGCTTCTTAACGTAAACAAGTGTGTATGACAGTACAGACTGAGAAAACGAGATTTGCAGAACTAATGACAAAATAAAATAATAGGAAGAACAAAAGCGTGGATAAAAGCACAAAGAAACAATATAAACACACAACAATAAGTGATCATAGGTAAATAAGTACAATAAAAGGAGATAGGGTAAAAGGGATGAGTAAAAAAATCGTTTTCATGCAACAGGATTATTTTTTTTGTTTATTTGTTTGGTTTTTTGCTGTTTGTGGAGGCATGAACTAATAATAACAAAATTATAATATAAAATATAAAAAACAAATATACTTTTGTCATTGTACCAGTGTAAGACGGTTACAGATACAACTTCAAAAGGAGCTTTTACCTCTTAAACTGAATGCCACTGGTACCGGGGGCAGTTATTATGCATAATTAATACAACATGTTTCCTAATAGCAACACCGTCATGCGGCATAATCCACTTACCTCAGCCGAACACAGTTCAAATACCAAGCAAGTAAATAAGCATGTAGCAAAACAGAGGATAAAATCATATCAGCTGTTAATCACTAGCGTTTCTACTGAATTTGTGGATCAAAAGAAAGAGGGAAGTCTTTTGCTTTTTTCCATTTTTTACCTTATCTTAGTACAGTATTTATAGCTTTGTTTATTTGTTTGTTTTATTGAATATAAATCTGCCCTAGTGGAGTCAAACTTCATTTCCTTTGTAAGTATTTTCTTTGAATGAGAAAATATATACAGGAATAGTTGCAATAATAAAAAAAAAATCATAAAAACTAATTCTAATTTGAGGCAATGTATTCCTCTGGTGACATATAAGTGAAATTAAATTAGTTTTACAGTTTGGTAGGTGAGAAACCTCCAGTGGCACACAATGCCCAAAGTGTCCACAGATGGCTGATTTGGAGAAGCCACCTAGACATTCATCTGTAATTTTGCACTGATTCACTTGATTTCAATAAACTTTGGCACAGGTAATAGTGAGATTTTGTGCCGTAATTTTGTAAAGTTTTCAGACTGCAACTAAATCATTTTAAAAGAGATAAAAGTACAATTTTATTATGAGGAAATGAGATCTTTCATTTATGCTTTTCTATCTTCATTTATGCTGATTCAGTGACATTTTTTTTTACACTATGACAAAAATTCCCGAAGTGTTACCTTTATTATGATATTGAGATTATTGAAATAGACTCAGTAGTTGCAGAGATACACTCATTTTGGGCATGTCATTTTGGAGCCAGTGGCTCAGAGCTTAAGAGGTTAGACATTAAGGCTCTCTTGCCATCTGATATAAAGACTGCCAGAATAGATAGCAGGCCTGAGTGGTGCCTTATTGGATAATTAGAAGGGAAAGATAGAAAGAACTGATTGAGGTAATGGGGATAATTGAAGCATACACATTTGAAAATAAATTGCGATCAATAGTGCCGTCTTCTTTTAATGGGGGAGAACCATTCAACTGATTCGTACATTAAACAGTGATGGGTTACTATGGGACAACCAAGGACAAATCTGCAGTTTTTTGTAGGCGTTGGATAGAAGGAAGAAGGTTCGTTTTGATGCACCATAGTTGATAACACCGCCTCCGTCAAACGTTGGTAGAATTAATGGCAAAGAAAGTGGCTTTTGAGCACTACATAAAAAAACTGTTTCTAGAGCGGCGCAGAACACTAATACCAAAATTCATTTTCTTCAATCAATAATCAATATTTCATTTGCATGAATGTTCTGGGTGAAGCTACGAGCCAAGATATTTGATATGCTCGACTATTTGCAGAAGTGTGCCATCAAGGCACGTAATTATGCATGAATGAGCTCTAAATTTACATTTAATGCTCTGTACCAAAACTCTTAGTGTGGGATTTAGTTTTATCGAGCGGTAATTCATCAGCGGCGAGCAGGTTTTGCAGGGATTTAAAATCAGACAGCGAAGCTGATTGAATTTGCAATAAATTAGTATTAGGCGAGTTTATTACTGCATCATCTGCTGAATCTAACATTCTAAACAAATCAAGGTGAGGTCATGAAAAAAAAAGGGGGGGGGGGGGGCGGGGGAGTCACTGAGTTGGGCCTTGTGCCACGCCTCTTTATTGTATCTACATAAAGAAGGCAGACAAACCGATAGATAAGTTAGCAAAAACAGTCTAAGGAAGGTGCTGGGCCTTCACAAACTGCCAGATCATCTTAAGGTACCGTGGCGTTGAATCTAGAAATGAACTGTACTGCAGGGATGGTATGCCTTTTTTCTGAGACATACGCCCGAATATGGTGCTTTGATGGTGGCGATATAGAGCGATGTCCAACACGCGGTTCTAAAATTGCTCTCATCAGCTCGGTTGGTTTGAGATCTGGTGACTGAAGGCTGTGGCATACGCTTATCATACCGGTGCCCCTGACTAAGGTACTGGCTTTAAAATTGGAGTTGGTCCCCAGGCGCTGCTCTGTTGCTGCCCACTGCTCCTAAGTATAGGATGGGTCAAATGCAGAGGACAAATTACCCCACCAGGTTCAATAAAGTGTATATTAAGATGATTTTTATATGAATAAAACCCTTCAGTGGCCCCTTGTGCCCCAGCTGTTGTCAGACTGAAGGAGACCACTCCCATCATGCGAGGAATCATAGGATATAGAGGTGATCTGGCACAATATCTCCACATTGATGTCAGTGACCATTCCACCGTTAACCCTTTGAGCGCCATAGGCAACTTTAGTTGCCCAGTTGTATAAGATATCAAAGCGAGATGCTGTTGAAAACCTATCATGTGGCAACTTGTTTAAAAGAGCTCCCACAGGGAGCAAGTTGCCACATGATAAGTTTTCCTTCAGAATTTTTAATTCCTTGAGAATTTATTCAGCGCTCAAAGCGTTAAGGGGATGACTGGACCCAAATCATTCATGGAAAATATATATTTTTAAAAGAAATTAAGCGCGCTCATGCATTTACTCCGGTTTTTCCTTAAATTTGTCAACAGTCCACATCACATTCGTTTCCTTGCATGATCACACTTTGTTTTAGATTAAAGATAGGAATTAAACCACAGTAAAGCACTATGTAACAAACCAGTAGCATAAAGTTTGTCCAGAGGGTGACTATGATCAACCAACTCAAAAGCCATGGACATATCAAAAAAACTGCAGACGAAAACAAAAGGAACTGTGATGATGCAATCAGGAACCAGTCGCAAGAACCAAACAATGCAGTAGATTGGGTTTTATTAATAAAGGGGGAAAACCCCCACAGGGCAGAAGGCAAAGGTACAAAGTCCACACTCCAAAAATCACAATCCAGTTGGGCAAAAATAGAATCAAAAACCAGGGCAGCAATCACAGTACTCGTTGTCGGACAGAAATGGGTCTGTTCACAGGTGCAGGTATATCAGAGAAGCAAAGCCAAAATCCAATGGGCATAATCCAAACCGTAACCAGGGCAGCAATAATAGATCTCGAGGTCGAGCAGAAAAGGGGTCAAAGAACACAGATGCAGCAATAAATCCAAAATCACAAAGCCAAAAGTCGAAAAGTCGGGCGGTCCAGTCAGAAAAGTATCACTAAGTAAACAAGGCGTGAGACGCGTGACACAAGTAGACTGAGAGAACGATCTGACGAGGAAGTGCTGTGAAAAGACTCCTAATATACACTCCAGGGGGATCACATGCTACACAGAACACAGGTGCTGGAAATGAGACTAATTACAGAGGAGGGAACAAGAGGGAGAACCTAATCACATAAAATAGGCAAAAGCCAAAATGCGGACAGGGATCACAAGACAATCCTTTTGACAAACATTCGGCTCCGGTCAAGGAGTTCTAACGTGCATAGATAATGCGAGAAAGGACAGCGTGATCAGGGGTGGAGATTCCACAGAAACTCAGTAGAGAAGATAAGAGAGAGACTAGAGGCGGAGACTAGAACAGGGCGAGTGCTGAGAGCTTGTTAATCAATTAGTAAGTGCGGCTATACAATCCCTTAGCGCTCATTAGTAAGTTAGTATTATACACAATGTTAGTTAGTGTTAGTAACTTTTATCGAAAACAACAAACTGTTAGTATGGTTAGTAATATAGAAAAGTAAGGTGAAGTAAGCAAACGAGATTGGAAGGAAGGCTGAAATCCAGAAACCATTAAATCACCCAAAGAGTGGCAAGCAATACCGGGGCTGTGAGCTGCGACAAGACAAAAGACCAGACAGAGGGAGACAAAGTGCAATGCATGGTGGAAAGCAAAACATGGACCGGAATGAAAACTATGGTAACAAGTATTTGACACTAACGTGTCTCTGTCCCCCGCCACAAAATGTGAAATTGTGTCAAAATGAACAATTTCTCTGTGTGACCTTGAGAATGGCGCAAAGGTCACCGAAATGGACTGGCGCCGAGGTATCACCCTAATACATTTTGACATAAGATTTGAAGAAAATCCGTGGATTCGTTGTTGAGATATCTCGCTGATAACGCTATCAGTGTGAAAATCCACAATCTCTCGGTGTGACCTTGAGAATGGCGCGAAGGTCACCAAAATCGACTGGCGCCGGGGTATCAAACGAATACATGTTGACATAAAAGTTGAAGTAAATCCGTCAATTCGTTCTTGAGATATGCCATTGACAAAGCTATCAGTGTGAAAATCCACAGTCTCTCGGTGTGACCTTGAGAATGGAGCAAAGGTCACCAAAATCGACTGGCGCCGAGGTATCACCCTAATACATGTTGACGTGAAATTTGAAGTAAATCCGTTGATTTGTTCTTGAGATATTTTGCTGACAAGGCTATCAGTGTGAAAATCCACAGTCTCTCGGTGTGACCTTGAGAATGGCATGAAGGTCACCAAAATCGACTGGCGCCGTGGTATCACGCCAATACATGTTGACATAAGATTTGAAGTACATTTGTCGATTTGTTCTCGAGATATGTCGCTGACAAGGCTATCAGTGTGAAAATTCACAGTCTCTCGGTGTGACCTTGAGAATGGCATGAAGGTCACCAAAATCGACTCGCGCCGTGGTATCACGCCAATACATGTTGACATAAGATTTGAAGTAAATTTGTCGATTTGTTCTCGAGATATGTCGCTGACAAGGCTATCAGTGTGAAAATTCACAGTCTCTCGGTGTGACCTTGAGAATGGCGCGAAGGTCACCGAAATCGACTGGCGCCGGGGTATCACCCCAATATATGTTGACATGAAATTTGAAGTAAATCCGTCGATTTGTTCTTGAGATATCTTGCTGACAAAGCTATCAGTGTGAAAATCCACAATCTCTCGGTGTGACCTTGAGAATGGCGCGAAGGTCACCGAAATCGACTGGCGCTGGGGTATCAGACTAATACATGTTGACATCAAATTTGAAGAAACTCCGTTAATTCGTTCTTGAGATATCTCGCTGACAAGGATTCGGGACGGACGGACGTATGGACGGACGGACGGTCGTGAATACTATGTCCCGCCGCTTTGAGCGTTCCGCGCGGCGGGGGGGGGGACAAAAAGTACAACCTGGAAAAACAAAACTAATCAATACATGAATTCTAAAATTACCAAATCACAAAACACATACCAAAGAATAGTCAGACATAGCAATGATTCAAATACCAATAAAGCAGAACATGGCAAACAGATCAAAACATGGCAAGGCAAATCAGAACATGGGCATAGCACGGCAGGTCAGAACATGGCAGACAGCAGAATCACAACAGGAACAGCAGTTCCCAACAAGATGTTTACAATAGGTTATACTAGAACTGGAAAACACTGCAGTACTATGTATTACTCAAAGCAAAAAGGAAACAAAGTTCCTTTAAAAAGAAATAAAAGTGCTGCCTTTATTAAAACAGCACTTGGCAGAGAGTTTAGAGATTTGCACACGAAATACGGAGAGCAAGCCTATACAGACAACTATGTCAAACAGGCATGAGGCTACACAGTCTTCACTAAGAGGCTGGGAGAAGCTCAGCCTTAAATAGTCACTGTTACCATTCAGTGAAAACAGGGAACAGGTGCAGGCAAACATTTGAACTATGACAAATGTTTACTGAATAATTGGTTGAGTGCTCTTCGGGATTCAGTTGACCAGTGAGCTGGATGGCCGGAGGCGTGTCCTTTCACAGACATTGTTTAATTTTGGATAATAACAATAGATGATAGACAACAATAGAAGAGAATAGAACAGTTTTAGAGACCGTCCTGATACATAACGACCTTTGCATGACATTATTTATACTGTATATATATATATATATATATATATTTATATATATATATTTTTTGCAACTAAAATGAAAGGATTTATTTTGACTAATTACATCCGCACCCAATTGGTTCAGCTGCAGCGTTTGCCTGACAGGCTAGCTTGCATCTGCGCTTTCCTGAGTTGCCAGTAAACCTTTCTGACCCCTTCACCCTTTGAATATTCTTAAAAGAACTCTTGCTAATCTCAACGTATTTGACGTAACAGTTCCACAGAGCCCTTCAAAGTAATTTCATTTGCATAGGAAAAAGAAGAAAAAAGGCCTAATAAATCCTTAATGAGGCACTGAACTGATCGTGTGGAAGATTTCAGAGCCTTAAGAGAAAAAAATGTGCTGTAAGTTTGTTGGCTAAAACAAAGGTCAGTATCTCAGATTGTATTATTTTTTGATGAGGACAAACATTGCTTCTGACGAATAAGCAACTGAATCCTTTCTGGGAACTGCTTGGATCGCTAAAACTTTTTCGGTTCCTCGTGTATCTCATCTTACGGTCAAGACAGCTCAGCATAAGCCCCACTTTCATTTGAATCCTGGTGCCTTTCCAAATCCTCTTTCTCTGCAGAATCAGTCCAGCGGCAGGAGGTGGAGGTGAAATGGGAGAGAACAGGGGGACATGGAGGTTGAGAGTGTGGATGGGTTTAATGGTGGCAGAACGAACCTGCCCACTGTAATCTCTTTCACACATTTCCCAAGGCCACGCATTACCCTGCCAGCCATTGTCTATTTGTTCTGTCCCACCAGCGCTTGTTAGCACTGACTGATGCGCGGCATGTTGCATCCCCACCGCCATGATGAAAACATGTCCCCTGAACACCACAGTCTACAGGAGACCTCCCTGTCAGCATTCCTTTAAAAGGTTTCTTCCCTTAAATAAATATGGAAGCCTGCCAAGGATGTTCTTTTTTTCACATCTCTGGTTATACTGTGGAGATATTCACGGGACAGGCAAAGACGCTTGAGGTGAAAAACGTTTAAGTCACTTAATGCACCAAAACAGCTATCAATGACCGCCGAATTTCTCTCGTACATCTCTAGTCTGAAACACCTCCCCCTGACAAAAAATCAAAAGCTAAATCCGTGGAGTATGGTCGTTATCTCATGTCAAGCGTTCCCCTATGCACCGATGCTCATTTTAAGAAAAAAGCTTAGAGTTACATAATATTCCAAATACAGTGAGTATCACATGAGTTCTGTGAGAGACATGTGGTCTTCTTTAATCGTATTTTTGGCATGTTAAGCCTGGTAGCTTTTTAAAAATTTGTCTATAATGTATTGAAACCGAGAGGACAGTGCTTGATGTAACATACTTCTAACTACCATATTACGTGGCAGGGCAAATGAGGGCCTGGGCAGGTTTTGAACCCTAGACTCCCGGATATGAGTCACTTGTGCTGACCATATCGCCGTAGAGCCAGGCTCATTGGCAAGGTAACCAGGGCGTGCAGTTATTTGGAGGCATTTCTAGAGACAGGACCCATCAACTGTCATACTCCTTGGATATTAGTTTTACTATTTCGATAAGAGAAGATGTTTATGATATTTAAGGTATCAGACAGATTTGGTGATCGTTGGTGACGCTCTTTCAGAACATTAAGCGTTTTTCTTATAACGAGTATCAATGGAGAGGAAAACCGTTGACCTGAGGTAATGATGGTACTCCTTGGAAATATAAATATAAATATGAAATAATAAGGCAACAGCATCTCAGAAACTATACCATATTTTCCTGTAATATCTTTTTGTTTTGAAGCTAATATCACCAGCTATACAGTGACATACTCATTCTGGGTATTTTCATGGAAAAATATTTTGAAAAATTATTTGATCATAGAATTTTAGAAATGACTGGCAGAACCTGCCTGGCAGACGGATCATAAATACACCGTGTATCTACCTACCCAAAAATGGCTATGCCATTGTATAGAACATAACAAACTGATGCTATGGTGAAAATTTCAGAGCAAGACCTTGACAAATGTGGATTTTATGCCCGACACAAGCCTGATAAACTTGTTGTGAAACTAATGCACTGGGGGCATTCACATGATAAAAATCCACTTAAAAGATAGTTTTTTGGTCTTAAAATCACCTTTTATGAATGTTTTGAAAGATTTTAAACAAAATGAAAAAGTTTTTTCAAGTCTGAACCTAGTCTTGACCCCTAAAGTATTTTAGAATTTCCCTATATTCAACTAATCAACCTTGATCCAGGATCTCATAATATGAAAAAGAATTGAATCACTGACATTCACAGACTGCAGGCTGCTTTCACCATCATACTGATTGTGCACCTAATTCTGACAGGCCTATTCAATGTCCCTACTTTTAATGAGGTTGACCATTTTTGCAAAGTGATTCTCTTTAGACTTTTAAATTTTTGAAATGCTTTCTTATTAGATTCTTGGCTGTTCACGTATATACAATAAAAGTATGCCGTAAAAAAAAAAAAAGAAAACGGTAATTGCATGACCTAAAACATTCTCTGAATTTATTGCATTGGACAGTATTAATATATAAAAGGGTGGGAAAAAAATAGAAACAAATATGCAAGTTGTCTGAATTGCTTTGTTAGTAAGTTAATTATATTCATGAAGCCCCCAACATCATCACACTTTTGAAAATAAAGGTGCGGACGGAACATTTTTAATGCCCGCACTCATTAAATGGTGTTAAAGCCTAACTTCTAAAATTGCATCAGGTGTGCCAGTTAATTAGTGCTCCTGTCTTCCTTTAGGCTCGTAACACGTTACTGCACGGCAGCCAATCTAAAAATAGGTGCAGATTAATGTCTTTTACCAAACAAAAAGGATTTAATTCTATCTCAAGCTCTGCTTGTAAAAATAGCCGCTTAGTAAAACAGGGTAGAAAATGCAAAAGAGGGAAGAAATTAAAAGGGCATGAAAATGATTTACAAAGGAAGAGGGCGAGAGGGTTTAATAGAGAAAAATAAAAATTAGGCTGTGAAATACCACTCTGATATAACAGCATAGTATCTTGCTCATTGATGGAGTTCAAAAAAATGCCACAATATGTCCCTTAGTTCATTTTTCAATTTTAATACATATGTTGAAAATCCACATTTAAGGGCAAACAATGTGAAATATCCATATTTATCCTGCCGAGAACCAACCAGACTCACTGTGTGTTGCACTCATATCTAGAATCTGATTGATGGCGCCTCAGCTGTATCGCACTATGACATTAATAAGTGCACAATTCCCCCAGGAATGTTATTCATATTTAAAGGAAATGCAAGCGTACCGCAGCAGTCTAGGACACATCGGTCCGGCAGCCAATCCACACAAATTATCTCACAGATGAAACAGTTGGAATGAGTTTGGGGGTCTTGCTGCGCGAACAACCGGCGGCAAATTTCAGGTATAGCTTTCATTTATTTTTTTCCCCCACACTCCAAACGCCGCATATTTAAATTAACCCTTCGGGTTAGGGCTCTATCGATTTCTCTCAGGCCGGAGCTTCCTTACACGGTGTTTCCAACAGAAACACAAAGGAAATGCCTCCAGTTTATTGCAATTTATTTGAATCTGTTCCTCAACTGAAACTAAGCAACATTCCCGCTGAAAAATGTATTGTGAGGCTCGGTTTCGTTTAATGTGTGTTCGAGAGATGTGTGAGCCAACCAAAATGGGCTCAGTCTGGACGTTTCATGCAGAGTATATATTAAAAGGCCATTTAGCTCAACAATCCCAAAGATGTTGTTGCCGTGCCTCTTTCATGCAACATTTTTGTACGTAATTCCATTCAAATGAAGACTACATGTTACATATGAATGCCAGGTCCATAGATTGCCGGCAGATGTAGCATCAGCATGCAATTTGAAAACAAAGAATATAATGCAGACCATGCTACAGAGATGAATGGTCTAAACGAGGAATTAACACGCCAGATCTGCCACAATAAATATGCCTCAAACATCGCAATTATTGTGTCACAGTGCAGTTTTCCCAGATTTTTAACATTTTACCACGTCTGCAAAGTCTATGATGATACGCCAGCCCCAAACAGAGCAGGACTGTTTACGAACCGATTTGAGCACCATCTCCCAGAGAACGCTGTCAATGTCAGATTTCTCCGTCTGATGCGTGGCCTACTTGGGCCGATGTTGTCACCATTTCTTGAAGCAAAGCCAGAAGTTTGTAACAGTTTTGGAGCATTAATTATGACTTTTTTCTTTCAAAGATAAGCCGATCTTTGTTTTTCCCCAGGCTTCAGATCTTGAAAAATGGCATGTTTAAGGCCTGGGGCAGAATTTGCGATTTCTTCACTTTCCAGTGATGCTCACAGTCTCACCCCTGCCACATCTTGATGACATCTTGCAGGAGAATTTTGACCCAATCTTCCTTTGAACATTACAATGTTTGAAATCAGACTAGACTCTTGGCACTAAGTTCATTTGCACGCATCGTATGGGAAAGGTTGGTTTTGCGACTGAATCCTGGTCCTTTCAGCCACCCTGACACTTGCGCGATTTTTGTTCCCGCAATGCCACGCATTACGTCGTGGCAATGATTAAAGTCCTTGGGAACGAGCGTGAGGAGTGTGTGAAGGGTGCGGGGGTGCGTACTATGTCGTGGAGACAATTTAGAAATTTTTAAAAATTTGGCATGCATTCGGCACACAGTGTTCGTGCCGTGTGTGTGCCACTTGTGCAAACCATGCGTGAGCACGACGCAAACTCGGCGCGAGCACTGCTGACGGCGCGCGTCAATGCGTGCCGTGCTAGGGCATTGTCACGAGTCGTTCACGTGATTATGGCAAGCCCATCTCACGCATAGTTCGGGCACGTCACGGACCATTGGCGCATGGCAGGAAATTCTCACCAAGTGTTCGCGCATTGTTCGTGCATAGTTCAAATTTTTGGCCGCGCATTGCGTAGACAGCGCGTAACCTGTGCGTGCACAGTGCGTGAACAGGGTGCAAAAAAGGCTCCGCTGCGTACCATCGAAATGGCACGCCTTGCCACGACACATTGCGGGGCATTGCGGGGAGAAAAATCGTGCGACTGTCAGGGTGGCATTAGATTGGAATCACGATCAAAGTAGCTTGTGCTGTCGTCATTAGCAGAGAGGTTCATGTCCCACTGCATTAATATTCTCATACAATATGTTTTAAATGCCACACATCTAGTACATTCAATGACAAACATAATAAACATATTTTCTGAAAACATTACCATCACATTATGTTGGCGACACACTTTAAATCGTCTGAATCTGGAAATTAATGACTAATGCAGATACTAATAGCGAGTGTTTTCAAAACTGAACTGTGTGCAGACTCACACAGTGCTTGGCATTTAGCTGAAAGTTTTCCAAAAATACCTCTGCAAATGTGCAGCTGCTCAAACAGATAATATGTGCAATGTCCCAAGCAACTGTGGGCAGGTGATAAGCAAAAATGTTGCTCCACCACCGACACGTTCAGCCAAAATTGCTCTCCTCATTGGTTTTGCAGTCAGAGGACACTTAGCAGCTAAGGAAACTTCCTAAAAATGAACGGTCAGCCTACTACTAAGGTGTTGGTAAGTGTGCCGATCTCACTCTTATTCGAGAATCACAAACGCTGGAAACCCATTTAAAATTAAAATTATGGCTCTGCGTCCTCCTAATTTTGATGCGTTTGTGACCAGAGGTGATTATCATGCACATGCGGCTCAATCAATACATGCAAATGAAGGCCGTAGGTGGTGAGCCTGAACAAAGGTCACCTGAGGACTATTTTTATGCAGGGATGACCTAGGGACTGCGGGAAGTCATTAAAAATGCATGGGATTGCGTAGCCAATAAGATGTATCGGTTTGATTCGACGGATGAATTCGGAGATTCGTTTAAAGCTATCCGTGAGCTACATTTGACATGAATATTTTTTTCTTCACCGAAACGGTGGCTAGTCTGCCCTGGGGGGCGAACATCTGCGGCAAAGGCACCTCCTGTGACAAAATTTGTCCCGGCGAAACGTCAGTGAGTGGAGTTTCGGGACGAGGGTGCGATGCGGCAGAGACTCTGCAGGTTTAAAATCCCTAGTGGGCCAATGCCACGGCTCACTTGAGCAGTTCAATAAAAAGCAAGCTGTTTAAATAGATAGCTGTGTAATTTCACCAGGCACAGAGGGCATCCGCCCAGCAAGCACACAATCAAATGCAAGAGTGCTGCCAGTTCCAAACTGAATTTTACTTTACAGCGCAGAGGACTAAAGGTCACAATGCAATCACAGGGCGAGGCTGCTGGGAGAGGCTGTGAATGCACTTCGTCGAAGGGGAGGCAGCAGAGATGCTAAAATGTTATCAGAATGAGGACTGGGGACCGAAAACAGCAGCATTTGCGAGGAATAAAAATTTAATTCATTATATTGCAATATTAGCAAGATAGTTGAAGCTGAGAGCTGGCCACTCAAAGCTTACCAGCCTTGTTTCGGTCATCTGTCGTGTCTCTGTTATTAAAGAACATCACAGAAAAATATTTAAGGAAAAATTCCAGGTTTGAGAAAAAAAAACTTCCCTATTTCCCTTTGCTCCCATATTTTCTTCCTTTTTATGATAAAAAAAATCCTATGGTATGCTTTTTTCTTTGAAGTAAAAGGGTAAAATAGGAGGATTCAGAGAACTAAGGCTTTTTTTCCTGAAAAAAGGGATACATTCTCATATACAATACACTTACACACACACACACACACAAAAAACTCAAGCATACATACGGAGTTACGTCTAACCACTAATTTTTAACTCATTCAGTCTCATTATCCACTCAAGGATGAGAAAATGTCGTACACCCCCTAACACACCCGCTCGCCCAAAACCAATAACGCAAAAGATGAATGAGATTAATGAGAAAACCAAATGTCATGAGCAGTTTGTGCAATTCTCTAATTTTCCAGCTGTGGTAAACAGAAGAAAACCACATGAGCTACAATATACGACAAAATGATCCCATGAAAAATATGTCATTAAATGCGGTCTGAGGTTTTGCTCTGTTCTGGAGCGCTTTCTGGATTCTGGCATCGGGTCTATGCTGAGAAACTGCAGCATCTGCCGTGAAACGTTACTGCTAATGACAAGAAGTCTACAAGCACCTCCAATGTGTGTATGTGTGTGTGTGTGTGTGTGGGATGGACGGATGCTAGGTTGAGCTGGGGAGGTGGAGCGAGAAGCAGAGGGCCAATCCTTTAATCTTCAGATGCCGGCAACAAACTAGCAGACTTGGATATCAAAGCGCTCGCAACTGTAGGAGAAACATCCCGTATAACCACTTCATGAGGGACTGAGCATCGACACCCATACAACACCCTCCCCCCAGCCCCTGTGAAACAGAGAAGATGAGAAAGAGATGGTGAAAGACTGAACAGAGGATCAGAAAAAAGCAGCCAGACAGATGTGGCAGATTCGAGAACACATTTCGCCCAAAAACACGCCACAGAGAGAAGCAGAGCGTAGCCGCCCAGGGTCAACAGCCACGAAGACTTCACTCAAGATCCTGCATTTATACGCATTGCCGTTGCCTGCGCACATGAGCAAGGACATGTTCACACATGGCGCCTCTCGAGAAACACGGCTCACAGCACAGGAAGGCCACACCACCCCATACTAACTTTGTTTTCTGACAACCTGTTGTTTTACATAAATATTTGATTAAAGACAGCGGGGACATCAAGCTCTAGCATGGGGCAAAAGGGGGATGATGTTTGTACACCAGGAAATCCCACGTACCCATGCCTTATGTGCAGCAGTTGGCACTGTTGTTCATTTCGAGTTTTTACTGTGCAGACATGAGTCTGAACAGATGAACCGTTTTTTTTTTCTCTTGATACGATCGATTCAAAGTAATTTAATTAACTTAGATACAATGCTAATTGACGTGAAAAGCTACATAGCTGTGAATCACAGATTGCGTAACAAAACTGCACGTTCAGCTAGGTATTCGAGTTACACAGAATATGTTAATCACTCACCACACAGTGATTAAACGACATGATATTAAATAGGGATAGATTAGGAGAAACAGATAACCTGCCGTAGCCCGCACAGATTCCTGCTCCTGTCCTGAATTTTGATATACAGGCAATCATAGCTGTACAAATTAAATTTGTATGGCAAAGGACTGCCAGGGGAATGTAAAATTGTTCAAGTCACTAAGCAGAGAAATTTACAACTCACTCTGCCTGTGTGAAGCATATTTCCTAATATGAGCGCTGCTACATCATGTTGTTGCTTGGATAAGGTCACATGGTTAAGGAGACGCTGCATCTCACCCTTTTCTGAAGGTTCTAAATGTTTCTGCTGAAGACTGGACCTTAGCTGGGAAAATTCTCAGTGAATAAACCTTTGCGTTTTTGTGAGACGGGATTTTTTTTCCCCTTTAAATCGAAAAACCAAGTGAAATTCACACTGACTGAGCTGAAATAAATGTGTATCAAAATAATTGCAGTTTTTGGAAGGGTTTTCATCTTCGCATAAAACCCCCCAAGTCAAAGTTTCTACACAGAGCAATTCTGCCTTTCTTGCCGAGCGATGATGTGAAGTCCTTTGGTTGATGCTTTGTGCTGCTCTCATTGTTTGAAAAAATAAGTAAGTAAAAGGATCGTAGCCGTAGGACACAAATCGGCGCGGTTATGTTAACATAGCCTCCTCCAGCAATGAAAAGCCTCCAAACGCTGATCCAGTGCAACAAATTACCTTGTTAAATGGAAACTGGATGGCATCCCCCCCAAACCCAACTCCCTTCAGCTCAGTATTAATGGAAGTTTAAAAAGAAAGAAAAAAAAAACCTTTGCACGACACAATTGTTTTTGAAGCAATGAATTAGAGAACTGACGCTATGTTTTCGCCGGTTTCCTGCCTTTTAGTGTACGATGCTGTGTTGGTTTACATCACTTTGACAGTAATTGCGCAGTTCTGACTACATGGCTGACAGGGGGAATGTGTCTGTATACATTACAGAGAACTTCATGGTTTCCGGGAAACTTTTCTCAATTTCATCTGACGGCGTATCCGTAATGCAATGTAAAACATTTCTCAAATATACCATTAACGTGCATACATTTGCCTTCGGAAAACCGTTATTGGGGAAGATCCACTTAGTAAAATAAACATTCCAAAATTGCTTATTTTTGGGAAAAAAAGTCATTAAAACTGTTGAGGACTGTAAAATATAGCAAACCCCATCATGCACTCTAGCAATACAAAAAGTGCAATTAAATTATAAGCCAAAAAGCCTGATTAAATCATTTTTATCCATGCTTTTAAAATGATAGCCTCATTTGAATAATCAGAGCCAAACTTTTGGAAGTACAACATTCAATATTTACAGAACATTCAAGACTTGGCCCATCACATAAAATTCTCGTCACGTTGCGAGCATAACCCTCTCAAATGTTTTGGCACATGTAAAAAGGCATTTGTGCTGTGATTTATATCTGGGCTTTTCTACAAAAAAACATGTTTGTAAAACAGTACTTTCTCTTTTTTTCTCTCAGCTGGCCATGTCTGTTAACCATGAGCGTATATGTCAACCCTCAAAATATATGTCATGTACTTCCATGATAATCTCAGCAACATACATGACATTGTGCCTTACAGCTGAAGTCTTGGAAAACCTGCTCGTTTCACATGACTAAAAATTTAGGAACAGCTGTACTCATGTTTTTGTGTTGTTGAGTGACCTTGATTTTCAGATGAGTTGCATGGGGGTTTTTTGAAATTATTTTGTTTTTAGCAGAGTTATGAGATGTTAACATTACACTGATTGATGAAGATCAAAGATATTTAAAAAATTGTAAACGTCCATGCTCAAACTCTCCAACAAAAATGTTTCCAATGATGGTTAGAAGAAGAAGATGAAGAAGTAGCAGAAGAAGAAGAGGGGTGGGAGGGGCGGAGAGGCTGGGTGAAATACATAAAGCTGCGGACACGAAGGCTGGGTAAGAACAAGCGAACAGCCCTGGCCAGGACCCGTCAAACACGATCAGGCGGAGGAGTGTTACCCAGCCAAACACGGCAGGAGGCCTTCGTGCCGACGGGCAGAGAAGCGTCTGAGGAGCGCGATTACGTGGAAAAACCATCCTAGAGAGCAAGACCTCGGCCCCAGCCTTTCATCCTGATCCAGCAGCACCTCTCCCTCCCTGTGACTCGTCTGATCCTTTGTTTACCAGGCATGTTTCAACAAGCAGACAAACACCTTTCATCTGGCTGATAAGCTCAGACACAGATCGTGCTCCTGGTGAAATCTCACATTAACTGCTGCCAGCGCTAATAGATATGGCAGGGATCACATACCCACAGTCCTCAAGGGCCGAGAGCTGCTAGGTTACCCAAGGGAGGTCCCTTTCTTCAGGCCTGACTGCCAGGTACAGTTTGGCCATAGAGAAGTGTCAATTGTTCACTCATTTGGCTTATTACCTGGGATAAAATAGAAGCCAGGGCTGAATTTGGATTTTAAGGCCAAATCTGGTGATTCCTGATGTAAGAGGCTGCATATCCTGAACCAGGGGGTGCGAAATAAAGGCCAAACCCTTTCAAGATTTTGCACCAAGTTCTGCCCTTATTTATTCCATTAACTCCATAGTATTGTCATCTGACCTTTGTAACAGCACTAGTTGCAGAAACTTAGTGCAAGTGAATCCAAAAGATATTTTCCGAGCTTAAATAGAGAAGCGAAACAACTGGGTTTATAGAGCTGTCAGAAGGCTAAAATAAAGGTCATTGGATGGAAAAAAACTTCATTACCCACAAGCTTTCCAAGTTCAACCCCTCGGTGCTAAAATGTATTAGCCTGGTTAAACCAGACTCTGCTACTTCGCTTTGCTTCGTACACAGAGTCTGAACTGTCGCCATTGACAAGTGTTTACTTCCTGGGGGGTGGGCGCTTGTCTGAAGTTTAAAATCATTGACGTACCCATAAACTAATCACTCACGTTTGGCGATGATGTATGTTATGCGCCGGCTCAGCTACCTAGTACTTCCGCAGCAAATGCAGTCTTTATACCAGGCATGCAGCGAAAACAAACTGATCAGTACATTAAAGTTAATACGGAACCCATACATATGCCCATTACCAAATTTTAGCCTTCACTCATTCACTTAAAAGAACTAATGGTGCTCTTTCTGTTCTCCTTACAAGAAACAAACTGTTGAGTTACAGTTTCTCCTGCTGATACGGCTGCCATTAAAAAAAAAAAAAAAACGTAAGAGACCTGAAACCAACAGCAGAATCGGTGAGAATAACGCATTATTTACATCAGGACGAAATCTGCGTTCACACGAAAAGTGAACCGTTAACCATACTTGCGCTAACATCATACCGAAGCTAGCTATCTAACTTTATAGTGACATAGTTTAGTTCTAAGCGTTTCATTCATGGATAATGACAACATAACACTGAGACAGCGAGTAGGTCTTGTGACACGAACAAAAACATGGCTTTTAAAAAGTTCACTGCTTACTTAAATAGTGTGACATTTGCAGGCAATGTAACACTAGAAGCTTCAAACTAGCTGAGGTGGTTCGGATGTCTCTCACAGAGATGAACAGGGTGCCTATTTCATATGTTTCATGATAGATATTAAGTAGATATGACAACTTTTCCCGAAACCTGTAGGGAGTAGCGCTACAAACTCATTTCCGTTAAAAAAAACTAACCAAACATTCTTCTTCTTCTTGTGGCTACAAGTCACTGATACCCAGGATTTTCTCCACGACAGAGCGAACGGCCTCCCATGTCTCCATGTCCATGGCAATTGTTGATTTCGGAGACTACAATTTCAAACTCGTCGCAGTGGCTACATCATGGCTCTCGGCCACTCCTTCTGTTCATTAGTTGATCCGGCCTCTTTTCTGCCGGGGTAAACGAGGCAGAGCTCTGAGTGACCAGACTGAGTAATGACACGAAATGCAATTTAGCAGAAGTACGAAGGCTGGCGGAGTCAGGCTAAAAATCTATGGCACTGTGGGACTGAGATGTACATTGCAGATCAAGTGACAAATTTGTTCCTCGAGTTTGTAATTAATCTATCAGACAGTAAACACTTTTACATATTTTTACATCTTTGTGAGGATTTCTTAGACTCCACAAAGAATAATTCACTTTGCTTTTTTAAGTACAGAGCTGAGTGTTTTTGTGGGTATTTGTGGCTTAGTTTCAATCAGCAGCCTTGAGAACAAGATATGTGGGTTCCAGTTAATGAATTAAATTAATTGCTGTCTGAAACACACGAAAGACAGGCAGACGCAGATGCCCGTCTGAACTGAGGCTTGACACCCTATTCTATGGGCATAAAAGTGTACACCAAGAGTGTCCATCTGAATAATAAAAAATAAAAGACCTTGTAGACACAGGGTTAAGATCGCAATGCACCTACAATGAACCTTTTCGGATGAAGGTTGGACACTCCTGTTGAGTTGGGCTGATTGGAAACATCAGCAGTGGTTGCACTGTAAGTGTGGCGTATCACCTGAATACCAAACAATATGGACAAGGACAATTAGACGCTTATAAAAATTATTAGACACCTTCTGACGTAGATGAGAAACTATCTCAGATAGCTTTTATGATACGGTTTGTATTAGACACAAAGTTTATACAACGTACTTTAATCGATTTTAACTGGTTGAGACTAATCTTAATACTTACAAATAAAAGTTACAATCACATAAAGGTGGTTTTTTTGAAGACTGACCAGAAAGGCCCGACACTTTCTGCCTTTTGGTTCCAAAAAATCCATCCAACCATCTTTCTAAAATCCAAAATATGGTGATCGTTAAGTATGTTTAGTTTGTAAGAACGTGCAACAAAAACAATGACTTTGCTCAGAATACTACATGCGTGGATGATAGGTGCAATTTACTGCACTTCAGTTGCAAAGAAACACGATATCAATGCGGTGTGCACCATAATTGATTGGACAGAGACATGGTTCTGTTGGCAGAGTCAGTCCCTGGAGCTGAATCCGATTGAACATTTTACACGATTAAGAGGAGACGAAGGGCAAAAAGTCCCACGAATAAGCAGGAATCGAAGATGGCTGCAGTACTGGCCTGTCTGACAGAGCATCACCAGGGAAGATACCCAGTGCCTGGTGATATCAATACTTCCAGCTGTCATTGCAAGCAAAGGATAAGCGATCAAAGTTAAAAAATGATTAATACATTTTCCATTATGTTAGACTGTCCAGTATTCTTTGATGCACCGGAAAATGGGCGGGACTATGCCCAAGAGATGCTGTCATTTCTAAACAGCTCGTCCAATATGGATGAAACAGGCGATGGTCTGCAATTCCATGCCATTGTCATTTTACACGTTCAAACTGTAAGTGTTCGTGAAAAAGAAAACCAAAATAAAAAATGTGAACGTGAGTTCCAGTGAACTATGGTGCTCATTGTATACTGCAATGAATAAATATTTGCTTTTCTCCGAAGTTGCCTGTCGTGGTGAAAAAGTCTGTTAGCGAGGTCAGCGTTACGTGCTTGGCTTGCTCGGGCCGCCTGAGTTGGCAGTGTCCGCAATTTCAGAAAAAAGCTGCCCGATTCCCGGCGCTGTGCTGGTTTCCCAGAAGATGCTTGGATCTTGGCAAAACATTCGGCTTCATCCGGCGCAGCCCAGTGAGCGAGGAGATTAATTAACACCCTCCGCTTACTCCCAGAGTTTAATCAGTGCAGGACCAGTGAATCATTCAGCGTGCAGCCATTTCCTACACGTCACAGTCACAGCGCGGCTACCGTTACGCCAGCCGTCTCCAACCCTGAAAGCATTCTGCATAAACATGATGCTGATCGCTTTCATTCTCCAAACGCTACATTCAGACATCATGTGCCCTAACCCCCCCGCCCTCGACAAACATAAATCTGGATTCAATTTACAGTTTAAAAACTAAACAATGAGGAATCTGCAAATGTGCTTAGAATCACTTTTAAGCACATGTGTTGATTTGAACCCAGGGCGCTCATTACTGAGATAATTTGTTTGAAAGGGAAAGTTGGAAACAAAAACTTTTTATTTAATTGGTTTGTTCATTAGATAATTCAAAAGTGTACTACTGCCCACAGACTGTTTGCTAGTAAGATCGTCTATGATTAAATTTGATTATTATTTTTTTTCAAAGGATGGGAATGGGAATGTGAATTCTTTAGCTTTACACTCAAAATTCATTATTTTAGATTAGATAATGTAATTGCTGCATTTAATAAAGAAAGTGTTTACAAAAAAATCATGAACGATTATCACTTGATCAAATAAATTGATCAGTCGCAGCCCTGTGCATGAGAAAGATACATTGCAGAATATGACTTAATCACTCAACTTCATCAAGTTATGTCATCTTGTTGCTTAGATTGACTTAAGTCCTGTGAATGTACAGGGACGTGATAAACTCAACTCTTCACATAGTTTGAACTTAACTTGATCAAAGCAGTGGGAGGACTTGACTTGGTCAAGTTGAATGAAAAAACATTTTTTTACAGTTTCTAATGTCAACAGCCCTACTACCTCACCATATACCAGATAAAATTGAAGCACTGATTACTAAAACCCCACAAGTCAAGTCAAGTGTGACTTGACTTGGGTTTTAGTAATAGGTGCTTGAATTTATCTTTTTATTTTTGCAATTATTTACTCATCCCTCATTTTTTCATTTTCTGCCAAATCAGCAACACATCAGTCATTATCTTTTAAACATCAATAATTTTCTCTTGAGGTAGAAATGATTATTCTTCTCTGATGACTTGTATTTCATTGCAGACAGTATATGAAGACACAATATTCAATGATTTGTCCGTTCAACTTCATTTTATTTGTAAATTTACAGTTTGTTTCTGAACCTAATCCTGTACGTTTTCATGTTTTTATGTCGTTCTGCTTCACCTTTTCCCTGTTTCAATGTTCTTCGGTCTCCATTCTGTCTTTACGTGTTACTGTTCTCATTTCTCTCCTGTGACTCCCTGTGTGAGCGAATCCCTGATTGTACGACTGTCTCGCCAGTAACTCCGCCCCCTCTGCATTCATCTTGATTCCTGTTCCCTTATTTAATCTGGTGTATTCAGTCTCCTCTCTGTCTCCTTTGCCCTGTGTTTTACACAAGCCCTGTGTCTGGCCTGCCTGATTCCATGTTCTGACCCTGTTTCCCTTGGTTTCTGTTATTTCGATTTGCCATTTGTCTGCTTTGCCCTGCTGTTACTGCCTTACTTGCTTTTAGGCAATGACTTCGGTTTGAGATCTTTTGCTGCATTCTGGCCGCCTGACATTTGAACTCTGCCAGTGTTTTGCTGACACCCCAGCCCAGTGATTTTGCACCTTATCCCTCCCCACTGGCTTTTGATCTGTCTGGCTACCAGAGCTATGTAAACTTTGGTTTATCTTTCGCATTTGTTTACGCCTTAGTTCTCCTAACATATACAGTGCATCAGTTTCGTCTATTTTTGTCCACTGTGTGGCCTTTCCCCATGACCTCCTTTGCTATGGGTGGAAGATTCTATCTACTGGAGCTGCAATGTGTGGGTCAATGCACTAGCCGGCATGTGGCCATTTCTCGGCTAAGCCAAGCCAAGACCTCCTCGGCTACGAGAGGAATTTTCTATCCTGTGAAACTGCGTTGTCCGTTCATAGGCACCAACCACCGTGTGGCCATTACCCATAAGCTCCTTAGTTATGAAGGGAGTATACTACCTAGTAAACAGCAAACCTTCGTGAGCATGATGGCGACAGATGCCAAGATGGAGGAATACTCTAACCCAGCAAACCACCTGATATGCAATAATAGTGCAGTGAAGCACCTATATTATTTACTCATATAAATACTTCCAATATTGGATATGCATGACCCATTATTGAAAAAGCCAGTCATGTCTGACCAGTTACCACCAGCCATTTATTTTGTAGACCAAGTATTTGAGCTGCAATCCCCTGGCAAAAGCAAACTAATATCTGTGGTATAATGATAATAATATCGACAGCAGCTTCATTGTCACAAAATACCAGAGTCTGCTTGAGTTATTTATTCGTCCCTAAGCATACATGTGATCACTATGGGCGTAACTCAGACAGAATACTGCACTCCAATTCTGGAGGGACAATGACAACTCTACTGACCAAGCTTCAGAAAACCACACAAACATACCCCCAAAACCAATGAGGAGGAGGAGAATCAGAGAACATCCGGTCTCATTGAAACCATCATTTAGATTAAATTAAATTCTTTACTTGTTTAGCTCCTTTCACAGTTAAGATTGACCCTAATTGCTTCACACACGCAGGGCCCGAACCCCAAAGGAGCAAGCCAAGAGGCAACAGTGGTCAGGAAGAATTCTGCAGTAGGAAGAAGTCTCAGGCGAATCTCAAAGACATCTAATATAACCTTGTAAGTATGGGTAATTCAGTCTTGATGCACCGATGATTATACCTGATGTGTAACATTGTAATAAACAAAAACAGCGCTTTTTACTTTAAAAAGATGAACTACGCACTATTTCCTTGTGTTTTTCCCTTTCACAGGCTAATATGAAAGATGGATATTTCACCAATACACTCTCAGAAAAAAAAAGTACCTATTTGTACCTTTAGGAGTAAAAGGCTTGTTGTACTCTGAGAAGTGGGTACTTATTTGCTTTGGAATATAAAAGTACCTTTTAGACCCTAAAAAGGTTCACACAGGTACCTTGAGGTCCTATAATTAGCCCTAGGGGGTACATAAGTGCTGAATGTACCTTGGGGAACAGAAGTGGACTCCTGCTGTACCCCTATTTCTGACAGTATATTTGGTTGAATGATGTATTGTCCCGGACAGAGGAGGTTTGTCTACTTACCTCACTCTCTGCTACCTGTAAAAATCTGAAAGAAAAAATTCTTGTCTTTGCAAATTAAGGGCGGGGGAGCTATATTTTAGCAAATTCAGAAAGACCTGGACTCCAGTTTCTGGTAGGTGATGAGGATTCATTGCTCCTTTTTCTCAAATGAATTACTCAGTCGCTTTTGATAGCAAAAATGCTTTCTGATTGCAATTTTCTTGATTGGTGTCCTTTTGATCTTATGTAGTTTCTGGGCCTGCTGCATTTGTTGGGAGGCAGATTGAGGAAGCGTTCAGGTTCGCCTTCCCATTGGGGTTGCTTGTTTCTGATTGGATGTCAGACTAAGCAAGCTTTAATAATTAAAACCAGTTACATTTCTGGAATGTTCTGAGACATTCATATTGTGGCCTCGGTTTCCATCGACTTGTTGGCTTCTAAGCTGGAATGCTCAAACTAATATTGTTGGCCCACTTACAGAGCTTTTAATGGCCCAAACAGCTCCCACCAACACATATAATTTGTAATTCAAAGTGATTGCCTTTGTTTCATTAGTGACAGCGACCAAAATATTGTTGCATTATGATGTTGGTGTCTTCACCTTTGGCAGCCAATTCAGTCGGCCGTGCCGATCTCTTCCAGCACGCTTGTTTCTGTCCATGTTGGTGTTGAGGGAACTTAATTTTTCTTTGTGTAGAGCTTACCAGCCAACATTCACCTTTGGCATTTGGAAGCCATTTTGTGCCATGGTTCATAAGACAAACAAGGACTTTAACATTGAATTGATAATGAATACAGTGGTTTAACAAATGTGCTCATTTTCCACCATTGCATGCCATCATTTTTAAATTCATGTGGACGTTTTTCCTATTCATTTGAGTCTTCATTTTATTCTCTTGTGATTTAAACTGTGGCGAGGAACGGGTTTCATATGTTAAATGAATTTCTCTTGATGTTCATTAAACGTGACGACTCCACATGAAAAATGTGTGTGTAAAGCACTCTGCCTGCGACGGGAGGAGCTGACTTGCAGCAGCCCTGGCAGTTCGGCAACCCACATAAGGCCAAGCGTACCCCTCTTCTGTCCTCCACCAATGTGGCTCCTGTCCTGCCATGGCCCCTGAGTAAATAAACGTCTCTCTGAGACGCGAGAGAGCACCTGTTAGGGAATAAGCGTGATGCAGACGCGGCGCAGAGAGCCGTGTGCGTGGGCGGAGACCGTCAGGAAGATTTACGACTCGTTTAATCTCCCATGCGCTACCGCTGCCTCGGACCGAAAGTGCTTGCGACTGCCGTCGAGTCTGGTGAAATACTCCGCCCGGTGATCAGAAGGACAGCTGGCCAGTTTACTCAACCTCAGTCTGGCTTAGAGCGCCGGCTCCCGGTGTCAATCCTGAAGCCCTCCTGCACATGGAGGTTTTTGTTCCAACCGCGCTTGGGATTTTAGCATTTCATCGAGTTAATTTTTCTTATTTGGGTGAATTTCATGTTGGGTAGTTAGTTATCCTCCTCAGCCACATTTCAACAGAAGTATCCATTCACGCCATGATGAAAAGATCCCCCATTGTTTCTATTTTTCATAGTACAAGTAATTCCAGGTAATTTAATCGACAACCCCAATTCTGAAATAGTTGGGAAAAAGTGTAAATTGTGAATAAAATCAAAACGCAATGACTTTCAAATCACACCAGCCAGTATTTTATTCACAATAGAACAAAGGAAATGTTGAAACTGAGAAATTTTACAATTTTATATACTAAATGAGCTCATTTCAAATTTGATGGCTGCTATAGGTCTCAAAAAAGTTGGGACAGGGGCCTGCTTACCATGGTGTAGCATCTCCTCTTCTATTCAACACAGAGTGGAGGCCTCTGTGCATTGAGGAGACAAGTCTGTTGAGTTTAGCCACTGGAATTTGATCCCACTCTTGTTTAATACAGGCTTCCAGCTGCTGGAGAGTTTTGGGTCTCCTTTGACGGACTTTTCGTTTAATTATGCGCCAAATGTTCTCAATTGGTGAAAGATCAGCACTGCAGGCAGGCCAGTTCAGCACACGGACTCTTCTACTATGAAGCCATGCTGTTGTAATAGCGGCAGTATGTGGTTTTGCATTGTCCTGCTGAAATACAAAAGGTCTTCCCTGGAATAGATGTTGAGCATATGTTGCTCTAAAACCTTAATATACCTTTCAGCATTCATGGTGCAATTTAAAACATGCAAGTGTCCCACACCATATGCACTAATGCATCCCCATACCATCAGAGATGCTGGCTTTTGAACTGAACGCTGATAACAGGAGGGGTGGTCTTTCTCCTCTTTAGCCCGGATGACAAAACGCCCATGATTTCCAACAAGAATGTCAAATTTGGACTCGTCTGACCACAGGACACTTTGCCACTTTACTACAGTCCATTTTAAATGAGCCTTGGCCCACAAAACACGGCGGCGCTTCTGGATCATGTTCAGGTGGCATCTGTGGATGGCACGGCGGACTGTGTCTACTGACAGTGGTTTCTTGAAGTATTCCTGGGCCCATTTAGCAATGTTAATGACAGAATCATGCCAGTGAGTGATGCAGTGGCGTCTGAGGGCCCGAAGATCGCAGGCATCCAGTAAAGGTCTTCGGCCTTGCCCCTTACGCACAGATATTTTTCCAGTTTGTCTGAATCTTTTGATGATGTTATGCACCTTCTATGATGAGACCTTCAAAGCCTTTGTGATTTGACGTTGAGGAACATTGTTTTTAAAGTATTCCACAATTTTTTATGTAAGACTTCACAGGTTGCAGAGCCTCTGGCCATCTTTACTTCTGAGAGACTCAGCCTCTCTAAGACATCCCTTTTTATAGCCAATCATGTGACACACCTGATGCCAGTTAACTTAATTACTTGCTAAATGTTCTTTCAGCTGATTCTCTTATATATTAAATGCTTTTTCAGCCCTTTTTAGCCTATGTCCTAACTTTTTTGAGACCTGTTGCAGCCAGAAAATTTGAAATAAGCTCATTTTGTGGATAAAAAGCTAAAATGTCTCCGTTTGCATTTGCATTTTGATTTTATTCACAATTTACACTTCGTCCCAACTAATTCGGAATTGGGGTTATAATAAACAGATTCAACAGAACACAGGAAAAGAACGAGATTGCTGAACGTGTGTATTTTGCTTGATCTTAATAATACAAATATGACTCAAAGTAAGTTTAACCCTTTGGGCACTGAATACATTTTTGAGGAATTAAAAATGTAATTATCCTGAGCAGTTGAAAACCTATCATGTGTCAACAAGTTGACACATGATTGGTTTTCAACAGCATCTGGTTTTGATATCTTACACCATTGGGCAACTACAGTTGCCAATGGCGCTCAAAGGGTTAACACAATCATTTTCTTGCCCAATAGATGGTTAGTTTTTGTGGCCATGTGCCCACAATTTCACTGATTAGGAACCTATCAACTCTTTAATATGATTAGTAACACTTTTTCTCTGTTTTTGTTCAGTTGCCTCCAATATGTGATTATCATTCTTCATGGCATGTTTCGTCATTTCTCGCGTAATGTGGCTTAAAAGGTTAAACAATTCCTCTCAATCGTGTGCGATGATGAACAGTGGGATCAAGAAAAATTATGAGCAAACTAAAATCCTGGTATTGCAGCAGTGGTCAGACACAATCAGCATATACAGGGGTACCTCTGAGCCGAAGTTAGGAACAACTGGCTTGCAGTGCTGTAGCCGGTTTATTCAACTGCGCAGGCTCAATTTCTCATTTGTGAGTCACAGAGCTGGAGTGACAAACTCCAGGCCGGATGGGTACGTTTGATGACCAAGAGTAATTATACGAGTTTCGGGTATATCATGGTATCGCCCCACCCGCCGCCGCGTCCGTAGATTTTAGCCGTTAGCGCGATAACTCACAAAATACTTTAAATTGGCTTCTCTTTTTTAGCAGATGGGTAGATATGGTAGAAAGGATGAACTGATTAGATTTTGGGCAAGTATGGACTCCTCGGTTTGCTACCAGGAGGCGCTATATATTGAAAAAATTGTTTTTTAACCATATCTCTGGAACAATTACTAAGACAGACCTCAAATTTTGTCTAGTCAAGGGGAATCTAATAAAGGGGGCTTCAAGGATTGGAAAATTTCGGGGATATACCCTATGCTGTCAGCCGCCGACAGCATAGGCCTAGTTTAAATCACGGATTGGCTGATGGGACCACAAATCTCTCTCGTCGTGACTTGACAGATGATTGGCAGGAGACAGCCTGAAGACACAGTGGCCCTGAATGAAAGGAGTTTTACACCCCTATTTTAAAAGTATATAGTGCAACCATAATTTTCTGCTTGACAACAGTTTTCAGTGGCGTAGCCAGCGGGGGTGCAAAGACACGTCCCTTTTGGACTGCAATTAGTAGTTCTCAATCATTTTCTTTTATTGACGCATTTTCCAATTATCGTGTTGGCAACCGAAGACACGGTTTCTCTCCCTATGCGATCTAACAGCGATTAAATCATGGGCTAAATTCAGTACATTTGCGGAACAAGAACAGAGAATTGGGTTGCACAAAACTTCCGTTTAAAACAATTATTAGTCCTGATCTGTTCTCAGTCATTTTCATAATTAACAGAAGGTTCACTCCGAGAGCACTCCACACTTAACAGGTGCTGCTTGTTCTCCCCGATTAGGTAAGACGACAATCGTTCATCTGGACGCGTCCTGTTTACTGTTAAGTGTGGAGTGCTCTCGGAGTGAACCTTCTGTTAATTATGAAAATGACTGAGAACAAATCAATACTAATAATTGTTTTAAACGGAAGTTTTGTGCAACCCAATTCTCTGTTCTTGTTCTGCAACTGTTCTGAATTTAGCCCATGATTTAATCTCTGTTAGATCGCATATGGAGAGAAACCGTGTCTTCGGTTGCTAATTATGATAATTGGAAAACGCGTCAATAAAGGAAAATGATTGAGAACTACTAATTGCAATCAAAAAGGGACGTGTCTTCACACCCCTGCTGGCTACGCCACTGGTTTTTGGAGGTCACTGACAAAAGTCTCCAGATCAGAGGCATTGGCCGCTTGCTCTGTGCTCACTGATCGGATTGCTTTCTATGAGCTGCGCAAAGATGCAGTCCTTGAGCCGCGGAGCTCACCGATGCCTTGCAGACGTCAGAAGAATTTAAAGCAGGCTAAATATTTTTTTCATGTCAGGGACATGTCGGGCTGCCATGCCACAAGTAACAGCCAATGAGAGCAGACCCAGGCTGGCGGAGGGTGAAGAACACCGGAGCAGCAACCAGAAACCAGAATACCAAAATAGATACACAAAAAGTTCTGCAAACTTCTTGGATCCAAGCAATGAAGGAACATGTGGTTGTACCTTGTACCTGTGTGTTATGAACAGCACCAAAGTCTGACTTCTGAGAAAGTTGAATAGTGCGACTAAGTATTAAGATCTCCCTTATGCTTGTTTCTCTACTGAATTCAGCCAGTTGCTTTCATTCATTCAGTTGACCTTCTTACTGCAGAATTGTGTCAGTCAGCAAATCCTGATTATGGAGCATATAATTGTAGGTCTTTTCCTTTCTCAATCTGGAATTTTTATCTTATTTATGTTATTCCCGAATTATTTCCTCTTTCAGGATCAGCGATTATTCGTGGTGTGCTTGTTTGGAGCATTGCCTTCTTTGTTGGTTTAACATCTACTAACTTGGCAGTATAGATGTTTTAACTGCATCCCTGCATCTCTCTCTCTATTGTACAGTGTAATATAGAATGAAACAGATCACATCTCTTGACATAAAAGCGCATTTAATTGGTGACCAGATTCGATTTCCAACAGGACGTTTGCATGGGAGCTCAGAAAATTGTGTTTCGACATAATCCTTAACTGCATCTGTGCGTGACATCTCTCAATGGGTTCGCTTTACTTTGGTAAGTTAAAACAAATTTTGATTGACGACAGACTATCAGCACCATTTACACCGTAAAACAGGAACAGGGCTGGATAGCTTAGGTTGTGGGTGGTTTTTATCGCCAGTGCTTTCACAAGCTCTTAAACCTGACATATTTTCTTGCTTCGACAGATAAGGTGCTGTTCTCTTGTAAGATCATTAAGCATCTGTTTCATGATTGCTGTTTTTATTGCCATTTTATGCCCCTTGGTCAGGCCTCCTTTCAAAAAGGGATCTTACGAGCTTCCTATTAAACAACCTTACTCATAAAGAGAAGATAAATACGAAGGCATTAATTACTGTCTGAAGTCATTTGTTTAGCACTGTTTCATATGAGCGTTTGAATCATTTCCTGCTCTCGCTGAAGGAGATTCAGGAGGGTTAGGCAGGCCATTGAGCCAGCGAAGATGGCTCTCCTGGAGTGGTCAAAGTTGGTGACGGAGCATTAAATTTACCACTCGGTGTATGGATGAAGATGTGCGCGTGAATGGAATTAAATAGTCTGTTAGTTCAAAACAATGCAAAAATGCAAAGACATCTCAGGGATTGAATTTATGTATAACAATCCTGGCCAAAACTAAGCCATGGTGAAAAATTCTGGTGCCAGAGAGTATAATTCCTGCCTTGCTTATCCTCCATCCATGTGATCGGCCGGCTGAAATCACTACCTTTTGGCTGAAGAATTTGGCTTATTAGCAAATCCAGGTGATGGAGATGAAGTGGGGGGGAGGACTTTTTCCATGTGCTTTCTGAACCTGGATTTTCCGTCTTAGGGAGAAAGACTGCAGGGTTGTTTGGTGGAAATTCAGTTCAGATGTTCGCACTCTAAAGATAAAGTTCTCTTGTTCTAACCATTTAAGGTTTTATAGAAATTCTCGCAAGCCTGTGTTCGGCTTTGTTTCTTCCTTTCTTGCAGCAACGCGCCTGCATCCCGCTAAGTCTAATCCGTGTGCCATCTGTTTTAATTATGCTTGTGGTTCTGAATGTGGGTCCTGGTGTTTTTGTCTTGACCAGAATTGCCATCCCCGATTTTTAACGAAGCATTAATTTTTCTCTATTACACAATTTGTAATTACACATTTGCGGGGATTATTTAACCTTTTACGCCATATTTTCAGAGATGACCATGCACAGTATGCCATGAAGAATAAAAAGTTCATATTGGCATTGTGATACATTGATAACAACTACATTGTTATCAATGACAGACAGAATTAATCGGTTCCAAAATTGTGAACCTGTGGTTGCCAAACCCTTATAAGGCAAACAGAAGACTGAGACATATGCACATTTCGATTGAACTTATAACACTTTTTAGCGACCTAATTTGGAGCTTACTGATTTTCTAAGGGTCTAGTTTGTTCTGTTAAAAAACTAATATTACCTGGAAATACTTGTTATATAGAGAAATAGACACATGTTCAACAGTTTTTTATTCCTTTGAATGGATATTGCTGTGAAAATGTGGTTTAAACCAGGCAATGAATTTAATCCCCCAAAAGGCACAGGAGCCACCTATCTTCCCAAAAAAAAAAAAAAAATTTTATATATATATATATATATATATATATTTACACACACACACCATATATTCTGAAACCAGCACAATCTTTCGACATGCACCAGCATGTCTTTCGTATGAGATGTTAACCTTCTTTCGGACGAGACGTTGAACCGCGGACCTGACTCACTGTGGTCACTCTTTGACGAGAGAGGGGGGTTACCGGGTGTCATGGCTCTTACAACATACCATCTAATCATCCCCTGATCTAATTGGCAATGCAATTTGTCCCCTCACTCTCCACCTCAACCCCTTAGGGCTTTCTTGAAAAAATAATTTTCAATCTCAACGGAACTTCTCTGGTTAAATAAAGGTTTAATAAAAAATAAATAAATGAGACATTCAAAAAATACCAGAGATATCCTCTTCCATGACAAACCTACTATGCTAAAAAAAAATTAAGATACTTTAACTTTATTTATGCTAGTTGTCAGAAGGATGTATGCTTGGTGTCAGATGGTGTTAAAATAAGCCATATTTTAGAATGAGAAGGGAAATGCATATTTGCTCATGGTGCAGGGAGAATGTTAGAAGGTCCATGCTATTTGGTAATTGAAGCACTGATTAGTAAAACCCCACAGGTCAAATCAAGTCAAGTGTGACTTATGGGGTTTTAGTAATAGGTGCTTCAATTGATTACTTGCCACCAACTCTGGATTGACTGAATGCGGCAGAAAAGAATCAAAACTCTGCCCATGTTAACTGTCCATACTTCTCCTCCACCGGTTTGCCTTTCTCATCAATTGTTTGGCAAACTCTTCTTCAACAACAAAACGATAGCAACATAACTGTGTTGTGAGGAAGAACTCAGTCTCGATAGAGGTGCCCGGCTGATTTGAGAATGATTGAATAAAATTAACTCTGCAGTGGACAAGCGCGACGAAGATTTTGACTGATTTCTGCACGCATTAAGGCTAAACTCATTGCCTAATATCTGACGATTTTATGCAAATCAAGGTTAGGCACAGTCAAAGCATTTAGAGAGATTATGCCCTCCAAGTTCTTTGGTCCTAGAAATGGAAATTTCTGGCAAATGTTTATCTTAACTGCAGAAGAGTTCATTTACCTTAAACTCGACAGTTCCACTGAGAACTCAATCCAGCTTTCGTGCTGACCTCAGGAATCAAAGAAGCTAGAGAATGTGAGGTGCTGTGTGGGTGAGCAGGACAGGGTCCGTTTTCTTACAGATATTGACCAGGACTTCAGGGTTAATGCTTCAAATATCAGGTGGATGAAAGTGCTTTAAAGCAATTGTGTCTCAGCTGTGTCTTGAGAGAGTCGGCTGTGGTTTGGAAGACTCACTTAGTTGTCAGTTTGGACTTATTTTTAGGGTTTCAAAAGATTATCGGAGTGAAAAATCACAGGTGATAGTTCTTTCTGGTAGCCTCTAAACAAATGTGTTGACACTCCAATGGCCAAGTTCAGACCAAGATCATGTTACCAAACACCACTGAAAAACACGGATGCTCCAGTGCTAACAATTACAAAAACAACTAAAAAAACTCTGTATTCCTCAGAGTGGAAAAAGTGTTCAAGTTAATTTCGTTGCATTAAAACACAGGTGTGAATTGATGGAGAAAGTTTATTGCTGGCTCAGTGCAGTAACAAGCTGAATACTGAGAAAAAAATTTGTTTATTTCCTCTAGTTTGGCCAGGAAAATTTCAGTTTGTCCCAGAAGGGAAATGGCATTGCGTCCTGTACTGATGTAGCAACTTCAAACGCACACATGCAGAAAAGTCAGGAAATACGCGATCGATTTGCGTTTTTGACAGCCGTGTGGTTTACTGGAAAATGTACTCCTCCGTGTGCTTTGCATCGATATGCGTGCTTGTGCTACTGAGCTTCCTGCACCTGCTGAAGCACAAAACACACGACGGAGCTTTCACTCCTGCAAGAATTAAATCTCTTTAATTCCAGGGCCTGCAGGAATGAGTAAACAAGATACTGCTCCTGTCTTGATAAAGGCAAACCTACATGCTGATGGTAGCCATGTATTCCATCAGGGAGAGAAAAATGCAGCCAGTTACACCTAACAGATAACACAGTTGATTTAAGAAGCATGTAACTTGCACACAAGCGCAGCAGTTCCTCATTCCGACATGTGAATCCTGAAAATATAAACATGAGATGATTTTTCAAGCTTTGCGTGCAGTGCTATAATTTGATGGAGAACCTGTATAAAAAAGAGAGGTTTATCTCCCCACAGAGGTTTTCTACCGAGGTATATGGTGGGTTAGGTCGATGAATAATGTTCAGCTTGATACTATGAGAGTCATTTGACTTTGTCATTGGGGAGGCCTGGAGGATTGACCGACCAGAACAGGCTCTTTTAAAATGCTCCTAATTAGTGTGCCCCTCGATAATAAAATGCAAAATCTTGCAGAATAATACAATACGATCAACGTTAGACGATACATTCACTCCGCAATAAATTATGTTTCGAGTGAGTCTCTAGAAATAAATCTCTTATTAAAGAGAGAAGCACGCTGTGCAATTAATAAAACATTAAAAGGTAACAGTAAAAGGTTTGAGAAATTTTACTGGAAATTTTTTTAGCGCGCTTCTGAAAAAGCAACTCAGGAACTGAGCACACACAGAGTTCAGATTAAACAATTAAGTCAATCTAGGCGTCCAACTAGTACTCTGAATTCCCAGAGTATGCTCTTCTGTTCAAATAGTGCTCCTCTGAGGGTACTTACCAGGCCGTATTTGGTATATGCTTAATTAATTTAGCTGGTTGTGCGGCAACCAGCTGGCTGTACGCCCTGCGCTATAAAATATTTAAAATGGGAAGAAGGCACATCCTGAAGGTTTACCAACATCATTTGTCACTGAATACAGCAAAATATCCCGCATAGTAGACATGTCCAGACACCATGAAGAGAAATCATGCCTGTCTACTGGCTGCTCGAACCGCATGCTGATAAACCGCTGCAAAATTTTGCTTGCATTAAATAATCTCCCTGACTGACCTGGTTATTCAGTGGCGTGGCAAATAGGGGACACAAGTGATTTTGTGCCAAATGGGATGATTTGATTGTAGTGAGATTACGGAATAAAGCTGTTGATGAACAAAGCGTCAAATGAGCAACTCCAAAGGCACGGCTCCAAATGGCAGTTCTGGAGATTGATTACCATGATTGCGAATGCCCATCAGAAGGACTCGTATCGACCCATTACAGTCCTCCCCGGTAATGAAGGGCCTGCCCTGTGAGAACCACGCACAAAAAATATGGGCCAGATAAATCCTGAAATGCTTATTTCTTGTGTGGGCAGCTCTACTATATAAACGCATGCCATTGCGATGTTTTTTTGAAAAACAACGAGAAAAGCGCATTATCTTTAGGATAAATACACTTCAAAATTATTTTGATTAAATGCGTGAAAAATAATGTATGGCCTGCGCTGTAAAACGGGAAAGAAAGGTTTTATTTTTCTTGTTTTGCTATTTTGTTGTCTCAGGACATTTCTTGGGATTAGGGATTTTATTTGAAAAGCACCATCGAAAAAGAATGAAACCCAAAAAAAAGCATAAATAAATAATGGAAAGGATGAAAGAAACTGCAGCTGCTCAGTGCATTAGTCTTTCAATAATCCGTCCCAAGATGGCCTGGTGCCATTTCCTGCAGTAAAACACGGAGCGTTAATGTGACAGAATCCTTTTCTGACATCGAAGGACTCCTCAGCCGGAGAGAGAGAGAGAGAGGGAGAGAGAGAGTGAGAGAGGGAGAGAGAGGGAAGGAAAGAGAGAGAGGAAAGTTTGATAAGATCCAGCTGGATAGATGAGTAATTAACACAAACACATTTGCATTTTACAGTTTCCTGTAAATTGTGGATGTACAGTGGTCTCTGGGACTCCGGCACAGTATCTCGACGGCCAGCTTTAGCAAGGCTAGCACACATCCCTACCAACTTCCTGTTCATTTTACCGTGATATTAAATACATAACATCCTGCATTTGACTCTACTGCATAAGTGTAACTTGTAAAAAAAAATAAAAATAAAAATAAAAAAACAATAAAATAAAAAGTCAAAGTGGGAGCACTGAATTGTTTTATCTACTGATTCACACAGAGACGACCAAAAGGACATTCAGCTCAACCCTCATGGCGGCTGTGTTCCTATCTTTGAGTAAAGCTTTGAAAAGTCCTATGTAATATACGCGTTTCATTAGTTTCATTGAATGCTATACAATGATGCAGTGAGTGTGAAATGCCTTAGTGTTACACCACAAAGGGATATTAATAAAAAAGGCGCAGACTGCTCCATTAAGATCAATGTATTTGGTATAAATAATCTCTCTGATGATCACAGTCAGTGTTCATACATACTGTATTCATTAATATTCATGAGGCAGTGTTCATAGTGATTTATCAGCAACCATTATTGCATATGACCAAAATAATTACCTATGAAAATGACGTGTCTTTATGGGGCTGCGGATGCTCAATGGCCAAAATCAATGACCAGAATGAATCCAGGTTGTAGCCTAGAAAAATCCATTACGGTTGCCCCCAAAGAGCATGACACACACTTCGGTAACATGTTTCAGTAAGGGTATATTAATTAACATTAGCTAATGCAGCAAGAAGCATTAAATATCAGTTAATTAACAGTAAACGAATGCATCTCCTAATCATTTACTAATGTTCACTAAGGTATTAATTTATACATTATTGTATAGTTTGATAGTTTGAGGTGTTACTTAAGGGATGTTTTCAACTTTATTATAAGGATGTCAAAGAGAATAAATAAATGGTAAGGTAAGGTTACCTAACGCTTATTTAGCTCTCTGATGCATTAGTTAACTGCTAATTAATTGGTAGCTCATGCTTATTACTGCATTAACTAATGTACCCTTATTGCAAAGTGTTCCCACATTTCATTTGCAAATTAACCCGTTAAGTGCCAAGATCACAAAATACATGATTTGCATGATGTTAAACGCACTTAATGAGGCTGCAACAATTACCACTGGTGATTCTACAACTCTGACTGAGCATAAAAAATGCAACTCTGCAAAAGATCCAGAACACATTAACAGGATCCGGGATTTAATTTTGAATGTTTCCGGAATGACTGATCTTAGGACATCTGTTTATCGAATTATCTTTTACACTGTAAACCCTGACAAGTGTAGTGAACTCAAATGTTTCATGGAATCCGATTACCTCAAAAAGAAATTGTGCCTTCCAACTTAATGATCTTGTGTTCGCAGCACTTAAAAACATGTTTAAAAAAAAACAAAAAGAAACTTCACCTTATTTCCTTTAAGTTCTTCCACACAATGTAATTTAATGGCCCTACACAATTTTTTGAGGTAATCGGTTTCCACAAAACATTTGAGTTCACCGCACTATCAGGGTTTATAGTGTGTAGTCACATACGGTAGCAACACCCAAGATGGGAACTCAACCTGCAGGCTCGTGCTGAGAACATCAGTCCCTTCTCCAGTACGTAAAATCCCTGCCCAGGACAGCACTCCGGATGCTTGTAAAGCGTAAAATATACAACCGCCGCCACGAAAACACATATCAAGATGCCATTTTGAAGCCAATTTTAGTAAAAAGGACACTGCGCCTCCCATATCATTTTATTGCGCTCTCTCCAACACTTTATTGAAATATTTACACCCAGGGAACTGTTTTTCAATTACCTGAATGATATATTGAGTGGAACTGGGAAACAGGGATATAAAGCACAAAATTATTGGGTTACCATCCGGGAGGGTGGTCAGCGGATCCATCAAACGCAATTATGCAGAAACAAGAAAATTATTTTCCCATTATATCCCCGTGCATCTCATCTCTTTTGGCACCTCCAGCCGCCCGACTGAAGGCATCACGCAGAGAAGCATCTCGATCATGATGGGCTGACGAAAGTGAACACGGAGCAGCATGAATATATGTCCGTCTTATTTTTGTCAGCTGACAATGTCTACTTTTTATGCCTGTGATTTTCGCAGCCATTTTTGTCCTCTGGAGTGACAGGGTAGGAGGTACTTCGATCAGACGAATGAGAATTGTTTGCTGATCAAAAATGTTATACCCTGTGGACTAGGGCTGCCCAAGCCTATTTTGAGAGATCAATTTTCCTATAAGTCTTCATTCCAACCCTAACTAAGCACACCTCATCAATAGCAAGAGAATTTCGATTCTCAATTAGTTAAACCGGGTGCACCAATTAGAGTTGAGATCAAAATGAAATAGGAACCGATGGGAGAGAGTATATCTCCATGAACAGAGCTAGGCAGCTCTGTTGTAGATCCCTACAGAGAAACCACATACCTGAGGAGTGGCTGCTTGTGTTTCAGGACGCCACAGAGACCACAGTAACTTTGCTAAGGATCACCTGGCAAAGATGTTTGAAAAGCTTCCGATCTGCAAGGCGACAAAAAAAAAAATCCTGTACGGTGTTGCCATAAGAGCACCCGCAGACTAGAAGAAAGGGATCTGACATCATCTCTATTTCTTGCTTGGGTAAAATCACCCTTGAACATAATTGAAGCACCTATTACTAAAACCCCATAAGTCACACTTGACTTGACTTGACTTGACTTGACTTGACTTGTGAGGTTTTAGTAATCAGTGCTTCAATTTATACCTATAGAGGCAGTAAACTAATCTCTGGGATACGTGGTGTACACTGTGAAAGTTGTGGAGTGAAATGAAAAAAAAAAAAAAAAAAGCTGAAATATTTACATTCAGATTTTTTTTTTAATCTTCATTTGCCAAACTTCTTCATCCGTTGATAAACATTATTTCTGGCGAACTCTGCCGCACGTGCAAATCTTATGTTTGTCCTGAGACACACAGCTTAGACACAGTCCATCAATTAGACCATGAAGAAACTAGTGAGAAAAAAAAAACAATGAGAGCCCTTATTTCATTGAGCAACACACACACAGGACACACAGTTGAGCATAAATCCATCTTCGTGTTCACAAACGGTTTTCCTAAGTCACAGACTGAATCCCAACAGGTTCTTTTTTTTTCTGGCACATTAATAACTCACCACACGAAGAGATTGTTTTCAGTTTGTCAGCTTCAAGGAATTTAATTTGAAGCAATTTCTACCTGTGCCCCAGCGATTCTGTTGACTGAATGTTGTTGTCACATTGGTGAAAGTAATCGCTGATAAACAGCAATATTGGCGATATATATCAGGTTCCTGAGGAGCTAATAAACCGTGGGCGGCAATGTGGCACCAATTACAAAGAGATTATCCGCCGCTGCGTTCTGCGCATCGCCCGCAACCAAAATACACCTGCCGTTTGGAAATTGCGATAAATGCAGTCAATTATCGCAGCGTGATCTCCAGAGGCAATAACCAGTGATTCACTTACTGCCACAGACAATGACGATTTACCAGATGCTCAGGTGCGCATTGCGCATTTTGGAAAAATTTATAGGTAAAGAATCCAACATTAGAAATGCCTGAATATTTGGACCAGGACAAAGTGCAAAAAGGGTCCAGCAAGACGTTCCATGCAGGAAATTGGATCATTCTGTCGAAATGTTCATTCCTAAAGTAAAGTTTAAGGAGTGTGATTGAAATTATAGAGTAAATATCAAAACTAAATGCACTCATGGGGAGAGCTGTTTCATAAAGTGCTTTTGCATAATCTAGCAAATGTCTGATCTCTTTATTGTTTAAAACCTCAGGAAATTTTTAACTCCATTTTCTGTCAGCTTGAGATGTTCAAATGAGGGAGTCCGTGACAAAGTTCAAATATCATCCATTTTCTAAAAAAAGAACTTGGTGCCCTTTTAAGCCAGGGCTCCTGGAGTGCTGCACAGATCGCTGATTTCTGCTTTCATTTCCAAATCAACTGCACATGGAGCTTGTGAAAACCATGCATAGCAATTTTGTAATTAAGTGCTTTATTCCGTTTTCCATCAATTTATCCCACGATAACAACGGGCATCAGTAAACCCTCTGTCTCACATTTGTAAGGCTTTGAAATCCCTTTGTTTTGAGATGTTTCGAGTATAAAAGCCCTCACAGGACCCATATTTGCTGTTCACTGACTCCCAATTCCAGTTTCAGAGGCCTGCGCCACTCTTTCACTCCTAATAACTACACTACACTCAATGTCCACAGTCCTGCCTTATGCGGATACACAGGGGTCTCGACAGGCTGTAGCCACAAAAAACTGTTCTTTAGCCTCCCTGCCAAAAAATGAACATAATTCGTTGATTGGTTTGGAAGCATATACCAGACCAAACCATCAGAGTAAAGGCTTGGCTCCCTTCCTTTAATCAATAGTGACACCAGTGTCCTCACCTAAGGCATTCTTTACACTTCAGTGACACCCGCGCAACAGGAAATGGAGGAAGAAAAAAAAAAGATAAAACTTGACCCGTCATTGCGTAGTTGCGGTCCGCAAGCAAGTAGAACATTTTGGAAATACACATATAGAGACTGGAAACAACCACTCAGAAATGACACCCCCAAGAATTTCAAAATTAAACAGCTTCCAGGCTCTTCTATTCATGCTATGAATGTGCATGTTCTCTGGATTCCTTGCCGACCAATGAGAGCAAAAATCAGCAGCCCAACCAATCACAGTGAGGAGAGTGAACAGTGAACAGAGTACATTAGACCAATGGAGGAAGTGAAGGGTCACCGTGAATGAAGGTGTTGCCGCCACAGTAATTTATGGTAAACCCTTCGTTTGCGGGGGCAGGGGAGGGCGTAGGGGTGGGGATTTGTTCACGACTCACCCAGCACCGCTAGGGCTTTGTGGTGCAATCCAGCTCCCACTTATCTCCTCGGTACAGGTACGAATTTCTGCCTGCCACTCAAATCCATATGTAGGAGGGGAAAAAATGCCATGATGATGTAAACCCTACCAGCATAAAGTCAAGAGAAAAATATTCCCTCCTGCACTCACGTGGTCAGCTTAACAATTCAGGGCTAAATCAATCCAATGTGAAGGGCGGAGGTATTTCAAGCCCTCTTAATCTGGCACCACAGGCGAGGATATCACAGTGAACTACACTGACCCACTCTCTGTCTGTCCTATTTCCTTTGTGGGCTGGGGCAGGGTGGGGTGAATTAATATCGTGGAGGTTAGATTAAAAAAAAGAAGGAAAACTACCATATTGTGAGGGTGGCACGGTGGTGCACTGGGTAGTGTTGTTGCGTCACGGCGAGAAGGTCTTGGATTCAAGTGTGGTTTGGACCTTTACATGCAGTGCAGGCCAAAAGTTTGGACACGCCTTTTCATTCAATGCGCTTCCTTCATTTTCATGACTATTTACGTGGTAGATTCTCACCGAAGGCATCAAAACGATGAATGGAGACACGTGGAATTATGTACGTATGTATCAAACAGTTGTCCAATAGGGCTGTCGGCTGTGTATCAACCTGACTTCTGCACAACACAACTGATGGCCCCAACCCCATTGATAAGGCAAGAAATTCCACTAATTAACCCTGACAAGGCACACCTGTGAAGTGAAAACCGTTTCAGGTGACGACCTCTTGAAGCTCATCAAGAGAATGGCAAGAGTGTGCAAAGCAGTAATCAGAGCAAAAGGGTGGCTACTTTGAAGAAACTAGAATATAAGACATGTTTTCAGTGACAGGTATCTCACACTTTGTTGTTAAGTACATAATTCCACATGTGTTCATTCATAGTTTTGATGCCTTCAGTGAGAATCTACAATGTAAATAGTCATGAAAATAAAGGAAATGCATTGAATGAGGGGGTGTGTCCAAACTTTTGGCCTGTACTGTAGAATCTGCATGTTCTTCTCATGTTTGTATGGGTTTCCTTCAGGTACCCTGGTTTCCTTCCATAGTACAAAAAATTGGAGACTTCAAATTGCTCATAGATATGAGATTATGTAGGAACTCTACCCAGGAAGAGGTTGGTTTGCTAATGGATGGTTGGATGGAGGATAGTCAGATGGATGGATGGATGTGTGGATGGATGGATGCAAAAGGTATTGCTCAAGCTGAAAACAGAGCAGTGGACTTTAGTTCCACAGGGTCATTACAGAAATCTGAAGGAGATGTAACCAAATAAAATTAAATGTGGACAGAAAGTAATTGGTTTTGTCTTCAACTCTGAAATTCACCCCAGCGCTTATCAACGCTTCCATCGGGGGAGCTTGTTTTGTTTGTGCTCCTAAACACAGGGCAGCCCGTGGTTAGTCTGCCCATCTGATAATAAACGATGCTCATTAGCAGTTTGTCCTTAGTGCACTGATCAGCTGGTACCGGGTATCATTTCAAATGACAGAAAATATCCCACTAGGTTTAGAGAACTGCTGTGCAATTTCCTGCCATGATCAATACCTGCAGATGAAGGCAATTTTGCAGACTCTCCCCTCTTTTTAGAAGCCTCATATTTCAAATGCTTTTAAATTTCGTTACAACTCAGTGGCGATGATCCTGCCCAATCTATTATCTATTAGACTACAGTAAGGGATCTATTAACCTTGTAACAATTAGAATGCAGAGAAGGGCATCAGTTGGCTCTATTATGCTGTGTATTTATGTGCAGTGAGGTATTTATTGATTCTAATGCCTATTATGATATAGTGGAGGGTTACTATTGGATATAATATGTATTTAGAGTCCAATGGGGGATTTATTATTTCCCATGTCTATTATTACATTTGCCAGGCCAAAAGAAAAAGTGGCACTCTCTGATATTTTGTTGGACAGTCTTTTGCTCCGATCTCAGTATGCATTTGTTATGGCATTGTTTCAACAATCCTAGACAAAGCGAGAACCTTCATTGCTGTCCAGAGTGGCATTAATATTTGGCTGAGATCTTGAATTGACGATGGGAGAGTCAGACCACTCCTCAAAGCCTTCTCCAGGACATCCCCAAACACCTTCCGTGGGGTTAAGTTTAAGACTCTGTGGTGTCCTATCCATGTTTGAGAATGACCCCTCATGCTCGCTGAACCACTCTTAACGGTTTGAGCCTGATAAATCAAGTAGCATTCCGATTAAGGCAACCCCAGATCATAATACTGCCTCCTGAGGCCTTTACAGTCAACACTGCGTATGACAGATGGGCGATTGCTTGCATGGCAAGTGGTATGTTAACCAGATGTGGGCCAGGTCTGGCAATGAAAGCACCGGTTATGTAATGATATGCCACATGTGGGCTGATTGTGTCTGCACTGGCCCTGTGCTGGCCCAAGTGTGGACCAGTTCTGGCAAACCAGATCCGGGCCACTAAAGGGCTGCCATTCTTGCTGTATGAGGGCCAGAACTGGGTTGTGAAAGTGCATTATATGGGTCAGAACAGGGCCAGACCAATTTTGTTATGTGGGATGCTGTTACTTTCTCAATTAAACATTGCCATCAGTACTACTGTCTATATTTTTTTTAACGATGAGACTTCACCAAGTTTATTAGTGAGCTTCCATTATGATCATTCATGCTACTTTCACAACCACATTTCGGTCTAAATGATGCATTAAATCAAATCAAGTATTTATAACGTTCCTAATATATCAATATACACACCAATCTGTCATAAGCATGCCTTTGCCCCAGCAGTTTTTGACAGTACATTTGTTGCATGGAGGGTAAAAGGGCTTAAATCTATAAAGGATTTTTATATAGACAAAGAGTATGCTTCTTTTGGTCAATTAAGTCTGAAGCATAATCTTCCTCATTCTAATTTTTTTCGTGATATGCAACTCAGGCATTTTGTAAGAGAAAATATTCCCAAATTTCAATCTACTTGTGAGAGCCATACTGTACTAAACTTGTTTTTGCTTTCTCCAGACAGAAAAAAAAACTTTTTTCTAAATTTGTTAATTTTTTTTTTTAAATGATTGTGAATCATCATCCTGTATTGAGCAGTGTTGTGTTAGTTCACAATTAATATGAACTAGTTCAGTTCACAGATTTTAAAATGAACTAGTTCAGTTCATAGTTCATATTTCTTTTAAAAAAATGAACTAAGTTCACAGCCCAAAAAATGAACTAGTTCTTTTTTAAGTTCATTTTTAACGCAGTCATCCAAGAATTTTTTTCTTCATAAGAGTCTCTTCTTATCTGTTCATCCCCAACTCCCAATCACTGCCACAATGTCCAAAAATGGAATCACAGACAGCTTTTATTCAACAAGTTATGGTGCTGAAAAAAATGTCAGCAGGTTGCAACTACATGCAGAAAGTCAGGTCCAGCAAAGTCTCTGAAAATGAAACTGTCCTTCATTACAACTGCATGAATCACACTCTAATGCAGTTCAAAAACATAAGCCAAGACCAACAATGTTACAGTAGGCAAGAACACTGAGTAAAAGGTGTCTAGTGCACCCCACCACTGAATTTCCCATTGACTATAATGGAAAAACTCCAGCTATTGTTATTTAAAAGGTATACAATCGCAAATCTTTCCTGCGTAGGACTGGATTACATATTTTTTTAAAAATCGAGGCGCAATTTTGCTTGACGCTTTTTGGGAATGAAGTTATAAGAGCTTGTTTTAGTCAACGGTTAATCCATTGGTAGGTCAATATGACTCACATCTGACTCTGACTGGTCACTTGCACAGCATTAGTGAATAGTCTGCAAGAACATTGCTGCTGGTAGCAGTTTGAACCAGGGGTGTCTCTAGACCCAATACTGTACTGGGGCACAGCTGGGGCACAAACTATTTTTAGCACTAATTTATCATAAAAAGCATAAATAGTGCTTCAAATTATACATTCATATCAGATTATCTTGTTGTCTGGATCTATGATTAACCACCTGAAATGGACTGATGCATTTTGCACTTTACTCTAGACCTCTGAACCTAGTACAAGCAAAAAAAGACTGTACAACATTAAATAGCTCTTCCATTACTCTAAATATAAACTGTATGTTTACGTGCCTGGCAGGCCAAAACACTAAATTATCCATGCCATACAAACATACACAGAGGAAAACAGACAAAACATTACAATATCAACTGTTTTGAATCAAGGCACAAAGTGTGCAAAGCTACACCAAACAACTGATTCACATTCAAATCACATTTCATTTTCACTGCAGTATTAATTGTAGGCTAAACATTCATTGCGTAATTCAAGTAAACCATTCCATCAAGGTACCAATAACTGCAATCATTAAACTGTATCTGATATGTTCCATTCTAATCAGTGCATCTTCACTAAACATAAAACTATATTCACTAGTGTCGGCTATAACAGTAGGCTATCCTTAAGTCTTTACCAAAACTGTGTACTGTCCTTTGTTATCCTCAATGTCACATAACCAAAGTACTCGATGAGCCCGATTCTCTGTTCATACAGAACCCATGTTTTAACGTGAAATAGCTCATATATGGTCATCAAACATCGATAGCAATCTCCAGACACCGAGTTGACATTACTAGGCTAACCGTTATGAATCAACGTTATGCCTATGATGAGCCCGTTAGCTATAGGGCAGCAGCTAACGTCTGCACTAGGCTACGTCAATTAAGACGGCAGCTTAAAGTTTAAGCAAAGTTGTGACATTTGAATTCCCATGGAAATGGCGACACAGAGGAGAAAACAAACAGTAAGGACAGGCAGTTGCCCAGCACTAACCTGAAGACAGGTGAACGAATGACGGCGAGAGCTGTCAGCACTGACAGACACCGCTGTGTGCGTGACCTTGTGTTCCGAAGTTCTGAAGTGAGCCGAATCCAGCCAAAGCCGCGTGAATATTAAGTAGCCACGTGCCATTGTGTACTATACGGAGTGAAGTGAATAAAGTAGCAATGAGTTACAGTCGTCATATTAAGTAGTTGTGTGTCTAAGAACTCTGTTACTGTAAATTCTCTTGCTGTAGATTATGTGGACATGTAGACTTAAAACGTGATTTTTTTTTATCCCTTGGGGAAAATTATACTGGGGCACTGCTGACCAATAATGGGGTACGTGCCCCAGTAAAATGTCGGGTTCCGCCAATGGTTTGAACTCCCATGGTTACTGAGCTTTGTTTTCATTACACGGAACCGACAGCCGAGCTGTATGCTGAAGCGCTATCTTCGCTGGCAATCATAGAAAGCTAGCCAGTTTGGTTGACTGCCTTAGCTATAATTGCATTATCGTAATAATTATAAACAAAACTCACAGCTTGCTCACTTAATAGTCCCTAGATAGGCAGATGCCGGATAAGGATGCTGCTATTTGCGCAATTCATCCGGTATGAACACGTTACATAAACGTTTCTGCCAGGTCATTCGCTATGGCTAATTCTATGTATAAATGCAACTTGGGTTTATTGTGCCAACTAAGTTTATCTAGCCAGCTAGATTACAGATAAAGTTTGCGATCACAGCCGTCTACAGCGACCCGATTACCTATCAAGCCAGCTCGACAAGTGGCTAGTAAGTGTTGCGCTTCCTATGATTAACACGTGTTATATGCTCGACTTCTTGAACAGTGTCATGTAATATTGTGCATTAATTTATATTCTTAAATGCTTTTCGATCACAACTATGTTGAAATTGTTTCGGAAGACCCCTTAGTTAGTCTCCATAGGAAATTCAGAAGTGCGGTGCACTTCACGCCATATTGGTTTCTTCAACTACGCTCTAAGAACATGGACCTATAAGGAGATCTGGACGCACAACTCTGGTCGACCACACACGCCTCCATGGTCCTAGCGGCGAATGTGATATTGCAGGTCACGTGATGCCATGGGGGCCAAAAAGAAATTTCTCCATAGGGAGTAATTGAAAAAGACACGCTGAGAAATCCGTGAATAATTTTTTTTGACAGCCACAAATTATCGATACCGAAACGGTTTATTTTTCTCTTTTAAATCATTAATCCCTCGTTTCTCGGCAAAGACAAAATCTTTTATTTATATTCAGGCTATGCGAACACCAACGGGTCCTCATATGTAAGCGCGTTCCCGCTCCTCCGAATTTAGCCCTGCAGCGGATGTGAGTGGGTGGAGCAATGGGCTTTCCTTGCTGTCTGTCTGTTTAACATTACAAACGAAGCCAAATCGGTGAAGTGAGCTGGCCAGCCACGGAGCATATGTATTGAGCGACAAAAGAAACGCAAGTTAAATAAAGGCAAACCGGAAAATAAGTTTGCGCGTTATTATTTTAAATCAAATTTATTACTAGCGTGGGCGCATTTATACTCGTTTTATCAACCTTTTCTTTGTTTTGCCATAATTATGAGTACCCAGATAGCAAGCTCCTCCGCTCCGGATTTGCCTTGGCTCTGGAGCCAGGGCAGATCCGGAGCGGAGGTGCTTGCAATCTGAGTAACCATAAGAGCACATTAACTAACTAAGTTAGCTAACTTGCGTTTCTTTTGTTGCTCAGTAAATTTTTGCCATTTTAATTGCTGAATGGCCGTAATACGTTATAATGTGTTACTTAGCACCTCGATTGCTGCACTTCATGCAGCGCGAGAAAATGTACAGTAAGCTAAGGCCGCTGGTGTGACATCCTAGAACCATGACGCAGGCAACACTCACCTTACTTATTCAAATTAAAATGAAATGGTTAAATCCATGAATTGCATTGTGTATTGCCAGTACTTTGAATAGCACCAATTCGCATCACTCTATTCTGATGCGTTATGCTTAACGTGTCAGCTGAGTTGCATCTACCGCAACGTAATGTGCGTTTATAGCAGTATATAAATTAATTTCGAACACTGCTTAGCGATCCATTTATCAGCCTAACCATTCTTCGTTGTTAAATTACTTACCGACCTTCATACATGATGACGAAACTTTTCGGCAACTTGTCTTGTGAGATCCAAAATGAACTATTTTTGTTCATGATCCGAACCAAGTGGGTGGAACAACGCGCATCCCTTGCCGTCCGTCTGTGATGAACATTCTTTATGTGTCCAAGTCAATCAAGCGAGCCGGCGTTACGGTGCAAATATTTTATCCATTTTATTTTAATTGATGAATGGCCGTAATATACTCGATCGCCACACTCCATTATGTAGTGCCACAAAGTGTACAGTAAGCTAAGGCCGCTGTTGTGATATCCTAGAAGCATGTATACGCAGCTAACACTCACCTCACCTTTTCATTGTTCATGGTTATCATTGTAATGAGTTGTATATTTCCATTACTTTGAATAACACCAATTCACATGTCTGTTTTTTGATTTGCGAACTGGTGATATCTTGACCGCAGTCATCAACTGTCAGCTGTGTAGCATCTAAAGTAATGTCCATATGAGTGCATTTATTGCAATTGATAAATTCAGTTCGAACACTGCTTAGCAAACCATTTATTAACCATTCTTCTGTCTAAAATTAATTACTGACTTTCATACTCGACGACGAAACTTTTCAGCAACTTGACAGATGACATCTAAAATGTTCATTTTTTGTGCATGATCTGAATATCCATGAAAGCACTGAACATGCATACACATTTTTTGCGGTACAGCCTTTATTAGATCGAAGTTTTGGGAAGGTGGAAACGTCAGAGTATAATGAATCCGAACATCTAATGTTCATGAGCAGCACCTGATATCAACCGGAGTGATGCAGGTAGATTCGACGGTGTGGCTGATTTTCATCTGAACGAAAATAAATACGAGATCTAAAAGAATGCAACAGTTGGTAGCGTATATGCACATTCTGTACCCCATGTCGGATGTAGCTGTCATCATCCATCTGCTCACCCCCACCACCTGTCATATTTGTCACCCCCAAGGCATTATTTACATATATATATTAAAAATGTTTTCAAATAGATTTATTTGTGTTTTGTCAGTTTTTGATTTTTTTTGCCAGCTCTGCGTAACGTTTGAAGATGAACTCAAGTACTCAAAATCAAAAGGGGTTTAAAGCTTAACTTTCGCAGAGCCGGCCATTATCATAAAATCTACCACAAATACAATCGATGTTAACTCGCACTTAGAAATGAAACGTAGAGACGGTATTAAAATTATAACCGAGAAAGACTTTATTGGAAAGGGCTTTGGGGATGGATAGAAAGGCACGGCCTCTGGTTCGCTGACATGCAGAAATTCATGGATGAAATGTTCAGTGCACTCCAAGAGGCTCAGATATCTGGGGAAGGACAGAAAAAATGAGCTTTAAGGGAAAAATAACGCTGTACAACGTTCGTGACATTTCACGGTAGACCCATTATACTCCACGGAATGGTTATAAGTTACGTAAGCTAAAAGTAAATTAGCTTACCAGAATTGACAAAAGTTTACAGCTCCTGACTTTAAAACATATCAGTTTATAAGGTAGGTGAAGTTCGTTGTGTTCTGTGTTCGGTTTATTGTCTTTAATCCGGAAAAAGATAATGGAATTCGCACGCAGACAAGTAAGAATTATCTGACTCCGATAATGTGGTTATTCGACGTTGAGCTAAAGACAACACGAGCCTGTGGCGTTTTTCCCAATAGCGTAGTTGCAGAAATGTATACGTCCATTCAGTCAGTGGTTCTAACTATGGAAGTTAGCATCTGTGACTTCGGGAAGCGCACCCCTGAGCAATGTCATATTAAAGTTACGCAACAGCAAGTCAACTATTTGGCCGAGATTTTTGAGTTGAAATCAATAGTATTACTTCCCTGTCAAAGTCGTTTTTACCATTTGTGATTGCATTTGTGTTTTAAAATAGAGTCTCAAACCATAATTAAACCTTTATCGGCGGCTAGGCTTTGTGTTCCGTACATCAAGGTGCAGTCTGCAGTGGTCAGACTTCCATTTCCGGTGAAAAGTGATCGTGAACACGCACCCTAGGTCGGAGTTCCACGAGCCCGAGCCGTTGTCATGGATACCTCGGATACCAGCGCGTTCATAAGCCCCTCACTAAGCATGCGTGAGCAAAAATCACACAGCGCATGTCCGCGTGGCTCCGGAAGCTTGGCCCCCATGTCGGCACGCTGCGCCACTGAGCAATTTCCATTGAAATTAATGGGCGGCCATTTTCCAATTGTATATCCAGTGAAATATAAAACATCCTTGTCTAAGAAGGATACGGCGGCCGCCCCTCCAGTTCTACGTACATTCATTGGCATAGACCAAGGACATAGACAGAGCAGCGGCGGCGTCAGTTGATGACGTCATCACAAGTCTACTGGGAGAAGTATTCCGTACCAAAATGAACTCGTTCAGGGAATCGTTCGTTTTCGGCAGATGCGTACGTTCAGTTCATCGTTCGTCAAAATAATGAACGAGTTCATGAACGTCGTTCTTTTTTCCCGTTCATGCACAACACTGGTATTGAAAGGGCATGGGACAGAGAAACGAATGCTTTACTGCCTGACAAAATATGCAAGACTGCACTCTCCCGTGTACACAAGTGCTCAAAAAACAGTAGACGTAGGTTATTTTAGTTAATTCATCGTTTCCATTATTGTAAGGTTATGCTACATAGGCTTTATCCTTCTGTGTCTCCAGTTTGAGATAAATGTAAATCAAATGATGCCACTTTACTTCATTCATTCTGGGACTGCTCAGTAATCTTTTCATTTTGGTCAAGTATTTTTTCCTTTTTTTCCGCGATGTGTCGCCGGACACTCTCCCCAGACAGAGACTTGGCTGTTTTTGGATGTTCAGCGGACTCTTCCTCCACAAATCCAGACAGGTCTGTTGTTGGGCTCGATAGCAGCGTAAAAGCTTATCCTCAAAGGCTGCAGGGCACCTACCCCACCAACTGGCTGCATGACCTTGTTTCAGTTATTCATATGGAGAAACTACGGTTTAATAACTTAAAGTGTCAACATAAATGGGAAGAATCTTGGGTCCCTTAATGAAACACCTGGACTCAGTATGAATTGTTGTAGTTGCATCACATTGCTTTGTATTTGTATTAATGTTGCTCGGGTTGTAACTGTGTTAATCAGGTGTATGTACTAGTGCTGTAAGGACCAGCATTGTCTTTTTTTCCTCTCTCTCTTTCTTTTTTGTGGTTCTTTTCCTCATTGGCCGGACCACTTCTTTTAAATGTAGTTTTTTTAGGGGGGGGTTTTGGCTTTAGGGTCGACTGGTTGTTATTGGTTGTTATGAACCAGCTACCTATAGATGCCAATGATATCAAACTAATAGCCAGTCTCTACTGGACACAAAGAGCCTTTGTAAGAGCTGCGGATGGGCTTTCTGATCCAATCTATATACGACGGGGTGTCCGACAAGGCTGCATATTGTCACCAACATTGTTCAATCTGTACACTGAGCAAATATTCCGGAGTGCAGATAACCTCAAAGGAATTTCTATTGGTGGCCGCAACATCAACAATCTGCGATATGCTGATGACACCGCCCTGATAGCAGAGAATGAAGAAGATCTACAAAACATCTTAAACATAGTCAACCATACAGGGAAAGAATTCGGCATGAAAATGAATACAAAGAAAACAAAAACCATGCACATATCTAAGAAGCAGCACCAACTCCCAACACTACACATCAAAATAGATCATGATGATATAGAACAAGTGACAGAATTTACCTACCTGGGTCAAATAATAACTATCGATGGCAAGTGCGAGAAAGAAATCAAGAGAAGAATCGGAATAGCCAAAATAGCCTTTAACAACATGCAAAAAATCCTGACATCGAGGAAGATAACACTCAAAAAGAGACTCCGAATCTTAAAATGCTATATAACATCAACGCTACTCTATGGATGTGAAACGTGGACTCTCAATAAGAACATCACCGGCAAATTAGAAGCTTTCGAGATGTGGTGCATCCGGAGGATGCTGAAAGTTTCATGGAAGGAGAGAAAAACAAATGAGGAAATCTTGAAAATGGCTAAAATTGAAAGAACTTTGGTTATCAACATAATGAAACAACAAAATTGTTTCTTCGGCCATATTATGGGACACAACCCCTTTCAAAAACAGCTCCTGGAAGGGAAGATCAATGGCAAGAGGGGAAGAGGAAGACCACGAAGACAGTGGATTGATAACATAACATCATGGAACAATCAATCCTACCCTCAATGCAGACTAGACGTGCAAAACAAATTCTACTGGAGGGAAATGACATCCAACCTCCGGCGAGGAGATGGAACTAATGATGATGATGGTTGTGATGAGTACTTTTATTATTGACATCTAGGTTATCCTTGTTTAGTTTTGTCATGCAACCCCTGCACTCCTCTCCTGTTTGTGTGTCTCTCTGTGTGTACGTGTGTGAGTTATTGGTTCAGGACTGGTGCTCCCTTTGTTTTGTGGGAAAAATTCGAATAATAATATATTTTTAAACAAAAATTATGCGTTGAACAGTACTTTAACCGAATTTTAGTGATTTCAGCGATCTCCTTAGTTCCTTTTTTTGGTTGATGCAGGTCAATAATTTGCCCCTTTTTAAGCGCAGTAACATCTTCGCCACGTAAACGAGATTTGTCTTCCGACACGGTTTCTTGACACATGGGCAGCTACACTCTGCATTAGTCAGGGTTGAAAGAATTGTTACCAGCTGGAACATATTAATCACTGCCATAAGAATTCAACCACAGGCTCTCTAGTATTTTCTGATTTAAATCCAAACGGCAACTTTTTTTTTTGTCCTGGCAGTGTATATTGAGGGCATTACGAAGAGCATCGGCAAGGTCTTCTGCTGCACCATCAACGCACTGAAGGCCAACTGGACTGCCAGAATCACAATAAGTTGGAAGTACTTCAGAGAATTTTGTAGAAGTGGTGGCAGTGTAAGTATGACCATTGTACATCCTAGTTTCTCACATTGCAGGGTGAGTCAGTTGTACGTGCAATATGATAAGAAAATGACCAAACAAGCTGGGATTATGCGAATGAATTTTAACCTTGTCAATATCAACTTAAGACGACATAGGTCTTCCGGCTTGGCAGTGTATGTAGTGGGAAGGATCTACTGAATCTCTTATGCATTAGTATGCAGTGGGGGATTTATTGATTCTCATGTCTTCTATCATATAGTGGAGGGAATCTGTTAGATCTGTAATTTTTTTAGTATGCAGTGGGGGACTTATTGATTCTAATGTATTTTATCATATAGTGGAGGGAAACTATTGGATCTATAATGTTTTCAGTATGCAGTGGGGGATTTATTGATTCTCGTATGTTTCATTATGTAGTGGTGGAGATCAGTTGGATCTATTTTGTATGACAATGCAGAAGTGGATTTATTGATTTTCACATCTCTTATTAAATGATTGAGGGGAATCAATAATGTGTTTGGTATGCAGTGGGGGATTTACTGATTCTGATTACTCTTTTTGTGCTGTATAGGGGATCTACTGGATTTCTGATAGGACACTTTGTCAAAGAGAATATTTATTAAAAGCATACATTAAGTTTGGCGGTATGGCTCTGTTTGAGAGATCCCTGCCCGTCCAGCATGGAACTGAAGGCAGTGAGCTGCGATTAACCCCCCTCCCATAGAACAGAGCCAACGGCAACAATGACCTCAAACTGAAGAGACATTGTTATTGAACGACAGTTTAGTCATGGAAGAACAGGATTACAGAATGCCAAAAACGATGGGAGGAGCTGGGGAGGAGGAGGGATGTTAATCGAATGTGTTGCGGAGCCGCTTCTCAGAATGCGAGCTTAAGTAAACTAGCATATTATCAATCAAGCAATCATGTGACAGAAAATCAGATGACATTCATGAGCACTCAGGTGATTCTCAAGCACGAGAAGCAGCTCCTCTAAGTTAGTGTCGAAGAACCGAAAGATTACGACAAATGGTATTTTAACAAGTTTATTGTACTGTTACAATTATGAACAAATGGCGAATCATACCAATGAAAACCAACTGCTGAGGTCTGTAGCTCTGTCTGGTACCAGCATGGAAAAAGATCCTAAAGGTGGAGGCCCAGAGATTGATGCTGAAACAAGGTGGGTTGTTCTTTACAGAAAGAATTGAAGTGATTGGATACAAAAGGACAAATGGCAGAGAAAACCAATGAATGATCAACAGAGGGGTGGTGGAGGGACATTCAAAAGATAACAATGGGAGAGGATTGGTTGAATAGTCAGGTACAGACAGAATGATGGGTAGGGGAGAGGAGAAGAGTGTCTTCTTCTACCACATTAGCAAGTTTGACTCCGTGCCTATCAGAATTTACGTCAAGCTCCATTTGTCAACAATTAGTATGTAGTGCAGGAAGGACGATTGGTCCGATTATTATCTGTGTATAGGAGGAAGAGGATGCTTTTTCTATGATATATTTAGAATTCAATAGGAGGATGAAAACTCATTTTTTTGAATTTTCATGCAGTGAAGGTCACGCAGCACTTTGGGCAGGCTTTAATTTTTAATGGCTTATCTCACATGAATTATCCCTTCCCTGAACTTTAGTCAAAACTGACTCAGAATTTGGGATCGCGGGGTTGCATTTCTGAAAATAGCGTACGCTGCCTCCACAGAAGGGCAATAGGCTAATCGCGCCTCGTCTCTTTGTACCACCCGAAAATTAATTTACAAGGCAGAACATTGTTAATGAAACAGACTAAAACCACAACAAAAAAGCTGGCTAATTATCCAGGGATCTCGTATGATCTGCATTACATTAGACTTCTCAGAATCCAGGGAAAAAGTTCGCAGCATTTTGAAACTATCAAAAATACTCCACTTTCTTTTCTCCATTTGTACTTGTATTCTGTACTCATAGTATGAATATGTTTGTGCTGGCGTGTGTATGTGTGTGTGTGTGTGGGTGCGTGTGTGTGGGCGTGTGTGTGTGCATCTGTGTGTGTGGGCGTGTGTGTGCGTCTGTGTGTGCGTGTGTGTGCGCGTGTGTGTGTGTGCGCATGCTTCAATGTGTTGCTATGGCACCATGATTTCTTACCATTACCCAAAAATCATTCAGAATTTGCACACAGATGTGTGTGTGTGGGTGTGTGCGTGAGTGTATGTTAATAGGTGTCTACATGTCACTATAATTTGTTACCATTACTATGAACGTAAAAATCCTTTAAAAATGTGGAGCATTTTACAGTCCACACATTGAACGCTCCTCTCAGTCCAGACCTGATATAAACTTTGAGTCATACACTTCATCATATTTCACCGGCCCTCCAGTAAAATGTATCTGTTCACATAATTAGAACAAAATGAGGGTAATTCAGAGCATGAATCTGGATAAATGCAACATAATTATAACAGATCTGAATCGGCAGGTAACCGGGGGTTCAATGAATAATTAATTCCCGCTGCTTTTCTTGATAATTGAATCCCACGACGGGGCCGTCCAGTGTCAGCGGTGCAAATTCAGAGCCTCTGGGTACTCAGGGACACAAGTGCAGTCCGACTGTACTGGAGACAGTTCATTTTCCAAGAACCAGCCCACAAGTATCAGGCCTGCTCCAGCCTTAGGCTTGGGTGGCAGTCACACTACATAGTCTGCAATGAATAAAAAGCTGGCTAAACTTAAAAAAGTATGGCAACCAGTGGCAAAGCATTATTGAGTTGGCACAACTTCAAATTCTACATTCTTTCAAACTACTAGGAATAGCAAGTGAGCAAGTTGCCTTATTTGTTTAAATTCAGTCACTGTTGGTCTACATGTGACACAGATATATATATAGACCCCCCTTCCCTAAAATAATCCCTAAAATTGACGTTGGGGACTCTGGTTGAGTTGACACAGAATGACCCATATATGTATATGGGTACCCATATATATATTGCTTCATGTTCCTTCCACTCAATACAACTAGGCTTATGCCGTCGGAGGTGACGCCTGGGGGTATATCCCCGAACGCCCCCAATCCTCCAATTCCCCAATCCTTGAATAGACCTTGAATAGACTTGCATTCGAAATTAATTTCAGGTCAATAGGACAAATGGTTCTGAAGATATGGCCAAAATGGTAATTTTCCATCACAAAGCGCCGCCTGGTGGCAAAATATTGAACCATACAGGTATGATGTCATCATGTAACACATTGTGAGGTCATGGCCTTGCAGTTGCCTATCGTTTCATGTCAATTGGAGAAATAGTTCCAAAGATATAGCAAAAATGGAGAATTTTATGTGACAAAGCTCCACCTTGTGTCAAAATTTAAATTGTCCAAAATCGAATCAGTTCTTCCTCTTTATGATACTTACTTATACGCAAAACTTGGAATTTCTAATTGAAATATTACTGCAGTTATCGCGTTAACATGTAAATCAGTTTTTGGCCCCTGGTGGCCAATCTAGAGACCGTAAATTGTCCAAAATCGAATCAGTTCTCCCTCTTTATGATACTTACTTATGTGCAAAACTTGAAATTTGAAATTGAAATATTACTGAAGTTATTGCGGAACAGTGATTTTTTTCAGTTATTGGCCCCTAGTGGCCAATCTAGAAATAGTAAATTGTCCAAAATGCAATCAATTCTTCCTCTTAAGGATACTTACTCATATGCAAAACTTGGAATTTCTAATTGAAATATTACTGCAGTTATCGAGTTAACACCTAAATCAATTTTTGGCCCCTGGTGGCCAATCTAGACATCGTAAATTGTCCAAATCAGTTCTTTCTCTTTATGATACTTACTTATGAGCAAAATTTGAAATTTTTAATTGTAATTTTACTGAAGTTATCGCGTAAACACGTAGTGAGGTGGCAGCAGCGGCGGTCGGACCAAAAACATAATATCCCCGGAACGCCGATGAAAATAACTAGGCTTATGCCGTGGGAGGTGATGGCAGGGGGTATATCCTCGAACGCCCCCAATGCTACAATTCCCCAATCCTTGAATAAACCTTGAATAGACTTTCATTTGAACTTAATTTCAGGTCAATCGGTCAAATGGTTCAGAAGATATGGCCAAAATGGTAATTTTCCATCATAAAGCACCACCTGGTGGCAAAATATTGAACCATACAGGTATGATGTCATCATGTGACACGTTGTGAGGTCATGACCTTGCAGTTGCACATAGTTTCATGTCAATTGGAGAAATAGTTCCAAAGATGTAGCAAAAATGGTGAATTTTATGTGACAAAGCTCCACCTTGTGTCAAAATTTTTAGCCAAACACGTATAATGTCATCGTAGGACACATCCCCTGGTCATGACCTTTCATTTGCACTTGATTTGAGGTAAATCGGACAAATATTTCCAGAGATATGATAAAAACTGTGATTTTTTCCGTTTTTGGCCCCTGGTGGCCAATCTAGAAATTGTAAATTGTCCTAAATCGAATTAGTTCTTCCTCTTTATAATACTTACTTATTTGCAAAACTTTGAATTTCTAATTGAAATATTATTGCAGGTATCGCGTTAACACTGAAATCAGTTTTTGGCCCCTGGTGGCCAATCTAGACATCGTAAATTGTCCAAAATCAAATCAGTTCTTCCTCTTAATGATACTTACTTATCTGCAAAATTTGGAATTTGTAATTGAAATATTACTGAAGTTATCGCGTTAACACGTAGTGCGGCGGCGTTCGGGGATATAATTACAGTGCCGTGAAAAAGTATTTGCCCCCTTCCTGATTTCTTACTTTTTTGCATATTTTCTCACTTAGATATTTCAGATCATCAAGCAAATTTTAATATAAAAAAAGGGAAAAAGTTATCCAAACCTACCTGGCCCTATGTGGAAAAGTAATTGCATCCCCCTTGTTAAATCATGAATTAACTGTGATTAACCACATTTTTTGAGTTCAATTTAACTGGTCACACCCAGGCCGGATTACTCCTTGACCTGTTGAATCAAGAAATCACTTCAATAGAACCTGTCTGACAAAGTGAAGTTGGCTAAAGTCTCAGAAAGCAACATGTCATGCTGCTAACTAAAGAAATTCAAGAACAGATGAGAATCAAAAAAATTGACACCTCAGTCTGGAAAGGGTTGCAAAGCCATTTCTAAGGCTTTGGGACTCCGGTGAATCACGGTGAGAGCCAGTATCGACAAATGGAGAAAACTTGGAACAGTGGTTCCAAGTGGTTGCTGTTGAGCCCTTGAGGGAGACCCTTAACCCCAAAATTGCTCCAGTTGCTTAACCCCTGTTTCTCTCTCTCTCCTCCCTTGCAACTACTCTACCTCACTGTAAACCCTGACAGCATGGTGAACTCAAATGTTTTGCGGGAAAGTATTACCTCAAAAAACTCGCGCAGGCCAACTTAATTGCATTTTGTGGAAGAAACTTAAAGAAAATAAGGCAATTTTTTTCTACATGGTTTTAAGTGCTCAGAACACAAGAATACAGTATTAAGTATGCATACATTTTTTTTTTAAGGTAATTAGTTTCCTCAAAATAATTGAGCGTACCACACTTACCAGGGTTGACAGTAGTGACGTGCGGTTGGAGGTTAGTTTGATGAGGCACAGTCCTATCCTTTGCTTAATTAGCCATCAGACGATTAACTCGTTTAGTAAGACTATTCGGGAGAATGACGGGCCAGTTTAAGTTGAAATCTGAATAATCAATCAGGAAAAATTCTCGGCTCTCGGTAATTCGGTCTATCATTTAAACATTTTGTTAATCGGCTTATGAAAGAAGACTGAAAATAAAAACCCACTTTTTTTGGGTGTAAAAGCACGTATTTAATGGAGAATATATTGCAAATTGATTAAGCATTGAACTCTGCATAAGTCAAACTGTTTTAATATTTGTTGATGACATTGCTTCGGCTTCCTGGAAGCAAGTACGCGCAAATCTGCGGTCTAGTGAGCATTTCAGGTTTGATATACTGAGTAAAAACGCCGCGGAAACTTAAACTGGCCCGTCATTCTGCCGAATAGTCTTACTAAACTAGTCAATCGTCTGATTGCTAATCAAGCCAAGGGAAGGATTCTGCCTCACCAGACTAACCTCCACCGCACATCACTGATTGACAGTGCTGGAATTTCTCCCAGGGCATTCTTGAAGAAGGGGGACATGTTCTAAGTGGAATTTTCCAGGTTAAAATAAATGATCTGAGGCCTTGGTCCCTCAATGAAAACAATCAGATCAGTTTTTTTTTTTTGCATAATGCTGCTCAGCAGATCCTGTTGTGTTTGCATCCTTATTTTGGAGCTTAATGTACGTGTGCGGAGTGGATTTGGAAAAAAGTCTGTCTACAATAGTGAATAAGACCAGTCATAGAAAAAATGGAATTGATCAAAAGATCAGAATTGACTGTTTTGCGTCATAATATAAATGTCATCTCAGAGAAAACTACAAGGTCTTGGGGAGAAACAAGCAACCAATTTCACTAATTTTGCAAAATTATTGTCATTGTCTGGGTCATTGTCATTGTCATTGCCCACAGCCACCCGAGACTTGAGTTGAGCTAAACTGTTAAAAACCAGTGAATTTCTGAACAAATGACCTTCAAGCCAAAACAATGCCATGAAGCAACACTCTGGTTTTACTACGTAATGATCATTGAGCAGATTTGGACTAGCAGCAGCGATTTCCTGCGTCTTTTACCTCAAGAGTAACACATATCTCACAACCGTGGAGAAAACAGCTTAACAACTCAGCGGCCAATCGATTGGCTGATCGATAAAACAATCAACCTTTATTCCTTGTTGCATGCGAAAGTCACACAGTGGGTCTTCTCCGGGAGGAATCGGAAGCCTGCAGGGAATGGGAAATAGCGAGACCGCAGATTAAGTTATGCCCACAGCGAGCACCGAGGATTCTGGGACTGCTGGACGGACAGACTCTGTTAAAGTGCACCTGGAAATTGCTGTGATCCCCTGCTCCATAGCTCCTCATTATCTTCAAGAAGTGTCCGGGGCCCAAACACCATAAATGCCATTAATTATCAGGGGTGGCTCAGCTCTCTGTGCTAGCGCCTCCTACGTAATTAAGCTCTGTGTGATCCTCACGGGCCGCATTTAATGTCAGCTGAATGTCGGCAGGAAAGGTCAGCTCTGACCTGTGCGGAAATGCAGCCGATCCAGGGCTCTCGCTGGACCGCACGTGCTGGGTGACCAGTCACACACCCAAAAACATCATTCTCTGTCTGCGAATGGAGAGAAAAGGCTGACCTGGATTTCTGATTCAATACATTTTTACCAAATTCTCTCTTACAGTATATCAATAAACCATTCTCGCTGAAATTAAATCAATAAACTGCGCACAAGATTTAGTCAACAGCTGCGTTGGATTGAATGGGCCCCAGGTGCACTGTAAAAATGGTTGGAACTGAATTCACCATGTTTTTCATTTTCTGAACAAAATAGAGGATATTAACTTGACTTGATTTTTGTTGACCTTGCAGGGCTTCCGCCAAAATATTTTTCAGAGGGGGATTTCCCCCTTTCCAAATTTTTTGGGAGGGATTTTCAATTTGTCCGGGGGGGATTTCAGTATGTAAAGGCTAGCTGTCACATCCATACGAGACTGTAACAAATATTCATTTAGGATATTCAGATGAACTGAAACAAGACAAAAGTTCTCACAAAAATAAAACATTTATTCAACAAATTTAATTACTGCACTCAGTGACTGAGTGACCGTGTAAAATTTAAAAAATAAAAAAATATAAGTTACAGCTGCCATTGACTATAATCAGATAATGGATATTACGCCACAGAACGGTATGCTTTGGAACAGGACTTGGCTTGACTAGATTCTCTAGTCAACAAACAAACCTGCAAAGACACAAGAAACAGCTGTGCTTCTGCTAAGCAGCGTGATTCTCGGTCGCTACGTATATCCGCATGGAACCTCTACATGAAAAAAGAAATTGACAAGAACGGAAGGCGACACTTTGGAAACCGTTATTGTACACCCATACATTAAAAACTGGCATTGACAGCATGAAAAAAAATCATTATCATGCAAGCCATCTCCGCATTATAAAAATTATACACTTGATTTGAGTAAACTTGAGTCCAGCGAGTAAACTGTTTAACGAATAGATGACAGACGGCGTGCAGACGGCGAAAACTTTGTCCCCAAGGTGAAAATATGTACAGAGCTGGGCAGGCTAGTGATTACCACGTCTGAAATTAGGGACGAGGGTGGCCATGAAAATGTATAGCCACTGACCTGATTGCGGTGCTGCTCAACGAAAGTGAAGATTCGAGATCATCAGCGGCAAGGCAGAAAACGTACCCAGTGATTCGCTAATTACTCTCTGAATGTCTAATCTGTTCAGATTGTGTGGGCGTGAATGACCATGCGAGTCAAGCTGGACTTGTATAGATACTTTAAAGCCACTTGCACGCTGGACTCAAAAAGAATTTTTTGCACGACAGATTAGCCTACATTCAAAGTCAATGCGAAGAGGCGATTAGCATTGACTTTGAATGACATCTGAGAATAATTTGTTTCGCGTCCAGTGTGAAAGCAGCTTAATTGACTGAAAACGTGCGGGAATGGCTCGCTTTGACTATTTTCTCTTGCGGCGCTAGGGAGGTTTTTGCGGGAATCTCGCGATCGCGCTGCTTAGTGGAAGCCCTGCCTTGTTTCTTTGCTATTTTTTACAGCGCAGATTGGGCTGGGGAGACCCTCAATGAGATTCGATCAGGTGTTCCGGTGCCACCACAGTGGACCTGCCAGGCGGGAGAACCAGGCACGTGCAAGGGGTGCAAAGAATACGCTAACCTTATTGTGCGTCTGATGGCGCACCTGAAGTGTGGAATATAGTGAGATTGGCATCGAGTGAATCAGAGTGAAGTATGCTGCTTCTTCTGATGGAATTGGTAAGAACAGTTGCCAGCAGGAGATCAGCATGTTTATCTGAATTTGATGGATGGGAATATATGGGAAAAATTGAGGTAGAATGTGGTTTAGATTTCAAATTGAACAAAAGGAAAAATGCCTCGCCCTGTGAAACAGTGAAAGCCAAATGCTGATTGAATTCCACCACCAATTTGATGGTTGCTAAACTTGTGAAATCGCTCTTGCGCAGAGAAGAAACCAATTTAATTGCGATTCAGAGGACAAATATTCACTGAACCGAAGCCTTCAAGTCTTTGCTCTGTCCGTGATAACCCTCTACATGACAGGGATGAAAACCGCCGGGCCGTCATAGCGGTGGAGGGCTTGTGTATTTGTTGAAAGCGAGTTGTGATTAACAGCGGCAGGGGGTATTAACGTCTGGCGGTTCAAACAAATCACACGCATGAGCATCCTGTTTTAATTTTTATGCTTTCTTTGCAGTCATATCTGCTGTCCTCATCTCCCCAAAATTTGAATCATAAAGGGAAGATTTAATTAAGACTACCCGAACTTATACATAATTTAAATTACTTAAAGGAAGGTTGAGAGTGGTAACAATACCGCAGATGCGATCGGTTAAAAATGAATCAGCCCCAGATGTTTGATACTTTTGTGAGCCGGCACACTTGTTAATCTCGCAAAAGAAATGAAAAGCAACAGAAATAAGGCTAAAATAACCACAGACAATTTATCAGCTGCACCGACCACAACGCTAATCGACTGATATGCACTCCTAACCATAGTTCCCAAAAATCCCACTGATAACCGAAAATGCTAACTCTACAATATTTAGCCGCAGAAACGTTCCCTCTACTTTTTATAAAGTCTCCATGAGGGTGAGTAATGGTGAGGGGAGTGAGTTTGGTGTGAACGTGCTGCCTGTTAGCCTTTTATCCTTCGCACAGGCTCAAATTAAGCTATTCAGCCTTTTATAGTCAAGTGCAGTCATCCTCTGCTGCTCTCTGTATCACCAAAAAACTCCCACAATCCTTCTCTCTTTCATGTCTTTAATATTCTGCCCCAAAATTCAATAAAGCTGCTGTGTGCTACAGCCTCTGAGAGAAGAAATTAAGTGACTTTTTTTTTTTTATACTTCTTGGTTTAGTTTCTTTGCCGCACTCTCTATCTAGTTAATCTATTTCAACTGTCCGTCAAACATCCTTTTGTGTATAAGAATGTATTTTTCCTCGGGATTACTAATGAAAACAAACAAATAGAGCACCCAAGTGATTATAATAGAAAATCAGTCCCTGAGAACCATTGATTGGAGATACTGTAAACCTGAGAGGTCGGCTATGAGAAAGAAAATAACTTGTCATTCAATCAATTCATAAAATGCGCTCGCTTTGGCACTTTCTCGCAGTAAAATCATCGCAGCAGTCAACAGGCACAGTTTTGCCATTACTTTGAAATGATTTGTCTTCGAAAGATTCAAAATTATAGCTGGGGTGGTGAAATTTCAGCCTCTCGCTCTCCAATCTGTGTCCCAGATTTGGTAATGGAAATGGAGCCTCCCGTTTTCCTCTCCATTTTTTTAGTTTCTGGAGACACTAATGTGCTTGTTTCAGACAGAATCATTATCTGCTTCATTGCCAAGCACAACTCCTGCTCTCAACACACAATTTATGAGCTGCGGGCAGTCAAAATATTGCCCTGCAGGAAAAAAAAATGGGTCCGTTTGGTCAGTTTCTCGGCGGGGAAAGGGCGATTCCCCAAAGGCTCCGCTGGGCTTGTTGATTTCACGGAGCATTGAGATCTCGCCCCTTCCCCCATTTTGGCTGTCAAAACCGCTAACTCTCGCTCAAAGCTCGGCCCGGCTACTTCATCACTGCACAGCGATCACTTTTGGTTCAGGCGGGGAAAATTACCTTCAATTGCTCACTGCTAGGCCAGGGCAAGCCTTCTGAAGAAACCGTTTGAATTTTTTTTTTTTTTTTTGAATGTAAGTTTGATTCTGAGTTGAAGGCAGCTCAAGGCCAAGCATTTTTTGTGTAATGGCAGGTTTCCTACAGTAGTGTGCAGTCTAAAATGGGGTCCTGATATATCACTTCGCTATAATTTTTTGGTGAAAATGTATTGAAAAACACCACTGCAGACAATGAGGACAAGTATATTGAGGTAAAAATATGGATGATAAACAAAAACATCAATTTTTTTATGACAATTGAAAGGTGTCAATTTTTTTTTTTCTTGACTCTTGCATAACCTGAATGCACAGTTGGAGGCTTATTCCATGATTGTTGATTAAAAAAAAATGTTTATACTGGTTTGAGGTGACATTATTCGGCAAAATTGCCTCTGATGGCCAGTTGTTCCAGCATATAAGGTGACATGACCTTTGAACTGTGTTACAGTCTTAAACATGATGGCACGACAGAAGGAGCCGCATTGTGGCCTGACATGAAGCTGTACACACTCAATGCTGCCACGGCACTGTAAGAAACACCATCAAGCATTTCAAAAAGACCGATTCTCTGAAATCTAGTGGTGATGGGGGTGCATAACACCAGTAACATGCCTCTGATGTTTGTTATCTTTGTATGACCAAAAAAAATAAATACAATTTCGACAGCACGACAACTCCGTGATGTATTAACAGCACCAGAAGTGAAGAGATGAAACAATCAATATGTACTATATCCGAATGCCTGTGTGAAAATGGTCTGATTTTTTCATGTTGCCAGCTCTTGGCAGCAACATGACCAAAGACTTGAGTTTGCCTAGAGATTGGCCACTAATGAACGGGGAACAAGTCCTTTGTGCCGATGAATCAAATTCAAAATTTTCTCACCCAACGCACAACTTACGTATGTGTGCTGCAGAGTTGGAAAACATTTAAAAAATGTTGCTTTAATCCCTCAGTAAAACATGGAGGTGGTAATATCATGGTTTGGGGTTCAGTCTGCTCGAAAAAAACCAGTGATCTCATAAAAAAAAGACTGAATCATGGATCAAAAGAAGTATCACAGCATCCTCATGAGGCAAGTGTTGCCATCTGAAAAGAGACTGATTGGTCAGCGATTTTGTTTTCAACAATATAATGACCCAAAACACACACATAAGTCGTGCAAGAATTATCTCAGTCGGAAAGAACCATCTGGTGACATAAAAGTTATGACTTGGCGAAGCCCAGACCTTAATCCAATTGAACAAATCTGTTGTAACATCAGAAGAATCTCTTTGAAATAAACCTCAAACCATATGCCCTGGTTTGGCATGTGAGGAAATATGAGAAAACTATGCCTGAAAGAGTAAAAGCTATGATCAAAGCAAAGGGTGGCCACACTAGATATTAACTTTTTCTCTCAAAAATACATTCTTACTTTTGTTTTTACTATATATTCTTATCTGTTTACTTTTTTTCATCTCTATGATCCAATATTACATTAAATAAATTCTTGAATAGTGTTTTGTTTCTGATTTATCTTCAGTGTAATGGTTGGCAGTATACGGAGGCCAAGCGCAACGACAAAGAGAAAGAGAGTAACATGAACACAGTACAAACACAGAGAATAATATAGACTAAACGCAAGTCCTTGCGCTTCCAATGGACGTATAATAGTCCAAACCACGGAAGCAAAGCGAGACAGAAAAAGGGAGAAGAAACTCCCACGATAAGAAGACAGAAAGTCATACCAAACATGACTAAAGATATCTTCAGCTATAATGCGAATCTAAACACAGACACTCTAGCGAAGGAGGCGTGCCGGACATCCTGCTTATATAGATTCTGGGGAAGCGCCGCCCCACCTCAATCAACCAGCTGAGTAAAGAATTTGATGGCCCAGGAATTCAATATCTCCCCCGGACGAGAGCCGCAAAGAAAGGTCCAAACAACACGCAAACCTCACAAACCACGATATTCAGTTTTTTAAGTGTATAATCTTCACTGAACAAGACTGTAATATACAGCCCAATTCTGAAACAGTTGAGACAAAGTTCTGTTAAATCAGACTCTGCAATGTTACTTCATCTAATTTACATCGGAATGAGGAAAAAGAAATGAAATGCACTGAAAAGCAGGGCATGTTGGGTAAAAGCCCAAAAGCCTGAGGAGACCCTCCAAAACTGCCATTACCAGATACTTTGGAAACCACCATCTTCTTCCTTACTTTGATCATGTAGGGAAATGCATTCTGGCCAAATATATGTTTTTCCCCCCCTCTGAAGCACAAATCTCCAAAAACCATAAAAGGAAGTGAGCTAACTCTGAAAATATTTATTTATTTATTTATGAGTCATATCAGGAGGCCAGTATTTGCTGATTCATCAGCGCTGCATCGCTTTTTTTATCGGTTTAGCGGCTTGGCTTACGGGAAGAGCAGGTTGACCTGATGATGACCTCTGGGGCTCATCTTTGCGCTGTTGTAAGCTCTTCAGCCCGCTGCAACCTGTTATGACACGAGACACAGAGAGATGACTCTTACAAGCCACACCTCATGGCTACAAAAGAGCCAGGGACTTTTAACTCTTTGTTTAGTTAATATTTTGGTTTTAACTTAAAAAAAATTGTTTACAATATCGCGCTGAAAGTTCATATACTTACAAGAAGCTACAGTCCCAGTGTTATCTAGTAATTTGAAGCAGTTTTGCTCAAAGCTGGCTGATTAAGCAAGGATTACACCGTTGAAACTAGCACTTTAAAAACAACCACAGCTAAAACAAAGTGCTGCACATGAATAGGCAAAACAATAGAAAAACAGTAAAATTAAAATAATAAAATGAAACAGGAATAAGCACAGATAATTGTTTACCACTTTAAAAACAATTAAAAACAATAAAACAGTAAGACAAGAAAAAACCATAAAAACACTGAAACAAGAGCAGAATCTCTAGTAGCTAGTATAGCCTGTGTACGGAAGCCTGCAATCGCTGATTGGGCGCACTGGATTGTATATTTAAACTCTGAGCTGATTCCCTTGTCCAGAGAGACTAACACAGTGTACATTCTTTACATATAACCCATTTATATACAGTAGCCGGATATTAACTGAAGTAGTTGGTGCGAGCTCTACTCTCAGGGGCGCTCTGCCGTCACTGTGCCAGGAAATCAAAACCATAGCCTGCCAAGACCAATACGTCAAACACTAATGTGGACGTGCACTGATGTAATGCCAGGGGCATAGGAAATAAGGCTACATCAGTGAATTACGGAATAAAGAGATGTAGTAAGTTGAAAGGAGGGGCCCAAGCCTCATTCTTTGAGGAGGTATATTTAGTCTGTATTAAATTGGCCAATGAATCTTGATAAGGTGTAAAATTCAAGCATGGGGTTCTCAGACAGAAAATCTTTCTTTATGGCTATTTTCCAAAGCATGAACCAGTTTGGATTCAGATTTAGAGTATAATAAAAGAATTTTAAATACAGGATATGTGTCCTAAATCAGGAGGGCCATAGAACTAGGGAAGGGCGATTTGGACAAAATCTAATATCTCGATTTTTTTAACCGAATACCTCAATATCCATATTTTGCCGATATTACTGAGACAAATGGTGCTTTCATGAAATATTTACGCAAGGATATTTTTGACAACCATTTATTAGTAATGTTCACATTATGACCAAGCAGGTGCAGGAAACAGCTACAACAGTCTATTAAGAGCAAACAAATGCAACCCTTTACTGTAACGCCGCATTTCAAACCAGAAAAGCCAACACTTATCTCAAATCACTATATTAATAATATCGTGATATGAGTTAAGTGTCGGCTTTTCTGGTTTTAAATGCTTCGTTAAAGTAAATGCGAAGTTAGGTATCGTCACAGATTTTGGATATAATAATATCATATTATGATATCCAAAATCTGTGCCGATAGTTATGTTTGCATCAATATCCATATATTGCCCAGCCCTACATAGAACTTCTTCAGCATAAAGTTATGCTACTTACCTCCCAATATATGTTATCATTGATGATGAAACCTTTTCAGCGCCTATGCTAGTTTGTATCGTACACTTAACCCTTTAAGGTTAAAGATTACACCTGAGTGAGTCAATGTAATGATTATTTATGGTATTTTAAGCAGTGGAGTTCAATGAAATCTATCCATCCCTTATGTAACATATGTACACATGGCCGGAGTTATTTGGAGGCCAGAGCTCATCCCAGCACTGACTGTTTGAGAAACAATGATACACTGTGGACAGTTTGCCAATCCACGAAGCTCATGCTCTCAGGCAATTTACAGTCTCCAGTTAGCCTGATATGCCCGTGGGAGCTGGGATCTGTAACACCTGTTGGAAGCCCACGCTGATACAGGGATGACAAACAAACCCCGCGCAGGAAAGACCAAGCCAAAATCCAGACATACATCCTCGCTGTGAAGCGTGTATCTTTAGCTCCGCCATACTGCGCAGCGCTATCCGCCTTCACATTCCATGAAAACCGAATCTTGGTGATAAAAAGATCTGTTTGGATTGCGCTAGGAGCAGGATATGGGCTCGATAGAGAGCACAGAGCTGCAGACTCATCTGAAGAGGAGCTGAGGGAATCGATAGAAAAGGAACAGGAGGTGCCGAGTCGCAGCAGGTGTGCAGAAAAGCCCGAACGGTGGCTTAAGACCTCTGAAATGCGCGATAAGAATGGATCGCTCCTCTCTCATCCACCTCCGCGGGGCTAGTCGAGGCCAGGGGAGCTAAAAAAGCAGACTGCATATCCACCGCTTGATCAAATTCTCCCAGGTAAGCCATCTCAGATAAAAAACTGTCATATTCAATGCTGTTCTTAGCCTTTGTGGCAGGTAGGCCCTCTCAGATAAAGATTTTCATATTCAATGCCGTTCCAAACCTTTGTCGTAGACCACTGTGCGGGATAAAAGGCGTTAGTTGTATTCTTCTGTATTTAATATTCATCAATTGTTCAGTCCCACACAGGCCCTCTGTGAGCAGTGCTACATCAAGGCTGCTCAGTGATATGGAAGCTGACTGTTGATTAGTTGGAGGTGGTGGTGGTGGCGAGACAGGAACCTGGCTGAGGTCTTGGCTAGCCCGTCCGTGTCTTGTAAACACGGTGGAAAGATGCTGCTGTCAAGAACCCCCACGGCTCTGCTAAATAAAAGTGGCCTTATAAAAATGACAGTCCAATTTGCCGCCAGGGGACCCCATGGAGCAAGACAGACGTGACGGGGGGGGGGGGGACCCTGCCCGGGAGGAGGTTGACAGACCAGGCCCTTCTCCCTCCGTGGGACGGAAGGCTGTTTTTTTCCCTCGTAGGTGGTGGAATCTTGTTGCTCCGTTTGATGTGGGAGTCAGGATATTTAGCATTCTCCGCGCCGCACGGCATATTCATGAGAGCAGCTGTGTGACAACATTAACTGGGTGGAGCAGGGAAAATGGACTCCGCCGACAGATCAGACGCGGCAGCTTGTCAACAGAACCCTTTGAAATGACTTGTAGTATCGGCACAGTTCTCTAGGGGGCAGCGCACTAAAACCGTGAGTGAAATCAGGCCCTTTGATTCACACTTGATTCAGAATTCAGTGTTTTCAGTATCTTTTCTCGAAATTTTGTGATACATTATTAAAATTTCAGAGATCCCATTATCCTCTGGTTACTGCACTGCACACAGAGAAAGAGGGTGGAATTGATATTCAATTACGCTCCTCGAGAAAGATTTCTGAGAATTATCACATGCCTGTGACTGCATCTGAATTAAATTTGACCATTACAGACGTACTGCAATAGAGCCAAACGTGCTGTAACCATGCAGCTAATAGATTGCACAGCATTCGGTTTTATTGCCAGAGATAAAACAATGAATTTCGTCCCATGTGAGAAGCAGCTCATTTTAATTTTAATGGCATTTTATAAATAAAACTTCACAGTACAATTTATGAGAAATCGGAAGCTGCTGCAAAGAGACGGGATCACACTGATCAAATATGAGATGGCGACTGATTCAAGTCAGTTGGGTTTCATCATGTGAATGCAATGACCTCCCAATGGGTTTGGTCTTGTTTTTCAAACCAGTTGATGCTCTTTTAAGTGCTGGTTTTTGATCACTGCACAATTAGCTTCCGACCAAGTAGCCAAATGATTCAGAATTTCAACCAAGCTGTTAGACTCATGCATATTTCATTACTGTCATTATTATGGGCTTTCATTACAACATGCTTTTTTTCCCCCTCACTAACATCACCAGTCGAACTCGCTTGAAGCCAAAAGGCAAACTTGAATTTCATGGCCGTGTAGCGTTCAGCATGCGCAAATAGCTTTGATCTGTTCACATCTCATTATGGTGTACATCCAGGGCATTGGTTTGGGAAATGTTTTGGAATGCAAACAATGACAAACCTGGGGAAATAAATGAGAATTTTCCTCAGATGGCTGCAGTTCTGGAGTGCTCTGGCGTGTCTAAATAACACTTTCCTGCAGTAAACAGGATGTGGATGAAACCTGCTTTGGAAGGGACTTTACATGCCTGTCACTGAAAATTAATTGAAATTTGGCCTGGTCATGGTGAACACCAGTGCCTCTGTACGTGATCGCAATTCATTCACTGAGTCAGTGTGCATATAAATTCCAGAGAATGGACCTGCTGAACATGCAATCCAGCAGTAGACTGTCGGTCATCTGAACTGACATCTTGCTGAGTATTGAGTCCATGTCCCCAATCATCATGCAGGAGCTGCTGGATAGCTCACCCGGTTAAGGCACTGCGCTGCAGTGCAGAGGTGACCATTACGTCGCGGGTTTGAGCCCTGGCGCACCCACTGGCAGGAGTCGGCAGTTTTTTCAGAGTAGCGCACAATTGGCCGTCGCGCTACAGGGTTCCAAATTGGGAAGGGACTGCAGGATTTGGGGATACAATAATAGCTTTGTTCGTTGCTCCAGCGCCTCCTGTTGGCCAGACAGGCGCTCGTCAGGAAGACTCTGGGTTTGTTCGTGTCCGGGTATCCTCCGCCCTCGTTCTGAACTTACGAGGATTCAACCAATGAGTGTATAAGAATCAGTGGTTGACAGGCACGTGCTTCGGAGGAGAGCCGTGAACTGTCCTCACTATCCTGAGTGGGCAGCAAGGGGTCGCATAGGAGCAAGCTTTGTACATAGTTCACCAATTCGGGTGGGACTGGAGATGCCAAATTTAAAAATAAAAAAAAAAGAAACACTTGCAGTCTCTGTAACCCAGCACACATTTTGGCGCTTAATTATCCAGCTGGTTTTTCAGAGGTCTGATTCATGCTGGCTAATTGTAGTATCAGTTTTTCAGTGACTCTTCTTGTCGTCCGTTACTTGCACTAGTCTTTCCGCAGTGTCAGTTCTGGACACTATTTCTGCAGTCTCTGGGCCCGTTTGTTTTTTGCAGTTTAACAGCTTAATTAGAGGTGTAGGTGTTGGTAAACTGGCAGGAATGCTTTGGATCATCCACCTGCTTTCAATATAAGACAAAGTCAATGTGAGTAGACACAAAATGCAGCTTTTAAATGATTATTCAATTTGTTGAGGGTAAAGAGCTATTTGAAATCTGCATCACTCTTGTGAAAAATAACTCCCCCCCCCTAAATCTAATAACTGGTTGAGCCATATTTGGTGGCAACAACTGCAATCTAAAGTTTGCGAAAACTGGTAATGAGTCTTACAAGTTACTGTGGAGAAATTTTTCTTCACAGAATTTATTTTTTACTCAGCCACATTGAAGGGTTTGTGAGCGTAAACTACAGTTGTTCCTGCTTAACATCGTTCAACAGTCTATCAATTGGTTTCAAGGACAGTCTTTGACTAGAACACTCCGAAAACTTTATTTTTTTGAGGCATTCAGAGGAGGGCTTGGTTGTGCACTTGGGCTCATCGTCTTTCTGCATAAACCAACTGTGCTTGAGCTTTACATCAGGAACTGATGGCCAGACATTCACCTTCATGATTTTGTGGTAGAGAGCAGAATTCATGGTTCCATCAATTATGGCAAGTCATTCAGGTTCTGAAGCGGCAGAGCAGCTCCAGATCAACAAACTACCACCACTGTGTCTGCCAGTTGGTTGGATTTTATTATTAACGAATGTTGCGCTAGCTTTTCGCCAAATGTAACGGGACCCATGCCATCCATAAAGTTCCACTTATGATTGATCAGTGCACGGAATATTATCCCAGAACCCTAGGGGTTCATCGAGATGAGACGAGCCTTTCTGTCAGCAGTGGTTTTCACCCTGCAGCCCTCAGTCTCTTTCTTATTACCTCTGCCAAGGAGAATATGTTTTTGCCAGGGTTTGTTTGTTTGTTTGTTTGTCTGTTGGTTTCCAAAATAACTTAAAAAGTTATGGACAGATTTTGATGAAATTTTCAGTGAAGGTGGGTATTAAGTCAAGGAACAGGTGATAAAATTTTGGCATATCTAGGCCAAAATACCACTGAGATATACGCCAAAGTTCAAGATTTCAAGTGTTTCCAATGAGGCGGAGTTCCAATCGCCGAGCTTTTGGGTTTTGCTGCCCCCTGACGGAGGTCTGCACTCTCTGAGTGCTTTTCTAGTTGTGAAATTGTGAACACTGACCTTAACTGAGGTAAACGAGGACTGCAATTCTTTATTTATTAGTCTGGGATCTTTTGCGGTCTCCGGGGTGAGTCGTTGAAGCTGTCTTTTAGGAATTTTAGTTGGCTGGCTAGTCCTAGGAAAGTTCACCACTGTTCCAAGTTCTATTCATTTGTAGATATTGGCTCTCGCTCAGGCTTCCTGAAGTCCCAGAGCCTGATAAGTGGCTTTGCAACACTTTCAAGACTGATAGATGTCACCACTTTTTTTCTGATTTGTTAATTATTTTGTTTAGATCGCAGCATCATGTGCCGCTTTTAGCTAATTTCACATTGCCAGACGGGCTTTATTTCAGTGATGTTTAGATTTGCAGTTATCATGCCTTGGTGTATCTAATAACATTAATTAAATCAAATCTATGTATTGATTTAATTTGTTCAATTGATTGATTTAGTAAGTAAACTTTTTCACAAGACTGGATATACAGTAGGGTGCAAAAATTTGGTCACGCCTAGTTTAAATGTCTGTTACAATTAATCTCTAAGTGACTTTGTTTTATTATTCAGAAACGGCAAATAGTTAAAAATAAAAATTATTCTTGCTTTAAAATGTGATGAAATGTGTCATGGTTCACTTTGTAGTATTTAGTGTTTGCTTTCAATCACTTGGAGATTAATTGTAACTGACATTTAAACCAGGGGTGCCCACATTTTTGCACCCTATTGCATATCATTTGTGAGCATGTGTGTTACTGTGTCTATTGTGTTTGCATCATCTCTTATTTGTGTGTTTTAAAAACCTGGTTGAAAGAATTACTTGAAATGCTTTAGCCATTTAGCTGGCATATGCCCCCTGAATATTATTAGGATCTCATATATTGAGCTTGACCATAAACAGTACACGTCCCCTCCCAAAAAATCAGTCTTTGACAAAACTATATCCAACAACACAGCAGTGGGAGGTACTTCCTGGCCCTGAGTGGCATTAGTGAGCCATTATGTGCTGCAGTTAATTAGATAACATGAGGAGTTAATCCATTGCAGGTGGGGCTTGCTGTCCAGGGAGCTGTTACCTTTATTAGCAGCCAGAAGGGCAGAGCCAAACTGTGTAAATGTACCAGCCACTGACAAACCTTTTCCTGGTTTTGCAACAATGCATACTAGCACTCGGTGTTTGTGTGTGTGTGTGTTTGTGTGTGCAAACAAAATGTCCCCATAAGACATGGAATTCCAGATTTCCTCATCCTTATGGGGACATTTTCGGGTCCCCATGATGAAATTAAGCTATTTTAGGGTTAAGGGTTAAGGTTAAGGTTGGGATAAGGTTAGGGTTTGGTTAAGATTAGGGCTAGACTTAGGGTTTGGTACGTGCTGTTGAAGGTTAAGGTTAGGGAAAGAGGTTAGGGAATGAATGCAAGTCTATGGAATGTCCCCACAAGACATGAAAACCCAACAAGTGCGTGTGCATGCATGTGTGTGCCTGTGTTTGCGTGCGTGTGCATGCATCTGTGTGTGTCTGTGTGTGTGTGTGTGTGTACGTGGCTGTGTGTCTGTCTAAGTGCAGGCACGCCCACCTGTGAGTGTGTGCATGTGTGCGCGTGCGTGCGTCTCTCAACGTGCAGGCACAAGTGAGTGTGTGTGAGTGTGTGTGTGTGTGTGACTGTGACAGAAAGACTAAGATTGTGTGCACAGTTGTGTGAAGCGTCCAGCACTCGGCACACAGAGCGGTGCAGATTGACAGACTCTGCAGGCATATTCATTCCAGATGAAATGACTCTTCATTTAAAAACTTCAACGCTGATGTCCAAAGGCATATCCCTTAACATTACAAACCCAATTTCCGCACTGTAGTTCAGACCTGACACTCAAAGCAGATTGCTCCTGTCGAGGACACCACATTCAGCGACCGGTTCAACCTCCTCGGTTAATGAATACGCTGCATCAGAAGCAGCCAACATCCTCTTTAAGCAACGGAAACCGCCTTTTTATCTGGGGGTTGGAAAAAGAATTAATGCTGGATGACTCCGGTCTGTTATCTCGTGCTACTATAGAAGGGATGGCGTCTTTTTGTTTTAATTCCACAGACAGGGTTTGATAGAGCCCAGTAACGACCGTGTGCGCTATCAGAAAATTCAATACATTATTCATTTATGATAAGTGCAAGGGGAAGCAGCCCTCTTTATAGAGCACATTAACTAGGGGTTATAATTATAATGCTGATGACGGATAGTGGATAGAGCGATGGCCCGGCTCTCATCACAGGCTCTGTAAACAGACACTCGCCGTGGCATCATTCTAAAATTGATCAGACTGGATTGAAAATATACACTTAAATAGAATACATTCAAACATTGCAAGGTTTTGTTTCCATGCACCTGCATATGAAACTAAAAAAAGTATTGTTGCTTCAATGTCTTATCAAGTATCTTCTTAAATCCTAAAAGAAATCACATTGCGTAATAATATTCAACTTTGTCATTTTCTATATCTTCAATGTATTTAGACTTGTTCTGGTTCTGTTCGAGGATTCTGTACATACACTGTAAAAAAAAAAAAAGTTGTCTCAACTGAAAAAAGTTAGTTTCCAGGCAAGCTCATTGAACTTGAGATGATAAGTTGAGGTAATATTCAACTTACAGTCTTAAATTCTGTCAACTTGAAATTTTAAGGCAGCCTGGACACTAACTTTTTTCAGTTGAGACAACTTTTTTTTTTTTTAACAGTGTACCAACTCCACAGTGGGCATTAGGTGACTTAGTGCATGTGAGAGCCACCATCTTAAGGCTTGTATTTGTGAATGAGGCAAACTGATGGTAGAGACATACAACATGGTAGATTTGAGAAGAAACCTGAATTCCTTGTGAGGCATGTAATATGTCACCACAGTTTTATATTACATTGAACCAGGAAATTACATTTTAAACACTCTTATTGTTGGTCTACCTGATCGCCGTTAAGCTTTATGTACAGAGGTGCGTGATGTTTACCTGTATCTTACAAAATAAGGACGTTAATGGTAGCCTACACTTTGAAAGCCAATATAAAGCTAATAAATAATTCATCCTCCGTAATAGCCATCTTGATTAAATATTAATACTTTCATAAAAGTAAAAAGAATGTATTGATTTAAAGAGCAGTAAAATCTGAAACACCTCGCCTTTCTTCAGAATGAAGACAACACTGTGACAAACGTTTCATCAGCCCATAATGAAACGTATTTATTTTTCATGCTGAGATTCATATTCTGAGGTGAATTAATTCTCACCGCTTCTGCATATTTCAAGCCCGCCGCCTTGCTGTTTCAACTGCTGCTATTTATCCGCGATAAAACCAGGCTTATTCAGGGTCACGAGGTCGCTGGCGCCTATCCCGGGATCCATTAGTCAAAAGACAGGAATACGCCACGGGCAGTTACATCCATCACGTGTGCAAACACATTCACTCGCTTGCTCATACCTACGGGCAATTTAGAGACTCCAATTAGCCTGACGTGTGTGTCTTAGGACTGCGGGAAGAAACCAGCGTAGCCGGAGGACACCCACACAAACACGGGGAGACTCTAAACAGAGAGGCTCCCGACTGAGATCTGAACCCAGTGCCAGACCGCTATGAAGCAGCTGAGCTACCTGCCGCATCTCCCGCAATTTCGCCCGTCTTATCATTTCATAGACATAAACAAAAATGTCACTTGCAGCCCCTGACACAAAGCAATTTTACAGACATTCATTGCACTCGTTGTCTGATTGAATGAAAGGTAAAACGGTCACACTTTAGATGAAGTGTTGCTTGTAAAGGCTTTATGCAGCATGTATAATGCCTTCATAAACGAGACATGCCTTTCCTAAATCATATGTAAGCAAATGTCATGCTTTGTAAAGGGTGAAATAACATCCTTATTCAGAATGTGATGCCAGATGTGATATAAACTGGCAATGTCACTTCGCCAGAGGCTAAAAACTATAAAGGGTGACATTGTCAGCTAAATGACATTGTCATTGTCACATCTGGTATCACATGCTGAATCAGGATGTTTTATTAAACCCTTTACAAAATATGACATTTGCTTACGTATGATTTAGAAAAGACATTATGTCTCGTTTATGAAGGCATAATACATGCTGCATAAAGCCTTTACGAGCAACACTTCATCTACAGTGTGACCAGTAAAATATATATTTTTTGTTTTGTTCTGTTTTTTTTTTTAATCTACAGTCTTATTGTTGCTATCAAAAAACACCACATAGCAATAATAGAAAAAAAATGCTTCAGAAACTCACAACCTCCTCTAAATTAAAGTAAAAATGATGAATTACAGTAGAAATCATATTTGGCATTGCATCTTAAGCTTAGCAGTCACGGCTCTGAAGAAAATGTATTTTCATGAGCTTGTGCTTTGAGTAACGCTTGAGATTTGTATGTATTTATACAGTTGGGTCAAGACATTCGGGTTCAAGGGTGCAGAGGCACATTCCCCTGCCCAAGAGACTCAATGCCACCCAGATCTTCTACTGAATTTCCTGTCCTGTAGGTGACTTTGGATAAGGACACATACACAAAAAAGTAACATTGGGAAATCAGACTAGAAAAAAATATCTCAAGAGGTTATTTCATATTTCATTTTGGCACGCATGCACAACTTAACCTATATCATGGTAGTGTTTCTGTTCCAATTCACTTGTCCTGGATCAAATAATTCACATGACCTTTTGGAAATGACACATCCCACATCATATGGCTTCTAAGTCTGATATTTATGTGCTTGCGGTAGGTTCATTTATAAAAACGGAGGCAACATCTCCATAAAAGTGACGGAAAGAAAGGTAATGCTACTTGGGTGTTAGATTCGACCGCGTGGCTGGTTTGATGTGTGACAAGATGGAGAAGGAGGGGGACTTTGGGGATCAGCTACAGCCGTTTTTCAGCTTTGGCAAGGAAAGTGACCTTGTGTTGACTCCGGCCCCATTTGTTTGTGTCAGTCTATTTATGGCAGTTATTGTGTAGATGGGGGTAATGTTGGCTAGCCTGACCCAGTTGCTGTTTGTTTGAGAGAAAACATCCCCCGCGTTCGCTTAACCTCACCGGCCCAAAGGGAGCGACATATCGTGGCCAGTGAGATGTTTTCCTGTCCGATGCTAACGACCGTCTCACTCACTCATAATCTACAAAGATGCTTTCATCATGATGATTATAATATTGTGTGCATGTGAGTGTGTGTGTGTGTGTGTGTTTGTGTGTTTGGAGGGGGGGACTGGTGATAAGTCCAGGGTATTTCCTGAGTAGGTATTGGTTCTTACTTTCTAGCAGTAGTGGTGGTAGCAGCACAACTTCGATCTGAAAATGCCGGGGAGGGAAGCAGCATTCAGAAGATCTGTGTGTGTTTGTGCGTGTTTATGAGCATCTGGGTGTGTGATCCCATGTTTACCCACCCTTGTGGGGACAAAGTAATGGAATACCAGATTTCTTCATCCTTATGGGGACTTTTTCAAGTCCCCATGAGGAAATTGAGCTATTTCACGGTTAGGAGTAAAGGTTAGGGTTAGGTTTAGGGTTATGTAAGTAGTGTTGAGTTGAGGTCAGGGAGGGGGGTTAGGGAATGAATGCATGTCTATGGAATGTCCCCACAAAACATGAAAACTCAACATGTGTGTGTGTGTATGTGTGGTATGTGTGGGTGCATACTGTTCATTTGTGCATGTGTATGTGTGTGTGTGTGTGTGTGTGTGTGTGTGTTTGCAAGTATATATGTGGGTTTTTGCGTGCGTGTTTATGTGTCTGTGGGTGCTTGCGCGTGTGTGTGTTTGTGAATATGTGGATATACCGTATATACATTGTCCACATAAAAAGCACATTTGAGAAAATCTAATTTTGGAAATAAATGTCTGTATTTTAAAAAAGACAGTTGATACAGATATAGTCTCAACAGAACCTTACTCTCTACATCATCAAGGCTGTCTGGGATAACCCAGAGAGACAGGAGGCAGAGAGACAGTCAGTGGAAGAACTTATTTGATTTAATTTTTCACAGCTATCGCTTTTTGTGGTGCATTTTGCAATATTTAGAAATCCTTCATTTTATAATTTTTGGCAGCATCTCCTCCTCAGGGAATTGCTTTTAAAGATAACATCACAGCAGCTTTGGGCCTCGCTTTGCCTATTATGGTACTTCAAAACATGGGGAAAAAAAAAAGTGGGGTTGACTACACAACATAGCATCAGCGCTAAGGTTTATTGACATGAGGATTGCATATGCAAATGCTCTTATCCATTTCCCAGAGTTAAACGAGATCTTCCTCCACTGTGAATGCATTGATTCTATCAGCTTGCGCAGATTTAAAAAAAAAACATCTAAATTAATGCCAAGAGAACAAATAAATTGGCTTAAAAAAAAGGCCAAAACAGTATTAAGCGCACTCAAAGCTATTTTTTTTTAGCTGATATTAACAAGCAAGTATGATCACAAACAGTATGATCACAGAAGACAGTCGGTTAGGAAATAATGCTTTAAACTTTAGCTAATAAATGTGAGGAATAAAATTATTCGCAGTTTTACATTTAGGTTACCTGCAGGTCCAGCATGCTGAATAAGTAAGTTACCACAAAATTAGTAGATGGTCGAGAGACGATGAACAGATTTGCAGGATTTGGCACCGCATTGTGCAAGAAATTTTATTTCCACCTGACAGCAGTTAGGGAAGGATTCCCGAGGAAAATGAAAACCGTACCTAGACATGCTAGCGGAGTTCACAGCGGAATTGCCAGGCAGCTGAGCAAAACCATTCTCAAGTTCTCTGAAGTCTTCATGAGGAAGGCATTGAGATTGGTGATATTGCGCATTTATCTAAATTGCGCATTTACAGCCTGTTGCCAAATTTTAAAATACTAAGCTCCACTTCAAACTACAAGTTGAAAAAGACTGAGGGAGGTTGTCAATATTCTGAACGCATTCATTTTTGAACGGATGCCTTCATTTCCTGATGCGTTCATTTCCCGATGCCTGACCAAGGCCTGATGTGTTCATCTAAAACTGAATGCCATTCATATAAAACTTAACTCCGTTCATTATAAAATGTTCACAATCCAAGAATTTCTGTCTGTACTCAACAGTTCTGAGTTTTTAATTGGACATTTTGTCGATGTATGTGACAATTTATGTGGTTAATGCCATCTCCCCATTTTTTGTCATTTACTATAGATAGATTTTATAGATAGACATTATCGGTGTTACAGCTGTATTCTTCTCTCTGTTTTATGCATGAGTTATATAAAATATTGTCGTCACTCATTTCTTTTTCTGAAATGTAGGCCCTACATTTGACAGGTGACGTGGAACCAGAATTTGGAAAACGCGAAACATGCATGTATGTTACCCTTTGCCCGCTATCATCTTTGTGGTCTCACAGTTCTGTTTTTCTATATGCCTATCTGATTTCTTCTACATCAGCTAAAGGTCCAAAATGTAATAAAAAATATCACACAACAATAAAGATTTATAGCAAGATTTTAAGGGAGTCGAGTCGAGAGCCACTATAACTGAAAATAATCAGCTGTAGGGGAAACCGGGACTTTTTCTTTTAACGGCTGTAGAATTGACATTATCAGGTTTTTGTTGTCAATATGCAAGTAAAGATAGAAAGTTTATTAGACTACATAACTGATCTGCAGCAACCCCTATATTCTGCGCATTCATGATGCTGGTGATCAAAAAATAGTTCCCCACCACCTGTAATGGGGTGGTTTGTTGCAGGAGGGGTAGTTTGCTACAGGTTGTGGGACATTTTGTTACACCAGGAATTTGCTTATTGAGGGAGATGTGTTTCCCACTTAGGTAGGTAAATTAAGGGGAATGCATTACTACTATTATCCAACGAAGCCACAGTAAGGAACCTCTTGGGTCATTTTCTTATGGCATTGCCACGTTTTGTTATTCGTTTGTAATTTAGAGGCACCTTTCCGAAATAAAAAAGGAAGCAAGTCATTCAGTGAGGTAATTTGATCCCAGGATTTCCCGGCACTGCTGACTCCTTTTGTTTTATATAAAACTATCTTTTGCATAGACTATGCTGATTTCTGCAATTGGCACTAACGTGTGATGAGTGAGATTTTAGATTATGGGCGGGGATTTTGTGAGCTACGACTGAATATGGATGACGGTTTATATAAATGCTTGTACAGGGCTGTTTGAAATTCTAAGTTCCTATAATAATAGTAATAATAATAATAACAACCATAATCCCCAATCCTTATCCTAGTCCCTTCAAATCGACAGCCGTATCTATAAAACTGCTGTAATTCTAGACACAACGTAAAGTGAAATAGAAATTTTTTTTTCATAGACTGGGTATAGTCCACCTGCTAAAGATCATTTGCCATTTTAGGTGAAGCTTCAGGAATGGGATTTTATGCAACCTACTCCTGTTCTCTGAACAAAAACATATTCCGTTGATCAAAACAAAAACATATTAAACTTAGTTGACTGAACAAATTAAGTAGGCTATTAATCGTGCACATCATCCAAAAGTCACCGGTGTAACAGTTTCCAATGACCCCCCAATTCAAGTTACCCCCCGGTAATCTGAAGTTAACTTGAAATGATCCCCCCTAGTTTCAAAGTGAAATTAATGAAGGAATTAACAAATTAATTAACAAATGAATTAATAGAAATTAACTCCAGATTACCCCCCCCCCCCCCCCCCCGTACTTTGAAACCAACTTCAACGTACCAGGGGGTAATCTGAAGTGAACTTCTGAATACCAGGGGGTAATGGTGAATAGGGGAGTAATCTGAAATTGAAACACCTGTATCCAGTGTGTCACATGACTTCAGGTCTCACTCCGTGATCTCGTATCCCTGAATTAGCTAATCCCTGCGGCATCACAAGACTATGTCGGTTATCTTGCAATCAAGCTTATTCATTAACTGAACTGATAACACCCTTAACATTCAGACATGCTGATTTTATTATGCTGTGCACATGCAGAGGTTTTACTTTGCTCATCTGCTTGTCTAGATCTGGACTTGTCAGCAGCAGCTCCCACAGAGCGGCGGTTTCATGTGCTGTGTCTTCAGTCTGAAAAAATACTGTACAATAAATTAGAACAAAATATAATATGACAAATGGTAGCCGACAAAATCTGCGACAATCAATGGAACAAAATATTATCACAGAACTCATCGTGTAAGTAGTGGGCTGTAAAGTGTGGCTTTTTTTTTTTTTGGCCTGCGCGTTCACAGGTTTAAATAGAAAGGATTAATACTGTGGATAATTTTGCAATTTGATATGAGCAGGTCTAAATAATCCTAGTTCTTATACTCACAGAATAGTAGATTTAAACTTGGGCTGTCACGCAGATGATGTGAAACAATACGTAAACTATCATTTCAATGTATTTAATTTATTTACAATCTTTTGCATACAAATTGCATAGCGGTCACATCATGATTTGGAATTCTAAAAAAAAAAAGGAAAAAATTCTTTAAAAAAAGGAAAAAAGTGGCAAAAAAAAGGAAAAAGTGGCATACTGACACACACGGAAGCGATGTTCATTCCAGTACAGTATTCACACAGCAACATTTGAATGCTTTGGCTGACTGAACGTACCCTGGTACCATTGAATCACAATTTATCTCCAGTCTTGAGTGTGGAATGGGTTACAGCGTCTTCTCAAACTCGAATGAAAGTGTAAAAATAGCGGAAGATTGACGATCGGTAAAGATATAATCTGGAAACTGGAGATTTGGTAGGATTTTTTAGTCGACCTGAAAACTGTTATTTAATAGTCATGTACCTTACAATATACTTCTAAATTCTGTAGGATGAGAGAGGGGGAATTTTTTTCTCTTAAGAAGGAAATATTTACGCATGTTGGTGTAAATTTTGCCAAGTGGAGAGCAGATTCATTTTGAAATACGAGAGAGGGTAGCTGAGTTAATTTTTGGATGCCATCTGGTCAAAAATGAACGCATCCTTGTTCATTTATGAACACTCTGCCGTTCTTTTTTTTAGCTGAACATGGACGGAGGCTTGTTCATTTTTGAATGCCTGTTCAAATTTGAATGCGTTCAGAATATTGATAAGCTGCCTAACCATGACTAATGACAAATACTATCTACGTGACAACTTTCACAAAATAATAGCCTTAATCAAGCTTTAATAAATATAAATGGAACTGAAAGCTATTTAAGATATACTTCTGACAATATGGTGTAACTACACCATATTGATACCCATGATGGGAAAACAAAATTAAATACTGTAGCAGCAATAACTAACATACAGTGAAAATCATCAATATATCAACCAAACCTCCACCAGACAATGTTAATTATATCTGCCATTAATAATTTGACTGCTTAACACACCAAAACAACTCCTTTAAAATTAACTAGGCTTATCAGGCAGCCCAGTCTCACCCCGACTCGTCACTCAATGTCATCTCTGGCGTCCTTATTTGACGCAAGTTAAAAACAAACCCTACCCCCTAACCATTAACCTGAACCCTTAGCCTAAATGGCAAGTAAGAATGCCAAAAGGGCGCCTCCTTTCTCATCATATATTGACACTTAGTCAAGTCGAGTCACTATATGGTCAGGTTGCATTACTATATGACAAGTTGGGATGAGCACGTTACCTGACCAAACGTCAATATGCAAAGAAAAGGAAGCTTTTGACATCCTTATTTGATGCCAGTTTAACCCTTAACCCGAACCCTAACCATCAAATAAGGATGTCAAAAACCTTATTTTTCGTCTTATATCGACGCTGGGTCTGGTCGCGTTACTATATGACTTGTCGGGAGGAGAATGCGTTGCCCAAATCATTGAGTTCCATATGTCTAAAATAGAAGTTTATAACTCAAAAAATGTTTTTGTGTTTTTTTACTCTCTACATGTGCCTGACCTTTCGAAATTTTGCAGTTTTGTTTTATGCATGCGTGTGTGTGTGTGTGTGTGTGTGTGCGTGCGTGTGAGTGAGTTTATGAGCATTGGTAAAATGGGTTCTGAAAGCTACGGTGCGCTAACGATCTGCAGTTGATATGGTTATATTGTGCATTACACAGGCCAATCCGGATAGTGCGTGGGGAGCTGTCACAGGCTCTGTGAGCTACACACACACACACATACAGAGGGTGGACAGTAATACCGAGTGCCAGCACTTCCACTGACTGTGAGCAGCACAGATGCTGGAAGTGTGAGCTCCACAGCTATTGGCAACATGAGCGGCTCCGAGCCAAAAAGACCTTGAGGGGTTAGCGAGCTGTGGACTGGGAGTGCTTTATATGTCTGGGATGGAGAGAGAAATTAAGCTCGGGACGCAAGGACTCACTTTGACTTGACCTGGCAAAGACCAATAAGCACAGTTTGATGCCCATTTCCGTCTCAGTCACTGTGGAAAATCAGTGGCGGCACCTCATCTACTGGCTGAATTTTTAAAGCCACGACTGTGCGCTACAGCGGGGGCTCTGATGAGCAGAGAGGAGTGGAGGGGCATGTTGGGCTGGGGGAGGGGGCTACCACAAATATCACAAAGGTTGGGAGAGGAACATTCAGGCCCGTATGCATGAAAGCGGAATAGGGACAGAATAGCCTTTACCAGGTATAAATCAACGGTTTTACCACTGTTGCTATGCATGAAGGTGGTATAAGTTAAACTGCGGTATAACTTTAAACCTTGAATAGGGAGCCGTATGCTCAAATATGGAATAGCTTAATCTGTGGTGCAAATACCGCAGATTTCCTGCTGTAACTTATACAAACCAAGGGGTTGGTTTAAGGACTGGAATAAGACAATTTGCAGTCTGCTTTCAGTGGATGTCTCAAAACTGTGCCCTCTGTTTTTAGGGATCTAGCATGGAATGATTTTCAAATTACCCTGTATAGATTGACACCCATTTGGAGATGTAAATTTTCAACTCATTATATACTTTCCTTCACCTAAAAAAGTATTAAACAAGAGTTGTCAGAAAGACAACAAAGCTCGCCGGGGCAAGGTTAAAGTTTTTCTGCACGCGGACGGACGCGGACGCCGGGGGTACGACAATAGCTCTCCCGACATTCGTCCCGGCGAGCTAAAAAGTATAACTGAATGCCTGAACAAACATTTGCGATACATATTCATTTAACAGGCGAAATGATCGGCAATCAGCCTGGCCCTGACTCAAACCCCTTGCATGTTGTTCTCGACATGTTCATTTGGCTCCACCTCATCGTCCTCAGTGACATGTTGCCAGTTCTATGCGGAACCCTATTGTGATTAGGGCGTTTCCTCAAACTCTCCCGAAACGTGTATGCGAACGTTCATTTTTTGTATGTTGACCACAAAACAGCGGTCGAACAACAGATAGGCATTCACGTACTAGCTCGCAAATTACTCCCTACTCAGAGTAATGAAGCACGAGGGCAGGCCTATTAATACATTTGTGGTAAACAAAGGCAATAAATCATTGAACAACTCTACGACTACGGAATAGCTTATTCGCGCAATAGTTATTCCACGACTAGTTAAACTACGTTTCGTGCATACTAATTTTCTTCTGCCACAGGGGCTGCAATAACTGTTCTCAGTATAAGATTACATCCACCTCGTTCATGCATACGAGCCTCAGTGTGTCAACTGTGATAAAGAAAGATGGACACAGCGTTCCTGCTTCCGTATGTTAGTTCGCCTCAGGTTTGGCGATCACTGGAATAGAGGGGGGAAAGAATTGTGCTTAGACTGGGGCGATGACATTTGTTCTGTAGTTACCTGCTTATCCCAGAAAGGTCAGCATGGATCAACAGTGCTTGTATGTGACTGTGTGTGTGTGTGTGTGTGTGTGTGTGTGTGTGTGTAAGAGAGAGAGAGAGGTTTTGTATTCCATTGACTTGGTTTTGTATTGTTCCATCGGAAATATTAAAAAGTGGTTGAATGCAACAAATTTAAAACAATCCTTGAAAGATTTCAAACTGCAAAACTGAACTAATAAGGAAAGTAAATCGGCTTTGAGCTGTGATGTGTGAAGCAGTCGGGTGACAAAGATATAAACCGTAGCTAAGGGTTGTAGCTAACTCGCTAGTAACCGTAAACAAGTAAAAGAAGGAGTATCCTTGTTATTATAAACAGTGATATTTATAAAACTACTGCAACTTATAGTTATTAATATGAAGCAACGCCGATAAGGTGCTGGTTGCATTAGAAATCATTATCTTACCTGGTGATTTGATCGAGTGATCATAAATATCGTTAGCCTAATTCCATAGGTGCCTAAGTCATAGAACATGTTCGGAATACAAGAGAGAACACAATTTTTAGCAAGCACATTGGTATTTTCTTTGATATTGCAATAGTAATCCAAAAATTGACTTAGGCAATTATGCTATGAGGTCAACGATATCAAAGTGTGAAACATCTGGCCATTTACTTGGATGGTTTCCCTAATACAGGGGTGTCCATTGTCATCCATGAAGGGCCAGAGTGGTTGCAGGTTTTTGTCATAGCCCAAAACCTGATCCCACTACGTAATTAACTGATCGTGGGTCCATTTAAGACCTTGGTATGTAGAATCAGATATATCTGTGTTGGGCTGTAACAAAAACTAGCAACCAAACTGGCCCTTTAGGGATAAGATTGGACATCCCTGCCCTAAGATATGGAAAGAAAGGAGAAAGGTAATTGAGAATGTTGGAAAGTTGAGTCGCTTGTCTGGCTTGATGTAATCTCGCTAAAATACATCTTGTTTTAAGCATGAGATACATTGCCCTCTCACACTTGTCTGCCTTGTGAAAGCTTAAGACGAAGCCTGAGACTCATGCCAAGTGTTGAAGTTGACAACTGTACTGCTACATCTGGTTGACCCATGATACCTAAATTGTCTTGAGAAATGCTATGTTTTAGCATTGAACTGGATAATAATTACAGTTCTGATAGGAGCTCCGTGGTTGTACCTGAGTTATGTTAGAGATCCCAACTTAGTCACACATTTTGCATCAAAGTATGGCAAGATCTGCTCTATTAAGTGTTGTTCTTGGTAGTTTGTCTTTCTGATCAAATCCACCATACAGCAACATTCAGGCTATGCACTCAGTTGACAGCATATATCCACCTGCATCATTGTTTTCTATTTGGATTTTGACCTTTGACCTTGACTGGTGAAAATCTAATCATCTCTTTACTGTTGTCACACATAACATTTCCACAAATTTTAATTGAAATCAATCCAGTAATTTTTACGTAATCCTGCTGCAAGCAGGCTTTCAGGCATACACACAAACGCAAAAACATAAACTTCAACAAACTTGCTGGCGGAAGTCACTAGCAGACCACAGAGTCCAGCGGCAACGTAGACTGGAAACAGCACATCTTCCGCACCCAACAGTAAGGTGTTTTCGGAGTTCACTGGATGTTCGTTGAAATGAACGCTTGAAAACACATTAAGACCAATCAACAGTTTAACGGGATGTTTTATGCATACACTATTTTCAGCCCCCACAAGTAAGAACAAGGAGTGCTTTTCATTATGCTTAATTATGCTTCTTCATTCTCTCTCTTTCCAGGACCTCAACGGTTTTTCCCTTCTGCCATCGTGGAGGATCATCCAGCCCCTTAAATGCACCTCGAGGAGACATGGAGTGAGGCGAGAGGAGGCTTCATGGAGGAGTTTATGAAATCACAAGTGTACCCTACGTGGGAGCCCTTTATGAAGTGGTTTAACATTTAATTTTGCACCTCCACATAGAACGTTGTTGAATAGAACAAAGGATTGCTCATTTTCCAGCGCTCAGCTCTTCCGTCCTTGTGACTCTTCCTCACACCTCTCTCCCCGATCCTCGCTGGGAGGGGCTAAGATGCAACACAGAGGGTGTATTCGACTCCCTGGTCTGGTGCTGATAACATGTACTCGAACTAGTCGAACAGGATGGTGGTGCAGCGAGAACAATTGGCATTCAACGTGGCGGACAGTAAGCAAACTTGCGAAGAGTACGTCAACCTTCCTCTCTTTTACTCATATAAACTTATACCTAAGCGATCTAAATGCATGTAACATTGGTATTTGAGCTCCAATAGTCATGATATTTCCAAAAAAGGAGTGAGATACGAGCTGAAATAAATATACGTCAACAATAAATGCTGTCTGTAGCCATCATGTATGGTTATGGTTCGTGTTTTCTAGGGGCCAGTAGATTCGAGGATCACTCGGTTTTTTTGTGTTTTTTATTGCGTGCCGTGTTGCCGCCGGAAGTGAATTAATGGTAAGCTGCACTTACCCGTTCGTGCGTTCTCGGCCTGTTCCAGAACAGGGAGTCGAGTACACCAAAAGATGCGAGTGAGGAAAGTGTGGGGACATATTAGCACAATAAAAAGTACCCTAGAAGGCACCGACACATGGTACAAAATCAATGAAGAGTCAGGGCTGGTTACTTCCCCTGGGCTGGGCGGGGTCAATGCTCCCAAGTATGCAATTTAGCCATGATCATGATTGGATCCCAGATTTCTGAGTTCCTTTCAGTTCCAACCCATAGGCCTCAGTGATGAACCTTACGCACCAGGCACTACCAAATGCTCCAACAAGCCACTGTTATTCACCGCCCAAACGTAAACCATATTTCCGTTTGCATGACAATCCAGCTCAAATGCAGAACAGTGCAAGTGTTTGTAGATTTCGCAACTGCAAGCTTTCATTGACCCAATTATGCAATATAACAAATTCCAAAGACATTACTTTACTTTAGCTTTACTTCAGTGAGAAAAGCTCTTGTGTGTGTGTAAAATAAGCAGTAATGAATCACTGAGCCTTGCCAGCAATGAAAACAATGATTATTAGTCAGCATCAGTGTGTAATTACTGATTAAGTTAAATATGTTTTGAAAAAAAGAAGAATTGCTAATCTGGGAGAGAAATGTTTTGGTTTTGATGTATCATTCCTTATTTTCGTTTTAGACCTCTAATGGACTGTGGCCTTTTGGCTGCTCAGAATTAAAACCTCCATCATTTCAGGAATCGGGGAAAGGGTTCTTGATTGATATTCAGTCTGGATAATGCAGTTACCCCTTCCCTGACAAATGCTGATTGCATTACTTTCAGACGGACACCCCTAAAGAAACAATGAATCATCCTGGGGAGACAGATTTATGCCGCATTTAAATGCCAATCTAATATACAACTTTAACAATAGTCTGTCGGAAAAAATATAGAAATGAAGAACTTTATCAAATCATAAATCAACTCACTTTAGCTCTTTTGTATTTCCTTGAAGTTGTTGAACATAAATTTGCAGTGGTTAGCAAAAACAAAAAGAGCAGAAGTCAGAAATAAAGCCCATAATATACTCTCTGGTGGCTCTGCATATCTATAAATACCACATAATGAGATGATCCCAATAGTCATATATCATAATAATTCTTGTTATTAAAGTTGTACCTTTTGCATTTTTGCCGGGACAATAGGAGAGCAGCACTGGGACAAAACTGCAGAAGTGACCATCTGTAGGCATTTCCATCCTCAAAGATTTAGGATGTGTTTAAATGTTAATCGATCCACCCCACAACACAAGCTTTTAATGAAATCCCAACAGTGCGAGAACCTAGTTTGGCTGGCATCAGCGCTGGGTGATGCATGACTGTCTACTGCGTTACTCCGTGTGGGAGGGTTTAGGTTGTCTCTGATGGCTGCATATTTAAACTCGCTAGCGACTCCTGCTGGTCAGCTGCGCCTGCACTGTCTACATGTCCAGACTGTGCATAAGGTATCAGCCTCAGATTAAGACAAAAGTTATTAGCCTGTGAGAGCTCTGGAGAAGGTAGTGTATTTTGGTTGTTGAATTTACTCTTTGTTCCCCAAACTAAATCAGAAGGGTGGCACAGCGGCCTGTTGGATTACGCAGTATGAAGATTGCAAGCTCGAATTTTGCCCAGAGCCTTTCTGGGTGGAGTCTGCATGTTCTTCCCATGGTCGTGTGGATTTCCTCAAGGTATTCCCGTTTCATGCAAGAATGCCAGGCAAATTACAGACTCTAAATTGCCGATAGGCATTTGTGTGAGTGAGTAATTGGTGTTTATCATCCTTGTGATGGATCGCCGGACTTCTTACCTCTGACTCATAGTGCTGTGCTCTGATAGGCTGCAGAACCCCTGTTCAAACAATGGATGGATAATAAGCGGCAATTCATAGAATAACTGCATTGAAATAGAAAGCCAAGTAATCCTCCCATGTGTGGAACATGGACTGATGTTACAGAAGCTGTTCGAAGATGACCTCATTCAGAGTGATTCAGCTGACTAATCCTGCTGTGTGAATAACCCTTTGGTGAGCATAATTGGTTATTTAAACCGAACCATAAATTGGGAAGAACAAAAATGTCCTACTCTGCTCCGTACTTTGCAGCTGTAAAAATGAAGCAAACTCAAAGGAAATGCAGTATTTCCGCATAGGACTTTTCATCTGCGTTGGCATTTGTGCATCTATAGCTGCCTGAATAGGCCAATCTCTGCACATTCTCCAGTGACTTTAAATGCAGCAGTATCACATCTTTTTGTGGTCAAAGAGGAAAGTCTGTGCCGAATCCATTTTTTTCCTCAAGGGGGGTTGGACCTTCTCTTCCTCTTACACTGGAGGGGCAGTGCGGTTACGCCAAGGGTTTTCTGCTCCGCTCTCGTGGGAGCCGCAAGCCCCTCTTCAACCAGCGTCAGGGAATTAGCCACATGACAGAACCTTCCGGTGACCCATGGGAAAAAAACTACCACTATTTTTCGTAACTGAAGGACTAAGTGAATCTAATTTGGAGAGGAAATGGATTCTGCACCCCATACGTACTGCCCTCAAAAGCAATAATAATAATAAAAAAACCTTTCTCTGGAAGTCCTGAGCAGCTGTTATAACAGAGGTGAGCAGGGACATTAATCAATCCTGTTTTCCTTTTGATGGGAAACATGACATAGTCCAGACATTTCTTACTGAAATACTGTCCAGATAAATGCCTATTTGCAAAAAAAATAGAATTAAAAAAAGCATTTCAAGAGCAAAAGAAAAGAAAAAACAGAAATGCAGGAGCCATGAAGCATTATGGTAATTCCAAATGCAGAGATGATCGGCTGTTTGACTTAATTAGGACGCTGCTAATTACGTCGGCAACGATGTGAACCATTTCCCATCGTGTCAGGGCCAGCTGCTACTGTAGACTGCAACTGAGTGATAAGCTGTCAAACAAGGGCACTCTGGGACTGCGCCTTTCCAATCCACGACAGAGCAGGTACATTTACTATTAAACATTTTTACATGGAATAGAATTCATACTGAGGCTGGAATGAATATGGGTGTATATGTACGTGCGCACATACACATACTCACACGCAAAGTCTTGAATTTGAAAAAAGGATTTTTTCTCCTCTCTCTCTCTCTTTTCTTACAAACACTTTTACTCCTTAATTTGGATAATTGCTATGCCTGTCAGAAGAACAAAAGGGAAACCCTTATTTTCAATTTTGACTTAGTTTTAATGAATATAGAATTGAATCCAGGCTAAAGAGTGTGAAAATAATAACATTTAGCAAAGCTAATTCCAGCCGAACAAAATTCATTCAAATTAGTTGTGCTGAGAGACAGGAGGTGATGTTATGCGTCTAGAATTAGACCTGGGGACGGGGGTTAGTGTTCAGGCTGGCCGTAGAGACAGCTTCTAATTCTTCTTTTGTGAAAGGGGCTGTCCTTCGCTGTTCCTGAAGTTTTTACTGTCTCAAGCGTTTTCATTTCAATCCTAATTTGGCATACCTGATGCCACCAATTAATAGCTAGATAAGGTCGGTCCCTTTTGAATTGGGAGTGTTTTAGGGCTCAGTAAAAACTGACAGGATGGCGGCACTCTCCAGGAGCAAGGCTGGGTTGCCCTGATCTTTGATTTCGGGAGAGATCTTGTTTGGGCTGGGTGTATCAATCTTAGAGCTTCATCGCAGTCCATCACTGAGAAGCCTGATTCTACTCAGTGAGGTCACAATTGAAGGCTGTTATTAGTTAATTATGTCTTATGTCTTGGGCAGTGTTCACATTGCAAGCTTCATTGTTCAATTCCAATTTTTCGCTCAGATTAGTATTGTCCATCTTGGGTTCACTTTCATAATTTGTTGTGATTCTGCTGTCTGCTATTCTGTCTTGTTTGGATTTTGACCTTTGCCTTGCCTGACCATGTCCTGAATTATGTATTGTGATTTGGATACCTGATTATGTTCATGTTTTGTCTAGTTTAGTTTTGCCATGGTTTGTATTTTGCCATATTTCATTCCTACAGTTACATTCCGGTCCATGTTTTTGTTTTTGCCATGCATTGCACTTTGTCTCCCCCTGTCTGGTCCCTTGTCTTGCAATTACTCACAGCCCTGGTATTGCGTGACACTCTTTTGTTGATTCAATGGTTTCTGGATTTCAAACATTCCTTCCAATCTCGTTTACTTCCTTCGCCTTGCTTATCTAGATTACACACCAATACTAACAGTTTGTTGTTTTGTTAAATTACTAACCAAGTCTAACATTGTACACAGTACTAACTTACTAGCAGGCACTAGGGATTGTATAGCGGCACTCTACAAATTGACTAACGATCTCTCAGCATTTGCCCTGTTCTAGTCTCCGCCTCTTGCCTTCACTCAATTTACTTTGCTGTGCTTCTAGCAGATTCTCTGCACCTGTCTAATCACTGTTCCGCCGCTCACTCTGTGCACGTAGAAATCCTTAACCGGATCTGTTTGTTCTGTCTATAGGCTGTCTTGTGATCCCTGTCCGTCTTTTGCCTATTTTATGTGATTAGGTTCTCCCTCATGTTTGCTTCCTTTGTAGTCAGTCTGACTTCCTGCACCTGTGTTGAGTTAAGCATGTGACTTCCCGTGAGTGTATATTAGGAGTCTTTTCACAGCACTTCCTTGTCAGAACGTTTCTCTTGTCTACCTGTGCTGCTATCGTCTTCGCCTTGTACTCATAGTGTTACTCTTCTGACTGGACCGTCCGACCTACGATTTTTGGCTCTGCTTTTTGGTACTATTGTCTGCATATGTTTACGAATCATTTTTGCTCAACTACGAGTTTTGTTTGCAGCCCTGTTAACGGTTTGGATTACGCCCACTGGATTTTGGCTTTTGCTTCTCTTACAAACCTGTGCCTGTGTACCAAACCTATATTTGCCCGACCACGAGTACTGTGATTGCTGCCCTGGTTTTCGAGTCTGTTTTTGCCCAACTGGATTGTGATTTTTTTTTTTGGATAGTGGACTTTGTACCTTTGCCTTCTGCCCTGTGGGGGGGTTTCCCCTTTGATCAATAAAATCAGATCTCCTGCATTGCTTGGTTCTCGCGACTGATTCCTGAGCGTATCTTCACTGAATTACAAATTACTTATTTAACTATGTGAACAGATCTGCCCTTTGAAACGGCAGGCATGGGCACATTCATACGTTTATTGTTTGAGTCATCTGCCTCACCCGCAAAAAGAAATGTCACATTTGTGGAAGCACTCAGGGTGTTCAAACTTTATTCGAAGTGAGAAAATTGACACGCTCGTAGCAAGTGTATGGACAGGACTTCACCCTTGAGCACATCAAACAGTTTGTCAGCTGTATGTGTTGAGGTCAAGCAGGTGATAAAAAGCGAGACGGCTACCTTTTGTAGTTTTAAGAGCTATTGCTGGCACTGCTACAACAGCGTCTATGCGTGCGTAGAGGCAAACAAGAAATAGATCCAGTGGGGCCGTGAGTCACAGGAATCAGGATGACACAGTGACGATAAATGATGTCCACTGAGTCTGGACTTCAGGCTAACTTCTGCTTTCAAATATTGAACAGCAGAGGTGGACATTCCAGGGGTCAGAAAGTAAAAGTCCCACCATGTTTAACTTCCACCCATCAACTCAACCAGCGATTTTCTTGACTAGTCCAACCTCTGGTCTGAAGGGCTGTTTTATTTAGCAAATCCAGGAGGTTGGGACTAAATACTGGGGAGGACTTTTACTTTCTGAACCTGGATTGTCCACCTCTGTTGAACAGTTGGGAATATTTCCATGACCTACTATTTCGGCTGACTGAATGAGTAGAAGAATGTCCCAGAAGACCCTAAACTTTACATGAAATCTTTCGTTCAGTGTGTTTACATCGGTGGCGGCTGGTGAACTGGCAATAGGGGAAGCTCAAACCATCCCTTAAAATTAATTATTGGTCATGACCTGTTTTCAATGATTCATTTAAATTTCCATTACAAAAAGGAGATTTGGATACTGAAGAGATACTTCATGTGCAAGGACTTCCATTCCGCGCAAGAATCTCTTACATGTGCATTGATTGAGTAATTGCTGACTACTGCAGAGGAACGTAAATATGCCTCTAAAACTCACACTGAATGCGTGAGAGTTGACAACTGGCCACACCTCATAATGTTGAGAGTTATCTGTAATGACTTTCTGACTTTCTGTTATGATAATTGGTTACACTTTACTTGAAGGTATTGTCATAACGGTGACATGACACCATCATAACTGTTACATGACACAGTCATGAACATGTCATAAACATTATGTCAATGTCATAAACGTTTATGACTGTTGTCTTTAGGTGTCATTCAGTTTTCGTAATGAGAAGTTGACATTGAGTTGTCTTGAGTCATAAACGTTTAAGAAATGAACATAATATTCATGTCATGTTCCTGACAGTGTCATGTAACAGTTATGACAGTGTTATGTCACTCTTATGATGATTACTTCAAGTAAAGTTACCTGATAATTTAACTGAATGATTGATAACAGGTCGTGACCAATCACTATTTTTGAGGGATGGGTTTTAGCCTCCCTATTGCCAGTTCACCGGCTGCCACTGGCTCACACATGCTACAGTAACCCGGTTATTGCAAGTAAACATCATGGATTATAAGCAGCTATTAATACGACCCTCCAGGATCCTCCTCTCTCGAGAGCAACCCAAGCCTTTCTTTTCTTTTCCAGCTCGACTTTCTCCAGGTAGACACGTTACTTTGCGCTGGAGATGCTGATGTTTGCCCTTATAATCCATAACACTGCCACCAAGCAAAACCCCCCTGTCGCGCGATCATTAGCAAACATCTCCTTCATTAATAATTACGAGCCGAGCATCCGCTGTGCGCTGCTGATGGTCATTGACATTTATTAAGCAGGCCTCATAGTGAGCCAAATAATACATCAATCCCAATATTAATGGCGATGATTAAAAATCCTTTTCTTATTCCATTTCAGGCTGATTAGCTGTGGAGGTCTTGGGGAGTGGAGTCAGGCAAGGACAGCCTGTCTTCTCTTTTTGTTTACCTTCAGGACAGAAACCCAGAACACGTTCATTTCCAAATATTTTATTCAGTGCAGTAGCGTCATTGTAGCAGCTATTGGCCTGGGGTTTTGACACTGACCTTAGCTCCGTGCTCATGCTGAGATTTTGCCTCTGCGCTTTCCATTTTCATTACTTTCATACACAGACATAGCAATGCTTTCATCACATTATATTATGAACTTTTCAGTCCGTAGCAATTTAATCCCATTTTCAACCCACTTCTCAGTGGACTCAATGAGAAAGTGCTTCGTCAACCACTCAAAACATTAAGTGAGCTCCAAACCAGGTTTTCACAGTTGACTGGTCTTAAATGGTCAAGTTAGACTTGTCTAATTAAGACTGTTTGTTGCATAAAGCTTAAAACTGACTCTATTTGAGGCAGAAAAATTAGCCACCTCTCCCCCTGGCTAACCCTGTGAGGTATGGTTCAGGAACCACTCGCGAGAGACAGAAATCCAAAAAACGTATGCCTTTAATGGAGTCCGAGTCAGAGCCAAAAAACACAGGAATTGCCAAGCCACAATACAAAATCCAAAAAACTGTGTCAACTAGACAGGCAGGGGTCAGAGCCAGTAATACAGATGAGCAGAGGTACAAAAACGATAAGCAAAAAGTCGTAGTCGATGAACAAAGCCAAGGGTCATACACAGGGCATCCAAACACAGAAATCGTGGTCATCCAAAAATTGATCAAAATCCAGAAAGACAAAAATAATACAAGAAGGGCAATGGCAAGACTCAAAGTCGGACAATCCAGTAGAAGAGAAACAATACTCAATGGCATACGAGGCGCTCTGCACAAAGAAGAACTGATCAACGTTCTGACAAGAGCTGTGAATGAAATGACTGCTTAAATACACACAGGGAAGGTCACATACTTTACAGGAATCAGGCGGAGTGAATAAGCCTAAATACAATGGGAGAATCACATGAGGGAAGCCTTAACTACGAAAACTGGCAAGAGACAAAACACGAACGGGAATCACACAAACAGCCTATGACATTTAAACAGCTCCGGTCCAGGAGTTCTAAGTGCACAGATAATGAGCGCAGGAGAGTAATTAAGCACGTGCGAGAAATCTCACTGAAACTCAGGAGAAGACAGGGAGAGCTTAGCAAGAGGCGGAGATTAAAACAGGGCGATAATAATAATAATTGTGGCACACATGAATTGATGTAAAAGAATTATTTCTCTATGTGGGATTTTTTTCCCACTGAATAAATGCACTTGAATTAAAGGTTGGATTTTCCTCTTTTTTCATTGTGGTCCTATATTATTTAGAAAAAAATTGAATTTATTAGAAGCTAAAGAATACATCTTAACCAGGGGTGCCAATAATTATGGAGGGCAGTGTACATGACAACAAGGCAGAATCACAACAAAATGAAAGCTTAGTTGCCATGGCAACACATTGTTAGAGGACACAAAGATACAGCAATATTTACTGTTTTTCTAACAAAAAAGGACAAAAAAATTTTACATTAGAAACAGGATTATCAGCTCTGTTTATTTTTATTTTTATATAATTATTCATTTATTTTAGTAGTTTTGAAGTAGTTATATCTGTATATATATATACAGCGCCCTCCGTAAGATGTGTTAAAAGCATTAAAATGAATTCAATTTTTATTGCAGAAGCATACTCTCACACTGAAAATTGTAGAAAATGTAACCTCCAACTCAAGTGAATTTTAAGGGACAAAAATCCCTGACTAAGCCATAATTATTTTTCATAAAATCACCTGTTCCACAATCATTCGGACCCCTAACAATTCCTAGGAATTAAATGTAATTGAAGTATTTCTGTCATTTCTACAGTAGTTTACAAAGTTGATCAGAGTATCTAGGAACATTTAATTAGGAAATCATCACCTCCTGTTTCCCTGGGGTATAAATATGACGTGACACAGAGGTCATTTCTCTTATCCACTCTTCAACATGGGAAAGACAAAGGAACACACCATTCAAGTAAGGCAGATGTGTGTCGACCTTCACAAGTCAGGCAATGGCTGCAAGAAAATAGCCACTCGCCTGCACCTGCCCATATCTACTGTCAGAGGAATCATTAAGAATTTTAAAACAACTGGAACAGTGGTGAACAAGCCTGGACGAGGACGCAAGGTTATTTTGCCACCACGCACAGTGAGGAGGAAGGTAAGAGAAAAAGTTCTCCAAAGCTCACTGTTAAAGAATTGCAACAAATGGTCACATCTTGGGGTCACAAAGTCTCAAAAACAACCATCAGGCGCTATCTACATGCCAACAAGCTGTTTGGGGGTCATGCTCGGAAAAACCTTTTCTCACTCACAATCATAAACGCAAACATGTGGAGTTTGGTAAGCGGTACTGGGACTTCAACTGGGACCGTGTGCTTTGGTCAGATGAGACCAAGATAGAGCTTTTTGGCAACAAATACTCTAATTGGGTCTGGCGGAACACAAAAGATGAGCATGCAGAAAAGCACCTCATGCCCACTGTGAAGTATGTGGGAGGATCAGTGGTGCTGTGGGCCTGTTTCTCTTCCAGAGGCCCTGGGAACTTTGGTAGGGTGCATGGCATCATGAACGCTTTGAAATACCAGGACATTTTAATTCAAAATCTGGTGGCCTCTGCCCGAAAGCTGAAGATGGGTCGCCACTGGGTCTTTCAGCAAGATAATGACCCTAAACATGTGGCCAAATCTACAAAGAAATGGTTCACCAGACACAGAATCAAGCTCCTCCCATGGCCATCTCAGTCCCCAGACCTCAACCCCATTGAAAACCTGTGGAGTGAGCTGAAGAGGAGAGTGCAGAGGAGAGGACTCAGGTCGCTGGATGATTTAGAGAGATTGTGCAAAGAGGAATGGTCGAAGATACCTCTTTCTGTATTCTCCCATCTTGTGAAACATTATAGGAGAAGATTAGGTGCTGTTTTGTTAGCAAAAGGGGGTTTTACAAAGTATTAACACCAGGGGTGCTAATAATTGTGGCACATATGAGTTGATGAAAAAGAATTATTTCTTAATGTGGGATTTTCTTTCCACTTTCCAATCAGGGGTGCCAGTAATTTTGGAGTTCACTGTACAAACATGGTCTAAGCTTTGTTTTTAACCATTTAAAAATGAGCATTGAATAATACGACTTAAAACAATGGTACAGGAATATGATTTAGACGTTGAAATACAAATTACAGACATTGATATATTTCTTGTAATTAAAAATGGGCATTGAGTAAAACTAGTTTTATCCATGGAGTGGATGTCACAGTATGGCCAACTGGTCGCTTTTCATTACCAAAAGAACAGTCAATCAAATTTTGTTGTACTGGGAAGACAGAGACATGCATTTGCTTTTTTCTAAGTAGAAATATGATCTGTATTTCCAGGTTTGCAAGAGAGATCTGACTGGACCATTATTGGACGTAGAAACAAACAATGTCCCCATTGGGCCGTCTGCCTCGTGACCACGTTGTAGTTTCTGACGTTCGTCCGAAACCATTATTTGGCCAAGGACAAGACGTCTCCCTCCAAGCAATGTACACGGGGTTCACAACAGAGCAGAGAAAACAGCATCACCTGTGACAGCTGTGTGGTGCTCGTGACTTACTGCTTACACTGGCTCAGATGCGGACTGTTTCAGTTACAAGGTGATCTTTAGAGAGATACCTCTGTAGTCAATAGTAAAGCCACCACACTGGACGCGAAGCGAGTTTTTCGCATGACAGATTACATTCAAATTCAACGCGAAGACGCGAATACGCGCGAAACGCGTGACTTTAAATGTAATCTGTCGTGCAAAAAATGTTCTCTCGTCCGGTGTGCAAGCAGTTTGCCTGTCCTTGTCAGAGCACTTTCAATTTCTGTCTCAGATTACTCTTGCAGTTATTGTTTTGTCGATGTTCGCCATATATTTTCATACCAAATGTTTGAAACAGTTCTCCTCATCGTCTCAAAAAATAATTTTGCCATTTTGGTGACAATTTCAGCACCAACCAGTTGGCCCATCTGGGGCTGCGTAAGAATCTCCATCTCGCTTTCAGGACTCACTAAGCATGGTGCGGCAAGCCAGACCTCTTCTGAGCAGATGCTCCTGATCAGCATTCATATAAATATGAATGATCCGTGTATGAGTGTTTTTTTTTTTCTTTTTTTCCAGGGGAGCTGCGGTATTTTGTTCACTCCTAGTATAAGCAGCAGTCCCGTGCCCCCCTCCCTGGCAGCTGGACCCCAGGAATATCGCCAGTGCCCCCCCCAACCCCCCCGCCTTTCACACCTGTCATGGGCAGATTGCAGACAGGTGCCTCGCTGTCACAGGCTGCCCTTTGTTCTGTCATGCCAGAACCATTTTGTTAATTTTAATTAAGCCTTGACGTAAATGTGATAATTGGTGTGAGGAGATGCTTAATCTGTGAATTCCTGAGCACACTGTCATTCTATTTAGAGAAAGTGTCACAGTCTCCTTTTCTCCCCGTTTCGACGAAAAAAACAAACAAAAAAAAAACTAGAGGTCATTTTTCTCGCATCCGTTGTCCTGCATTGCATGAATGATTAAATACAGTCCGATATTCAACTGAATCTGTCACTGACGGTCAAAAATTATAACATTTTGAAACAAAAAAAAAAGGAATCAGCGATCAAAAACCTGTCAGTATGCGTTACCCACTGTTCTTTTTCAGCTGTGTAAAAATTGCACAGCCCCAAATTTTTTTCTGCATGGAAATGCATAAGAATTGCATATCAATATTTCCCTTTGTATGTAACAGGCTTTCTAAGCTTGGGATTTAAAAAGCAACACAATACACTGCATGAGATAATTAAAGTGCCTTTCCTTAATTCATTTCATCAAAAAAGACAAGAAATGGAAGATGGCAGGTTGATGCACATCACAGCTGACTAGCAAGTGCAAAAAAAAAAAAAACAAAACATGATGACATATTGATATACTGTGCCAGGTGAGGACTAGTCTCATCGTTGGTACCTTCTTGTCAAGGCGGAGAATAAATGATGAATAATTAACTTGATGCATGTTTGCCTAATTAGTTCCTCTCTCTCCCTCTGACACACACAAACACACACACATACATGCATACACACATTTGTGTTCGCACAAACAGAAATTGGAAGTACTCAGCAGCAATTTACGCTCCGAGCACCGATAGTTCATTTGGCCATTACGATTTTTTAAGGCTTTGGCAATGCAGCGTGTTTACACCTGTTGAATTAGAATGAGGTTACAGTAAATTGGCCCTCCAGACTAGCGAATGAGTGGTTGGGATATGCAGTGCAGCCAAACCTTTTCATATTTAACATTGCTGGGCCTGCACTTCAAAATGGGCACCCAATGATTTTCCAAATCCATTTCACCGACATTTAATCAAACAGCTAAGCAAGGAATGTCTTAATTCACTGAAATGACCTGTAGTACAATCGATTTGTATTTGAAAAATGCGAGAAACTATTTGGCAAATCAAAGACAGGATTTGCTGTCACACGTAAAGCTAGGGTTGCACAAATTTTTAAAACTACCACTCAGTTAAAATGTGCAGCAAGATTGTTAATGACAACAGTTAGTCAGGGTCTCTTTTCAACGTCGCAGCCCCATCGATGGCATATGGTCTCAATCACGTTTCTTAACATTCAGTGGGTGCATCTCAAAGCGTAGGCTGCATCCTTTGAAGGCTGCATTTTTAGGGGTCGTCACTTGCGTCCATCCACTAAACTGACATGTAGGGTAAGAGACAAGGTTAAATTTAGGGCTGGGTTTAGGTTCAGGGGTTAGAGTTATGGTTAAAGTTAGCGAAGCCAGTGATGACTCGCTTAAAGGGATAGTTCGGGATTTTTCACATGAATCTGAATGGCATCATCGTGTTTAGTCTCGTGCACACACACTGACTTTCCCCCGACAGTGTCCTGTGAGCCGAGTTCTGTCCAGTTTTGGTCAAAGCGAAAGTAGTTCCGGCAGGTTTCCTGGGGTCTGCAAAGTAAAGCGTTTTTCTTCTCAAAACAGTATGTGTTCGAACGAGTGATTTATTTACATATCAAAACCCTGGTAATCCAAAAAGTCACATCTTGTAATTGCTTGGGGCTACTTTCTCTCAATAGCGATCACTGCGCGCTGTCACAGTTAACAGCTGTGCGCACTGGCCAACTACTTTCATCAGTTGTTCGATAGTGTTTCCCAGTGACGTGCGGTGGAGGTTGGTTTGGTGAGGCACAAACCTCCCCTTTGCTTGATTAGCAATCAGACGATTATCTAGTTTAGTAAGACTATTCGGCAGAATGACGGGCCAGTTTAAGTTTCCGCGGCGTTATTACTCAGTACATCGAACCTGAAATTATCAACAGCAGATTTGCGCGAAGAAATGTCATCAAAAATATTAACGCAGTTCGACTTATTCAGAGTGCAATGCTTAATCAATAGCCTATAATGTATTCTCCTTTAAACACGCGCTGTTACACCCAAACAAAAAGCGGGCGTTTATTTTAAGTCTTCTTTCGTAATCCGATTAACAAAATGTTTCAATGATATATAGAATTACAAAGAGCCGAGAATTTTTCCTAATTGATTATTCAGATTTCCATCCTTGCAGTCTCGAATTGCAGTGTATATGTGAATAAAGTTATTGTTATCTCCTCTATCAGTATCAGGCTTCCATAAGGCTTGGTCTTAATTGTTTTCATTGTCAATCAGGAATAGTACGTGGGAACAGGTTCACAAAATCCTGTGATTAAAGCTTGGGTCACTGCCTCATCTCACCGCACATCTCTGGCTTCCTGTAAGCAAGTACTCGCAAATCTGCAGTTTCGTGAGCATTTCAAGTTCCATGTAGCCTACTGAGTAATAACGCCGCGGAAACTTAAAATGACCCGTCATTCTGCGAATAGTCTTATGAAACTAGTTAATCGTCTGATTGCTAATCAAGCAAAGGGAAGGTTTCTGCCTCACCAAGCTAACCTCCGACTGCACGTCACTGGTGTTTACCAACTACAGACCTACGACGCTAACGAGCTAGTTCGAGAGCTAGAGTGAGAAGTTCCTCAGCTTCTCCAGAAAATAGTTTGTTTGATAAAAATGGTGCGCTCTTGCGATTATCCAGGCTGTACCAACAAAGACGTGAGTGAGTCTCCTCACACATTCCATCGCTTCCCTGTGGCGGGCGTAGCTCTGAGGCAACTTTGGCTACTTGCTCTGGGCTTCCAAGTGGACACCAAACTACTTAAAATGAAAAAGCTTCGCGTTTGCAGTGTGCACTTCAGCGAGGACGACTAACGTACTTTCCTTAAGGACAGAGGGAGAGACGGGTTTTTAAGAGCTCTGCTGTCCCTACACCCCAGGTAAACAAAATTGTACTAAAGATTTTCTATAGCATCCGCGCATAGCCCTCGGTGCATCACCAGAAGGCTATGTAAGCGCAACATAGATTCATCTATCGGTGTCATATTACCAGTGAAGCTTATGAAACATAATATGTATTGTTATTGTTATAACGTTACTGTTATTACAATCGTCAGAAACTACGTGGACGGGTGTGAATGCTTTCTAGGTTTGAATGAGAAGTCCATGACTCCAGTCACAGCTTTGGCTAGCATAATCAAGGCAAACTTGGCTACCTTTCGAAATAATAATAAAATCCTTTGGAAAGTTACTCCAAGTGCTCCGGTTATCCCTGGGTCAGTTCGCTAAGAAGTAGTAGTTTCTCTCGAGTCTGCCGTCCTCGACCGTAAGGAGACATCCTCCTCTGGCTGGAATATGTAAACACTGTCGAACAACTGATGAAAGTAGTTGGCTAGTGCGCACAGCTGTTAGCAGTGACAGCGCGCAGTGATCGCTATTGAGAAAAAGTAGCCCCAAGCAATTACAAGACGTGACTTTTTGGATTACCAGGGTTTTGTTAGGCAAATAAATCACTCGTTCGAGCACATACCGTTTTGAGAAGAAAAATGTTTTACTTTGCAGACCCCAGGAAACCTGCCGGAACTACTTTCGCTTTGACCAAAACTGGACAGAACTCGGCTCACAGGACACTGTCGGTGGAAAGTCAGTGTGTGCGCACGAGACTAAACACGGTGATGCCATACAGATTCATGTGAAAAATCCCGAACTATCCCTTTAAAACAAAGCTGCTTACCGGAGATGACATGACGTTACATTAATCTGGTGGATGGAATCAAGTGACGACCCCTAAAAATGCAGCCTTTAAAGGATGCAGCCTAGGCTTTGAGTTTCTCTTTCAGGTAGCCCAGAGGAGAAAGCGCCCCCCACTGGCCACCTGCAGTAACCAAGCCCTCTCCAGTTAGCCTCAGCAGTTTGAGAGCAGGGCAGAGTGACACAGCTGTGGAAAGCTCTCTGTGAACCTGAAGGACTCGTTACTGAGACAATGCATCTTACAACCTACTTATATCACCTGTATGTTTTACGCAGAGCAGTCTGATTTGCTTTTTGATTTCTCAGTCAGTAGAGTTGCGCTGATATCATGTTTCACTCCTCTGTTATGCAGAACGGTCCTCCATGCCCAAAAACTGGCCTACTTCCCTACCAGCTGCCCTTAAACACTCTAATGTTTCAAGCTTTTGTATATGTGTGCCATAATGCGCATAACTATATCTGGTTATACGGGAACAATTAAATGAATCAGCCCAACCAAAAAGCTTTGCAGTAGATAAAACAATTTTAGCTCAAGGACAAGGTGAAGGTTTTTTTGCAGTCAGTCAAGGCTACCAGTTGAAATTCCATTCTATTGCATAGTCAGACTTTATTTATCATGATATTTTGAGGTCATCAGTATTTTTTGAACATCGACAGACCGTAACCCCCCCACCCCACCCCACCCCACCTCCCCGCAAACTGCCCTCCCACCCCCCAGGACCCGGCGACAGCAGCGCTGCTCGCTCTTATTCAGGCACATCTGTGGCAGAGTCAGAGATAAATGAGAAGGCAGCATAAATGAATTAAGAGACAGGGTTAAACGTCTTAAATGTCTCCCTAATGTCTCTCTAGAAAGTCAGATCACAAATCCAAAGGGACAGGTAAAAAGTCAAAATGATGTCACGCCAATGTAAATTAATTTAAACGTCTGTCATACGGTTTAACTTTACTGCTTTTTTTTTTTGTCAGAATTGTCGCTGTACTCAATTTCTCACTGTCACAGTTGGTCTTCGTGACATAAGCAATTTATACCGCCAGCAGGAAAATGGATGGTTTCCACGAGAAACTATATCCTCTGATCAGTCATTATTTATTGTGTTAAACACAAGAATCTAGAATAAAGAACATTCATTTTTACATTGTACCATAAAACACAGTATCTCACTATAGCATTTGAAATAGGCACAATTAAAACATGAAAACCAGTGGAAAACAAATTTCGAATAAACTGGCTCAGCAGTTTTTAATTGCGATATTTCTATTGATAATACAAATCACTGAGTACAAACCACTTCAGATAAAAGTCAGCATCTTCCAGGAAAACCGCAGTGTACTGTAGTGATGAAACAGCCAAGAATGAGCATCCCCTGCTCCCACCGTTTTGAAAGGTTAAAAACAATGGCTTAAGGCTATGAATTTCCACAGCAGTTTTTTCTTGGTCGACACAGACACCACAGCAGGCATTAAAGCTACGGTTCTGAGTGAAAAACAAGGAAAGAAAACAACTTCTTTCCGGGAAGAGGAAGTGTAATGACCGGGAGTACACGGGGGCCGAGTACAATGACCGGAGAGAAAGTGAGCAGCACGGACACAGAACAAATACAGAGAAAATACAGACCAAACTAAAGTAGCGTACATGGACACTAGCTCTGCTGTGATTTATAATCCCTATGATATCTTAACCATAATCAAACTGTTTTTCTGGAAGTTGGGGGCGGGACTTTGACAAGCTATTTAGCTACTCCCGCGACACTTTCGGTCATGATACATGATACATGTTGTGTTGTGTTGAAATTGTCATGAAACGACTATACAATCATGCCGAAATTTTAAAAAAAAAGTACTCGCGCTTCCAAAGGACGTATAATAGTCCGAAAAATGAAAGCAAAGCAAGATAGAAAAAAGGAAATAGAGGGAATTCCAATAATCAGAAGATAGAAAATTATTCAAAACTTTTGATAGAAAGTCACAAAAAATGACTACAGATATCTTTGGCTATAGTGTGAAGCTAAAAACAGACACTCTAACGAAGGGGGCGTGCCAGACTTCCTGGCGCAGCCCCAGCTCAATCAGCCAGCTGGGTGAAGAATCTGATGTCCCGGGAAGATATCGAATTCCTTGGCTGAGAGCCGCAAAGAAAAGTCCAAACACCCCACAAACCATGACAGAAAGTTTGTTGAACTCTCTGGCCCATTGGGAGACCGTACGAGTGGCCCAATAGCACAGCAGAAATGTCTGCTGTGGTTCTGTGGTCCAATTTTACAGTAGCACCCTAGTAATCGTTCAAAATTGAAAGACAACGAACAGACGGCCGACTCACTGAAGTTACAGACTGATCGTATATTCACTGGTGTTTCTATATTTCAAACACTCTAAGTCTGATCTCCAATAATTTCAGCTTACATCTTAACGGAGTCAGTACGGGTCCACCCAGAGCCATTTTCACGATGAGGCTGTTACTTTTCAATGCCAAAATCCCTTAAAGAAAGGACTGTATATTTCAGAATGTGAGAGATATTAACAAACTGCGGTCAGCTGGGTAAACAGCAAATGCCCCATTTATTTTTTAATAATACGACCTAGCTCAGCACTTCGAATGATCAATTGGATTCTGTCAGCCGCCCGAAGAAAAACCAAACTGCCAAAGAGGACGCAAGAAATATGCCATATAACAAGGAAGAACTAACTTGGTCTTCCAAAGAAGAGATGAGTAGAGCAAAGGTACCGAACTGGCAACGCGGCAAAGTCGTGTTGCTATTAGAAGAAATGCACCTTGAACATAGCCTTTTGTTGTCAGCAATAACAAAACAAACAAACAAAGAAAAGTGTGGGAGAAGATCTCATGTTCTGGAAGTTCGTGATCATCCTTTAGAGTGGCAGACAAAACCGCTCTGGAATGCAGAGAGAAACAGGGTAAGGAATTTTCTTCTCACAAGTTTCTTCTTTCTTGCTCCAGATGAAGCAACAAAGATTCGCTGTTTTGAATCTTGACTGTTGTCCGTTCATAAGAGTTATAAACTCACTTTCCTGCCTCAAATTTCTCGGACAGTTAGGAGGAGTGACATGACCTCATGTCCCCTCAGGAATAGCCCTTTTTCACCGTTAACGGACAATGTACTGTTGACGCCCATCAGCAGCAATAATATCTCTTTATGAATACGACCCCACTTGTTATCAGGGGGTTATATTGTGTGGTGAGTAATGTTAGTTATCCATTAGCGTCATTGTGGAGTATTTTTGGGATTAATTTTTAAAAACAGAGTCTCAGTTTTTTTTAAGAAAGTGTCTGCCACGCCTGTTCTAGAAAACAATTGGCTTTGTGGTTTTGTATTGATTTTTTTGTTTTCACCAAAAAAAGAAGAGAGAAATAAATCAAACTCATTCTGTATTTGAGCAATTAAGCCGAAGGTAACCGTGAAAACCAGTGGACCGTGCAGCTCTCCAGGACCAGGGTTAGAAATCCAAGTTGATTTTTCAAATGAAAAAAAAAAGCGGCATAACTTCAGCGAAGAATAGAAATTCAGTTGCGATTCGGTTCAGTCTGTTTTGCTCAGTCAAGAGCTGCGTGAATTATATTGCACTTCTTTGTGGCTGTCTCACTGAACCAAGCCTTTATTCCTGTATGGAAAAAAAAAAAAAAAAACATTTACCTTTTAGCTGAAACAACAGCAGTGGGTAGCGATGCATGAATAACGGTTATTCCCAGAGCCCTGCACAGGAGATGTGTTAATGGGGCCTGACGCTGACTGAATTAGGCTGTCGAGTCATCATTTTCGAATGCGGGGTGTAAAACGACGTGCCCCGGCATAGCGAAGGACCCCCTACAGTTCACAGTATCATTGCGCGAGACTTACGCATGAAAAGCCTCCAGATTTGTTCCTCAGCTGCTGTGTGAAACGCTGGGGAGTGGAGGCAGGCTGTTTCAAATTGGCTTTCATTTAGCGTTCATTCCCAGATGAGATCTGCATTACTTCTTTTCTTTGGGTAGCTCATGTACTTCTAAGTTTTTTGAAGTTTATTTGTATGCTTCATGTAAGGACTCGGCTGCAGTTTTCCGCCAAAAATTTGAACTCAAGAATGTGGCATTAAATCATTGAAGCATCAGTTAAAAACTATGGGATATGCAAGACTTTTGAACTGACTTTTCTTTAGCACTTTACTAATTGCAGCATTGAGAGAGTATTCAACATTTTCAAGGTCAACAAAATGTCAATTTTGAGAAAATCGAGGCAATGGACTGAAGTTATTCTATCTCCCCGATGACTATAGTCGGGAGATACGATGGTTTAGTTCCGGGGCCGCCGCGCCCGCAGAGATCTTCTGTTCCGGGCTCTGGAAGCGACAATTACAATGGGAATTTTTTCTAATTTTGCACAGGCGGAGATATTTATTTGACAATGCTCAAGACCGATTTTTGGCAATTTTGGACGTCCAATATGGCTTCCGGCGGCCATTTTGAAAATGTGATATAAGAAATATTAGTTCTAGGCTCTTTTTAACGTGCATTTCATGAAAACCGTATGAAGTAGACTATAAAGCATACACATTAACCTTCTGTAGTAGGAAGCAACAGGTAAAGAATAAACCCAACTCAATGGAAAGCTTAAGACAGAAGAGGTTTAAATGCATAACTCTACGGTTCAAGTGTTAGTGCGAAGTGGGCCTGCAATAATTCAGAAGCTATTGGTTGAAAAGATGAGTCCTTAGTTTGCAGTTAAATCTGTGCTTGTAGATTAAATCTGTGCTAAGCCTGAATTGAGGTGGGGAATGATTGTAGTCATCTGGGAGTCAGTTAGAGGAGTCCATATTTGGCCCAGCCCTGGCCAGGCAGTTACGACTGGTTGGGAACAGCCAACTGAATACTGCAGATCGGTGGGGGCGAGTGCAGCCCTTTACAACTGGAACTGCTCCCTTGAATGACCTCACTTGAAAAAAAAAAAAAGAGGCTCACTTTGCTATGTTTACATGAAAAGGTAAATGGAGATGGTACATGGAGTCCTATGAGTCACACCAGCAGTTGTTTATATTAGCTGTTGAGGTTGTAGACAGGTGATAATTATGTTGTTGCGACAGCACATGCTCCACATCACATGAATCAAACTGATATATGGTGCATGCAAACATGTGAGACAGCAACCGCAGCTAGCATTACGCTAATGGTACTACTGTATTAGGATTACGATGACAATTTCAAAATATGGTAAAGCTTCCACACCTACTACATGTATATTGAATTTATAAAATTTTACATTTTTGCATTTGCAGTATTCTCTAGACCAGTGATTCCCAAAGTGTGAGCCGCGGCCCCCTGGTGGGCTGTGGTGGTACTGCAGGTGGGCCGTGAGAGGTCATTAAAAATATGATTCATTTTTGCAAATATGATTTTTTATGATTTTCATTGTAAAATATTTATTGCACGATTTTAAAAAATATTTAGAAGTAATAACCAATTGAGTGTTATTGACCTCACAATATTTTAGGAACCTTATATAGTTTATGATCGGAACGTAGCTTTCTGGTCATCATGACCGGGGGTCATAATCGGAGGAGCACGTACTATGTTCGATAATTAATTCTGTCTTGTGTGTACACCGCAGATTAAAGGTTTGGGCTTCCTTTATCCCCCTGCTTTCATTTGAATCCTGAATCTTTATTATAATAATAATAATAATAATAATAATAATAAATAAAAAAGAACAACAAAAATTATTGTTGTTGTTGTTTTTTATTTATTTATTTTATTTTCTTAACAACAACAACCACAACAATTATTGTTGCTGTTAAGTGTTCTGAGAATGCATAATTTCGTCTATGTACTGTTTATAGGACAAAGGTGGGCCGCGGACATTTTTTAGATTTTCAAGTGGGCCCTGATTTGGAAAAGTTTGGGAACCCCTGCTCTAGACCAAATGTAAGTAGACAACTCAAGTTGCACTCCCGTTATATGACCCTTTTTCGCACAGCTCAGCCATAGCTATGCTCCACCCCGATATGATGGTCGATTTTAAACAGGAAAGCACACCTATTCGCCCTGGGCACCTCCACACAGCTGCTGTTCTGCTTCATACCACCCCCACCCCGGCATCCACCTGTGGGCCCTGATTATAGGTCCCGGGAGCCGAAGCTCCCAATATCTATGTCCTGTTTCTCTCGGTTAACTGGGCCCGTGCTCATAGGAAGTGATCGAATCAGAGCCTGGACATCAGTACCATAAATCAGTTCATAAATCATTTCATTATGTAATTAAATATTTTTCAGGTGAGATGGTTGATTGAAATGTTGAAACTTTCAGGTCATAAGTAAGTTGGGATCCACAGCAAGAAAGTAATGTTTCCCCCACTGCGTAAGTCTCTATTCTGGTGCAGGAGCGCAATTTAAACTGAGAAGAAAAAAAAAACAGGATGATCAAAATAATTGCAAAAACTTTCATTCTGTCGAAGTGCATTACTTTGATGCTGTTGCTCATACCAGTCTCTGACAATTACGCGGACCCAACCTAAGGCAGTAAACCATTATTTTCACGACACTGTGTGCAATGGAACTGGTTCGTCATGAACAGAATGTTCACTCAATTTTTCATGCATCATAAGCACTGGATAAAATGTTAATACCACACCTGAGTAGTTTACTGGTGGACGTCCAACATCAAATTGGCTTCATTTAGCACTAATTGTGCAAAAATCATGTTGAAAATCATTACATAATTCAGAGATGAATTTGCATTCTCATAAATTTAGAATTACAATATTCCAAATATGTTAATTTATCTTTGGAATATGATGCTGGTTTTTTATGATTTTTGGATGATATTTACATATATTTATTGTACATTTATAATGCTAGTTTTTGCTTTTTGCTCATCAGTTTTGAGCAGAACAGCAACAGGACCTAACAGGTTCATACTTGTTAAAGCTGAAAATTCATTAAAGCTCATATTATTATTACCAACCTGTCCTCCAACCATACGCTGAAATAGGTTGATTATTCTCATTCACTCTGATTTACGACCTATAGGAGCGTTTCCTAAAATTGCGCCCCTACTGGCAGCAGGAGGGTACTGTTAGAGTTACAGTTTCAGTTCCAGATACAGTTTCAGTCATATTTACACTTAAAATAATGGTTTGGGTAAGGATTAGGGTTGGGGTTGGGGTTGGGGTTAGGGTAAGAGTTAGGATTAGGTTTAAATTAGGGATTTACTGACGGCGTTGCTGACGATGGAAATCAGATTGTAGTTATTTAAATGCCCACTAGAGGTCCCTCAACTCCTAAACGTAACTTTAGGTCGTAATAAGCTTCTTGAAAAACGACTTTTCCGGGCGTATTTTGTTGGAGGCCAGGCTCATTATTAAAACAATTAGCTTCCAGTTAGAGGCACCTACAGGGTTGGAGTTGGTAATACATTCTCGTCGCAACTCATCATATAGTGAGGCTACCTGACCAAGTGTCAATATCTGATGAAAATGGAGCCTTTTTGGCGTGTTTATGTGACGTTTGGGGGAGGATCACTTGTCTCTCTATGGGAGACAGTTCTAAGCTAACAATGAGCAGTCCACCATCTGAGCCGTGGCGGGGGAACACCAGAAGAACCACATGGACCCCCTGCCGCCACCCTTGTGTGCAGAATTCTCTGGCCTGCACCAAGGAGAGAATGTTCTGGAAGGCCCTCAAAGCCTAGGCCTCATTTAGGCACTGCCAAATACCTATCATTTTAATATTAGCCAAAACAGTCCTCTCAATTTCCCCATTTATTGCGATTTCTGCCAAACCTAATTCTGTTAACCTGCTTTTAACTCCCTTTGATTCTCCTGTCCAGAAACATAAATAACTCAAATAGCAGGACCATATATGGAGGGTGGGGATTCTGTCAAAGTCTGGCAGCTCTACCCTGTTCTGGCGTACATTGCGAGCGCAGCAGGTTAATGTGGCTGATGGGAGACTGCCCGTTATACCTTTTGTGACCGAGAGCCCCGTGTGCCTTTGTGAGCTGCAGCCGATGTCCAGTCACAGGCATGACTAATCGTCTCCTGATAAATTAGCCCCTTTGTGCTCAATGAATGGCTCTAAAAGGCGAATGAAAGCAGATCTGTCCTTTCTGAATGAACATAGTCTCAGCGTAGCCAGGACTGGACACAGTAATGGCCCTGCTGCATTAGTGCCCCGTCTGTTTTTAGCCATCAAACGATAGCTGGTTTCCATTGCCTCCATTGCTCCCATTTTATTGAGCTCATCCTCAACATTTGAAGGCCTTTTCCCAAACTGCTCCCTCGCCATTAGCACTTCCCTGCCGAATGTCACTCTGTGTGCAGTCTACTCCGCAGCCGTGGGGGGGTTACTGACTCACTGTTGGGAGGCTATCACAGTCCACTTATTTTCGGCCCTGGAAGGATTGAGACAAACTTTAAAATGGCGGTCCCTCAGTGTGAAAGTGCACACAGAGGTAGAGGGAGTGGGGTGAGGGTGAAGTGAAAGATTCTGGATTGAGAAAAAGAGAGAATTTTTCTCTTATTTTATGTGTACACCCAGCTAATCAGCTAACGTGACTTTCCCAACTTGAGTGGAGAATACCCAAGCAAACCCAAGAAGAGGGAATAGTTCAGAAAAAAATAGCATTGAAACGATTCGGCAAATAGTTGTTTTCAGCCATTTTTCATTCAGACTGCCCCCCCCCCCCCCCCCGTCCCTCCTCAGAATTCTCATCATCTTCCATGAGAAAGGTCTGCTGTTTCAGAAGCTTTGTGATGTGCGCGTACTTTATTCAGCAGAGGGTGAATGAATCACTCGGGAAATGACTAAAATATCATTGCGGAGGTCCGGATTCAATTCAAATGGAGCTCATTATGCTGTATTTTGTACCAGAAGCAATAAGTTAGCCTGAATGATTCTGAATTCTTTTGATCTATGCACTTCTATGTTTAACATGAGAAAACATAAGCCATTTCTGCCAAATTTGACAGAAACACTATTTATATTGCGTATCTCACAATGAAACAAGCATTTGCTGTGATATACAGTACTTGAATGAAAAAAAAAAAAACATTCAAATTTGTTATTAATGCATCATTGTCAGGGTTACTGCTTAATACACGACAAGATGTTTTTATTTATATAACCAGCCCAAATACTGAGGAGACTCGTCACGCCTGAATTGTTTGTGCGGACGCTGGATTGAATACTTACATGAGCCTCAGGCCTATAGATCTTCAAATTAGTATAATTTCCATGCAAATTCCTGTTTCATTAACTATTTAAGAGATTCTGTAACTAGTGCACAGAAAGGCATAAGAAAATGATTTGCAGATGAAAACTGTTATATTCTACAGATGAGCAAACATGCTCAAAAAAGACAGTGAGCTTTATTTGTGATTTTGCTAACATTTAATTTGCTATGCTATTTACTGCATATAGTTACGCAGGTTGAGTCAGGCGTGATGCTCATGCAGTTGTCATCCAGGTATTAACATTTATGCCCTGCAAGCTGACCAGGGTCTGAGTATGTCTGCCCTAACATGTTGAAACTATTACACTGAGGTAATTTCCGAGCAAATTGCATTTTGTCCAAGGACACACATTACAGATACATTACAGGAACATAACAGATGTTCCTCAGTAGCTCTCTCCCTTCTGAACTCACTGAAGCTGGGTCTGGCTCCATAACAGTGTTATGTGGTATTTGGCTGTTAAGAAGGATGTGTTATATACGCACTGCACCAATTGAGGTGGTTTTTGTCCTTGAGGGGTGGGGTTTGGGGTTGGCGAGAGGCTTCTGACACAGTAATCCAATAATACTTAGTCTGCTTAGTCTGCTTAGTCTGGACTACAGTGCTGCCGCCCCCGCCTCCTGATTCCTTATATTGTTGCTTGTTTGTCATACGTCAATGTTTCAAATCACCCAACATAAAATGCTGTTCTTCCGTCCGTCCGGGAAAAGTGTATTCGCAATAACTTTTGACAGCTTTGATGGAGGATCACCAAATTCATACCACATATGCCTCTCATGAAGGCCTTGCTCAAGGTCAATGATGAGTGACCTTGACCTAGTTTTCAAGGTCACTGAGCAAAAAGATGTGAGGAACACTGTACTCGCAGTAACTTTTGACAGCTTTGATGGAGGATCACCAAATTCACACCAGATATGCCTCTCATGAAGGCCTTGCTCAAGTTCAATGATGAGTGACCTTGATCTTGTTCTCAAGGTCACTGAGCAAAAACATGTGAAGAACACTGTACTCGCAATAACTTTTGACAGCTTTGATGGAGGATCATCAAATTCACACCACATATGCCTCTCATGAAGGCCTTGCTCAAGTTCAATGATGAGTGACCTTGACCTAGTTTTTCAAGGTCACTGAGCAAAAAGATGTGAGGAACACTGTACTCGCAATAACTTTTGACAGCTTTGATGGAGGCTCACCAAATTCATATGATATTCTTATTCGTTTGTTAGGTAGATCTCAGCCCTGGGCACAAAATTATGCCTTGGCGATGCGTCCATCATCCACAAGTCATGAAAATTGTAATCTCTCTCATAACCCATGGTTATATTTAGCTCATATCACAATGATCCATCCCTTATCCATCTCTCCGTTCAACCAATGACCAATGAGCTACAGTGTCATTGTACTTCACATTATTAGTGGTACAGTGCACCACATTATTTTCAGCCATCAAAACAGTTTTTGCCACATGTTTCTGGTCACTTGTGCCACGGGAGACACAAGGCCTTCAGGCCAGCAGGCCATTTTTACAATTAGACAATGTGAGTAAATGCAGCAATGCAGCCTTTAAATAATAATTTCATTTCCTTGTGGGTTAGGAGTTTTTCAAAAATCATCCTTGATAAAAAAAAAATAATAATTTCCACCCTGAAACTAATAACTGGTTTTCCCATCCTTGGCACAAGCAACTGCAATCAAATGTTTCAGGTAACTGGCAAGGAATGTGTCTCATCACTGTGGAAGAATTTTGGCCCACTCTTGTTTGCAGAATTGTTTTAGTTCAGCCCCAGTAGAGGGTATTCAAGAACAAATCGCCTTTTTAAAGTCATGCCACTGTATCTCAAACTGATTCAAGTCAGGACTTTGACTATGCCAACCAAAAATCTTCATTTTGTTTCTTTTGAGCCATTTATAGATGAGCTTGTTTGTGCCTTGGATCTCTGTACTGCAGCATAACCAAACGCATTTGAACCAGTGACGTGCGGTGGAGGTTAGTTTGGTGAGGCAGAAACCTCCCCTTTGCTTGATTAGCAATCAGACGATTAACTAATTTAGTAAGACTATTCGGCAGAATGACGGCCAGTTTAAGTTTCCGTGGCGTTATTGCTCAGTAGGCTACATCGAACTTGAAATGCTCACGAAACTGCAGATTTGTGAGTACTTGCTTACAGGAAGCCAGAGACGTGCGGTGAGGTGAGGCAGTGACCCAAACTTTTATCACAGGATTTTGTGAACCTGTTCCCACGTAATATTCCTGATTGACAATGAAAAGAATTAAGACCAAGCCTGTAGGTAGCCTGTTACTAATAGAGGAGATACTGACTTAATTCACGTATGTGCTGCAATTCGAGACTGCAAGGATGGAAATCTGAATAATCAATTAGGAAAAATTCTCGGCTCTCGGTAATTCTGTATATCGTTTAAACATTTTGTTAATCAGATTAAGAAAGAAGACTGAAAATAAATGCCCGCTTTTTGTTTCGGTGTAAAAGCGCTTATTTAAAGGAGAATATATTATATAGCCTATTGATTAATCATTGAACTCTGCATAAATCAAACTGTTTTAATATTTGTTGATGACATTCCTGGAAGCAAGTACGCGCAAATCTGCTGTTGAGCATTTCAGGATCGATGTACTGAGTAATGACGCCGCGGAAACTTAAACTGGCCCGTCATTCGGGCGAATAATCTTACTAAACTAGTTAATTGTCTGATTGCTAATCAAGCAAAGGGGAGGTTTCTGCCTCACCAAACTAACCTTCGACTGCACGTCACTGAATATTATCCCAGAAGTACTAAGGCAGTGATTCGCAACCCAGTCCTCAAGGACCCCTGTCCGGCAGGTTGTTGTTTACTTTACTTTAGCACACCTTATCCATTTAAGGCCCAGTGCACCTTCATGCACACCCTTTTCAGATAGATCTTTTTTAACCAATCAGCATGAGGCCCTTAAATGGATCAGGAGTGAAAGAGTAGAAAGAGAGCGAAAACCTGCAGGGCAGGGGGTCCTTTAGGACTGGGTTGGGAACCACTGTACTAAGGCCATCAAGCTGTTTTTAGACAGCTTGTAATGGTCATCAATGCCATTTTTGTCTCCTTATTTTTGTTGAATCGAGAACACTGACCTTAATCGAGGCAAGTGAGGGCAGCAGTCTTTTGGATGTGAGTTCTTTGTGACCTTTGTGAAGTCAGTGATGAACTCTTGGATGGATTTTGTTTGGCCGGCCACTTCTGGTTAGGTTAACCACTGTTCTAAATTTTCACTGCTTGTAAAAACAAAAAGGCCTTCATCATGGTTCACTAGTGTCCCAGAGCATTAGAAATGACTTTGTGACTATTTCCAGAGACAGATACATAACAACAAGGAACTTTGTTTCTCATCTGTTCTTGAATTTCATTAGATCATGGCATCCTGTGCCACTTTTTGCCTACTCCACATCTCCAGTCAGATTCTATTTCATTGAAGCTCTGATTCAACAGGGCTAGTAATGATCATGTCTGGGCGTGTCTATTAGAATTGAACCTAATTTTGTTTAAATTGGTTTAATTGGTTAATTTATTGACTATGGAGCAATGACTTTTTCACATAGAGCCAAAAAGGGTGGGGAAGATTTTTTTTCCATCAGTGAAATCATCATATTTTGCATTTTGTGTTTACTTGTGTAAACCTTGTCTAACATTAAAATTTGTTTAATTATCTGAAATGTTTACGAGTGACAAATACTAAAAACAAGAAGAAATAAGGGATTATAATACTTTTTCACATCACAATGCATCTGAAAAAACACAAATTTGCTATTGAAAAATCGAATTGCCGAAGGTCTACGAATTCAACAAAAAAAAACATTTGAATGCCATTTGGAAAAGATCTATTTCACTCCACATGACATGAGTATCAAATGAAAAGAAAATGCACATTTATCTGAACAGACTAAGGATAATGAAGTCAGTGCATCGGCATTGTGAAGATTTCAAATATTGAAAAATTTTGTCTGTGTTAATTATTTAACCACACTTCAATTCTGATTTCGCAAACACAACTCATAACGCTAAGTAATCCTCTTAAACCAGGGCTGTCCAATCTTATCCACAAATGGCCGGTGTGGGTGAAGGTTTTCGCTTTATCCTAGAGCCGCAACACCTGATGCCATTAATTCACTGATCAGGGGGGTCAATCAAGACCTTGATGAGTAGAATCAGGTGTATTAGTGTCAGGGTCTAATAAAAACCAGCACCCACATCGGCCCTTTGCGGATTAGATTTGACACCCGTCTTAAAGCCAGACACCCCCCCCTCACACACCCACACACACAAATGAAAAAAAAAAAGCCAGAATTGAGGTTTTACACAGTGAAATGTTGTGTTGAGTAGGAAAACTATTTATCATTCCTTGACTCTGCATTGTAAAGTTAACTTGCACTTGCAGATGTAGCGACGAACTATAGTTACTGACAGTGGTTTTCTGACGTGTTCCTGAGCCCATGTGGTGATGTCCTTTCCATACTGATGTCGGTTTTTGATGCAGTACCGCCTGAGGGATCGAAGGTCACGGGCATTCAATGTTGGTTTTCGGCCTTGTCGCTTACGTGCAGTGATTTTCCCAGATTCTCTGAACGTTTTGACGATATTACGGACCGTAGATGATGAAATCCCTAAATTTCTTGCAATAGCTTGTTGAGGAATGTTGTTTTTAAACTGTTCGACAATCAGCTCACGCATTTGTTCACTAAGTGGTGACCCTCGCCCCATCCTTGTTTGTGAATGACTGAGCATTTCAGGGAAGCTGCTTTAATACCCAATCATGGCACCCACCCAATTAGCCCGTTTACCTGTGGGATGTTCCAAATAAGTGTTTGATGAGCATTCCTCAACTCTCTCAGTCTTTTTGCCACTTGTGCCGGCTTTTTTGAAACATGTTGCAGGCATCAAATTCCAAGTGAGCTAATATTTGCTAAAAATTACAAAGTTTACCTGTTCGAACATTAAGTAACTTGTCTTTGCAGTGTATTCAATTGAATATAGGTTGAAAAGGATTTGCAAATCATTGTATTCTGTTTTTATTTATGATTTACACAACGTGCCAACTTCACTGGTTTTGTAGTTTCGTGGCATTGTTAAACTCATTTTGAATTCACAGTTCCGCGCTGTTCTCTGCTCTCGAGCACCACCCATGACATACTCAGTAGTGTGTATGGCCCTCGTGTGCCTGTATGCACTCACGGCAACGTCTGCACATGCTCCCCATGAGTCGGCGGACGGTGTCCTGGGAGATCTCCTCCCAGACCTGGATCAGGACATCAGTGAGCTTCTCCACAGTTTGTGGCGGTACTTGGTGGTGTTGGATGCACCGATACATAATGTCCTGTCGGTTCTCAGTTGGATTTAGATCAGGGGAACGAGAGGGCCAGTCAATGGCATCCATACCTACATCATCCAGGAACTGCCTCCACACTGTGACCACATGAAGTCAGGCATTTGTCCTGCACCAGGAGGAACACAGGACCCACCGCACCAAGATAAGGTCTGATAGTCGCTCCGCGGATTTCATAACAGCAGTCAGGGGACTGTTGGTTCTGACATGGAGGTCTGTGCGACCCTCCAAGGATAAGCCCCCCCAGACTATCGCTGACCTACGGCCAAATTAGTCAAGCCGGATGATGGTACAGGCAGTATAATGTTCACCATGGTGTCTCCAGACTCTATCATGACTGTCACGTGTTCAGTGTGAACCTGATCTCATTTGTGAAGAGAATGGGGCTCCAATGGCAAACCTGCCAACTCTGGTGTTCTTCGGTGAATGCCAATCGAGCTGGACGGTGCTGGGCTGTGAGTACAGGTCGCACTAAAGGCCCTCGTGCTTGAGAGCTGTTGGTGGACCAATAGGTTGCGATCTTCCCTGTGGTGGAATAATCCCCAATGCCCCAGTGCAGTGATGGGGACACTGTACTGAAGGAGATGCCGTCTTTCAGACGGTACGTTAAACCGAGGTCTTGACTCACTGTGGTCATTAAAGATCCTATGACTAAGCCTGAGAATTTTCTATGGATTCCTGGATTTCTGAGATTTGCCGATGAAAAATACTCGAGATTTGCGTAAATCCGTTGAGAAAATTTCAGTTGTTAGTCTAGTGAAGCTCAGCTGAGAGCTCTGAGTGGACTTGATTGTGTGCAGCTCAGTCACTGTCTTTTTAAGCGCGCGCGCAGGCACCTCAGTGCGCCTAAAAAATTTAGGTGAAGAGAAAGGCGCGCACCTCACAAAAACAAAGCTGGGAAAAAAAGCGAGCTTTGTGGAAACTAGACTGCTTCGGTCTCTATCGTTACACTCTGCTGGTAGACATTCCATATGATACCGAACGGTAACGCCAACAAAGATGGGAACAATTCTTCGTGAAGACTGGGAAACCGAAAGCGAGAGACCAGTTCAGTGGTTGGTTCAAAAAGGGTCACTTGATACGAGTTGCCCAATCACCCATGTTTAATTTTTGCTTTCTGAGCAGCTGTAGATGGCGAACTTAGCCACGAGACATGCCATCAGGGAGGAAGCATTTCATCAGGGAGGAAGGATTATGTCCCTTGAGTGAAGAATGTAAATGGCGAGCCCATGGTGACAGATGTGAGTGAACATTTTACGTTGGGTTAAGCAACTTTAGCGACAAAATGCGAGGTGAATCACGGCTTTTGAGAATGCTTGTTTACTACAGATATGTGCACAAATTAACGATTCTCTTTACCAGAAATTCATTTGCAGTGGAGACGCATATTATTGCGAAGCTGAAGCATCAGTGGGTACAAGGGATGAGGCTTAGACAGTGACATTTGTTTTGGTTTCCAAATTTGGTCAGGTTACGCTACAGAATCCAAGTTCATGGTTTGTGAATGTAGCCCACTAGAAACTACTGTTATGGCCCCAATTTGTTATTACATTTACGACATCCACAACAGCAAGGGATGACAGACACAATTTTAAAACTTAAGCACATTTAATTAACAAAGACAACTAACAACTAACTAATCTAGTGACTAATGAAACGACCAAGATTGATGAACAAGAAAAACAGAAATATTTACAGTCCCTTTTGGTTGGGTTCCTTGGTGATGTCCTGGGTGTGGAAAATGCTCAAAAACATGCAAAAATCCACTATAAGCTTCACAGGTCTTAAACAGAATGATAAGACTGGTCACATGTATCCTTCTCCTTGCAATTTCTCCTACTACTTCACTGTCTCAATTCTCCCTCGTTATATACTCTTTTGCAAACCCCTCCCACCTTTTAGAATTTTTTTTTTCTTTTCTCTGGGACTTGTTTCAGACATGCCCAGAACATGTCCAAACCTAGCTCCAGTCTGGGCTTAACAAAAAAAAGGTAAATACTGCCATCCAGTGGCCTATATTCACATTACACTACCATATTTCATAGTGATTCATTGATTCTTTTGAGCCATGTTAGATTAAGTAGCTATTGAGGTAAGCCCTTGTAATGCAACTGACAATTTCATAATGATGACAATTTTGTTTTAATTTAGTCCTTTAATTTTAGATTAAAATGGTTTAATATATTTTAATAAAATTTAAATCAATAAATTTTAATCAATTTTTTTGAGAAATCTGCACTTTGTTTCTTTAATCTCAGTATAGACTCCTATTTGGCCCATGCAGCTGCATGAAGAGGTTTAAGCTTATGTTGGAGAATAGGCTCAGGATTCTTCTCAAATCTTGTTTTGTGTAAGAGGTAAACTAAAGTTTCAACTTATGTATCATAATGGGCCCTGTACCTCAGAATGAATTTATCTTGGAGTTACATCCCCATCATCGCAAAGTTCCTGGTGAAAAATGCAGTGGACATCCAATCTTTATTGTTTGTTGTTTATCACGGATCCCCATTAGTCCTCACCGCAGTGAAGGCTATTCTTACTGAGGTCCTAATAATAATACTTTAAATATCATACAATGAATCACAATCATAACAATTAAAAGAAACAAAATTAAAAAAACCTAATATAAAATTCATTTTTTCGTTCTTCCGGCTGTCCCAGTCTTGGAATGAGCGGCGAGCCGCAAGAAAGCTCGCCTTGAATTCCTAAGTGAGCCTTTAGCCAGGAGATTTTAATAGACAGTGACTGATGAATTGCAGAAATGAACCGCCGGTCTGTACACTGCATCATCGCATGTTTACATGAGGGGTGCAACATCTCGTAACCGCAATGTCTCATACACCGTGTGACGGTGCGTTCAGGAACCACACGCAAGAGATAGAAATCCAAAAAAACCTATGCCATTAATGAAGTCTGAGTCAAAGCCAAAAAAAAACACAATTGCCAAGCCACAATACGAAATCCAAAAACAGTGTTGACTAGACAGGCCGGGGTGAGAACCAGGAAGACAGATGAGCAAAGGTACATAGACGGTAGGCAAAAAGTCGTGGTCGGTGAACAAAGTCAAGGGTCATACAGAGGGCATCCAAACACAGAAATCGTGGTCATCCAAAAATGGGTAAAAATCCAAAAAGACAAAACAATACAAGAAGAGCAAAGGCAAGAATCGAAGTCGGACAAACCAGTAGAAGAAAAATAATACTCACTGGCATACAAGGCACTCTGCACAATGAAACATTGATCAACGTTGTAACAAAGTCAGAACAGCAGTGAGGACTCTTAAATAGATGGGAGGGAAGTCACATGCTACGCAGGGAACAGGTGAGCTGGATCAGACTAATTACAATGGTAGAGTCACATGAGGTAAACCCTAACCACGAACACTGGCGAAAGCCAAGACACAGACGGGAATCACACAGACAGCCTATGACATTTAAACAGCTCCGGTCAGGGAGTTCTAAGTGCACAGATAACGAGCGCAGGAAAGTAATTAAGCACGTGTGAGAGATCTTGCAGAAACGCAGGGGGAGACGGGTACAGCTGAGCAACAGGCGGAGACTAGAACAGGGCGATTGCTGAGAGGGAATTAATGTAAATTAGTAGTGGTGCAACTTTACAGATTTAACTAGAGTGCTCGTTAGTAAGTTAGTAATCTATGTACATGGATTAGTTGTGTTAGTAGACTATGATACAAAATACAAATATTAGTTTTGTTAGTAATCCGAACAGAAAGATGAAGAAAGTAAACGAGAATCATAGGAATATATTAAACACCAGAATACATTTAAATCACCCGAAGCATGTGAGCACACAGACCGGGAAGACAGACTGAACCAACAAGATCACAAGACAGGGGAGACAAGTGGAATAGAACTGAGAAATGGAATGAACTAAAAACCTGAGAATTACAATAACCAAAAAGAACTAGGCTTATGCCGTCGGAGGCGACTGCTTGGGGTTAATCCCCAAATGCCCCCAATCCTCCAATTCCCCAATCCTTGAATAGACCAAATACAATATAAAGCCCCTCAGGTAATGACCTTTCATTTGAACTTAATTTCAGGTCAATCAGAAAAATGGTTCTGAAGATATGGCCAAACTGGTAATTTTCCATCAGAAAGCGCCACCTGGTGGCAAAATATTGAACCATACAGGTACGATGTCATAATGTGACACGTTGTGAGGTCATGACCTTGCAGTTGCACATAGTTTCATGTCAACTGGAGAAATAGTTCCAAAGATATGGCAAAAATGGTGAATTTTATGTGACAAAGCTCCACCTTGTGTCAGAATTTGTAACCAAACAGGTATAATGTCATCGTGGGACACATCCTCAGATAATGATCTTTCATTTGCACTTGATTTGAGGTCAATCGGACAAATATTTCCAGAGATATGATCAAATCAGTGATTTTTTCCGTTTTTGGCCCTTGGTGGCCAATCTAGAAATAGTAAATTGTCCAAAATCGAATCAGTTTTTCCACTTTATGATACTTACTTATATGCAAAACTTGGAATTTCTAATTGAAATATTACTGAAGTTATCGCGTTAACACATAAATCAGTTTTTGGCCCCTGGTGGCCAATCTAGAAATCGTAAATTGTCCAAAATCTCGTCAGTTCTTCCTCTTTATTATACTTACTTATATGGAAAACTTGAAATTTCTAATTGAAATATTACTGAAGTTATCACGTTAACAGATAGGGCGGCGCGGGGGGCGGACGGACCAAAAACATAATATCCCCGGAACGACAATCGGCGTTCGGGGATATAATAGATAAAAGAAAATATCATGAACACTGATCCTGAACATAAACATGACAAAAAACCATAACCATGACACACCGCAGCTGTCGTACACCAGTGTAACGTCTCATACACTGTAACCGAACAGTACTTTCACTACACTGATTCAGTTCCTAAATTGCATGTCTTAGTGAAGATTCTAGCTTTCTATTTATTGACAGAAAATTATTGCTGTTTGTATCCATAGGCTATTATTTCCACATGTTAAAAGAAAGGGACTTCTGTGCTGTACGTGATGCACGCTCCTCATCAGTGTGACTGGAATTGCGTTGTCGGAGTCGCCTGTCTTTTAGCCTTATTAGTTTTACCATGAGAAAATTTTACAAAGATTGACATCTAGATCTAATAATTAGGACTGAGATGTCGTAGACAGGAGGGAATTTCGCTAACATGTATACGAGACGTTGTGCTCGCGCTGTGTGCGAAAAATAAGTGTACGAAGCATTACGATTCCGTTTATACTATGCAGGACAGTTGCTGCATGCGCAGATTACGGGGAATTAATCGAGTAACGCCGCGGCATACGCAAACGCCTCATTTAGCTGCTTGTTTAGGCTTAGACAGTGAGACCTGCCAGAAAATTTCATTTGTTATCAGAGACATTATTGGAGAACAAATGTTAACATTGAAATGAACAGACACATCTGAAATAGTAGTATTGTTGGTTGACCAGATAATAGTGATTTTTTATATGAACTGAAACAAAATGTGTCTTTTTGGAAAAGTGTTATCACAGACAATGCTGGATCAAAAGAGAAATGATGCTTTACCTGTTATTTGAATTGCTTGGTCAGCACGGGTTGGTGGGTACATGAATCAATTTCTTTGAAGAGAAAGTACATGCAAGGCAATATTTTATTAGTTATTTTTTGCAGCAGTGTGATGCCATTTCCTGACTTTAAGTCTTCAATTTTATTATTATCACTGTTTCACGTGGCGATAGTTCACCTCTGAGCACCATTTCTGTTAGCAAAATCAAATCATGTTCTACCCCCCAGCGCACACTTCCTTCACAATTCATTTCAGAGTTTTTTTTTTTCCAAACTTTATTTTCAGTCCTGTATGACACTCTCCAGCAAGAATAGGGGGTTTCCAGGTATCATGGCTAAATTCCCAACCGAGCTCTTTTGACCTGCCACCGAATCGCCCCCTGATCTAACTGGCTGTGCAGCTTGTCCTCTCCCTCCCCACCTCAACCCCCAGGGCTCCCATGAAAAAGAGATTTCAATCTCAACGGGACTTCCCTGGTGGAAATAAAGGTTAAATAAAAATGCCACCCTCATGGAGTCTGTATCTGACAGTTGGGTCAGAAACTTGCACACCAGTAGCCCGCTGGAGGTGATTTTGCAGGGCTCTGGCAGTGCTCCTCCTATTCCTTCTCACACAGAGGAGCAGATACAGTCCTGCTGCTGGGTTGATGCCCTTCTACAGTCCTGTCCGGCTCTCCTCGTATAACAGCCGGTCTCCTGTTATCTTCTCCATGCTCTTGAGACTGTGCTAGGAGACTCTGCAAACCTTCTAGCGACTGCACATGCAGATGTGCCACCCTGGAGAAGCTGGACTACCTGTGCAACCCAGTTGGGCTTCAGGCACCGCCAAAGGCTACCATTTGTGATAAGGACACTAGCAGAATGCAAAACTAGAGCCTAATCTGTCGGGAGGGATAAGGGGAGAGTAATTGTCTGTGGCCGCCGCATGCACAACCATTCCCTTCGCGGGGGCTGTCTTGCTTTTGGCCCTCCATTCCACCTGCTGTGAATTTAATTTGTTCCGAAGCTGATGAAATTGATTCGCAAACACTTGGGCTTCCTCATGGACAGCTTGATATCCCTGACGTTTCACTGACATGGTGTTATGATTCAGTGTTCCTTTCATTTTTGGGTCAGTATATGTTAATATTCATGTTCTTTCCTTGGTAGACGTCCAGTGATCAAAACCCATTAAAGCTTTTCATCTGCCAAACAACTGAGTGTTGGTAATCATCTCTAAAACTTTGGTGGATGTAGTAGCTGCTCGTCATCTGGCATTTCACAATGAAAGACCTTTTGAATATGAACACAGGGATGTAAACTGTACGGTGGCCCTTTAGGGAAATACGTACCTCCACTAAATGTTATCTCTTTTAGCCAAAAAGCCCTCACTCAAATGCACCAGATACATCAACTTCTTTTCGCATTCATGTACAGCTAATGGTGTAGAACACAGACATAACTGGAGATTTATAGATGGATGGCTGGTCTGGCCAGTTCTACACCAACTATTGATGGTTTAAACAATATATATATAGTTTTGCTTGGCTAAAGAGCATGCTATCCCGGGATCAAACTACACGATTTCAGCCCGATCTACAGGCCCGGCGCTAGAACAGGGAATTGGGGTGGCACAGCCACGTCCCTTAATGACAATTAGGATAGTCCTGGCTAGTTATCAATTATTTTACCATATTGACGCGTTTTTCAATTATAGTTATTGGCAACTGAAGACTCGGTTTCTATCCATTTGCGATCTAACAGCGATGAAATCATGGGGTAAATTCAGTAGAACTGAGAATTGGAATGGACAAAACATCCGTTTTAAAGAATTATTAATCCTGACCTGTTCAGTCATTTTCATGATTAACAGAGGGTTCACTCCGAGAGCGCTCCGCACTTAACAGGTGCTGCTTGTTCTCCCTGATTAGGTAGGAGGACAACTATTCAACTGTATGCGTAAAAAGCCCCTCTAATATCGGCTTTATTAAGGTCGTAGTCTGGAGCTTTCTGATAATGGGTGTGTATGGTCGTCAAAAAATAAATAAATAAATAAATAAATAAAATAAAATAGTTTTAACACCAACAAAAAGTGTGCATGGGTGGGAAGAGGGTGGTTCTCAAAATGGTATTTTGTAAAATGCATGGACACCACCTTGGAAAAGAGCAAACTATTCATTTTTGGTGAGAGTATCATAATATTTGAACCTGCTGTTGGCCATTCTTTTTTCTGGCTTTGGGTTCGGCGTTTTTCCTAGACGGATGAGGCTGGGTAAGCGAAGGGCCGGAGGAAATCATAACATTTTTCTTCTTCTGCCAGAGAACTTCAATTTCCGGTGTTGTTTCTCGATGCAAGAAATATTCTCAGGTACTACATTATGACTACTGTGGAGCAATTAGCCGAGAGTTACTTTTCAGGAGAGACCGTGATCGTGCCTGTGCACTGCAGACAATAATAAGTCGACTAGACTTAAAAAGTAACGCAACCAGCTGCAAATCATTTTTCAGTTTACACAACTTCAGTTTCTTAGTTCTTAGTTAGGAATTACTGGGATTTGATGTTGAGCAAACTCAAAAAAAAAAAAAAAACTCTGCAGTTGGTTGCCTCACTTTTTGAAGTTTTGTCGAATTTCTTTTTTTATCGTGAAGTCAAAGTGGGTCAAGAGGACTAAAAACTTTAGTTTGGGTGAAAGTTTGCTCAGAAAGGGGAGTAAGTTACGAGGTTAATCGCAAAATCTATACCCGAATGCGGGAAGTCTGGAGGTGGTGATGGTCGGTGTTTACCTTTGATTAGGTCTGGTGAGTCAGAGTCAGCGGCAGGTCCTTCCCATTCCTCAAACCTCTTCAAAACAGACTCCAAAACAAACCAGGAATACTTCACAATCAGCGCCAATAACCATGGCAAAGGCATGGCCCATCATTTAAATCACTGTCCATCTTTGCTATGGATTGAGGACCCATCTATTGAATTATGACCACTCCCTCACTTAACTTCTCCAAGCACAGTAAAATCCTCAGTGTCAATTTGAGCGATGGCCAGTACAATAAATAAATAAATAAATAAATATCCGGAGGTGGCTTTTTCGGCTAAATTTTTTACACCTCTGGGACTGCCACACTTCAGGCTGCATAGTGGCGTGACAACCACAATTTAGCTATACTTGAGAAACTGCAAATATAAACGATAAAATCAAGCCAAGGACAGGTGCCGGATGCATGAAGAAGTAATGCGTCTTCTACACTCTGTATTGAACGGCCAAGTATCGATAACCATGCAACTTTTTCTGACGCAACTTCCCCCTTGGGCTGCGTGCAACTGGAAACTATCCCATAAAGCATCAGAAATGGCGCTTGATTGCAATGTCCAGCTTTTTTTTTTTTTTTTTTGTTGGGACCTTGTCTACAGGACCCACCCGGAAGTGCCAAGCTTCAGCATCACAACAAACCGAACACAAGAAGATGGTGGAGTGATGAAAACTGATCACCGAACACAAAGTAGCGCTACGACCAACAAGTATAATGAAACAACATACTCAACGACATTGGTGTGTGTGAGTGTTTATTATAGTAGAGAACAGTCAGGGGATGGATTTGGCATGGTAATGTTTGCGTGTTTGAACTATGAGTGGGCAGATTGCTTCGGGTGTGCACCCCCGAAGTCAGTGCGTTTTATGGCGGGTTAGGGAAAATGCAATAATTATGTGCGGAAGATATGGAACACAAAATGACCGCTGTTTGTTATGGTGATGTTATGATTTAGAGTGCTGCTCGCAGTCTGGGACAGAACTCTCTGTCACAGGAGATCACTTGAATTAAAATGTAGCAAAGATTTTTGTGTCCATTTGCAATAGAATATACTCTCTTTGAGTGAAGCTGACTGTCATTGACAATCATTGATTCATCGTGGAAAACGTCATCGTGTGAGCGCTCACAACTTGGTTAGATTTTCAACCCACTAATCTTAGAATCTATGAGCACTGTGTCCAACGGCAGTGGGTGGTGTTCATTTGATGATCTCTGAGCGAAGTATATGTCATGAGCTGGCCTGAATCACTACTTTCAACCGGCACCCACCCACACCAGATCATGACTCATCAGCAGAGACCGGCGATTTATCAGGCTGAATGTTGGTTATTAGCAGAACAGCATTCCCAGACACTGATCTTATCTCATCTTCCTGTCAGCCTGGTCAGTCTCAAACGGCAAGGAGTGAGGCAAGACGGGTCGTATCTGACACATGGCTCTTATGGTCCAATCTACATTGTATGTCAAAATCTCAGAATATGTCATGCATAAAATACTAGAATTATTTACTTTGAGCACGCTGTATGGTTGAAACTGTTTGAAATGCACTTATGTCGGAGATAAGTGCATGTTGGAAATAAATGTTTAGTTTGACACCAACATTACAGGTGAATGGAAATATGCAGTGTCTGCACATCCTCTGCCACCCATTTCCTCTTTCTCTCCCCCTCCCTCCATCCCTCCCTTCCTTCTCAGTTTTTTAACTTTCTGTCAAAGTCACAGCTGCCATTTTATGGAGATGAAAGTCACATCCCCCTTTCGGCCTGGTCCGGATTAAAAATAGCTACGTGCTAAATCTGCACCTGTAGACGCCAGCCAATCCTTCAGTCCAAGTGACACGTCCTCAAACTTCGTTGATAAGCTATGCTTTATTTATAGCAGCACGCTGGATGTAAATGACCGCTCTGTGCCTTGGGCCTGATTTAAAGACACGATGGCTAATTTTTCAAGCATTTGAAAAATGAAGTGGGGCTTTTAGTGAAGTGCTGCATCAGCACTGAGAATTGAAAACAACGGCATGCACACGCACAAACACGCACACACACACACACTCACACACACACACACACACACACACACACACACGCACACACTCATAGAGACACACGTGCACGCAAGTGCACACGCAAACGCGCTACACGATCACTCTCTCAATGGTTAAGTTAACCCCTTCGTGCAGAATACAAATAACGCCAATTTTTCGATTGTACGTGAGCCTATTTCAGCTTTATAACTCAGTATTTGTGCCACAGAGACTGTGGAAAATTATTCCAGTGAAACAAGACATTTGGAAATTCAATTACAGAATTATTTAGGAATTAAATGTTGGTATTTACGGATGCTGGCGTCTATATCTGCGCAAAGGGTTAAAAAATTATCGTGGGAACCAGGCAAAAAGAAGTCCTAAATGGCTCTGTATATCCTACAAATGAATTTTGTTTAAATTTGTGTTTTACTGAGCCCACATGAAGTAATCGTTGATGATGATGATGATGATTGCTGTTCGAGGACTGTGCACCTGGGGTCTCAAAATCCTGTGCTGGGGAACGCAGCTCCGGGGGAGTCACAGTGGGCTCCATGGGGTGTATTTCGCTGTTGAAAACGCCGCAGCTGGACTCCAAAGCCAGGCTCTTTGTTGCTGGAGGTGCAGCGTTCGGAACAGAGAAAAAGTTAAATTGAGGTCCTGACTCACTGACCCGAAGACTGAAGGGCAGTTTTTGAAAGCTGAGGTGTTTCATGCACTAAACCACGCGCTGCCAAGTTTTTATCTCTCTAGGCCATCTCTAAAAATGAGAATCAAGGTAGTGATTAGTTCACCTACCTGGTTGCAAAATCATAAATAATAAAATGAGAAACACTTATATTGTAATGCCTGCACTCTGCCAATATCTTCTCCCGAGGGCTTGTTCCACAATATTAATTTACCTCAGTAATAGGATATTTTCACTTTCTCATTATTTATGTATTTATTTGTGTTTTTATTTGTAAGCCACAGGGGATGTATGAGGCAGCTCGCAGCAGGTATATTCACCAATATATCCAATAATAGTTAAGTTGCCCACTAGGGGTTTTCTAACTGTTTTTCAGCATTTGAGTTATCGAAATGCTCCACGGGGCAAACCATTTCAACAGATTGTGACTTTGTAATCTCGGTAAAAGGTTTTTGATAGCGAGTCTTATCAGAGGCAAAACACCGAGCTGCATAAAGTTTCCATTTTTCCCCAAAGCTGTAGCATCGCTCTTATTTGAAACAAACAACTGCAGGAAACTTTTTAAATGAATCATTCTGCTGACACTTGGTTATGTCTCCTATCACACTTGATTGATTAGATGTGAGGGCCCACCTGGACCACGGTGCTTTTTCTTTTTCGCCAATGATTACAGATGCATATTTTGACAAAGTGGGGAGATTACTGTTCTCAAAATCATATTGCATAGAAAGTACTTGAAATATGATATTGGCTAAAATGTTCACAATGCGACCATGTGAACAATCTATTCCAGGGTAACGATGCGTAATGTCAATGCAGAATGGACGCTGGACAGTGATCACCATGAAATCAATTGCAAACTCTCAAGCATATTTAAGCAGTATCACAAGAGAGGGAGTGATGTTGTTGTGATGTTGCAACCTCGTGCCAACGACCGCATCACAGCTGGGATGATATTCAGCAATAACATCAGGACCTCGGGTGTGATATTGCTTTTATACAACAGTTCTACTAACGCCACTTATTAGTTGACAGGTTAGGCGACAACAGATTATGACTTCTTTGTTTATTTAATCGGTTATGAGGCTTCTCCAGCGCAAATAGTTCCACAAATAACGGGACTTGACTGCTGCTAACGATGTGGCGCTAAGTTTGTGGACGGCAGTTAGTGTAATTAACGGTTCTTAAAACACCTGTGAATGGGGTGATTATTTGTCCCAGTGAGGTTGTACTCTATCATAAGCACTCATGGAATGCCTCTCGTCCAATCAGATTTCTTGGTCGGAACTTAATTGTTTAATTGTAAATGAAGGCCATGGTGACAGAACTACTTCTGTCAGAAAATATCTTTTTTGAGAAAAAAAGGGTCAGAATATATAACAGAACCATGAAATCTGTGAATTGAAGACCTCAGTGTTAAAAGTACTCAAGTCATAAAATGTCTGTGTAGCTTTGGTAACTATAAAAGATCCCCTGCCCTTACCTGACAGTGTGTGATAACGTGTCATACAGTGATTACTCTTAGCCCTAGGCTCTTCAAAGGCTCCTCTTGGCTGGAAAACTCCTGCCAATCATGGTGTTCCTCGAACCTTGCTGTTTTAGTTTTTCAGTCAAGACACAAAAAAAATCTAATTATAGCTCATTCGCAGTACAAGGGCGAAAATTAAGAAATTTCTCAAGTAAGATGTCATCTGTCATTGAAGTTAAAGGCCTTCCCTTGAAAGGTTACTTCAAAGAAGCAAACATAATTAAAATGTGCAATCCAGCCGGTGCGAGAGGCCTGCACCTTCGCTTCAAATCGCGTGGGCCGGTGGAACGGCGGATACCGCTAACGCTACCACGAGGGGCCCGTTTCCATCTGTCTCTCCCGAGTGCCCCCGCGCCGCGCCGCTAATAACAAATCCTTCAAACCGCCTCATTTTCATTATCAGAAACAGGACGTCCCACAGGTACCCCGCCTGATTCGCTCCCACCACCGCTCACCACATTAATTAGAAGTGGGAGGGGGTGGGTTGGGGGGGGGGACTCGCATTTGGATAAATGACAGCTGCATATCTGGTAGAAATACACCTTCATTTTCACCTCTGCGCTCAGGGACTGAGGGAGATTGTTCTACGGGGGGAGGAGGGGAGATGTGCATCACATCTTAATAACAAATCCTTGCTCTGGATAAGAATGAGCAGGAACAAAAAGAATAACGAAAGACAAATCTCATCTGAAAAATGAGTGGCGGGCCCCGGAGGTAGGCCTCGCTGCGCTGTTCAGATGGCGGTTATCTTGCGTTCGCGAGCTGCGTTCGTACCCTGAGTTCCGTGCTGCTCCTCCCACCCCCGCCCGATTATTTGTTGTTTGATTTATTTGCATAGCACAGCTGATTGATCAGAACCGCCGAGCGAAGCTCTAAACCGCGCGCGCCAGCAGGATGACTAACTGCACTGCAGTCTGGAGCACTCAGTACCGTTCTGCAGTGCGCCGACACATTCCTGCCTCTCGCAGATGTAGCGTGTGGATTATAACAGCATATACTGTCCATATTATATATTGTATCAAACGGGCATGCGCCAGTGAAATGAGAATCCTCTTCATCGCCGCCTTTGTCGCGACAAACCTTCATCGGGGCAAGTTCTTCCCAGCGACTTCCTTTTTATCTCTCTCTCCATCTCTATCCTCCCTCCCTCGCTCCTTCCCTCTCCAGCTCGTTCTCTCTCACATTTTCTCGATCGCCCAGAGGGCCCCCCGGGGTTTGCAGTGCGTTCGTCTGATCTACAGGGAAGCAGAGCGGCGGGTAAGGCAGGAGGGAGCCGAGAGCACCATCACACTGTGGTAAAACAGTGCTGTGGGACGCATCTTTGTAGACCACATGCTGCCAGTGGCCTGAATCAACCCAGATATCCCCACAGCACAGCTGCACCCAGCGCGTCTGTGAGCCGGCACTTTTTAAGCCTATTCATCTCAATATGTTGGAAAGGCTTCAGACTCAGTGTTTAATGTCTTTCATGCGCAGTCCATTAATGGCCAGTTGTGTAAGGGGGGGGGGGGTTTGTGTGCTGACTACGTCTCCGGTTTTTCAGTGCATGATGCTTATTTTTGTCCTCCATGCACAGAGAGTTTGATAATGGTAAGACACATTGTTCAGTGACTTAGCATCGTTGAGCGCATTAACTGTGCCAGCCACAACTTGTGAAAATTAATATGAGAATTACAGCATTATATCCCTCAAATAAAACAATATGTGAGGTTAGAAATTGTAGCTGCTGCTGCTTACGCGAGTGCAAGCCACGGTATCATACAGCCTCTTGAATGTGCCAAGCCAACTGGATGTACAAATGTGCTTGAGAATTGGGAGATCTCTGGGGTGGGATGTATCATCGTCAAGGCCAGACTGTGCTTCTGGCTCCCCCTGCAGGTGGTACAGCCAAACTCCACTTCACCAAGGAAATTTGGCTGTATACTGCAAAAAAATAAATAAATAAAAAATTGAGTAAGTCTATCTTGCCAAGCGTTAAAATCTTGTATTTAGACTTGAAACACTTATTTCTATTTACCTTTTTCTTAATAAGACAAAAATTTTGCCAGTGAGGTGAGATAATTTTGATTCAGTTCCGTATTTGCCAATAGGATACGAAAATTTCGCCAGTCAAGTATGGTCACTTAAACTAAGTGAATATCTTCCACTTGAGAGAAGAAAAATAACAAACTAATGTCTCATAATAAGATTAGAAGACTCGCCAACACAGACACTTTTTGCAGTGGAGAAATCTGAGGAAGAACATGAAATACACGGAGTACGCTGACGATGGTGTGCAAGGCGACGCCGGCGAAATCACTCAGCTCCCGTCAGAGCACAGGAGGAACTCAAAGCAGGAGGCCGTATGCTGCCAGTAACGGCATCGGCATTCTCTGTTTGAGGTTTATGCTCTTAGAAGACAAGCAGTGTTGCATCAACCCTATATTTGACCACTTTCATGCAAAAATTCCCCAAAAGTTGTTCCTTCACTCCTGGTCGGCACTCATCATTTAAAAAAATGTTGCAGTTATGGTGTGGACAGCAGTTATTTATGTATCTTCAGAGTAGTTTGACTTGCTAATACGTGGATGCAAAATTGTCTCATCAAACTTGCAAGAACATCTGGCAAATTGCACACACTTAAGTGCTTTTTTCTCCTGATGTGTCCCATTTGCACCCCCACAGACCCGTACCCCCCCTCTCCCGCAGTCTACTTAATGAACTGAAGGTCTTCACTGAGCACCCTGCTTTCGGCACTCGTCTCCAACGGCGTTTCTGGGATAAGCCTCGGCTGGTGGCAGAATGCCTGGATCGCCATGGGAAGTTGGCATGATCGTGAAAGAAGGGACTATATGGTCGGATCATCGTGATCTTTCACCTCCTCGGGAGCTCTGAGCAAGGCAATTACATGCAAAAGTGTTGACGCAGTGAAATGATATCAGTTGTTTTGGTTCTGTACCTCGAGACAATGTGTCTGAAATAGAACAGTTGTTGCGAGGACTAAGGGTATTTGCCATCATTTTGGGTGATTTTTTGCTAAAATTACAGCCCTTTGTTTACAGTGTCCACATTTTCTGGGAGCAGAGGTGACTGGAGAATAAGGGGTTCAGCTCTTTCCAGGCGACGGCCAAAAAACAAAATTGTGTTGCAGTCCCAGTAATTTTGTACTGAACAGTTTATGAGCTCAGACTGCTACTGCCCCTCAGTTTTGGGTCTGAAAATAAGAGCAAGCTGTCAAAGCCTCACATCTTGCTGAAAGATGCCAATACATTTTCATGCACTGTCTGTCTCGTAATTTCTTGGCAGAAACATTAAGTCTCATGGTTTTTGCTCATAAATGACTTAATTGATTTTAGGTCTATGCCCCATTGCATAGTGGTGAAATAACCTTTAAAATGTTCAAGATCGTTGTAAGCCACTCTTATTTCCAGTAAACATTCATATGCCACATTTTGACAACTGTAGACACCTGGATTTGGTGCTTGATTGGGCAAATATCTATGGCCCTAATCCTCCGACTAACATTACAGTACGGAATTGGAACTTTAAAAGGAAAGATAACCTTTGTCTGAGGTGAACTGCAAATGAAAGAACTGCCCCTGAGGGATTACAAAATATTGTTTGGGTAATTTGAAGACAAAGCTGAACTGAGTAATCAAACATCCAAATCAAAACGCACTCAGAATTGGCCATTTTCCCATTAACAGCGACAACAAGCGTCATGGCTCTTTCATGGCAAAGGTAAAAAACAGCTCTGATGACCCAAAGTATCTACTTTCCCATAAATGGCTCAACACCCAACAGAGAATACAGTGGTAATTTAATGATGTGTGAAGAATCATATCCACCAACAAACTAACCAAACCAAACAAACACTACTAGCCGATACACGTTCTACGCACAGGCTACATTTGCGGGCATTGTTTTTCAACGTAATGTAAGCAGCCTGGGTTTTCTTTTTTTAACACAATAACAGCTGATCATATTAACTGGTTTTACTTGCAAAAACAGCTTCAAAATGCAGTTTTTACTTCATAACTAAGTTTTAAATCTGGCGCTTTGTCTTTGTCACACAGTAAAACCCAGTATATGCGGAAAACAGTCTCATTATTCAAAGTGAATAATGAGATGAGCGAAATTACACAAATTGCCATGTTGAATTAAGTCACCTAATGCACACGCATAGTAATCTGACAATTATTCCAATTAACCGCATAAGATGAAACAAAATAGTTTCCTAAACATGCTTGCAGTGTGTAATGATCAAATCTACGGCAAACCTCCCAGATCCCAAAGCTATAAAAGGAACGTCATATAGCTAGTAACAGTTTTGCATCCGCTAATGTACAGTAAATATCCACTTAATATAATGAATACGAAAGACAACTTTTATTTCACTCATTGACACTTTTTAGGAAAGGAAATAACAATGACCAGAGCATAAATGAATCACACATTGACAGACAACCAACTCAGAAATGGAGAACACATATGACAAACAGCAGTCTATAATGCAGAACTTAACTAGGCTTATGCCGTCAGAGGCGACAGCTTGGGGTATATCCCCGAACGCCCCCAATCCTCCAATTCCCCAATCCTTGAATAGACCTCAAATAGACTTTCATTTGAACTTAATTTCAGGTCAATCGGACAAATGGTTCTGAAGATATGGCCAAAATGGTAATTTTCCATCACAAAGCGCCACCTGGTGGCAAAACCATACACGTATGATGTCATCATGTGACACATTCTGAGGTCATGACCTTGCAGTTGCACATAGTTTCATGTCAATTGGACAAATAGTTCCAAAGATATGGCAAAAATGGTGAATTTTATGTGACAAAGCTCCACCTTGTGTCATTTTGAACCAAATGAGAATTTTGAATCAAATGGGTATAATGTCATCATGGGACACATCCTCAGGTCATGACCTTTCATTTGCACTTGATTTGAGGTCAATCGGACAAATACTTCCAGAGATATGATAAAAACAGTGATTTTTCAGTTTTTGGCCCCTGGTGGCCAATCCCGAGATTGCAAATGGTCCAAAATCGAATCAGTTCTTCCTCTTTATGATACTTACTTATATGCAAAACTTGGAATTTCTAATTGAAATATTACTGAAGTTATCGCGTGAACACGTATCGGGGATATAATAAAAACTTTAACATACTTTAAAGTGGGGCTCTGAGATGAACATGCTCCAATAACTACCTCATCATTGGGCACCATTGATCCTATTCCATGAACACTGACTGGGTTTTTGGGTTAAAATTGGGTCAAAAACATTTTAACCTGACATGGTATCAAAAGCAGCCGAAGTGAAGGGCCTGATGATCTTATGAAGATATGATGGAAATGATCTCTCAGCATTCCCTGAGACATGCACCAAGATTTGATATTCAATCTGCCCTTGGGGTATTATAATTATTATTTGTTGATTTTTAAATACAACCTCTACTCTGAAATAGTTGGGACGAAGTGTTAATTGTGAATAAAATCAAAATGCAGTAACTTTCAGATCACGAGCCAATGTTATTTACAATAGAACATAGATAATATTTCAAATGTTGAAACTGAGACATTTTATATTTTTATCCACAAAATGAGCTTATTTCAAATTTTTTGGTTGCAACACGTCTCAAAAAAAGAACTGAAAAAGCAATTAATATATAAGAGAATCAGCTGAAAGAACATTTAGCAAGTAATTAAGTTAACTGTCATCAAGTGTGAAACATGATTGGCTAATGTCTTAGAGAGGCTGAGTCTCTCAGAAGTAAAGATGGCCAGAGGTTCTCCCACCTGTGAAGGTTTGCGTAAAAAAAAGAATTGTGGAATACTTTAAAAACAATGTTCCTCAAGGTCAAATTGCAAAGGCTTTGAAGGCCTCATCATTGACAATGGCTGAAGGCTGAAGACCTTTACTGGATGCCCGTAATCTTCGGACGCCACTGCAGCACTCACCAGCATGATTCTGCCATTGACATTACTAAAGGGGCCCAGAAATATTTCAAGAAATCACTGTCAGTAAACACAGTTCGCCGTGCCAACCACAGATGCCACCTGAAACTCTATCATGCAAAAAGGAAGCCATTGTTGATCATGATCCAGAAGTGCCGCCGTGTTCTGTGGGCCAAGGCTCATTTTAAATGAACTGTAGTAAAGTGGCAAAGTGTCCTGTGGTCAGACGAGTCCAAATTTGGCATTCTTATTGGAAATCATTGTGTCCTCCGGGTTAAAGAAGAGAGAGACCACCCCTCTTGTTAGCAGCGTTCAGTTCAAAAGTCAGCATCTCTGATGGTATGGGATGCATTAGTGCATATTGTGCGGGACAATTGTGTGTTTTAAAAAGCTCCATGAATGCTGAAAGATACATAAAGGTTTTAGAGCAACATATTTTCCCCTCCAGATGACATCTATTCCAGGGAAGGCCCCCTGTCCCCAATTGTAATATTTCTCAGTTACAACATTTGCAATGTTATCTCTATTCTATTGTGAATAAAATACTGGCTGCTGTGATTAAAAAGTCATTGCGTTTTGATTTTATTCACAATTTACACTTTGTCCCAACTATTTCAGAATTGGGGTTGTAATTGTTTGTTTGTTTGTTTGTATTCATTTGTGGTAAGGCCTTGTATTCACAAAGGCTATTGTTCACCAAAGCTGTTGTGGACCACATAACACAGTGGTGGCTGTCCTACCCAGCGCTACCATGGTTATTCAGTCAACTGACTCCTATGTCGCTCTTGTCCTGTCTATAACTGAACAAAAGAAGATTTCAGATAGTAATTTCATGTTTCTGTTTGAGCCGTGTATTTTAGTAATTTTCCAACAGTATTACCCTTAGTAAAGCTAAATATCTCATTTAGATGCTAATTAGAAGGATCAACTGTGCCAAATTAGGGTTGAAATGAAAACTGACAAATGAGAAGATCTGCAGGAACAGGGTGTGGCAGCACTATCATTGGTCCAAGCCTTTCACATGTTTTCAGGCGGCTATCGATGTATCAGTCTTCTTCTTATACGTATCAATGGAATGTAAGTTGAGAACTTAACTCTCTGGGATCAAAGCCATTTTTATTACATAATTTATTACATATACTGTATGCCATTCTGCTCATTATTTCAAGTGTTGCCCTTTTTCAGTAGATCTGTAAATAGTAGTCAGTGCTGCCTGCTAATAGCATGACCAATCAGACGCACAGCCTGTGACTGGTCAACATGGAATCATGGAACACAGAAAAACAAATGGATATATCATCACATTCAGTGATTCACACATTCATTCTGAATACATTCAGTGCTGGATTTAACATTATTTATTTAAGAAAAGGACACTACACCTAGAAACTTGGATTACAAAGCTTCTAAAAGGGATACAATCACAACAGAGCCCTTGATTAAATGGAGCAGCGGTTAGGCTCCGGGAAAAAGATAAATAATCAATCAATGCACTGTTCTAGAGATATTTAATAAAGGGCCTTTACAACATTATAAACCCCAGAGGGTGAATTGAAAAACATAGAGGGCCCCATTTTCATTACCTGAATACAGTCTGCAAATGCAACTGCCAATGATACCACAGATAAAAATTAGGTGTGCCTAACTCCATTGTGGTAAGTTTGTGAAATGAGACGAAGGTGCTGCTGTGACGCTGTCAAAAGAGTTGGACTAAGACAAACTAATTATTTGTGGGGGTGGGTGGGGGTTTGGTTCCATGAAGGTCAATCAGATCAGCCCTTTAAAATCAATGCATCATTGCCATTGGAAACTGGCAAAATTTCTGGTGAACAGGCATGCCATCCGAGGACATGGCTGCCTCCTCGAAGCAGAGTGTGAATGAGGTTTACCACCGTGGTCATTTCAGCACCAAGGAATGATCAGCCGCCGATCAAAAAACAAACAAACAAACAAAAAAAAATCAATTTCTATTTTCAATGGCACAAAAACCACACCCAAAAGAAATCAGAGCTGACAATCTGAGTGTGAAGAATTTATAGCTCCAAAGAACACGATGGCCCACATTTATGGAGCTTTTAAAACGCAGGCACACTGATCTCAGACCAGTTTCTCCTGGTCACCTCTTCAAGCGCGTTCACTACGGCTGGAAAAGACAAAACCGATCCTTGGTCAGATCCATTCAGACAAAATTTTATAAATAGGGGCCGACAGATCTGAATCTGGCGGCACACTGGGTTACTAACATGAGATGAAGCCATTTAACCTGTTAACTGTCACTGGGCCCTAATTACATTACATTACATTACATTACAGGTACTTAGCAGACGCTCTTATCCAGAGCGACGTACAAAAGTGCATAAGAACAGTACAAAAGTGCAGACCTCCTAGGAGACAAGTAAAAGTGCTAACAGTAAGTGACAGAACACGTTCCATTGTTACAGATCTAGACTATTAACAAAAAGGCAAGGTCAAAGGCAAGTGAACAAAATGGCAATAAGGTTAAGTGCAACAAAGAGCAATAAAATAAGTGCAATAGGTCAAGTGCAACAAAGGGGCAGGAAAATCAAGTAAACTGACAAGAGTGCAACAAAATGACGGGAAACCAAATCAAGTGATACAGTCAGGAAGTAAACAGAATAAAGTGCAACAAATCAAAAGGATGTAGGGACAGGAATCAAGGCAGTGGAGTAGGGGAGAGGTGGAGCCTGAAGAGGTGGGTTTTCAGGCGGCGCTTGAAGATGCTCAAGGATTCTGCCGTTCTGACCTCGATAGGTAGATCATTCCACCAACGAGGTGCCAGGACAGACAGCAGCCTTGAGCGGATTAGGGCCCAACGGAATTAGGGCCCAACGGAATTTTCAAACAAATTTTGAATCCTTCATTTGTAAACAATGACTTAAATCCTCAATCAATTCAGGCAAACGCATGTATAAATCGGCGAAATATTCATTTTTCATTCCTTTGGGATCAACTTTTGACCACAGATGCATGAGGCCTGTGCATGGCCATGGCCTGGTAGCCTCTGAAAATTCACCACACACACCCAAATTGAAAGGCAAAGTCCTGTTCAGAGATGTACGATGCAAGTGGAAATATATCTCTTTATTCTAGTCTCAATTACTCTCTGACAGTAAGTCACAACATTTTATGATGCATCTCATGCATGTGTAATAAAACCATTATATGTGGGAGCAGTGAGATTTTGAAACGTTGTATACCAATCTGGGCCAAATGTGAGAAAATGCAGGTGACGGTTAAGAGGTTAACCAAGGTCCCACTTATACGCCCGTTCCACAGAACTTTCTGGTTCATCGGTCGCTCGTCGGAAGCAAAGTTTATTTCTTTAATCCGATGAGGCGAAATCGTCCGATGAAGGAACTTGATTTCACCTCATCGGATCACGCCTGACATGTTGGACACTGACCTGATAGTGGACAAACATGAATCAAATTCACTGGCCTGTGATACAATAGTCTTTTGTGGGTGACCAGGAGATATAAACTTTGCTTCTGACGAGTGACCGATGAGCCAGAAAGCTCTGTGGAACGGGGGTATTAGTAGATTCTGTAACTTGCGGTCTAGCTGTCGATTTTAGTTTCATTTTGTTAATTGTCTCTTTCTTTAATCACTGACCCTGTCAACACTGCTCCTCTTGTGTTTCCACCCCGTGCTCAGCACACTCATTCCCACTTTGCTATTAATTGTTCCAGTGCATTTAAGTTTCTGATTTTCGTCTACCCCTTATGAGACTGTTGTCTTTTGTCTTCAGTGTGTAAACTTTAGCGTCAAAGTATTATTTGCTGGGAAATATTTTACCAGTGCCTGTGGTCCTGATCAGTGGTGCCTCTCCCAGTGTCTTATTTAACCAAGACCAGGGCTGCGTTTCAATCTGAAAAAATGCTGCATCATCATGTTCACTCGCCCTCCAATTGAAGGGAGAATCCCCAAAAAATCCCAGATGTAAGATGGCTGCCACTTGTAGGGTCGTTCCAATCCAGTTTTGCGGAGGGAAGGGCGCATTTTCATTTGCTCAAGCCCTCAATTATCCTCCCTCAAATGAAGCAACGAACATCCCTCCAAGCTTTGATATTGCCCAGAATGCTTTTCTCCTTCTCCCTGGGTAAAAATTTCACGTCCGCCATTTTTCTGCTGGCAAAAGGAAGAATTATGGCAGGGAAATTACCATACAAATGTAAGAATTGTGTTCAAGAAGTGTGTAATTTATGACAGAGTTATATGCAAATAGCAAAGTTTGGGGGTGAGGGGCATCGGCTTTGCATTATTTTTAAGCATGTAACATTGAATTCCTTTTTGCTGTAGCCAGCCTATAGCTTCCCTGAGGGCTGTTGCAAAGCTTATGACCGCTTTGACACCGGACGCGAAACATATTTTTCGCACGACAGATAACATTCAAAGTCAGTGCAAAGACGCAAATTCATGTCTTTGTTGTGATTTACGAAATGAACCAAGAGCGACAACCAGTAGAATGCAAAAAGGAGGCTTTATTTCTGAAGGGGGAAACCCCCCAACAGAGCTGGCAACGGTACAAAGTCCACAATCCAAAAACAGTATCCAATGGGCGTAATCCAGAATCGTAACCAGGGCACCAATAACAAAGTTCGTGGTCAGACAAAAAGGGTTCGGTACACAGGCGTAGGTTTGGAGGAGAAACAAACTCATAAGCCAAAGACAGTCCGAATCCAAAACCAGGGCAGTAATCACAAAATCAAGGTCGGGCAGAAAAAGGTCAAAACTCACAGATGCAACAATATCCAAAAAGGGCAAACCAAAATCAATAGTCGAGCAATCCAATCAGAAAGATAAACACTGAGCAATCAAGGCGAGAAACGTGGCACGAGAAAACTAGGGAGAACGATCTGACAAGAAAGTGTACCAAACAGACATCTTATATACACACCCGGGGTAAACACATGACCAGGGAGAACAGGTGCAATCAATGGGAACAAAGATTAGGGAGAGACACATGAGGAATAAACTAATTACATGAATTAGGCTGTAGCCAAAACACAGACAGGGATCACAAGACAAACCTAAGTACAAACAACAGCTCCGGTTAAGGAGTACTAAAAGTGCATAGTCTAAAGAAAAGGAAAGCATGAGATATAAGTGGAAAACTGCAGCAGAGATAATTAGGGATAGGCAAGGAGGCGGAGACTAGAATTGGGCGACAGCTGAGAGATCATTAGTTAATTAGTAAGTGCAGCTATACAATCCCAAGTGCTTGTTAGTAAGTTAGTCCAAATATACAAGGTTAGTGTGGGTTAGTATTTAGCAAAAACAATAAACCGTTAGTATGTGTTAGTAAGACAGTAAAAGAGAGAGGAAGGAAGAACACGAGATCATGAAAGAAGATTGAAACCCAGAAACCAATAAATCACCCGAATGAGTGTCACACAAGACAAGGGACCGTGAGCAAAGATACACACCTGACAAGACAGGGGAGACAAAGTGCAAAGCATGGAAAATAAACATGGCATGAAGACTGATAACCAAAACATGAAAATAATAAAACAGGAAATCCTTCATACCAAATACACAATACATAATCTAAGAATGGTCAGACAAAGTCAGTGGTCTCTAAACACAAGAATCAATCATGGCACTTGGCCAGGCACAGAACTTAAACTAGACAGCAGAATCCAGAATCCCAACAGTCTTTGCATTGACTTTGAATGTAATCTGTCGTCCGAAAAATTAGTTTCGCGTCCAGTGTGAAAGCAGCTTTATTTTCCCATAAAACAGTCCCAAGTGTCGCAGCAATCAAATGAGCAAACTGCAATCTTCTTGCCATAAACATGCGATGCAGAGTCGGTGTGAAATGTAAAAGGTGAAACGTACAGGCGAATATCTCAGTCTGCTCCATGGCAGCACAAACTTCCCGTTGGCTTGTTGACAAATGTCGAAGTGCAGAAGACACGCGGCGAGGGTAAGGACTTACTCGCCTGCTACATCGTTCGGAGGGCTCACTCCAGTGGAGGGAAGAAGTGAAGGGAGTATCTTATTTTGGATTGGAACGCAGCCCAGGAATGTGCATCCAATCCCTTCGGCTTAAACCACAGCTATTGACCTTGGACCAGTCTCCTCTACGATGCCTAACATCACCTCCTGTGCCCCTGTTCGCTCCCACCTGACCTCGGACCATCTTCTGATTATCCGCTTTGTTCCTCATCGTTGAAACGACAATCTTTTATTCATTAAAGACAGGCTAGTGGCTTGTCTGTGATATATGTGCGGCTCCTGTACTCGGAGCTCGTGACGAGATTCTGCCGAACATTCAATGAGTAAATGTATCAATAAATTATGTCTTTCTGTGATTAAGCTGCCTGTTGGGTGGTTGGTAAATACCTTTTTATCGATTTCTTTTAGAATGGAGTGACACAATAAGTCCAAAAACATGTTTCAAAATAGGAAAAGTTTAAAAAATAAGAAAATGTGGTCAGCTGAAGGAAGGAGAGGGAAATAAGTTTTCAGCCCTGTGTTTGATTGAATAGCCTTCTCCCTACAGATGACTCGCTGGCTGTGATTGGTTCCAGGGTTCTGGCTGGCTTTCATCTGTTCTTGTCTGATTCCCCCTGCCTACTCTGACTCCCACTGTCTCCAGGCAACTGAGGGGCTTTAACGTTTATGTCAACTTATTTTGTTGTTGCCCCCTACCCCTCATTATTCATGAGTCATGCGTATGCAAGATGTGCCCCTGGAGATATCTATTGACGTTACCCAGTCCAAAAAATGGAAATGCCTGCCTGTGTAAACATTAAAGAGTTCGGGTGAACCTGAAACACACACTCATACTGCCAGTGAGTCGGTTTCACGTACACTCTTATGGGAAAGACGGATATGAATTGCTTGGTGGTACTGAGTCATGAGCTTCACAGCATGAAGATGTTACATTCCCTGTAGATAAGGGTGGAGAAGGGTATAGAAGGGTGTCAGATGCCTCCATCCAACGGGCCGGAGCGGTCCAAAAAAGAAGGGACAATTACTGGATTTAGAGAAGAGACATTATGATACGGTTGATAAATACAGACAGGATATTCGAGAGAGAAACCGTTATTTGTCCCCGCAGGGAGATTCAGGTGTCCAAACAGCACACGGGAGTGCAGAAACCATAGAAAATAATGAAAAGAGAACACAATAATTTAAAACAGTCTATAATTAAGACAATAAATAAGATCCGTGTTAAAAAAAGTGCCAAGTCCATAGTAAAGTGCGCATGTCCATAATTCCATAAACACAGTGCCATTTCCATGATTAAAATGTTACTCAGCATAATAAATATGCTATGCAGTGCACCAGGTAAAAGTGCAAGGGACACAAATAAGCTCAACAAGAGGATAAAGAAAGCGAGCTCTGCGGTGGGAGCAGTGGGAATAATCTTCAGTGTCTCGACTTGGTGGCAGAGGACAAGGTAAAGAGGAAGTTGAGTGCCATCCTACACAACTCCAACCGTCCCCTCCATAGCCACATCATGGGTATGAGGAGAACTCTAAGCCAGAGACCTGTCACACCTTGTCAAACTACTTAGCGCTTTGGCCAATCATTTAATCCTGTGGCCATCAGGCTTCACAACCAGGCAGGGCCAGCAAACCATGGCAGATATGACGCTGAGGAACTGAATGGCTAATGGTTTGCTTTTTGTACATAGCTCCTGCACCTTGCGTTAATTAGATAATAGATATTACGTGACAGAATGGTGTGTTTTAGAACAGGACTGGGCTAGATTCTCTAGTCAACAAACAAACCTGCAAAGACACAAAAAATAGCAGTGCTTGTGCTAAGCAGCGCGATTTTCGGTTGCTACGTATATCCGCATGGAACCTCTGCATGAAAAATGAAGTTTAAAAGAAGGGAAGGCCTCACTTTGGAAACCGTTATCGTACACCCATAAAATAAAGACTGGCATTGAGAGCGAAAAAAAAAAATCAACGTACAAGCCATCTCCCCCATTATAAAAATTATTCACTTGATTTGAAGCGAGTCCAGTGAGTAAACATTTTAACGAATAGACGACAGGTGCAGACGGCGCAAACCCTGTCCCCAAGGCAAAAACATGTACAGCGCTGGGCAGGCTTGTGATTACCATGTCTGAAATCAGGGACAATGTTGGCCATGAAGATGTATAGCCACTGCCCTGATTGCGGTGTTGCGCAAAGTGCCCAACGAAACGGCAGATTCGAGATCATCTGCGGTCAGCAGCAAGGCAGAAAACGTACCCAATGATTGCCTAGTTACTCTCTGAATGTCCAATCTGTTCAAGATTTTGTGGGCATGAATGAACATGCGAGTCGAGCAGTACTTGTATAGGTACTCTAAAGCCGCTTGCACACTGGACGCGAAACTAATTTTTTGCATGACGGAGTACATTAACCTTGAACGTAGTCTGTCGTGCAAAAAATTAGTTGGGCGTCCAGTGCGCAAGCAGCTTAATTCACTGAAAACATGTGCGGGAATGGCCCGCTTTGACTATTTTTTCTTGCGGGCGCTAGGGCAGTTTTTGCGGGAAACTCGCAATCGCGCTGCTTGGCAGAAGCCCTGATTATAGTCAATGGCAGTCGTAACTTGTATTTTTTATTCTTCAAATTTTACACGTTCACTCAGTCACTGAGTGCAGTAATTACTTTTTTGAATAAATGTTTTATTTTTGTGAGAACTTTTGTCTAGTTTCAGTTCATCTCAATATCATAAATGAATAGTTGTTACAGTCTCTTATGGTTGTCACATCTAGCCGTTACATACTGAAATCCCCCCTGAGAAACTGAAACCCCCCCCCCCAAATAAAGTTGGAAAGGGGGAAATCCCCCTCTGAAAAATATTTTGGCAGAAGCCCTGGATAATATATTGGCTCCCCAACACACCACAGCAAAAAAGAGGACACTAGCAATGATAAAGCATCTGTAGCTGTTTGCTACAGATGCGAAACGACCTCAGCCTCCCCAGAGAGTACAGCCTGGCCTGTCCCTTCTTGAGGAGAGCTTCAGTGCTGTTGATACAGTCTAGTCTGTTGTTAACATGCACCCCCAGGTACCTGTGGCAGTTCACCGTCTTCACCTCCTCCCACAGGATGGCACTGAGAGTGGGGGGGCCTCTTGTTCCTCCAGCAGTCAACCACCATCTCCTTGGTTTTACTGATGTTTAGCTGGAGACAGTGGGTGCCACACCACTCCGCGATGCTCTGAATCCATGCTCTATACTCCGCCTCTCCATCATCAGTGATGAAGCCGACAATGGCGGAGTCGTCAAAGAACTTCCGGAGATGGCATTTCTCAGAGCTGATGTGGAAATTGGAGGTGTGCAGTGTGAACAGAAAAGGTGACAGAACAGTTCCAAGGGGGGCACTGCTGTTACTCACCAGCATCTGTGATTTTAGCTGGATTGTACTTTAAAAAATAGAAACAATAGAGTTTTGTTTCTCACCCATTTTTATTTTATTTCCTTGGTTTTGCACAGTGTAATTTTCATTCCAGTTTGCTCTCAGTGGCATTAAGTCCCAGTTTTTCTGGTCATGTCTGAGACTCTTCAGTGATCCCTCTGCAGCGGATCCTCTGCGCACTGAAGTCATGCAGATGCATAATTACATTTTTTAATTTGTTTAGGCACTTTCATTTATTTTGCAGACATTAAAAAACACATTTTTAAATAATTTACTTTAAAGAAAGTTAATAGGAGTATTTATGTAATTAAAAACAAAATCATGCACTGTTTTCACCAAGGGAACTATTAACTTCGCAAATCTAACTTCCTTCTCCCATGTGCACAGTTGTCCACCTCCACAAGTCGCAGGGGAAATTCAACTTCTCTTTGTTTTTGCTGTGTTTAATATATTCTGGGAAGTACAAGTTTGAGGGCTAAATAATGTAAAAGAACACAAAATGCAACAAAAACACATTCACTGTTGAGAACTTCACCTGCTGCACTTCATCTGACTTGTCAAGGCACCCGAAACGCATTTTCACCTGACTAAATGCTCACACAGTCACCGACCTACCTGTCGTGTTTGTGCCGTTAAATCTGTTGTTTTTTGGGTTGTTGGAGTCATATCAGATGTAGTACGCTGAGTGTGTAATGAGGAGTCAAAAAACAGCCTAAGGCAGAATTATGCAAATGAGCAAAGCATTTGTCAAACCATGTCACTAAAATCATCACGCTAGTTGAAGACTTTCTGAATGTCAGTTAAATGCAATACAGGCCTGGGCTACTTGGCTTTACCAACAACGTCAGGAGATATGAACCAGTCCCAGATTTGCAAGTTTATCTGATGTTAATAAAGTCACATATCACTTATATTAAAGCTCAAATATCAAAAAGTTTTATCTTGCAAACAAGTGGTTTAGTAATTGATGAGTCGGTTTTGGAAGGATGTGTATGCGTACAAAAGTGTGTGCATGTGTGTGTGTGTGCACGTGTGGACATGCTTGTGTTCACGCGCGTGTGTGTGTGTGTGGGCATGCGTGTGTTCACGTGTGTGTGTATGTGTGTGTGCGCGCGCACGTGTATATGTGTGTGATCCAAGTGTGGTTTCTCATTATCTTTTGCGATGCCAACTCTCTAAATCGTAAAGCTGCTTTAGCTCTGCTCCATTTCAGCATTACAGTACGTCCAACCTCATTAAAGATTCATATGTGCCATGTATTTGACTTAAAACATTATCACCACATTCATTTTGACTGCTCAAAAGAGAGGCAGAGTGAGACTTCGCTGTTTTGGTACAGTTTGTTGGCTTATTTTTATAAAGCTGCGTCTGTCACCACTCAGTTTTACCCCCATGAATGCTAATCTCGTACTCTGAGACTATTTTGGGGAGATTAACCCTTGGTGATGAATAAGTAGCCGGCAGCATAAATGTTGCTCATCTGCTGATTGCAGTGCAACGCCAATAAAGGGCAGAATAAGACAAAAGCGAGAGACAGAGCTGGCATCTCAGGGCAGCAGCTCTCTCAAATCTTGGATAAAGCCTGTTGGCAATATTTAAAACTCACTGTAGATGCATAGTGTTGTAGGGGTGGTTAATATCTGTGGAGCACAAATTAATCTGGGTGCCTGTCCCTTCACAGATGCACGAGCTAACTTTGGCTTTGCTTTCATCTCTCAGAATTTCATGACGAATGGAAGTCATGAGTGCTTTTCTTTCTTAAAATACCTCTTAAGCCCTGAGCCTCTGTCTCATAAATGACAAGCCCAAAATGAAATTAGTATATATCTGCAACTACTTGGTCCATGTGAATAATCTTGATATGATAATAAAGGTACCACCTTGGGGATTTTTTTAATGGTGCAAAAATCAGTATATACACTATTATTGCCAAAAGTATTCACTCTTCTATCCAAATCATTGAATTCTGGTGTTCCAATCACTTCCGTGGCCACAGGCAGTAGTCGAGTTGAGGGGGGATGAGGGGGGATGACATCCCCCCTGAAATAAATATAATGAAAATCATCATCCCCTGTAAAACTGCCATCCCCCCTCTCCATCCCTTCCCTCTTTACAGTAAATTTTGGACATATAACTTATATTTATATTATTTTATCATTAGAGAGAACTGTTGAGTAAAATAGATAATAATCTGAGGTCACAACTGGGCGTGCAAACATTCAATGACGCAACTTGATTGTTACTTTAGATTCGTCGATGCTAGCGGGAGCGGCACGAGCTGCAGCAAGAGCGACATCCAGAGGATTAATTGCACTGCAATGTCAGCATGGCCAAACGACGAGCAGCTGGACTACGCGATGTCAGGGATTATTTAAAAAAGAAGAAAATTACAGGTGAGCTAGACTCGCCACAGGTTGCATGCACAATAATGGCTAGTTTTCCAAACTAGCCGTGTAGCATCCAAGCTAGCTGAGATTAGCTCACGTTACGTTCTTCTCTCTCTGCAGCTTGCTAAAACAGAGGACTTGTCTTCCAGTCACGTTACTTTTGGATTTATGAGCGTGGAAAACGTGGAACAGAGTCACTGTTAACGTTAGATGAGAGTTTGTCTCAAATATTTTTTGATGAAATACTCCTCACTCAGCTAAGTTATATTACCGTTATTTTCAACAATGTGACTCATCAGGCAACAAAAACAAGTGAATATTTTTTCTGCCCTCTCCCTCCTGGGGCCTGTTCAGAGAAGACCTTGGAAAAGGCAAAAGAAAAAACAATGGAAACATTGAGTGCTGAGATGCAGAGAGATCACTTCTTATCCACTGATCGAGTGTTTCGACAGTATACAAGATTGTGAAATCTGCAAGGCCTTTCACAGATCTACCCGCTGATATTGATCTGCAAGTCTTGAATGGACTAGGCATGGGCAGAACTTTACATTCTGACCACTCGTGCTGAAACCAGCCAACACATTGCTCATGAAATGAGAAAGAAAATTGGGGGAAAGGTAATTCACTGTGGAACAAAATTTTCAGTTTTAATAGATGAATCCACAACTGTCAAAAATAAGTTTTGATTATTTACATTAGAGCAAGCCTAGGGGTGAGTGAGGAACCACTCCCATTCTTTTTGGATCTTGTTGAGCTTAATGATGCCACTGCAGCTGGAATTTATGAAGCTCTAATGAAAACCCTTTCACACCATAGCTTCTCTAAAGTTATTACGAATGAGCAGTTCATTTGTTTCGCTTCAGACGGAGCTTCTGTCATGCTGGGTAGTGAGTCAGGTGTTGCCACCATAATTGTTGAGAAGTTTCCCAATGTGTTGGTGTGGCACTGCAGACCGCCTTTCTAATACAACCTTTGTGCCCAACCTTGGAGTTATGTATGATGCATTAGAAGAGCTTACTGAATTCTCCCTGTTCCTTTAAGGTAGAAACATGATGTTTCCCAAGGCTGAGGCAAGTCTCAGACAGCAAATCCGTGTGTTAAAGTCGATTGCAGAGCAACCTGCACCAATGACAGAGGAGGCTCAGACAGCAATGGATCTGAAGCTATTCAAAGGAGTGCAACTGACAAATAATCTAAGGTACAACAGAGAAATAAACCAGCAACGGTTTTTTCATGCCTTGGCAGATAGTATTGAGAAGAGAATGGGTGGTCTGCCTGGTAAACAGAGAAGTAAAGAAGAATACCAGAGCTTTCTGAACAACATCAAAGCACTGCACCCCTCTAACTGGCCAGATCTGTGGGGTTCATTATGCAGAAAAGGAAATAGAGGAACTCTGCTCCTTTTTCAATCTAGATGATGGCAGACAAATTGAAAGAGGGATGAGGTACTACACTGACATGGTCAGACTCAAATCTGTTGTTGAAGTGAAACCACCAGCACCAAAAGAGCTGAAACCCCTCCTTTAAGCAATGAACACACTGGTCATCTCCACGGCTGAGAGTGAACGTGGGTTTAGTCAGATGAACATTGTAAGCACAAGTCAAAGCACATTAGAAGTTAAAAGCGTGTCAGCCTTGCTTTTCATCATGCAGGTTGGCCTTCCACTGAAAATGTTCAAACCAGATATATATATCAAGTCTTGGCTTCAAAGTCATTGCTAAGCTAACAATCAGAAAGCAAGAAACCGAAAAATCGTAAACAAAAAACGTACGACAGTCTTTGGAAACTGTTGAGAGAGACTTGAAACTGAGAAACTTAAAACTTTTCACCCTAGGGAAAATTGAAAATGTTGAAAAGTGTTGTAAAATGTAAATGAAAAAAGAATCTAAAATCTGTACTGTCTTTAAGAACACAAAAAATAAACTTGGCCTTGATCTGATTTGAGAGGATTAAGAAGTCTTATTTTCATCGTTTTATTTTCGATAACAAATTTACATGAAGTACAGAAACACCCCCCCTTTTTTTTTCTTCAATGGACCATCCCCCCTGATTTTTTTTTTTACAACTCGACTACTGGCCACAGGTGTCTAAAATCGAGCACCTAGGCTTGCAGACTACTTCTACAAACATCTGTGAAAGAATGGGTCGCTCTCAGGAGCTCAGTGAATTCCAGCGTGGCACCGACATACTATGCCACCTGTTCAATAAGTCCAGTCGTGAAATTTCCTTGTTACTAAATATTCCACAATCAACTGTTAGTGGTACCATAACAAAGTGGAAGCAATTGGGAAGGACAGCCATGAAGTGGTCAGTCACATAAAATCACAGAGAGGGGTCAGTGGGGCGCATAGTGCGCAGAGGTCATCAACTTTCTGCAGAGTCAATAGCTACAGACCTCCAGACTTCATGTGATCTTCAGATTAGCTCAAGAACAGTGCATAGAGAGTTTCACGGAATGGGTTTCTATCGCCAAGCAGCTGCATCCAAGCCTTACATCACCAAGCGCAATGCAAAGCGTCGAATGCAGTGGTGTAAAGCCCGCCACCACTGGACTCTGGAGCAGTGGAGACGTGTTCTTTGGAGAACGTTGTCAGAACGTTGATCAATATTTCATTGTGTAGAGCGCCTTGTATGCCATTGAGTATTGTTTTTCTTCGACTGGATTGTCTGACTTCGATTCTTGCCTTGCCCTTCTTGTATTGTTTCTGTCTTTCTGGATTTCAACCCATTTTTGTATGACTACGATTTCTGTGGTTGGATGCCCTGTGTATGACCCTTGGCTTTGTTCATTGACTAGGACTTTTTGCCTATCGTTTTTGTACCTCTGCTCATCTGTATCACTGGTTCTGACCCCTGCCTGTCTAGTCGACACTGTTTTGGCTTGGCAATTCCTGTATTTTTTGGCTTTGACTCTGACCTCATTAAAGGCATACATTTTTTGGATTTCTATCTCTTGCGGATGGTTCCTGAACGCTACGTCACAGGTTATTGTTTTGATGGATGAATGGTAGGACGATAGGCAGCAGCATCTCATCGTGAAATCACACAGCATTCAGGTTGCTGTTCATCAACTGCAGTTCGGTGCAATGTCCTTGGATTATTCAGACCCAAACCAGCACTCCACCACCATGTGCCACCTTGTGCACCACAATGATGTCAGCATAACGATCCTCCGTCCAGCCACTCTGTGAAGTTGGAAACATGACTTGTCTGCAAAGGAAACAGTCCTCCATTGTGCCATTGGCCATCAAACGTGTCTATTCACTCAGTCAAACCAATTTTTTCATTGAACAGAGGAGAGGTCCAATCCACGAAGGGCAAAAGACATAAAGATATGGACTTCCTGAAGATTATTTTTCACGGTTTCAGCAAAAATGGGGTGATGGTGGAGACTAGGTGTCTCATCTGCAGTGTTACTGGTCTCAGACGATCACAGAGATAAAGAGTCCAGATATGGCAGTCTTGGGTGGGGGTTGTCACACATAGTCGTCATGCATGCGGGCGGTCTGCTGTCTTGCCTCATACCTCAAAAAGGAGTTTAATGCGACTTATTGTTGAAACATGGACATTAAGGGCCCTTTCAACATCCCTGAGAAACATTCCTGCATTAAGCATGCCAATGGCACGCTCCCTGATGGCTCGAGTCATTTATGGCATTTTGAACAATGGCAGAACTGGGACTTTTGGGGTGGCCTTTTATTGACCAGAGTACAGGTTCTGCCTTGGCTGACTGTACCTGATTTCAATGACTCTGGATCATCCCTCACCTGTCTGACAGGCCAATTTTGACAAAGGGCATGAACTTGACAATGATATGAAGGTGACTGAAATGCACACAGACCAGTGGCACACAACCTTGGTCACATAAATAAACCCAACTAAGTCACCCTCAGAAATTATTATGCATAATGTTGAAATGACTATACTGTTGCATTTATATTTTTGTTCAGTATAATAATGTATAATAGTATTATATATAATAAATGTTATAATAATACATAATATATAAAATATACTGTACAAAAATGCAAAATTTGGACTCTGATCATTTTTCTTTTGTGGTCTTCAAGGGGAATGCTTAGGGCCTAATCTCATTGGAAGCAGTGCTTCTGAAAAAAACATGCATGTAGACAGGCAGATCTAGTTTCAATATAACACAGACACATTAGGCTAACAATAGCTAGTGCAGTTTAACCCTTGAACAGAGTTTCATTACATAATATCAAATAAAAAATTAGGAAAGAAAACATAATTGCTCATCGCTGTAGAATGTATTGTGTATGCCTGCAGTTCTTGAGTATGGTGTCGGTTTAAAATGACATGGCTTGTATCGGTATTCTGTGGACTTTCCTCTTTTATTTGATGTATCTTTTGTATACATAGCACAAATTCAGTAGAAATACTAGCGATCGAGCATTGATATGATTTTATCCTATGTTTTGCCACATGTTTATTTACTTGCTTAGTGCTTGAACTGTGTTTGGTTGAGGTAAAAATTGTTTTTTTTCTGAGTTTCTTCCCTTTAAGTGAATATGCTGTATGATGATGTTGCTGTTTGGAAACATGCTGTATTTATGATGTTTACTGATTGCCCCGGGGTTTAAGAGGTTAAGCCCATGCCTTCCAAAATGTCTGTGCGTGGCCCTGCTGGACATACCTGCTGATTCAATATTTACAGACTCAAGACAGTAGAGTTATGTCTGCTTATATTACCAGAAAGCTGCATACAGAAGTGTACTGAGAAGTGAGTGGCGACCCAATGACCCAAATCACAAAGGTTATAAAATTGCACGACCAACAAATTGAATAAATGTAATACCCCCAGACACGGCAATCTGGCGTTTTTGTTCACAGAGAAATTGTATCCTTGAGATATTACAATATTTTAAAAAATGGGACTACTGAAGAGCCTGTGCTCAGCTACTCCATCAGAGAGACAAAATCAGGACTCTTAAGGAATAGAAATAAGTCTACAGTGACCGCTGTTTTCTGACTGACCTCTCCTCTTATCTGACTGGCTGATTCTCCGAGTCAAACTATTTTCAGCAGCCGCACTCATTTTTTATATCTTTACTTATGGATCATTTACCCTTGAATACCTCTCTTTTTCTCATTAACAATCCATTCCTTTTTTTTTTTTGCTTCAGTCCCACAAGGCTGTGCAAGTCAGCTTTATCTCCTCTGTCAATGTTATGCAGAACGCTTGCTATGGACATTGTATTGTCATTTCTTTTTTTTATTACAAGTGTTCTCTGCATTCCAATTAGGCCAGGGCGGCAGAAGGTAAATTGCGTTCAGATATTAAAGGTTTCTTTTAGAGGAGTCTTGGGACTAATCTGTCTTTCTTTGTTCATGGGCTTACTGTAAATCCTTATCGGCTCAAGCATATTTGAAAAGAAACCCGCAGCTCCATTAAACGTTGAGAGCATCACATATAAACCGAAGACCTTGTACACATAAAGTGGAGAACCTGAGCAGCAATGCTGCATATAATGATGAAAAGTTGAAAAAGAGGAACTGAATTGCCTTTTTTTTAGGACAAATAAAGTCGTCTGAATCTGAGGTTCAGCCATTAAATGCAGATCTGTGTCACCTGAATATTTCACCATGAAAGCAGGTCCTTTAACAAAACTATATGCCTGAAGAGCATTAATTTGCTGACATCTTTCCAGTGGCGCCTTTCACAGGCTTTTGAAAAAAATAAGTTCCTCTTAAAAAAAAAAAAGGAAATATTACCCATGACAATTGTTTCTTATAAACATAGTTCAAGTCAAATAGGACATATACTATACCATAGACATACAATCTCTACCTGTGGTTTGGAGTTTTTTCTTTCTTTCTTTTTAACCCTCAAATATCCAGTGGAAGTAGCACTGAGAACATGTATAATGTATGTTTTTCAAGGTTGTCCCAGGAAAAATGGGAGATATACAGTAACTTTCTGAAGTAGGGTCCCATTGATAGAAATGGGTAAATCCCCAAGGGTAGTTTCTGGGGATAAGGGCCTTGATAAAAAGCAAATCTTTTCCCAACTTCAACTTTCCACATGATGGTCAGAATCACAAACCCCACTAGAGGGCTCAAACTGGCAACTAGAAGGTTAACAGTCGAGTAACCTACAGTACATCAAGACTTCCCTCGCTGTGCTCTGTAATGTTCCCAGACCTCTGGAAGCTTAAGAGGCCAGTGAAAAACGGCCTGTAAGAGGAACAGTGCTTTGGGTCCTGCGAGACGGAAGGAATCACAGCTCCCATGCATCACAGCGAGGGCTTAGGGCCACCTGGAGATGAGCAGGAGATTAGTATTGAGCCAGCGCTTCCGCCTTGCCCCTCCGGAGGTCCGGCTGATGCATGAATTAGTCGCACTGAAATCGCCGAGATTTTTACAAGACGTGCACTTCACTAAAAGAAGTCCATCAGTACAAGTCCTCCACTGAAACTCTTTATTGTCAAGCTATGAGCTTCAAAACGACGTCAGCAGTTGCTTGTGATTGGGGGGCATTACCCATGAGAGCAGTGAAAGCAGAAATGAGGTTTACGTTGAAAACAGAACCCTTCTAAGGTTACTCGGTGTCCTCAGTAATCTCACTCTCCGCCAAAATCTCCCAACTCATCCACAATTAGACTAATGACTCCATAGTTCATTTCCAGAGAAATGGTGTTGCGCGCAAAGCCCTAACTCACATGTTTACAGTTAATTCAGCCTTTTGGACCACTGGGACCCACGTGGGCCTTAGTTTGCAGATAATTTGCGATTCCCTTAATGACATTCTAGTGAGTCTGAATGGCTTGTCGTGCCAACGATGGATAGAATGAGAACATAAATCACTCTACCGGTGGGATTTTAAAAAAAAAGAGAGAACTATACTTTTCTGGCTGAAATAAGTAAACAATTCCCCCATGTTGCTTCTCATGAAGGCCACTGTTACTGCAGATTGGGTAGCATTTCCGTGATGCATCGACGCAGCGCCTCAGTGGCACACCAGAGTTAGTTAAGCTGATGTAATGATGCTGCAGCCTCTGAGCGCCGCATAAACGGCCAGTTAAATTCCTATTTCCTGGATGTGACCTTTTGGCTTCCTGCTGCAGGAATCAAGGAGAGGCACTGCACATAATGCGAGGGCCTGCTTTTTCAAACGGCATAGATGAGATTTATTTATTTATTTATCCATTGCCAGAAGGGCCTTTTAGTTCATACGCAGAATGTATTTCCTGTAAGAGCCTTGCATGGAGATCAGTAATATTGGCATTGGTATTCATTTCAGGAATGGCAGATGGTATCCTTATTTAAAGACGCGCATTCAACTACCGTTTGTCTCTGTCCTGGAGCTCAAAATTTTTATTCTGTCAATTATGTGTGGGCTCATTAAACAGTGATTGGAGAGAAAATTAAAATTAAGCGCCCTCCTTCTCAGCAAGTATGATGACATATCAATTGTTAAAGCGTCTGCTTTTGCAGAGGGTGATGAATGCTGGGTACTGGCTTTGACAACAGACTTCATGAGCCGTACCCCCCCCCCCCCAACCCCTCCCAACCATTAAACCAGAAAACTTCCCCCCACCCCCCCCCAACCCCTCGCCACCATTAAACCAGAAAACTGCCGCCGGCCCCAAAACAGGAATCGCCGGTTAACGCGCCACGATTATTTTCGAAAACCGAAACACATCGCTCGACGTTTCAGTCTCCCGAGCGAGTCATCAATCTGGAGTAATTGCCATGTTTGGTCATTGCTGAAAATCAACTGAGGTAAATCAGAATGGGAAAGGAGGGAAAGTAGGTTGTATGTACGGTATTTGTTGCTGTGTGCACTACTCGCATTTCCCCTGTGCCTGGCGTGTGACCTCACTGCTTTATGTCACTGTAATAACCAAGGGAGAATGTGCTTGCAAAGCATATTGTGCGCTGCAGTTCCTGTAACTAATCCATGTTTAACGCATGTTAGTGGAACCGAAAGCACAGATATCCTTGGAGCGGCACACAACAGAATATGAGATCATGTGCAACTCACGAAATTATGAATTTCAGCCTACAGCCTCTCGAAGGTATTACCCTCACATTGTAAATTTGACACTGCGGGTTTCCAGTGATAAATTTTACATTTCAAAATGTTGGAAATAAGGTCTCCATTTGGCACAGTGCTTTCTGAACGGGCAATTATCACTTCATTAACAATACATTTAGTCATAATTTCATGATACGCAAAGTTTCGTAAGTTTAAGAGGTCAATTTGTAAGAAAGTTCAAGGTTGTCATTATTGTAGACCGCTGTAATTATTTTGCATTGAAAGAAACCTTGACGGCATATTTCCTGGGGCGAAACCTTGACATTGGGATTTTAGTTCACCCCTCAACCCCTCTGAAAAAGAGAAATGTAAACAGTGAATGCCATTTTCTGTAGTGAGACTTAAACAGGCTGGTAACTCAAATGTTGGTTGCATTGTCAGGGAGAGTACCACTGCTCTTGGCACCTGATCGACCTGACATCCTGTTGCAGGATGTGTGTAATGGCCTCCAGCATCCCAGGGCCACAGTATCCCATCCAGTGTTTTTTTCTCTTCTTCTTCTTCTTCTTCTTCTTCTTCGGTTTTGTGTTAATTGGAGAGGTGCATGGATCCTTCTGAAGAGTTTCACCTATCCATTCTGCAACATAGAAATAGGATAGGCAACATCAAAATTTTGGTGTCTGGCCCAATGTTTTGAATTTTTGGTAAATTATTAGCAGTATTATTATTATTATTAGGTTGACTTCTAATCCTGTGCTTTAAATTGTACTGTTTCTTTTAGTTATGTGAGAGATTGTGATGCTACCATTTGGAAAAAAATCACCAGAGGTGTTTTTTAATTTGCAGTATAGATTGATATGAAAGTTTGAACGTGCTCAGCTAATTCTCCGTTGCTGTTTGATTGGGTGCTGGATGCTTACTTTAATAAATGCACAAATTCCACTGAGAAGTACGAGCTGTCAGGTCTGAAAATTGACTTACCTTACCAAGCCTGCGGGCCACTCATTGAGACATAATTTGCTGTATAAAACATGTTTGACAACATGAGTATTTTAAAACGGTGGAAGAGCTCATTACGTGCAGAGAGGTTGTCGCATGAATATGGCAATATTTATGAGGAGAAATCACAAGGTGAGTCAAACTCAACTGCATTACATGTTTTAAATCCCCATCTGAATGATAATTGCTAATTAGCAGTACAGTTCTTGGCATTAATGTCCAGTGTTCTTCTTTACATAAAGCAGCTCAAAGGTCTCTGTAATTGCATTGTAGCTGCGGTGTTATGTTTAATCTAAAAACCATTTGTATGCACATTAGCGCACGGTTGATACAACTGAATCAAAACCTGATTGAACCAGTGGCTTCACTCCTGCCAGTGTACATTCCTGCTTTTTGGTTAAAGTTCTTTCTTAAACAGAGAATGTGGTTAACTGTAGGTTGTAATCCATTGCCATAACAACCAGATTGCCATTTTAGCTCATGTGTTATGAACATGTAGCGGCATTGTGATGCCTCTTTGCGTCCGAGCAGCGAACAGTTTTGGAATAACTAGTCCAGGTTTGATACTCAGATGCAAAGAGGCATGACAGAGTCTGTGCACAAGCTCGGGGGATGATGTATGACCAGCAGCTTCTACTATACTGTAGGTATATGACATTATCCCGTTTTTTGCAACACGTTTAATTTTTTGACTTTTCACGCAAAATTTAACAATTTGTCAAAAAAAAAAAAAGTTTTTCTGAACAGTGTAGCTAATAAACATTGTCAATAGATGGCTCAGAAAAATATAAATTTATTTAACCACTGAAGTCCCGTTGAGATTGAAATCTCGTTTTCAAGGGAGCCCTGGGGGTTGAGGTGAGGAGGGAGAGGACAAATTGCACAGCTAAACAGATCAGGGGATGATTAGGTGGCAGGTCGAAAGAGCCAGGTTGGGACTCCAGCCATGACACCGGGGAAGCCCCTACTCTTTTCGATAAGCATCATAGGATTTTTAATGACCACAAAGAGTCGGGAACTTGATTTAACATTTCATCGGAAAGACTGCGTCTCCTTCAGTACAGTGTCCCTGTCTCTGCACTGGGGCATTGGGGATTATTCCACCACAGGGAAGAGCGCAACCTACTGGCCACCAACACCTCTTCCAGCAGCAACTTGGTTTTCCCAAGGTGGTCTCCCATCCAAGTACTAACCAAACCCACACCTGCTTAGCTTCAGCCACACAGCTGGAGCAGATTCAATAGTGGTGTGGCTTCTGGCAAACCAAATTAAAAGACATAAAAATGCCTAAATACCCTTGAGTGTGGAGCATCAAGACCATCTGCACTTGATCCTGGTCTGGATCCTGAAACTATGTTATTGCTGCAGTATTCCATATCCCACACATTCCACTCAACCCATTTTTGTCTTGCTTGCATTGTAGAAATAAAGTCTGACATCTCTCATTGTTTCATTGCTTTGGACTGCTTCAAGGTCCGGGGCTTTTGTTGATTTTTTATTTTTTTAAATTTTACTAACTTCTTCCTTAGTGGAAAAGCAGCACTGTAATCAATGACACTCGAAAAGAGAAGTAACTTTTCAACTCCACCAATGATTGAATAACTTTCTGGTTCATTTTTTATACTGTTTGCTTTAGAATTGTTCATCTGCGGCACAAATGCTGAATCGCAGCAATGAGACAGAGACAATTTTGTAAACCTTACAGGGTTTGTTTCCATCACGGAGTGATCTGAGAGAGACATACCCTTTGTTCACACATGCTCGGGCCCACTGTAACGAGACTGGAAGTTAAGCCTGGCATAATAAGCGGGTATAAGAAATGGATCTAGACATTTCTGGCAACTTTCCAATGAATAGCGACCATTCAACGGAAGCTGTAAACTGTGAATAGTGAGCCAATAAGAGAGACATTAAAGTTGCTTAGGGCTAACAAGTTCACAAAATCCAAGGCTTTTAAGATGCAGTGCAAAAGCCATTTCTTTCTTCTGAGGGGCTGTGTTAACACCACTGTTGGCCTCCATACATGGGCTTTAAAAGATGAATTTCGCTCACCAGCTTGATGTCAAATTCAAAGCTTAATTCCCAATGTGTTGCTATGTCAGATGAGATTTTTTTTTCTCAAAAGTTCGGTTGTGCGCGGACCTCTGTGTGTGTGCGTGTGTGTGCGCGTGTCTGTGTGTGCACGTGTATGTCTGCGTGTGTGCTCATGCATGCATAGACTTGCATAGCTACTCATAAGTGTGTTTGCCTACTGGTAATTATACAACATTGCCAATTACATAATTATCCATGTATAGCTGGCCATTTACAGGCATGTATTGCTTTGTAAAAGTATTATAGGAATTATTATAAATATGCAGTGTGCCCCAGAATATTTGTCTTGAAGTTTCCAATTTCCTCTGTGCTATATTAGAGGAAAATGCAAGCTGCTTTTGTAGAGTTGTTAAGGCGCTTAGCGAACAAGCAGACTTTTTTCTGTCACTAACTTGCCACCCAAATTGGAGATGAAAATTCTGTTAATTTTTTAAAGACTTCATTATGTGTAAACCCCACTGATGGGTAAAATTGTCGAAAACCATGGTTCTCTTCATTTTAAAATATCGCAAGCGCCCCATAAAAATAGCTTTAAATTCTAAGTCTCTAAACCACAATTACAAACGCATTCCCACAGGTGATTCATGTTACTTTCAATTGAAATTAGTCACGTGTATACTCAGAAGAGGTCTAACCAGCACGCTGTTATAAACAGTTAAATTAAGGCATTGTGTCCTTGTTATTTTAACTGTAAATAGAGTCCTGCACATATTTCATTGTGGTCTACAGTTAACATACATGGACCCTCTGTTATAAACTGATTGGACTACTACAGTTAGAACTAGAAAAGCACTCAGAGAGCGCAGACCGCCAGGTGGCAGCAAAACCCTAAAACACAGCGATTGGAACTCCGGCCCATGCACAACAGTTGAAATAAAATTTCCGAGTTGTCTATAGCTATGTTTCCATCCACTTGTCAATCAAACTATCTGAAGTTCGCCAAAAATATTCATGCGAAATAAGCAGGTGAAAATGCGTTTCAATCTACCGTCATTAAAGCAAATAAGAAGTTGTGCGTAGTGATATCACGTGCTGTTATGCGGTCAAATTGGTGTATCGAATAGATTTCTGACATTTTAAAATGTTTCCATTCATTTTCGCACTGAATCGCAGAACCTTCAAGTGAACAGAAGTAGTGTGTTAGCTGACTCGTTTAGCTAGTAAGCCAAAATGAATTGAGTCTACCATTTAAATGCTGATAATTTGCACAAGTTGTACGTGCTTATGATTTTCTGTAAAGGTTTTATATTGAATTTACTTTTACATCTTCTGCTGCAACTGGCTTGCTAGTACTGCAATATTGTTATGGTTTTCTTAGATGTGCTCAGCTAACCATAGCTCCAGATGTGATGGTCTTGAGAGAGCAACTGACGCCGATTGGGAAGGGAAACAAAGTATCCACAATATTAAAATATGCGTGGATCGAATGTTAGATTTGTGAAACAGCATTTCAGAGTAATGGATTTTTTACACATTAAATTTCAGATATTTTCATGTATTTTGTCTGTCGCTTAAAGCCAGTTCATCACTTTGCAGTGAGAACAGCCGGAAATGTGTTGCTAGTTAGAAATCTTCTCGTTTCTCGTTGGAGCAGCAAATAGCTCATTAACAGTGCCAATGAACAAACATCGGTAACAGGTAATCGAGACAAATCATGCGAACATCCTTCGTGGTTAATTAAGCCAAATCCTGGGAATATGGCTATAGCTAAAATCACATTTTTGCGATGATATACCTGTCATCTGCTCATCATCAGTAGCAGAAGCAAACCAGAAATAGTTAAGTTAAGCTTACCAATGTATTTCAGAATGTACACAGCGCCATCTTTTGCAACTAGCCAATCGGAAAGACTTGAAATCTTGAACTTTGGAGTATATCTCACCTGTACTTTGGCCTAGATATGCCAAAATTTAATCACCTGTTCCTTGACTTAATACCCACCTTCTGTGATGGTCTGGCCCTGCAGGCCCTCCCCCCTCCTGTTTGCACCTCCACGTCAACGAGCCACACCTGCTGCTCGTTGAGGTGGAGGTGATTTGTTGTGTATATAAGAGCTGTGCAGCTCTTTTCTGTTGGCTTTCTTTGTCTGTTGGCCATGTGTAAGGAGCCCTGTATCTCGCTGCTGCTCCCTTGGGCGTTTGTTGGTTTTAATTAAACCCTTATTTATATTTTACTCAGCCTGTGCACTTGGGTCCCTCATTTCAGTTTTGGGTTCATGGTCCCAGTCCCCGCCGGTTTCTCGTCTTCAGCTGGCGGGGACAAATCCGTGACAGAATACAGTTGCCATCATGGGACCCAGCCAGGCTGAGCCAGGGGAGTAGCGGCAGCAGTTTTTATAAAAATTGCAGCCTGCGAAAAGGACACCAAAAGCACCTATCAAATAAAAAGTTCGACAAACCTTCAGCTAATTAGCCTACTAGTTCGCTAGCGAGTATGACAGTGCACGCAAACTGTAGCCTTATTTTGTCAGCGTAATTATTTCTGAGAATACTTCAGTCATTCAAAGTTAAATGTAGCCTTTTTAGCTCACTAGCCAGTTGGCTATGTAGCCAAATAGATTATACAGTTTCATATCTCTTTAGCTTGCAAGCTAGATAGCCAACCAGCTCCCTAGCGAGTAAGACAGTACGCAAACTGTAGCCTAATTTTGTTGGCGTAATAAAGACGCAAATTGGCGCGGTTATGGGACGAAAGTGAAGTGGGGGGACCAGAATTCCAGAGTAGCGACGCATTAACGGTATGGAAAAAGATATCGCTGCTCTTCCACCTAAAGAAACAGCCAAATCTTGGCTTATACCATGGGTTTTACCCGTCACCATTCTCTCTAGTGTGCTGTTTACTCGCTCAAGCTGTCTTCATACTTAAGTCATGTACGATCCAAAGAACTGCAATGCTAAGCTGACAGTGCTATCTACCGGCGAACAGGTTAAATCTAAACCTTAAATCTTAAATCTAAATCCTAAATTATATACATAATTATATATAATTTAAGATTTAGATTTAAGATTTAAGGTTTAGATTTAACCTATAACTTAAATATGATTTAACTTAAATATAAATCAAATTGCTAAATATAAATCAAAATGATATATATGTAATTAAATATTTTAATATATGTATATATATATATATACTTAGATTTATATTTAGCTATTTGATTTATGTTTAACGTTTAAGTCACACTATAAAAAAGTGATATCACCTTTTCTACACCAACTTACACATATTTGTGCATAAATGTGTGAAAAAGAGACAGTTTAAAATGCCGACAATCTTTTTTTGCCAATTTTTTGATGCTAAATGAGCAAAAACTGTTCGGTATAAAACAAAACACCCTATTTTACAAACAGAGCCCCACAGATCTGAGTAACTGACCAGGCAATAATGCGCCTTATAATGGAGCGGCCCCAGTCAGCACTGGCTAGTCTGGGTACAATTCAAGACTGTGAGACTCAAATTTCACTCCACAGCAAAGTGTTCTAACACTGTTAGTGTTCTAACTGAATCATCCATCCAATGACCCCTAGCAGACTTTTTGATATCAATTCTAGACTTTAAAAAAAAAAAACACCATGAAAAGCGCATAATACAGAAATGAGAGTTGATGCTCTAAGCTCAGACATAAAAAAAACCTGAAGTGCTTGTCCTTGAGAGCTTGTAGGGGGTCTGTTGTTACCAGGCAACTGAGAAAAGAAAGGGAGGAGAAAGAATGCAGCCTCATATTCATGAAAAGTTGGTACAAAGTAATTAAAATAAGGTCACAAAGGAATTCAAAGGTTTTCAGTGCGTCCTTACTAAAGACCACTCTGAAAGAACAGACAGAAAAAAAATAAAAAGCTTAATTCAATGATAAAAAAATAATAGGCATCTGAAAACAGACTGTCCTTGACATAGCTGGCTAAAAATGCTCAGGAAGAAGGTTTACCATTAACTCACAAGTGAACTATTGTGAAATAGGCCTACAAAGTTATGGCATTTATATAATTGCATTTTACATTTAGCGACGGCTCTTATCCCTAGTTATTTACACAGCTTGCACTCTTTTGTGTGTAGTTCATCATGATCCATTATGTGGATGTGTACTGAAGCGAATCAGGGTAGGGGGAAGAGACCGTTGCAGTAGAACACAGTTACTCAAACAAGCCACACACAGTGGCACCCAGACTTAGCACTGCACCATAGACTGTATGGCACTATTACATTGTACATATGAAAGTACGCTGTTGTTTTAAGATGGTATAATAATCCTAATTATGTGTGATGCATAGTTTCCAGATCTTATGTACAGTATGCAAGGTATTTGTATCGAAGTAGTTTATTTCTAAATAAGGGTTTGGATTTGGGATGGGCCAACACCCTGGCCTCTTATAGAAAAGCAATGGTGGTGATATGGTAAAAATGATAAATGGACTGCATTTATATAGTGCTTTCTAGTCACATGATATGACCCCAAAGCGCTTTACAACTTTGCCCCATGTTCACCCTGATGTCGGAGGCTGCCATGCAGGGCGCCACCCTGCGCTATCAGCAGTGATTGCATGTTTGGCCTCAATGCCTGGTACGGCATTGCCCAAACTACCTTGTTTACAGATAGGTGAGATTCTTCCCGATCAGCGAGATTCTTCCCGATCAGTCCTCTCCATTTCCTTGGATGCGTAGTGTGAGACTTGTCATTACTCCACTTCACTTCCTCCCTGAGTACTGCCATAGCCGAAATCCTGCAACGATTTGATCTTCCGTGTAAGAGGACTAAGGAGCTGACCCTTTGTGAATCGTGAATTTTTCGCACGACAGATTACGCGTGTATTCGCGTCTTTGCATTGACTTTTAAATTCAGGTACTGTGAAATTAGTTTGGTATCTGGTGAAAACGTGTCTGACTACCCACTTTTACCATGCCCCCGAAACAGCATGGCAGGGTGGAAGAGGACCATGTGTCACTGACACAAGTCCGCAAACTTATGGATCAGCAGAAAGTTTTTTATAAGGAGCTACTGGATCAGCAAGAACGCAGCTTTAAAAGCCTTTTAGCTATAAAGAATGAAGCAAATAACAAGAGACTGGATGAAATTGCTAGAGAACTAAGTGGACTGCTTGAGAGTCTCCACGACACTCAAAGAGACGTTGATGAACTGCGGACTCAGGAAAGGAAATCTGCTTCGGAGCTTTCAGAACTGGGCTCTGACATCTCAACTATAAGTCAGAATATTCTCTCACTCATGGAGAAAATTGATTCCTTGGAGGGACAGTCACGTAGGAACAATATTGTCATTGATGGTATCCAAGAGTCGGGCAAATGAGAGCTGGGCTGAATCTGAGACAAAGGTTCGCAAACTTCTCTCGGATAAATTGCAAATAGCGGGGATTGAGATGGAACGAGTTCACAGAACTGGACGGTCTACTGTACAGAGTGGCACACGACCTGTTAAATTCCTTAAGTTCAAGGACAAAATTGCTGTCATGGGTTGTGCAAGAAGACTGAAAGGGACAAATGTGTTCATTAACGAGGACTATACGGAGGCGGTGCGGTTGAAATGAAAAGAGCTCTTACCGGCGTTGAAGGCTGCGAGAGAGCGGGGAGAAATTGCATTTTTGAGGTACGACAAACTAATTGTCCGCCCCTCCATGCAAGGATCAGAAAATGTCATTCCATCTGATCGTGACACCAAGTCAGAGAGGTAATCGCCAGTAGTCGAGTTGTAAAAAAAAATCAGGGGGGGTGGTCTGTTGAAAAAAAAAGGGGGGTGGGGGGTCTTCTGTAATTCATGTAAATTTGTTATCGAAATAAAACAATGAAAATAAGACTTCTTAATCCTCTCAAATCAGATCAAGGCCGAGTTTATTTTTGTGTTCTTAAAACCAGTGCAGATTTTAAATTCTTTTTACATTTACATTTCACAACACTTTTCAACATTTTCAATTTTCCCAAAGGTGAAAAGTTTTTAGTTTCTCAGTTTCAAGTCTCTCTCAACAGTTTCCAAAGACTGTCGTAATCATGTTTTTTGTCGACAATTTTTCGGGTTCTTGCTTTCTGATTGTTAGCTAAGCAATGACTTTGAAGCCAAGACTTGACATACATATCTGGTTTGAACATTTTCAGTGGAGGGACACGCATGATGAAAAGCAAGGCTGACACGCTTTTAACTTCTAAGGTGCTTTGACTTGTGCTTACAATGTTCATCTGACTAAACCCACGTTCACACTCAGCCGTGGAGATGACCAGTGTGTTCACTGCTTGAAGGAGGGGTTTCAGCTCTTTTGGTGCTGCTGGTTTCACTTCAACAACAGATTTGAGTCTGACCATGTCAGTGTATTACCTCATCCCTCTTTCAATTTGTCTGCCATCATCTAGATTGAAAAAGGAGCAGAGTTCCTCTATTTCCTTTTCTTTTTTAAAAAAATTTGGCATCTCCAATCCCACCCGAATCTGGAATGCCCAATTGGTGAACTATGTACAAAGCTTGCTCGTATGCGACCCCTTGCTGCCATCTCAGGATAGTGAGGACAGTTCACGGCTCTCCTCTGAAGCACGTGCCTGTTAACCACTGATTCTTATACACTCATTGGTTGAATCCTCGTAAGTTCAGAACGAGGGCAGAGGATACCCGGACATGAACAAACCCAGAGTCTTACTGACGAGCGCCCGTCTGGCCAGCAGGAGGCACTGGAGCAACGAACAAAGCTATTATTGTATCCCCAAATCCGGCAGTCCCTTCCCAATTTGGAACCCTGTAGCGCGATGGCCAATTGTGCGCTACTCTGAAAAAGCTGCCGGCCCCTGCCGGTGGATACGCCGGGGCTCGAACCCGCGACGTGATAGTCACCTCTGCACTGCTCTATTTCCTTTTCTGCATAACGAACCTCACACTCATCAGTTAGAGGGGTGCAGTGCTTTGATGTTGTTCAGAAAGCTATGGTTTTCTTCTTTACTTCTCTGTTTACCAGGCAGACCACCCATTCTCTTCTCAATACTATCTGCCAAGGCATGAAAAAACTGTTGCTTGTTTATTTCTCTGCTGTACCTTAGATTATTTGTCAGTTGCACTCCTTTGAATAGCTTCAGATCCACTGCTGTCTGAGCCTCTTCTGTCATTGGTGCAGGTTGCTCTGCAATCGACTTTAACACACGGATTTGCTGTCTGAGACTTGCCTCAGCCTTGGGAAGCATCATGTTTCTACCTTGAAGGGACATGGAGAATTCAGAGAGGTCTTCTATTGCAACATACATAACTCCAAGGTTGTGCACAAAGGCTGTATTAGAAAAGGCGGTCTGCTAAACCTTTGAGCATGCATCTCTGTGATGAGGTTCGTTTACAATCAGCTAAAGCATCAGAAAAATGCTTGTGGAGTGCAGGGTACTGTTGCCATACAGCTTTAATGGTCCTAAAACTGGAAGCCACCCATCTAGTGGAAAATTCTCCCTATCTTCTGACACTGCAAAGCAAGTTCCTCACAACATTCTCTGAGCTCGCGGCGGTTTTTAGCCGATCCATGGTAGAGACTGTATAGTTTGTCAAAGAAAAACTGAAACTCATTCATCCCTCCAATTTCCTCTATGGCATCTCCAACACTCAGTTCAAGACGATGATTCATACAGTGCCACCCCAACACATTGGGAAACTTTTCAACAATTATGGTGGCAACACCTGACTCACCTCCCAGCATGACAGAAGCTCCGTCTGAAGCGAAACAAATGAACTGCTCATTCGTAATAACTTTAGAGAAGCCATGGTTTGAAAGGGTTTTCATTAGAGCTTCATAAATTGCAACTGCAGTGGTATCATTAAGCTCAACGATCCAAAAAGAATGGGAGCGGTTCCTCACTCACCCCTAGGCTTGCTCTAATGTAAATAATCAAAATTGATTTTTGACTGACAGTTGTGGATTCATCTATTAAAACTGAAAATTGTGTTCCACTGTGAATTACCTTTCCCCCAATTTTCTTTCTCATTTCATAAGCAATGTGTTGGCTGGTTTCAGCTCGAGTGGTCAGAATGTAAAGTTCTGCCCATGCCTAGTCCATTCAAGACTTGCAGATCAATATCAGCGGGTAGATCTGTGAAAGACCTTGCAGATTTCACAATCTTGTATACTGTGCGAAACACTCGATCAGTGGATAAGAAGTGATCTCTCTGCATCTCAGCACTCAATTTTTCCATTGTTTTTTCTTTTGCCTTTTCCATGGTCTTCTCTGAACAGGCCCCAGGGGGCAGAGGGCTGAAAACATCCTCACTTGTTTTTGTTGCCTGATGAGTCACATTGTTGAAAATAACGGTAATATAACTTAGCTGAGTGAGGAGTATTTCATCAAAAAATATTTGAGACAAACTCTCATCTAACGTTAACAGTGACTCTGTTCCACGTTTTCTACGCTCATAAATCCAAAAGTAACGTGACTTGAAGACAAGTCCTCTGTTTTAGCAAGCTGCAGAGAGAGAAGAACGTAACGTGAGCTAATCTCAGCTAGCTTGGATGCTACACGGCTAGTTTGGAAAACTAGCCATTATTGTGCATGCAACCTGTGGCGAGTCTAGCTCACCTGTAATTTTCTTTTTTTTTTAAATAATCCCTGACATCGCGTAGTCCAGCTGCTCGTCGTTTGGCCATGCTGACATTGCCGTACAATTAATCCTCTGGATGTCGCTCTTGCTGCAGCTTGTGTCGCTCCCGCTGGCATCAACAAATTTGAAGTAACAATCATGTTCCGTCATTGAATGTTTGCGCGCCCAGTTGTGACCTCAAATTATTTTACTCAACAGTTCTCTCTTATGATGAAATAATATAAATATAAGTTATATGTCCAAAATTTACTGTAGAGAGGGAAGGGATGGAGAGGGGGATGGCAGTTTTACAGGATGGATGATTTTGATCATATTTATTTCAGGGGGGATGCCATCCCCCCGCATGCCCCCTCAACTCGACTACTGGTAATCGCATGCCCCCATGAGGTAGCCTCCAGTTACTGTTAACAACCAGTCATCTGTGCAGTGCAGAAAATGAAAATGAACATAATACCTAAAGGTTTAGTAATCGCACATATTAACATCTGTAGCCTAAGGAATAAAATGCATGAACTCCATTGGTTTCTCCAATCAAATAAGGTGGACAGGAACAGTAATGCTTGATTTCAGTGCTGCCTTTGATGTGGTTGATCATGACCTTTTAATTATTAAACTTACTTGTTATGGTTTTAAACACTCTGCTATTCTATGGTTAAGGAGCTATCTGTCCTCTAGGTCACAGAGAGTGTATTTTAATGGTATACTTTCAAAGAGCAAAGAGCTAAACTGTGGCGTTCCACAGGGAAGCTGCCTTAGACCATTATTATTTTAAATTTTTACAAATTATATGCCATATGCAGTTGAGAGGGCAAGCTTGACCATGTGTGCGGATGATACCTCCCTTTATTATGCTGCACCCACATGTTCAGAGCTCAACCAGGTTCTGTCTGGTGTGCTTAACATCATACATACTGGGATAAAGGCAAACAAACTTGCTCTTAATACATCAAAAACTGTATGCATGATATTTGGCTCTAATTATTGACTAATACAAGATCATAAACTGAATCTCCCGATAGAAAGTCAACCTATACAACAAGTAAAAAAAAAACTAAGCTCTTGCTTGATAGTAAACTGTCATGGTCAGATCACATTAATAAAGTAGTCACTAGAATGGGCGGAGCTATTGCTGTTGCTAGGAAATGTGCACCATTTCTCCCATCAACATTGCTGAATCAAACTGTGAGTTCTATGGTTTTATGTCATTTAGATTATTGCTCAGTGGTGTGGTCCGCTGCTTTAAAAGGCCCACTCAGCAAAATACAAGTAGCACAGAACAAAGCTGCTGGGCTTGTACTGGGTCGCTCCTCCAGGTCATGTGTTGCAGATATGCATGTGGGCCTTAAATGGCTAAGTGTGGAGAATAGGCTGTTGGCCAACTTGCTTATATTTTTATAACTAAGAGACCAACTTTTATTTTTAATAATATTTGGCTTAGATCTGAAATACATGGACATGACACCAGAGGAGTCAGTAGGGGGCACATGGCCTTACCCCAACCTAGAAGCAATTACTTGAAAAAAACTGTCTTATACTGAGCTATAATGTCATGGAATTGTCTTCCAAGTACCATTAGATCTATTAAAGGAAAGGTGAGCTTTAAGAGAAAGGCCCGATCCCACCTATTTTCCCTATCCTGATGTGACACAAATTTTCAGGAAGTGTTTTTTTTTTTGCACCTTGGATAAGCTGTCTGTGATGTGAAGATGGATATTATTATTTTATTATCCCATTTTTTTAAGTTGTCTGTCATTAGTTTTATTTGTTCTCATTTTATTTCATAAGGTCTCATACCTTTTGAATGAGGGATGGATTGATTATGTTGTTTATGGTGTATTTATGTCTAATGCCGTATGTTATGTGTATGTTTGTCTGAACCTCAGGAAGACCAGCTCGTCACCTAGGTGGCAGCTAATGGGGATCCTTTAAATAAACCAATAAACATCAGGAGCAGTGCGGGCTTCAGCGTCTTGCTCAAGGACACTTCGACACGTTCTCTGGTGGAGCCGGGGAGCGAACCGGGAGCCTTCTGATTCCTGGGCTGCCCGCTCTACCTCCTGAGCCATGCCCCTATGATATGAACAATCTTATGATATGAAATCATAAGGTTGTGTGCTGATCATATTTACCTTTCTCACTACAAAATCAGGGGCGTCGGGCTGCTGGCTACTAGGCAAACGAACTTCCATTTCAACGCGTGTCTCAGTTCAGAGTGGTCCAGTGGTGGTGAACGAGGCTGAGTAGTCTATTTTTCGGTGCTGGCTTAGTAGGATTAGTATTAAAAATAAAACATCATGGTGAGTATCGCTTGAGTTGGAAGAGACCGTCTGAATAGTTTGCCCTCCGTTAACTCTCTTTAGCAAGCTGGCCACTAACTGCAATGTCTCCGAATTCACCTGAACTGACTTGGTTCCATCCTGAATGTTTCCTGTATTGATTTTCCTCGTGTCAGTTGCGGTTCAGTTAGTTTTGTTGATTGATACTCATTATTTGATGATCATCTCATTTTACTGCCATCCCTTTCTTGTTTCTCACTCCTGTTTTCCCTCATTATTGATTTTAATCTCACTTATTTAAGTTCCTTGTCTCAGTCTTTCCTTTGCTGGATCGTAGTTCTGTGTCTAGTATCCCCCCATCTATGGAAAATCTGCTCCGAAAGACCGTTTTTTAGGAGGATACCTCCTGAGTCTTGGGTCTTGGTGAGTGGTTTCCTCTTTGCTCCTGTTCTATGGCGTGCACCTAACCTCTGGTTCCAGATTGTTCTCCAGACCTTTCCGCTGAAAGCTCTCATCAGAGCCCAGTCTCATCCCGACATGTCATATAGTGATGCTACCTAACCAAGTGTCGATATGTGTCGCAAAACGAGGATTTTCACTTCCTTATTTCATGCCAGTTTAAAATGAACCCTACCCTCTTAACCCCTAACCCTTAACCTAAACCCTAAACCTGTGCGTCAAATAAGGACGCCAAAAGTCTCTGTATTCATCGTATATTGACGCTTAGTCAGGTGGCCTCCTTCTGTGACAAGTCGGGCTGAGAATGTGTTGCTCATCAACTCTGAAAGCCCTTTAATGCTCCAGATTTTTTTTTTTTTTAAAGCCCTTTATAATACTCCAGATAACGCCAAGTTTGGCGTAATCAGTGATCCTGTCTGGCTCTGTTTTTAAGGTGCGTGACTGGCATTTTGTCGAGCCCAAAGTGAACTTTCAAAAACATTAGATGAGGAAATGGGTAAAGTGAGCAGGACTTCATATGGTCAATAGTCTTTATTCTTTCAGCCTTTACTGCATGTCTTGAGTCCACAGAGGAGGGGGTTGTCACGCAGTTCTTCTCTTCCTGAAGGAGGAAGGCATTGTTTGGAGGTGAGGCAAGGTGTTTCTGACCTCTACTCATCCAGACCTAATTTTGGCAGACAAAAGGCTGCAGGGGAATAAACATACTCATGAAAAATTTACAGGGCCTGCATTTAGGGCGTCTGTGCCAAGCAGTTCCCCTGGTATGGAAAGGTGTCGGCTTAACAGGGCTCCTGGCATCACCATACCGGAGACTGCGCTGAACGATTCTTCATCATGATGGAGTCCCTTTTTAGGGCTGATGGATTTTCAAGGTGGAGACCGTTTTCACAGTTCTTCAGGGGATTCTCTGCTAAATAGAGCTCCTGGCGTCACCATAGTCGTATCTCTGCTTACAGATCACCTAAAGCTACATACAGTTTATCATTATGTCACATAGTTATTTGCATTGTTGGTAAACTTGGCCGTGTTTATCACCAATGATATTTGGTTGTTAAATGTGCTCTTGTTTGCTTTCACGGTTTTCAATGATGACCATATTTCACTCTGTCTCCATCTTCCTGCCCAGCACATCTGCAGCTTCTACCTTTCCTCTGCGTAAGGTAAGGAAAGCTGGTGAAATGACCTCTGAGTTTCTAGAATAGAAATCTAATCAGTAACACTGTTGACTTCTTACTGAGCTGATATGAAGTCACCAATCCTCTGACACTCTGGGCCCAGTTGCAGGGGGAGTTCCAGCACGCAAGGCTGGATGTCTGATGTGTCAATAACACTTTTTTTTCTTTCTTTCCGTACCTACAAAATATGATCTGCATTCAGTTTACCCTCTTTAATTTTTATTCTTGGAGGCAGATTCTCTCAGTTTTTCCCTCCCACAATAAAATTTTGCTGTTTAGCATCTGTTTATTTGGTCTCTTTTTTTCTGTGTTCTTCAGGTATTGTACAGTTTTGTCAATAATGTCAACCTTTGACTGTCGTTCCAATGCGATTCATATTACAAACGAATAAGTGAGGAGATGATTGATGCAATTTCCTTGTTAATTTGAGTACGGAAGTGACAGTCTGTTGCTCTACCATGTATTAACACTCTTTTAGGGAAACAAGATATCGCAGACAGGCCAGAAACTGTGGAAAGCAGGCACTAACGAGATTACTGCCCTCCGGGGTACGAGAGGACAGGCGGTATTAGAAGTGAGGAAATCTTAGACATGCATGGGTAGTTTTTTTGAGTCATGCCAATATGGCAAAAGAATTGTGTACCCTCAATAGCAAGTTCTTGAAATAAGGCAGATTAAAAAGGCGCGTGGATTGGTATTGCCACTGTCTTGCATCGTTCTAAATTTTTTAAATCGGCAACACTGTTCTCATACTTTTCAGGCTGCCCTTTTGGAAAGAGAGCTGATATTTTTGGAAGTGTAAAACTATCTGCTCGGCAAACTGACTTTTGTATATGAGAACTCATTCTACTTTAAGTAGCTTCTTGCATAGTTCTTGCCTCATTTCTTGTTTTACAGAAACAAACTTTTTATTGCATTGGCGCCAGTCGTAAGCCAAGTAAGATGGGAGATCTTTAAAGGGTCCATAAACGCATTTGTTTTTCGAACAATAATGGTAACAGGCCTCCTGGTGTCACACCACAGCATATTGTTCAGCAATAATTTATTTGATTAGAAGATCCATCCATCCTATTCAGAGCAACAGCACAGACACATCCAAGCATACTTACTGCACCTAACAACAGCAATCATTCACAACCAACTAAAGCTTATATGGGACATCAGAAGTGTTCAAGTCCTGTACTCCTTGTCTTTGTGTGCGTGTGTGTGTGTGTGTGTGTGTGTTTTAATCTTGGTATTTGTTGTAATAAGTTCTCTTAAAAATACAACCCCAATTCCGAAATAGTTGGGACAAAGTGCAGTGAATATATAGTAGTGAATAAAATCAAAATGCAATGACTTTTAGATCACATGAGCCAATATATTATTTACAATAGAACATAGATAACATTTCAAATGTGGTAACTGAGACATTTTACTTTTTTTATCCACAAAATAAGCTTATAAATTTTCTTGCTACAACAGGTCTCAAATTAGTTGTGACACAGGCAAAAAAGGCTGAAAAAGCCATTAATATATAAGAGAATCAACTGAAAGAACATTTGACAAGTAATTAAGTTAACTGGTTTCAGGTGTGTAACATGATTGGCTATGAAAGGGGTGTCGTAGAGAGGCTGAGTCTCTCAGAAGATATTCAGATATTCAATAAAGTATTGCAAGCGTAGAGGACTGTGTGCGGGACTTATTCGCTTCTTACACTGTTCCAAGTGAAAAAAGTTAAAAAGCCTTTATTAGGACATGGCTAGATATAAAAATATAAAAAAGACCAACGCGTTTCAGCACTCTGGCCTTCATCGGGGTGCTCTTTGCACGCTGAAACGCGTTGGTCTTTTTTATATTTTTATATCTAGCCATGTCCTAATAAAGGCTTTTTGGTTATACAACCAAAAATATCAAATCATTACAGCTCAGTTTGGTCCGCTGCACACACACAAAAAAATGTTGCCTTTCAGAGGATGTCAATTAAGAACGTTCACGAGGCATCGGTTTTGAAGACCAAAATATGATACAAAAAGTTACAATTTCCAGTTAGGTTGTGTCAATGTAAATGTATCAGGAAAAATGTACCTTCTCTTTCCCTGGTTGGAGAAAGAGACAGCCTTGGAGAGGAGGGTGATATAGGGCCCTGGTCGGTATCTAGCTGCTCCGCAGATGGTACACCTGAGAGTGCCGACTGGCCAATAATGGCCCCGATGCGCTGGTCAAACCGCGGTAATGCAGGGCCTCCCTGCCCCCCTCCAGTAATCAACACATGCTTCTTATACCTACATATGTTTTTTTTTTTTTTGGCCTCAGATTTTAAATCAAACCATTTTTTTTCACTTCTTCATATGTGCGTTGTTCTCCAGACACAGCATTGGCAAAAAAAAGCGATATCTTTCCAGATATCATCTTTGTTGGTGACTGAATAGCCACTGGTTACGCTGGTAAATAACTTCTGACGGTTTGCGTTTACTTCTTGCAGTAATATTTCAATCTCCGTGTTACTAAAGTTTTGTTTTTCTCTTTGAGGCCTGTTGCCCACAGTCTGCGCGTCTATTCACCATCCTCTTTCCTTGCACACGGCCCTAAAATCTCACATCCTTACATGGAAAATTACGGGGCATTCCTATGGTTATTTGAAAAAACTGGCATGCGCCTTCAATGATAAAGACATGGGATTCACCATGGTAAAGAACACAGGTGCGAACAATACTGAGTCAAAAAAGAAACTTCACACTCATAAATTTGTTAATATTTTCTTGAAACTTTTAATAAAAGAGTTTTTCTTATCACTAGGGGTAAATGTGTTGTCAAAGACATCATGACACACATCAACTCTGACGTGCACAGGTACTTAGCACGTGCGAGCGTACTTTAAGCGAAAACCATGTTTTCTTGTGTTCCTAGTCACGTGAACATATGAGAGATGTGCAACTGAGCTCAAGTTACCACGTTAGAGTGACATCTCGGAAAAACAATTTTTACAGTTAATTGTTAGTTGATTTTCAATGCCATGGCTGTCAAACATTCAGCGTGAACGTGCCATTGGCATGCTGAATACGCAAACGTCCGTCACTGACATTGCAAGGGTTATGAGATGCAGTCGACGGACTGTCTCCAACAAACTGGCACCACAGCCAACCGACTTCTTTCTGGTAGCCCACGTGTGACATCAAAAGCAGAAGACCGACAAATTGTCTTACGTCATTTGCATACTCGATTTGTCACTGCAACGTCCACTATGAATGAATTGTTTCGTTTAGATTTAGCCCTAAATCGTCTGTGCACTGCTCTTATTCAAGTTGTAACTTACCAGTTTTAATCTTGGACATTTCTGTAGCATTTCCGGTGGAACTGATTATATTATGGACATTATTTTTATGATAGACCATCTTTAATGAGTACAGAATTAAATAAAATCATTATTTAAAACCTCATTTCTTGTATGTTCAACTTATCGATCTCCAAACGAGTGTGAAGTTTTTATTTTGGCTGAGTATATTTTGCTGCTTAACATGACGTGAATCCAGCGTAGATTGTCCTTCGGAAGTTTCTTTAGAACAAATCTACGAAAATTCTTAAGAAGACATTGGTGAATGATGCCCAACGTTCCTCAACGTAAAATTGCAAAGGCTTTGAAGGTCTCATCATCGACAGTGCATAATATCATCAAAAGATTCAGAGAAACTGTAAAAATCTCTGTGCATAAGGGACAAGGCCGAAGACCCTTATTGGATGCCTGTGATCTTCAGGCCCTCAGACGCCACTGCATCACTCACCGGCATGATTCTGTCATTGACATTACTAAATGGGCCCAGGAATACTTCAAGAAACCACTGTCTGTAAACACAGTCTGCCGTGCCATCCACAGATGCCACCTAAAACTCTATCATGCAAAAAGGAAGCCATTGTTGAGCGTGATCCAGAAGTGCTGCCGTGTTCTGTGGGCCAAGGCTCATTTAAAATGGACTGTAGCAAAGTGGCAAAGTGTCCTGTGGTCAGACAAGTCCAAATTTGACATTCTTGTTGGAAATCATGGGCGTCGTGTCCTCCGGGCTAAAGAGGAGAAAGACCACCCCTCCTGTTATCAGCGTTCAGTTCAAAAGCCAGCATCTCTGATGGTATGGGGATGCATTCGTGCATATAGTGTGGGATACTTGCATGTTTTAAAAAGCACCATGAATGCTGAAAGGTATATAAAGGTTTAGAGAAACATATGCTCCCCTCCAGACGACATCTATTCCAGGGAAGGCCTTGTGTATTTCAGCAGGACAATGCAAAGCAAGATGTAGAGTCTGTGTTGTAATGTGAATATAGGCCACTAGATGGCAGTATTTACCTTTTTTTTGTTAAGCTCAGACTGGAGTCATGTTTAGACATGTCCTGGACATGTCTGGGGCAAGTCTCAGAAAATAAAAAAAAAGAGGTCTAAATGTGGGTGGGGTCTGCAAAAGAGTATATAAGGAAAAGAATTGAGACAGTAAAGTAGTAGGAGAAATTGCAAGAAGATGACCAGACCTGCCATTCTGTTCAAGACCTGTGACGTTTCTTTTGTGGATTTCTTTGCCTGTGTTTAAGCATTTTCATCATCCAGGACATCACCAAGCCACCCCCACGAAAAGGGATTGTAAATATTTATGTTTTGTACATAATTCAATCTTGGTCTTAGTTGTTAGTTGTTTAGTCGTTATTGTCTTTGTTAAAAATTAAATGTGTTTTAGTTGTTAAAACTGTGTCAGTCATCCCTTGCTGTTGCTGTTGCTGTTATGCTGTAAATGTAATAACAAATTGGGGCCATCACAAATTGGGGGCTCGTCCGGGATATACCATTTTGTGAGTAATTTATTGAAAATCTAACATTTCAAATTGTAAAATTGATTTTTTTTAATTGAATACATATATATTGACAACAGCAATGGATGATTTCTTGGCATCACCAACCGTAGGGGTTTTGAAGTCTTTTAAAAAGACAGAACTGCTAGAAATTTGCAGACATTTAGAGCTGACAGAGGTGAAACCAGCCATGCGAAAAGCAAGACTGGCTCGAGAGATAGTTGAATATTACATTGATGAAAATGTGTTTGCACCCGGAGATCTGGAACAGTTTCCAGTGGAAAATCCAAATATAGAAATGGAACTTGAATTAAAAATGCTAGAGAAAGAAAGGGAGGAAAAAGAAAAGCAAAGAGAATTTGAGAGGGAAGAAAAAGAAAAACAAAGGCAGTTTGAGTTAGAAAAATTAGCAAGAGAAGAGAAAATAGAAAGGGAGGAAAAAGAAAAACAAAGAGTTAGAAAAATTTGCAAGACAGAGAGATTTTGAATTAGAGAAATTCGATAGAGAAGAAAGACTCCAAATGGAGCAACTAAAAATTAAAATTGAAACTAAAAATAAATTTTGTGCCAGTCAGGAGGTAAAACTGGTGCCTCCATTTTCGGAAAAGGATGTTGACAACTATTTCCAGTGTTTTGAAAAAGTAGCAAAGAGTTGCCAGTGGCCAAAGGAACACTGGCCTCTGATGTTGCAAACTGTCCTCAAGGGTAAAGCTCAACAAGCCTATTCGGCTTTGTCTGCAGATGATTCCTCTGATTATGAGGTTGTCAAAAAGGTTATTTTGAGAGCTTATGAGTTGGTTCCAGAGGCTTACCGACAGAAATTCAGAGGTCTGAAGAAATCTGAAAATCAGACTTATGTTGAATTTGCTAATGAAAAGCAGGTTTGCTTTGAGCGCTGGTGTGCTTCTATGGAGGTCAAGGATGATTTCAACTCACTAAAAGAGATGGTGTTAGTTGAAGAATTCAAGAACTGTGTTAAAGATGATGTTAAGACCTATCTTAATGAGAAGCAAGCACTGAATTTGCAATCAGCTGCCAAATTTGCAGATGAATATGTTCTCACACATAAGTCCAAATTTCAGTCTAGCAGTAATAATAGATGGTCCCAATTTCAGAAAAAGGGTTATGGTGATACCCAAGATTCCTCACCCAAAGACTAAGACAAATCTGGTGATGGTGCTCAGAAATCCAGTAACAGGTCTGATCAAAGTGTGAAAGCTGACAGTGACAAAAGTGGTCTTGTTTGCAGTTATTGCAAGAAATCTGGTCATGTTACAACTAACTGTTGGTTCCTTAAAGCTAAGAAAGAAAAAGAAAAGGATACCAAACCAAATGCCTTTGTGAAAACAAGGTTAGAAACCCCTGTAGTAGATAACCAATCTGCTAAATTGCCTGCTTCTTGTGGGGCTAAAAAGCCTGATACAGCTGACTTCGTGAGGGAGGAATTTCTTCCATTTGTGTCAGAGGGATTTGTGGCTCTGAATGAGCATACTACTCCTGTCCCCATATATATCCTAAGGGATACCGGAGCTTCTCAGTCACTTTTGTTGATGGACTCCTTGGAGTTACGTGATGAGACCGCTTCAGGGGATTTCATACTTGTACAAGGTATTGAAGGGAGGACTGTATCTGTACCCCTGCGCTCTATATTCTTGAAGTCAGATTTAGTTACAGGACAGGTAAAGGTGGGACTTATGTCAAGTCTACCTATAAAGGGTGTTTCTCTGTTGCTAGGCAATGACCTGGCTGGGGGCAAAGTAGTTCCCCCTGTACATCTTACTTCGCAGCCGAGCACTGAAGATGGGGATGAGGACCCATCTCTGTATCCTTCTTGCGCAGTGACTCATGCTATGGCCAAGAAGGCTAAAGAAGAAGATGATGTGGTGCCGTCCAGTACATTGAATAGTCAGGACTCAGGTGGTTCGCCTCATGACTCTGATTGGCCTACTATGGTTTCTCCGTTTGAGGACTTATCAGATACTTTTATCAGTTCTCTATTCAGCCAGCCGGATGGGTCTGGTGATTCTGATGTGTCTGGAGACTTGTCTCTCTCCAGAAAGCGGTTGATGCGGAAGTGGCGCCCTCCTGATATCCCTGCCAATGCAGATTGGGCAGTGGTCAGGCAAATTGTTGTTCCGAAGGTCTATAGGAATGAGATCTTAACAATGGCTCATAGTTTACCTTTAGGAGGTCATCTTGGTGTTAACAAGACTGTTGATAAGATCATGAAATACTTCTTTTGGCCTGGGCTTCGGAAAGACGTTTCCAACTTTTGCAAAACCTGTCACACTTGTCAGGTAGTTGGAAAACACCAGTTAGACCCACCTGTAGCTCCATTGCAGCCTATCCCAGCATTTGGGGAGCCATTCTCTAGGGTCATTGTTGATTGCGTTGGTCCATTACCCAAGACCTGGAAATCAGTACTTGTTGACAATCATGTGTGCATCTACCAGATTCCCCGAAGCCATACCTCTACGTAACATCAAGGCAACTGCAATCTCGAAGGCTTTGATAAAGTTCTTCACATTGTTTGGCCTTCCCAGGGAAATTCAGTCAGACCAGGGTAGCAATTTCACTTCAGGATTGTTTTAGCAGGTTGTGTATGAACTAGGTGCAAAGCAGATTCTTTCTAGTGCCTATCATCCAGAAAGTCAGGGTGCCTTAGAGCGGTTTCATTCCACTCTCAAGACAATGATGAGGACTTATTGTTATGACCATGAGAAAGACTGGGATGAAGGGGTTCATTTGCTGTTGTTTGCAGCTAGAGAAGCAGTGCAGGAGTCTACTGGATTCAGTCCATTTGAGCTAGTGTTTGGTCATGAAGTGAGAGGACCTTTGCTATTATTGAGTGAACAATGGCAAGAGGAAGAGCCGCACATCAGTCTGTTAGACTATGTTAGCAAGTTCAAGGAAAGATTGCGTGCAGCTTGTGACCTAGCCAAAGAGAACTTGAAATCAAGTCAGGGAAAAATGAAAACCTGGTATGATCATAAGGCTAGAAGCCGAGAGTTTAAACCAGGAGAAAAGGTCCTTGTGTTGTTTCCCTTGCAGTCCAATCCATTGCAGGCTAGATTTCATGGTCCTTATGAAATTCTGACAAAACTCAATGATCTCAATTACATTGTGAAGACTCCAGATAGGAGAAAACCAAAACAATTGTGTCATATTAACATGCTAAAGCCTTATCATGACAGAAATGCTAGGGTTGCAGCTGTCACTTCAGAGTCTCAAATGGTCGAAACGTGTGAAGATGAGGGGGAGTTTCAAGATGATGAACCAAGAATTAAAGCTGAAGTTCTTTCATGTAAATTGTCAAACACTGAAGTGTTGCAAAATCTTGATGTAAAACTCCAGCACTTAGAACCCTCACAGGGAGATCAGTTTGAAAGGTTGATCAAGAAATATGAGGATTTGTTTCCTGATGTTCCAAAGAGAGTTACTATAGCCTCTCATGATGTAGATGTTGGTGATGCCAAACCAATAAAACAGCATCCATACCGGATGAATCCTGAAAAGAGAAAGATTGCTGAGAAAGAGGTTGAATACATGTTAAAACATGATATTATCAGACCCTCCAACTCTGATTGGAGTTCACCCTGTGTGCTAGTTCCAAAACCTGATGGAAGTACTAGATTCTGTACAGATTATCGCAAAGTCAATGCTGTAACTAGAACTGATGTGGTTCCAATACCTAGGATTGATGATTGTATTGATAGAGTAGGGCAAGCAAAGTTTCTGACCAAGATTGATTTATTGAAGGGTTATTGGTGTGTGCCTTTAACTGAGAGGGCCAAGAGCATCTCTGCTTTTGCCACACCATCTGGATTGTACCAGTATGAAGTCCTACCCTTTGGCATGAAAAATGCCCCAGCCACGTTCCAAAGGATGATACAGTCTACAATCGCCGGATTGCCACACATGGGTGCGTACATCGATGACCTGATCACATGGAGTGACTCCTGGGAAGAACATCTAAAAGATGTAGAGACGTTGTTCCAGCGCCTGACCCAGGCTAACCTGACTGTTAACCTGAGCAAGAGTGACTTTGGTTGTGCTACTGTCACCTATCTTGGCTACGTCATAGGCCAGGGTAAGGTGGCACCCATAAATGCTAAAGTCCAAGCCATCATGGACTTTCCAGTTCCTGACAACAAAAAAGCTTTGCGCCGCTTCCTTGGAATGATCGGGTACTACTGCAAGTTCTGCAAGAACTTTGCTGAGATTGCTCTCAGTCTAACTAACCAACTGAAAAAAGGCGTAAAGTTCACCTGGGATGATGCATGCCAGAGAGCCTTCGATCGCCTGAAGTCTCTGCTGTGTCACTTCCCCGTGCTCAAATCTCCTGACTTCAACAAACCGTTCTCCATCGCGGTCGATGCTAGCGACCAAGCTTGTGGATCTGTGTTCCTACTGAGAAGTGACTCTGATGACATTGAGCATCCCGTGGCATACTTCTCCAGGAAGTTCAATCGCCACCAAAGGAACTATTCCACAATAGAGAAGGAACTGTTGGCTCTGGTCCTTTCTTAACAACACTTTGAGGTTTATGTTTGTACAGGACAAAAGCCAATGATTGTGTACACTGACCACAATCCGTTCATGTTTTTGAGTAAGATGAAAAACAAGAATCGGAGATTGTTGAATTGGAGTTTGATTTTACAGGAGTTTGACTTGGAAAATAAGCATGTGAAGGGTACAGACAATGTAATTGCTGATTGCTTATCCCGTGTTTGAATGTGTATATATATATATCATGTGTTTGAATATTGTATGATATGTATATATAGACAAGTGTTCACTTAACCATTTTGTATTGAAAAGAAAAATGTTGCCTTTATGAGTCAAAATTTTTCCCTTTTGGAATGGAGGTGTAATGTGAATATAGGCCACTAGATGGCAGTATTTACCTTTTTTTTGTTAAGCTCAGACTGGAGTCATGTTTAGACATGTCCTGGACATGTCTGGGGCAAGTCTCAAAAAATTAAAAAAAAGAGGTCTAAATGTGGGTGGGGTCTGCAAAAGAGTATATAAGGAAAAGAATTGAGACAGTAAAGTAGTAGGAGAAATTGCAAGAAGATGACCAGACCTGCCATTCTGTTCAAGACCTGTGACGTTTCTTTTGTGGATTTCTTTGCCTGTGTTTGAGCATTTTCATCATCCAGGACATCACCAAGCCACCCCCACGAAAAGGGATTGTAAATATTTATGTTTTGTACATAATTCAATCTTGGTCTTAGTTGCTAGTTGTTTAGTCGTTATTGTCTTTGTTAAAAATTAAATGTGTTTTAGTTGTTAAAACTGTGTCAGTCATCCCTTGCTGTTGCTGTTGCTGTTATGCTGTAAATGTAATAACAAATTGGGGCCATAACAGTGTGCAGAACTGGCCTGCCTGCAGTCCTGATCTTTCACCGATTGAGAATATTTGGCACATAAATGAAAAGTCCCTCAAAGGAGACACAAAACTCTGCAGCAGTTGGAAGCCTGTATTAAACAAGAGTGGAATCAAATTCCAATGGCTAAACTCAAGAAACTTGTCTCCTCAATGCCTAGACGCCTCCACTCTGTGTTAATAAGAAGAGGCAATGCTACACCATGGTAAACAGGCCCCTGTCCCAACTTTTTTGAGACCTGCAGCAGCCATCAGATTTGAAATGAGCTCATTTTGTGGATAAAATTGTAAAATTTCTCACTTTCAACAATTAATATCAGCTACTGGCTGATGTGATTTGAGAGTCATTGTGTTGTGATTTTATTCACAATTTACACTTTGTCCCAACTGTTTCAGAACTGGAGTCGTACAAATATTGTTTCAGTTTAACAATTACCAGTCATTTCAATTCTAATTGTCAATCTGTTATCAAATGAGGCGTTTGTTTCCAAAACACAATATTTCCATTTTACTCATTTTGAGTAAATCAGCCTTTTCTATACTGGCACCCATTGCATTTAAGAAAAACACAAACTTTGACCATGAAAAAACAGACCTTATAGAATGACTGTCTAAAAGCGGTGTAAGAGGGAAGCCTGGAGATAACATGGACATGCGCTGTTCTCCAGCAATAATTTGTCCTAAACCAGAGTTATCTCTTGAGGTGTGTTTTGAATCATCTTTCCCCCTTTGCAGAAAGTGCGTTGCGACCCCCCTGAGGTCTGTCTCCAAGGTCCTCGCACTTATCTAAGAACTTTTATTATCTCCTTTAAATAATAATTGTTTTTTTATTTCCTCCGAGGGGGGAAGTCTAAATTCCAATTTGGGCCATCTGTGCGGGCTGATCAAAGTAAGTAAAAGTATATTTGATATAGCACCTCTCATAGACAGAGTCACAAAGTGCTTTACAGAAAATAAAGTAAACAAAACATTTGAACAAAAACAAAGGAAAACCACAAGGCATGAGGCATGAGGTTAGATGGTTCCGTGATTTCGGCCTAGCCCCGTTTTTGAACGGAGAATTACAGAGAATCTGTCAGGTAAGTCTCGGGCCAGGTCCAAGGCGGGACGCAAACATGAAAGATTTAATTGACATATTCTTTTGCCTCAGAACAGCGGGAATCCACACGCATAAGCCTTCGCTCCCGGCTCCTCTGTCATTGGTCGAGCTGTGTTTTACAGCAGATTTTTGCATCATGTGTAAATAGCATTGGGCTATCGCTCTGTGGTATGATCTCAAATTTTTTGTAATTTTAGCACTTATTGCGTTTTGGAAATAAACTCTTCAAATTTTTTTTGGCAATGGAGGGACGGGGGCTGCGGGACTAAAAATGTGTCATCTACGCATAGTATACAGTATATGTTGCCAAAAAATACTGAGTCAAATATCTCCCTATTGTTGTTTATTCTGCATTAGGCATCTTCAATTCAATATCCTTTTGTTATAATTGAAACTTTAGGATTGAACGTATCTTAATTGATAGACACGTAACTGCACAGTGCGCTGAATTATTAAGTCTCTGAATTTATCATATTGTCACATATTGACATTTAGATGTGTTTGCACAGTTACCTTGAAATGATTAATATGTGTAACCTGAGCCGTCGCAAGGGCTGTGCGAAGTGTGCAACTGCACAGGGCCTCGCGCCTTTAGGGGGCCCCGCGGCTGGTGTGTGATTTTTTTTTTTTTTTTTTTATAAATTGATAGCCTACATATTTTACATCACTGCACTTGACTCATGATGCTCCTTAAATGACAATTCTCTGTGTCAGTTTCATTATTTACCATTCCATCTTGATTAAAGCTTGCCCATATTATTTTTTTATGTCGTAATACGTAACATGCTCTGTCTCGCTGCTCACTCGCCTTTCCTAACTCTGAGATTGCTCTCAGGGTCTTATTGACGATATCAATAATTGGCATCAGGGTAGCAAAGCTTTTCAAAGTTATTTTCGGACCTCCGTGTCGCAGGAGAGACTATGAAAAAGCGGGCCAAAATGCAAGGAAAGTGACCATCACCTAATCAATGAATGGTGAGTGGGAATCTGATGTTTTTAAAGCTGCAGCAGAGCGTTTGTGACTGACTAGTATGAGAAAATATACCGCATCGTAATCAAATGTTAAACTGTCACATTTGTCTATGCCTTTGTTAATCTGAGATTTTTCCATAGAAATTAGTCAAAATAAGCAATTGTCACCAGTGAGTGTGAGCCATTAGGTATTAGTGTTTGTTGAATAGTAACTCGAGACGCCCTGTCATACTTCAACATGCCAATATAAAGTGAAAGCTGAGCTGATTTGATGATAAAAGCCAATTGCTGCGCAGTTGATTTTTTTACCTTTGAAAGTTTATGATATCCAAAAAATCATAGTTGAAATTATTGCCACAATAATGCTGTCTTAGTCATTTCACCGGGCATAACTTAAACAGCTATGTGCAAGCAGCCTGACGTGATTAATGCGCGTGCACATGAGCAGGGCCTCGCGCATCGAGTCGGCACAGGGCCTCGCAACCCCCCCTGCGACGGCCCTGTCTGCAACACAAGGCATAAAAGAAAACGTGTATTGAATCACTTGTGGTGTCTGTTTAATTGAACCTTCTGCTTCAGGAAGTTGAGAATTGAAAACGGTTTTTGACTATGGCAAATAAATGTGAGTTTGGCAAAGTGTGGATTCAGGCTAGTTCTGCATAGCCCAGGAAAACTGCTTGGGGTTTGACCAGACTCAAGAATAGTTTTCTGATGGACCATATTGTGTATTGTGAGACTGCAATCTTACAAGCAGCAGACTGAAAACTTCAGTTCGTGATCTGTGACCTGATGGGATCAGATGGCCCCAAGCAGGCAGAGGGGGGTTTAATATCGCTCATTACAGATTTACAGTGGTGAGTGTAGGGCAAATATACAGCTTTCCATTGAAGTAGCTGTGAAGGGTTATCAATTAGGAACATGAAAGTGTCAGGAACCGGTAAAACTTTGTTTTGTCCACTCAAGCAACACACTATATGCAATTCATGTTGATGATTGATTCCCGAAAATTAGCTACCATTTTGGAGAAATTAGCATTTTATTCTTAGAAAAATCTGGGAGTCCGAATCTTCCAAGAAATGTCTTTGGAAGTCTTAGGGTGATGACATGTGCGAAGGGACTCATTGGGATAATGGCTGCCATTGTTTACTTTGGGTTTTTGTCGAGCTATAAATTGGAAGGACTTTGTCCTGAACGATCACACTAGAGTCTGCAGTACTCATTTTGTCAGTGGCTGGCCCAACTTTGTTGACACAAATGATATTGACTTCGTTCTGTCTATGGTTCACTGCAAACAAAGATAGTTCGCGCCAACACAAGGTTAAAGGAAAGAGCGATCTGATCGGAGAAATATAGTTAAGGTACTGGTTGATATTAAATTATTTAAGTTGGCCCACTAATTGACTGATAACTATTTCATATGTTGGTGTTTCCAGCTTTTGTTATAGTGTCCAGTTTTTGTATCCACATTTTGAAAAGGGGTTAGCTTTGTTTGACCCTATAAGCTATATATGACTTTAAGTAGATGTTAAACTCCATGCAAACAAATATCAAGCCATAGGGGGCATGTTAGTGCCATACGACGTTTACAGTCTTGATCAGCTCTGAGGAGCTTACATCATAGAACTTAGCCCCTCAGAGGTAAATGTTGGAGTGGTTTTCATTTTGTTGCTTGCAATAATCATTTGGTTTCCTTGTGATTTCGACTTCATTATTACTTGCTATATAGTGCCAACAAAGTTGAATTTTCTTGCCAGGTAGTTTTGCAGACATGAAATAATTTCATTAACATCACAATGATTTGGTCCCACGGCATAAGTCAGCTAATAGCTACGGTGTTCTTGCGATGAATTTGCATCGTATAAAACAACCGGCAAGCACACATGATTCTTTTCTCCTCTCAACATGGATTGAGGTATACATGTATAATACAAGACCGTATCATTATTGTTTGTGTGAATGCTACACATTTGAGTTCGAATTTTCATTTGTGCTGAAAATTACCGCGCCAAGGACTTACCTTGACAGTATCTCACCAGTACTGTCTATGTTGTGCTGAAGAAGTCAATGCTTTCAGTTTGTAGGAGAAAGAAATGGAGCATAATCAAGCTATATCGTTGGAAGGAACGGATCTTTTACTGGTTTTTTGTTTGCCAGAACAATTTTAAAAGGGGAGCCCCAATATATTTAATGTTATTGCTGCGCCTGCCCTAGCAACCCGGTGTGCCATCAGTAACATGGCAGCTGCCGTTACGATATGTTACTGACATGAATAGCAGCACTTGAAACTAAACTTAAAATTTCCTTAACTGGATGTAGGCTTGAAGTGTTTGCATATCCTAATGTTTCTCTGATTACCCAAACATCAATCGATATTGTTGTAGGTTGAATACAGAATTCTTGATCGCGCCATCCAGACATAAAATGTACGCTGCACACCCTAGAATGTTCCTGAGGTAAAGGTTTTCCTGTTTATAGTCCGAATCCATGCTGTACGCTGCCTTTTACCAGGGGGAAAGCCAAAGAACTTGTAATTTTCCCCCCTTTTCAATGCAATTTGAACACCTTTGCCCCACATAGTCTGCAAAGAACATGCACGTGACCCAAATCTCGCTTAAGCCAAACTGGTCTATATTGTCTTTAGGGAGAAAATTAAACAGGTGTTTGCCAATTTCCCAGGACATTTAATTTGCCCTCTAAACCATCTTCACCAGGAACATACAAAATATTATCATTGTCATCAAATTCGTTGGCGGAATCGGTGAAAAAAGCGGAGTAATCAGAATCGCTCTCCATGTTTTCCATCCACACGCTGGCGTTGTTTTGACCACGAGTCCCTTTGATGACATATGTTAAAAAATGCTCGGCATCAGTGAATTAAAAAAAAAAAAAAAATTATATATATATATTTTTTTTTTTTAAACCAAAATCACCAATAAAACTTAATTTCGTACAGGATTATTGTTTATAATGATAAGATACATGTTTCTAATGCATAACTGAGCATTTTCGCAACTATGACTTCCTGGCACTTTAATCAGGCCCTGCATATGTTGTGAATGGGTAACTGCATACACAGATGGGTGACAAATGAGAACGCGTGAATAAATATGAGGCCAAACATAACTAATGCAGGTGGTTCTTCCCTCTTCGAGATAGAATGGTAACTGCAAATCAATGCAGAGTCACTCTGTGTATGAAAATTATCCAATGCGTATTCCACTGTCACAGTCACTGTATCTCAAAGCTACTGACCTCATTTTAGAGATTTTGGAATGAAGATTTTGGGAGAGATTTTGGAGGAAGCAAACCCCCTAGTAAGGTTCCACACCTGTAGACTCCGTGTCAAGGCGTATTGAAGGTGATCTCACAGCTTCCGAGGCTCAACCGCTTTCCCAGACTGTTTACATTTCAATTAATTTGTCACCTGCACATCTGCACGTGTCACACCTGGCATAATAAAGTCAAATTATCTTACTGCTGTAATTCATTGAACGTAATTGATGTGTCATTGATGACAGAAACTATTTGCTCATGAAACATTTTCAGTTTCATATTCATTTTTTAAATATATACCATATTTTAACTAAAAGGCTGATGTATTATTGGTATATAAATCTCAGAATTTTTTATTTTTAATGAATGAATTAATTCATTTATTTAGTTGTTATTTAGCTGTCCCAGCTTCACCATACATGATTAACTCGAGACAGATTTTGGCCTTGCTCCACCCCTGGTGCGTAACTGCCTTCGGGGCCCGTAATGCACAGACTTAAGTCGAGGGGAGAATACCCATAGGTTGAAAAGCGCGTAGTAATGCACTTTTTTCGACTTACGCGCATGGGAGACTAGACCCCTTAGTGAAGACCTGTCAACCAGTTTCAAATGGGTGGTTGATAATTTGCCTGGGATTATGATATATAAACATACTTGATGTAATACATGTTTAAAAAAAAGGGCACAGTCCCTATGCAAGTTGTTTCAGAGGTGAAAGTAGCAATCTAAGGGGGAAAAAAGTTTAAAAATGAGTGAGAAAGCTGATATACAGCTGCTTTGAAATAGCAGGACCCTAGAAAAGGTAAAAGTTCTGTTTAGTCCTATACGTAGCTGTCAGCATTGCAAACAGCTGGCAGCCACCCCACCCCAAACCCCACATTCTGTGATGACAAACACCTTGAAACGCTGCAGCTGTCCTGCTGGAATAGCTAAATAACTTACTATTGAGCTGCATCATGTTGTTGACTTGTGATTTTCTCCACCAGGTGTAAGCCTGAATGTGATCGTGTGTTTGGTTGTGTGTGTGTGTGTGTGTGTGTGCGCGTACCCATGATAGTTCACAGCTACTGTGGCAAACAACTACTGGACCCATCGGACTCATATTTTTTGTGCACATTAATGACTTTATGCTCAAGGACCTCTCTTGCTTGTAGTGATTCACAATTTCTGAAAAACCTTCTTTATTGACTACACTGTTTTATAATGCCATTGACAGCTGAACCCTTGCTCCTCTTAGCCCGCCAGTAAGGGCTGCAAGTGATCAACAACTGCTTCAATCTGGAATCTTGTTTCCTCGGCGGAGATCTTCATTTTACCAAGTGCTCTCTTGTTTCAGTATTAGGTTCTTGCAAGTTCAGGGTTGACCTATGGCCAGAGCTGATGGAGTGGCACGGTAGTATCAGAGCAAGAATGAGACTGTTCTGTATGCAGTTTGCCCACGCGTTGGATGCAGGAATAGGCTTCAACTTATACCAACCCCAATTCCTATGAAGTTGGGACATTGTGTAAAATGTGAATAAAAACAGAGTGCAATGATTTGCAAATCTCATAAAGCCACATTTTATTCAAAATAGAACATAGACAACATATCAGATGTTGAAAGTGAGACGAAACTGAGACATTTTGCCATTTCATGAAAAATATTAGCTCATTTTGAATTTGATGGCAGCAACACATCTCAAAAAAAGTTGGGACGGGGCAACAAAATGCTGGAAAAGTAAAAGCTACTATTTAAAAATACCCAGAGGACCATTTTACAACTAATCATCTTAATTGGCAACTAGGTATAAAAAGAGCAGTTGAGAGAGGCAGAATCTCTCAGACGTAAAGATGGGCAGAGGCTCACCAATCTGCGAAAAACTGAGTCTAAAAATTGTGGAACAATTTCAGAAAAATGTTCCTCAATGTAAAATTGCAAAGATTTTGAATATCCCAGCATCTACAGAACAAAATATCATCAAAAGATTCAGAGAATCTGGAGAATTCTCTGTTCGCAAGGGACAAGGCCGTAGGTCATAATTGGAAGCTCGTGGTCTTTGCGCCTTTAGGTGGCACTGCATTAAAAACAGGCATAATTCTGCAGTGGAATTCACTGCAAGGGCTCAGGGACACTTCCTGAAATCATTGTCTGTGAATACAGTTCGCAGTGCAATCTACTGATGCAAGCTAAAGCTGCATTATGCAAAGAAGCCAAATGTTCCAGAAACGCCGCCGTCTTCTCTGGGCCAAAGCTCATTTAAAATGGACTGAGGCAAAAGGCCTTGTATATTTCAGCGAGACAATGCTAACCCACATACTGCACCCATCACAACAGCACGGCTTCGCAGTTGAAGATTCTGGGTGCTGAAATGGTCTACCTGTAGTCCAGACCTTTCACCAATAGAAAACATTCGGCACATCATAAAACGAAAAATCTGGCATAGAGGACCCAGGACTGTTGAGCAGCTAGAATCCTACATCAGACAAGAGTGGGACAACATTCCTCTCCCAAAACTGCTGCAATTGGTCTCCTCACTTTCCAGACATTTACAGACTGTTGTTAAAATAGGTGCTGCACAATGGTAAACATAGCCCTGTCCAAACTTTTTTGAGATGTGTTGCTGCCATCAAATTCAAAAAGAGCCAATATTTTTCACGAAATTTAAAAATGTCTCACTTTCAGCATCTGATAAATAAATAATAATAAAATGTGGGTTTATGAGATTTGCAAATCATTGCATTCTGCGTTTATTCACATTTTGCACAACGTCCCAAGTTCATTGGAATAGGAGTTAATTGTGCAATATTTCTATGTGACCAAAACCAGCAATTAGAGGGCAAGATGGATGGATGGATGGATGGATGTGAGCATATCAGGTCGATGAGCACAGGCCCTGATTCCATTTGGGCTTTGACAGATAGTTGCTTCATTTAGCGATCAACACAAGTCTCTTGATTTGTTTATTGTTCGGAAACTCAATTTTTCTTGTACCTGTACTCAGAGCAGCGGCTCATGAAAACCCCTTGTTGCAGTTTTGCAAATAAATACACAGAATTACATCATTTTTTTTTCATTTCCTGCTGAGCAGAGAGGAAACAGAAAGAGGCACAAAACCATTTTTATTCTGGCAGCGTTTCATCTAAACTGACCTGATAAAGTTGCACTTGGATTGAAATTCTCTCAGAACAACACATCGATAGTGTGGGAGAGCTACCATTGCCTTTGTTGAACAAGTGCGCCCATCTTTCCTTTGCAAGAGCGGTTTCACCTGGTTTCACTCTGAAGAGCTCGCTGTTCTTCGGAGAGAGCCACACTACACTATCAGATTTGTCTCAAGATTTCGGGAGTGATCAGAGACCGCACTTCCTCTCAGTGACGCAGCTGTGATTCTCGAACCCGCAACGCAGAGGTGGAGATCAAAGCGAATGCCGGCGGTGGAATACATTTGTACGTCTCCTCATAGGATACGGGAGGGGAAAAAACTGAGGAAGAAAATGACAGTTGTAGCTTTGAGTTTCCTTTAATGGAGAAAAACTGGGAAAAAATATAGAGCCAAGGAACGGCAGGACCAACTCCACTGACTGAGAGAGTGACCTGGTGGAATTACTTGAAGTGCTTAAATCATAAGCCCAACCACCATTGCACAATGAAGACATTAAATGAAAAAGCTTAATATGGACAGAAAAATATAAAATCTAACTCCCTTGAACTGACTCCATTTTCACACAATCAAACATCCTCCAACTCTTCACAGCCAAAACAGCTGAGTCAAGATTAGATCGCACAATTAACATTGACGTGGAGTTTATGTATACAGCACAGGGTCCTATTTGGCGTTCCCTGAGGATTAATGGAAGGTGCGCGGTGTGCCTTTACGGTTCAAAGCTGGTGGAGCACAATTCACATGCTCTTTCATGACGATCACGGTCCGAAAGCCTGTTACATCTTCCTCCCTCCCTCAAACTTTCCATTCTTCCACTTTCCCTACACTGCTCTGGTGTAAAAAGTGTGCTTCTTTTATAAGTAGAAATTCTGTAATCATCAGGGAGGGCTTAGCTAGATCTACCATTAATTTGAATTAACTCGTTTAATCCCAAAATTTTCCTTGCAAAGCAAGTGCATGCATTTTACTCCTTTGACCTCCCTAACACATAACCTTTATGTATTCATGATGGTTAAGTTCAAAATTTTACTTTTTGCACAAAGCCAACATCAACACTTTTAGAGCTTCTAACTTAATAAATCGGTCACAAATGTGACCAGCAGGGATTAAATGGGTTAATTGTCTTTCATCTAATGGCTTCAATTTGTTATGACATACAAGACAGCAAGAATTGACTGACAAAATTTCAAAACTTAAACAGATTTAATTGAACAAAGACTGACAACTAACCTACAATTTATACTACTGACCAAGATTGACATATACTTACTTACTAAGGCCTTGAGCCCCTAAAGGGGCATAGGCCATCTACAACTGCCCGCCATCGTCCACGGTCCTGGGCGATTCGCTCGAGCTCCTTCCAGGAGCAGCCAGTTTGCTTGGCGTCTGCCTCCAGGTCTCTCCTCCAGGAGTTCTTGGGTCTGCCTCTTTTCCTCTTTCCCTGGGGATTCCAGGTCAAAGCCTGGCGGGTGATGTTGGTTGGTGGTTTCCTCAGGGTGTGCTTAATCCACCGCCATCCTCTTCTTCTGATTTCTTCTTCTATTGGCACTTGGTTTGTTCTCTGCCAGAGATCTGTGTTGCTGATGGTGGCTGGCCAGTGAATCTTCAGGATTCTGCGAAGGCAGGTATTTATGAATATTTGGACTTTTTTGGTGGTGGTCTTTGTTGTTCGCCACGTTTCTGCCCCGTACAACAGGACTAATTTGATATTTGAGTTGAAGGTGCGGATTTTTGCACGTGATGTGATGAGGTGGGATCGCCAGATGTTCTTGAGGACCTTGAAAGATGCTCTTGCCCTTCCGATGTGGGTCTCAACATTTGCATCTGTTCCTCCCTGCTGGTTAATCACACTTCCAAGGTAGGTGAAGGACTCGACTTCTTCTAAATTGTTGTCACCCAGTTTTATTGCCTCTGTACTGAAGGCTTTGATCTTCAGAACCTTGGTCTTATGAGAGTGGATGTGGAGGCCAGACTTGAGGTCTTACTCTGCATCTGTTTATGACTGTGGGCGAGCAGGGCGAGGTCGTCGGCGAAGTCCAGGTCATCTAATTGAGTCCAGAGGGTCCACTGGATGTCGTTCTTTTGCCCGTCCGTCGTCTGCCTCATCACCCAGTCAATGGTTATTAGGTACAGGAAATGCGACAGAAGGCATCCTTGACGTATGCCGGTGCCACAAAAAAACTTCACAGGTCTTGAAAAGAGTGACGGATCTGGTCAAATGTATCCTTCTGCTTGCAATTTCTCCTACTTCTTTACTCTCTCAATTTTTCTCCTAATATGCTCTTTTGCTGCCCCCTCCCACCTTTTAGACTTTTTTTTTTAATTCTCTGGGACTTTTTTATTCTCTCAGACATGCCCAGGACATGCCCAAACCTAGCTCCAGACTGGGCTTAACAAAAAAAGGTCAATACTGCCATTTAGTGGCATTTTTTTACATTACATTTATTAAACAATTGAACAATGCTTTTTCACTGATTATTTTGGAATTCAAGCGTAATCAATGTAAAAGATCAGAAATAGATCTTTTATTCGATTTTGACTCAGTTCCACTGTCTGGCCAGCAGCTTACTTACAAGTATGAGCAAGAACAGTAAGAACTCTACTGACCAGAGGAGAACCAGGCGGCAGTTGCAGTGCAGAAATCCTGAGCGACACTAATCACTGGGGAGACCCATGTGTATTTCTGCGGGAACCTTCGAGGGGGAAAAGAGGCCGGTGAAGCTGCTCGGAAATCTCTCCGTCAGGGCAGTCTAGCAAGGCCACATCTGACCTCACAGGCTAGCTTTTATTTCATGCCCCCTGGGAAGGCCAAATTTGCCATTATCACTGGGGCAGAGTTAAAGCAAAAGCCTGTCTGCGCCAATCTGGTCTCCAGGTCAAACTCACGCAGGCAGCAGGACACCTCTGTTATCCATTGTGACACTCTGTTCTTGCAGGTATAAAAGGTAAGGAGACAGCAGTCCCTGTTCTGTATTAGGACAGAGTGGGCAGTATATGCGCTAAACGACAACATTTCACACCTTTTTGTAAAATGTCCGTGTCAAATGGTGGCATTTGTCTTGCTTTTATTTTATTTTATTACCTTGCATGGAGAGAACATTTTCTGGTGCGCTGCGATTTTTTCACCTTGATTTTCTCTCCTGCACGAAGCACTTGGCGGACCCAGGAGAGAAGTGTACGGGTAAAATGTCCGCTTGTGGCCTCAAAGTCAGGTCGGCAGACAGGTATGAGAGATTAGTCTCATCCAATGTACAATAGAACCTGAAGCCCTGATCTTACAGTGAGCCCCTTTCACACAAGCCAGCGCAATAAAGAAGGCTTTATCGGCTGCGCATCGTCGCAAAGGAGTGCTAAAACAAGCTGGCCTTAGCATCATTGCAGCAGGTCTTCTTATAAAGTCCAAACGAGGAGCTATTGTCCTGGCTCCCACCCCTTCATAGTTTCGAGCTGCTTAGAGAGCCTAGAGTGCCGGTTCTGCATACGCTGTAATTATGCGATCTCATCCTTTTCTCTTGTTTCATAGCAAGGTAAAAATAAAATGAAAAAAAATTGTGTACTTTTTTCAAATGAGCGATTCTTTTGAATTCCTGGTTTTTTAAAAAATGCAGCAAAATGCTCCTCACCTTAGAGCATCTTTTCGCTTTCATGGACAAGAGCTCCTCATTCAAACTCCCACCTGCATGTATTTATAAACCTCCAAAACTTCACTTGAAATGTCCTCAAGCTTACAAAATAAACTTTCTTTGCTTTTTCTAAGGACTGGAAAGCTGAGAAAACTTCTCTGAATTCTCATGCAAACTGATAATGAATTTGCCTATTGAATTCTGTGAGGGCAACGAAATTAGAGGGCTGGTGCACTGAATGGTTCAAATGCTCCACATTTTTTTTTTACATTGAGGCAATATTTTTACTGAAGAAATTTAATCATTATTATTGTATTATCTATTTTAACCCATTTGCACAGAAGCCATATCAGACTCCCCAGTTTATCCCCTTGAACAAAAATTTTTCACTTAAGTTTTCCCTTAAGTAGGGTAAGAGTGAGAAAAAAATCATTATAGTGGGTATTTTGCATTCATATTCTGTATCTGTCGATTGTGTCGCTTCACTGAAGCTACATCCCACTCATATTGAGAAAAAAATTCAAACCCAGTGTACCATGTTTTTATGGCCTCCGCATTACATAAAATGGAAAATACCTGAATCTTGTACATCATTTTAGACAAATTACTCTGTAATTCAGCAGGACATATTTGCGATCATTGGAAACCTTAGGATCTCCCCTACAATTTACTCTGGGCTTGAAGCTCCAGAGATTTGAATACAGCAGCTGCATTTTATGGACCCATATTTTGGTCTGTACGTGTTATGGAGCATAGTTCTAGCTAGGCCATTTTAGTGTACCGGTCTGATACGCTGACAAACGCAAAAGTCGCATGCCGGTACGCTGGAAAAATCCGCCTCTACGCAAAAAATTTGCTGCCGGTATGTTACAGATAGGTCACCAGTACCGGTATCAGCAACAACATGGATGGGTTCAGAATGTTCTGATCAAACTAGTTTTAGCGATTATCTGAATATAGGCCCGTATATCCGCTGCTGTCGCAAGTAGCCTACCTGTAAAGGCATAGCAGTGCCAGTTAGCGCGCTAACAGCCGACCATCGACCCTTGGCTGGTTCATCCACCTCCTGGGACTAGTTCCCAAAATGAAACCAGTGCTGCGAATGTCTCGACATCAGAAAGTTCGGAAGGCGATGATTCAATGGTCAGAGTAGAGCCTAGTAGCAAGCGAAAGCCATCAACGACGGCGGATCTTGCTTGAGTGAATGAATATAGCCAGCTAGAATTAGAATTAGCTCTAGGAAATGTGTATTTAACTGTCCGATGGATCCCAATCTTTTCAGCCACTTTGTAGTCTCTTCCGTTTAACATGCACAATTGGCACTGTTTAAAGTAATCATGGAAACTAGGTAGCTATATACTTCGGAGATGCTAATATTGCAAATTGATCATTTTGCTGGCGTCAAATTAGCCACAAGTAATTAGACTAAGATATCTTCACGAGAAGCATCAGACGTTATTGCATAACACTTTCTATCAGATAAAAGTAGTGCATTGTGATTGACTATAAAGTTAGATTGGTAACTGGAATTGACATTCATATTGTGACTTAACAATCCTGTAGCTTGATTACTTGCCGCAGGCTACATTGTAAATTCATGCCAATTGCCTAACTTATATTGACTAGCTACAAGCATGTCGCACTCCGATGAAAAAATAATATAATATTGTTGCTAGCTCGTCATTTCAGCCATGGGTATCTTTCCAATATCAATGAACATTTCCTAGCTAAACTTGCAGCCGAATCGGTATGTGCAGACCTTTGTAATGTGTCTTTAGTGACCTTGCCATGACATAGCTTGTGAACTGTATACCGTTTGCCAATAGTAATTTCCGTGCATGCCATGGTCGAAGTAAGTCGCATCTCTTACGCTTAAATACTTTGAATGTCTCCCTCTGCAGCTGCTGGGAAGGAAATGCTGCAGGTCCACTGTGCATTAACAGAGGGCTCGGCTCCGAGCAATAGTAATTTCAAATGAAAATTGTCCAATCATATTTCCCTTATGAATGAGGGGCTTTGTTATCACTAATGATATGACAGGTTCTGCCCGCTGTCCCAAGGCAAATCACAAGCTTGAGTTGATCAGCATATGAAAACCTACACCAGACCTTAATTTGATGGAAAAAAAACCAAGGCTTTTGAAAGGCATTTCGACACCAGCAATTATACGCGATACCAATGGATGAAGGAGGAAAATCTGTATTGCTGGGATAGGCCTGTATTGCCTGGGCCAAAACTGGACTCTCTGAGCAGGTGAAAAAGGCAATTAAATGATCATGAAATGGTAAGCTATTTATAGGGCTCTGTGCTAAGTGATTTTTGTATTTTTGCAATCGATGCCAGCGTTTTGTGTATGTTACAAAATTTATTTGGGAAAAAAATAATACGGCATTGCTGAGATGGTGAAAAAGATAAATCAGTAATACAGCACGATGCTTTCACCCAAATTAACTTTACAGGGGAAACGGAATTGAACTTTTAGCCTGAAAAATGATAAATGATAAAAATATCATTTTTGTGACCTCATGGATGCATAAGAACTCAGCATTAATTATTTATTCATTAGACCCTCCTGAATTCTTCGGTGTGCGATACCACTTATTTACAAATATTGACGTCATATTCAGCCATAAGCATTAGCGTGGTTGGCCACAACAAGTGTAAATCAATACAACAAAATGAAAAACTGTGGCATCCTGCAGTTGTGGAACCGATTCGCCGGTCTCTGGATATGTACAAAACCTTGACAGTACCACGAAGACAAGATATTTCCCTCAGCTTAAGTACAACGAAGGTTTGTGTCGGCTTTCTAATCCTAATGAGCTGGAAGGTTGGAGGAAAGACCCCTCCTTGGGTCTGGGTTGGCTGGATCATCACTTGATTTTCCTACATCGAAAAGAAAGTCAACATTTGTTGATCATCATTGATCAGTGAAAGTAATCCACAATCGTGCATTTACCAGAACAATTTTAAAAAGGGGCGCCAATATATTTTTGGGGGTTTTATCCGTGATAAGAGGGTTTTGAATTCCTGATTAACCCTTTAATATTTAATATTGCTAATGCATATACTGCGTAATCCCTAGCCACCTGGTGTGGCGGATGAGCTCCTAGTGAGCCAACGGCTGACATGCAAAATGGAGCTGGGGTCCCATTGTAGGTATCGGATATTTAGTATTACTGACTCAGTTGGCAGCCCCTGCACCCAAAATCTCTCCCAGACATACTGGCTGTGCCTCTCCTGTGACGCAGGGAGGTTCTGGGCAAGAGAAGCTCTTGATCAGCGACAAGGACCTCCCAAGGTAGCTTTTTAGTCCTGACAGTGATTTTCTCATTGACATCGCTTAAACCTCAGTCGTCGCAGAGGAAAGCTGCGACTGTATTCATTTCAGCTGCAGGAAACAAAAGCTCCGAAAGAAGTAGTTACCGGTTGTGAGCTAAGAGTTATGGTGATACACTCTGGCACCAGGGATTTCTTTTGAGAGTGAGAGGGAACCTAATGATAGTTACCGCCCCCTGAAGTTAGGCAGCCCCTAACCAGTAAGGTACTACTGGTCACCACCAAGGCTCTGACAGATGAGGTTGTCTGTCCTTGCCTAATTTTGTCATCCAAGAAAAACTGTATAGTATTCTCCACTTGTAATGTTTGGACAATGACTGGACAATGACGCTGGAATGTCCACGGACTGCAACATGGATAATGAACAGATTGATGTAAGGAAAACAGCTATAATTGACAGAGAGTTAGCACGCCGGAAAGTCCATATTGCTGGGCTCCAGGGAGACAAGACTTGCAGGTTCTGGCTCTATCAGAGAACAAAACTATTCCTCCTTCTGGTTTGGGAGACCCACAGATAAACTACCCAGATAGCAAGCACCTCCGCTCCGGATCTGCACCAGCTCTGTGCCGGATCAGCTGGAGTCGGCACAGAGCCGGCGCAGAGGCGCTTGCTATCTGGGTAAGACTCTATGAGACTGGCTTCACTATCCATAACAGTCTTATCCATTGCATACAATCTCCAGAGATAGTAAATGACGGAATCTATTATGTGCGTTTCAATACCAAACAAGGAAAGATCTTCGTTATTTCAGCTTATGCTCCAACACTGAATGCTGAAGAGGCTTTGAAAGACTCATTCTACTCTCAACTTAAAACCCTTATCGTAGGTTCGCCTGAGAACGAGAGGATTGTCATCCTTGGTGACATGAATGCTCTGGTTGGCTCAGATTATGAGAAATCTGACTGTCTGGGAAGGTTTGGTGTTAGAAAACAATGCAAATGGTCAACATCTACTGTTCTGTCGTTTCTGTTGTAGAAATAACCAGACTTGTAAATAATTCCAATTCCAATTCCTTTAAAAAAATATTCTTCAATTCCTATTCCTTTTGGTCAATTCCAATTCCCCAATTCGTAATTTAGCACTTAGTATGTATTAATAAAATACAAAAGACAAAGTGTTTGTTGTTTCATTTTCTCACTTACTACACCATTCCATAGTCACACTAAAGTGCAGTTAATATATCGGAGTTTGCATATGCAATTGTGAAAAGGGTTTGGGGAATTGGATATGACCAAAAAGAATTGGGATTGAAGAATATTTTTTAAAAGGAATTGGAATTAGTCTGGAAATAACCTGTTACTTACCAATACAACTTACCTGTAACCTGTAACTTACCAATTCCCCGGCAACGCTCACCAGAAAAAGACATAGTGCCACCCAAGATCCAAGATTTGGCACCAACTCGATTTTGTAATTGTGAAAACAGAATACAAAGTTGAAGTCAACTACATCCGTACCTATCATAGTGCTGATTGTAATTCAGACCACAGTCTTGTGGTAACTTCAATGACCTTCACTAAGAAACCCTTCCACCGAGCAAAAAAGACTTGCATTAAAATGCATTAAAATCAATATTACACAAGCAAAGCTACCAAAGCTCTCTCTCCGTGTGCCTGGGCCTGTGCATAAGTAGTCGACCTAGTTTGATCTTGATCTAAGTTTGTGCCTACCGGGTGATTAAATTATTGTTATTCCTTTAAGCTTGCATGGTGTCAGTGACTCTTATCGCATGTACATTCTTTCTAGCCTAGCCGCAGCGGATACCCAGGGGTATAATCCCCACTGAGAAACGACTGGCCAGCGGCCCGGTGTGGGAATTAGTTTTATTAAGTTGGAGAGACAATCATGATCTACTTACATAAAGGGTTTATTTATTGCTGGTTCTGGGGTTTAAGCCTTAAGGAAACCCATGGACGAAAAGTCGGTTATCCGTTAAAATTCCCTTAAGAAACCCATGGGCATATATAAATCTGTGTTTGCTGTATCTATATGCCAAAAGAGGCTATTGCAGTGATGGCTGACTTCCAACCTCTAATCTAACCAACGAACCTAGGATTCGGACATGGTGTTAAAATCCCGGGAACATTAATGTAGTGACGGTGGTTGTCTGTTAGGAATTCGAGGTATAAGTTTTCCCTTGAGTCTGAGTAAATGGTTTCACAGACAAGTCTGATGGCGTAGCTGTCTCGAGATTTATGCATGCTGTCCCCAAACTATCAATTCTAATTCTAACTTGGAGTCAGATATTTAATGAGGATATAACTAAATTTGGTATTCCTAATGTATTATGGAGTCAGATTGATTGCAACCGTTGTGTTTTTGGGCCCTGATCTTTTGAACGGAGAGGATTATCCATTCTGTTGTGACTCACACAGGCCAGGAAGTTGTTCGAATTAACGCCAGCCAAGAAGAACACGTGAAACCCTCAGCCCTCTGCAATGTCCGTATTTTGGTATTGTTTTGTGGGGTTCTACACCTGACACTTGTACTGTCACTGCACGTGATAGGGTTCAGTGGAGAAGCTCCATCTCTAAAGGTCGATTATTGGATGCTGATAACAATCTAGAATCACTCAGAAAACAAAGAGAGAAGCGAAAAGTAATGAGCTGAACACTTTGCATCATCGTTCCTGACAGATGCTTGCCATACAGACATTTAACTCTAAATTTCCTTGACTAAATGTACGGTGGATGTTTTTACACACTCGAAAGTTTCTCTGGGCACCCAAAATTCAAGCCGAAACTGATGAAGGTTGAAAACGGAATTCTTTCCAATACTAATACCCAAACTGTCACATAAATACTTGCTAACGGAAAGTAAGGAACCTATCGAATTACCCAACACAAAAAAAGATCATTCCGAACAATAAAATACGATGTGGACCAGGGGTTGAACTTTAGGAGGCATGCAAATGGAAGTAAAAATACAAAAACTATTTAATGGAAGTCCGAGCTGCAAACTCTCCTGCACTACGCCTTTCCTCTGCGCATCATGGCACTATCATGGTGTAAAACAGATGCGATCTGATACAACACAGAGTGGGTCATCACAAGAATGACACTTGTGGATTGTCTTGTTCAGCTTCTTCCTGCTGAAGCAAACCACGCAGTACTTCTTTCCCTGACTGGCCTTGTCACAAACAGTAGACGACCTGTCGTCCATGACTCATGACTATGACCATGGTGCCTACCTGCTAGTATGCCTCACAAATAACATGACATAACGTTACATGAGTGGCGAGAACCGGCCGCTTAGCCAAAATAGGCTTGCCAGTTTATTCAAAGATTCAATATATATTTTGCGTCTACCCAATACCGTTAGTATACTGCAACTGAATGCATCAGTTGAGCAGCTCTTTGGAAACTAGCATCTAAGATCTACTCCTCAGTGCAGAGGACTTTGACAAACTCTAAAATGGTTGTGCCTCTTCATGTGAAATGGATTGCAAAGACCAGGCAGACTTTCATTCCAAAAAATCACTTCACTGCCTGATTTCAGAAATGAAGTCCCTTCTCTCTGATCGGAGCTGCACCAGAGAGTGTTACCTGGGGTGTAGTGATGAGCAGGAAAGAAACTCTGAATACTCCCGGACGTCCGACATGTATGATTGGTCTCCTGCTCCTATGTATTGTCAAATGACTAAATATTATTCTAAACAAGCAACTGCAAAAGAGCCTAATAATAATAATTCAATTTCATTTAAGGAGAAATGCCACCACAAAGCAGGGGATTAAGGACAGACACAAGAACTTGGCAGTTCACTGTGGCACATAACTCCAATAACATCACTCATCTTCTTGGAGGCCACTAGGAGGTGAAATGATTCAAGGGAAAGTGCTTAGCTGGGACTAGAGGGGAAAGGAAGAGGAGGAAATGTGAGTTCCCCTGCTGGGAGCTCAGGTTAAACCTCTGCAGCACCAGAGGTGCTCACCGATAACCAATAACAATATTGGTAACCAATACTTTCATCTTACAAATGAATTTACGGTGGAATAATTTTGTTCTTTATGGAGCAAGTCTCCAAAATTAACATTGAAAATTTAATAATGTTCTATTTACGTACTAGTAAGTACTGCTCCCAAGCAAAAAGGCACAAATTAATCACACATTGATGAGTAGGCACACAATTTTATACACCCATGCAGCACTCTCAGAAAAATAGGCTTCCAAAAAGAACCCTGTGATTCTATGCAATAACCTTTTCTAGTTCTTCTTCTCCTTTTGTCTTTCTTGGGCCTTTGTCAAGCAAAACGGTTAAATTCAGGAGGTTTCGTGAGGCGGCTCGCTGCACAGGTGAAATCCCACATCTGATGGAGTCAGTGAATTCATTTTGCCACGACTTGTTTTATCCCCTTGTTTAAACGCACTTCAGGGTGTGTTTCAAGTCGAGAAGGGTTAGGTAACAGAAAACATATGTGGAGACAGAACCTCTCTGAGTGAAAACTCCTGATCTAATCTAAGACCCCGCAGACGCCAGTGTGCCAAACTAAGCTGGTGTGTGAACGTGACTTCCTCGCCCCGTTTCTCACACGGAGAGCTGAGGAAGGCGAAGAAACGGAAGCCAATTAAGAAATGCATTACAAGGTCGGCAATGCTGCTGTGTTTTTTTTACTCTCTTTCTCTCTCTCTATCAGGATGTCAAAGGAATTTGCAGCCAAAGGGATTTGTTAGGGAGATATCAAAAATCTCTAAGTGACGCCAGAAACTTTTAACAGTTTTCATCCTTGTCTCAAAGTTATCTCTCATCACAGTGACAGTGGAGGCAGACAGAAGCTTATTAAGTCGACGGCCTTATGGCATAATTTAATTTTGACTGTCATACATCGTCCTTTTATCTCAGAATAAAGGAAGGCGACGGTGCACACAGACTTCTCTGGAAAAAAGAAATCCATAAATACAATATACGTCAGCGCCTCCAGTCTTTTGTCATTCAAAACGCCATTCGTTGAAACTGGAAATTAATTTTTAAGCCTCTTTTTTAATAAGCAGTGTATTATTTTTTAAAGTTGGGCTTCAGTCTCTCCTATCGTCATCTCGATGGTCTGCCAATGGTCTGTCTGTGTGAACCTTAAAAGTCTCCCATAGATCCATTCCCTCGTCAAATCTCGCTTTCATCAGTCTCCCTCCACACACACGAGACGGTCTCTCGAGAACAGCGAATGCGGGAGGATTTCTCTCCTTTTTCACCCTCGCAGATACTCCTCAGAGATCTGCGATAGATCTGTCCTGTTTTCATCTACTGGATGTCGTCTGATACACCAGCGCTAATGACAACTGAATTAGGCTTCGGGATACTGCAGATGGGCAGGGCTACCATTCGCTGGCAGCCACTCAGTGATCTGAATTCTTCTGATAATTTTATTTATTTATTTATTTATGTTTATTTATTCTTTTTTCTCCATAAATACTTGCTTTAGCAAAATGATCTGTCTTGCATGGCTATCAAATGGAATTCTGAATGAAATATAATATTTATGTATTTATTTGCTTGTTTGTTTATTTATTCATTTTTTCCCCCCACAGCATAGATTGCCTTACAGCATTATTACAAATAAATCCATGTTAGCCGATCAGCAGCTGCTGAATAAATACTAACTGTGTGGTGGCAGCGTTATTGTACCAAAAAAATCACTTCTGTCTGCTGACCCGGGTTTTACAGATGCTGGATAGACACTAGCTGCACAGTGGCAGCGTTATCAATAAATCCACATATAATGTGGAATTACAGGGCCCCCGATGTGACTCTTTGCCCTGGTGTACCACTGATGAACTGTGGACTGAGGGGAGGTGTACTGTGCACTTGCTTACACCTTCATCTGGGTAATGGTACTAGAGGCTAATTGTGGCCCAGGGT